>CM060458.1:18635000-19970000 GCA_030544415.1 Thalia dealbata
GGATGTTTAGACGA
Source organism: Thalia dealbata (assembly GCA_030544415.1). Classification (NCBI taxonomy): domain Eukaryota; kingdom Viridiplantae; phylum Streptophyta; class Magnoliopsida; order Zingiberales; family Marantaceae; genus Thalia; species Thalia dealbata. The sequence continues at coordinate 18,635,015 of CM060458.1, forward strand.
GCAAATTATTAAGCAGGCAGGCAGCTACCCGGCAAAGGGATGGCAATCACATCGCCGGGGTCGATCGCCGCCGGGCCGCCCAACGAGTTCACGTTCATGATGTCGGTCACCGTCGTCGAGTACGTCGCGGCGATTCCGGGCACGGTGTCCCCGTCCCTGACGACGTACGAGAGGTACACCGCCGGGAGGAAGTTGTCGGACAAGTTGAAGCAGGTGCAGGGCAGCGGGACGACGAGCGTCCGCCCGACCTCGAGCGCCGCTGGGTCGGGGAGGGCGTTGGCCTCCCTGATCTGGTCCGGCGCCGCGAGGCCGCCGAAGACGTCGCCCGCGACGGAGGCGAGGGTGTCGCCCGGGCGGGTGCGGTAGCGTGCGGCGAGCGAGCGCCGGATGCCGTCGATGCAGGCGCAGCGGGTGGGGACGCGGAGGCGGAGCCCCGCGGGGAGGATGCGGTCGGCGACGTCGGGGACGGCGGGGTCGAAGGCGTTGGCCGCGAGGACGGCGAGGGGGTCGGCGTGGAAGAGAGCGGCGACCTCGGAGAGCTTGAGGTCGGCATAGAGCGTGTAGCCGAGGAGGGCCGGGCAGGAGTCGGAGCCGGAGCACGGCTCGATGGTCGACTTTGAGAGGGCGGCCGGGACGGCGGCGATGACAACGACGACGACCAAGACGATGGAAGAATTAGGCATTTTTGATGGAAATTGGTGGAAGCGTGGTGGAGGCGGAGGCGGCAGCGGCGTAGCAAATGAGAGATATATGATGCTTTGCTTCGGCGGTGGATCAAACCGGAGGGAAAGAAAGGAAAAGAGAAAGAAGGAAAAGTTTACCGAGTTTAATTATAATTTAGCCCTTAACTTTTGTTTTTTTTAAAAAATATTTAACAAAATAAAATTTCTCCTATAATCTATAGAATTATTTCAAAATGTTGATTTTTTTAAAAATTTATTAAAGAAATTAAAATGGGATAAAAAAAGTAACTTGCACAGGCAAAATTTGAAAAATAAAAATAAAATTATGGAGGGGTCCAAATAGAAATTAACCCTAACACAACTTGAAGTTGGTTTCTTTAAAATTTGTTGGGAGTGGAGAAAGCGGAGTGACAGAATGGAGTGGGGTCAAATTGCATCTTATTTTTGTAGCTTTTAGAAATTTTGTTTATTACTAAAGTTTGATATCGGTGGGTGCAATGAAATGCTTACAGGAAAAGAAAATTGTCTTAGAAAAAGAAAAAGCAAAGGGGGAAAGGAGAACGAGGGAAAAAGAAAAGTTATTCCAACTAATAAAATTATCAGATTTTTACAAATTTATGGATTTTTTTTATGATGAAATTTTAGATAAATTACAAAGTTCTGGATATTTTTATCAAGTGGTAATTGGGTTGATTATTATTATTTTTGTATTATTAGTTCTTTTTGTTACAATTTAATCCATAGCTCTTCAAGAGATGGTTCAAAGAGTCCTTCGAGTTCAAGACCCACCATGGACACTAAAAGACAATTAATAATAAACATATAACAAATTTAATACATGAATGAACATTAGAGTTCTGATAAATACTCACTAAATTCCAACTAATTGCAACAGTTTATGATATTATCAGTACAAGAGCCATAGTAGAAAGGTAGGTGCCTAAAAAGATCTTTACCTCTTAGTAAAGGTCAGAGAGTTCAAAGAACTCTGCCTCCATCACTTGCATTATCAAAAATTAAAAAAAGAAGAAGAAAAGAGAATAAAAGTTCATATCAAAGCATATACACAGTAGCATTATTACACTCTTGAATGTACACTAGAATTGCCACATCTAAACCATCTCAAATTTGAAAGTTGAAGGCATAAAATAATGACTTTCATCCTCAGTAAGAACATTATTCAGGTATATATCCAGCACAAATCAACATTTTGCTCACTCATCCGTAGTTTGGTTATTTGTCAGATCAAATTTTTGTGAGTAAAATACGTACTATGCAATGGAAAAAGTACCAGGCAGTATAGCAAGTGAAAAGGCACCGAGAAACTATACCACTATACTGTATCAGTATTCCATTTTTTGATGTCATATGAAAGAAAAAGGAGTTACATCTTGTAAGATATCAAAATAAGATTTCATAAACAGTTGAAAAAAGAATCCCCCCATCCCCCAAAACCATTTTCCCCAACACAACTGAGGGAAACAAAAAGCAACGGGAAGCAAGTGAACAACACCAGAGGAATTCAAAACCCTGGCTGGAACAAAAGAAGAAAATCTCGAAGAAGTTGGATCACCTTCGGATAATTAAGAATGGCATGGTTGAAAATCTATTTTGAACCTTACGGGAGCAACAGCAGAATCAATTAGCATAACAATGTAACCGCAATATCATTTCTTCGTTTGATTATGGTCAGCTGATGTAACCTTCTTGATAAGCTTTGGTCCTTTGGATTCAGTAGGCAGAGCCCCAGCATGCAGAAATCTGGAAGATGATTCACCATGATCTTTAACCTTGATTTGCATTGAACCAACCTTCACAAAATCAGTGCGTACCACTTCTAATTCCATTGTGCCCACGCTTTGAGCTGCATCTTGCTTTGGCTCAGAAAAGATCATGCCAGGTTTATCTTCACCATTTGCAGCCAATTTCAGCCGAGTATCATTTTTAGATGAAGAATCTGAGGCAGATACACTTTTCTTGGATTGATCCTCCACAGAGCTTGCCTTGCTTACACCATTGACATTGTTGGGTTTTCTAGAGCTTCCATTGGATGATTGAGGCTGACTAACTCTCCATTTTGTCTGCTTTGCGTCCACTTTTGAAGGTACCTCAGAATTCGGTAGTCCTGTTTCTGCTTTTGGCAACTGATTCATCACATTACTTGAGTTCTTTTCATCAGATATTGGAGGACTGTTCGCTTTAGGTTTCAACTTGGCTTCTGTCTTTTGCAGCTGAAGCACTGCACTCAGTTGCATCCCATTTGCTCTAGGAAGTAAATCTTTTGTATCAGTGGAATGTTTCTCATCTATTTGGGAGGGCAATCCAACAGCAATATTTAGCTGTTTTCCATCTGTTTTCTGAGTCTGATCTGTTACAGAACCTGAATGTTTTCCTTCCAGTCTTAGAGTCCTAGAGACTGTATCGTCCTGCACCTTCTCTTTATACTTTAAAGATTGGTCTAACATCTTATCTGCAAGATGTCCAACAGCTTGGGCAATCTGTACTATACCAGCTGGTTGATTTTCGTCTACTCTTGAATGTTCGTGCTCCGCTCTGGCATCAGGTCTCTGCGAAGAAACAAATGCAGGCAAATATAGGGAAGGTTCGTACATCCTTCCAAGATGCCTAAATTTGTCTTCAAGCATCTTCTTCTGCCGTTCTTCATAAAACTTGAAATCATCAAGGATTGATGTCCTCAGTAGGCTAGACTTAAAAATTTTGAGCATATTAATGCCTGCACTGTAGGGTATCTGTGAATAAGCCAGATCAGCAATCTCATATAGATGACAATGATATCCATTAGCATGATTACAGAAAGAAGTAGACTGCATAACATACTACTAGAACATCTAAATTCTAAATACTGGGGTAAGCAGAAAAGTAAAGAAATAGAATTTGCACTATAACAACAAGAATTGATACACTTTCTTTAAAAATATCAATCAAAAACCATTAAGAAGAGCATTTGAGTCCAAAGAGATTATCTGCAAAAGCAATTGCCACAAATAGCTTGCTTGCATTCAAAATGACTGATTAGACACAAGTCCATTTAGCAAAATATAGAAAATGGCAAATGAAGTAGCAATTTGTAATCCACATGTCACACTCATGGCCATCAGATAATATTAAAAATATAACTAACTCAAAATTGAAAACAACTCTATTTGGCAACTATTAATTTTAACTAGAAATAAAATGATGACTTCCAACAAAATATGTGTGAGCATCCAAATAACATAACTGCAAATGTTACTTGCAGTGAAGCAACTATCAAGAAAGTATTATCTGCAGGTATTTCTATACATGCAACTAAATGGTCCTTACACTTTGTTCTTTCACATCATAAAGATATGTGAGGAGCACCATAACCATAGTTACCAAATGATTGTTATCTTCGAGAAGTCAAAAAATTTGTCAAGGAAAAAGGGGTTTTACCAAACATGACTATCATAGTTTTTTTGCTTCTAGTTCCATCAATTTCTTGAAAATACTTCAAAAGAAAGACAACTATTTTAATAGCAATAAGATAATTAAAATATGACATCCTTGCATAGTCTGCCTATGGTTATTGATAATAAATAGTTCTTGAAGGCTATAACCTATGCATCACTCTATCTGCTTGTAGGAGTACTCTGAAACTTCCAACTCTAAAAAAGCTTACATGGGAAGACAAATACTGAACGCAAAGGAAAATACATACGAATAGGTTCATTATACAAGTTCGTCAAACATCATAGCACACCAACACAGTATTGAACATATGATAGTCAGTGGTAAGAAGTGAACAGTGATGCATGCCAATTTTATTGAACTTTTATTGTAGCAAAAAAGTGGAAGTTGATAAGCAAAATAAACTTCGTAGCATACCTCTTGTGTATCTCTGCTATTAGTTACAGGTTTGTTTTCATTATTCTCAAGCACAATGTGTCGGAGACTAGCATTTGGCACATCCTTGATTATGTGCCATTTGACAGGAAAGCTGCCAGACCACTTATCTTGCTGCCAAAAATTCATATCCTTTTCAAAATCAACAGGACCAACCATCTCAGCAAGGCCACAGAACTGCCCACTTGCATTCACCTGCACAAGAATCTACCTATTTGAAAAAAAGGGCATGGTATAATCCAAGAACTTGGAATTTTTGAAAGAAACACTCACAGAAAAGAAAAGGAAGACAGGGCACTTTCTTGGTTTCCCTAGAGACTTTCTCTGTGATTCTGCATATGCACAATCAAGCCTTCTATTTCCATTATGGGTACTTGACCATACATTATACTTAACACTCTTATGCACATCATCCTCACTGTAAGATTTTATCACAAAAAATTTAGCATCTGGGTAATCAACAGCGAAGTCATTCTTATTATACTGGTCAGGGCAGATTTCAATACACCCTCCAAGAGAACCACTGTCGCTTTGAATCTGTTCAGCTGACTCAACACCAGATGAAGTTGACTGATCTTTTGACCTATTTTTTCTTGGTCCCTTATTTTGCTCACCTAAAACTTCTAGATTTCTGCCTGCTGCCTTAGCAATTTCTGTAAATTGTGGTATTTGTCTTTGCTTATCCTGACTAGCCCACCCAAGAACATTGGGCACAAAAGCTGGTAACTCACTGTTGGATGGTGAAGCAACCTTCACATGATTCGGAACAAAAGGAAGCCTCCCGTGAGAAAACTGAAATGGTGACCGCATCTGACCAGCAGTACCCTGAAATATTAGCACATTGATATCTACGTCAATTTTTGGAACATCTATGCATCCAGTAACCAAAGCACAAAGCAGGGCTAGCAACCAGCAACTTTATCTCTTAAACAAAAAATAAAAAGATGAAAAACAATGGAGATAACAAAATATGCCATTATATGTACCAAGTATGACATCAACTGTAGCAATAACTTATAAGGAACTGCAGCATAACAAAAATTACACCGACTTGAGGACAGCCATAAGATGTTCCATAAAAAAAAGAAATCTATAATTTGGGGAACAGTTAATCAGTACAAGATTCCAAAATGCTAGTAGTATCATCATACCTGATGCCCATGAGTTCCATTACCATGAATCATGGTTTCCTGTGACAAGGATTGATTAATTTGTGGAATGTTGATCTTCAATCCTTCAGCTGGTTTTGCTGCTGTTTGATTCTTTTGTAATGGCTGGGAAGCATCTGACATAATGAATGGAGATGTTACAGTAACTATGGGAGAAGAGGAAGCTGCACTGACAGATGTCGGTGGGGTATGAATTTTCATACCTGCATTAGCAGGCCTGGTGGTAACTGACGCAGCAGCTCCAAGAGACAAAGGATCAATAGAGCTAGTTGGGACAAAATCTGAATTAGGTTGGACCACAACTGGAATATAAGAAGGAGAAGAAATAGAAGGCTGGTATGAGGGCATGTTCAGATAATGTGGAAGTCCTACATAAGAGCCATCTATGCCAGTGACCGCTCCAGGTACATAAGGTGAATATTGGTTAAAGGGGGTCGGAGTGTATCCATAGCCAGGTGTGTAATACACATAAGGCAAACTTCCACCTTGCAGACCCTGACAGAAAAAAAAGGAAACTTATTTTTCAGATAAATGGAAGTAACAAGAAAACAGTATCCTGCCATCAGAATTCAAATTGAAATGCACCATGTAATGGAGATCTTGACCATCTAACCCATAAACATTGTGGTGGTCTCCCCAATCACCCCGTGATTCATACCCTGAACAATCAATAGTAAAGAGATCAGAAACAGGATGAATAGCGTCCTTTTAAGGATTTATATTTTGACAGATGGAACTGTAACTAACCTGCATAACGGTAAGCATAGTTGTCATTGGCAGGATAGCATAGTCCTTGATCAACAATATATTCTGGTGGCAGTTCATTACCCACAACTGGAGGAATAATAGTCATATTCGGAATAGACCCAACACCAGACATCTGAAATCAAAATGAGAGCAGAAGACGACCCCTTAAGAGATGAAACCACCACAAAAGCACTGTTGCAGTATGGTGCTCAAAATCACAAGAAACACAATCCCACGAATTAAAAAAAAAAATCCAATATGTCATATGGATTTCTTAATATAAAAAGAGAAAAAATAAGCAAGAGATAGATTTACAAATTTACAATCATCTAAACAAGAGTCAGATTTACAAGTTTATAATCATCTGTCTTTTTCGAAAGTATAATAAAGACAATCTGGAGATAGAAAAAATGGGCCACGGCTGTACCATGTATTTTTCCCTACTTCTTGGCTCAGCTATTGCTTGCACCTGTTATCCACAACAGCAGCCCCTACATAGATAGAGAAAATAGTGAAATAGTATACATCTAAACTGTCAAAAAAAAGACACCAAAGTTACACTTTTGTAGAAATGTTTAACAATATAATGAGTACCAAAAACTCATGAAAATGCAAGATGAAAATCGTATTCAATGTCGCAACAAACCTCATAAAGGTGTCCATGTCTTATTGCAAACAATGTTGTGTGCTGGATAAGGCCCCCTCCAATCACTATAGGACGAGGCGCAAAAACAGGAACTCAATGCTTAGTCGAACGACTAAGAAGTGGATGAAGCAACAAACTTGCATAAAAAAAGTGAAAACCAAAACTCTCTATTAACACCAGGGCAAAAACTTAACACTAAGGATTACCAAGCAACAAGAACGCAGAACTTAAAATGTGTTTCTAAAGAAACAACTATCCCAGAGCAAGAGAACTAATAAAAACACATTAGAAAAAGAAAGACCAAAGCCAGCATCAAAATACGATCAAGAAGGTGAAAGACGGGAACTTTAGCAGCTAAAGAAAAGCAGGGGATTGGCAGCAAACGCGTACAAGGGACGCTTACAGGGCGCAGGAATAGGCAATCAATCTCAAGCCATCAACGACCGGCGAGCACCGAAAGTGCGAGAAGGGGAAGGAGGAGACGGGAAGACAGGGATTCCTCAATGAAGGCGGTGATCTCTAGCACCAAAATTCGGCCCAATTCTGGTGCAGAGAGGCGCCTCGAAGAAACCCTAACCCTAGAGCGAGGGCTCGCAAGGAGGCCGAACGAGAAAAAGGCAGCGTTGCGGGAAGAGGGGAGGGGTGGGCGAGATTCCCAAATGAGGAAGGCGTTCGCGAAGAGGCTCTGTAGAATAAGCATGTACAATGTCTAAATTATCCTCACCTTTACTTCCCTTTTACGGGACCTTTTACTTCTGTTACTCTGAGACCGCATTAAATTGCAGGGGTATACATGGAATTAACGTTGAAAATATCATATCAAACTTGCCCTCTAGAGAGCGCGAATCATAAAGTGCAGTAACGGACGGTTGGATGAGACCATCACCATCGAATCATGCGAATTCGAGGGGGGGGGGAATCAATTTGACGACGCAAAATGTATATATATTTATTATAATCTATTGATATCTTTTCGTTTATTATCCAACATTTCATGTTCTTTTTCATTATTTTAGTAGGAATAAAAATTTATCTTTAATTTTACTTTCCCTTAAAATAAAATATATATTTTAAATGTTTAGTTAATTTCAATTTCATTTTTTATTACAATACCTTGATGTTATTAAGTTTCCTTCGCCGCAGTTAGATAAATAGGGAGGGGGGCTCGAGCTTGAGCTTTGAGATCATGGCGGCGAGCACCCTTCTTCCTTCTTCTACGAGACTTCCAGTTCTCACTCCTCTAAGACTCAATCAGACAGACTCCCTGGCTTCGGTTCTCAACCTCAAGTATGGAAATGTTTCCATTTCAAGGGCTTCGCCGCTCCGCACAAGGTCTAGGGCCGCGGGGATTCCTTCGGTCTATCCCGTGATTAAAGCTCAGACATCTCCTGGTACGACTCAAACGAATCGGCTTTTATTTGATAAAAATGACAAAAATAAGTTTACTTTTTAGGAACGAACGCATATTCTTTTGTCCACCTTATGCATTGCTGGATCTCCTGTAGAATATCAACTGGATGCGAAGTTTTACAAAATTGAAGCGATTTTGAGGTGATGCCGTGTAATTCTGCTTTGTTGTTTTGTTTTGTGTTCTGTCTGAATTGCTTTTCCCCATTAATTTTTTCTTTTTGAAACTTGACTTGTCTTGTGTTTTCTCCCAAACGTTGTTTCCATTGGTTGCTAAACGGAACTTCAGGCCTTGGCGGGTCTCTCATGTTTCTTCGGTAAGATGAGAAAGGACTTGTGTAGTTTACTTTGCCTATTTGTCGGAAGTAATGCGCGTATGATTTAGGGTTTGTTGCAAATGGGCATTCGAGGGGTGACAGTGTCTGACGTTCGAGGTTTTGGGTCACAAGGTGGCTCTACAGAGAGGCATGGTGGTACGTTCTTATTCTTTTTTATTCCCCTCTTCGTCGATGGTTTTAATACGAGTGATTCTGCCATTTCAGCTTGTTGATTAGCATAATTGGAAGCAGTCAATACGTACATTTCATGCTCAACGGTTATTTTGATTATTTGCTTAAACCATATGATTGTATAACTCACCCAATAAGAAACTAATTACGGTAGGGATCTCGAAGAATTCCCTTTAATTTTTCATTATTTGGCCTCTTCTGTAATGACTTCGGCTCTGCAATGAACATGTGTTAATCATAGACCATAACGATAAATTTCAGTTATTTATATCAATATGTACATCTTATTACTCCCTTTTTTGTGTTTTTCTTTTAGCTCTAGTCGTGTCTAAGGTTTTTATTATTATTATTATAAATTTCTTCCTTTTCATAGTTTCTCTGTTTTATGTTTTTTTTCTGGTCATCATTTTTTTAATGCTCTTTTATTTCTTCTTTTTTTGTTCCATCTTTTGTTTTTTTTTCCATTCAGTTGGATGATATATATATTATTTCAAATTGGTGTAATGGCAATTTATTATTCAAAAATATGTACTTTCTTCTGTTGCATAATGCCTCCACCAATGCAGGAGTGCGAACCTTGCATATTGAATATTTTTTATATAAATAGCTTATATTTCTAGAACTTGACTGTTGATCTTTTAGGCTGGATGGATCAACCTTACTATTCTACCTAAGCTCTCTTTTAAGGAGCATTGTGGTATGAAGTAAAGGTTGCAAGAAATTTAATAACTATTTTTATAAGTAGTAATCAAGTTTATCATATTTATTAATGACCATCTGGACAAGGTAATTTAAATTTTCCCATTTGAGATACTAATAAAAGGTAGAAAGTATCTCAATTACCACCTAAGTGACAATCTTCTAAGAAAAATAATGAAAATAGTATCCTATTCAAATTTTAATTTTTTTTTCCAAACGTGTAAATCCTACACTTTGACCCATCACTCCCATTTTCATATATCAAATTTGGTTAATATTTTTAAGTATGTAAAAATTATGTTTTTTAATAAATTGTTATAACTTTAATATATATTAATTTTTTGGAATAAATTATATATTATGCTTATAGAAATTTGAGGATTTTGTTAATTCTTGGTATCATTTTCGAGTAAATTATTTTAGGAAGATATGTCTATAAGGATGGGGTAATTAGGAAAATGGTTTTAGATTACCAATAATTAATTTTTCATATCAAACATATCAATCTAAATTATCAGCAATTTTATACATCTAAACATTGCAATGTAAGATACCGACAATTTTGTAACTGGCAATCTAAGTGGATGGTTATCTGGAGTACCATGTAAATGCCTCTTAGTGTTTAATGCAGCATTACCATGCACTTGGTAAAACACATCATGTCACAGCATGGTGGACATATTATTGAATAGCTTTGCTTTCATTATCTTCTATATATGCATCCTGGATGTGGTTTATTTTTCATGTATCCAAACCTTTCCTTTACCATTTGTATTCATTGTTGTGCACAAGCATAAGCTGAATTCAGATTCATATGATCTTTTGGGAATCAAGGCAAAAAGGAGGTAAAAGATGATTGGAAAAGGTTATTTTTGTCAAAGTTCAAATAATGCAGAATTTAAAGTGAGTTTGCAGAGTCCTTGAGATCTGTGAAAGGCCACCTTTGAGAATAAATAAGTGATGAATTATTATGCCGTGTAGTTAAATGGCCCACCTCTGCAATGTTTCACATGTCACTTAGTCTTATAGTAGACATAGTTCTATTTTCAGCAATGGGCTTTTGTTACATTTCTGTGCTAAAATAAAAACATTAGTCCTTGCTGCATGATTTTAGGGACTTTGCTTGATACCTAGACTCTATGAGCTTGCTTTATGATTGCATTCCATCGTTCTGAAGGATTTGAGAAGAAAAAGCTTCCTATTCTGAAGGTTTTTAGAGGAAAATGCTTTTGTACTTATCTTTTTTGACATCAAATCTTAGATATTATCATTTTAGAAGTCGTCTGGTCTAAACCAGCAAGAATGAGATGAATTTGGGACCTGAAATGACATTATGACCTGGATGCAGACGAAGTTATCATTTTGTTTTGTTTATCATATGACATTTTTTTTTGGAGTCCTGATCAGTGTCTTTCATAATATTCATGATATTGTCATCCGTTTACTGATGTCCTACTCAATTCTTCAAGATCAATAATCCTTTATTGGGTGGGAAAGTCAGGTGCTTGCTTCTCTAATGTGTTTTTCAATAGCTGACTGGAAAAAAATGCAATGGCAAAAATTGTGCTAAAGTCTCTAAAGCCACCAACAGAACGCACAGATTACTTGTGGTTTTACATTTTTTTTCTTTTAATTATCCTTGTATGCTTTATTTTTTCAGCATTAGTAGGTTGTACAAAATGTTCTCTTTTATTTCTCTTGAAGAAGGGTTTGGAAATTTGGAGAAGGGAAGAGATAATTGCCTTGATTGATTGTTAGAGTATCATACATAATATTTAATATACCTAGATAAATAATCTACAGCCTACATTCACACTAGGATTAATGAGGATACTATCCATAGGTGGATTAATGAGGATACTATCCATAGGTGAACTAATAAGCAATGGTATAATCATTAATCGAATTTCTTATAGTCTATCTATATTAATGATATTCTAACATCTCTCTTAATTATACTTAAGGTAATGTTCCATTCAATAGAAGGAACTTAACTTTCTGTTACATACTGTCTTTTGTCTTACAACTTTGTTATTATAAATCGTTTTTACTCATTAGATTGAATATACCAGCATTTCAAATTTAAGAAATATAATATATCTTTGTGTTCCAGGATCTGAATTTTCAGAAGACAAGTTCATAGCCAAAGTTAAGATGGAGATTGTGGTATGCAAGGAACAGGTACAGATGTAGGTTAGACATGTATATCCTTCTCCTGTTTATTGTGCAATAAAGATGAATGCAAACACATTATGATCCATCTCTTGGCTGCTATATGACTTGTGGTCTATTGGCATTGGTAGCGAGTATTTGTCACCTTCCTTTTGCAGAGTTCAGATATACTTATGAAAAGAAGAGTCTACTACAATGTAACTGTATCACTAATTTATTCACTGGAAAATTTTGGTACTTCCATGTTTTCTCCTAATAATGCATTGCAAACTTGGGTTAACATGAAAATTTATGACTTGAAATAATAATTTATGACATCTAGATTAGTTGAATCCACAGGTGCATTTTAACATGGGTGGCTGTTCTAATTTTATGATGTTTTTGTTTGCGGAGGAGAAATATGAAAACAAATTAGATTTTTTTCCTACTCATTTGTTTGTATTATTTTATTTAGTTTTTCTTTTACTGTAATAGGTTGAAGCTGTAATTGACAAAATAATTGAAGAAGCAAGAACAGGAGAAATTGGTGATGGGAAAATTTTCTGTAAGATTAATTCATTGGTATTGATTGCATGCTTTCATATGGGTTTTATTTCTATAAATGGCACAGGGTTCAATTAACCAGCATCTGTGAGGCGTAAACAAATTGAAAAATCCTATTATTAATTGAACATGCAGTTTATCTTCTTATAACGCACATAGTTTGTTGATATTGGCTTTCATCACTGCAAAGTTACAAATATTTACACATTTAGTTACCCTATGCTTCATTACAATAATAGTGCTTGTGCTTACACTAAATAGTTTGGGCATTGTTAAATGGATGCCTTCAAAGATCCAGAAAATGCATCTATATGCAATTTTCCTATATTTGCATTGGTTTATTAAAATGTATAGCTGACAAAAGAAGACCCTAGGAATGACATTTATAATGTTGTGAGGTTATAAGAAGCCTGAATCCAGGAAGGAAAAAACCATTTAATGTCCTATGAGCACTTGTTGTATGATCATTCGAAACATCATAATAACTTGTGTACAAAGGACTTGTGGTGCTCCAAATCAAACAATTGGCTGTATGGCATTGGAGCATTTGGGGAGAGAGAAACAGAAGATATTTTATAGGCAGTGCAATTCCAACAAGAGTTCTAGCTACACGAGCAGTTGCGGCTCTCACTTTTTTTACTAATCATAAGCCACCTTGAAGAGGCTGATAATGGGATATTTTAGTTTTTTTTGGCTTTTTGGTCCTTTGGCTTTTTGAGCATTTTGATGATACTATTTATATTTACTATATACATATAATTTTACACTTTTTTACATCCCTTTGGATGATATATTGTATCGTTTCAGATTGGTGAAACGAATGCAATGCTATCTTTCAAAAGAAAAAAAAGGACTTGTGGTGCAAGTTCTTCAAATCAGTTAAGTTAGACTGAAACCTAAAAAATAATATCTCATTTGTCAATATTGCATTGATTTATTGAAATGTATAGCTGACAAAAGACCTTATTACAATAATAGGCTCTTCATTTTTTTTTCTTTTAAAAAGACTCGTATAATCATAATAGCCAGTATACACCTTCAAACCATATCCAATGTGCACCACTTATATGCAAAGTATCTTAATAGGTTGTCTTATGGTGCAAATTTGTATGTGCCAATTTTAGACTGAAATGTAGCAAGATAAAATCTTCCTTGTAATATTGCCTATGAAATAAATTATTGAAAGAATATTTTGATCTCCAGCAGATATCACTATTATTTATTTGTTTCTTTTTATGTGTGCAGTAACACCAGTTGCAGATGTCATCAGAGTTCGTACAGGTAGGCAACCCAAAACTATCTTCTGGAGTTTTTTTGGCTCATGAACTGCTTATTAAATGAGAGTTCAGAGTTAATGCATCCGTAATGTTGATTCTGGAGATTGGCTTAAAAATACTCTTAAATTCAAGAGTTTTTTAGTCTTTTGTCTGTGTTTAGGTTCCAAATCATTATAAATATTGGGACATATTTGGCCATTATTCTTAATGTTTTTGTCCAATTCGGTCATGAATCCTCAGGTGAACGTGGAGAGATGGCAGAGAGAATGTTTGGTGGACGATCAGATATGATATCAACCACATCATCTTCTTGATGGGATATACTGTTTGAACTTATGAAAGTAAATGAAGAAACAGGTGCGAATGTGCATTTCTATTAAAATCATGTTTCTGATGCATGTTGAGTTTTAATGACAGATTAAAAGATGGAAGAATTACAACAGAGGAGGAAAATATTTGTAGGTTTTCATCTAATTTTTAGATGTTAAACATTACATTAATTGTTCCTGCCATTAACATTCAACTGTTGCTTGATGCAATAGTCAAAATACGAGATGCTTAATCCTCTTAAAGAAAAAGATATTGATTCCGTTATTTGCTTTTGAATCTAGAAAACAAGAAAATTACTCTTTTTTATGGTTGACATTTTACATTTATTTTATCCTTAAATTTCATGTTATATCTATTTATTTATTCTATTAGGAACTACCCTTGACTAATGGAAGACTCGTTATCATGGATGATCGAGTGACAAGGAATTCCTTTGAGATTTTAAGAAAGTTTTGTTAATTCATTCTTAATGATAGCTGAAGATATTGGATTATTTGTAAACTATATTCCAAGCTACCATCTATTCAGTCATTTTATCCAATATCAACCTTTTATCAATATGTTCAACTTTCAAGTTTTGATCCAACAGTCATTGTACTGTCATTAGGTCTGTGGGACAAATGTGCTGAATGGAGAGAGGAAACAAATCTGAACCAAGCCTCATCTGTGTCTGACTTAACTTTAGGAAGCTAAGGTTGTATTTGCAATAGAGTAATTTCCTCTCTCTTTTTCTAACTGAGAGTGTAGACTCAACCTACATAGGCGAGGGGTAAGACTTTTCACTTCTTTCTTTTCCCCTTTCTAACGGCTTTACCTTGAAGCCATTATCCTTTTTTAATTTCTTTTTCTTGTGGGACGAAATACAAAGTTTACATTTTTTTAATAAAAAATTTGACGAGGATAACTGAGGTAATTTTTTAGTGATATTTATTAACTGACCTGGCAATCGCCTTGTTACTCAAATAAATATATATACTCAACATATTTTGCCTATATTATACGACAGACATATTATATATTATTATCCCATCCTAGGTCCCTACCCTGCATTGGTTTGTACTAATTCCATTTTAAAATGATGAGCAGTCATTGCCACTCAAAATAAAAGTAAAAAACTGCGATCTAAGTATGCAGTCTTGGCGCGACAGTAAGTTGCTTGCCGACTTAATAAGTACCCATGGTTTCAGTCATAGAAACAATTCTTTTGCTTGGCTGTGCAAGGGCAAGGCTGTAAATTCCAACCATCCTGATTCCCTAATTGATCACAATCTTGAGCATGGTGGTGGTTCCTTTTTTTTTTGTGATGAAGTGATTACTTCTGATCTAGTGCAGCTTATTGATGATTTACATAATTGCATTCATTTCATCAATCTGAAGTGATACAATTTTCATCCCAAGTGGAATGAAATGAAAAAAAAAACAGAAAGAAAAGAAAGGTAAAAGAAAAAAATTAAATAAAGACAAAAGAGGTCAAAGGATAGGAGGAGGAAGAATTATACGGAGTCATATCTCTGGGTCCTCATGGTGAGTAGTCAATATTAAAAGGACATATTGCTTCATGAGCAGCAAGCACCCTTCCCGATCTTTTCTCCCATTTGAAGCATCTTATAATTCTTTTTCTGCCCACATACCAATACCAAATAACAAGATGCTTCAATTTTTCCAATTTCACCTTCATTTTTTCCTTTGCCTCCCTTGGTGAGTAGTCAATGTTATTGCCAGGGGTTTTATTATTTTCCAAATACAAAGAACCACCCCTTTTGGGTGAAGGGGCATTTGAAGAATTGATCTATTGTCTCCATCTCTTTCCCGCACAATTCACAGGTTTCTTCCACCATGATTCCCTTCCATACTAGTCTAATTGTAATATGTAGCTTATCCTTTCTCACTTGTGCATCTTTGATCCCAGATTCTTGTAGCAAATTATATAAGGATCTCACTGACTATCTTCGGTTAGAAGACTAGCGCCATTTGATCTGTTTGGGACCTTACAATGTAGTGATTTCCTGCGTATCATTTGTAAAACTACTTATTGCCTCTTGCGAGACTTCCTCACTTAGCCTCAAGGGCCATCCTTGGAACACCCTTGATTTATTATTAACAGCAAGGCCAGCTAGGTGAGCATTTCTGTTCATTACTGCTTGAAAATTTCTGGATGTGATGCTGCCATGGGTCTAAAGTTTCTCAATGATTCACACAAGAAATGTATCTCCTTACCTCCTCCCACTTGATATTCCAAGCTGAACGTGACTATCTCTCTTAACTTGATGATTGCTTTCCCAGTAGGTCTCCAGTTCATGATTGACATGTGTGTTATTCGGCTTACTTTTCTATTACTACTCTCTCTCTCTCTCTCTCTTGTGTATTACTTATTTATGTGGTAATTGGCCCTTAAATTTGAATTGCTTGATGACTGACTGACGTTGCAGTTTTTATATCTTTGTTATTATGCAGGATCAGCAAGCAATGTGAAGTTGGTTATCTAACTGAGTTAATCTGGATGAACGAACCCAGTCATGGCTGAAGCTGCAACATGAGATATTCCTGAAGCAGTTGAGAATGAATTCGGTTTGTCTCTGTCCCCAAATAAATTTGCCAAATGGCCAAATTAGGTCGAAGTGCCTTTTCTAGAGAATAGTTGTTCAAATAAGTCAACTGTACTGACTACTAGAATCTGTTTTCTGAATTTTATTTGGCATATGAACCCAAAAATGAGGATGGTTTCAGGAATGTACCATCATTGACTATTGTTAACATTTGATTCACGTCAGATTCGATTTCTCATTCATTTAACTCACATATGAAGTAGTATTCAACATTATTTGGTCAGGAAAACTCAGTATCTGGCTCTGGTCTGACTAGTTTCACTCATGAACTGGAAAAAGTTCATGTGATTGTTGAGCATAAAAATTAGCATCTCTTATCATGTTCCTATGCATTTTTGTGATGTTCTTACCTTGCCTTCTCTCATTAATCAGAAAGCCTTTCGTCTATGCTTGAAAGTAATAAGTTTAGTCTTATCTTTTCCCCCATCATTCTTTCTTTTTTCTTCCTAGCTTGGTGGTGTCCTTGTTTTGTTCATGCATTAGGGCGAAATTGTTAGGTCACAACAGCTTTATTTTATTTCTAGTGCTTTCATGGGAAAGCATCAACGAATAAAAAAGCCTTTCCTTTGAAGAACACAATCAAAATATCTGGAGATACAACTTTTGGTGATTGAATACGGAAGTTCTTACACTATGCATATGTTGTAGGAAAAGTTATTCACCAAAGAAAGGACATCGAACATGATTGGGGGCAAAAGGAAGAGTTACATCATTTAACTAATCTGGTTGTAATATTTGACTGATATTTTCATCATAAATAAATAGTGCTTCCATTTCCTGGAGGAAATGATAGAATAAGTTGTAGTGGTGACATGATCCTCTAGTGATTGATGCCTAGCTAGCTGAAGAAGAAAAAATGCACCTGAATTGTGTTCCTTGGTGGTGTTGGCAACTGCACTTTGTGGTAATATTTGAAACTGAATGTGCAAGCCAATGACTCTGATTAACTTGTGCAAAATCTCCACTTCTTTATCAGGATGAAATCAGTGGTTTAGACTACCAGCTTCTGCAATGTACATTCTTTCACTTGCTGTTTATAAATGGCCATTCCTTGGTTTGTTTCCATAAAATTTCCCCATCTGAATGCAGCAGCAACTCCAGAGAAGGCAAGAGACTCAACAACAGCAGGCTATATATATTTTTCAGCAACTCAATTCAGTGAATGCTGCCACATGATGTGAAGAGATTCAGGTGGTGTCATTGTAAGACTGACTTGTTTTCTCAGCTGCTCTAACTTCGTTACTGACAGAAGCCTCCGGGTTAGAGATGCAATCATTTTGTTAGTTCTGCAGCCATTCTTGGCTAAGTTATCAATGCAGCACCTAATTATCTAACACTCTGCCGGTGTATTAATCCCCTTGGTGGTGGTTTCAGGAGTGTCGATCAGCAGGGTAGCAGTTTGGTGAGATCGTTTGGTTGGATTTAATTTGTTTAGGGGAAAAAAAACTAGTGTGTGGTCATATGTTCCTAATTAATTTTGCTGTGCCTGCTCAAGAAAAGTATAATGCATGGTCATGAAAGGAGGTCTCTTGTCCTTTTTCATGGAGAGATTGAGCAAAGAGTGATGATAACTCTCTCTCTCTCTCTCTGCATGCCAATTGCCAAGCTTTTTCAGTGCAACTTCTCTTGTTTTGTCAAAGGGATAATAAGCTAATTGGGATGGGCAAGTGTGGAGTGAGGTCATCAACCACTGTAAGCTATATGTAGTTCATATAGTTTTGCCAACAGCCTTCTGCCCCTGTCTGATCCAAGTGCTTCTAGGAAGGATATTGCTTGCACACATCTCAATCTTTTCCATTGCTGATTGAGGTCGCATTTTGTAGAAATGGTTTCTTTATAAGAATTTGGTAATAAATAATAATAATGTGCTTGATTGGTATATATGATTAATATTTTTTAGCCTTGTAAATAATAATAATAATTTGTAAAAGTAGAAGTTTTTGTATTTAATTGAAGAAAACAATAAGGTATTTATAAAACACCTCACCAAATTATGCATTTACTGATGCATCTTATATAACACATTTGGTTGGTTGAAGTAAGCGGTTGTAAGTTGATTTATATATTAAGGTGATGTGATGGGCTAAGATGTTAAGAATTATTATTATTAAAAAAAAGGTGATTGTGAACTTAAGATTTATTATTGTCATGGTGATTCTAAATTGATTTTTTTATTAAGGTAATTATGATTCTTATTATGTTTTTCTAAATATATATATAAGAGAAAGAGAGAGGTGGATGCATATGATATTGTTGCATTAATAAGCAACCTGCCATGAGCCGTTTCGCCATGCCACATTCCCCATACGGAATCCAAAAGACTAAAAGGCAATATTGATATGATTAACTTATGGATATATTTATCTCCCTTTCCCTCTTATCTATGGATATATAGATATAGATAAGGATACATGATATGAACCACCTTCCTTATTTAATATAATTCTCCGACAATATGGGCGCATCCCAAATTTACTTACCTTTGAATTATATTTATTTTAGACAATATATATACACCAAATAATTTATATAAATATATATACAATTAAACTAATTCACTATAACTAATTGCTTAAGGATAAATGCTTCTTTATATATTCTGCAGTAGTTGTAGTTAGAATAGTTGAGCTCTATATTATGAATTTAATACTCAAGTTAAAAAAAATTACCTTTCTCCCAAATCTCATGTATAAAGTCTTGTAATAAGATGAGCGTGAGTACTTCATGTACAACTTATATGTGTTTTACTTACTATTATTTGAAAATATTTTTTTACATTTTAAAATGATAGAATCTTATTGTAATTTATAAATAAATGAATACTTATTTTTATAATTTCAAAATATAAGATTGTGAATTTTTAGGATTACTAAGTGATGGAATGAAAATATTGATACTATTTCTAAATTATAAAGAATTTTAAGAAGATTATATATAGAGGAATAGGAGGAGAAGGAGACAGGATTGAGTGTCCATCCTCCTCTACACCGTTTCAGTTGGAATATATGTCACTCATATCTCATCAGAAAGTGCATACATTATTTCAAGACCACTACGTCACCCTCATCACCACCTCCCATCTCTCTCTCTCTCTCTCTGCATATCTATATATAATCTACTTGGTGCAGCTGCAGTATTCCCCCACTCTCCATCTCAATTGCATTCTTAACTTCTTCTTCTTCTTCTTCTATATACACACACATATATAAATATATACCTGCTGTAGCTGCAGCTGCACCTGCACCTGCACCTGCACCTGCACCTGCACCTGCACCTGGGAATAAGTATATATATACATATATATACAGAGAGAGAGAGGGAGAAGGTAGTAATTAGAAGAAGGATCGATGGAGAGATCGTTAGCAGGAGGCGGCGGCGGCGGCGGCGGGCAGCGGGAGTGCATGCCGAGCCTGGGGATGGTGGCGGTGCAGGTGGGGTACGCCGGGCTGAGCGTGGTGTCGAAGCTGGCGATGGACGAGGGTATGAGCCCCTTCGTCCTCATCGCCTACCGCAACATCTTCGCCGCCGTCGTCCTCTTCGCCGCCGCCTTCCTCTTTGAGAGGTACTACTTAATCACTACTACTACTACCACTACGTCCTCCGCTCATCTGCTATTTGAGACAACTCGAATCAGTGTGCGTATGATTAATAATGCAGGCAGGCACTGCGATCCATCACAATGAGAGTAGCCATGCAAATTCTTCTCTGCTCCTTCTTTGGGTGAGTGACTCAGTCCGCATTCTCTCTCACTCTATATATATCCATCCATCAATCCTGAAGTCACAAATTTGAATACTGAACGAGTAGTAGATAAATATATTTCTTCTGTTTGGTTGAACTCATAGTACTGGAAAGCAAAGCCAAAAGAAAAGACAATTGAATGGATAAAATGGGTGGATGCAGGGCTACTTTGAACCAAATATTTTTCTTCTTGGGGCTCAAATACTCCACTCCCACCATCGCAGCCGCTCTCAACAACATGCTGCCTGCCATAACCTTCATCATGGCCGTTCCTTTTAGGTATCATATCAATCAGGGTGTATTTTCATCTGAAATAAAAATGAGATAAACCTGAAACGAAACAGGATGGAGAGGGTGGGTCTGAGGACGTGGTCCGGGCAGGCGAAGGTGGTGGGGACGTTGATATGCGTGGGAGGGTCGATGCTGATGACCTTCTACAAGGGCAGCCTCCTCCGAGTGTGGCACTCCCCCATCCACTGGAGCTACGCCCAGCAGCACATGCCAAGCGGCGGCGGCGGCGGCGGTCAGAGCAGTAACATCCCTCTCGGAGTCGCCTTCGTCCTGGCCAGCTGCTTGGCCTGGGCACTCTGGCTGATCATCCAGGTAAAAACACAAGGAAAGTTTGGATGGACGACGGAACGAATGTTTTTTTATCTTTGAAAATTTTGATGGATTTGCTGGGATCGTCAGACGAAGATGAGCGCGAGCTTCTCCTCTCCGAACACCACCACGGCGTTGTTCTGCGGGATGGCCAGCGTGCAGTGCGTCGCCATCGCGGCCTGCTTCGACACTGAGCCGGCGGCCTGGGCGCTCGGCTCGAACATCAGGCTCTTCGCCTCTCTCTACCTCGTACCTCTCCACATCATTCATTCATTCCTCCTCTCTTCTTCCAATTTAATCATATATTTATGTTATGGGGTATTCAGGGGTTGATCGGGTCGGGGCTGACGGTTTTCGTGACGACGTGGTGTTTGGAGAAGAAAGGCCCCCTCTTCGTCTCCATGTTCAACCCTCTGACGTTGGTCATCGTCGCAGTTCTGGATTGGGGAATCCTCAACGCCCAGCTTTACGTCGGAAGGTACTTTTTTTCCTTTATATTTATTCTTGAGAGAATGTATTATTATTAAAAGATAATGGAGCATCAAACGAGAAAATAAAAAATCCAAAGGTATTGATCTTGTTCGTTTCCAGTGTGGTGGGATCTGCGTGCATAGTTGCAGGACTTTACATGGTTCTTTGGGGTAAGAGAAGGGAGATGAAGCGAGCCATCGATGATGCTGCAGATGAGAAAGAGAAGGAAGATGAATCGCCTGCTGCTGTCATCCAAATGCCGGCGTCACTTGCTGCTTCACCCACTTCTCCAAATCATTGACCGCAGCTCAAAGGAGGAGGGGGGCCTCCCTTTTCCTTTTGGACTTCATTTGGTGGTCACAGAATAAATAAACCTATTAGAGATCATTAAAGACAGTTTACAGTTTATATACGTTCATTGTTCTTTAAAAAAATATAGCAAACCTATTAGAGAGCAAGGCCTGAATTATATATTATCTAGTGCACAAATATGTTTCTACATTTTATTTTACACAATATAATTTCAATGCACTTTACATTTTTGCTAATATTGCATCCTTGTTCCAAATAGCATAATATTCATACCAAAAAGGGGGGAAAGAAAGACCACCTGTTTAAATTAACAATTAACCCAAAGAATCTCGTGTTATACACCTTTGATTTCGATCTATTTCCTGTTACGTGATGGAAAATGACATAATAGGCATGAATCCCGTGGGGTTGGATCATCATCAGCTACAAATAATTTCCGCAACCAAGTCTTTTCTATTACGATCGGAAACAAACGTAAAAGACTGAAAAAAAAGGCTCCATGCCTCAATGATTCTTCAGCTGGCGGTCTTGTTTAGCAGCATCACGGATATGAAACATCAACTGCAGATTGAATGAAAATTGCAAAGTTAAATATCAACCTCACACATACAACAAACGCATGTTGCATATGCATTGATATAATAAGATCATATGCAGCTCAAATAAATACTAATTACACCTTTTTTAGTTCATTACACCTATGTAAAATGAATGCACCTTGTGCCAGCGTAAACAAATGACGCTATGATTTTTTTTAAAAATAAAAAGGGTGCAATTTTATTTTATTTTAGCATAATAGGCACGATTAAATGGCCCTTCAGGGGTTGACGCCGACTTTTTGTGTTTGTTTGTCTTTCCAAATCTAAATTCCAAAACAAGTTTGTGCTAAGAACTGATGGTACTAATATCGCATGGCAGGAAAGTCCATCTGGTAAAATGGTACTTCTATATAATCAAATCTATCGTATAGTTTAAAAATCCCTCACTGAGGAAAGTTTTGAAACTAAAGTTTATGCAATAAAGCATATTTTGTTAAAAACTATGTCCCAGATAATGTGGATTTAAAAAAAAATGCAAACTATGAGATAGATGTAGCAATTAACTCAAAGAATAATGATTATTACCTTGGTTCCCACATAAAACGTTGTCAACGTACCAGCTAGAATTGGTAATCCTGTGCAGTTAATAAAGCAATGCAAAGAATCAAGAAAGATTATAAGAGAGGAGAAAGAAAAAAAACATGTGGCCTTAAAAGTACCTTCTTTTTCAAGCAACCGAGAAATCAGCCATTTGATTCCTGATGGTCCAATAACAAAGCCAGCAAGGTTTGCTATCTGTATTTCAAGTGTGCATGCCAGTGAAGTCATTTACCAAACTTGTATTATTAACCAGTCAAGTACGGTATAACTAGGAGAACAACTAGCTCAAGTGGAAGTTCTTTTCTTCTATTCTTTTGGCTGGAGAGGTTATTTTGTAATTTCAGATAAAAAAGGAGTTCCATAAACGAAGTATCTAAAAGAACTAGAAATTAACTAGTTCAAATTTTCTGTTCTATTCATATTTATGAGCTAAATTTTGTAGCACATAGGTCCTTAGAATTAAGAAGAAACATACCATAAGGCATGATATTGTGATAGCTCCTCCAATTGCACTAAGTTCACGTTGAAGGCACACCCCAAAAGCACTACGTACCTGATAAGACACTAGATCTCTATATCACCAAACATAAATTTTCAGAATATTGCTAAAGATGCACCTGCCAACTTGCAAAAAGCACAGGCACATATGTTAGATCTCGTAGGATATAATGATCTTTCCTTTTTTTTCCCTCGATAACATATTTGGTGAGATTACATGTTTTTGGATGCATGACATGACTTCAGACAACTATCAATATTCCAATGGCATATAAGCACAAAGTTTTCACAATAAACGAATTTGTAAACAAAAAGAGAAGAATACCTTGACAGCAGAGATGCATGTTTTGACCAGTATTTCAGGAACAAAAAATATACATGTTAACCATGCCCACGAAAGAAGTTTCCTATCAGACAAAAGAAGCATATGGACAGTTGTTTTAGCTTAAAAGTTGAAGGCCCAACTGATTACTTTGGCAAAAGAGAAAGGAAATACCACTCCAGGTCATGCCACACCGCAACAAATGTGAAAATAGCCCACACATTGAGTAGCTTTTTCTGGGCGCCACCAAGAGGAATATACATGTATCTATCAATCAAGATCATTTAGCTCCAGGATATATCTCTGTAATTACCTGAAGAAATTGTAACAAGAAGATTGAACCAAACCTGACAAGCCATTTGTTGTATGATGCATGCCAGCTTTTCCAAAAGGTTTCCAAGTCGTAACAATTGTTAAGGCATCTAGGCATGTTCTCGGGAGCCTCAATGCCAGACATCTGCAACATGATGACATTTTCGCTTGATTGGAATTCTGGAAATAATTTTCTAAATTATAATAAGGCAAAAAATTGAAGTCCTGAAAATCATAATATCCAACTTCACATCACAGTGCTATACTTAGTTTTACTTGTTTGCAACAATTATAGAAAAAAAGCATTAAGCTTGGAGTTGAAGGTTCCTTGCTTTATGCAATATTGGTCTATAAAATATTTTGGGCATCAAGGCAGATTATTAAAATTTGAATTGTTTCAGATTGTTGAAATGAATGTAATGTTATCTTTAAAAAATAAGGCAGATTTTTGAATTATTGACAAACTTCAGTGGATTTTCCTTATTCTTCTCTCTTCTCTCCTTCGGACCAAAAGGGTTTTTTTAAAAAAACATTGCATTCATTTCACCAATCTGAAATGATACAATATCATTCAAAAGGATGTGAACAGGCAAAAAAAACATAAAACTTAGAAAGAAAACAGAAAAGGAATAAGATAAAACATAGTAGAGCAAAGAGAAAACTTAAAAACTAGGATAGCACCTCCCTTGATCATATGTCACCAAAGAGCTCTCAGTGAAGGGACAAACTCATTCTCAAGCTCAATTAACTTTTTAAGTACTTGTGAGAATGAACCTATTTGTCATTACCCAACCATCTCAACAGCCATTGGCAACCTGAATTATAATTTATGTCTATTAAAGAACACACAAGCTCTTTTTTTTTATTGACAAAAGAAAGAAAGAAACAAGAAACTGCTACGTCATATATGGATTCAGATAGTGAGCATCCCAAGGTTGAAACTTGGAACTCATTCCTGACTTAGGTACATATTTTCCCACTCATATTTACATATGTACACTAATAAAGAATTAAGCAGGACTAGGGTTGGATACACAAAAAATTCTTTTTTTTTTCACTGGATGCATTTATTCTTTGATACTTCTATATAGATCCTTTTGTCCTATACCTCAACTGTCTATCCACACTGTATTCAATTAAAAACTTTGATTTGCTCCACCTAAATAATTCATGTTCCAATACACAACATAAAATGGTCTTACTGCAGCAACTCTGGTATCTCTTTGTTACTGAATGAGAAATTTGACAATATTGTCTTCGAATACTAGATATAGGTTGAGTTTGCAGTTACATAAAAAGAACAAAATCATAAGTTGTGTTCCTTCCAGCAATATGGAGTAAGCATGAATGTTGAAATAATCTTGATAATCATGGTATACATTAATGAAGAGGGATGCAGATAATACAAAATCATTTGGGATAAGGAAACTGTTGGGGTTTAGACAATTACCAGTGACCAAAACCTAAAATAGCGCCAAATCAGAAAGAACTTCAACCACATAAAGTTCACAACCTATCACCAAAAAAGAAGAAATATGTTTACAAATCTATAACATCACTAGCAATATAACTGACAAAAATGGCAGAATCAAAGCTGGAAAATGAAAACTCATTTAGTAATGTGATGGATATGATTGATTTTCAGTAAAATTAACAAGAAGATTGGAAAAGAGAAAAAATGTCTAATTCTTGCACCAGAAATAAGCTAAGCTAGTAAAAGAAAGCTACGAGTATTAGATGAAGACAGAGTAAATCATAAGTTCAAGGGACATGCTAAGTCCTGCTTAGTTCGCAAAGCATACAGGTCCTTCCTAATGCACAAATAAGTTTCTTTCTCTTTATTGTTATTTATTGTTTTTATCCTTCTTGAACTAAGTATCTTAAATTGTATAAAAACTAGTTT
This sequence comes from Thalia dealbata, assembly GCA_030544415.1. Taxonomy (NCBI): domain Eukaryota; kingdom Viridiplantae; phylum Streptophyta; class Magnoliopsida; order Zingiberales; family Marantaceae; genus Thalia; species Thalia dealbata. The sequence continues at coordinate 18,660,986 of CM060458.1, forward strand.
TAACTGTATTAATACTCAATCCAACACAAATTTTGTACTTCTGAAAAGATGAGGAAGAAGAACTTGGTACTGCAATGCATACAAGTGCTCTCGAATGAATACATGTGCTTCATCTTCAAAGAAAAAAAAACAGTCTGAACAAAAGCTGCCAGAGTTCATATGAAGACTTCCATTCCCCTTAAAGATGGAAAAAAAAACATTGTGCTATGAGAACAGTATTCTCCAAAATTGCATGATTAAATTCAACAAACAGATTTGCTTGCAACCAACACAACTAGCTTAAACCATGTTAAATATAAAAATTAGCTTCATAGCAAATTCAATTAGTTTCACAAATATAGTATTTGGATTGTACAACACTGTTTTGATATTCAGCAAAGCTTTTGCTAAAAGTCACCCCATATTGTAAAATTAGCTTGCCGGCTGTAATTGGTTCTGGTCAGTATTATTTACGCCAAAAAAAGACCTTTGAGATATCCAAAATGGTCTTTGATATATCCAGACTTTTTCATATTTTTCCAAAGTGGCCTTTAGTACAACATTTTGGAACCTGTGATACACAATAATTTGTCCTCTCCCACTTTTTTATTTTTTTCTTCACATTTTGCCTCCTTTCATCACAGGCCAATCATTATATGGAAATCACAGATCAGATCACATATAAGAGGAGGAAGAGCAGTGAAGCAATTCATTCAGAATCAACTTTACAACAAAACTAAAGCTACAAAATATTCTCCAATGGATCAACTAGTCACTTCAAGGAATTATGTTTTTCTAGTGGAAGAACTACATCAAGAATCTGGGTTACCAATTATAACCCTTGCTTTGTTGTTCTCCTCAGTAAAAATCTACCTTTTCAATTGATCAAATATGTGGAGAATACACAAGACATTTTATGGCATGCATGTATTAGGAACCCAATAGATAATGTAAAAAATTAGCTTATTGTGAAGCTATCCTACCCCATAACCAATGATGAGGATGTCCAGGGGAGATAAGTGCCTCCAAGCTCCACTGAATATGCAAGAATAAGAAGAGATCTATAATTGGCCAAACAAAACAAGAGAACTCTAATGGACAGTGAACATTAAATAAGAGTTATCCATGAATTTAATAAGTTGCTTACCTAACTGCAAATGCATTATAGTAGATGTGGTGTGTTAATACTTCCATAAGAAGTAGAGTAACAATCCACCGAAATCCATACAGTGTTATGTTTCCAAGTGAATAATTCTTCTGTGGCACTTCCATCTACAAGAGTAATAAAACAAGCGCAACTGAATACAGAAAACATGAAGGCCTTCTATTGGAAAGTGGCACTAAACAAGAAATCATACAATTCTTTTTTTCAAAATATGTGCTTCCTAACATCATCATCTTGAACATATACATGCATCCAAATGTTTATAATTGTGATTTAGTTGTACAATGGCCCATACCACTAAAGAGTGTTGCATAGAAAATCTGATGAATGATTCATCAACAGTGAAAAGAATAATGTGAATACAAATGTACAAAAATAAATTGCAGTTATAATTCACCCCCAAATTTCAACAATCAGTTGTTTACAAGGCTACTTAAATATCAAATAAAATCCTATGATGCTACTTAAAATCTGGGAGGCTTCAAGAAGAGAACTTCCTAGGTCGCAAATGATGTTGACCAAAAATATATTCAGAAACCTCATTTTAATTTAAGTAAGATTTGGCTAAACTGGCATGTCACTGAACTAATTTTAATTGGAAACAGACATGGTACATGCAAGTTCTTTGGAAACTATGGAGTCTATGTATAATTATAACATTAAATAAAGCTAAGACATGGACAATTATCCCATATAGAAATCATGAATTAGATGAACTAAATAAAGTTTGAACTAACAAACTATCCATATGAATGTTCTCCTACTTTTTATGAGGATACTATAACATTCTTTCAAACTACTCTCATCCATATATTACATGGTGAAAAACAGAGACCAGAGTGTAGGTTTATGGAAATTCCAGCTCTTGGGAGAGTAATACGTACTTAAGGCCTTACTCTTGCAGATACAGAAGTTGTTTGATTGACTCAAGACTTTGATCAACAAATTCAAAAGAAATGTGCCTCGGTCGTACCAAGAAATGCACTCCTCTACTTAATACATATATATTTTATGGGATTGAATTCAATATCCACAGACAGATACCCCCTTGAAGTGGCATGTGGCTTTCGCATCAATCTGTGATTAATTTGAGAAATTAGAGTTCTTAACAAAAGGCATAATGGCTCAGCATCCATCTGCTTATCCCAATAACTGGATTACATGATGGTCATGGTATCATGGAATCTAAGTGGATGGGTTGTCAAGTTTCCTCTTCCCCATCAATTCACCTGTTCTCTATTGCTTTTCTACTCCTATTGTTCCTTTCTGCTGAATATGCCTAGAATGGATGCCCCCAGAAGGTGACTATCCAATAGCGAGAATCAGATTCCGAGTGATTCACCAATGGCTATAGCAAACCCACACTGGATAATGATTTCAATTAGCAATCCAACTTTTATGATTTGACCCAAATTATGAATTATTAAGTCTATTGCCAGTAGATCTAGTAGAACACTTCTTGCTGATATGAAAAATAAAGAATCAAGAAACAGCTTCCAACCTCAGTTAGTCAAAATAAAGCTGCACAGTTAACTGCAGATGCACTAACCTGTGCAGCAAATGCATTGAAACTTACAACTGGCCCAGCAATATAAAGTGGTGCATATATCAAATAGCACAAGTATATATTAAATGAATACTTGTCTCCTTCCATGCCTTTCTCCTGCCAAATGCAAAAAGGGTCAACTCCAACCAATAATCAAGAGATAATCAGGCATGAGATATTAAAGAAAGTACTGGTACATAGTCCGGTACCAAGTTTAAAACATAGGTCAACACTCAATAAGATTTCACAATATCATCTAACACTTCGATAACTTGATTTCACCTCCTCCAACTACATTACTCTGATAATCTGACATTATAGTTATTGAAGACATTGAAAAAACACTTGTTCCTTGTATGGAAAAAACATTATGTGTGTGTGTGTGTGTGTGTGTGTGTGTGTGTGTGTGTGTGTGTGTATAAGCATTTATACTGGAATATTAGATATGCCTACTATAATATAGAAAAACCCCATGCATTCATCTGAGAGAAAAGGGCTTCCTTTAACATAGGGAGACATAATCTAATATACACTCATTTACATAGCCACTTTGGTCCGAGATGCTAGCTCATCTTTGTCATTAAGAAGATAAGTATCTGTCCACATAATTTCAATTCAGAATAGACCTTCAATTTCAAAATAAGTTTTCTGTTGTCAAAAAGACTACAATTATTCATCAATATTTTGCCTGAAATAAAATATATGTTTAATAGACACTGCATGGGTAACATAAAAACCTGTAAAGCAAAGTAGCAAGTCTTGCCAGAAGAGCATATACTGCAACGCTGCATATGTTTCTGTATCCAAAAGACACTGAAAAGAATTTAGATTAGCTATTTAACAACAAAATTTTCAAGTATTTACCGCAGTGAAGCAAAAATTATTAAGACAATTCCTTTAATTTAGATGTTCAATGAGTCAAACCTACTATAAACACATCCACATATGTGCAGTAGCAATCAAATTCTAACTCATACATGTGGAATGATTCAAAAAAAACCAGACTCAATTATGATGAAGTGAGGTCAGAAGAGAAAAAAAGGAGCCAATACTGCATAAGAGAGCTAAAGTTTTGTGCTAGGAAGAACAGATAAATTACACTTTTGGCATACTGTCAGTATTGTTTACTTCCAAAAAAATAATAATAATTTGAGAATGATTACTGTTCTCATTAAAAAACAACATGAGAACATGTTTATCCTGTCGTTCTTAGCCAATGGCGAATTGCTCATGCAATACTTACTTGTTTTACATATTCATTTTACAAGTGGTAGTTAGGAGGAAAAAGGAGTGACCTTGTAGCATGCAAACTTAGCTTCACTCTCAACACCCCCTGCCCAACTCTCCACCTTCTAATGTAAACAAAAGAAGAAAAGAACTCACATGGTCATGCATTTTTTTTTTAGAACTTAATGAGTCTTGAACCCAAGACCTCATGATCCTCCCGTATAGAGTCCAATTACTCTAACCAAAGTGGTGTACACTTTGTGTACACACATGGTCATGCATTTGGAATTGAAATTTTAACGAATTGAGTATTGATGCACTTTATGTACTCAATCATCATAATATGTCCACTAGTCAACTCTTAACATTTTCTAGGATTTTCAAATTCAAATGCAAATTGAGACAATGTATCATAGATGTCCAATTGCATATGCTGTTTGAAGAGTCATCTACAAGGAAGTTCTTGTTCTTTTAGTTATTAATTACAATTCAGAAGTACATTTTCATTTTTCGATGGACTAAGAAGTCAATTATCAACATTTTTGTTTGTGCATTTGCTTTCCAGTATTCTTCCACAGATTGATAGTTTTGACTCATAAAACATATAGCAAAAAATGAGCTGGAAGATAGGAGGCTGATTAGGATGTCCCCCATATGATATTAGATATATGCAACTCTCAAAGCTGAAATAAGCTAATCTTTATATTCTAGTTTGTCATGTAAGCTAAACAGAGAGTAACAAGTAGTGATATGCACGTTAAAATGCCATATTAAAAAGAATACTGGAATTTATATATAGCCTCTTCAAGCATGCTATTATATTAACAGTTGATACAATAGGGCTGTGGTGCAATATTGCAAACTACCTTCTGATCAAAAGGGAGATTTCTGTAAGACCAATGATAATCACATCCAAAGCTGATCATGCGTAGTAAAACTGTTAGATGAACAAAGACGAAAGAAAGAATCATTTAATCTGAAGCAAGATCCTTGGCAGTTCAGGGAATTCAGAAAAAAATAATTCCATTTATGATCATAAAAAACTAAATATATTGACTAAAAACATCATGAAAGATATTTGACAAAGTGATTATCCATTCCTGAGAGATACTGTTAATCACTTTGTAAACATACATTGATTGGCAAATCAGGTGCAGCTTCAATACAGCTAGAGGTACCAATAATTTCAACCTAATATTACATTTTAAGGATTTCTACAAACTGGTACAAATCAAAGTCCAAAAATGAAATTTAATTGGCAAGAATAAAATTCATGTTGAAGTGAAAATAGTCATAAAAGATCACCAATATAAAATTAAAGAAATGTAACTATTACTTTTAGAAGGAAATGTGTAATAATTTATTTATTTTAAAAAAATAACATAAAATAAAACTTTGGTCCTCCAAGCACCTTAGTTTGGATCCAAAATCTAAAATCAAATTGAACCAATTTGCTCAAACAAAAACCAACAGATCTGAAAATATTTTGAACTGAACAATGGCACCTCTAATATTATAGTGCCGTTTCCCATATGTATAATCTGGAGGTCACATTTTATCCAGAAAACAATAGGTGAACGTGCTAAAATTATTTTCTATTTAACATCATCAAAAAATCCTAACGGTGAGACTTTAGGTGATGGATGACATTAGTTCTTATACAATTCACATTCACACAGTATTCAATTTGTCTGCAAATGCACCTTATAACAATGGCATGTGATGAAAATCTTGGATAGTTTCAGGATATGCAGCTTGGGGGATTTATATACAAAGAACAAACACCGTACTTCTTGCTACATCCAAAAAGAGTTACTCATGATTTTTTGCTAGTTTGGAACATTGGTCATTGATGAAAATCATTTATCCACCTGATTTGGAATATATGAGGATTTTATAAACAGAAAAATAAAAAAATAGCATTTCCCACATGGAATCATATCAAGCTAACTGTAAAATAATAAACAATAATCATTGTAAGCGTTGGTAATTTCATGGTTGACAGAATGATATGTATCTAACCAAACACAGATAATGAACACTGAGTATAACCAATGGGCATGAAATGAGGTCAGTGGATGAACATTAAAAAAATTCCAAATAAGAATTTTTTTTTTGTAATTTACCTAGATTGAAACAGATGTGCCACCTAAAAGTACCTCTGTAATTGTCCAAGAAAGCAAATTGCTCCCTGAGTACGTCAAACATGAAAAGAAGTATAAAATTAATATGATACGTATATATTTCAATATTAAAAAAAAGTTTGTCATGATGAAAATAGAACTAACCCAAACATGGAAAATGGGTAGCCCTCAAAGATACGGCTTAATATCATAATAGATAAATTAAATACCCAAAGCATGCCTAAATAATACTTGGATCGAGCAAAGATCTGCAAAAATGAAATGAAGAACAGTTCTCAGAAAAAAGATGTCTTAAATCCAACTTACAAGATTGTCAAAAGCCCTTATGTAGCTATAACATCCAATATGAACAAGTACTGTACATTAAGATAGAACCTCACCAACTTTATCATATCTTTGCAAAACAAAATTACAAACATGCATAACACAGAATTACAAAGAAATGCATAAAATGTTCCTCTGTGAAGTTGGTCCCATGTGTGAACTAAGCCTCACTCTATAATTAAAGAATAATTCATAAGCAAACATACCACAGCTTAATCAGGGACTAAATAGACTGCAGGATATTTCCTTGACATTGAGCTCTTGCAAGATCGTTTATATAAAAAACTATAGTAAATTGATGCTTCGAAGAAACTCAGCACTATTTGCTGTTACTTTCTAGACCCATGCCATGATATTGATTTGTTTCCTTATAATAAATGGTAAATTCTACTTGCTTATATTTCCCTTCTGCACCAAAATAGTGGTTACAGTTTGAGCATGATGCTCAAACCCTTTTGAATGCAATTTTTCCATTCCAAAAGACAAATGTTTGAGCATGATGCTGCAAGCTTAAGAACAATTGTGATATGGATTCTTTCACAAAATTGCATCGATAAGAGGTTTCTGTTTATATTTCTATTAATAGTGCAAACGCCTTTCCTAGCGATGCTTGGAGAAGTATGTGTATATCCAGTAAAGTATACATCTTTCGAACAATGCATTCTCCAAGAGGACAAGGAAAAAGAAGTTGGATTAACACAACCTCTTCACGTAATCAATGCAAAGTGATCAGTTGATAAAATGGTGGCAATAATTCAGATAAAAGATCTCTGTCTTGGGAAACCAAACTATCAGATAGTAGGTATAAATGATCCACTTTAGGTACCGAGTGATTTGAATAATGGTTTAGGTTATAATTGAGTCATGTATAGTTTCCTATTCTATTGTTGCCTTATAGAAAAAACCTCCATCTACCCTATTATTTTTCAGTACAGTATTCACAATTTCTTCCAACTTGGTATTAGGCAGAAGACCATAGATTCTGCTGCCAAACTCCCTTACTCTAAAAGAATATTTCCTTTTATCTTGTTCACATCCCTTTTCCATTTCTTTTCCTCCCTCATATATCCATATTGCACATATAAAGGAAAGTAAAAGCTGCCTCCTCCCATGGTGAGGCATACGCTTGCTGCTTTTCCTGCATCAGATAGTGCCTGCCATCTCGCCACAAGTTCTCATACCATCAACGAATTTGGAATCTGTCTCATCTATTTTCAACTCATTTTGACAAGTCGCTTATAGAATGTTGTATCTAACAGATAATGTCTTTCAACTCATTTTTCCTCTTTTAGCTTATAACTATTGATATACATATAATGTCAAGTTTTTTTGTTCCTTTTTTATTTTTTCTTTGTTTTATCTTTCATGGATCACTCTCTCGTTAGTTATTTTTTCAGTAAACTAGGGCATTCTTGCCATACCACATGTTGCAGCCTATGTCATCACCCGCTTGAGAATCCCTGAGGTGACCTAATCATTTTTATTTTTAAATTGTTCGTGCCATTCCAAAAATAGTCAGATGAATTATATATGGTTACAGCATTTCCTACAGCATTTGTTCCTACAGTAAAATAAACTGGTCAGGTTAAAAAGAAGAGAAAGCTCTAAATACTAACTCCTTGAAGTATGAAAAATTAATTATACATGGGCAATAAAATGCAACACTGGAAAATGCACAAACCTTTGCCAGGAGAAAGTTCAATGAAGCAATTGTAAGAATATACCCAACACTGCAATAACCAGAAATTAATCATCTAAGGATCATAAAAAATAGTGAGCAGCAAATACAAGAGTTTCTAGTGATCAGAATGAATACCATGCTCCATGTAAGTATAATAAATAACTCAGTGATGCCACGATCCATATGAAAGACATCCCTTTCCCTTTTATGTTGCATGAGTGCCTGAAGACATTTGCTATAATTGTGAAAAAGCCCAGAACAACTGTAAGAATAGGCAAATTACCACGGAAGTTTCTCCATTGTGCATCAGAAATATCCTGAAGTAAGTCTTAAGATTTTAATAACAGCATCCGCAAAACATAATAAGCTGCAGTGTTATGGTATAGAAAGTTCTAAAGAGAAAGAAATAGTACATGATTCAATGAAGCAGGAAAAGGAAAAGAGTATGCTTTCTAGAGAAACGATCACTCATCTTAGAAACTAAGAGTATGCTTGCTAGAGAAACGATCACTCATCTTAGAAACTTAATGCACTAATCCTGCAACTTCGATTTAGTCACCTATCTCTATACAACTTTCCTCGTGGTTGGAATGCTCTATCTTCACACTTTTTCAATGTTTTTCTCTTTTTTATTTTCCTTTATCCATGTACACCATCTATTCTTCAACTCTTATCAAGAATGATAAGGGTTAATTTATTTTCTAGGAACAAGATTGTTAAAGAGTTAGCATGCTTAAGGGGGAACGAAGGTCAATTGTCCATATGCTTGATAGTTCAGAAGAGAGAGCAATTTGGCACTTAGTTTCCATATTGTCTAATCATAAATTGTTTCGTAGTATCATCAGCATTAAAAAATGTGGAGACTTACATTCATATGATTAGGTAGCCATCCAGGGTGTAAACCATATAGCCTTCCACGATAAGCTATTAAAGAATGAAGGGCGAGGTCAATACTCCGACTTTACAACCAAATGATGCACAATTAGTAACTAACAGAACTATAAGAGGGTCAATTACCGTCGGAGATCATCACAGATCGGTGAAGAACCAACACATAAAAAACTATGGCATAAAGAAGAAGGAATCCGAGCTCCCATCGCCGCAACGTTGTTGAACTCATCCGTTCCCTAGACAAGATTTCATTCACAAATTACAACAGCAAAAAAAAGTGAAATACAAAGCCAAATGCACCCTCTTCCTCAGCCGCTCCACCACCAATTCATCAGAAAGAGAGGAGATTGGTTGGAGAGGATGGTTGTGATTAGTTGATCTGGGATCGTCAGAAGGAAGGAAATAAAATGAGGACACTAGAACATGCAACGGTAGCTCGGCACAGCCATGCTCCATTGCCTCCCGCGTGGGCATTGAAGCGGCCGAGGTGGAGCGGTGGGGCAAGAGGAGAGAGGAGGAGGAGAGTTAGCCGAACCTGCTGCTGCTACTGCTCGCAGCTGCAATTTCCGCCGCGGCGTTAGCAGTGGAAGCAGCGCTGTCGCTGTGTGGGGGCGGGAGGTGGAAGGATGGCCGAGAAAGGAAGCGTTAGGGCTATTGAGAATTTGGGAAGAAGAATTGAAAGCTACCTGGATTTCGAATGAGTGTGATGTGTGAGGGCGAACATTTTATAATTCAAATATTTTATCGGAAAATAAAAGAATTTTTTTATAACAATAAAATAAATTTTTTATATCATTTCTGCAGTAAATATATATATATTACAAACATCTTTGACACGTGTCACAACCCTTCAATAATTTTCCACACTTAAGTACCTTAGATAGATGTTATATAGCATTTCTAATGCTAGAAGTGTTTTCTAAGTTTCCACATTTGCCTTCTATGATAATGCTAGGTATCATCTAGATAGGATCAGAGTTTATACCATCTTCAGGTTATCTCCCAAGTTATGATTCATCTTATTTAAGTGGTGCATACAATATCTTCTCGATTTTGGGGATGGAATATTGCATCAACTTAATTTCGAACCACTTTTTATATACTTTTAATTTTTTATTATTCTATATAATTTTGAAAGAAAAATTGTATTTATTGTAAATATATAAAATGTTACAATTTGTTGTATAAGTCTTCTTAGGTGCTAAAAAGAATTATATCCAAAGTGTAAGTTTTCTTTAATTAATTACTAGGAAGAGTTATATACACAAAAACTGTGGGTTTAATTAATGTCAAGAAAAGTGCCAGGGAGAGTTTAAATAGAAGAGAACAATAAAATAGGAAGTAAAAAAAAAAAAGGAGATAGCTGAGTTATCTGTTAAAAAAATCAGCTACCCAAACTGCCTAATTATGGACTTTGCAAAAGAAAATAATTTTTTTATAAAAAATCCTAATCATTTTTTTCTCATATCATATATAACTCATTTTACTTTTAAAAAAAAAATTAGCTATTGAATTATTATTTGGATAAGATCCCAAAGTACACGAATAATTTTGATGCATGGACAGCATTTAGAATCACAGTCCACATATGGTACAAACACAACTCTTTACTGCTACTACTCTCCAATTGTACCATTTCAATTTTCAACCGACGGAAATGATTACAACTTTTTCTCTCCTTTGGAGGAAAAGAAAAAGTACATGAAGCTAGACAGCCTGCAAATAGAAAACATTAATCCACCAATTTCAAAAACTTTCACATGGGCAAACCCAACCACAAAAGGAAGAAAGATGAGGCATCACAGGGAATGGATGCAGCTTTCATTTTTGCTGCTTCATTTGATTTGCAACAATCTACAGCCCCCAACACTTTTAGCAAACACATGATCGACCAGGCACCGAAAACAAAAATGAATGGGGCTTACTGTTCAAAAAAGAGCTAGAGCAATTTTGGCCTACAATCTACGCTTAGTATAGCAAAAATGGCAGGACTATATATGCACAGGGAATATACAACTGGTTATATACAGGGAATTCTACGTTTACTGCAGTAGTGGGGTCGAGGCCCTACTATCGTCTGCACGGTCCGTGTGGCGCTGATTAAAGTACTTCTTGATAAAGGATTCTCCATGCTCAGGGTAAGTCTTCCTAATAAAGTTTATCATGCACTTGACGTATGAAAAATCAATACTTGTGCCGTCTTCCGATACCAGGAAGAAGCACCTGGTACCCTGGAACTGATCGTGTTTGTTGACCTGTCGAGGACAGAAAACAAAGTTTGATTACGAGATCATGCATCTGAACGGTAAAAAAAAAAAAAAAAAAAAAGCTAAAGACCACAATCTGGTCCGACTGCAGTATGCTATTTGTTTTGTTTACCACGACATGATCAACTTCATTTGACACCTTCGATTGCTTGCTAGGATGGTACTCGAAAACATTATCCAAAACGAACCTTTGGTCATCAGCTGAGAGTCGATCACCGTCACTGAAAGAATCACAAAACAGGAGAAAATTTATGAAAAGAAAAAGGAGCTAAAAGGATCATTCATCCTCACATTAGAGAATGGAAACTAGATTGAGAAGAACAAAGGGAATCTTAAGGTGCTTCACCATGCAAATACTTGAACCACACTCGTTTTTTAAGTATACTGATAAAAAAGTGAGTTCAATACTCATCGAATTTTTTTTTAAAAAAATTAGATTTAAAAAAAAAATTAGAAGAAAGAAACTTGGCGATGATAAACTCTTAAACGAAGAAATTGCAGCTAATTTCTAAAAGCTAAGAAGAACAATAATTATATAACACCATTTTATTTACCTAGAATCACGTAGAATTCTCTTTATTGTCTGCAAAATTGGCTCAACTTCAGCACGAATCTTTTCCTCTTCAGTTGTCAGAGATTCTACACGTCGTCTTGAAGCCGGAGCCCTATTTGAATTCCACCCCTTTTGAGAACATGATGCATCTTGACCTGATTTGCCTTTTGGGCCCCATGAACCTTTCTTCTTCCAAGATGATGGTCGTTCTTTCTCATCCAGCCTGTTAATGTTTGCCTTTCCACCCCAATTACTCCTGACATTTAATTTTCCATCTTGACTTTCTAATTCCCGGGGAGCTGTATTACCCCATTCATTAGTCTCATTTAAGAGGCAAGAACGATCAATTGTATCTGCACTTATCTTCCTAAATGTTTCCTTTTCTTGGTCATCCATCTGGTTCTCCTCCAGCTTTTCACTCCAAGCATCACTGTTACTGAATTTACCATCTTGATTTTCTGATTCCCAGCCAGCTGCATTTCCGACTGACTTCCATTGCCCCCATGCATCAGACTCATCTGAAGGCTGAACTTGATTATGTGTATCCGGACTTTGGTGCTTACAGAATGATGGCATTTCTTTTTCATCCCGCCGAGTCCCATCTCTCTGTTTCCCCCATACATCAGACTCATCTGAAGGGCAAGAATTAGCTGACTTTGTGGCAGTTGGTTTTCCACTTCCCCAACATTGCCAGTCATCTGATTTGATTCCTGAATCTGAAGCCACCTCCCAAACTGACTTCCCAATGCTTCGATTTTGTAGGCTTGTGTTCTTTTGAAAACTGCACTCAAGGTCAAGGTTTTGCTCAAAAGTTAGAATACCATCAGGTGCAGGTGAAAAACACAATTCATCAGAACCATTCTCCGCTGGGAGGTCATCAACATCTGCTAAACATGCACCAGTTTCCACACCGTAGGATGTTGGCCTTAACAGCTCTAAAAAGTCATAGACTCCTTTACTGATGTCTTTGTTGATTTCCATCTGTCAGCCAAAATTGAACATCATAATATCAATAAATGTGTCAAGAAAATCTGTAGGTATATCCATTAAGTAAATAGTAAATAGAACCTGTTTTTTATCCCAAAGAATCTGAAATGGTGCACCACTACCAATTGCCACTTTTTTGCCCCATGAACAAGATGAAACCACACTGGCTAATGAATCAGTGTAGCATTTCTCAGCAGCTTTTTCAAAGCATTTCATTGGTGTCTGCAAGATAAAATTTGTCATTCTGATCTATGATCTGCTGGAAACCAGTTCATTCAATTGAATAAACAGCTTAGATTGAATAGATGTGCTTACGTAAAGAGTGGCAGCTGTAAATGGTACTCGAACTTTGAAAGAATTAAGGAGTGCCTTAAAACCACTAGTATTAAATCCAATAAGACCACCAGTACACGTCATGCTACTGGCTACCAGATGTAAGTGTTCTTTCATCATATTTTTGGCAACCATCCTGATTGCTCTTGCTAGTCGCTGTAATAACAGAAAACATTATGTAATGAAGACAATACAGCAAGTTAGCAGTAATCATAAATAATAGTAATAATAAAGAAAAATCATGAAATAACAAGTAGAGGAGAGTACGATAATTACAAAGAAAATTAGATATCATGTTAAGCAAAAATTCAAATCAACCTTTTAGAATCAGATCTATAAAAATACGGCTCAACTAGACAGATACAACAATAACTACGGAATTCTAATTTATAAAAATGAACACTGAACATTATTATCTACAAAATCATCCTAAATAATTAATTTTGACCAGCTAACCTAATAACGACATAAGATATAATAAAACTGGAAACACACTAGACTTGTGGCATGAATAATTAACCATAATCTAGAGTTTATACATGCAAGCATACCATAATATAATTAACACATACTTTAGGAGTTTGACTATTGATCTAACATAATTAATTAAAATTATGACAAACAAAAAATTATTAAAGGAAAAAATGCCTTAATGGAGGAAACTTGAGATTAACCACCACTGAGAGAGATTAAGCTCCAAAGTTATCACCTTGCTCTTGGGATTAAAATAAGTTTGAGTGAGAGTGAAAGTTAAGAAATGAGGTTCCATTCATAAGAATAGATGAGATGGAGAATGCTTTATAATTATAAAAATTTTGGAAATTTTTTTGGCAGAAATCTCTAGGTTTTGGTAGTCACTGAACCAGTCCCTATGTGTATGGTAGTCACTGCTCATACGAAGTATGCAAAACCTTTGTGCCAGTGAAAGAGAAAACCACAAAATTGGAACATTGATCGATTTAGTAATTCAGTCGACAGCATCGAGAGGATAATTAGGATAATCCTTCACCGATAGCTAGAGACAATATGCTGAGAAGTCGATACAAATTGCATATACGAATGAAGGCAATGCTAGCATTCAAAAAAGAAAATTTGGAGGATAAAACATTGTTTCCATGAAACAAAAGATAATAAATAAAATCACACCTGAACAGTTTGGTCAAAAGCACAAGATATGCCAAGAAGATCCTGAATTTCCTGAATTCCATAAGGAACAGAACGACTTGTGTCTACAAGGTGTATCACGGGTAAGCAAGCATCCATGACAATACGCCAGGCATCACTAACTCCTAGAACTGCATCTTTTGCAACAACAATTTCGACGCCCAATTCACCCTTCAGTGTTTTCTCCGAGTTTCTCACCCATGAAGTTGCATCTGACCCAATCCAAACAATTTTTGCATCAAAAACTCTAGGGTCGCCTGTAGGTGCAACAAAAAAAAAGAATTATAAGCAGAACAAGAAGCAATGCATTTTAAATACATGATAATGGATGTACAACATTTCCATTCTCAGGTTTGCTTCCCAATGAAAATAACATATATTCCTCTCACAAAAAGATTCAGTCACAAGACTCCACAGCTAAATTTAATTAACTGTCTTCCATATGCAATGATATATTTAGCTCTATAAGGCAACTTTTGCACTGGCCATGAAACGGTGTTCAAAGTAACAACTGTTCAAGAACTCCCACAAATAACATACCTGATGCTCTCACAGTCCCACTGATCAAAACTGACGAATTATCCATCCAACAAGAAGTAGTAAATACCACACAGAACCACCAATGATCCATGGGCAAATGATGCTGGAAATAATTACTAATTATGAGTCATAGTTGTTTATGTTCTAAAGAGCCTGTATTTCTGAATCTATTCATTTAGTTCTATGTATTTAATTCAAACTAGTAGAGTCTAAAACTCATCAAATAGATTACTTATGAGTCCATTCAGTTCAAGAGTCTTATGGTGTGAGCCAGGCCATCTATCATAGGGTAAAATTCTAAGCATAGCAGATTTTCGTCCAAGGAGGTGGACTCCTCCCACACCAGCCTTTTATCCCACATTCTCGCTTAATCCCTTCAATATTTCATCTTTCATTACTATCCAAAATTTTATATAATTCCTGGGCTGCATCAACAAATATATCCAATGGCCATTTTGCTGAAGACACTAACTAATGTTATCACTAACAGCACTTAATAGACTTTCAAAAAGACCATGTATAAAATTGTGCCACCTGCCAAAACTTCCATTTCAAGTACCAACGTCATATGCAGCAATTAGGGACACAGAAAGTTACTGGTTATGTATTGGATTTCTTCGACAGAAGATTCCAACTATGACAACCACATAACCAACTAGGGCCGCATACAAGCCTTATTATTTGATGGTTTAAATTGATAAGTTGAAGAGACCACATCCCTACCATTATTCAAAGGAAAAGAAGCCTTATTATAAATTTATGATTGTCAGTTCATAAAGGTCCCTCAGCAATCTACACATATAGAACAACAGAGCATAACTAAACTTGAAGGTAAATCATGGAATTGTGGTGATTATCGATGCAGTTCCTATAACAAACAAATTCTATAATATAGAATATAAATAAGCATGTATTAAGTGAAGTAAAATGCAGTCAACATAGGAATATTCATATAGAACCTAAAGCTGTGATTTATGATGCACTGGTGTGAGAATAGACAAACAGAAATCAAATACTTGCACACCTTTAATAACTGTGTCTAACAGAATTGGGCATATGACATTGGCCATCAGATGAATTACACTTTCAAGGGATTCAACATTTTGAGCAGCACTAGCATCACTATAAGAAAACTGCAAGCATGGAACGTGGTTCAGGTCCCCATTGCTTTCCTGGTGGGTGCTGCAACGTTCACTACATCAAAGAAAAGTTTGCATTGGTTTAAGGAACTTGAGTTGAAAGAAAGTAAAACCCGAAAAACATATTTTAAGAATTGTTGACTATATTGTACTGTTACCATTTACATTAAAACCTTCACATGTTGCACATCAATGCCAAATATTTATCATGAAATGGGGGACCCTAGAGTTGCTAATATAGGCAATTATGCAAAGATAATTGACTTAATAGTGGGATAAGGTTAGTGTTGCAATGTGATGCAATCAAACTGTTCAAACCAAGCAGCCAACCATGCAGCATTTTTTTTTCCCAAATGTTCTCTCCTCTCTACAGCTGATTACTTCACTCACATACCGTTCTTGCAAAAGGAGCTAAGAACACACCACCATACCATTCTTACACACATAAATTGTGCTCCCTCTTCCCTTCTATATTATCGATTCTTATTCTCTTACCAACTGGAAAAACTGCCACCCTTCTCACCCCTCTGTTTTGCACACCGCTCCTTCCAGTTCCTATCTTCCAACTGACAGAAGATTGCTGCCACTCTACTTCTCCTTCTAATCTCTAGCATAAAATATACCAGTTATTGTGATTTTTTGAGACAAAAAGAAGTCTGTATAATTAGACTATCAAATTCGACCTTCAAATAACTATTGATATGCATGAAAAATAATAAAAACAGCATAGATACCAGAATACTTGCTCAAAAGAACATAGATGTCTTACAGAATGAAATCAATCAAAAGATACATTTGAGAATATTTTTACAGAAAGAGCAAGGAAAACAACAAAATTTTTGATTGATTGTGATAATCAACAATGAAAGTGAAGTGGATACTCACCATACAAATAAAATTGTCATAATGAATTCAATTCCCAAACATATCGATGTGGTTTCATATTTATATAAAAATATGGCACTAAGAAATCACTAAAAATGGTGAATTTCATAAGCCTGTATTTCCTATAATTAGGAACTTTCACCCTTCTGAATGCAAGCTGCATTTGAATAGGGTTCAAGATAACTATTAAGACTTCCTATGTAGTAACTGAAAATGGATGAAATATGCATTGGCTCAACCTAGTCTGTTCATAGCCAATTTGCAGCCTGCATTCCAATGATGATCTTGGGCATCAGTTATCTGAAGGACCATTTGATGGATGCAGTATGTTCAGAGACAAGAAAATAGGATCCTACCTCTGAAGCCAAGACCGGCATGAGGCAACTGACAAAGACCAACCACCACCAATCAAAGTGAATTGAGAACACGAGCAAGAAAAGTTCACAGTTTAAAAATAGCTCCAGGCTTCCAGCCTCTGGGATACAGAGTGAAAGTGGTGAGCTGGGAAGGGAAAAGGAGTAATTCATGTATGTATATACAGAAGGAAAGTGGTGAGCTCATAAGGAACTGAATCAATGTCATTCCAGGCTTCCAGACAGCATTCAAATGACATTCTTTTGTGCTTCAAAAAAGGAAGGAGCTGAATCCATGTCAGATTTTAGGCCAATTAGCCCTGAGAGCAGCATGAGGAAATTGATACCAAACCTCTTAGTAGATCAGCTGAAAAGATTTATGCCCCAGTTTGTTTCATCAAATCAAAGTGCTTTCATTGAACAAAGATCAGCTGCAGACTACTACATGGCTGTTAGTGAGATTGTTCATGCATGTTACAAGCCCAAGGAGAATGTCCTATTCCTAAAGCTAGATATTCAAAAGGCATTTAATACCATATCATGAGATTTCGTCCAGCAAGTGCTGACAGCAAACAACTTGGCATCAACCCAAGTCAGAATAAACAGTGGTGGTTAACGACTCTACAAGTCATCCATTTAAACATCAAAGCGGTCTTAGATGGGGAAATCCCCTTTCTCCATACCTCTTTATGCTTGTCATGAGTGCTTCCAAAAAATGCTACATAGAGCAGCAAACTTGGGGCTGGAGGGGATGGAGGGTGGAGGATTGGCTGGAGGGGATGGAGGGTGGAGGATTTATGTACATTGGATTTGCAGATGACCATCATGGAGGCAGAAGAATATATATCCGATTTCTGGCTGCTGTTGGAATGCTTTTATTTGGCCTTAGGCTTAAAGATCAATACGGAGAAATCTCGTGTGATAGATTTGCAAAGGAAGGAAGTCTCTCAAAGGTTCGCTGCACTGCTTGGCTGTCCAGAGGGTGGCTTTCCAACCTAATATTTGTGTCTATCCCTAAGAGAATCAAACCCCAAAAGAGAAGATTGGAGGCCAATGATTGCAAGAGTGGATCAACACCTTGACAGGACAACTGATTTTAAATAATTCAGTACTTACTGCAGTTCCATCATATCATTCGGCTGATCTCAAGATACCAAGCTGGGAATCAAAGAAATTTACTAGAAAAGAAGGTGTTTTCTAGGGGGAGATTGGATGGCAGCAAGGTAAAATTCAATCCTGTGAATTGGAGGGTAGTCACTCTAAAGAGGAAAAATAGTGGACTTGGTGTTGTAGACATTAAAAAGCATAATGATGCTAGGCTTGCATCATGCCTGTGGAATTTAATCTCAAATGACCTTTCTCCATAGGCAAGAGTGGTGCATTGGAAATATTTCACGAGAAAGAGATGGTATAGGGACCATGTCACCCTTGGTTGGACCTCTAATTGGAGAACAATTCATAAATAAAAGGAAATATTTATGTTTAGCCTAAAGTATGAGGTTGGGAGGGGTGATGGAACTCATTTTTGGTTAGAACCTTAACATACCTATAGATCCCTGGCCTCAGAACATCCTGAGATGTATTTTGCAGATGCTCACAAGAACAGTTCGGCAGCCCAGGTGGTTGTTTGGAACTCGAATGAATTCAGGGGTGGTCATATTAAATGAGGAAGTTTCAGAAAGTACAGCCCAAAGTTTATAAGAGATGTGCAGGATGAAAAGCTTTCTCAAGGCCAAAAGGTGATCAAGTGGAGATGGACCTCTAACGGTCTTTCTCACTAAAGTCCCTATACAATCTGATTGATGAAACAAGGATTATAGATGAGCAAGCTTACTATATTTGGAGGGTCAATCTGCCTTTGAAGCTCCAAGTTTTTAATTGGCAGCTAAGGAGGGACAAATTACACGATTGATACTCATTTGTCAGTGAGTACAGGTGGATGAAGTGTGTGTTATGTGGTCAGAAGGTTGAATCAAGAGACCATTTATTCTTCCAATGTCATTAAGCCTTGCACAGGTTTGGGCAGAGTTCTGCATCCTATGGGAATGCAGCTTTTCACCACAAAGTATTCTCCTTGGTCAGCTGACGAAGTTTAGAAAATTTTAATACATCAGCACCTGGCATTGGAGTTTTTAGTGTGAAAGAAACTGGAGATGTTTCAAAAAGAAGAGAAGCTAGCTAGCTAAATGCTTGCATCACAGGCAGCTGTTCAAAAGATATATCTCAATACACATTTAGCTCCATGATGTCTTGCGAGGCAAATGTTCTAAATTGTTTTGTTTTATGGTTGTTTCTTGTTTTTTACTTGTTTCTGTGTTTTATGTTTTCTTCCAGCTTTCAGTTTATCTTTGGAATGCATATTATATTGTTTTAAAAAGGTGAAAAGAATGCAATCTTTTTTATTTCAAAAGAAAGAAGAAAGTTATGTATGAGCACTAATAAGGCTTAACCTTTTATGTTTGTCCACAAGCACATATAAGGAGAAAAATCATGTTAGCAAGATGGTGAAAATAAGTTTGTTTAGCAGTTGTTATTCTTATTATAAAAGCCATGTAGATGCTTGAATTATTTTGCCATGATAAAATATCTATAATTTTGTTGAATGGAGTTAACTAATATCACAAAGGAGCACATTCACTTTTACAGTAAATTGGAACATAACACAGATGACACAGGAATCACAGTTTTGTGCAAGTGGAGACACTAGTCATAAGAAATGTGCATTATGTGTAAAAAAAAAGTTATTTTGTAGAACATTTTACGCGGTAAATGGGAGAACAAGGAGTTTTTTTTAACAATAAATTCATACAAGCAGAGAAACATGGATGAAACAAAAAGACTCTCACCAAGGGCCACGTCACCACCAAAAGAACTACTGGAGCTATTACTTCAACAAAAATAAATATTTAAAACTGAAAAAAAGAAAAAAAAATTACTCCAATCAACTTAGATTATAAAAAAAAGGTATATTCTTCAAAAGCCAATGCTCGTTAATATGGATTTACAAAAAACCATGTAACTAGGATAGAGAATATTGTACCATGCAGACAGAAGAACTCTCTTAATTAAATGTGAGAGTTGTCCTTTCTTCTTGCTGTAGCTAAGAACAACATCCTGGCACTTTCGAAGAATATCATCAGTACACTTGTTCAACATCTTCAATTGCATCTATCAAAAAAAGAAACAATATTATTAAGGAAATAATTGTTTACAAACTTACGATTTTACATGAGAAAATAAACTAATGTGAACAGAATACATAACAGAAAAAACAAACCTTGTCAAGATGAATGTGACCAACAAGACCTGAGGTCATCATCGAACTCTTAGGCAAATGAATCTGTTTTCTATATCTGAAAGCAATAAGACAAAGCTACCACAGGTAAGTGATAAAGAAATTCACCAACTACTATAGGAAATTTAAAGATACATAGCAAATTAAATTAATGCACTAACTATATATTTTAGGTAAAGTGATAAAGCAATAAGGCGCTTGTATGAAAATAAAAATTTTAAAATCTTTAGTCCAAATAATAGAAAACACATGATACATACTCAATTGAGAAGTCACAAGCACAATCCTTCAAAGATACTTTTTTAAGGCTATTTAAGACTATTTGAGCTGCTTTTTCTTTGCAAAATCTTCTTGGGCAGCAGCAATCCTTCAAATATAAGGTCACCCTGCGATCAGAGATATCATTTTTGTAGCTAATTTTGCAAAGCAGAATTTCCTGCAAGGTATAGAAGAGGTTATATTAGCCAAACAAGCTTTACAATAAGACATTCTCGAGTCAGAAAAAATTGAGAACATAATACATTTATTGTCCAATAAAAATAATAGGTCCACCTTCATAAGCTCCCATGAAGAATTGTTACTTTGAGATGAATCAAGCACAGCCTTATATGCAGGATTTGATATTGCTGTGGCAGCCAAAACACCAACAGGTTCACCAGCAGGTGTACTTGAGGAATCCACTTCATTGTCCGTATACTTAAACTGAACAATTGAACCAGTACATATATTCCTGACAGTAGCATCATAACAAACAACAACATCCCGCAGAAATGCCATTAAGTTTTTGAACAAGGTACCGGGTTCTGTGAGCCCCCTAGATGAGCGCACCATGACTTCTCTAGAAGCTATTGAATGGATCAAGTTTTCATAAGGAGTCAAGCCATGAAAAAAGGAGTTCTTAACTAGTCCATACGCTTCAGACGAATGATAAAGCTCACCATAGGAATTCTTACTAACAAAGTTTATACAGCAATCCTCAAACAAGTGACTAGAATAATATTTTCCATGGTCATAAAGTTGAAAGCCTAAAAAACCAAGTTGTTCAACCACTTTAACAATTGATGACTCACTTTTTGAGTCAATCAAACAACCTAGAGCAGAAGATTTCAGGACAAAATCTACAATTGGAATCTTCAGGCTCTTGAGATGATTCTCAACTTGAAATTGCATAAGTTCATTGTATTCTGATCTCAACTGATCACCTATGGAGTCTTGGATGTTTCCTTGGATATCTTCAATGACAGATTTTGGGACATCAAAATCTTTCAAACTAACACTAAAACCTTCCATAAATAGCACCTCCATTAATAAAGGTTGTATACAATTAAAGAAATCAAGAGCCTCCTTTGGGCCCTTCGTCTGATAGATAGATGTAGGAATATCTGTCAATAATGCCTGCACAATGTCCCTATTAGAATCCAACTTCAGAATCTCGCTTTGGCGTATGCAATAATACTCCCCAGAACTGTTCAGCAAAGCTGGTAACACATTCTGCAAAATTTGAATAATTGTCCAAAAAGGGCCGTGTTGATTGGCCTTAATTATTGCAGGGGGTGGCAGCATAGGTGACACAAACATTGCTAGCTGCTGAGCGACTGTTTTCCTAAGCAAGCTGGCATTAGATATAAGCTTCAAAGCCAATAATGAATCATGAAGTAACTGCAAATTCAAATTTCCAGAGTGGGAACTTAACAATTGTCGTTCCACACTAAACAATTCCACCACTTCTGCTTTTGCAGAGAGAGACTGTGGATAGAAAATGTGAACACAGTCACCATCAAAATCTGCTCCAAGTGGAGAACATATCAGGGGATTGATCTTAACAACATGCTCATCATGAATAAACACGCGAAATGCCTGTAATGAGTGCTTATGAGTACTGGGTGGCCGGTTAATAAAAACTATATCCCCGTCAACAATTTGGCGATTTACAACCTGGCCAACTTTAAGACTTGTACGTCCCCTGGATCCTAGGGAGATTGCATAAGTTGACGAACCATCTTTATATGTTATGCAAAGGCGATCATCAAAGATTTTCTGCAAATGACTGATGTTGTGTTGTGTTACCCGTTCTTCAAAGGTAATTCTTTTTGCGATATCAGATGGCAATCCCACTGTATTAACTTCAATATATGGATCACCAGTGATAACGCAGCGTGAAGAAAAGCCTGATCCTTTTCTGATAAATAATGTCCTCATTTTCTCCAGCCACTGCTTTGTGGATACATCACTTGACTCACTGCTAAAGACAAATCTTCTTTTGATGTCATGAGGTGCCTTTAGGATAAAAAAGTTAAATTAATTAGGATCAAATGTCAAAAATGAAAATAGGCAGAAGATATACTATAAAGCTTGGTAAATGCTCACCTTTCCAGTACCTCTCAGATTAATATACTGCAGGATCGCTGACTGAAGGTCATTTGATTCAATTTCATGTGACTCAAAATTTGGGTCACCAGATCTTGAGCGTTTGATCAACTCAACTTTATTCAGAACTTTTTTCAGAAGGGCTTTGGAGCTATCCTATAAATGAGAAAGAAAATGAACAAACATGTTCCAGAACAAGATTTATTTGAAAAGTGATCACATCTGTTAGGAAAAACCTACAGAAGCCATAACACATTTCCCATCTGAAATATCTGGAACAGATAAACAATTTGGAGGCACAGGAAGATGTTGTATAATAAACCCACTTTGAGGAAAGTAACCCTTCCCAGCCAACCTTCTTTTGGTTTCTTCTGGAATCTGTTTCAAAATATTGAGGGCCTGAAAATAAATAATAAAAAAAGGGAAAAGAATGAGTATTCTAATAGGTTTCTCCAAGAGGAAGAAAAAAAGCATTACAACCAATCCAGATAAACCATCAGTTAATGAAGTGCTCCCACAATAGAATATTCTCAATTTTATACATCCCACACATTCTCTGGTTTGTTTATTTCTATATGTGAACCTCGTAAAAAGCTAGCAACCAATGCACTCAGGATCTTAGTAGTAACCTACACCTTGCATGGTAAGGCCATTTCTATTTTGCTGCACTATGTATAATCAACCATTTTTTTCTAAAAATATTATATCGATCATGTTCTGTGCCTAGATCATTTCCATGTTTTACACAAACTATCAGTGATCATATCAAATCTTTGACCTCTTGTGGAAGCAATGGCCGGCAGAATCCTTCACCATAATGAAAACCGAATCTCTCTAGAAAGTTCCAGAAGCCATCCCGCATCCTTGTCTTAGAAGATACTGACAATTCCAGGGAAACAGCACCATCCATGGTCTTTGCTTTAATGAAAATACATGGAAGATCCTGAATATGTATCACTGATATAATTAGAACAAGCACTTTGATGTACATATTCAGCAAAGAACACAAAAACAATTACTGCATTTTTTTTATTAACATCATTATCATAGTAATCAAACAAATATAAAATTTTACTATTTGCAAAGGCTTAAATTTTTTGACGTTAAAATTTTAAGAGCCAAAATATTCCACTTCATAAGTTGACATCCCAAAATGTTTAAAGCGCAGAACAACAAGGTTACACTGAATCTTTCAAAAAAAAAATTATCTTTCAAAAAAACAAGGTTACACTGAATGTTGCCATCTTTTTATTTTAATTTATTTTTTCCTAGGGAAGTGATAAAGGTTGAAGGCAGGTATTGAAGACAAGTATTCGAACTGATACCTTAACTATAGTGTTTTTACAAGCTGAGCTAGCTAACACCTTCACCATCTATTTTATTAACCAGAGGAATGACCTTGGAAACCAGTTTATCCAAGAAGGATACATATAAAATATCTATTCCAGTGAAGACAACTGCAACAATCAAAATATACCTTAAACAACATTTGTGCTCCTCATAGAATCATTTTATGAGATAAATCATATGCATAGTAGTGCACAGTGTAACAAAATATTTGTCAGGGAAATATGTGGTCTAATAAGCATGTATCTTTCTGATTCAGGTTATTCAATTCAGAACTGTTAAGGACCATCAAATTTTATTGAAGTCATCTAGATGATTTTTTTTAGTATCATTGAGCTTTTAAGTAAGAACTGTCAGACCACTCTTTATTATTATAAATAAAAGTAACTTTCATCTTCCTCTATTTCTCCTTAGGCAATTGGTCACTATTGACATACCTTCTCCAATCACAACATCTACACGTTTTCTTGGAATATGGCAATGCCCTTTTAGATAACATTCTCTCAGTCCATTCCTTATCAATGCTAAACTTTGTGATTACCAAATTGAGCAACATAAATTCCAGAGTCAGTCAACTACCATTGTGCATTGTCTTTGAGGATAGATAAAAACGATCCAGAAGCCAGAGCATTAACTTCTAAGGGTCTCATAGCAGGAAAAATTAAAGTAAAAATTGTGGAAGCACAGCAAATCCAAAGTCCACAAGAAGGCACCTAAGATTTGTCCAGTCAGAACCTTAATTTGATTAAATGACTCGATTACGTTTAAAGAGATTGCACAGAATATGTCACCAGAAAATACAAATAAAATGCCAATCTTAAGTATTACCCGGCAAAAAAGACAGGACGTACTGGAGACTTTCTCCTTCCCTGCTCCCTGTTTGACCTGAAGATTTATGGGCAGAAAGAGAAAATGTGAATCAAGAAAACTGACACTAATGATGTTCAAAAAAGGAAATAGTAGAATTTCTATATGAGAATGAGAATAGAAGGGAAAAAGATGGCAAACTCACTCATCAAAAGGCATTCAGTTCTGCTAATGGACAGAAAGTTATGATAATCTCTTCAATAAAGAAATAAGCACCACTCTATACTTGAAAGCAAGGACCACACATTGTGGCATTCTCCGCCAATGAGGAAATAAGCAGAATTCTGAACTTAAATATACAAAAAAGAATTATGCCCACTTTACCACATAAGAAATATGTTAGAATGTTTGTTTTATTTGCTAGTTTACCTAAACTAGCATAAGCTAGTTTACCTAAACTAGCAAATAAACTATATATTTCTCTTACCATATAAACCCAATTTCTTCTTTGATTCAAGAATCCATCCAAAGCTCGTGATAAGCAAAGATAGGGTTTTATAGATTGCATTTAGCTCTTTTCTTTAAGTTCGTGCAAGACATAACTTGATCGGATAAGGTTAACTCACCAGTCCCACTGAGTCCATGACATAGGTCATAAGTAAACCTGATCCTGGCCCATTTCGATTCCTACACCCAAATTGGCTAATGATCATATTTTGGTAAGTTTGGAGATAACAATCCCACTAAACTTTTGATGGAGAATCATCTCCAAGGATAAAATATTTCATAAAGTTTTATCCTAGAACATGGAAATTATAGCAGACCCATGATAAGATTAGGTGGTCTAAATTTAGAATTCAAGATGTTGAGATAATAAATTTAGAATTCAGCTCAGGCGTAATGCATAACCATTTAAAATACCAAATTGTGTATATAATTTTTTTAGCTAGTCTGTTGCAATTGAAAAATTAATAACAAAACAAAGAGGAAAATACAAGTTTGTTCCATGAATAAACTGAAAATAACAAAAAATAGGGGTTCCATGACTTTTACTATACCTTCTTCATCCTCATGCACTTTAAACAGATCAAGCTTAAAATATCTCTCAGTTCATTGATATGAGAAGGATGGTATACAGCTACTGGTAACTCAATGCGACCAAAGTGGCCTAAACAAGGAAAAGGAGAAAATTATTGCCAAACCTAGCATCCATCTGGTGTGAACAAACTTTATGGGAACAAAAAATACATGCAAACCTTCACAGTTTCCAACTTCAGCAGTGCCACATGATTCACATCTGCTAGATTCCAACGGCAAGCCGAGGAAAGGATTAGCTAGCTGAGAGGGATGTGAAATAGGGCATTCATTTATGGAATATCTCCTCTGCCAGGCAAAAGGATTTCATGTCAAAAGGCATTCAGTAATATCATCAGGACAAAAATCACTAATACCAATAATAAAAGATGTAGTTAATTTTATGTACAAGTGTGGATATAAACCTAGAATATTAAGTCAATTGTCACTGTAAATAGAGTAAGCACACACTGAGCAAAATCAAGATGAACTGTATTTGCAGCAATTATTTTATTTTAAACTTTTCTTACAACATTTGGAGTCTGCAGCTTGCATGATGATGCATCACCAAATTTTGCAGCAAACATATTAACCTAAGAAATCCTTAAGGGAAATATGAATCTTCATCATCATTCTATGTTAAGGATAAAAAAACTGAAAGGAAATGCTGTCAAAAAAATTGCTTTGTGATAGTTACTCTTCAGCTGACACAAGTGCTAGCTACATTCATTTTGATCGATAGAAGTAGAAAAACTTATCCTACTTTACGCTGATGAACAGCAAATAATTGTTATATTTTATTTCATAGTGAGATATTCTAAGCAAGTAATAGCATGTCACTAAAAATTTAAGCAATGACAAACAAACAGACATAACAGGATGGGAAATTGTCCAAAAAGCTCCTATTAAGTGAATCCAATGACATTTTGGGAGCCCAAACCAACATAAGGTGTTAACCAACAAAGCAAATTAACTTCATAGGAAAACCGCAAGACTCTTAAAGAATTTCATATACCTTACTGAAAGGGCCATCATCCCAGGGTAAGGGCTTGTTCAGATTCATTTTTGAAACAATCTCAGTAATCAACAAGATGCAAGAGTTGTCAGCATCATGCTTCTTTATGATAGTTTAAGTATATCTATGTTTGAGGGTTTCTAGAATAAATACCCAGGTAGGCACACAGAAATTGGCAAGTCATTTGCAAATAAGAAAAACTAGGGTGCAAGAGATAAAAGATTGGTCATGTTCATATATTCAAATTGATTTGTAAGTTAAACTAACATTAAAAATTAATTTCAAATCATGTGCAAGAAAAGAACCAGCATATTTTGTGTGAAAAAAGAGCAGCACAGATTAAAGTTGAGCTTCATATAATAACTCATCTCAATACTTACTATATCCTCAGCTGTTGCTATGCTGAATTTGATGCTGTGGACAGACCCATCTAAGACACTTGGAGTGGATGGATTATCCTCCATATTGTTTATAACTTCCTTTCTACCTTATAGCTGCATCGGATGTAAAAGAAGATATTAATAACCAACAGCAAATACAAAAGATTTCATTGAAGTACAACAATAACCATAGCAAGTGATATCATAAAGAAAATTTTCAATTAGGTGGTTACCAAAATGACAGACTTTTGTGCATTAAGGAATTATGTCAAATCATGAAGTGGTTACTCACAATGCAGTCAAACATAAAATCTTAAATTGGGAGTTAGGAAAACCTCCCTATGAAAGGGAACAGAGTTCATTTCCCTCAAATTGTCCTTTGTGAGTCATTATGTTAATATAGACGTCATAAGTATAAAATTTTCAGAATAAAATATGGGAATCCTCACATAAGAATATCAAACCAGCCAAACACTTTGAGGAACCAGCATTGTCAAGGATCTTGCACGTAGTTATGTGGGAGATCTTGGAAACTTTTCCATTGATTTCCACAACTCAAGATAAAAGGCTTGAATACATGAACTAAAAAGGAGAGCACAATGATGTTTGCTTGCAGCACATTAAAAATAGGAATTATAGGCAAATAACAACAAAATGATAACTGGAGACATAGACATATAGCAGCAGAGCAATGCCCACTTGTAACCTACTAGTCGCCTCTTCATGAAAGTACAAATGAGTGCCCTTCTCAACCTACAAATTTTTTACATTAAAGCTGTAAGACCCAGCAGAGGTTCAGCCAGTTTGATCTACCACCTTCCTGCTGTCTTCACGAAGAAAGCAGTTTGCTCATTCTTAGGGTTCCACCAAAGGAACATCCTATCATGTTTAAAAAACTTTCGCCAATTACACAGAGCAGCCCCTCAATACGGTCAGCTGACCAAAAATTGCTCCCACCTTCCAAGCACCTTAAAGTCCAACCAGGAACCCACTGCCACGATCTAGAAATTTCTACGATCCCTCCCCCTAAGTCATTTATTCTTGCCCCATTCTGAGAGGTGTCAAAATCAGTGTTCACCTGGCATGCACCCCTTTTTCAGTGGATCATACGGAGTAGTGTTTTTAACGCAACTTCACAGTAATTTCAAGGTGTCATGAAAGTAAGTGTTATGCCACTGGAAAACGGGATCAACCTGTGATTCATCATCAAAATGTTTTGACCAAGGCTTCACATCATTTGTTCCATCAATTTGTATCATCAACTCTCATCATTCGAGAATAAAATGCATATCATACTAACGGTGAAATGAATCCAATATCTACATTTCAAAAAAAAAAAAAACTCGGTCGTTCGAGAATCCACTTTTCATTATCGTTGCATTTCAGGGTTTTTTTTTTCGCCATTGCCTTTGCTCTACTTATTCGTGACCCGGATTAATTAATGTACTATAAGGAGGTCTCATAGGTATACATTTTCTAGGCCTTGCCTAAGGGTTCCTCTAAGGGAAAAAGCGAACCCTTCGGTCCTTGTTTTTATCAACTTAACAGTTCAGGAAGAAGTGCAGGTGGAGGAGGACGATGGAGGGAGATTTACTGATGTCCGGAGAGCTCCTCCAGTTGCCGTCGCCGCAGATATCGCCGTCGATCAATAACAAATGTGGGGGGCCAGACCGGCAGCCGTCGCGACAAAGAGAAGGGCAGGGGCGCCGAGAGGGAAAGGGAGAGGGGATCGAACGGGCGCACTCCGAGGAGAGTGGGAAAAAGGTTAGGGTTTATGTCATCTTCCAATCATGCCCCCTTCAAAACTCAATACTTCGCACCCTGTGCGAGGGTAAATATGACATTTCAGCATCTTCTAAAAGCAGGAGAGCTCCGCACGGACGGAGAGAGCGAGGTATGTCCGGTCTTCACCCTTCGCACTCGTTTAAATGGACGCAATTTACCTCACATAGTTTAATTTATTTTAATTTTCATTTTTTATTTGTTTCCAAATTGATTAAAAATATTATTATTATTATTATTTATTAGATAATATATTATATATTATAATTAAGTATACTCCACTTAACTCATAGCTACTGGCCCGAGAGGGTGTTATCTTGAATGACCATCTTTTATTACCTCAAATCTTGGTAATAATTTTTTTCTCTCTCTTTTTTCTTTTAGGGGTGTTTTCAAGATCATCTTAATTTGAGTCTATTATAATATCTCACTGTATGCAAAGAACATTACGAGACTCTAACTCTATCATATTAACTATTTGTATCATGGTCAGGTGGTAATCTCATCCATATAAAAGTATCACGTACTTAAAAGTTTATCAAAAATATTGCACTTTTAATTCCATATGATTATATCCACCGAATTAAATATTTTTCATAAGCCTTTAATAATTTATAATCATCATCTATTACCGAACATTATAATATTATCATTATAATCATCTTCCAGGGCATTAAAATCTTATTTTTATTATATTTTTTTCTCCAACTTTATTGCCAGCCTCTATTAAACAAATATTCCATCATCACTTCATCATATTTTTATATTATCTCAACTCGACACAATATACGTACTTTCTTTCATATTTTTGGTTGCTCTACTACTGCATAATTCTGTGTTGGCGCTGTTAGAAGTTTGTTGGATGTTGTAGGTGAGAGTGCAGCAAAATTTTAGAATGGAATACAACTAGGGGGGTGGGTAACCGATAGAGCGATGGTGAAGTGTTTTGTTGAGTGAAAACTCTAGTTGCTAATTAGTGGGATAGCAGCAGATGCAGTTAGAAACTATAGACAGTAATCAAAACTTTGATTACTATTTTTGATAGATGGAATAGATATCCTAGTTTCCTTTCTTTTTGTTTCACTGCAAATGATATGGTTGTGGAAAGTCTGAAAATTGATGCCATGAACGGAGATTTGTAGTTTTGCAGAAATGTTTGTCACTCAAGGTTGTGGTAGTAGTAGATAGACAAAGGGTGGGTTGAAAGGTTGGCTATGGATAGGTTAAGATATACGTACAGTATCCGAATTTAAATTGAAAAGGAGTTGGGATTTGGTTGAGATGTGGTGATCGATAGGTTGTAGAGAAAACAAGAATGAAGGTGCTGCAGAATGAAAAGATGGTCGGCAGAACCGTGATGTCAGGCTAAATTAAGAATCTATTGAATTTGAAAATGAAATGCCTAAGTGAATCCTTTTGTTTGATGAGGTTGAGGGTGGAAGTAGGTGGGGTAAATTAGGGAGTGTTTTGTCGTACTAACTTACTTTAAATTTTAATTTAATAAAACGACTTAGTAAAAATAATATTTAACAATATGACCGTTCAACGTGCCACGTTAGATTGTTGACTTATTTTTTAATCAAAAATTCGGACTTCACGCCTCTCGCTCGCTCGTTGGACCGTTGCTCGACCGATCCGCCCACCCGGACGACGAAGCAAGACGCCGGCTTGCCGTCTTCCCCAGTGTACGAGTGCGCGGCGGAGGTGGTGTGAGACCCGTGATTTTTGAATAAGAGCAATAGAGTAATTTTAGTATTTGGAGGGTTTAATCGTAAAAGAAATTCTTTAAAGGGCTTATTTGTAAAATCATATGAATTTTTGAAGTATGAGATTTTGATGTGAAAATTATACCATCAGATAGTATTTTTGATAAGGAATCCAACGGCGCAGACGGATCATGATTTGGACGTCGTTTGATCGATCAATTAAACAATTAAGATTTAATT
Organism: Thalia dealbata; assembly: GCA_030544415.1. Lineage (NCBI taxonomy): Eukaryota > Viridiplantae > Streptophyta > Magnoliopsida > Zingiberales > Marantaceae > Thalia > Thalia dealbata. The sequence goes on from CM060458.1 coordinate 18,692,177, forward strand.
AGGATTTAAGATTTTAATTAACAAATAAAAAAAATATTTTTTTTTTCATTTTTCTCACCGAGCGCGCGCGACTTCCTCCCTCTTCCTCTCTCTCCTTCTCTCTCCTCCTCCGCAGCGGCGACGGTGAAGGCGACCATTTTTCCCGTCGATGCTCCGGCGAAACCACATCGAATTAGGCTCTCAAATTTTAGCCACAGGTAGATCTCGACCTCCTCTTCATTTTGATACCAAGATGCCTAAATTTGGAGTAGAGATGAGGGAGAAATCACGTGAGAGGCGTCGGCGGCGAGGGTTTCGTCGCCGGAGCTTGCTCCGGCGATTACCGGCCATTCCGGCCGTGAAACCTTGCAAACTTGGTACCTATGGATTCTCCTTGACGAGAGCTATCCATTGGTACCGGAGTTGAGGGCTATTGGCCGCCGGTTGGCCGCCGGCGAGCTAAAAACCCTAACTTTAGGATTTCGCCCAAAATTTTAATCGGTGAAATTGATCGCATATGAGCTATAAAAATTGGGGCAAATATGATTTTTGGAATCCTCATGAAGAGAGCTTTCGATTGGTACCAATATTGGTGCTGATCGAAGAACTTCGTCGGCGAGGGTTCCGGCGAATTTTCCGGTGAACTTTCCGGCGACCGCCGGAGAAATTTTCCGGCGAACTTGGAAAAAAATTTGGGGTGATTCTAGAGATCATTCTAAGAGTAATGGTGAAGAGAGATTTGAGAAATTATTTCTAGATTGAGAATTAAAATTCATTGAATAATTGACAGGAAAATATAAAAATGCGTAAATGACGGCACGTGGATCGAGGCAGACCTTAAGTTGATTCCGAGGAGTAAACCGCCAAATCAGGTGCGTTGGTTCTCCGATGGTAGGATTTATTCAAGCCAGGGAATTCCCGCTGGGGTTTTCTTAGGAACAATTCTTGGATGTCTTAAATATGATAAAACATAATGCTTGATAAGATTTGACTTGTATGTATGTTAGTGTAATTTATTTTATCTAACATGTTCTAAATTCATGTCCGACATGCTGTATTGTTTTCTTTGTTATGTGTTAAATAGTTACCATGCGGACATAGATAATTGATAATGACATGTTAGAACCTTTGGCGACGTCACTGCCACTTAGACAGAAAAGGGGCCTTTCCCATATGCCCCGGCTGACCGCCGCGTCCCGACGGTGGTCAAACGGTGACGTCTCGTTAGGCGCCACTCCCGAGGTTGATGCGTAGCGGAGCATTGGGAGCACCACCCCCGACGTTATGCATAGCTTATATACTGGGAGCTGGTAGGGTAAGGGACTGTACACACTCCATGGTCATGTTAGACTGGAAATATGGAGCAAGTCCTTACCCGAAATCTTCACCCGCACGAGTGTCGTTGTAGGCGGCCTCGTGATAGTCCTGAGATGGTTAGCTAGGATGAACCCTACCATGGACTTGGCACCGACGAAGTCGAGGGCCACAGCCCATCGTGCGGATGTGTGCCAATCTCGATAGACGTTGACGGCTATTGGACTGGGAAGGTGATTCCACATGCGACGCCTTGGACAGTGGATCCGTAGACCGCACGGCTATCACCCTTGACGTCTGCAGACGATCGGATGAGTAGTCTGGATCCTAGGGTGGTTATTCCGGCTAGCCGTGGCCGATGAGATTTAAGAGAGGTGACCCTGTCTACGGGCAGTATGTAGTACTACATGGTTGTCGTGACCCCTACGGAATCCGGGGAGGATGTAAGGGCATGACGGTTTCGCTAGGGGAGGCATGGTTGGCGACTAGTGAAACAACAGGAGAGGGATTCTGGGTCATCCGTCCTCTCTGCCAACATCAGTGCAGCGGGCATAGGTAGAGACAGAAAGGCACTGATGGGCTTACTGATACCCCCGGCCCGGGTAGTCACTAAGCACAGGCTGGCAGCCCGAGTTTATGAAACTTAAAAGTCTCACCATGACGTAGGTGATAGACTACTGTTATGCACACTAGACATGACTTAGGTGACATCTAGTGGCATGTACACCTGTATTTAATTATTATTTAAATTGTTTATGTATGCTGTCTAGCTTATTATAAATTGTTTAAACGATGTGGCATGAAATGTGATGATTAACCACCAAAGACATCCTAGAATACTCCTCCTAGCCTTTGATTTCTTTATTCGGTAGAGCCGTAATTTCGCACTAGGCCGCAAGGCTGAGCACACCACTTTTCCCCGTGTGTGCAGGTCTGTTAGATGACCGTCCGAGAGATTTGATGAAGATGAGTCCGTCGACGAGTCTATTTTAAATTCTCGATGTCTTTTATTATAGAATTGTAGTAGGTTTATCGGGACTGTGTTAGAAATTTTGAGTTAGATAATTTAATTGTATATTCCGCTGCATAAACGATGTATATAAATGATATGTATCACTTGATGCCTTGTATGGGTCTATCGGGCTCATACGGCGGTTGTCACGTGGCCGACGGTTGGGTCGGGGCGTGACAGGTGGAGTTCCTGGAAGCGGTGGAGCCGCGGATCCCGCCGACGATCAACGACAGGAGGATCCACGAGAGCGTGCGGGAGGTGACGAGGGAGGTCGTCGGGGAGAGGAACACCGAGGTCGCCCCGCAGGTGATGGGCAGCGAGGACTTCGCCTTCTTCCTCGAGCAGGTGCCCGGAGTTCTGCTCCTCGTCGGGATGAGGAACGAGGGGATCGGAGCCGTCCACCCTCCGCACAGCCCTTACTTCACCATCGATGAGGACGTCCTCCCCGTCGGGGCGGCCATCCACGCCGCCTTCGCCCACCATTACTGCCTTCCCTGCTCGCGGACAGGAACAGGGGCGCGAGCACCCATCGCCTTCCCCTGCTCCTCCTCGACCGCGATGCAGCGGCGTCCCCCCCTCCCCTCCCCCCTGCGACCGCGATGCAGCGGCGTCCCCTCCGCGACCGCGATGCAGCGGCGTCCCCCCCGCGACCGCGATGCAGCGGCGTCCCCCTCCCCCCCCCCCCCCCCCACTGTTGCCGTCAAGATGCAGCGCATCTCCTCCCCCCGCTGTTGCCAGATGCAGCGGCTGCATCTCCTCCCCCCCCCCCCCCCCCCCGGGCGTTGCCGTAAGATTCCCCCACAGCGGCGATGGGCGAGTCAGGTCCCCCCTCCCCCCCGCGATGCAGCGGCGTCTCCTCCCCGGCGATGGCGAGTCGGTCCCCCCCCCCCCCCCCCCCCCCCCCCGCCGTTGATGCAGCGTCAAGATGCACGGCGTCCCCCCCCCCCCTCCCGCGATGCAGCAGCGTCTCCTCCCCGGCGATGGCGAGTCGGTCCCCCCCCCCCCCTCGCGATGCAGCGGCGTCTCCTCCCCACCCCCTCACCAATCCTCCTTCCCTCCTCCTCCTCCTCCTTCTCCTCCTCTCCTATCTACTTCTTCCCACGCGCACGCCCCACCGCAGGTGATGACCCTGCTATCTCCTCTGACTTCTTCCCCCTCCTCCTCCTCTCCAATCTTCTCTGCCGCCCCGCACTCTGTGCAGATCGCCGCGCCAGCGAAACAGAACGACTCCTCTTCCCCCGCCCACACCGGTGCCTCCCGCCCGCATCGCTCCTCTGTTACTTCGCAGTCCCCACGCCCTCTTCTGGAAATCTCCGGGGCCAGAAGCCAGCAATACCGACGACGTCTGCAATTTGATTTCGATCTATGGTCGTCGGCAAGCTTGATTTCGTAACTTCCTCTATTCCTTTCCCCCACGCGCCAATGACGCCGACGACCCTCCCTCCTTTCTTCCGGCTCTGGCGAAGCTTACTCTGTTCCTTCGCCCAGCGCGCTCCTTACCTTCTTCTGGCTCCGGCGAAACGATCCATCGGACTTCTTCCGACACCCCCACTTCTCTGCTTCTTCCCATGCCCACCGTCTCCCATCCCCACCCCCTTCACCAATCCTCCTTCCCTCCTCCTCCTTCTACCCACGCGTGCGCCCCACTGCAGGTGCTGGCCCTCCCATCTCCTCTAACCCCATCCCCCCCTCCTCCTCTCCCATCTCCGTCTCCTAGCGGTGAGGAGGAGGCGGTCGATGCAAAAGGAATAGAGGAGACGCAACAGTGAGGCGACGACGGTCGAGAGCCGGTCGAACGAGGGATCGAGTCGAGAGAGCATGGACCGGGGTAGGGCGTTCGAATTTTTATGGATAAAAAATAGGTCAATAATATGATGTGGCGAGTTGAATGCTCACTTTGTTAAATATTATTTTTAATAAGTTATTTTATTAAATTAATTTTTTAAGTTGGGTAGTACGAAAAAATACTCGTAAATTAGGTGTCTTGTAGATACATGACATTGTGTTTTGGAGTGTTTTTTCGTACTAGTCAACTTAAAATATTAATTTAACAAAACGGCAAAGTAAAAATATTATTTAACAAACTAACCAAGTCAACTGCCACATCGGATCATTGACTAATTTTTTAATCAAAAAATTCACTGGTGCCCCGGTCCAGTGCTCGACCGGACTCCCTTCAATTTCCTCTCCGCCTCCGACCTCCCTCGTCTTCATCATACTCGCCATCGTCTCCGACCTCCCTCGTCTTCATACTTGCCGTCGTCTCCCCTCCGCCTCCGACCTCCCTCGTCTTCATGCTTGCCGTCGTCTCCCCTCCATCGCCCATGCCGGCTACACCACCACCATCTTCTTCCCCACGCCCACCATAATCTTCCTCGCGTCCATCCCGATCCTTCGCCGAATAGCCATCGCCTCCCCTCCATTTCCTTTCTTCCTCCGACCTCCCCCCTCCCTCTCGGCGTCGCCGTCCCCCTTCTACGCCTGGAGTACGATCTCAACTTCGGTGCCCCGAATGATTCCCCATGCCGCACGGTGGGAAGAATAAACCACGCGGGCATTGCAGATGAGGGGATGCTTCTTCCCCCCACCCCCCACCACCTCACGCTCGCGTTGCGGAGGAGAAAGCTCGACGACGACGATGAGCTCCTCCCCCCTGCTAGCATTGCGAAGAGTAGTGGGAGAGGGATCGAAGCGTACGGTACTCAATTTCGAAGATCCGCAGTGGACGAAGTCGGGATTCGTGAGTTCGTCTTCATCGTCGTCACCGCGCGGTGGGGAGGAACAGAGGTCCATGAAATCGGTGCTCTCGTGCTTCGATCGATCCGAATCAATGAAATCAAAGATGGAAGACGCCAGCGAGGTGGATTAGGAGCTTGGGCGGATTGATTGATGGCCACAATCACAGTGGACGGAGGCGTGATTGTGAGTTTGTCTTCGTCATCGTTGCAGTGGTGGTAAGGAACAGAGGTAATGTTACTTCATCTCCGTGGAGGCCTCAAGGATCGCTAGAGCAGGGCAAGGTCATGGGAGAGGATCGTGAGAACAATGTTAGCCGTAGCTGAGTATCGTCGCAGCGGGAGAGTGATGGCGAGCAGAAGCTAAGGAAAGGTCGCAGCTGAGAACAAAAAATTGCCCTCCTCTCTTCCAGCATCCCCCCTCCGCAATGCTGGAGCGCCCTCCTCTCTGTTCCAGCATCATACCTCTCTGCAATGCCGGCGTGCCCTCGAGGAGGAGGAGGCGTCGGAGCCGAGAGATGATGCAGGGCCCTCCTCCTCTGTTTTCCCCCCTCTGCTGCTCTTCCCCCACCCCACTCGATCTCCTATCTCCCCTCCCTCCACCCGCTGCTTTCCACCCTATCTCCCCCCCTCTGCTGCTCTTCCCCCACCCCACTCGATCTCCTATCTCCCCTCCCTCCACCCGCTGCTTTCCACCCTATCTCCTCTCCCCCCATGCCGCTGTCCCCCCACCCTCATCGTCGTTGCCGAGCTTTCCCCTTCTCTACAACGCGAGCGCGAGGTTGCGGTGTGGGTGTGGGAAGAGGGGAGGGGGACGGCGGCGCCGAGGGGGATGGGGGGAGGTCGGAGGCGGAAAGGAAAGAGGGGAGGCAATGAGGAGTCAACGAAGGATCGGGATGGACGCAAGGAAGATTATGGTGGGCGTGGGGAAGAAGACGGTGGTGGTGTAGCCGGCGTGGGCGACGGAGGGGAGGCGACAGCGAGTTTGAAGACCGATCGAGAAGACCGGGAAGGTCGGAGGCGGGTAGTCCGGTCGAGCACTGGACCGGGGAACCAGTGTTGAATTTTTTGATTAAAAAAATGGTCAACGATCCGACGTGGCAGTTGACTTGGCTAGTCTGTTAAATAATATTTTTACTTTACCTTTTTGTTAAATTAATATTTTAAGTTAGCTAATACGAAAAAATACTCTTGTGTTTTGCCTAGTTATGGGCTAATGATTTTGGTTGAGTTGGATCAGAAATCCGATAGGGAAATTGTAAAGTTTCGGTCACAGCAAACATGCAGTGTAAGGCTGCAGAAAATTTCTGTGGCAGATTGCTGAGTGAGTCGCACGTGTGGTCGAAGCCCCTTCCCCGCTCGTCGGTCGTCCGCTCCGCCGCCGCTTCCCACCTCCGATCGAGCGCTGCAACCTCGCCGGAAACTCGCGTCCAGCTTCTTCGCATCCACTACAACACTCCAGCCGCCGATTCGCACTACTGGTGGAGCTCAGATGCTCCCACGGTCGCCGGCGCTCTCGGTTCCTCTGCTGCGGCGGAACCGCCGCCGCTCCTCCTTCAATCCACCACCGCCCACTCGCCGAAAACCAGCGTGCGAACTCTCTGCTCCTCCTTCCACCCACCGGCCATCCTTCCGCGGCGGAAGGAGCGATCGCCGCTCTTCCCTTGCCGACAAAATCACTGCAAACAGAGGGGTCCTCTGTTCGCCGCCTAACTCCGACCACAGCCGGCCTCCGCTCTCCAACGCCGCAGCCTCCGCCTCCAATCGCTCCCAGGGAAGAATAACTGACTCTAGATGCCACGCCGCAGAGGGAAGAAACACTCACCGAGATCCTCGCCGGCGAAATCGACCAAAGCAGGGTTTTTGACCTGTTCGCCGCCTCCCAGCTGACAACCACCCACCGGAGCCGCTGCGACCCACCACCGGCCGCAAATAAACTCCAAGCTTGCCCGCCAGCCTCCTTTCCGTCGACAACTCGGCTCGCCGGAGCTCCTGGAAGCCCGCTGACGTCGGTCTCCCTCGCAACAGGGCTGTTTCGAGGGTTTTTAACCCTCCTCCCCTTCTGAGCTTTTTACCGTGCAACTTAAAATAATATTTTCTAAAAACAATAAAGCAAAAAAAAAATTTCCTAAAGTAAGCAGTTATCATAAAGTTAATCTATTTTTTATTCTTAAAAATTCAAACGCCCGGCCCATCTTCCATCGGTTCGTCCATCCGACCCGGCCGGTCCACCGCTCGTCTCTAAGGCCGTCCCTTCCCTCCGACAAGCATCGCCGCCACCTTTTGGTTGCCATCGCCAATCCCTCCGTGCTCATCGCTTACTATCTCCACCCTCCGTATCCCCACCATCTGCCTCTTTCTCAGAATCCCGTGCCCTCTATTGTCTCTGGCAGCGTCGCGTTAACGCAAGAACCGGCACTGCCTTCGTCACAATCGGAAGTGTCGTCTGAGGGTAGATCTCTACGGAATAGACAATCTACTGCGTCGATCAATCGTTGGAGGGGCTGGGAGCGACGGCCCTATATCATCTCCCAGCTCCTCCTCCTTCTCCTCTCTTCCTCCTGCGGCATTTTTCTGCGAAGAGTGGTGGGAGAGTAGTCGAAGTGTACGATACCCAAGCAGCGGGCGAAGTCGGAATTTTTGAGTTCGTCTTCATCACCGTTGCCGTGCGATGGGAAGGAACAGAAGTTCCACGAAATCGGTACCTGCGCTTAGTCTCCGGAAGCGCTTCGCCTCCATGCAGGATCGCTAGAGTCGGGCAAGATGTGGCGACAATAGCGACCGTGGCTGTGCAAAGGAGGATCGCACGCTGAGGGGAAGGTGAGAACTCCACTCTTCTGGCATCACCCCCACACCTCCTCTGTTCCAACCCCAACCCACCCACCCACCAACCAATCACAACCTCCTCTATTCCAACCCAGCACATACACCAACCCACCCACCCACCTGGCCACCACCCACCCCAACCTCCTCTGTTTCAACCCACGTGCCCTCCTCTCTGTCCGGGAGGCATCGAAGCTAGGAGATGAAGGAGGAGGAGGCGTCGGAGCTGGGAGATGATGCAGCCCCTTTGACGACGAATTGACGCAGTAGATCACCTATTCTGTTGAGATCCGCGGTGGCGAGCGAGAGGCCGAAGCCTACGACGAACGTGGGATGGTGGATGGGGGTCATTGAAGATAGAAGGGAGGATATGGTGGCAGGGGAGAGGCTGGAGCCGACGACGAACGAGGGACGGGACGGTGGATCGGCCATCATCGGCTAGGGGTTATTAGAGATGGAAGGGAGGACATGGTGACCGGCAAGAGGTCGGAGCCAACGATGACAAGGGACGGTGAACCGGCCGGGGGTCGGATGGACGAAGAAGGAAGGTGGACCGGGCATTCGAATTTTCATGAATAAAAAATAGGTCAACATTATGACATGACGAGTAGACTGCTTACTTTCGGAAAAAAATTTCTTGCTTTGTTGTTTTTAGAAAATATTATTTTAAGTTAGTACCGTAAAAAAAGTCCTCCCCTTCTCCCGCTCGCTGTAGGTGCGCCCGGTTATTAATTTTTTTTTCTATCCTATCATTAAATTATTTTTATTTATTTATCAATTATACTTTTTTTTTAAAACAGATAAAAATTATCTCTTCCCACTTTTCTATTTATCAAATTACAACTATTTTTTTTTTGGATCCAAAAATTACCCTAATGTCACCATTTAAGTCTTAACTCAACCTAAAAAATTTCTAATCCTCTTCTACTCATATCCAAGCTCAAAGAAAGTTTTAATCCGACATTTTCTCCAATTAAATCACTCAGAAATTAGAGTTTACAAAAGTTGCTCCCAATACTTCTGCAGAAAACAGAAGGCGAGAGTTGGAAAGTGTGTTAGGAGTAAATAGTTGTTGTTGGGATAGAAGGGAGGTGATAAAAAGGGATTTCGCTTAAAGGGGGTGTTCGGTGGTGCTAGGTAAGATGGGCATGCTGCAAAATAGTGTTTAAGGTTGTGATGCTGGGTGATAGAGTGGTAGCTGGAGTAAGATTTGTTCCCAAATTATTGCTGCAGAAAAGGTAACCAGGTTGATTGTTTTAATTAATGTTGTTCGGTGATGCTAAGTTGGATTGGTGTTGCTTTAGAAAAATAGATATGAGTTATTTAATAATTTGGAACAGATTCTATTGTTGGAATTGAAATTGTGTTCGGTTAAGGAAAGGTTAGGCAAAATGCGATCATAGGTATAAGAGGTGCTTAAACTAGTTCTCCCTTTTTCCCATTGTTTCTGCTGAATATATATGTATATATATATATATACACAAATGCATAACACTTTCTTTATTTACCTTGATTTGTGTTGTTCTATGATTGCCACGATTGTTTCCTTTTTCCCTTGTCTTTGTCCATTCACGGTGTCCAATTGAACATTTGAAAAAGGGAAGGGTTAGTAACACTAGTATGAACATTTTGAAAGTAGAATGTTTTATGTTTCTAGGAAAAATTATTCTATATCGATAGTGATTGACATGGTAAAATAGTGTCGCTTTATTGCTTAGAGATTTAAATTAAATCTACATGAGTTGTTATGGTTATTTAAAATTGCCGCTTAGCCACAATGCTCAATGCACTTTGTTCTCCATGCAAAGATAACACACTTTGTCCTCCATGCATAGATAACACAGTGCGTGGTTAAGAGGCCAAGAGAGTGGCGAGGTAATAGGTCCAGGAATTGTACATGAGTTGAAAATCTTGGATTATATTTTAGATGGACTATATTAGATTTATTTCATGAATTGTGTTAAATACTCATAATGGACACTAAAGTAAATTGTGATAAAATCTTAGTGGTTTATAGAAATCATATTGTTATAATGATAAGTTACTACGAGTGATTAGTGAAATAAAATAAGTAATCATTGCTAAATTGTAGAAAACCTTATATGAATTATCATAACTCATGCGACAGACATGTTGACAGAGGGTTAGGACATGACATTAATTTACCTCATTTACATGATACTTTTCTCTTGCATTGTTAATATTTTTTGAACTTGATGAATATTAATTGTTTGATACTCTTCTACAATCCCTCGTGTAAAGCCTAATTGCTTAAATTAGGGAATCGTATTCTTTGTGTACCTCTTGCATTGTTAACTTATTTTGCTATACAACAAGTACCTTATCTGCACTCCTACCTTTCTACCTCTCCAAGTTCTAAGCTCAACTAGTTGTCCTAAACAAGATTTTACTATTTAAGAACATATTCATCCAATCCACCTTTACCAATTCTCATTTTCATGCCATCCATTCGGGCACTTCCACATAATGACATCACCCTAGACTACAATAGTTCTACGTCTTAAATTTTCGTGCAATGTTCAGCAATCACCCCACTTTTCTTTCTACATCTAACTATGTTTTCTCCTCATAAACCTTTACCACTTGTTGCATTCAAAAGAGGCGAGCTAGTTCAAATTCTTTCAACCTGCAACCAAGGGGCATAGCTCAAGTCAACCATAATGGGATGAGCTTGATAGACCCATCTTGAATTATTTATTCTCCTAGTAGAGTGGAGATGATAAGTACTGACATCATCTTCTCTAGTGGTAGATCAGATTGCTTAGCATATCTCGTGCTAACGTATGGCCTACGTGGTCCGATATCAATGAGTATTTATGCCCATGAATCAAACAGGTGCATGTGCCCTAGCTCAGATTAAACCACCAACAAAAACAACATAGTAAGCATAACAAATGTCATTTAACCCAACAATATCTCACATAAGCAAACAAAGTTCATAGACTATACGAAGTTTTGTCAAACATCAAAGTCAAGAGGTCTCAGTATAAGATGATTCATTGATGATGGGTTCATTTGAGCATCTCGGCTATCCAAGGTCAAAATACGCATTTAAGAGCACGTCTAGGGCGGCTCGATCAGACGACAGGTGCTCTACTCGGGCCAAGTGCTAGACCTGCAAGTATGACTGGCACTAACCAGCAGCCTCCGCTAACAAGAGTCGATCATTTCATCGATGGATGAGATACCCCTGCCAGTTGTAGCTCTGGGCAAGAAGGCCGAGTGTGTCCCACCTGGCCGCAATGGTAGCACGTAACGGCTCTACGCCCTGACCTCTTTCTCTTTCTCTTTTGTGAGTCATTCTGCTCCTGCAATTCTAGCGTAGTCTCCTCTAGTGTAAACTCCTCTGCAATAATGGTCTTCTCCACTGTCTCTTGAAAATCTGAAAAGTCCAATAGGGCTACTTTTTCACGGATCATAAAGTCCAGGCCCCTAATAAATCTAGTGCAACGGTATTTCTCAGATAGTATCATTTCAGGAACGAATGAGGCCAACCTATTAAACTCAGATGCATACTCCACCGCTGGTCTACCGTGTTGTGAACAATCAAGGAACTCCTGTATTATCTTGAAATGTTGCCTAGGAGTATAAAACTGCCTATCAAAGACCTCTAAGAATTGAGTCCATGAAATATTCGTGGTGGTCCTAGCCTCTAGCTCGAACCACCATATTTTGGCATCACCCCTAAGCAAGAAGATGGCCACGCTCAGCTTATCCTCATCAGCAAGTCTCATCTCAGTGGTAATACGACGAACATCATTAATCCAAGCACGAGCCTTCAGCGGGTCCGTGGATCCAGCAAAGGTAACACATCCGATCTCTTTTGCATCTCGTATCCATTGAGCCAACGGCCTAACAGACTGTGTAAACATCGATGAATCCAATGTAAGAATGGCCCTACTAGTATGAGGCATCTGCTCGAGAACCTGTGTGGACCCACCGGGTAAGGTAGCTGAGGGTGTGCTCAAGAATACCTGACCCACTACTGGAACTGCCTCTGGTATCCTATCAGCTTGAGTGGGTACTACTGCAGGGGGAGCGCCCACTGTCAGCGGAGCACATGGAACGCCCTGAACAATGGGTGATGGGGTAGGTATAGACGGATGCCCCATCATCTGAGCCTGTGGCATACGCAGGAAGGCACCAAATAAAGCTGTCATAGACCGAAGGGTATCCACAAGACCCTGTAGAATAGTGACTTCGCCTGGAGTCATCGTTAGAGCCGGCTGGGGCAAGACTGTAGGAAATGCAGTCGGAGCTATCGGTATCTCAGGAGAAGTCTGCCATGCAAAAGGATCTCACGTCAAAATACATTCAGTGGTATCATGAAGACAAAGATCACTAATGCCAAGAATAAAAGGTGCAGTTACTTTTATATAACAAGTGAGAGCTACAAACTTAGAACATTAAGCCAATTATCAATATAAATAGAGTAAGCACACACTGAACAATATTAAGATGAACTGTGTTTGCAGTAATTATTTTCTTTTAAACTTTTCTTCTGTACTGCATCTCAAAGACAACATTTGGCATTTGCAGCGTGCATGATGTGTTCATCTCCAAATTTTGCAGCAAACATACTAACTTAAGTAATCCTCAGGGGAGAATATAAATCTTCATCATCATTCAATGGTATGGATAAACGAATTGAAAGGAAATATTGTTAAAAAATTTGTTTTATGATAGTTACTCTTCAGCAGACACAAATGCTAAGCTACATTTGTTATGATCTACAGAAGTAGAAAGACTTATCATACTTTAGGCTGATGAACAGCAAATAATCGTTATATTCTATTGCGTAGTAAGATATTCCAAGCAAGTGATAACATGTCGCTGAAAATTTAAGCAATGATAAACAAACAAACAATAAGAGGATGTGAAATTGTCCAAAAAGCTGATAGAACAATGTGTAAGCATGCTTAGATCAACCGGAGGAACCATACCCAAGGTAAAAGAAACGATACTGAATGAATAGCTGGGAACCTTATCATGCATATTAAGTGAATCCAATAGCATTGAGGGAGCCCAAAGAACACAAGGTGTTGACCAACAAAGCAAATTAACTTCATAGGAAAGCCGCAGACTCTTAAAGAATTTCATATACCTTACTGAAACGGCCATCATCCCAGGGTAACGGCTTGTTCAGATTCATTTATGAAACAATCTAGTTAATCAACAAGATGTAAGAGTTGTCAGCATCATGCTTCTTTATGATTACATCTATGTTTGAGGGTTTCTAGCATAAATACCCAGGTAGGCACACAAAAATTGGCAAGTCATTTTGAAATAAGAAAAACTAAGGTGAAAGTATAAAAGATTGGTCATGTTCATATATTCAAATTGATTTGTAAGTTCAACTACCGTTAAAAAATTAATTTCAAATCATGTGCAAGAAAAGAACCATCATATTTTGTGTAAAAAAAAAGGCAGCACAGATTAAAGTTAAGCTTCATATAAGTTGATCAACTAGACTTTAAAGGAGGAAACAGAACTAGTGCATTAGATATCGATAAACAGTTGAGATATTAAAAACAATAAAGTCATAACTCATCTAAATACTTACTATATCCTCATCAGCTGTTGGAGTGGATGGATTATCCTCCATATTGTTTATAATTTACTTTCTATCCTGTAGCTGAATTAGATGTAAAAACAGAGATTAATAACCAACAGCAAATAACAAAATATTTCATTGAAGGACGACAATAACCATAGCAAGTGATATCATAAAGAAAATTTCCAAATAGGTGGTTACCCAAATGACAAACTTTTGTGCATTAAGGAATTATATCAAATCACGAAGTGATTACTCACAATGCAGTAAAACGTGAAATCTTAAATTGGGAGTTAGGACAGCCTCCCTATGAAAGGGAACAGGGTTCATTTCCCTCAAATTGTCCTTTGTTTGTCATTATGTTAATATAGACTTCATAAGTATAGAATTTTCAGAATAAAATACGGGAATCTTCACATAAAAATATCAAACCAGCCAAACCAGCATTGTCAAATATCTTGCACGTAGTTATGTGGGAGATCTTGGATAACGATCAACTTAGCCATCGATTTCCACAAATTAAGATAAAAGGCTTGAACACATGAACTAAAAAGGAGAGCACAAGATTTTTGTTTGCAGCACATCAAAAAGTTATAGGTAAATAACAACAATATGACAACTGGAAGACACAGCCATATAGCATCAGAACGAGGGAAAAAGCGAACCTTTCGGTCCTTGCTTTTTATCAACTTGAACAGTTCATGAAGAAGTGGAGGTGGAGGAGAACGAGGGAGGGAGATTTACTGATTTCCGGAAAGCTCCTCCAGTTGTCGTCGCCGCAGATTTCTTCGTCAATCAATAACACGTGTGGGAGGCCAGTCCGGGACGGCAGACAGCGCGACAGCAGAAGGCGACGTGCGGAATCGACAAAGAGAAGGGCAGGGGCGACGAGAGGGAAAGGAACGGGCGCACTCCGAGGAGAGGGGAAAAAGGTTAGGGTTTATGTCAACTTCCAATCATACTCCCGTCAAAATTTAATTCTTTCGACCTTGTGCGTGGGTAAATATGATATTTCAGCATCCTGCTATACAATTCAGTATTTTAATTTTCATTTTTTTTATTTGATTTCAAATTGATTAAAAATGATATTAGTATTGTATTATATTATTTATCATAACTTAAACACTGTATATGCCAATTCCAATTGAAGTATATTGTAGTACTATTGATACACCCATGGTATATGTTCAGACAAATTTACATCATATTTTATAATAATAATATTGTAACGATTGATTATAAGTAAGCTGTTATAAATAAAACTGTAAAGTCATAAATAAATAGTTCTTAGACTTATTAGGAGAATAATCTTTACTGTTGTGAATATAGATAAAATAATATAATTTTTTATCTTATGTTTAGTTTAAAATGTCACTACTATAATATATTAGTTTGTGTGGTGATGTATTTTTTTACTAACGTCCTCTATGTGACTTGCAGTACATGAGATTCAAATATCATTCCTACAGTGTGAGGGTAATGACTACTCATAATGTTGTTAAAGATTATATAAAACTAAAACTTAGTAAATCATTATATTATAATTATATCGAAACAATCTATTATTTGCATCATTGGTGAATAAAAATTTTATTTTATTTATAAAACAGATACAAATTTTATACTACTAAATAGAAGGTAAAATCGCACCTCTCATACTAATTAACTCAAACAAAAATAAAATAAAATTTTTATAATTGATCATAAATTATCTTCTAAAGTGTGATGGTACCCACTAGTCAATTTTAAGGACAGAAAATATCACTAATAATTATTTTAAATAAGAGTGAAAATTAAGAGACCACAATAATTAAAACCTAAGTTATA
Organism: Thalia dealbata; assembly: GCA_030544415.1. Lineage (NCBI taxonomy): Eukaryota > Viridiplantae > Streptophyta > Magnoliopsida > Zingiberales > Marantaceae > Thalia > Thalia dealbata. Next base: position 18,707,442 of record CM060458.1, read on the forward strand.
TATATATATATATATAAATTATAAACGAGAACTCAAAATTACCTAGATAACCTACAATTTTATGTTTTTTTTTGTTTATTCTTAATCAAAGTAAAGCATCAGAGAATGTTAGATTTTTTGACTGTATATTTATCTCTTATTACCAATCACTCTATTTCAATCTTTCTTCCGTAGGAACTATCTGATCACTTTTGACTTTATTTTTAACATTTTTTTTAAAAAAAAAGTCATGATAGGCACAGCGGCACAGCACCCTATGTGAACCCTACCCAAGCTGACTAGGACTCATCAGCATGTCGACTCGTGCCGTGTCAATACTCATCAACGTGTCTCATGTTGTACCGGGCTGAGCAAAGATCTACGCGTTCAACTCAGCGATCCACGTAAACCTCACCTGGAAAGTCGCTGTGTTCCTCCACTTGGAAGTCTTCGTATTCCGTGGAGAAACAGAACGAATGTTGCTCGCAGAGACCTCAAATCACATGAAAAAATGCCCCATCCGTTGACCTAGTTTGGAATTTTGATCACAAAAAATTTAAGGAGCGGTCGTACCGTCACTCTCATATTGACTTGGAAAAAGTAACCCTTTGAATATGTTACTCTGAATTCACATGGAGATCAAGTCCTTTCACATCAACAATTAATAATACTTAATCACCTGCAAGTCCAGTGTAGAACGACTTACATATACGGCCACACTTGGTGCTCTTCTCAATAGAGATGAGTTCAAGAGAGGAAGGAAACATGAATCCTTCCACGTTTCTGCCTCTCATGTGCCTGCTGCTGTGGTGCCTCCTGAGCTTCCACTTCACGTCGACAGGCGGCTGCCTCGCTGCAGAGAGGGCGGCGCTCCTCGCCCTCAAAGCCGGGATGAACGCCTCTCTCCCCGCGCTGTCTTCTTGGGATCGACGCACGGAAGAAGACTGCTGCAAGTGGGCCGGCGTCGTGTGCCACTCCACGACCGGACGCGTCCTGAAGCTGAAGCTGAGGAACCCCGCCGACCCGGAAGGCGCACTGTCCGGCGACGACGACGACGACATGCGGGTGCGCGAGATCAACTCGTCTCTGCTTGCCTTAACGGAACTCAGGTACTTGGATCTCAGCTTCAATGATTTCCATGGAGCGCCCTTCCCGGACTTCGTAGGCTCCTTCACGAAACTGAAGTATCTCGACCTGTCCTTCACGAACTTCGCCGGAGGGATCCCTCCGCGTCTCGGCAACCTGTCGAGCCTCCGATACCTCGACTTGGCGGGTGCTTTAGATGCTGACGTGATGGCTGTTGACAACCTCGGTTGGCTTTCGTCTCTTGCTTCGCTGAAGCACCTGGATCTGAGCCTTCTGGACCTTTCCAATGTCGACCACTGGAGCTTGCCGGCGAGCTTGCAGGGTTCGCTGAACTCGCTGCGCATGGCCGGGTGCATGATAAATGGCCTCCCGGTCTTACAAGAAAAGTAAGTATTAACAAAAAATTTAAACTTGTCAGGAATTTAGGATATGACGCGTTTCCATTAAGATGAGAGTTCAATACTCACATAGCTAGATCAACTTTTTATTTCTTGCATAAGTAGAAATTACATAGAATTTACCTTGAGACGAGAGCATGCTCATCGACAACTCACAGTATCTTCATCTCTTATTTTTATAGGAAGAAGATGTTGATTAATTTGGAGAATTAACCAATAAGGAGGATCATCTTATTCCTGTTAGTAATAAAATTATTTTATCCTTATTATATATCATATCGACATCCTCATCTTAATATTATTTTAGATAATCTGTTTACATTCTTATATTTTCTTGATAAACCCAACAAAACTTACTGCTTGATTCATCAACCAAGGGATGGTAGTGATCGTGACTGATGTTTTGTCATTTTGCAGTGCAGTGTCTTCTGCTGTGTATTCTAACTTCACCTCTCTTGACATCCTGGATCTTTCTGGGAATCAATTCAACACCACCTTGCCGCAGTGGCTGTGGAGTATCAGCAGTCTGACACATCTTGATCTTGGTTACTGTGGTTTTCAAGGTACAGTTCCTGATGCAATTGGATACTTAAAGTCTCTTACTTACCTCAGTTTGGAGTTCAATCAGAATCTCAAGGGCGTCATACCGAGTTCATTGGCAAATCTATCGAGATTGGAAGAATTGAATTTGCATGGAAACCAGTTGACAGGAAGTTTCCCTGATTGGGTACTGCAATTGACAAGTCTTACAGTCCTCGACCTGCACGAGAACCAACTCCATGGATCAATACCTACAGGTATTGGAAAGCTTTCCAACCTCACTAGTCTTCTACTCTCTACGAATTTCTTTGGAGGCGTCATCTCCGAAGTCCACCTGCAAAACTTAACAAGACTTCAAGAGCTGGACTTGTCGGCGAACTCCCTGAGAGTCTTGATAAACCACAACTGGCTTCCTCCTTTTCAGCTCGAACTTCTTGGGTTGGGAAGTTGTCATTTGGGGCCTCGAATCCCACGGTGGCTCCAACACCAAGCAACAATTTATGGGCTGGATTTGTCTGATAATGAGATTGAAGGAACATTACCTGACTGGGTGTGGAATATTTCTTCTTCCACCATCGAATATTTAGAACTCTCTGATAATAGAATACAAGGGAAGCTGCCAGTACTTCCAGAGGGCACGAATCTGCAGATGCTGAGATTGGGCAACAACTTGTTAGAAGGCCCATTGCCGACAAAATTGCCAGCTAAACTTGCTACTTTGGTTCTCTTCCACAATGTCATTTCAGGGCAGTTGCCATTATGGCCCCATTTGCTTGAATTCTCAATCTCAAATAATAATCTTGATGGGGCTTTTCCTGCATCTATCTGCCAATGGAGGATGCTGACAGTTCTCTATCTCTCGAACAACAACTTATCCGGCAATATTCCTCATTGTCTGGGAGAATCACTTCCTGATCTCGACGTTTTAGATTTGGAGAACAACAACCTCTCTGGAGAAATTCCTGCTACAGTTGGGTTTCTGAAGTCTCTTGGAAGATTGAATCTGAAAAACAATAATCTTTCAGGAGAGCTTCCTCTATCATTGCTCCACTGCGCAAGTTTAATATCTCTCAATCTTGCTCACAACAACTTTGTTGGGAGTATACCGAGACGGATAGGAGAAAGCCTAACGTCACTGGCATTCCTTCATCTCAACTCGAATAACTTTTCGGGGGACATTCCTTGGCAACTCGCACAGCTTGAAGGACTTCAGGTACTGGAGCTTTCAGACAACATGCTAACAGGATCAATACCACAAAACTTCGGCAATTTTAGTTCCATGGCATCGACATCACAACGGCGGAATGATGTTCTTAGGTATATCCAGTTAGACGTGTCCATGAAAGGCCAAGAACTTGAGTATTTGTACACTTCTGACCTCGTGAAGAGCCTTGATCTTTCCAGCAATAATTTGACTGGAGAGATCCCTTCAGGGCTTGGAGGTCTTGCAGGATTGAAGAATTTGAATCTGTCAAGGAATCATTTAACTGGGGTGATTCCTCCACAAATAGGAGGCATGGCATCACTGGAGTCCCTTGATCTATCCATGAATGGGCTTCGTGGCAGCATTCCGGAGAACTTGTCCATCTTGACATTTTTGAGCTATCTCAACTTGTCGTACAACAATCTGAATGGCAAAATACCGTTCGTTCATCAGCTCCAAGCTCTCGATGATCCATCCATTTATGTAGGAAATCCTGAGCTATGTGGGCCGCCACTCTCCAGGGATTGTCCCAAGAACAAAACCATGCAAGTAACTGAAGAACAAGGCAGGAAAAGCTTCGAATGGCTGTGGCTTTGTATCAGCATGATTCTTGGATTTATGATGGGATTTTGGACCTTCTGCGCCGTTCTTATCTTCAAAACAGCATGGAGGTACTCTTATTTTCGTATGCTCGATGATTTATGTGATCGAATGTTATTGCAATGGCAACTGTTCCTTTTTCGGTCGTGTGGAAGACAGTGAATTGTTTTCAAGATTGCTTTGTGCTGGTAGAAGCTGCTCCTGAAATGTGATCTGGTTACATGCTACTCAAACCAATTTGTTACTGTTTTTGTTTGCAGATGTTATAATGTATGTAATCCTTGTTGTTTTCCTCGATGTTTCAAATTACTGAACTTTTTTTCCTCATTACTCTCTGCCACAAAGAAGAAAAAGAAAAGTTTGCATAGTTGATTAGAAGATGGTATGATTAAGATTTGGGTAAACAAGTGCTCCTAAACTATTATTTTTCCCTCATTACTGTATGTATGGAAAAATCTCTACTTCGCACAGTATGTGGAGAGCATAAATGCCCTCACTCAAGCTGTGAAAACATCAAACCATCTGCTAAGATCCACGGTCAAGAAGAACTTGAATGTATGTCTGGAGGCAGAACTTTTCTGTATGTTTGGACAATTTTGGTTAAAGCAAGTTACAGCGGCAGATCCTTGCAGAAGTCCATCAGCAATTCTCTTGTAGGTTGCCTCAGTGAAGTGCAATCCATCCCATGAAAGATAGTTCGAGGGATCACTGCACAATGAACCACCACACCCTGTGCAACAGGAAGCGAGGGGTGCTGTGAAATCTGCAGCACAGCAAATCAACTCCCAGTTAAAAATTAAGGCTTGTTCTGGGTGAGAGGATTAGGAAGGGAAGAGAAACAAAGAAAATTTTAGTTTTTGAGAGTTTGCTTTCAAGAAAAAGAATCCAAACTAATTCTTCTTCTCCATCATACGTTTTTTTTCCGTGCACTTTCTTTTAATGAACTCATCCAGTAAGAAAAGTTCCCTTTTTCTCCTTTTATTTACCTCTCTCTCTCTCCAACTTCCATATAAAAGAACTCCCAACAAGCCTTGTTTCATGACGTGAGGTCATTAAACCAAATCATTAATAAACAGTAAGACTCACCAAATTGTTTTGGATCCTCAAGTATCCTCATGGCAGCCTCAAAGTAATCAGCGTAAGCGATGGTCGCATTTGGATAAGCTCCCCGAAGCCGATTTAGCTCATCTTGCAGCAAGCGATTGTGGTACTTTGCGAACTCGTTCAACCATTTAATGCAGCCATTCATATCATAATCTTTGGCCTTGTCACTTTCAAATTGTTTAAGATACCATGGGACACATCCGATCGGTAGATTTCCCGGAACCACTATATTTTTTGCACCAAGCTTGATCAAAACCTAACATAGATGGGACTTGCGTAGGTGAGAAACATGGAGGTGGCTGTAAGTTCTGAAACTGAATGCTTACCTTGATTGCTGAACTGATTGCCTCGATCACATTTGGCACTAATTTTCGAATCTTATCGAACGGTTGATTTTGGAAAAACGGATGGTTGTAGTCGTTCCCTCCGATCTCTCCCACTAGGAACAAGGAATTGCTCAAGAGGGACGGATCTATCATCAAAAAAATTGTGTTCATTATCATTTGGTTAAAGCAATAGATTTGGTACTAGCAATTGATCATACCCTGAGCAGACCCCATCGTAAACCCCATTCCTATTCATAAATGTTGCAGATGCAGTTTCACTAAGGTCCTCTTTTGAAGAGAAAGGAAGTGAGCAGGGTTCACTGCCATCTTTTATTAACCTTTGGAAGAATGTACATAGTTTACAGCTGAAACTGGATGTATAAGGTGCAAATGTACAAGCTAAAAAGGTTAAAAACTGAACATGCTCTGCAACAGCAACATTCTAACATCAACTCAGATCTATGGGTGTATTCCCAAATGAAGATTCTTTCTTTATAACAAAGCAAAGGTGAGAATGGTATCATGTATTTTGCCTGCCGCATTCAACTTCTTTGTTAACATCCTTGTCCTTCATATTTTGTTTCAGCTTCTCATGATTCAAAGAAATCTTTTTTCAAGACTCATCGTAATCACAACCCTTTCAACCTGTTGATTCTTGAGGTGACATCAAATAAAACAAAACAAAACCTATCTACTAAGCTTGGACCACCAGAAAAACTTCATTGTCTTCATTTCTTTGAAGGATGGTAAAGCAGTAGGAATCCTAAATTAAACTATATGGTCAAACTAAAATCAGCCCCAAAGAAAACTGCAGCTTAGAAGTTTGGTGATTCAAGTTCACCTAACAAATTAAAAACCTACATTTTTTTTCTAATCCTAAGCTGTCTCGTGCAATATTTAAACCATCAAGGATGTGAGATCTGAGATCAGAAATAACTATAAAGCTTAATCTGGTGCGACCTTTTTTCCCCCTAAAGAAGATAAGTAGGCTGACCTGAAACGGATGGATTGGAGCGGAGCAGTTCCTTGAACAGCTCAATCTGCACATCAAGGGAGTATTCGGTCCAGGAAAAATCGATCCCCTCCTTCGTGAAGAACGACCCGTTCAGCGCGGTGGCTCCGCCGACGGCGAAGTTCGCCCCGTGCCGGAAGTCCTGCTCCCTCCCTCCGGCGAGGTACGGCCGAACAAGAGGCACTCCCATGGCTTCAGCTGATCAGGCACATAGAAGACAAGATCTGAAACGACTCGCCCCTCTCCAAGACAGAAGAATAAGAAAAAAATAAGAATTAAGGGATGTATCGTTTTGATCGGTGGCTCACCGAGGAAGTCGATGATGAGGCGGCCGTCGGAGAAGCGCCCGGTGGGGCGACCGAAGTAGGTCTCGCCGTAAGGAGGCCGGGCGACAGCGCCGGCGGCCGAAGGGCCGTAGGAGGCCAGCAGGTTTCCGGTGTCGGCGAGCGAGTCTCCGAAGCTGAAGATGGCAGTGTAGCAGCTGGACACCCGGCGGTGGGAGCTCATCGCGAGAAGGAAGACGATGACGATGATGAAGCTGCACACACGGGTTGCTGTTCCTCGTTGTCCGGAGGAAGATGCCATTGCCGTGGTGCAAAGGGGGAGAGAGAGAGGTGGTTCTCCCAGTCCCAGGAATTTAAAATGGGCAGGTCTTCAACCAAACACGGCGCTCCTTCCCCGAATTAAACAACAACACATGAAACCTTTTTCTACTTCCATCATCAGTTTTTGCCTGCTAACTAAACCCATTTCTTTATTTGGTTTACATTTTTTCTCACTTTTCTACTTTTACAAGGTGCAATGAAGTGATTGAACGAAGACAAATCTTAGATAATTTATACTTTGAGAGTCAAAAGGAAAAAAAAATAAAACTTATTCTAACATTTCCTTCTTTTCTAGCTTTGGAAGGAATCAGCCCTTCTTTATTCTAACAGAAAACATAACTTTCTTGAGATCTGATATCATTTTATTATTAACATTCACTTTTTAATGATTTGATAAAAATATAATTTTTTCAACCAGGGAAGCTTTAAGAAAACACATATATATAAAAAAAATACTCTTGACCTAGAAATCTAATAATAATAATGATAAATTATTAAGCCAGGAGTGAAAGTTGAATTTTAAAAATAACCTAACATAAAAATAGTTAAGCAGTTGGACCGTCAACCAGGCAAACCATTGTATTATTTTTTTCATCCTAACTTTACTCAAAATGCTCTTATTATATTAGATATATACATATACATTTAAACTGTAATTTTTTTTTGAAATGAGAAGGATTTCCAGAGCTGTTCTGGTTATCTAATGTTTGACTTGATACCTTACTTTTTTCTTTAAAAAAAGAAAAGGAGAAAACTTTGTAAAAGAGCTAGAGGCAGAGAGACTGTGAATTGTGGTGCTCGGGACAAAAGTGGACAGGAATAGGAATAGGAATTAAAAGACACAGCATGCACTGGGCAATGAGCATTTCCTTTGCAGAGATCTTTTTCTTTGTTGCAGCGCTTCAGCAACAGTTACAGTTTGGAATGTATCTTTGCTGTAGCTTTAATTTATCTTAATGACTTGATTACTTCATAAAGCCACCCCATCAAGCACGAACAGTATTTTTATTTATTCATCTGATATGATTTTGTCTTTTTTTTTAAAAGAAAAAAGAGGCGGGGATAGTGTGTTCAGTCATATCCATCTAAATGGATACAGTTTGGGACTATAAATAGTAGTAGTTAAGGAGGGGAAAGACAGAGAAAGGGAAGAAAGCCTACTGCAGACTACAGCAACCATTCTCTATTTCTCTCCCTTGATTTATCTTCAACTCATCTCATTACTGTCATTGAGATGAGTATTTATTCTTCATATGGTTTTCCTCCTTCCTTTGTCAATGGATTTGTCAGGCTGGTTTGTAAAAGAAAGGAGGAGTGTGATGTAGGATGAGATAATTGAGTCTGAGGGAACTCTATTTATATTTAGAAGTTTATTATATATAAATATTATTAGCTTGGACTTTATATTTTTATAATTTTGAATAAGGATATTTATATAATAATATATTTTTAAGGATATATTTATAAAATAAAATATAAAAAATTCAATGTTATGAAATATCAAGCATAAAACCACATATTTCCTAGTGCTCTCATTCATCCATTGGAAATGAATCAGAATCTAACATCTCTAGTCTATTTCTCCTTTAAACAATTTCATGGTGTAAATGTATTCTATGAGCAAGGTTGAATGCAAAAAATGAATTTTTTCGGAATTAAATTACTGTGCTTAGTTAGTGCGGTGAAGAAATTCTTATGGAATTAAAAAAAAGTAAAAAAGACAGTTTTACTTCTTTAAAAAGGTCATCAAATCCATCGTTAGGTTTACAAGGATTAGGTTTTTTATAAGGGTAAAATTGAATATTTAGTTAATAACGTGCAGAATTAGTTTTCAAACCCCCATCCCTCCCAATTTAAATTCCAATTCTACAAGGGTTTGACCTCAAATCCATCCATAAACCAAGCACCAATTTAAGGTCAATTTTGTGATTTCGTGGTACTCAAAGGTCATTTTGTTAATACCTGCGGAAAAAGGCCAACAGTCACGGTCGAGAGTTCCGGGGCGCCTCCTCCCGTCCGACTCGCTCGCTGAGCACAACCGCGAGGGCTCGAGAGTCTCCTCTCCAGATGGATCCAGTTCAGGTTTTGCGGAAATCCTAATCGACTCTTTCCATCTCCGCCCCCGATGGATTCCCCTCCTCCCAGCCGTCTTTTGCATTCTCGTGTCCGTTCCGCTCGAATCGGGTTGATCTAAATAGTTTCACTGGTTTCTCACTTTCCGATCTTGGACCACGGCTCGATTTATATACGAGCGCTTCCTTTGCGATCGAATTGCACAAGAAATCTGGGTTTTTGCGGCGGTGATTCGGTTCTGTTTCTCGAGATCTAGATTTGCTGTCTTGTGGCTTGTGGGAGTTAACCTAGACTTTAGTTCGTTTTAGCATACACCGATATGACCTACCCTTTTATTTGCAGCCTACAGTGGAGAATTATGCCAATCCAAAGACTTGTTTGTTCCATGTTATCTTCAAGGTGCGTTCTTTGCTGTTCATGTACTTTCTTTCTTTTTTTGGGCCATGCAGATACAGGTTCTAACTTTTCCCTGTTTGACATTAATAGGCCGGGGCATTGGCTTTCTACATACTTTCGGCGATCTTCGTTAATAGTTTCGTGATCATATTCGTAGTAACTGTTTTTCTTGCGGCTCTTGATTTCTGGGTCGTCAAGAATGTTAGTGGTAGGATTTTGGTTGGGCTGAGGTGGTGGAATGAGATTGATGACCAGGGAGAGAGCGTCTGGAGATTCGAGTGCTTAGATCAGGAGGTTCTAGCTTTCTGGATTTTGCTGGTGTATTGCTTCTCTGGTTGATTTATTTGGCACATTTTGAATTTTACCTTATTCTCTGTTTTTCTTTCCCAGTCCCTGGCTCGTATCAATAAGAAGGATTCATGGCTCTTTTGGTGGACGCTTTATCTCACGGTAATCCATCTAATTCTTGTTAGTTATGTATTCATATGAGCTTATGATAACTCATTAACTAGAATATATCAGTCATGTGCTATCCCTTCTCGTGGGTTGCACTGTGTGATAAAAGTAGAACCTTTTGCTTGACCATGCATTAATTGGAGTCTGATGGTGCTGAAGAATGTCCGTATAATCTTCTTCAAATAGTTGGGAAAATTTTTGTTACAAGACTTCGGTCATTCATGAGTCATAATAAATATCCATCTTTCTTCAGCCAATAGGAAGTTTTTTGAGTTTATCTCGTGTGTTCTTCTGATATGTATCTGTTAATCTATCAGGCAACCTTTGAAACCTGATCCAAATGATCCAATGAATAAGAGGTTTAAGCGTGGTTAACCTGGAATCAGGCTATACTTGAACTAGAATTTTATTTGAGACAATAAAATTTTTTTTGGTACATTTAATTAAAAGCATAATTATGTCCTTACTACAAACTTGTAAAGAATTATAATTAAACTAACACAACAAAGTTTGCAAATACAATAATTCACATGATGACTAAGACCTGATACAAAGTTTTAGTTACAAAATAAAGTATTTGCACTACATGATATTCAACAAAGGAATTAGAATGACAGTCACTAACATTATGCAGTTTAAAATATTTATGTTATATTGTTCTTAAGATCAAGCAATATTTTGAATTTCGATGACACAATTTTCATCTCTGGAGAAAGATAGAGAACTAGTTACAAAGTATTTTTTGTAGTCATCTCCAAAACAAAGAAAATAAAGGTGCAGTATAAAATAAAGTATGATAGATGTTTTTTTCCTATGATTGTGACTAGTTTGGAGGATGACATTTTGGGCGGTCCATTTCCATGAGTTAGCATGATGGGTATAATCAGCATTTTCAAGCCTTTGGCCTACTGATCCATCGATGAGATATTGCCAAATGAATAGGGTAATGTACCAACACTTGGTATGCCCAAATTCTAGTACGTTATCTGATAAAGCCTAATCCGTCTAAGAAACTAGGAGATCTGACACGTATATACCTAAAATTAGTTAAAAACCATAACACACAGTGAGATTGATAATGAATAGAAGCATTGAACTAGAAGTCCCAATTCAACAGATAATGGCCTAACAATGTCATTCAATATTGATAGAAACCCCTACTTGTAGGAAAACTGGCGTGGTTCATAATGATATAGTGGGATAGAAGCAATTGAGATTAATTCTGGAATTTTGCATCCAACGACCATTCGTGACAATTGGAAGCTATATCAAACCCTCATGCAAAATTTATGTTTGACTTGCAAAATATTATCCTTTAATTATATAAAAGGATAGTGTTCTCTTTCGAAACTAACTATCATGGAAACCAAAAGGTGCTACTTTTCCTGACATTGGCTGAAATGCCCACCATTAATTCAAGCAGTCCGAGGAGCAAGGAGGTGGAATGATCTAGTTTTGGCACTTGGTACTTTCATAAATCTCCTGTCTTACTTGCTGATGACGCATAAATAGGCAATAGAGACATAGACATTTTCCTTGGTTAAAACTTGATTAAATTTCTTCTCTACTGTATCCTAGTTGCTTAATAAAACGTAAAACTTCTTGTTTAATTCGGACAGATAAGTCCACGTGAGAATCTTGTACTTACCCCCTGTCTTTCACGTTCACTACGATCCATATTCTTATATGCTGTACTCTGTCATTCGTAGCTTTTCTTGCAATCTGGTAAGGCCTTGACCTTCTGGTTACTGCCAGCTCTCTTATAGTATATTCTTTCATATGCAGGCTGTTGCATGGATCTTTCTTGGGATATTCTCACTAGTAAGGTTTCAGGCAGATTATCTACTGGTGGTGGGAGTTTGTTTGACCCTAAGCATTGCAAATATTGTCGGCTTCACTAAATGCCGTAAAGGTATGTGTCTTGTGTGTTATGGATTATTTATCGTGTTTTTTAAAGCATTTTCTAGTGTCAACGTCTCAATTCCTATCACATATGCATGTATTTTATGAGAGTTCAGAGCATGCTTTATGATTAACAGTAGTGGCAAGTTGTTGAATATTTAAATTAAAGTTAATATAGAAGTATTCCTTTGGAAAAATATAAATAGAAATAGGTGAACTTTGAGATTCTTTTTTTTTTTTTTGCTTATTACACTGAGTTTGATCATTCACAGAATACCACTAAATTTAATAAGTTTGATTAATCATGTTCCTTGGTTTCCAAAAACTTTGAAGATTATATCCAATATTTCTTTAGCATCATAATGGTATTTCTTACCGCCAACAATATTTAAGAAAAATGAGCATCAGGGAGCACAGGTGATGGATTTTGATTCATTTACTGTATATCTATAGTATCACGAAATTTATGATCGTTGTTGTGTATGTGTGTTATTTGAAAAAAAAAGTATGGCTCATTTTCCTTGTAGTGCGCAAATAGGTGCTCAAGATAAATTTCTTACATGGAATATTCTCATTTTCCCCTCTCATCTCATTCTATTTCCTTCCCTACACCATTGGTAAACGAAAGAAATGACATTTATTTGCCCAGAAATAGGGAAAAACATTGAATCTGGATTTTCTGCAGTTAGCAAGAAAGCATGAATTGTACTGACAATGTGGTGAAGGTCTATCCATTGATGGATTTCCAGACTACAGACACTTTGTTAGTGAATTTGATTCGTAACATCCATAACAAACATTAGATAGTCCGTTGTTGATCAAATTGGCAAATAAAAATGATTTAGGCAGGTTAATGAAAACTGTTTTGTTTCAACCAATTTGGTTGAGGCAATATGTTTGACTCTGGGTGATACAGCTGAGATTGGCCTCTAACTTGGGTGTATTAGCTCCTGGACGAATGAGTGTTCTCCTTTCAGCATATTATGAAGGTTATTTTTCCCTTTTTTTTCTTCTCACAATTCCCTCCTTTCTGCTTTCTCTGTACGTGCCTGCTAGTTGGCCAAGCCCTAATGAACCAAAACGTCATTGCTTGAACTTTCCACTGTATGTTTGTTGGAAGTCATCGGCTTAATCATGTATCTTTTCTAGATTCCTTTGTTATGTCTAACATTCCTTCTTCTCTAACCTGATAAGAGATGCAATGATGTATTATTCCATGTTGCTGAATTATTTACACCATCACTGCCATTATTTGTTACACACGAATGTTTTTTTTCTTGATGGAAGCAATATCTAGAGATTGTAGGTAGAAAACATTGCATTTTGATTTCTTTCTCGATTTTAGACTGGTTCCTCATTCCTTCCTGTTCTCTGCCTTCCAGATGCCAAGAAACAGTTTCAGCAATTTGCTACTCAAACGATTGCATCGCGCTTCACATCATCGTTACAGTCGGCATTCACTGTTTGAAACAGCATATGTTTAATAGACAGGGAAGAGGCTTTGTCATGGTTTCTTTGGTAGCAGAATTTTCCTCCATTGCTTTTCCTCAAGCTTCTTTAAAGTACAAGAAATCAGTTTAGTTGCCTGTATCTTGGATTTCCACAGTGCCTTGGTTGTATGAAGTCTCGTGCACAGAAGTACGCTTCTTTTAAAACGAAGGAAAACAAATAGATGTAACCCCAAGTTTAGTTGGGAAAAAATGTATTAATTTTCTGAATATTTTGCACAGTTGGAGTTCCTGATGCAGCCCAGTATTATCTTGAATGTAGATGTGGCTCGAAGCTTAGTTGAGTAACAATTATCAATTTTCATGTGCGCTTACATTGTTGCAGTTTCTCCTACTCTCCTTTTTATATATCGGATTCCTATTTTTTTTCAGATTGGATGAATTAAAAGATAAAATGGATCTAATTAATTAGTTAAAAAATATAATTACAGTCTCAGCCCAACTGTTGGTTGGAAAAAAAGAATCTATGTTAAAAGAAACTATTAATTTTTTTTTATTCTTTTAATTCATATTGTAACAATTTGCAGGAGCGAAGAAGAAGAAGAATACCTGCAAGTATTTGTATAAACTGCAACTATAGGAATTCAAAACTGTGCAAAAATTTCAACTTTCTCCAGTTGGCTTGTCATTTTCATGTCAAAGAGGATCAAACAGAAGCAAGCGTAGCAAGCACCTCAACATCCTTTTGCTCTCTCTGGTTGCATCCATAAAAACCAATTCTTCAGATGACACTTGTCCCCCAGCAGCTCACTTGGCTTTACATCCCCTCTACATTACGCAGCTTTCTACCTACCTTAATGGCTTCTCCTCCAATGAGACGCCAAAATGTGGAGCTCCTGACGCACACGCCTTCCTCCTGCGTCCAATTCGTGAAACACCTGTTCATCAGTCAGTGGGGTGTGTGCAGAAACCAAGCTTTTCCCATCGCCACCTGTAGCTGACCCATGTTGGAAAAAGATGCTGCTTGCTTTATATCCTGTATCAGGATGACACAAACCCTCACTTCCAGATTCCAATTCCCTTTAAGAAATCAATATCCTTCATGCCACCATCAAAGGACTTCAGCATCACCCCAAGTTACCTTTAAGAACAGCAGAAAGATGTAATGTTTGTGTGTGTATATATAATTTGTGGTGTTGATGGAAGTCTACGGATGACAACATGCTCCGAGGCATCACCTGGGCGGGGCTTCAGCTGTGGAAACTCCATGCGTGCACCTGTAGAGAGCATTAGAGTCTTCAAGGATTGGGTGTGAGCTTAAGATGGAAGAAAAGAAAGGATATTATTTTCTTTTTTTCTTCTAAAATAGTATTCTTTCTTTTATTTTAAATAATAAGACAAAACAGAAATATTAATAACAAGATAGATATAAACTCACGTTATAATAGAAGTCCTTACAATAACACAGTCTTGATAACAAGACATATATAAACCACCAGCTTAATTTTCATTATCAAAACATCAAACGAAAGGTAGATGCTACCACTTGGCAATCTAATAACTCAATGAAATCACTTTATCCTTATCTCTAACTCATCACGTCCAACATGGCCATGCTTGCCACTTGTATCTTCATCTTCTTTCATCATCATTCAGTGAGTTAGACCAATTAGGAAGAAGAAAAAAAGAGAATAGAATAAGGACTTCAGACATGCCATGCATGGTGGAGATCAAAAATTAATTACTCAATGAAATGTCAAGTGGAATCCAATCTCTTCATTCTTTAGCTTGCATTCCTTAAGACTCTGACACATCTAAAGGACTAAACCCAAAGAAAATTATCACATTTCAAAGTTAGCCCTACAAAGTTAACTCGAAACAACTAGTAATAATTAGATTGATGAAAGAACTTAGATTGGATTAGACTGGTGCCTAATAAATGCCATCATTTTCATTTAGTTGGACCTCCAAATAGATTCCACTCACATGATGATTAACAGCAGCACACAAACTATTGAAGTACTTTAGATGCATCTCTATCACAGATGAAGATATAGTATACTTTTATTTAGGAAGAATTGTATTGATCTACTTTTTTATCTATCCCTAATTGCATGATTTCATTTTCAAAATTTCAATACCTGCATAGTGACATTTGTACTAACTCATCTCTTATTCATAGTTATCATCTAACATGATAGATGATAACTTGTCAAAATCTTAGAGAAGGAGGGATTCTTGTAATATCAAAATCTTAAGATGATGTTTCAATAATATTAAAACTTACGATGAGAGATCATTATGATATTAAAATTTAAAGGAAAGATCTCTACTGTATAAAAACTTAAAAGGGAACTTTCATATAGAGAGGAGCTATTATAAAAAAATAATAATAAGTATTAGATTCATAATTTTCATATACAGTCTAACCATTTCTAATGCAGATAAAGAGTGAAATAAAATTTTCTCTCTTGTCCTCTATCTATTATTATTTATATTTTTTTCTTTAAAAAATAGGTTGAAGCGAATACATACACGAAGTGATGATAGTGGAGAATGAGAAGGATAGCTGGAGAGTTTTGCACTCAAGCACAACTTTAAGTTGGTCTTCTCATGAATTGACATGAGTGGGAGGATGGGGGGAAATCATCCTACTAAAATAGCATTTCAATCATGATCTTTGCCTACCGGTTAAACAACATGCTTCGATACACAAATCATTTCTTTTCTCAAAAAGCCAGAGGAGGGAGATTAGGAGAACTGAAGATTTTTCATGTCTCATAATTATTTGCTTTCCTTTTTTTCTCTCCCTTTTCTTATCGATGTAGAAAGAAAAGACAACACTGAATAACATAATGTTTGCTTTTTAAAAATAAACAAAATCATTTTTTTACTCCTAAAATTTAAGGTTAATTAATTATGAATTAGTTTAAAATAAAATGACAAATATATAATAAAAGTTTGCATTGTTTTAAAGATTAGTTTTCATGTAAACACTAGGAAAAGAGATCTCTTACTAAGTTGGGATAAGGGCTGCTCCATTCTTTATCTTAGCTATTTCTTTTAACTATTAATGGCAACTCATAAGTTTCATATCAATTTTCTTTAAAATATATTTCCTAATATAATTAGATATAAGTTTTTTTATTTTTATTTTTTATAAGTGCTAAATATAAAATATCTAATATAAGTATTGTCAATCTTTATATATAACGATAAGACTTAATATTAAAGATTATAGATGTATGTTCCTTTAATTAGAATAAATAGATTCTTTATGATATACTATATTCATCTAATTGTATGAGTTAATTAGATTAAAAGCCTAACAGATTGAATTAAAGTTTATTTAAGTGTACTAAGATATAAAAAACCTGATTTCTCAAGGGAATAAAAGCTATGATGTTTAATATAACACAATATATCAATTAAAGGTGTGTTTATTTGGATAAAAAGGTAATAAATTAGAAAAGATTATTTCATAAATTATTTTATGTTCCGTAAGATATGAAAATTTAAAAATAATAAGTTGGATAGTGAAATTTGCATATTTCTAATTTTTTCAGTAATAATTTTATCAATTCCACTAATTTAAGAGTAATATATAAAACATAGATTATTTTTATTGAGTAAACACACTATTAAAAAATAATTAAAATATAAATTCAACGGATATTACTAAAATATTATTACTGGTTAGAGCAATTAGATTCTACTTAAAAGAGAATAAGATCATCAGTTTTAAAGTTTAATTTAAAAATTACCATATATAACAATATTGAAATCTGATTTTATTTTAAAAATTAAAAGCAGATATTAATATCAAAGTATTCACTGCCAAAAAAACAAAAATTATACATAATTAATTTAGTATATAATAATATGTGTCAGAAATATTAATTTCATCAACATACTTCCCATAAGTGTCGAACATAACGTGAGATTATTTTTATATACTGTCGCTTAAAACTTAATTATATTTGATTGGAATCATTGGATAAATATCCTGCTACTGCTCGACTCGACTTGGGAGGAGCACTTAAAAAATTTGGAGTCAAAGGAAGACCAAGTTGAATTAGCAGTCAAAACTAATCTGACTACTTAAAAATATTATTACGAGAAGCAATTAGCAGCAGTCCATGTCAGTCAAACTAATCATATTTTATTAATAATGAGGAGAAGAGAATAATACAACGATTCACGTGCACGTATTTGGAGTCAAAAGGAGGAGCAAAATTTACGATTTTTTTTAATTATCCGCAGGACGATGTTTTGGTCAAAGGAAGACTCAGATGGGTCAAATTAAGCATCCGTGTGCAATTATTTTAGTTTTTGACGTATCCACTCGTTTAATGCATGCTCTTCTTCTTTCTTATCACCGTTTTCTTCAAACAGTTGAAAGAAGAAAAAATACCGATTGGAACAAAAAGAGGAGAGAGAACTTCTAGAATGTGCACGTTTATGATTTAACTTGTACAATCATTAATATTATTCATTTTTTTTATAAACCTTATCTTGCTAAAATAACTTTTATTTATCATAAAAATAATATTAAGAGTAATCTTCAACTAATCTTCTACAGAGGATATTTAAACATTACTGTTGTATATATAATATGCTACAAATTATAGAGAAAATAAATATATTAAGAAATAATATATTACTACACAAACTAGTATACTATATTAACAGTACTTAAGCTAAACATGAGACCTCAGATTCTCTTATTTTATCTCTGTTCGGCTCACTAAGATTGCTCTTTTTAAAATGTTGAAGAATGATCGCTTCATTTCTGGCTTGATGCTTAAATAGTTTTTAATTCTTCTCATCTCAAATATGATAACAAACTCTATAATCACCATCTATATAAGTTGTTCTTTTCATGTCCTCTTTTTAGTTATTCCAACAATTATATTAGTTGTGGTTTCTAATATAGTATGTATCAATACTTCTTGATTCTATTTCAACAAAAATTACTCTTGCTATATTAATATTTATTTAGCAAATGCTCTGAGATTTTTATTGTAGTCAAATATAGCTGATATATTCCTTATAACTGCATGCTTCGCTTATGTGGTTCATCTAAAGTTATCAATTTCTGAATCAAAGTAAGTTATAAAATAAATGTAACTAGCAGTAGAATCATAAATAGAACTCATCCAAATCTTCTTTGACAATATGCTCATCAATATTATATAAATTATGCGAATGCTGATCTTTCTAGTTAGTACCTTTAGTTGAGAGTGACATTATGATATCTTCCTCTTTATTATCACTTGTCAAATGTTAAATTATTTTAGAATAATGATAAATGTTATTGTTTTCTTACTTTATATAATTATGAATTGCATAAAAAATTATATATAAATTCATGTTATTTATTTTTATTTCTTACAAAATATTTACCATTCATATACATAAAACCTTATAATATCAACACCATTCAACAAAATAATTTTTTTTTTCTTAAATTTAATAAGTAGTAAGTCTGTATAGAGCCTACAAGTTTGATGCCAATAGTTAAAATATTTTTTACTTTGTATAATTATCAATCTATGTATCAGTTCCTACATCTCCATGAACTCGTAGAGTAACAGCCAATTATTATTATTAAACCTAATATATACGGTGCATTTATGGATCAAAGAGTAACTGAATATTTTGATAAAGTGTTATTTGATCCAATAGTTTGGGCTAATAAGTACGTATAAATTAAAAAGAATTAAAATACTACTTAATCCCATTCTACTAAAATTACTAAGTTTAATTATATGTGAAATGTTATGATATTAAACCGTCCTACTCACTGTTGACTTCTTTTATTTTTTAAAGCATTCACACTGTTGACTTATTAAATCTTCATTTTTCAAAGCAAATTTTTTTAAAGAAAAAAAGACGGCTTATGATATACATTTAATTTTTTGTCCCGCCTCAGAACGTCAAACCGCAGATTGAAAACCCAGAGCAGCAAATTTGTCCTCCTTTAACCCGCCCCCCAAAAAAACTCTATTTGTTGGGAGGAGAAATTAATTAAGAAAAGAAGGCCAAGTGTTCATCCACGTCAAACACGTTGACCGTGTCACTCCTGCAGTCTTTGTTTTGTTTTGTTTTCCCTTCCCTTCGTTTTCAAAAAGAGGGATTTGACCGTCTTCCTCCCCGACCTCCCGCACCGTCACAGCTCTCGTAATCAATCAACTCCATCAAATCCGATCTAACTTCTTCGATCCAAACTCCAAACATGTTGACTTCAGACGGCCGTCTTCTCACCTGTCCGATACATGTGTCGATCGATCTCCATCCTCCTTGACATTTTTATTACTCGGCCGTGCTGCGTCGCCAGCGTATGAACATGTCGGAGGAACAAAACGAAAAAAGTTAAGTAATCGAACCAACGAGCGATCTAGAAGAAGAAGGAGGTGCGGCGGGCAGGCAGAAGGAGAAGACGAACGGGGAAGAAGAAGAAGGAGGGCGACGGATGCACTGAGAGGGAGAAAACAGGATCAAAAGTCAAAACTCCAAAAACCAGCTTCTCATTTCAATTCCCACGCTGTTTTCGATTCATCTCTGGAAGCCCCACCACCACCTCCACTTCTGGCTCGTAAACTATTCCTTTTATCCTTCCTTCGATCCCCCTCTCTATAAATAGCAGGGCGAGCCCCAGCTGATTGATTATAACGAGAGCCGCAATGGCCCCCAGGAGTTCTCCTTCCTCTCCCAGCGGCGGCGAGGATGAGGCCGACCTGAGAAAGGGGCCTTGGACGGTGGACGAAGACCTCTTGCTGATGAACTACGTCTCCCTCCACGGCGAGGGCCGCTGGGATTCCGCCGCCCGCTGTGCCGGTAATTACTTACTGATCGATTGATCTTTTTTTTTTTTTTCCTTCTCCTTTGGTTTGTTCTTAACTGATCTCGCCTGATTAATAGGTCTCAGGAGGACGGGGAAGAGTTGTCGGCTCCGGTGGCTCAACTATCTCCGCCCGGACGTCCGCCGCGGCAACATCACCCCGCAGGAGCAGCTCCTCATCCTCGAGCTCCACTCCCGGTGGGGAAACCGGTAAGGATCGATCTCATCGCCGGTGGCTTCCTCTCCATCCTTTCTCCGAGCTTAATTAAGCATGCCGCCGTGGATTTTTTTTCTCTCTCCTGCAGGTGGTCGAAGATAGCGCAGCACCTGCCGGGGCGGACGGACAACGAGATCAAGAACTATTGGAGGACCCGAGTGCAGAAGCACGCTCGGCAGCTCCGGTGCGACGTCAACAGCAAGCAGTTCAAGGACATGGTGAGGCACCTCTGGATGCCGCGCCTCATCGAGAGGATCGCCGCCTCCGCCGCCGCGCATCATGAACTCGCTCCGCCGAAGACCGGCTCGGAGAACTCGACCGCCACCGTCGTGACGTCGCCGTCGTCGTCGTCGCCGGAGCCCTCCTCGGAGGAGCATCAGCTTTCGTCAGCTTCGGCCGCGGACACGCTGGCGGCGGCGGCGGCGGCAACGGCGCAGGAATTCGACGACATGAACTATTCCTGGATTCAGGAAGCGATGGATTTAGGGAATGACTGGGTGTGGCCGGCGCAAAGTGCAGACGACGGATGGTGGCCGCCGTCGCAGGACATGCAGCAGAGCGTGTGGGAGGAGGGTTTGTTGGGGGTGGAGGACTTGTGGTTGCAGAGGGAGTTTTAAATGGGATATGAGATTAGGAAGGAAGAGTACATAAAAGTTGGAGCTGCGGGACAATTTTTTGTTTCTACTTGATTCAGGAATCGCATCTGACTAATTCTTTCAGTAATTAATCTGTTTACTCATTTATTTCAGATGCGAAACACTGGAATCAGATTGTAAAAAAATGAAAATGAAAAATGATACTGCTGCATTCAAATAAAACACTTCTGTTTTCTGATAGATGTGCGAAGAAATTTATTACTGAGTTTTCCATGGATGATGGAGAGAGCGGCTTGGAAGGAAGGTGACGTACTCAAGCTTATTTTTTTTTAAAGGTGGTAAGAAATAAAATCTTCATATAAAATCTAGAGAGAAGAACATAGCGGAGAAAAGAAAGCAAAAAAAAAAACTTTCCTGAGTAAAAACAAAACAAAACTGATGTGCCCCCGCGCTAGCCGGCAGCCGCCGGCGGCGGCGGCTCCCATTCCTTCACCGTCACTGCAGCCCTCTCCTGGTGGCGGAGAGCCTGAGGCAGGCGGGCAGGCAGCCCACAGATTTTGACTGATGGCTTAAAAAAAGTAGCATCCGGTTTGAATCAACAGTCCGCTGCCTTGCTGCTGCCCGATGAATGGCGAGGTAGTGCCGGTCTGCATCCCAGCCACCGTCTTATCATCGTCGTCCTCACCGCCATGAGGGCGGCGGAGTTTGGCGAGGCAGGAAGATATAATGTTCTTTCAGGGCAAGAAATTTCAAACCAAAGACTTCGTTTCCAGGTACGGAGGAGTACTTTTTCTTAATCTTAGAAGAATAATTTGGTGCGAGGGAGGAGGAAAACGTTGTGCTGCTGCGCCGTCTTATACTTGTTTTATTTTCCTCTTGTTGTTTAATTCCTTAATCCCATACCACAAAAAACTATGGGCGCCCAGGCGCGCGTGCTCTTTATATTCCATTTTACCAGCATCCATCACTGTAAGCAGCAGCAACACCAAATCCAACATAAAACAACAGTAAGACTCCTGTAGACTCCTGCTCAGATCACTTGCGACTTGTTTTACTTACTAATCCTCCTCCATGACCGGTCTCTTCAGGAAGTAGATATGTTTCAGTATACTTTTTTCTCGAGCAAGTAGGTGAAAGTGCATGCATCTTAAAATATTACTCCGACAAAATAATGGAAGTATATAAACTGAATCCATCTCGTTGAACAATTGCCACAAGAATCCAATTCCTAATTAATGCCCCATATCCATTTTTTTCCATCCCACTGCTAGCCAACTGTTATCCAGCTCAAACTAAGAATAAATTACATTACTCCATGGAATGCCATGGAAGTAGCAGTCATGTCTCTGCTGCAACACCACCACCAGGTGGGGGAGGAGCACCACCTGAGATGAGGAGCTTGGACTCCGGAAGAAGACCTCTTACTGATGAACTACATCGCCGCGCACGGCGATGGCCGGGCTGAGCACGGCGGCCTGCTGCACCTGACTCAAAAGAACCGGCAAGAGCTGCTGCCTCCGGTCGTGCCACCCCGAGTCCTGGACGCGGCGCCGATGGTGGCCTGGGGCTGCTAGGCTTTGGTCGGAGTGCGGCCGGCAACCGGGCGGAGAGAGCGTGCAGTCCGGACGATTTGTGGCTGCTGCTGCTGCTTTGCCAAGGAAGGGAAGGAGTTGTGAGGCCAATGTGATTACTCTTCCATTAGTCTTTGCAATCACCACTTGATTGATTCTGTCATCAGTCAAATTGTATCAAAAAAATCTACTGGTATTAAATTTGATATTGAGGGTTATAGGTGCAAGATTTACTAAGTTAAAAAAAAACTTTTAAATCAGTAAGTAATGATTCTAAAGTTTAAGGTCTCAAGGGGTGTTCTAGTTTTAGAACTAGAAGGATCCATAGTAAATCTTAAATAGAGGGGCCTAGAGGAATAAACTAAATTTAAGGAAGATTGTTTAATGGAAAAAGGATGGCAGTGTGATTTTGAAACAATGAGAGGATGAATGTGTTAGGAGTAAAATAGAGGATTATTGGAGTTTGTTTGTTTTTTTTTTAAATGGAGCTGTGAGTTACATGTAAAAACAGAACAAATTAGTATTTTTAAAAGGGTTAAAGATACTTTAATTTAAAAATAATAAAAATCCCTTATCTATTTAAAATATATAGATTATTTTTATCATTTCTAATATATAAAAGGATTATTATTATTATTATTATTTTTCACCTAGGTATGACAAATAAGGTAGTAATATTTATAATTTAAAATATAAAAAAGAGAGACTTTATAATTAATAGAATACTAGTAGATTTATATTATTTTCAAGGGGTAAGATCTGCAATTATCTTAAATTAAGGAGTATTTTCGTAATTAAACCATAAAATTAATATAAAATATTATTATATGCTATTAATGTTATAAAATGAAATATGTGTAACCAAATTGATATAATTAGCGGCCCATCTACATAAGGTGACGCATCTCATCATCGGGTTAGACCGCGACGGTGGCGGCGGCGCATTTGGAGATGTCGCTGATGGCGAGTTACTGGATGCGGTTCATCGCAGGCGGCGGCGGCGGCGCTGCTCCCGTCTCTCGCCCGCTTCTCCAACGTCTTTTCAT
This sequence comes from Thalia dealbata, assembly GCA_030544415.1. NCBI lineage: Eukaryota > Viridiplantae > Streptophyta > Magnoliopsida > Zingiberales > Marantaceae > Thalia > Thalia dealbata. The sequence continues at coordinate 18,730,845 of CM060458.1, forward strand.
TACCCGATCTCACAATTCGTCCACCTTTGAAGGTTTGTAGGGTTTAGGGTTTAATGTGGGATTTTAGTGATTCGTAGCTCAGCGGCTGGCCGGATTGCTCTGGTGTCGCAGTGAAGGTGGGGATTCCGGAGTTCTTGAAGGCGGTGGGAAACGGGGTGGAGGCTCACACCGCGAAGCTGGAAGCGGAGATCGGAGATTTTCAGAAGCTTCTCGTCACCAGAACCCTTCGCCTTAAGAAGCTCGGCATCCCTTGCAAACATGTGGGTTCCCCCTTTTTTCCTCTACTTATCTTTGATTTTTCTACAGCAGTTATTTAAACTAGTGGTCATTGCCTAAATCTTTCCACCATTTATTGATAAATTTGAGTAGGATTTTTTGTGTGCTACCAAGAGAAGCATTAACTTTTATGGTTTAGTATTGATCTTGATTGAACTGTTGATGCTATTTCACAATGTATATTGGTAGTTAGAATCTTCAGTCTTTCCCAGTTAAGGACTTCTATATTGTTGACTGATTTTTCAATGCAAAAAGATATGGCTACTTATAAATGAAATATTTTGGTTTTTACAATATCCGGAGAGTACCATGCCAAAGCTAAAACAATGGTGCTAGTATACTGCACGAGAGTCATCAGAAGATGCTTCACAATGTAGCAAAAGTACCTTCTCCACTGAGCTATGTAAAATACGATGTAGAACTCAGCATATTGAAGAAAACTATGGACAATCAATGCCAAAATGATTTAAGAGCATGATGAGAGAGTAGGAAAAGAAAAGGAAATTTGTCAGTCTGAAATGATAAATCCTGATTTGATACCAAATATGCCACATATATGACTGAAGAAAATATTATTAAAAAGAGGTCCTTGTCAATGCCATCATATAATTATTGAAGAATTACTAGTATGTCTCAAATATATTAATTTGTGTGAAAGCCATTAATCGGTCAAGTCCAACACACTACTTTATTTTGTTTTTCTATCAATTTCTACCCTCTCTTTTGTGGTGTCTTATGCCTCTCGAGTTGTGTTGATTATTATGGCTATTAATCCAATCTTATTTCTGTAATATATTTGTGTTATTGATGACCTTTGATATGACTTGGATAACTACTTGAAGGAAATTCCATTTCCTACTATTGAGTATTGTCATTTTCTAGTTATGATTTCTTTGTTAACCCTTGTTCCTTATGGAACAAGAATTTCCAATTCTATTGCGTAGTGCATACTACTTCCAATCTCCTGTAGTTGCTAATAACTTGTCTATGCTAGTGGTGTTAGGGATCAGGACATGGATTACGATGACACAATGATCCTAGGAATATCATCAATCTAGATGATAATGGTGCAAATTATTGGGAAGAACACATTTAATGTAGTGGACTATCATATGTAGAAATATTTTCTTTTTATCTAATGCTGAGTACAAAAAGGATCACATTTTTATATCCTTCTGTTGCTTTGCCCATAGGCTGTTTGAGCATGTCTTACATTCATCTCGCTGTTTTTCTTAGGCTTTCAAAAATAGTATGACTATTGTGCAGAGTTCCTACAATTGCTAGTTACCCACCTTCTCATTTCTTATTCATGCACGTGTTTTTTTACTATCTCCTTGGCATATTAGATTTCTAGTCTGACTAGTCATCTTTTAAGTGGACACTTGCTCCTTTGTCTATTCCAATTAATTATTTTTGCCCATGGTGACTGGTTATGGGTAAACAATTTGATAGCCATTGCAGTACAAGAGGAACCTGAGGAGATGAACTAGACTTCCATATTTCTAAGGGAAAAAAACACTCATAGGATCATAGGGCAGATATGCCATCTTCCAAATCATAACAAATCAAAATGGGTTAGCTCAAATGCTATCATTGGCTAGATCTCAACATTTTTAGTTTCCAGTACTATTCAGTTTTTGTTTAAGAAATGTTGGTATCTTGAACTAGCTACACATATGAAAGAGAAGAAGAAAAGATGCTATTACAAAAGCTACTTGACAATCAGATCTAGTTTCTCTTGGAACTCAATCATAAAAGGTAAAATATATCTTTCTACTAATACGCAAGCTTGAGAATTATATTAAAAAGAGCAAAGTTTCAATATGATACTATTTGATTCACTAGCATAGTATATAATAATTGGAAGTGAATGATAGAAGGTAGAAAATCATACGACCATTTAATCAACTATGGATCTGTAGTACGTCATGCAAGGGGAAAGGGCGCCAAAAATAGGTTAGAACCAATTGGACTGAGATTTTTAAAATAACACATCAACCATCGTTGATATTTTTGAGTAAACACCATTAGATAAACTTTGGTACATGCACTATTCTTGTATTCTGTTGAAAGTACAAATTCCATTACAAATTGATGAATTTGGTGGTTTCTTTGTTCTCAAAATGTTTTTAATTTCATAATGTTTATCTATGATGCAGAGGAAGTTGATTCTTAGATACACGCAAAAGTACAGGCTAGGATTTTGGAGGCCTCGAGCTGACGCCCAAAAACAATGAGCTTTTCTTGGACTTCAAAAGTGAACAAACCCCTAGCAAATTGTCGGCACCTGGAGTTGCTGGTGGTATCTCCATTTGCCAGAATGGTTTTACGTGACACTCTATGGGCTTGTATTGACAATAAACATTAGCTTTTCAAAATGTTTATTCGAGACCCCCAAAAAAGGAACATTTGTTTGTATGCTGATCTTCATTATCAGTTCGAAGTTGATGAAACCTTTCTAAGACTAATCTTTTCAAATTACTTGTTCGCCAGTATATTCATCAGATACCAGGAGTCACTCTGCATCTTGATCACTTTTATGCCACCAAGAGGTGTCATTCGGGTGTTGCTCATACCCGACCCATCTTGGACTATGCCTAGCATGGGCTTAGCCCGCCCACAGGTGGCACGAGCCCGACCTGCCCTGGGGGGTGTGTGGCACGATCTCTCCAACAAGGTTGTCATGTGGTGTCGGATCTCTCCAACTAAGGATGTCTTGTGGAATATTGTGGCTGATCCGGTGTGGTGATATATGTAAAAACAAACTAGTACTCTTTCAAGCTAATACTTAAAACCTAGTATTTTTTATCAACGCGGTCATCTTAACTATGTTGTATATTTTTTTAACTACATCTGAGATATATATTTTTAACTACATCTGAGATAGTAGGATTCTATTTAACCTAAGATAATCCAGTTCTTCTTGCAATGGGGGCACTTCTGAGGCTCAATAAAAAAGGTTTTACCGTCCTCATTGTAGATATTTGGCCGTGCAATATAAAATTTTTTCCAGTAAAATGATGTGAAGATAATTGAGCTGGTATAAGGCCCTAGTTCTAAGGTGCTAGTTTGGCATGGGATCAAATCCCATTATTGAGGTCAAACACTTTGAAGATAAATTTATATTGTTTTAAAACTTGGAATATTCCGATATAATTATCAAGACCCCTTTATTGCTTTGTGCATTGCAAGATAACCCTACCCTCAAAATTAGAATAATTACATTACGCCGTTATTTTTAAAAAAACTAATTAGAACGAATAAATTATTTAATTCTATATTATAGTGATTTATATGAATACTATTATGAGTTTAAATTTGTTAGTGTTGATTTAATTTCAATTACTCTGCTTATAGAATCTTCACCAATGGTTGATTAGTACAATATTTGATTAATCTTCCAACCTCCAATACTTGGATCGACAAGTCAAAAGTGTTATAAAATAGTGAGCTCAAAACACTAATTTTCTTCGGTGAGCTGAAACACTAATTAAGCTGCCGCACAATTGTATACAATGAGATCGCAATTTAATTAGGGGAAAGGCAGAATTGTGAAGTAGCCAGCGGCATTGTTGAAGGAATTTAATTATAAGATGCAGTTGCTAACTAGCAAATACATGTGAGGTTTTCCAAATATGTCAATGAACTGAACTAGAAATACATGCATTAAAGAGGTCATCAACCTCTTACAAAATAAAAGCTCAAGGCAAAAAAGAGCATCATGTTGAAAACTCGGACTTCTTGTTGACTTCTCACCAATATTGCTTTAAAAGAAAAACCATCTTCTTCGGCTGCTCTTCTGGGAATTGAGAAATGCATTACAGCTAAGGAATTGAGAATAGTTTGGCTATCAAAAGCACTAAGGAAACAGATTACGAGATTTATCCCTTACTGGTAAGAGAAAAATTATATTGACCAACCGTGATGCTTTTTTGAGTCCATAAAAGTGTGTCAAGGAATGCCAAATTTATAGGATAAGCATACCGTCTACATTTGGTTAGTGCGTGTAGAACACGTGGATCAGAGTTTTAAAGGCATTTCAATATGAATGTGTTTATTCAGTGTGAAGATTATATCAGTGTCATCTTTGTTTACTCAGTATGAAGATTATTTCAGTAAAAATAGCGGTAGCAAGCAATAAGGTCACAAGAGAATTACTTTAGACACATAAGGTGAGGGACTACTTTTTTTTTATTAGCATGGGTCAGATGTCAAATATTTTGCGCACGAAGCATGCGCTTAGTATGAAGTGAGTGTCCGATCACCAGGATTAAAGAAAAAACTAGCAGTTTCTAATGTTATGTTAGACATGACATATTGCTGATAAAAAGGTATTGGGAAGATGTATCAAACCAACCTTTTTGCCTTGATCATTGGATCTGATGACTATAGGCTGCGGAAGACCAGCCTTCTCAGCGGCACTTGCATATGGTTGTAACTTTTCCTTTAATAAGTCGTTCAGCTGAAAGGTGTAAAAATGTGCAGTCAACTTAATTTTATCTATATACTAGAGAAATACGCGTGCAAACAGCATACACAAATATGTTAATTTGGAAAATGCCAAGATCCAATATATGCTATAAAGATCCACGACAAGCAATATTATTAAACACAAGAACAAAGTAACGCTGAAGTTGGTGAATGATGTCAAGCATAGTCTCTAGCACTTGCCAGGAAAAGCATAAAAGTGCGTTTTTTATATTCTACTAATAGTATTACAGGGCAAATGATAAAGATCGTCTTTAGCAGTATATAGAACGCAAAAGGCAAAATAAGGACAAGAAAGTTATGGTACAGTGGTACTGTTTTCCATTCAAATAAATATATCGAGTGATAGAAAAGAGCATCAATCTCTCACTTAGTCACTCACCCACCATTATCAATAGAAAAGGGCCACAAAAAAAAGAAGAGACATAGGAAAAATGCCCAAAGTGAATCAGTGGACAAAATATGCGCATCCTAATGCCCAAAGTAAATATAGAGCATATATTTGAGCTTCCTTGTATAATCAAGGATATGCAAATAGACATATCTATCAAAGAAGATTTATTACCGATCTAAGAAAAATAACAAAGACAGAATTACTTCATACCTTGTCTTGGCGCCATTTTGTTTCCCATTGTGCATCCAAAATTTTATCTGCAATTTCTTGTTGAGCATTAAGAAGGGAGGTGGCCTCCAGTAACTTCTTCGGATCCTTAAGATCCTCCTCTGTCCATGAGGATGCATTCAGTGGAAGATCCAACTCCTGAAGAATTATCATTGGACCGAGTTCATTATCAATCAATAATTGCCTCATAACTTTCTAGAATTAGCACAATCATCAGATATAATAAGTTAGCTGCAAGTTTGTAACTGGTGCAGTAACAATCAGAAATTTTCAATCTTACCCCCCAATTTGCAGGTCGAGGTGGAACATCAATCTTCATTACTTCTGCTTCAAGTGCTTTCCTTGCCTTGTAGTAAGGAATATTTTTAACAATTACTGGATCATCTCTCGCACGAACAGGATCCAGTGAGATAAGGGCCTGACATTATAAACAAAGAATTAAATGGACGTCATGTGGAATATTAACTCGACAAATTCTGTATGTTCCTCACGTTATGGTTACCAGATAAAAGCCTTGCTTATTGCACCTTTTATAAATGGAATATAGGTTGCAAGACCTCGAGAGAAATTTAATATGCTATTCAGGAAAAAAGTGAGAATAATAGAGAATTTTTTCAAATTGAGAATAGTAGAGCAATTAGTCTAATTCCATTATATTGTTGTTGAGTACTTTAACTTGCCCAAACTAATTTTGCCTCTATTGCAACACACTAAAGTCCTTTGTTATAAGATTCTTCCATTTGATTGTCACTTAGAAACACTACTCAGTGCCTCTTCATGAGATTATATTGGTGGGGCAGAAAGTGATGACAAAATATTTTTGGTTTATTCTAGCGATCGTAACATGAAAGTGATAGTGAGGACTTTCATTTTGATACAATACACAGGAAATAATCAAACAGAAAAATAACATCAAATAGATACTGATTTTAAAAAATAAATACAAAATATTATAAACTATTCAAAATTTGAATCAGGTTCCTACTCACATCCTGCAGGACCTCCCATCCAGGTTTTCGCCTAGCAACAGTATCACGTACTTGATCGTACCTCATAGAATCCTTAAACATCAAAAGTCGACAGATTAGATGAGAAATGGTAGAGAAAGTTTGCGTACATCTAAATAAAACTTACCAGGAAACCCACAAAAATTGAGAAAACCAAGTATCTGTTGAACATTCCTAATAGTTTTAATCAGCCAAACCAAGTGGACAGAGAAAAGCAACAAAAAAACTAGTTAAATAATATCTGTTGCTTTGGTGTATGAGCTATGTATCAATATAAGAAATATAAACATTTTTCACAAAAAAGTATCAGAGATATGGTTTATGTCTAACCCAATTTCAACAAGCCTACCAATCTATTTAAATGAGAACCAGCTGATTCCAATTCCCCAAACCCTGATTTTCTGTCATATTTCATAGTACCATATTTCATAATAAAAATAATCAAGAGATGTTCTACGCACTTGAATATATAGCAGATCCCATTTGTTCAGTTCATTTTTTAAATGGTTGAGATTTATCATTACAAAGAAGAATAGTTTTAGCTTTTAAGGTCACTAGAAAAAATCAAACAGTTTGATGGACTGAATCAAAACATGCATGATAAACATATTTGGTTAAATGTCCAAATTGCAGAACCAGCATTTGAAAAATGGATGATAGTTTACAGATTAGAAGTGCTGCCATTATCGCAAAAGATGCATGGACCTCTAGATTTAGACTAACCTTGTAAGCCCACCAAATCTTCTGCTTGACATCCTCATCGAAGTGAAATCCACCTAATATTTGGGGCATGGTAATCAACCAGAAGGCAGCAATCTTTGGATCCTTCATGCTATTGACAATGTTCTGAGAAACCACAATGCATGCCAAAGGAAAGAATAATGATAATAGTCAAAATAAGCACATGAAGTTAATGAAACATTAGGTGACTCGATTACTGAATGATATAATTATAAAAAAGTACCCTACTCATAAACATAATTGTGGTAGCCTAGTGCCTTAATGACAAGCACAATGATATAATGAGACTTGAGGGCTTAAGTTTGGCCATAGATGTGAAAGAATCAAAGGAATCAAGGTACTTTACCTCATAGGGATAATCCATCTTCCTCATGACATTATATGCTTTCCAGGGAGGTTCCATTATCTGAGGTAAATAATTGAGAGCTTTAAGTCAGTGGTTATAAGAATCAATAGAAGGATGCAATTACATTGAGATATTGGTAAACAGTATGCTGCAATAAAACAGATATAACAATACATAATCTTGAAATGCATTACTTTAACAATGTCCTTCAACTCGAGAACACACACCCAGCAGAAAGACAATGGTCAGAAGATTGATCAAACTTGAGTAGAAATTTCACGGATAATGAACCAGTCTCATAGGAAGGAGACTAGGAGACCAAGAGACTTCATTATGTTAAAATGATACTTGAACATCAAAAGGTTTCACAATTAAGTTGGACATGCTAATGTAGCAATATCAATTAAAATTATTATTTAACTGAGCTGTTATAGTTTACAAATGAAATGAACAGTGATGACATATAGCAACCGATACAGAAAACTAATAACAAATTGAGAAGAATTACAAAATATGTAAGAACGTGAGATCTTGCTGCCACTATCTAAATAAGTCTTTCTAACATCTTGTTTATTTTTTCTTCCTCTTCATAAATTTATTGATGATTGATCATTTGTAAAGGACACAACAGCTCACCTCTCAAATGGACAATGCATTCTTGATATATGAGGTGAATGCTTAATGTACAAAAAAACACAGTTAAAATCACTAACTTTCTCTATTTTTTTCTGTTGGGATTTCAAATCTTTTTAGATGCAAATGCATATAGAAAACTAGATGATATTGAAGAAATAAACCAACAGGTGATTAAAATATGCCATAATATTGTTTTGCATACTGCCAGTTTTATGGTAAGACATTCAGAATTTGTACTCTATAGAATCTTTGACTAATATCATGTGAATATCATGGTAGCTATGCTTCCACCAAGTTGGAATTTCAAGCAAGCACAAGTTCTTGGATTCATTGAGAGAATGAACTCCACAAAACAACTAATAATCTTACTTCATCTGCTGAGATCCTAACTTGCAACTTATGTTTGCACTCCGGGCAGCTCATCACACCCTGAAAATTGATACACAAATGTCTCAATTGGTCTAGGAAAAACATAACTGCAAGATGTAAACTAAAGAAAACAAAAAAGTTGTGTTTGCCCTCCTGGACATTAATAAAGATAACAAGATAAAAGGTTATGTACCATGACTATCAGCCTCTATAACATGTTTGTTTCTTATCTCAAACCTTTCCGCGAAGAGCTCATAGTAGAAACAGGCTTCAAAGACTACTAAGGTATATGGCATGAAAAAAACCTTCCAAACAGTTGGTATGTTTAAGAAACCAAATAGAATATCATAGAGTTTAGAAGCACTGATGATTATGGAAGAGAAAATAGGCTTACAAGAAAGATTGTAGTTGAGTAACAAATGTTTCAGCAAATAAAAAAAGACCATGGAAACACCTGGACAGTATAGGGACTTCATTCCAGAGAAACATGTTCAACATTAAATTTAGCACAGTTACCAATATTGTTCAGCCCACAGGAGGTATGAACACAGATTAGGCAAATATATACAAGTTGTTAATATGCTCGATTAAAATCATGTTATTGGATCTAGCCTACTGGCCATTTTATCAGCCAAGGAGACCGAATGCAATAAAGTAGAAGGCCCAAAGGTGCCAACTGATAAAATGAAGTACTAAATAGTATAGGGACTTTGTTTGACTCCAGATACTATGACCATAAGGATCAAGGTATCAACGTTAAAAGACTATGCTCAAGATTAGAATATTTCTAACCTATGGATGTCTTGTTAATCATTCATAGTATTTCTTCTTTCCTTCCATTACCCCTCTGGTACTCCAACTAATAACAAAAGAAAGGTTGATGCAAGAGTACATAGACAGACAGAGTAGGTTGCGCCTTACTGATCCATCACAGCTTGGACAATCTTTAGATGGAAGTGGTACAGACAGATCAATAGAAGCAGGAAGGTGGACTAACTCAGCACGATTTTCAACAATGGCCTCCGCCACACACTCTGCTGTTAGCCTCTCTCCACTGCAACAGTTTATTCATAAATCTTGAAATTATGAGACAACCAACTGCAGTTGCTAAATAAAACTTCAATGATCTAATAATCAGTAATGTATTGCATTAGTGTATTGTGTTCAAATCCAGTAGTATAAGCAAGAAAATTCAAAAGCTTATAGAGATTACATTCATAGTCCATCATCTACAGGACTCTACCAAGAAATTATCAGTGTGGATATATAAATCCACAGGAATCACATAGAAATAAAATGTACAATGGAATTATATTGGGTGCTACTTATTGCTGAAGCCTTGACAAATTAAGCATCCAACTGACACCAGTATATATATAAAGGTTAGTATAAAATAGCATGCATGCATAAATGAGACAAAAACATGTAGAAACATCACACAAAAAGGTGGAAGCAAGTCAAAAAATTATGCATGTGGAAACACCCACTTAAACTAAATCATAACTACTTACATGGTAAAAATGGCAAAAAAAAAGCTCGGAAATGATTGATTATGCGTGAAGAGACATCCACTACATTTTTTTCTCACATACAATTTCCTTAAGGCTATTGTAAGAAAACGCCAGCAATGAAATCAAGAATGACTTACCTTCTGGGACTATAATTTTTCACTTGATAGTGAACTTTCCCTGTACCCTTGCACATAGTACACCGTAAAGCCTGCCAGCCGTTACAAGTACGACAATTTCTAGGAAAAAGAAAACAACAAGTTGTGAACATATGCCAGTTTAAGAGCTTTTACTTGAGCAAAAATATGAGACCATTTCTATAAACAGTATTGTGTACACCGTAGGCCCTAAAATAAATCATTCAAAATTAGTTCCAGAAAATACTTTTTTGATAGAAGATTCCAAGACAACAGTAGAAAATTCGACAAGGAAGCCTCAGTAGGAGAAATATTAACAAAACTTCCGCTTGATTATAACAATGTAAGTAGAGCCATAACCGACACGAAGGAGCAAAATTACCTAGGGCACACCACCTTCTTCCCCAACTCCAAGGCAATGTCATACGTCCCAAGCGTGGCAACAACCTGAAGCCAGATAATTCAAATGAAAAAAAAGCATGACAAGCACTGAGAAGCGATTATGATGCTTCGAGAATCAGATGGGCGATATTTCGAGCTCGTACGAAGATCGCGGAGAATGAGAGCTTGGAGGCGAGCTCGGGGATGCCGAAGCCTCGGGGCGCGGAGCCAGCGATGTCGTAGGCGAGGGTGAATGGGGAGAGGACGAGGCGGATGGGGAGCTCCAGGAGGTCGATGACCTGCGGACCGTAGCGGGTGGTGAAGGTCTTATACTGCACCTCGGCGAACCGCTGCGCCGCCTTCAGCATCTTCTCAGTCCCCTTCCCCATCGTTCTTCTTCTTCTTCCCGATTCCTTCGCTTCGCCCGCGGCCTTCTCGCTGCAGCGGATAACGAGCTAAGAGAGAACAAAAGGGGTTTGGGGTTTTCTATTTGAACCCCAATTTTTACTCCAAAGGAAAAAAAAAAACTGCAAACGGTAGAAATTATAAGAGGGTGGCAGAGTCGTGTAATTTAAGAAGGGGCGAGGGTGATTCGGTCATTTCGCCTCCCATTCCTTCCCTCTATTTATTTATTTTTCCCCATTTCTTTCTCCTCTGCCAGCGCAAAACCCTTAATTTTTCCTCTTTTCCTTCGAGCGGATCGTTCAAGGGAGTTCATCGTCGAACGCCGCAGCAACCCGAGTCGCCGTCGCCTGCAGCTCGAGCTCGCCCCCCTCCGGCGTTCCGACGTCCGTTCACGGTGGCAGGGAGATTTCTGCAAACAATCAAAGCTGTCGATTAGGGAGGGATTTCAAGTGACTCGAGGTATTCTTCTTCCCAAGAATCATAGTTTTCAGAGGTCATATGTTGAGTTTTGGGTTAGCACAATTTTTTAGGCGATTGGTTATTGCACTCGACCAAATTGCTTCAACAAAATTTGCATTTATCCGTTTTGACCAGCTGATCGAGATAGTTGTTGGAATTTTTGTTCCATTCGTGAGTGCTGATTTTTAAATTGTTGAATCAGTCTCATTGTTAGTTTCAGATGTAGAGAAAACAGTGATAATACAAAGCATGCGGAAGTTTGGAAACAAGGAGTAGATGCTAGCGTGCTTATGTCGAAACATGCTGTATGTATTAGTAAGTTTTTGGAATTTTGATGGATGGTTGCCGGACGGTGTGGCGGCGGATTAGAAATCGGTATGAAAAAGATGGCCGAATAGAGTCGGTGTTGAGATTTGTTTTGTTTCTTGCTTTAGAAGTGAAGGAATGCTGCTGTCTTGGATTGCTTTGCTCTTCTGGGTGCGAATGCTATCGTTGGGCATTGGGAATGAGGGAAGATGGTAGTAGGATAGTTGGAAAGCATGAGGAGTGTAGATAATATATCATTGTGGGATATTGTTTAAATTAAACTTTGTTGGGACAAATTTACCATCGTATTTTTAGTAAATATAGTATTTTCAACTTTTTTTTATTTTAAAGATTTTTTCTAATAAATATCAGTCTAGCCCACGTTACATAATAATGTTCCTACACTTACTATATGTTTTATAATAAATCTCTATCATTATATTTGACAAAGTTTAATGGGCCAAAGGTGTGCAACAAATGCAAACTCCTAGCCAAACCTGATTCACTTAATCAATTCCAATTCATTTGTTAAGCACAGTGCAATTGATCAAATCCAAACCAATGATCAAGCCTGATTTAATTAGCTTAATCCAACTCAATTCATCAGATCTAAGCCAATTGTTAACCATATTTAATTAATCAGATCCAAATCAATTCCTAATCTAAATGTAAACCATTTTATCCACCTTAATAATTACAGCTCAAGCCCACTTATTAAGCCCTAGTCCATTACCAAGCTCAACTCCTCTAATTAGCTATATCCATTCATCAAATACTAATCACCTAATTTAACCCAATTCAATTAATTAATCCAAATTCACTATGCAAGCTCAACAAATCACCCAATCTATAATCTAATCCAATCCAAATTATCCGGCCCAAAAATCACAATTCGGGCCCACTCAACCCTACCTATTAATTATATTTGATTTAACTTAATCCACCTATTAATTAAGATTATCTTGTTAAGAATGAGACTTGAGAAGTCCTCTAAAAAAAATTATGAATGTCAAGAATGGTATTTAAATCCATGCTCTTTCAAACCAATACTTGACACTAACATCTTAAACCAACTCAACCATATTAATCACTTTATATAATTTTCTAAGCAGACAAAAGAAAAACATCATGATCGTTGAATCTGGAGGACTCTTCAAATCAAATGATTCCGTTTGTTTACTTGAGGAGGTGGTGAGATCTCATTAACTTATGATGATCTAATTATTATTGCAATGTGCACGTCCGTGCTCCCACCATCTGATATAAAAAAGTTGTGGATATCCAAAATAAAGTTTGAATTCATACCCATTTGGACTAAGCAATAAAAGAAGGACATCGGGGTCACGGGATCTCGAGGACCCTTCAAATTAAATGATCTCGTTCAACCTATAATGATTTAGTTGTTCTTGCAATGCGCATGTCTAATGCTCCAACCGATATAAAATAGTTATCAATGTACTCATACTCTTATGGACTAGTACCTAAAACTAGCTATCTTAATTATTTCATATATATTTCTAAGCAGACAAAAGAAGAGTATAACAATCGTTAGATCTTGAGGGACCCATAGAATTAGATGATCTTTTTTTTAGAATTTAATAAATCTTGAATTCAAAACCTCATCATCCTCCCTATAGAGCTCAGTTACTCTAACCAAAGGGATGTACACTTTGTGTGAAATACAAGGGATACAAAGTGTACATCCTCTACTTAGAGTTACTGAGCTTTATACGGGAGGATCATGAGTTCTTGAGTTCAAGACTCATTAAGTTCTGAATAAAAAAAAAGGCTCCGACTTATATAAAATGATTATAAATGTTAAGCCATCTTAACCACTTTATATATATTTCTAAGTAGACAAAAGAAGAACGACCATGGATCTTGGGACCCTTATAATCAGATCCCATTCAACCTATGAAGACATGCCATTTCAGACTAATACTTGAAACTAGCGCCTTAGACCAACTCAGCCAAACTGACCATTCTATCTATTTTTTTAAGCAGACAAAAGTAGTACATCATAGTCGTGGAATCTCGAGGACTCTTTGAATCAGATGATTTCATTTGTTGACATGAGGAGGTGGGATCCCATTCAACATAGTTGTTCTTGCAATGTGTCAAAAATGAGATCTGAACCCTAGTACCTAAAACTAGTACCTTACATCTTGTCCACTTTATATATGTTTCTAAGCAAGCAAAAGAAGGAAAGGGACCATTAGAATCAGATTATCATGTTTGTTCAATTGAGAAGGTGATGGGATTCCATTCAACCATTAGAATCAGATCATCGTGTTTGTTCAATTAAGAAGATGGTGGGATCCCATTCAATCTATGAAGATTATTTAATGCTCCGGCCGTGTGATATAAAATAATTATTAATGTAAAAATAGTATTTGAACCCATGCCCTTTCAGGGCTAGTACCTAATGTCACGCCCCGACCCACCTGTCGGCCACGTGGCAACCGCCGTATGAGCCCAACAGACCCATACAAGGCATCAAGTGATACATACCATTCATATACATCGTTTATGCAGCGGAATTTACAATTACATTATCTAACTCAACATTTCCTAACACAGTCCCAATAAACCTACTACAATTCTATAATAAAAGACATCGAGAAATAAAAATAGACCCGTCGACGGACTTATCTTCATCAAATCTCTCGGACAGTCATCTAATACACCTGCACACACGGAAAAAAGTGGTGTGCTCAGCCTTGCGGCCTAGTGCGAAATTACGGCTCTACCGAATAAAGAAATCAAAGGCTAGGAGGAGTATTCTTGGATGCATTGGGTTCATTAAAAATCATTTTCAGGTAATACATGCGAAGCAGATCATAATCGCAAAATAACTGTGTAAGCATATACCACGTGTAGCACTAGATGTTACTTACGTTGTCTCTATTAGCTATGTCATCGATGTCACCAGAATGTCATCTGTGGTGTACTATGTCTATCAGTCTCAAGACTCGGGTTGCCAGCCTATGCCTAGTGAATACCCCGGCCAGAGGGCATCACGAAGCCCATCAGTGCCTTTTGTCTCTATCTCTCCCTATGCCCGCTGCACTGATGTTGGCGGAGGTGACGGGTGACCCTTGATCACTCTCATCTGTCTCGCTAGTCGCCTACGATGCCTCCCCTAGCGAAACTGCCGTGCCCTTACATCCTCCCCGGACTCCGTAGGGGCAACGACGACTCGTGTAGTACTACAACACCATCCACAGATGGTGTCACCATCAACAAGACCATCGACCACGGCTAGTCGATATAATACAACCCTAGGATCCGGACTACCCATCTGATCGTCTGCAGAACGTCAAGGATGGTAGCCGTGTGGTCTGCGGATCCACTGTCCAATGCTATGCGGAGGGATGTCACCGTCCCAATCCTCGAGCAGCGATGCCTACCAAGAGGTGTGCAGACTAGCTGTCGCCGGAATGCTACTACCTCGGCGACATGTTTGCTAGGTTCTTATTTTGGTTCGTCCCGGCTAGCCATCTCAAGACTATCACGGTGTCGCCTAGACGGCACACGTGCGGGTATGACTTTCTGGGTAGGGACTTACTCCGTATATCCGATCTAATGTGACCTTGGAGTTTGTACAATCTTTTCCCTACCAGCTCCCAGTATCTAAGCTATGCATAACCTCGGGAGTGGTACTCCCAGTATCTGAGTTATGCATAACCTCAGGAGTGGCGCCTAACGGGACGTCACCGTTTGACCTCCGTCGGGACGCGGCGGTCAACCGGGGCATATGGGAAAAGCCCCTTTTTCTGTCTAAGTGGCGGTGACGTTGCCAAAGGTTCTAACATGTCGTTATTTACTATATATGTCTGCATGGTAGGTATGCTAGCCTAGCATAGAAACATAATAAAATAATATTTATCATGTTTGACAAGATACTACGACATATTAAGACTAGCATAGAAAATCATAGTATATCATGCATGTCAGGTAAAGTAAATTAAACTAACATGCAAACATATCAAATCTTATTAAGCATTATATTTTATTATATTTAAGACATCCAAGAATTGTTCCTAAGAAAACCCCAGCGGGAATTCCCTAGCTTGAATAAATCCTACCATCGGAGAACCAACGCACCTGACTTAACGGTTTACTCCTCGGAACCAACCTATGAATCTTTATTCTCTGACACTGTCTCGATCCACGTGCCATCATTTACGTATTTTATATTTTCCTGGCAATTATTCAACGAATTTTAATTCTCAATCCAGAAATAATTTCTCAAATCTCTATTCACCACTACTCTTAGAATGATCTCTAGAATCACCCCAATTTTTTTTCCAAGTTCGCCGGAAAATTTCTCCGGCGGTGGCCGGAAAGTTCGCCGGAACCCTCGCCGACGAAGTTCTTCGATCAGCACCAATATTGGTACCAATCGAAAGCTCTCTTCATGAGGATTCCAAAAATCATATTTGCCCCAATTTTTATAGCTCATACGCGATCAATTTCACCGATTAAAATTTTGGGCGAAATCCCAAAGTTAGGGTTTTTAGCTCGTCGGCGGCCAATAGCCCTTAACTCCAGTACCAATGGATAGCTCTTGTCAAGGAGAATCCATAGGTACCAAGTTTGCAAGGTTTCACGACCGGAATGGCCGGAAATCGTCGGAGCAAGCTCCGACGATCAAAACCCTCGCCGCCGACGCCTCTCTCGCGATTTCTCCCTCATCTCTACACCAAATTTAGGCATCTTGGTATCAAAATGAAGAGGAGGTCGAGATCTACCTGTGGCTAAAATTTGAGAGCCTAATTTGATGTGGTTTCGTCGGAGCATCGACGGGAAAAATGGTCGCCTTCACCGTCGCCGCTGCGGAGGAGGAGAGAGAAGAGAGAGGGGGAGAGGCGCGGGCGAGCCCGCGCTCAGTGGGAAGAAAATGAAATATTTTTATTTTTTTAGTTTTTTAAATTAAAATCTTAAATCTTAATTAAATCTTAATTGTTTAATTGATCGATCAAACAACGTCCAAATCACGATCCGTCTGCGTCGTTGGATTCCTTATCAAAAATATTATCTGATGGTATAATTTTTACATCAAAATCTCATACTTCAAAAATTCATATGATTTTACAAATAAGTCCTTTAAAGAATTTATTTTACGATTAAACCCTCCAAATACTAAAATTACTCTATTGCTCTTATTCAAAAATCACGGGTCTCACACCTAAAACTAGCGCCTTAGACCAACTCGACCATCTTGACCACTCTACTTATTTTTCTAAGCAGACAAAAGTAGTACATCGTGGTCGTTGGATCTAGAGGACTCTTCAAATCAGATAATTTTATTTGTTGACTTGAGGAGGTGGGATCCCATTCAACATAGTTGTTCTTGCAATGTGCACATCTAATGCTCCCGCTCCCATAGATATAAAATAATTATCAATGTCAAGAATGAAATTTGAACCCATGCCCTTTCGGACTAGTACCTGAAACTAGCGCCTTAGACCAACTCGGCCATCTTAACCACTCTATCTATTGTTCTAAGCAGACAAAAAGCAGTATATCATGGTCGTTGGATCTCGAGGACTCTTTAAATTAGATAATTTCATTTGTTTACTTGAGGAGATGGGATCCCATTCAACATAGTTGTTCTTGCAATGTGTATGTCTAATGTTCTCGCAAATATAAAATAATTATCAATATCAAGAATGAGATGAAGATTGTCTAATGCTCCGATCGTGTGATATAAAATAATTATTAATGTCGAGAATGAAATTTAAACATATGCTCTTTCAGACTAGTACCTGAAACTAGCGCTTTAGACTAACTCGGCCACTCTATCTATTTTTCTAAGCAGACAAAAGCAGTACATCGTGGTCGTTGGATCTCGAGAGCTCTTCGAATCATATAAGATCTCGAGGACCCTTAGAACTTTCAAACTAGTACCTAAAATTAGCACCTTAGACCAACTCGGCCCGTAAAGGCACATAGATATAAAATAATTATTAATGTCAAGAATCATATTTAAACCCATGCCCTTTCGGAATAGTACCTGAAACTAGTGCCTTAGACCAACTCGGCCATCTTGACCACAATATCTACTTTTCTAAGCAAACAAAAAGCAGTATATCATGGTCATTGGATCTCGAGTACTCTTCGAATCAGATGATTTCACTTGTTGACTTGAGGAGGTGGGATCCCATTCAATGTAGTTGTTCTTGCAATGTACATATCCAATGTTCCTAGAGATATAAAATAATTATCAGCCACCTTGACCACTTTATATATATTTCTAAGTAGTCAAAAGAAGGACAAAAACCCTTAGAATCAAATCATCATTGGATCTCGCTCCCATAGATATAAAATAATTATCAATGTTAAGAATGGGATTTGAACCCATGCCCTTTCGGACTAGTACCTAAAACTAGTGCCTTAGACCAACTCGACCATCTTGACCACTCTATTTATTTTTCTAAGCAGACAACAAGTGGTATATTATAGTACCTGAAACTAGCGCCTTAGACCAACTCGGCCACTTTATATATCATGGTCGTTTGATCTCGAGAACCCTTCTGTTGAACCCATGGCCTTTCAATCTATGACGTGAAACTTGCACCTTAGACCAACTCAACCACCTTGACCACTTTAAAAATGTTTAAGTAGTCAAAAGAAAGACAGGAACCCTTAGAATCGGGATTTGAACCCATGCCCTTTCAAACTAGTACCCGAAACTAGCGCCTTAGACCAACTCGGCCATCTAGACCACATTATTTACTTTTCTAAGCAGACGGTAAGCAGTATATCATGGTCGTTGGATCTCGAGTACTTTTCGAATCAGATGATTTCACTTGTTGACTTGAGGAGGTGGGATCCCATTCAATGTAGTTGTTATTGCAATGTAGATATAAAATAATTATCAATTTCAAAAATTCTCATAGATATAAAATAATTATCAATGTCAAGAATGAGATTTGAACCCATGCCCTTTCGGACTTGTACCTGAAACTAGCACCTTAAACCAACTCGACCACCTTGACCACTTTATATATCATGGTCGTTTGATCTCGAGAACCCTTCGAATCAGAGGATTTCATTTGTTGACTTGGCCTATCCATTCAATGTAGTTCTTCTTGCAATGTGCATGTCTAATGTTCCCACAGATACAAAATAATTATTAATGGCAAGAATGAGATTTGAACCCATGCCTTTTTAATCTATGACGTGAAACTTGTGCCTACTCAACCACCTTAACCACTTTAAAAATGTTAAAGGAGTCAAAAGAAGGACAGGAACTCTTAGAATCAGATCATCATGTTTGTTCACTTAAGAAGGTGGTGGGATCCTAGTCCATCGTGGTCGTTGGATCTCGCTCCTGTAGGTATAAAATAATTATCAATGTCAAGAATGGGATTTGAACTCATACCCTTTCGGACTAGTACCTAAAACTAGCACCTTAGACCAACTAGGCCATCTTGACAACACTATTTACTTTTCTAAGCAGATGGAAAGCAGTATATCATGGTCGTTGGATCTTGAGTACTTTTCGAATCAGATGATTTCACTCATTGACTTGAGGAGGTGGGATCCCATTCAATGTAGTTGTTCTTGCAATGTACATGTCCAATGTTCCTGGAGATATAAAATAATTATCAGCCACCTTGACCACTTTATATATATTTCTAAGTAGTCAAAAGAAGGACAAAAACCCTTAGAATCTTTCTAAGCAGACAAAAGTAGTACATCATTATCATTGGATCTCAAGGACTCTTCAAATTAGATGATTTCGACTTGCCTTTTGAACTAATACGTGAAACTAATACCTTAGACCAACTTGGCCAACTTGACAACTTTAAAAGTGTTTAAGCACTCAAAAGAAGGACAAGAACCCTTAGAATCAAATCATCATTTTGTTCACTTAAGAAGGTGGTGGGATCCTAGTACATCGTGGTCGTTGGATCTCACTCCCGTAGATATAAAATAATTATCAATGTAAAGAATGGGATTTGAACCCATGCCCTTTCGGACTAGTACCTGAAACTAACACCTTAGACCAACTTAACCACCTTGACCACTTTATATATCATGGTCGTTTAATCTTGAGAACCCGTCGAATCAGAGGATTTCATTTGTTGACTTAGCCTATCCATGCCTTTTCAATCTATGACGTGAAACTTGTGCCTTAGACCAACTCAACCACCTTAACCACTTTAAAAATGTTTAATGAGTCAAAAGAAGGACATGAACCCTTAGAATCAGATCATCATGTTTTTTCACTTAAGAAGGTGGTGGGATTCTAGTCCGGTCGTTGGATCTCGCTCCTGTAGATATAAAATAATTATTAATGTCAAGAATGGGACTTGAACCCATGCCCTTTCGGACTAGTACCTGAAACTAGTGCCTTAGACCAACTCGGCCATCTTGACCACACTATTTACTTTTCTAAGCAGACAAAAAGCAATATAGCATGGTTGTTGGATCTCGAGTACTCTTCAAATTAGATGATTTCACTTGTTGACTTCAGGAGGTGGGATCCCATTCAATGTAGTTGTTCTTGCAATGTACATGTCCAATGTTCCTGGAGATATAAAATAATTATCAGCCACCTTGACTGTAAACCCCTACCCTTAATTTTTTTTTATTTAAAATTGAACCGGTCCGGTCCAACCAAACCGGTCAGCCGACCGGTTAGGATGGACCGGCCGCCACTAGAACGTAGGAGCGGGTGAGAAGGGCCGAAGCCCTAGCTCGATCGTGCCCCCGCCCCGTATCGTCTTCTCCCTCGCGACGTGCGGTGCAGGCGGGTGCCGACGAACTCGCCGGCGCGCCATCCCTCGACCCCATTTCCCCGTCACGACGAGGAACTCCTGGAAACTGCTCGGCGGCATCTCCTCAAGCTTCGCACACGCCAGCATCGCCGATTTCTCCCCTTTCCAGCGAACGTTCCATTGCATCCGCCGTCTGCCGTTCGCCGTCCACCGTCCGTCACCCTCCGCCATCCACCTTCAGTAGATCCCCGCCGCGACAAAGAGAGTGCGGCGGAGGTCCGCTGCCACGCCCCCCCTTCTTCCCCTGCCTTCCCCTGCTCGTGGGCGGAAACAAAGCCACGAGCAGAAACGTCCGCTCGCACGCCCACGAGTGGCGGTTCCTTCGCCGCCGCAGCTCCTCCTCATCCATCGCCATTGTCCTCTCGTCTGCGACCTTCCTCCATCCCCCATCCGTTGGTCGCGAGCTCAAGGAGGGCTCGCCGAAGCGTCGCCTCTCGTCGATCGCTTCCCATGCGGGACTGAGCTAGCCTTCGCCGCCCTTGTCACCATCATCGTCGCCACTGCTCGCGAGGACCCCGGCAGACCTTCGTCGGAGTCGGAGAGCCGTCTCCAGGGTTGGGTCGACCTCGCCGAAGCCGGAGCTCCATCGCCGGTGTCGAAAAGGAAGAAGCAGACGAGCATAGGTACCCATGCGCTCGCCCTATTCCTTAATTGCGATTAATGCATGATTAATTAAGTTAAGTAATGTTAGTGATTTAATTAAGTGAGATTAGTAAATTGGTTGGGTTGAACCGAATTGAAGTTAGTTGGGTTTGATTTGAGTTAAGTTTGGGTTCAGGTTGAGTTAAGTTGGGTGAGCTGAATCTGTTAACTTAGTTGGGTTCGAGCCAAACCAGTTAATTGAATTTGGTTCGGGCTCGAGTCTGATTGAGTTAGATTGGGTTGGCTAGATCGAATCAATTGGACCGGATCCGAGTCGAATCAAATTAAATTGAACCGAACTAGTTGAGGGCTTGGGGCAGACTCAAGCTAAGCTAGGTCAACAGTTGATCGGTGACCAGTCAAAATAATAAAAAAATAAAAAAAATAAATAAAATAATAATAAACTAATAATAAAATAATAAAATAAATAAAAATAATTTAATTTTTCATGGATTTTATTTGGGTCCTTGGTTGACTTGAGCCAAGTTATGGGTGGGTTTAAATGGGTATAAGTTTGATAGAATTTATTTAAGTTAATTAAATTAATTTAAAATTGTAATTAGTTTAATTAGTAAAATTTAAATTTTGATTAATTAATAATTGAAGAATTAGATATAATTAACTTTCAACTTGTATGCTTAGTTTGGATTAATTAAATATAATAATTATTTTAATTAATTTATTGATAATTTAATTGGGCCAAAAATGTGGATAGACCTAAGGGGTAAACATGAGCGTATTAATTAAGTATGCGCCCCCTAAATTAAACATGAGATCGTAAATTTAAATGTAATAAAATATTGTGTTAATTAGGACTATCACGGGTACGCGATTTGCGTAGTTCATTGCAGTAATTCATTGCAGTAATTCATTGCTACGCGGGTTGGTTCTAAAGAGCGGATCGCTAACCGAGCTGCGTTGGTTCACCGATGTAGGATTTATTCAAGCTAGGGAATTCATGCTGAGGTTTTCTTAGGAAATTCTTGGATGTCTTAAATATAATAAAATATAATGCTTGATAAGATTTGACATGTCTGTATGTTAGTTTAATTTATTTT
The DNA here is from genome assembly GCA_030544415.1 of Thalia dealbata. Classification (NCBI taxonomy): domain Eukaryota; kingdom Viridiplantae; phylum Streptophyta; class Magnoliopsida; order Zingiberales; family Marantaceae; genus Thalia; species Thalia dealbata. The sequence goes on from CM060458.1 coordinate 18,753,018, forward strand.
TCTATGCTATGTTAGCACAACCACCATGCAGACATAGATAATAAATAACGAAATGTTAGAACCCCTTGGCGATATCACCGCAACTTAGACAGAAAGGGGCATTTCTTATATGCCCCGGTTGACCGCCGCGTACCGACGGTGGTCACACGGTGACTTCCCGCTTCGCACCACTCCCGAGGCTATACATAGCTTAGATACTGGGAGCACCACTCCCGAGACTATACATAGCTTAGATACTGGGAGCTGGTAGGGAAGGGACTGTACGAACTCCAAGGTCGTACTAGACCGAAAATGTGGAGTGGGTTCCTACCTGAAAACTTATACCCGCACGAATGTCGTTTAGGCGATGCCGTGATAGTCCTGAGATAGCTAGTGAGGATGAGCCCTACCATGGACTTGGCATCGATGGAATCGAGTTTGCCACAGCCCATCGTGCGGATGTGCGTCAATCTCGGTCGACATCGACTGCTATTGGACTGGGAAGGTGATTTCCTATGCGACGCCTTGGACAGTGGATCCGTAGACCACGCGGCTATCATCCATGACGTTCTGCATACAGTCAAATGAGTAGTCCGGATCCTAGGGTTGATATTTTTATCGATTAGTTGTGGCCGATTAGTCTTGTTGATGGTGACCTTGTCTTCGTGCAGTATTGTAGTACTACACAAGTCGCCGTTGCCCCTACGGAGTCCGGGGAGTATGTAAGGGCACGACAGTTTCGCTAGGGGAGGCATTGAGGGCAACTAGCGAGACAGTGGAGAGTAATCAAGGGTCACCCATCTTCTCCGCCAACATCAGTGTAGCGGGCATAGGTAGAGATAGAGACAGAAAGACACTGATAGGCTTACTGATGCCCTTAGCTGGGGTATTCATTAAGCATAGGCTGATAGCCCGAGTCTTGAAACTTCAAGTCTTATTATGACGTAGAAGACATATGCAGATAACATTGACACTAGATACATCTTAGGTGACATCTAGTGAAATATACGTCTGTACTTATTATTGCTGGTTTACTGCTTTCTATAAACTGATTTACACAAATCAAATAAAAAATGATGAGTAACAACCCAATGCATCCTAGAATACTCCTCCTAGCCTTTGATTTCCTTATTCGGTTTAGAGCCGTAATTTCGCACTAGGCCGCAAGGCTGAGTACACCACTTTTCCCCGTGTGTGCAGGTGCGTTAGATGATCATACGAGATGGTTGATGAAGATGAGTCCATCGATGGGTCTATTTTTTTATTTATCGATACCTTTTATCATAGAATTTTAGTAGGTTATCGGGATTGTGTTAGGAATCTTGAGTTAGACGATTTATTTGTAAATTTCGCTGTGTAAACGATGTATATGGATGATATGTATCACTTTGATGCCTTGTATGGGTCTGTTGGGCTCATACGGTAGTTGCCACGTGCCCGACAGTAGGGTCGGGGCGTGCCATTGACCACTTTATATATATTTCTAAGTAGTCAAAAGAAGGACAAAAACCCTCAGAATCTTTCTAAGCAGACAAAAGTAGTACATCAAGGTCGTTGGATCTCGAGGACTCTTCAAATCAGATGATTTCGACTTGCCTTTTGAACTAATACGTGAAATTAGTGCCTTAGACAATTTTGGCTAACTTAACCACTTTAAAAATGTTTAAGCACTCAAAAGAACGACAAGAACCCTTAAAATCAAATCATAATTTTGTTCACTTAAGAAGGTGGTGGGATCCTAGTACATCATGGTCGTTAGATCTCACTCCCGTAGATATAAAATAATGATCAATGTTAAGACTGAGATTTGAACCCATGCCCTTTCGGACTAGTACCTGAAACTAACACCTTAAACCAACTCGACCACCTTGACCACTTTATATATCATGGTCATTTGATCTCGAGAACCCTTGCAGATATAAAATAATTATTAATGCCAAGAATGAGATTTGAACCCATGCCTTTTCAATCTATGATGTGAAACTTATGCCTTAAACCAACTCGACCACCTTGACCACTTTTAAGGAGTCAAAAAAAGGACAAGAACCCTTAGAATCAGATCATCATGTTTGTTCACTTAAGAAGGTGGTGGGATCCTAGTCCATCGTGGTCGTTGGATCTCGCTCCTGTAGATATAAAATAATTATCAATGTCAAGAATGAGATTTGAACCCATGCCCTTTCGGACTAATACCTGAAACTAACGCCTTAGACCAACTCGGCCATCTTGACCACACTATCTACTTTTCTAAGCTGACATAAAGCATTATATCATGGTCGTTGGATCTCAAGTACTCTTCGAATAAGATGATTTCACTTGTTGACTTGAGGAGGTGGGATCCCATTCAATGTAGTTGTTCTTGCAATGTACATGTCCAATGTTCCTGGAGATATAAAATAATTATCAGCCACCTTGACCACTTTATATATATTTCTAAGTAGTCAAAAGAAGGACAAAAACCCATAGAATCTTTCTAAGCAGACAAAAGTAGTACATCATGGTCGTTGGATCTCGAGGACTCTTCAAATCAGATGATTTCGACTTGAGGAGGTGGGATCCCTCTCGTAGATATAAAGTAATTATCAATTTCAAAAATGAGATTTTAACCCTTGCCCTTTTGAACTAATACGTGAAACTAGTACCTTAGACCAACTTGGCCAACTTGAAGGTGGTGGGATCCTAGTACATCGTAGTCGTTGGATCTAACTCCCGTAGATATAAAATAATTATTTATGCCAAGAATCGGATTTGAACCCATGCCTTTTCAATCTATGACGTGAAACTTGTGCCTTAGACCAACTCGACCACTTTAAAAATGTTTAAGGAGTCAAACGAAGGACAGGAACCCTTAGAAATTAGATCATCATGTTTGTTCACTTAAGAAGGTGGTGGGATCCTAGTCCATCGTGGTCGTTGGATCTCACTCCTGTAGGTATAAGATAATTATCAATGTCAAGAATGGGATTTGAACCCATGCCCTTTCGGACTAATACCTGAAACTAACGCCTTAGACCAACTCGGCCATCTTGACCACACTATCTACTTTTCTAAGCTGATGGAAAGCAGTATATCATGGTCGTTGGATCTCGAGTACTTTTCGAATCAGATGATTTCACTCGTTGACTTGAGGAGGTGGGATCCCGTTCAATGTAGTTGTTCTTGCAATGTACATATCCAATGTTCCTGGAGATATAAAATAATTATCAGCCACCTTGACCACTTTATATATATTTTTAAGTAGTCAAAAGAAGGACAAAACCCCTTAGAATCTTTCAAAGCAGACAAAAGTAGTACATCATGGTCCAGATGATTTCGACTTGAGGAGGTGGGATCACTCTCGTAGATATAAAGTAATTATCAATTTTAAAAATGAGATTTTAACCCTTGCCCTTTTGAACTAATACGTGAAACTAGTACCTTAGACCAACTTGGCCAACTTGACAACTTTAAAAGTGTTTAAGCACTCAAAAGAAGAACAAGAACCCTTAGAATCATATCATCATTTTGTTCACTTAAGAAGGTGGTGGGATCCTAGTACATCGTTGTTGTTGGATCTCACTCCCGTAGATATAAAATAATTATCAATGTCAAGAATGGGATTTGAACCCATGTCCTTTCGGACTAATACCTGAAATTAGTGCCATAGACTAACTCGGCCATCTTGACCACTTTATATGTCATGGTCGTTTGATCTCGAGAACCCTTCGAATTAGAGGATTTTATTTGTTGACTTGGCCCATCCATTCAATGTAGTTGTTCTTACATTGTGCATGTCTAATGTTCCCACAGATATAAAATAATTATTAATACTAAGAATGAGATTTGAACCCATGCCTTTTCAATCTATGACATTAAACTTGTAACTTAGACCAACTCGACCACCTTGACCACTTTAAAAATGTTTAAGGAGTCAAAAGAAGGACAGGAACCCTTAGAAATTAGATCATCATGTTTGTTCACTTAAGAAGGTGGTGGGATCCTAGTCCATCGTGGTCGTTGGATCTCACTCCTGTAGATATAAAATAATTATTAATGTCAAGAATGAGATTTGAACCCATGCCCTTTCGGACTAATACCTGAAACTAGCACCTTAGACCAACTCGGCCATCTTGACCACACTATCTACTTTTCTAAGCAGATGGAAAGCAGTATATCATGGTCGTTGGATCTCGAGTACTTTTCGAATCAGATGATTTCACTCGTTGACTTGAGGAGGTGGGATCCTATTCAATGTAGTTGTTCTTGCAATGTACATATCCAATGTTCCTGGAGATATAAAATAATTATCAGCCACCTTGACCACTTTATATATATTTCTAAGTAGTCAAAAGAAGGACAAAAACCCTTAGAATCTTTCTAAGCAGACAAAAGTAGTACAACATGGTCGTTGGATCAGATGATTTCGACTTGAGGAGGTGGGATCCCTCTCGTAGATATAAAGTAATTATCAATTTCAAAAATGAGATTTTAACCCTTGCCCTTTTGAACTAGTACGTGAAACTAGTACCTTAGACCAACTTGGCCAACTTGACAACTTTAAAAGTGTTCAAGCACTCAAAAGAAGAACAAGAACCCTTAGAATCATATCATCATTTTGTTCACTTAAGAAGGTGGTGGGATCCTAGTACATCGTAGTCGTTGGATCTCACTCCCGTAGATATAAAATAATTATCAATGTCAAGAATGAGATTTGAACCCATGCCCTTTCGGACTAATACCTGAAATTAGTGCCTTAGACTAACTCAGCCACCTTGACCACTTTATATATAATGGTCGTTTGATCTCGAGAACCGAATTAGAGGATTTTATTTGTTGACTTGGCCCATCCATTCAATGTAGTTGTTCTTATAATGTGCATGTCTAATGTTCCCGCAGATATAAAATAATTATTAATGCCAAGAATGGGATTTGAACCCATGCCTTTTCAATCTATGACATTAAACTTGTGCTTTAGACCAACTCAACCACCTTGACCACTTTAAAAATGTTTAAGGAGTCAAAAGAAGGACAGGAACCCTTAGAAATTAGATCATCATGTTTGTTCACTTAAGAAGGTGGTGGGATCCTAGTCCATCATGGTCGTTGGATCTCACTCCTGTAGATATAAAATAATTATTAATGTCAAGAATGAGATTTGAACCCATGCCCTTTCGGACTAATACCTGAAACTAGCACCTTGGACCAACTTGGCCATCTTGACCACACTATCTACTTTTCTAAGCAGATGGAAAGCTGTATATCATGGTCTTTGGATCTCGAGTACTTTTCGAATCAGATGATTTCACTCGTTGACTTGAGGAGGTGGGATCCTATTCAATGTAGTTGTTCTTGCAATGTACATATCCAATGTTCCTGGAGATATAAAATAATTATCAGCCACCTTGACCACTTTATATATATTTCTAAGTAGTCAAAAGAAGGACAAAAACCCTTAGAATCTTTCTAAGCAGACAAAAGTAGTACAACATGGTCGTTGGATCAGATGATTTCAACTTGAGGAGGTGGGATCCCTCTCGTAGATATAAAGTAATTATCAATTTTAAAAATGAGATTTTAACCCTTGCCCTTTTGAACTAATACGTGAAACTAGTACCTTAGACCAACTTGGCCAACTTGACAACTTTAAAAGTGTTTAAGCACTCAAAAGAAGAACAAGAACCCTTAGAATCATATCATCATTTTGTTCATTTAAGAAGGTGGTGGGATCCTAGTACATCGTAGTCGTTGGATCTCACTCCCGTAGATATAAAATAATTATCAATGTCAAGAATGAGATTTGAACCCATGCCCTTTCGGACTAATACCTGAAATTAGTGCCTTAGACTAACTCGGCCACCTTAACCACTTTATATATCATGGTCGTTTGATCTCGAGAACCCTTCGAATTAGAGGATTTTATTTGTTGACTTGGCCCATCCATTCAATGTAGTTGTTCTTACAATGTGCATGTCTAATGTTCCCGCAGATATAAAATAATTATTAATGCCAAGAATGGGATTTGAACCCATGCCTTTTCAATCTATGACATTAAACTTGTGCCTTAGACCAACTCGACCACCTTAACCACTTTAAAAATGTTTAAGGAGTCAAAAAAAGGACAGGAACCCTTAGAAATTAGATCATCATGTTTGTTCACTTAAGAAGGTGGTGGGATCCTAGTCCATCGTGGTCGTTGGATCTCACTCCTATAGATATAAAATAATTATCAATGTCAAGAATGGGATTTGAACCCATGCCCTTTCGGACTAGTACCTGAAACTAGCGCCTTAGACCAACTCGGCCATCTTGACCACACTATCTACTTTTCTAAGCAGATGGAAAGCAGTATATCATGGTCGTTTGATCTCAAGTACTTTTTGAATCAGATGATTTCACTCGTTGACTTGAGGAGGTGGGATCCCATTCAATGTAGTTGTTCTTGCAATGTACATATCCAATGTTCCTGGAGATATAAAAAAATTATCAGCCACCTTGACCACTTTATATATATTTCTACGTAGTCAAAAGAAGGTTTTTTCTTTCTAAGCAGACAAAATAGTACATCATGGTCGTTGGATCTCGAGGACTCTTCAAATCAGATGATTTCATCTTAAGAAGAATCAGATGATTTCGTCTTGATTTCGTCTTAAGAAGGTGGTGGGATCCTTGTACATCGTAGTCGTTGGATCTCACTCCCGTAGATATAAAATAATTATCAACGTCAAGAATCGGATTTGAACCCATGCCCTTTCAGACTAGTACCTGAAACTAGCGCCTTAGACCAACTCGGCCATTTTGACCACACTATCTACTTTTCTATGCAGACGGAACGTAGTATATCATGGTCGTTGGATCTCGAGTACTTTTCGAATCAAATGATTTCACTTGTTGACTTGAGGAGGTGGGATCCCATTCAATGTAGTTGTTCTTGCAATGTACATGTCCAATGTTCTTGGAGATATAAAATAATTATCATCCAAACCCTTAGAATCTAATAATAGCAAAGTGTTCGAATCTCATTCAAGTTGTTCTTGCAATGTGGATGTCTAATAATGCTCCCGTAGATATAAAATAATTATCAATGTCAAGAATAGGATTTGAGCCCATGCCTTGAAACTAGCGCCTTAGACCAACTTATCCATCTTGATCACTTTATATATGTTTCTAAGTAGACAAAAGAAGGATAGAGACCCTTAGAATCAGATCATCATGTTTGTTCACTTGAGAAGGTGGTGGGATCCCATTCAACCTATGAAGATTGTCTAACGCTCGAGCCGTGTGATATAAAATATTTATTAATATCAAGAATAGAATTTGAACCCAATGCTTTTTTGGACTAATAACTGAAATTAGCGCCTTAGACCAACTTGGCCATCTTGACCACTCTATTTTTTTTTCTAAGTAGACAAAAGCAGTACATTGTGGTTGTTGGATCCTGAGGACTCTTCGTGTGAGATTTGTATTTTTGCATCAATGGTAATAGTGTAATACATGATTATTTTGAATGTTGTATGAGAAAAATTGTATGGAGGATTTATTTATAAAATTACCTATAAATTTTAAAGTATAAAATTTTTGCATAAAAATTATATCATTAGATAGGATGTTGGATACAGAAACCAACGGCACATACATATCATATTTTGGACGTCATTTGATTTGTCAAATTGATAGATCAAGGATTGATCCAAATAAATGGTCAAGATTAAATCACTTAAAAATGGACTCCTAGATCTGATCCTAGTGAACCCATAGTTGAACTGAGTTAATAGGTTAGTGGTAAGTGGGTTAAGTGATGAAACCTGTCTTGTTATCAATCCATCACTTATTTTTCTTTGTCATCTTCCTCTCTCACCCTTGATCTTCTCTCTCCTCCTCTACTTCACGCGACAATTTCAAAGCCCTCTTTGCCGGCGACACTCTGGTCAACTTCGGTGATGTTTTTCGATGAGATTTGAACCACAATATAAGTTGAGCTGGACGAACACATTAGAACCATTATTTTCAAGTTTTGGAGAAGATTTGAGGGAGAAAAGAAGAGAGCAGTGTCGCTGGAGCTTGTTCTGGTGATTGCCGACAATTCTGGCCACGAAACTTAACAAACTTGATACCTATAGATTCTCCTTAATGAAGCTATCTATTGGTACCTGAGTTGAGGGCTATTGATTATCACTTGGCTACCGACGAGCTAAAAAACCTAAATTAGGGATTTCGCCTAAGTGTGTTTAATTGGTAAAATTAACCACATATGAATACTAAAAATTGGGAGAAATATGATTTTTGGAATCCTCATGAAGAGAGCTTTCGATTGGTACCAATGTTGGTGCTGATCGAATAACTTTGCCGGTGAGGGTTCCGGTGAATCTCCAATAAACTTGAGATAAAAATTGAGATGAATCTAGAAACCATTCTAAGACTGTTGGTGAAGACAGATTTAAGAAATTATTATGAATTGAGAATTAAAATTTATTAAAATATTCACAGAAAATTTGGTAAGCAAGTACGAGGATACTAAGGATTACGAAACAAGTTAGGACGTGCTTACAACGATAGGATCAGGTGAGTGTTTATTCTTCAGGCAGAATAGACGGGATAATCCTCAATGTTTAGTCCAAGATAACTATATTCCTTTGATTATCTATGTTTGTTATTTCTTGGCTCTCCTGCTAGTTAATATAATCCTGATTATGATTTTAAATGAGTTGTGAATCACCTCTAATATCCATGTTTGTAGATATAAATTTTTCATCTATTGCTCCTTGATTCATTATAAGAATGAGATTATGCTTTTGTTTGATTCTAAAGCTAGCATATGCACATGTTTCCTTAAAAACTAGAGGTATGATGAAAAGCATACCCAAGATTTCATATATATTTTTGCTTCATCTTTAAGGTGCATATGACTAAGACTATGCTAGATTTCATATATATTTTTGCTTCATCTTTAAGGTGCATATGACTAAGACTATGCTAGCCCTAGATATCTTACTGTAAGATACTGAAGTGTATAGCTAGAACATCATGGTCATCAGATCTCAGGGACCTTCGAATCAAATGATCTCATTTGTTCAAGGTGGTGGGATCCCATTCAACCTATGAATTATTCTTGCAATGTCTAATGCTCTAATAGTAAAATATGTTTTCAGTGGAATTCGAAGCCATGCCACCATGCCTTTACTATGAAAATAAATGCATTAACCATTTCACCATTCCACATTTCTAAAAAACTTATATATAATAAAAATATAGTATTCTATTGTGCCGTGCCGTGGGGCCTCCACCTTGAGGTGGCGACCCATTTGCACCTCTAGCAAGGCCGTCCATTTTAACAACAGGACAGAAAGGAGAACCTTAAACCAAGTCGGCTATCTTAACTACTTTATATACCTATGCACATGTGTCAAGAATGAGATTTGAACCCATGCCCTTTTAAATTAAGGCCTAAAACTAGCATCTTAGACCAACTCTACCATCTTAACTACTTTATATATGCTTCTACCTTTTTGAACTTGTACCTGAAACTATCACCTTAGACCAACTCTAAGCAAACAAAAGAAGGACACTGCAGCCGTTGAATCTCGGGGACTTATAAAGATATAACGTTCTGGTTATTTGATATAAAATACTATGAAAATAAATGCATTAACCATTTCACCATTCCACATTTCTAAAAAACTTATATATAATAAAAATATAGTATTCTATTGTGCCGTGCCGTGGGGCCTCCACCTTGAGGTGGCGACCCATTTGCACCTCTAGCAAGGCCGTCCATTTTAACAACAGGACAGAAAGGAGCACCTTAAACCAAGTCGGCTATCTTAACTACTTTATATACCTATGCACATGTGTCAAGAATGAGATTTGAACCCATGCCCTTTTAAATTAAGGCCTAAAACTAGCATCTTAGACCAACTCTACCATCTTAACTACTTTATATATGCTTCTACCTTTTTGAACTTGTACCTGAAACTATCACCTTAGACCAACTCTAAGCAAACAAAAGAAGGACACTGCAGCCGTTGAATCTCGGGGACTTATAAAGATATAACGTTCTGGTTATTTGATATAAAATAACTATCAATGTCAAGAATGAGATTTGAACCCATGTCCTTTCGGACTAGTACCTGAAACTAGCGCCTTAGACCAATTTGGCTATGTTGACCACTCTATTTATTTTTCTAAGCACACAAAATAGGGACATCATGGTTGTCGGATCTCAGGGACCTTTCGAATAAAATGATCTCATTTGTTCAAGATGGTAGCATCCCATTTAACCTGTGACGATTCAATTGTTCTTGCAATGTGCATGTTTAATGCTCCGACTGTCTGATGTAAAATAATTATCATTGTACTTGAAACTAGTGCATTAGACCAACTTAACCATCTTGACCAATTATAAATTTTTGTAAGTAGACAAAAGAAGGACATTGCAGCTATTGGATCTTGGGGGCTCTTCGAATTAGAGGAGGTGGGATCTCATTCAACCTATGACGATTTAATTATTGTTGCAATGTGCATGTCTAATGCTTCGGTCCTCTAATATAAAATAATTATCATGGGGGCTCTTCGAATTAGAGGAGGTGGGATCCCATTCAACCTATGACTATTCAGTTGTTTTTGCAATGTGCATGTCTAATGCTCCGGTTATCTAATATAAAATAATTATCAATGTCAAAAATGAGATTTGAACTTATGCCCTTTCAAACTAGTAACTGTAACTAGCGCTTTAGACCAACTCCTACGATAATTTAGTTATTCTTGCAATGTGCATGTCTGATGCTCCGATCATCCAATATAAAAAGGTTATCAATGTTAAGAATGAAATTTCTACCCAAAATCTTTTGGACTAATACCTAAAGCTAACACTTTAGACCAACTCAACCATCTTGAAGAAAAGAAGGATGTAAGAAGGATCTCAGGGACCCTTCGAATTAGATGATCTCGTTCGTTTATTTGAGGAGGTGATGGGATTCAGTTCAACCTACAACGTGCACTTGCAATGGGCACGTCCGATGTAAAAAGATTATCGATATCAATAATGGGATTTGGACCCATGCTCTTTCTAACTAGTATAAAAAACTAGTATCTTAGACCAAATCAACCATTTTGACTTCTTTGTATTAGTTTCTAAGGAAACATAAGAAAGACATTATGGCCGTTGGATCTTTAGGATCCTTAGGAATCAGATGATCTCGTCCATTCACTTGAGGGAGATAATGAGATTCCATTCAACATATGATTGAGTATCGTGGCTATTGGATCTTTGGGATCATTCGAATCAGATGATCCAATTTGTTCACTTGGGGTTAGGTTATCTTTGAACAATTGAAAGAGTTTTATAATTAATCCCATATATATATATATAATTATTTTATCACATTGGTAAGAGTTATTTTTTCAGTAATAAGGCAGCTTGATATGCTGTGTATTTTTTAATAATATATTTTAAAACATATGGACGGGATATAATATATTACAATGTAAAAAATAATAGTGGATGTAGAACCCATATATTTTATTATAACTAAACAATTAAATAAGTATTTTGATATATACCTATATATCTACAATTTAATTTATTTGATATATTTATATTTTTGATTTTTTTACTAAGATTATATATAGATATGTAAAAAATTAAAATATTTTTCAAAATGTCTGTCTTTTTTATGAAGACGAAAAATAAATTAAAATATTAAGAAATATAAAATTAAATATATTATTGGTACAAACGTATATTTTAAAATTTAGATCAGAAGGGATGCGAGTGAGTTAGAGAATAACTTGAGTCTAATTTTTGCCCTAATTCTAATTAGAGAGTAGGATGCAACTGCCGCTACTTCCTCTCATATTCAGTTGCTTTGTCAATGCTGGAGAGCAAAAAATGCGCTCTTCTAAGATTTACATTTTAGTCGCTTAATCCACTCCATGATTCGTCGTGCCACCTCTTGGCTCTTGTTGCAACATGTAGTGGATAGTTGGAGAAAGAAAGAGGGGTGTCGGAAAATGGATGGGCTGACTCTGAGATGACGGTGGCCTGAGCTTGAAGTTGACAAGTTGAGTCAGGGTTTTGTCAAATGGAAGTTTGCTATAGAGCCTGTAGATTGTAAGAAAAAAAAAATTTAGACAGTAGTTTCTCATTATTGCTACCTCAGCATGTTGGTAAATTTTTGGGAACATACAAAGTGTTGGCTTGGCTAGATGTGCAGCTTCTAAATATTATAATTCATCAAGGAAGAGGTGCTTACGGTTATCACAAATGGAGTGGCTGCAACTACTATTCCGTGAAGGTCAATACGAGGGATCTGCATCCTTGTTCCAGTCAGTGCTAGGTTGTTGCATATTATTTTGTCACCTTGACCAATTTCATTTTGTACTCCAATAGTCCATTTCAAAATTTTATAGCCAACAAGAACTGGTTTGTAGCTTAGTTTTATGTTCTCCATGTTATCTACATTGTGCATTTTGAAATTTAATTACGTTTCTAACTTGATATTCTGATGTGCATGATGTATTTCGAGGTTCTTATTGATGCAACCTCAAAGTCTATTGATGCTCTTTATCTAGAGGTTCTGGTTAGGATCATATGATCTGGCCAGGAAGTAGAAACTTAATGAGACTTTTGAACATCACAACATTGACAGTTGTATTGACCTGCTACTACGTTCAAAACTTGAACATTAGAAACAACATAGTGATAACTTATGACAGGACTGGAAACAACGTAGGCATCTGCAAGAATGAAATTTTTTGTGGTGTCTATGTTTCTTCTAAGCTGATGATTTTTCTGTCTTTTTTTGGTTTACAATCTAGTATAAAAATTGTTCCATTGCTTGTTAATTGTTAAAGATGATTCTTTACTATCTGTTTTTACAGTTCGGTTAACTTATTCATGGACCGCGATATGGAGATGAATACAAATGGAGGAACTGATGCACATGGAAGGGAACTTCTGCAGTGGAAGCAGTGGCATATGTTGGATTCAGTTCTTCCAACTGGTGGCTTTGCTCATTCATTAGGTCTCGATGCTGCTGTCCAAACTCAGTTTGTGACCAGCCCTTTTGATCTCAAGTCCTATATCATACAAGTCTTGGAGAACACAGGTAGTCTACTTCTTCAATTTGTATATTGCGCGTCCAGGAATCCAGACAATGCAAACTGGTCTAAGCTAGATAGGTTGCTTGAAGCAACATTAACAAACGAAGTCAGTAGAAAGGCATCAGTGTCGCAAGGATCAGCACTCTTAAGAGTTGCTGCATCTGTATATGTGGAGATCCCATCTCTAAAGAAAATGAGGAACACTTATTTGGGGTCAGCAACTATTTACTTCCACCATGCACCTACGTTTGGTCTCGTATGTGGTCTTGTTGGCTTTGATAGCGAAACTTCTCAGAGGATGTACTTGTTTACCACAATGAGAGATGTCATTTCAGCTGCAACGAGGTTAAACTCGATAGGTCCTCTTGGCGCATCAGTGCTGCAGCACCAGATCACTGTTGTTGCTGAAGGGATTCTCCTGTTGAGGATGCTTGCCAGGTAGTTCCTCTGCTTGATACTGTGCGGGGCTGTCACGGGTACCTATTTTCAAGGCTATTTTGCTCTTGACATCATGTCAGGAATCTGTACACGGTTCTATTTCTGCATTCACGGCATGAAATAATTATAATGGTAGTCCTGAGTAACTCCTGTAAGTGGACCGCATGGTGAAGCAGTAAGATGGTGAAAAGTTTTTTTCTGATGAATCTTTGTGTATATATACCAGTAGAGTACATCATCTTCCAATTGTTATGCAGGTCAATGGCTTTTATATGTACATCATCGACTGTACAATGAAACTGAACAAGGATCAGAATTCCACACCGCTGTTCCACGGCTCTATAGTTTTCGCTTTCTAATATACATAAAGCCTTTTAAAAAAAATTATTATTAAGGAATACTCAACATATTGAGCTGACTTATAATGTAATTGAAAAAATAAATCGTATCATAACAGTTTGACACCTTACGGGAAGATAAAAAATCATTAGTTGGATAAAATTTACACCGAAGTTGAAATATGGTTAACATTATATTATGTAAATAAATATATCGAAGGGCATCGGTGGGAGGTTAGGGGGTAAAAAAATAAACATGCATTTATTTATTAGTTTCTCACCGTCTTTGTAGTTATTAGGAAAATAATAACAATAAATGTACTATTTTTTTGAAATTTCATATTATATTGATTAGATATTTATTATAAAGTTTGAAATTGGCAGCTTAAAGGGGTACAATTAGGCAAATTGGAGTCATGCAGTTTCCAGAAGATATTGGATCAACAAATCACCATACAGACAACTGAAGGAACCTAATACATCAAGGCCTTAAGTTAATTAATCTAACATTGAGACAAATCTTAATCCAATTTATCTGCATGACTTGCGTAGTCGAAGTACCAGATGCGCCATTCAAATTTAAGACTGCCAGATGTATTCCATGATGAATAACATAGAAAGCAGAACCCACCTAGAAACACGTCCAAATTTATTTCTAGAAGGATTGGTGAAGTAGCAACACTCTGACAACTTCTGTCAACTTCCAACATATACACCAAAATATTTCAACATCTGCAACCAAAATAGTCATCATAATGCTGTATTGAAACTGCTTACCAGCAACTTTCTTAGTAGCATATTTATAACAGAGGGTTTGCAGAACCACAAAAAAAATACTGAACAGAAAGATAATCATTGAGAATAACATTAGCCCACTGCTTATGATTATATTTGCCTGAAAACAACGGACAAACATTAGCCACACAGCAGGCTTTCCAACTGCAATCCTCTTTAAATTTCTGGAAATCCTTCACTAATTATCAAATAAACTCATTCCAGCATGTTGAGAAACAAATTTCTCGTCCAAGCAGGCTTGGAACATCAAATTTACTTCATCTACTCAAACCACCTACTTAGGAATTTATATGTTCCTGATAAAAGAAAGAAGGTAGGTGCCCGGCAGAGTATTCTACAGAGAAGAATCCTACAAGCAAGGTACATCTCTAACTGAAGCTAATCAGAGACCCCTCCAATCCAAAGCATTTCTTGAAGCATCTGAAATCCATGCTGTTGGGTGAAAAAAGTCAGATTCTTTAACAATGGACTACTAACCTAAAAACCTCAATGGCTGCAGAAACTGAACACTTACCAGGGAACTGCCCTCCTTTTTAACTTGAATTCCTCATGTGCGCACCACCCTGAAAATTTCGCTAGAATGTATTAGGGCTCCAGTACAGACAGCTAGCTAATAAATCCATCAAATAACACTCCTAGGTGTGGTGCGTGAGCTGATTCATTTTGGTTGCAGCGTCTAAATAAATCTTTCCAAGTCGGTAGTAGGTAAATATTATGATCCCACACTTACCTCACAAGCCACAGCCAATATACACTAACCTCGTCCTTCTTTAAGTCGAGTGGACAAAAAATCACGAGGGAATTTATCATAAAGGACGTCTCCTAGTTCCTTTCCTACTTTGAAACAGTCAAGTGGCAAAAATTCAACTCACCACCACATTCAATATTGATCAATACCGACCATATGGGTTCCCAAAATCTTCATTCCTTTGACGATGAAAATCACCATATGCTTCTTGCGGTCTTGGAGCTGAATAATTCTCAGGAGGATATTGGTATCTATTTGCAGAATCCGTTGGTAAACTAGACCCAACATAATGCATATTTCTGGAAGACTGATCGTATTCTGCATAAACTGATTGGTTATAGGCAGTCTGTCGTGCTTCTTGCCGCCTTTGTATATCAAATTGAAGAAATTCTTCCCACTGCTTTGTGTGCATACCCCTCATAATTGACAGCTTCTTCATGTAATCCTCTCTCAGCTGACTAATGCACTGCATAAAAACATAAAATGCATGATGTCAGTCAGCAACACAATTTTTATATTGCTTATCACTATGAGAAAAAAGCTAATTCCTACATGATTGTCCTGGGAACAGGATTTTATCTATTCTCTGAACTTCACGAAGTGATCAAGATAACTACATCAATAAACATTAAGAAAAGACTTGTTAAGGTATTATCCAATTAATGATACTAATTCAACATTAGCCATGCACAACTATACAAGAGCCATATAAATACATAATTAGATACAATAATTTGATTGGATTGCAGTTTCAAACAGCACGAGGGGAAAGGTTAAAGTTCTGAGATAAAACTCTAAACCACCGGCATACCATTTTTCTAATATTATACTGTCAAAGACTAATTCTCAAGGTTATTCATACAGCTCAAATTGGTGAAAATGCCAATTACTAAAAATTTGTGGATTATCAGCTTTAGCACATCTGCTAAATCATCCCAACATTCGGCACATAATCAAGAAACAGCCCTCTAATTAACAGTCCCTATTTGATTACACAATAATTTTCACCATTTGCAGTAGAAATTATAAAGCTACTTTTGAAATGAATTAAAGAAAAAGAACACTTGAAGGTGTCTGCCAATAGGAAAAGTTTCAAACCCCCTATCATCACTTGCTTTGACAAGAAAGAAGAAAGAACATTTGAAGAAGAAGTTGCTACTACATTTGTCATTGTTTTTCTCCACTTAGAATAGAAAGCTCCAAACAGCTTATTAATGAAAAAGATAAATAGTTTCCTTTTAAAAGATTTCCTCTTCAAACAACACAACTAATCCATTGCTGTGGTCCTCTCACCCCCCACATATGCAAACTAAAAACCAAATAGTCCTCCCCTCGGAAACAAATGCAAGCTGTCTTTGGGTCTTAGGTTTTAGTAAGAAGAGTATGATCCTAATTTCTAAGAACATTGATGAAGTAGAAATTTGAGATAGAATTTACTCTGTTAAAATGTTCAGCCGGCCAATAGACCAGTGATTGTAACAAAGATAAAACTACATAGTTTGGCATCAGAGATAGGGATTCAACTAGAGAAAACTCCTAGTTTCTATACAAAGCTCCCAGAGCTAACTGAAATAACTGGGACATAACAGTTTCAGATACACAACAGTTGAGATTGGACAAAATAACTATCACATTCAAGGACCAGGCACATAAGATAAGCAATTATGCCTACCATTTTCTTTAGACCCAAACTAAACATTAATAGCCGTGGGTCACTAGTTCACTTATCAAACCAATGGGTCAACTTGGAACCAATTGCATATTTAAGACACATCAAGATTAACAAGGCAAGGATTCAAATGGAATAGTGGGTTTAGCAATGGTCAACAGTAATTATAGTTAAGTTCATGATTGGTTATGTTAGTAAATATCTAGCTTTCTCTAGTCCAAATATTATTTTTTTCCTTTAGAACTATCTGAATCCTTCTTCATCTATATTTATCTGCAATTATCAGGTTTTGTAGACTTTTCCAGTGACATTCACAGTGTCAGTCTGAATCAAGGGTATGAGTTTGGTTAAAGTGCCACACAAGACACAATAACCAAAAAAATAACATATCCAAAATATAAGATGTAACAAAGATGATACAAATTAAAAAAAAGGGTTACGTAGAGTTCACATTTTTGTTTTTCAAAATACAATTTCACAAGACATGCACCAAACTAATTGTAGACCTTGTTTATGGATCACTCTAAAGGTTCATGTTGCAATTGAGGTTGAACAAACTGGTGGCTATGTCCCAAGATAAGGACAACAGAGTTATAGTGACACCAATATATGTTAATTTGCATACTGCAACAGCCCAGGCAAGTATGAAGGTTAGAAAGGATAAAATGTTGCTCTGATCACTAGTTTATATTATCGATATTAAAGAAGGCTTTTTGACTAATGGAATCATGTAAGGACTTCCATGTGTTGTTACAGGATAAGCAAGCAGCTGAACAACATAGTTTGTGGCAAGATTTAAAAGAGTAATGATTTTTTATAGACTCTACAACCATAAACAGAAGTTAACTATCCATTAGTAAGAAAAAATTAAAGCCATTTAGCATATATAAAGAATACATGGATGCAAGACTACAATCTGCGTTGACTGCCATAAAATATATAACATTTAAGCTCCCAAGGTCTTCATTAAAAAATGAAATATATGTATGTCAATAAGACATCATGACAGAGGGTGATAAACCGTACCTCTCGGTGCTTATAGTTCTCTTCATCCTCCTCTTGATCATGCATCCTTCCCAACTCCATCACCTCCTTCTTAAATTCCATTTCAAGTTCTTCCAAGGATTGAGGATAACCAAGAAAGTCAACCTTACGCTCAGGGTGGACATCCATTCTGCGCCTTTCAATATCCCAGCTCTCATCATGCACTCCAGTGTAATGATTGTGTGCATCATATGATCTAAATGCCTCACGACCAAAATTTGAACGAAGAGGAGATCTTGAACGCATTTGTCGGCCTTTTCCTCCATCATTAGAATAAGCTTCGTGAAATGAAGAAAGTGTAAGAAACACCGGAGTACAAATCTAGATGTCTAAAGTAGATTGATGGTTTAACTAGAGTCCAACTGTGAATGAGGAAAAGACAAGCCAGAAAATTGCAGAAATAGCAAGCCTAGCCAAACTAGAAAAGGTCTGGATATTCTTTCAATATACCTATTTGCACTCAATAAATCAGTCTGACCCAGAACCACGCAGAAAATGACTTCATAATCGAACACATAAATCTTGAACTTACCTCTTGCTGCAAAGGACAAGTAGAACATCACTTCAAGATTAAACAATTAGCTTAATCTCTTAATCAGATCAAAAGAAGAATTAGTAGTCTAGTATATACAACACTACACACTTTCAAGTCCCACAACTCTGTGATCGACAGTAGAAGTTCCATTTAAATCCCTACCTCGTGGAGAACCCCTAGACATTTTATGCAGCTCCTGACGTACATGATCTTCAGTAGACCTTTCCTGATTGAAGCCCCTGCCTGGGAGGCGTGATGTACTTCTGGGACTAGAATGAGACCTCTGAGATCCAGAACGTCTAAAATGAGAACCCTTGGGACTACCATCAGGTGACCTAGATTCGTTTCTGTTTGAACTACTCGGGCTTCTCTTTCTATCCTTACCATCCTGAATAATTTTATGCACAGCATCTACACCTTTTGCCAAGACTAATCTATCCTTACCACTGACAATCAAAAACTTTTCATCCATTTTAATCTTACAGCCAACATCCTTTTCAATTTCACTTATCACTTTCTCAGAAAAAAGAGCTCTCACATTCTTGTCTCTTGCAGGAACTCTTTCAAAAAAATCTGCAGATTTACGATTTGCTCCAAGAGTAGATGGGCATCCCTGCAACAGAAATAAATGAGTAATAAAAATGAGCGAAAGGTTGCACCAGCAGAATAGACAGAAAGACAAAGTAGAGGTGATACAGCCATCACTTCAATATGCACACTAGAAAACACATGCAACTGGCTGCAGTCAAGTTTGAAGTAGCACTTGATAAATTTTCAGGATTATGGTATTTAATTCACAAAACAACATAATAGAAACAAAAAAGATGTTTAAAAAGCCTATATTTTGACTCCATGATCCATGGATCTGATGGGGCTTATATTCATAGGTGAGGAATATTGCCAGAAGTTATTACAAAATCAAAAAGGAGGTGCGTTTCCAAAAAGGTAGGAACAACATCATGCAGGGATTGTAGTCAAAGATAAACCAATTATTCTAAAAAAATATTAAAAACAATAAACCAAAGAGAAAAACGCAAGATAAAATCCATTATGATTCTGAAATCCTCCGATAGATGATCATGTTAAGTGTGGATCCAAGCTAGGGATTCAAGTAAAAAAAAACTAAACCAGCACTTTACACAAATCCAAGGGTTTAATTTATTTATGTCTGTCAAAGGGTGAATTTTCAAGTACTCAGACTATTATATGGCTGGAGAAAACTTTCAGAAATGAAACTAAGGCACAACAGCAACCAATTTTGCTTTTAGCTAAGATGTTCCAACAGAGATGCACAACTAAGAAACTGGATTCATCTTGCTCTGCTCAGTCTCCTACTCCTAATAGCCGTTGCTTTTCTCCAAAAAATAAAAACTAATTCTATATTGGCATCTTTACTGAACTATTACAGCTAAAAACAAAATTGATCATTAATCTTAGAGATTAGCATCTTTGCCTCTTATTCAAAAGAAGGAACTTTTAGCATGATAGAATAGTATGTGACAAAAAATATGTAGCAATTATCGGTTTAAAAGTATAATGGTACACCATCCCACAATTTTTCCTCAGCAGTTGGATTCACTTAATACGCTTCCGAGTTTCTGCAGTCATAAGTATTACCTGAGTAAAATGACCTGACTCTCCACAGATCTTGCATATCATCTCTTCTTCTTTTCTTTTCTTCCAATTTCTTTCAGTTGCCTTGGCTTTTGCCTCCCAGACCTTGGCCTCTCGGCTCGTGAAATCAGTGGGTACAGCATTAGGATCTCGAGGTTCATCTTCATCAGATTGACTACCAGAATGGTGCCTTTTGTTTGTATCACCTTTCGGTGTGGCAGAGTCAACTTTTGATT
This sequence comes from Thalia dealbata, assembly GCA_030544415.1. Lineage (NCBI taxonomy): Eukaryota > Viridiplantae > Streptophyta > Magnoliopsida > Zingiberales > Marantaceae > Thalia > Thalia dealbata. The sequence goes on from CM060458.1 coordinate 18,773,491, forward strand.
GCACTGGACCAGTATATTCCTTCCCATATATTTCATTAAAAAGTTCATCATCGATCTCAGGACTTGGTTGTCTAATCATTATGACAGACCAGCAAACCAACTAATGCCTGCACTCACAATGAAAGTAAAATTCTTAGGAAAAAACCATGCCCTTACCTTTCTCATGTCGGAGAGCTAAGTGATGAACCCTTACTGACTAAGCTAGCTTTAATTATCTGCAAAGTGTCTAGCACATTAAGCAATTGTCCTTACAAAAACCTAATCTCTTAAGGCATCAGGCAAGCACCAAGGTCGCCTATGAGGAAATAGCCACTTGCCCAAGCAACGAAAAAAAAATAGAAAAATGTCTTAAAAACTTAGATAACACTAAAACAATGGTGTAATGTATAACAGTAATGTCCATCGTGCTCATCGTCAATGACATGACGTATACCAAAATTTTATTTAAAAGAAAAAAGAAAGCTTAAGATCATCAAGGGTGCAGAGGTAAAAATTGGGGGCCTCTATTACATGCTTCCTTTAGAGCAAATCGGGGAGAGCGAGATAGAATGAGAGCGTAGCTAGAGATAGAAAGGAAGAGGGAGGGAGAGGAGAAAAGGAGAGAACTAACCGGCAATTGAGAAATGGTGATAGCGGGTGGCGCGGAGATGATCGTAGGAGCGGCGAGAGGGTCGTGGCAACGGTGAGTAGGCGGCGACGGCAATCGAGCTGCGGCGAGAGTTTGCGATGGAGGAACGGCAGCAAGAACGATAAAAAAAAAGGGATTAGGGCATCGAGAGGGGGATGATGGCAGTAACTCTTTCAAAAGACGAAAACATCCCCCCGTCCGGCTCGGATGACGATGGCGTCATAAATCGTTAATATAAATATCATATCTAAATACTTAATTTCACTTACGCACTTCTAACATTTTTTTAATTTTAAAGTTGACTCTTTACGGCCATTTGTTCAATGCTTAACTATACATCCATTTTAATAGATTTGTATTGTTCAAGGGTAGGCAATTAAAAAGGTGATAAAACTATAACTGGAAAGGCAGAAAGTAGCAATTTTTCATCCTAAAAAAATTTAGAAGGGTAGACATGGGAGAGAACTTGTATATTGAAACCCTCAAAAGTTGGCATCGGTGCTGTGGTGTAGTCGGTTATCACGTTAGTCTTACACACTAAAGGTCCCCAGTTCGAACCTGGGCAGCACCACGATTTTGTAATATGAACGCATCTTTTTATTTCAGAGAATAATATATGTACGCCAATTTTTACGTAATAAGCTATGGAATTTCCCTGTTATTCCACAAAATGTCCTATTGGATATAAGGCCTCACTCAAAATACATATAAAAGGGCCAATCTATAAAAATCTGCGTATGGACTCACTCGAGAAGCAGGCCTTTCGTCGCTTTCTTTCGCCCTAAGAGATGAACTCCCATATCCCAACTCCGCCCACCATTCGTCCACCCCGGCGCTGGAGGCGGTCGATTTAGGGTTCCTCCTCCTCTGCGTCGGAGATTGAGCGTCCTACATATTTCACCATAGCTCGATTGAAACAAAAGGGTTCTCCAGTACCCTGTCCTCGATGGAGGACGATTTCGGAGACCTTTATGCTGACCTCGATGACCGGGTGAACGTGAGCATCGTTGCCGTCCAGGAAACGTGCTCGGGAAAGGAGTTTGATTCCACGAGCGAGGAAGACGGCGCGGAGGAACGAGGGTGCGCTGGCGAGAGGCCGATGAACCGTGATGCGCTGGATGCGGAGGATAGCGAGAGCGAAGACGACCTCCACATAGTGTTGAACGAAGAGGGTCATTCGCGTTTTCCGGCCTCGGATGGAGGGATCGATGGATTGGGAACGGGATGGCGCGATGAAGAGGACAACGAGGATGAGGATTTGGTCATTGTTACCGGCTCCAACCATCATCCGGATAAAAATCAGAAGCGGATTGAAAACTTGTCTATTGTTGATGTGCTGGTGGATGGAAGTACAAAAAGAGGAGGTGCGGCCAAGATTGTCTGTAACGGATGGGTATGCCGAACCTTTTGCTTGCACTATAGTTTTATGGTGTTTTTAGGCTTCAGTGGTGCTCTAAAAGTACTGTTTCTTTCATTTATTTGCTTGCTCGAATATGTTAGTTTGTTCCTTAATTGATGCTTTAATTCAGTTTATCACACTGGTCATTATAAAGTTAAATGCTGACTTATAATTATTTTGGTCCTAAACATTCACAATTTTCAGTATCTGGCCAACCGTCTGGAGTGTTCAAGAAGGACATGCATGCATCTGCATAGCTAGGATAAGAGTTGAAGCAGTTGAAGCTTATAACTTCCCTAATGTACATATATTCAAATAGGAAAATCGGGTAAAATACATCGAGTAATGTAGTAATACAAATTTTAGGATTATGGAATATAAAAAGGAAATTGGATCACATTTTAAAATTAGAGTAGAAAAAAAGATCAGTAACCAAAGGGCAAAAAGGATCTTTCTTACTTTTTTCAGAAAAAAAGAACAATATTATGATGGCAATAACCACATAAGAGAGGTTGAAATATATTACGGAATAGACTAAGCAAGAGAGAAGTGAATTTGTTAAGAAGCCATATCTGGTGACAGTGATCAAGAGGCGACACCTGTACTAAAGAAAATGTCGACAAATACTGAAGCTGTGCACCTTTTAGCACTTAATCTATTTGGTACTCATTTATTTCCATATCTCAATATTCCATAGATGACGCTGGCCAACTGCTTTGATCTTTTGGTGCCTGTTGCTATTGGTGGTTTCTTTTTATCCTTTATTCTGTGTATAGATCACAGATTGTTAATGTTCTACTAAAATTTTTGACTTTTGTTTAATATTTGTATATTCTAGTGTGCCGGATCACAAATAACAGCGTTTCCTACCAGATCAATGACTTCAATGCCTGGAAAACTTGAGGAGCAGCCAATGATAGGCTCAGGGGTTCCCACATCGTGCAGCTCATACATCTTGACAGAAGCTAAAAGTGGATGTAGTTTTTCTTTACCTAGAAAAAGGTTTGTTAGGCAGCTTGATAATTGATAAACCCTGTGGGTATTTTTGATATTGTCATGAATGTTGCAAGTCATTGCACTTGAACTTTTGCTGAACTAAAAGTGGCCAGGTGGTTGTTTTTATTTACATATTAAAATGTTCACCACTTCATTACTGTAAATAATTGCCCTGCTATGCAAGTGCATTATCATTTGATCATCTAGAGTTTGCTGTTTAGTTGCCACATCCAGTCCTTTCTAGCATATCTGGCTGTTCTTTTTTCTTTATTTGGATTGACATGATGACCTTGGCTGGAATGCTTTAGGACCATCTTTGACATTAATATTGAAGCACTTGAACAGAAGCCCTGGAGGCAAGAGGGTGTGGATATAACTGATTATTTCAATTTTGATCTAAATGAAGAAAGCTGGAAAAGCTACTGCAGAGACTTGGTAATACTAGCTGATGTCATGTTCACATTCTTTCTGAAACATGCCTATGTAGATATGATCTGAAGAGTTTCTTTGGTACCAGGTCAGGCAGCAAGCTAAAATCTCTACCCAACTTTCGGTGGATGCAACATCAATGGTGAGTCAGGTAACAGAAGCTATTTACCTCAGCAAGATAATACTTAATTGTGTGGATTGACCTCTAACCAGTTCATATTTGACAGATGTCAGCTAAATATAGTAATGCAACATCAATGCTAAGTCAGGTATCCACCGTGGACAATCTAGATAATGGATTAAGAAGGCTTGAGATGGTTCGTCAAGAGTGAAGTTTTTTATTCCATTTTATGTTCATTTTTACTTGGTACTCAGCCTTGCATTAGCATTTCTTTGTTGTTTGCATATTCTGATTACATATATATACCACTAGAGAAAGGGTAGAGCAATTCAGGTCGAATATGGCAGTGGTGAACGAGTACCATCAGTTGACATACGGCGACCAAGACATAGGGACTCTGATGTGGTTATACAAGTATGCTTTTGAAATTGTTGTTTAACATTTTATGTTAACCTATTAAGATTGAACTTATTGTAGTTTTGTGGTTTAGGTGACCATGAAGGATTCAATGGAGGATTGTCCAATAGAAGAATCAGGATATTTGGATAAGCAAGACAGAGATTTCTTAGGATCAAGATATGATAGTCAATTGCATGAAGGGTAATTCTGCTAAACCTTTTCTTGGAAGTTTGATTTTGAGAATATTAAGAAATTTGACTTTCTATATGAGATACTTACAAAAGGAGCTTCCTTTTTATGTGAGAGACATGTTCCTAAATTGGATCCACCAAATGCGGTTGCAGGCTCTTAGAAACAAAAATGTCCATAGGTCAAAATTTTGTACAGCATTGCTGTGAGAATGGATTAAAGGGGTGACTATGTGGAACAGTACCTTTGAGGGTGAATTGGGTGGGCTCCAGTTTTGGGATGTCTCTCACATAGGCTTCTCAAACTAGCAGTTTTTGTGCCTGGGAGATTACTACTAGGATCAGCTGAGAAAGTACCACTCTTCCTCAATATATATTGCAAGGGTGGATGAGTTGTGTCATTGTTGCTGCTGGTACCATGTTTATTTCAGGATTGGGTTAGAAATTTCAAATATACCAAAATTAGTGTTGAAGTTTATGAGCATAGAGGTATTTGCTAATGCATGGTTGAACTGCCCAATTATTGAACTCTTGTTTTGGTTTTCCGTGTTTGCACTGTTCTTTTTTGCTATCAAGAAGCTTGTTGAACCATGTGTTAAAGTTATTCAGTTTATTGTAATTGGGATGTCCACCATTTGGATGTTGCTTCAGTCACCTATGTTTTCAGCATTGTAATTGCAACAGATGCACAAAATTGTGGGTGGTATTCCAACTGCTGATGCAGCATCAACATTTAGACTTGGAAGCTTTGCTTGGATTAATTGAATGTGAAAGAGATGAGAATTCCTGAGTATGAGAGTTGGGGTCTGAGAGAGCAATAATTAGGTTAAAGTGATTGAGAATGAGAACTGCAAGAAGTTCCAAGTTTTGGGAGTCGTAATTAGGCAGAAACCAATTCAAAGGTCAAGGGAAGATTAAGTTCCAACCCTTATTAATCTAGCAATTGGAGTAGGTACCTGGTGAAACATGTGATACAACCTGGTTCCCATTTCAAGAAGTTGCCAAGTTAGCAATATAGCTAACTTAGACAGTTTTGATCCACATTTTTAACATGGTTAGATCTCTGGAGTTTAGATATTGTTGATTAAACGAATCTAGTAGCTCTTCATTTGCATGGTTTAGAATACTTAGTGGGGATTGTGATGCAATTAATGTGTGTCCCCTTCACTGTTGATGTGGATGATTATTTTTGTCATTAATTTACTTTTTAATGATATTTTCAAGTCCAAATGAGTGTATTCTCTTTTCCTTATGTGCAGTGAGTTTTCCCCAGAATGTGACGTTCAATTATGTACTGATATCCTGACCTCTTCTGACGTGCCAAGAACTAATGAACTCTACAAGATTAGTGGTGCAGAAGATCCTGAAAGTTCAAATGCTTCTGTACTTAAAGCTCCATCTCCTTATGCTACTGGAGAAAATAATAAAAGTTCTTCAGATTCAGACAATCTTTCTGAAGGATCTGAAAATACTGGTTCTTCAAAGAAGAATCAGAGTTTTCTAAGAAAGGGATCTACAAACTCAGTTTCCATATTACATGAATCTAATAGATCCCACTCTTATTATTCAGATAGTTTTGGAAATAAGATCAGAAACTTAAAGGAACAAGATTGGGAGTCTGATCAGAATGGCTTTAGCTTCTCCATTGAAAACTATACTGATCACAGTCAAATCAGACTTGACAGTATGGTTGAGGTGGTTCCTTCTGCATTTGCTGAAGAAGATCCTGCCCCTTTGACAAGCCGAAATGGTATGAGGGCTGTAGTGGGCCATAGAACAGAAGGGGATCATGATTATGATCTTGATGTTTGGGGACATTTATCTTTCAAAGAGAAAACAAAAAGACCAAGAAGTAATAAGGGATCAAGACAAGCTCAAAAGCATATGAGTGGAAAAGATTTTACCAAAGTGTTTCACAGGAAAGGGAAGAATGATCTTGAACATCATTCTCAGCAAAAAAGAGTTTCATCAGATAATAACAGAACAAAATCTGAAGACCTTGGCTTGTATGAACAGTGTCATGGTGAAAGAGAGATAAGAAGAGATGCATGTCTGGATTCTCATGAATTAGTTTTAAAATCTAATTCATTCTCCTTTAAAAAGGATCCATATTTATGTCATCAAAGGGGGAAATTGGACCAACATAGTAAGATTAAAGACAGGCGTCATAACAAAGCAGTTCGAAAAAGATGTAATGAACTGAATTTGTCCACAATGCAACGAAGACATATAACTTGCTTTAGTAGGAAAGAGGAATATTTCAATTGCAGATATGGTGCTAGAAAATTAAGAAAGTCAAATAGAAGAGAAGAGAATGAGACAATTTCTTGTATAGACCTGAACAGGTCAAATAGGTATTTTGAAAATGATGGACATGCTGCAACATCAGGTAAAGGAAGTCTACATGATGCCACTTCTCCCAGAGATATCTTTGCTCCTTTGGGAGCAAATGGAAACTATGATCATCATAAACATTCTCTTGCTAATAGAGAGAGAAAAGTTTTGAAGAAGAAATGCTTAAATAATTTTCAAAGTGTCAATTACTGGTGTCATTCATCTTACAAAAATGATACTGAATTTGACCGTAATGAATATAACATGGCTGAAAAGGATTTGCACTATGATGAGAATATGGAGTTCATGGGGTTCAGTGGGTCACAACATTCTGCTGATGATGAAGCCTGGCTTAGGCATCAGGAGATGGTTGGCTTATCTATGAATGCAGGATCCTTCTACTTTATGAAGGATGCAAGAAATGTGACAAGCCATAGAAACCAGCATGTTGTTGGTTATAGTTATTCTGGGGAGCATGTACCGACTAAAGGAAAGAAAATGAATGCCGAAGAATCTGTTGCACCTGATTCTAAGGCAGATACTAGATTTGTGTTGGAGAATTTTCATGAGCAAAGGCGTAAGCTGGGAACTGTAGAGCACAGGGAGGCTGTTAATTTACATGTGAATGGTGTGAAAAGAAAGGTAACACTTGGGGAAACCAAGGCTAATATTTTGTATCATTGTACTTGTATCATCTTTAATGGAACTGCCATTATAACATTGGGCAGCTTCTCTTTTAGACGTTTTCTATTACTCGGAGAAGAATGCAATAGCTTGCCATTCCGTGAGCCTGTTCCTTTTCCACACATTTCATTTGCAAATTATGGGCATATTGTTAAAAGTTTTGCATCTTTAAGACTTAGTCTTCCAGGATTCTAGTCTGAATTAGGCTAAGGCAAGTCTATTTTTAACCGTGAATGTGTTAGGCAGTTTGATGCATGTGAGAAATATCATTCATGCCTTCATTTTTAGGGAGTTGTACTTCTTATAGAGCTAAGTTAGGAAACTTAGGCAGTAGAAGACCCTTGGTCTTGTTTCATTTTCATTAAGTGGATCTGGCATTCCTTTTCTGGGTGGGACAGTTAGGTCTCAGAATCAGGGTTTTAAGGATCAGCATTAGATATTATCAGATTGCTGGTTGTGACAATGTGTACCTAAGTATATCAATGAAAAAGGTTTAAGTGATTAAGTATGGTGCAATCAGTGGTTTTACACTGCTATACTTGAGAACCATGAACCCTTTGGTACAGCCCATCCAGTAATAATGTATAAACTCACTTGAGAACCATGAACCCTTCATATCATCTGTCTTGTCTGTATGAATTTCACACGCTTCTGGTTCAATCACCAATATGCTGTTCTCTTAACCCCTTGAATTTGAAAATCCTAGTTGATTTATGCTCTCAGCCTCTTTTTTATGTTGAATCTACTTTATCATTCATTAAGTCCTCTTATGCTCTCCTGCCTTTCCGTTTTTGAAAAATAAAGCAGTATGGGAGTGCTATTTTGTTGTGCTGTTCTTTTTCAAGTTATATTTGTTCACTCTCTAGTGCTAACAACTTAAGACCTTTTCCCTTGCATTTTATTATTAATTTATTTGCTAAACAAAATCATGCTCAACACTAAATATAATCCAACAAGCTACATTTAGATGGAATATTGTTCAATGCTTCTTAACATGGGTATATTTCCTTTTATAGTTGTGACATGAGAATCAAGGAGGGTTGTCAAACAAGGAATTTGGTTAATCGATAACAACCATGACATAAGTGTTCTTTTCTTGAAGTTATCTCTCATTTTTTATGCTATTTATGAAAATGATGCATTGGATAAATATAGAGACTATGAACCTACAATCCAGCCTTGGAATTAACTATGAGATGACCTCTTTGTTACATAGATAGTGACTGGTTTAGCCTCTCTAGTTGCTTGCATGGGTATGGCTGTATGCATGACTCTCACAATAAGACTTTGCATCAGTTCTCGTCCATTGGGACTTGGCTTGCTACTATGGTACTCTAGCATGGCTCATTTCACATATTCTTTTTCAGAATATTTAGTTCTTCCGTGACATATATGAGTAACTATACATCAATGTTTATTCTTATTGTTGATCCACATTTAGCCTAGCTAAGAACTGGAGATTTCTTCAGAATCCATTTTGTTCTAGTAAGAGATGTGAAGTTTTTTCCGCGGGGTGCTGTTTAAGTACTTTTTGTGTTGCACTTCATTAATCTGGTTGATTTAATTTTCCTTGTAGCCACCTTAAGATGTTTAGAATTTAATCTGATAAATTTCACAAAATAAGTATTTCATATTTTAGCAATTGGTTTATTTGATTTACGGTTGTGAAAGCAGTGATGCAGAAGAATGGTACTAGGTTTTATTTGGATTATTCAAATTTCCAGTTTGATCTACCTAGAGATATAAGCAAAAGCAAATATTTCCATCTAGGACATGTATATTGCATTCTATCAATTTGGTTCATTTATTACCTCATCACCATAAGGAAGTCAAAGATTCCAGCTTGTAGGGATGCTAATTGTTGAATATTTATTGATGTCATCATATATTATTGGGTAGTGGTTCATTTTTTGTGTTCTTTGATTGCATGTAGTAGGAGGTTATTTGTTTGACTATAGTTTTGGATCTTGAACTGGATGACAAGTCCATCTGTAATGTTGCTTTTCAGAAACTGCTCGATGTTATTTACAATACTTATCCTCCCATTGGCTGCATATTTTTGGGTATGCCTACGACTACACCATTTTAAATATGCAAGATATTATTAATTTTCATCTTTCGTTCTCATTCTATATTATTTATTGCTTGTTCTGAGAACTTCATCCACAACCTATTACATACCTTGCCCTGTAATTAGTTTTTTTTAAAAAAGATAATGTTGCATTTATTTCACCAATCTGAAATAATAAAATATATCAATCCAAAGAGGTGTTTAAAAACAAAGTTGAAAAGAGAAAACATAAGAAAGGACAACATATACACCAAAACCATAATGCACAGAGCAACTCAAATTGAACAAACAATCTATAAGTCTCTTCAAGGTCGCGTATGAGTAGTGAAGAATGTTAGAGCTGCTGTTGCTTGTGCAACTAAGGCTCTTGTTGTTATTTAGTTGCCCATAAAACATCTCCTATTTCTCTCTTCCTGAACACTTTAATGCCATACAACTAATTGTTTGATCTTTAACAATTTCAATTTCTCATCTCTCTTTACAGCCCATGGGATATGGATATGGCTGCATTTACAATTGTTGCAAATAGATAGACCATTCATTTATTGCAAGTATAAGGGCATTGATAGAAAAGATGGTCCCTTATCTCAACTTCCTCCTTACATAAGCTACAAACTTTATCGACCATAATGCCCTTATATATCAATCATATTTTGGTATGCAAGTGTTCTTTGAAAGGACAGTTTTATACATGTTAACATTTGTACATGAATTTGGATATTAAATGGATTATTTTAATTGGATTGACTAAGTTTTAAATTTGTCGGCATATTTTTGGAGTGTCCAATATTGGTAATGCTGAAATTATACCAAATAAAATGATAACTATATTAGATAATTATCTTCAACAAATAGTAACTGATCAAATTACCCTTTTTTGTATAGAATGTTACTGAGGTACTTAAAGAATGAAGGATGAAGCAGAATATTTTATGATTGATTTTATTGGTGATCTTTGAAGCAAGTTGCTTCCATGAAAATTGAGTTGAGATTGGATTGTATTGAGCTTTGCTATGCTTTGTTTGGTAGTTAATATGAGCTTCTACTAGATTATGGACATTGAAGTGTTTTCTTTATTATATCAAACTTTTGCAGAAATTCATTTTATTGTATTCTGGAGTTTAGTTTATGTATCAAACCGATCAGAGCAGGCATTTGAATGAAATGTTTATTTTCGTTGGGATGTCCTGGAAACTTGGTACTTGGCACACTGCAATGGTAATTTCATTTAAATAAACCCAACATAAGGAGAAATAAGAAAAACATTAACTAATTAATGCCTCTTACCGATAGCCATATGCTTAGAATTACTTATTTCTGGAGTACTTAGCAGAAAAGGCTCACATCTTTTACATCTGCCTTTTTCTATAGTCAGGATGCAACATGTTGAAATTGTTCTCTTGAAAATTTTTCAAGTCCTAGTAAAAGATGGAATAGTTAATGAAAAGGAAAGCACACCTTGTCTTTGATGGCTTGCTCCTATGTGTTCAGTTCTCCTTAAACACCTTTCCTTTGAGATGTGGTGAATTTTCTGTGAGTTGCATGATTGAAATGAACCATAAGAATATAAATGAAATTATAGATTACCTATTCTGGCTCTGTCCTTTTTTTTGTGAAAAAACCATCTTGGAGATATACCATCATCTTAAATTCTTACAAATTATAAATTAGGCAGGGCACTAGGTCCGACATTCTTGATTTTTTTTTTCTTTTTAATTGATATTAGTGCTCCAACCCATTTTAATTTATTTTATAAAAATCCTATGGTTCTAACAGTGACACTTTTAGGTCCCCAAATTTGACAGAAAATAATTTATTTGCTTTATGGTATCCCTTTCAATTATTCTGCAATCTTCACTTGAATACTAGTGACTTCATAGTCTTTGGTGTTGGTGCATGCAAACTAAAATAATCCGTATTACTTTGTCTTGTTGAGATGTGCCTCATTTAGCAGCAGGAATTGATATCAAGTTTGTATCTTATTTATCTTTGATGCTTTTGCATGTCTATTCTTTTATATGAATTCTGAAGGTATAAGCAAGTTCTGTTCTGTTCTTCTTTCTATATGGATTCAGAAGATTTAAGCAAGCTCTGTTGCCACAAATTCCTGCATTTTTCACCTCATCTCATACTACGTACTTTGGCCCATCACTCTTTATAGCTGCTGGTCATTCAGAAATCACATTTGAGATTTAACTGATTCTCTGCGTTCTTTGTCAGGTGGAAACATACAGTAGTGTTTTTTTTAAACAAGCTGAAGTATAACTCTAGTTGTATGTAAGGCTAGTTTGATTTCCATGTGGCAACGTGCAGTATGATCAAATTAGCTTTACAGGAAGAGCCCAGTTTATCTGTCTGTGGTTTGACACCTCCACTGCCCTGTCATAGGCAAGCTGGATAGGAGGAGGCTTGTCCTGTGGAACCTAGGAATGTGCAAGTCAAGTCAAACTTGAAATGTCTATCACAAAATTATGCCCTATACAAGACAATTATATATAAATATGGTGGGAGGCACATTCAAATGTTCAATCTTCCTATTAATGTATTAAATATTTGATTTGATATGCACTAATGCCGAAGGTTTAGTTTCATTTGGAAAGGCCCCAGTTTATGAATTCATGTTTATGAGGTACTATCGGCAATGTTTTTTCTTCATATTTGCTAAGTTTCTGCTATACAAGTTTTTTAATTACTTCTTGGAGCTAAATTCCAGAATTTTCTTTTGAACTGCTAAATTTGTGATCTTATATAGTATTAATTTGAGACGCCCTCTAGCATACTTTTTACGTCGTTAGTCGGATCGATGAAATATTTGAGCTTTAAATTCAAGATTTCATAACTGAAGGATGAAAACTTGCACTAAGAAATTCTGTTAAATTATGTTGCCTCTCATTTTGCTGTCTTCTCTAACAATGTCAATTTCCACAAGAAATTATTTGTAAATTTCATTATGTTTGCTAGAAATTCAGACCCCAAGGTTTATATACTAATATCCTTAGAAGAAGCAGTGTGTTCCTAGGATTCATTTTTATTGCATGAAGGGATTTGAGGCCATTGTCACAGCCTTGTCAGTGCAACTTGTAGTTTTCCACAACTTCGTTATCCCATCTGATGACCTCCTATTTATGTGTTTTTGTTTGCTCATATCACAGGATCGACAAATAAAATTCCTTTTCTTTCTTAATAATCTTTTCATAGAAAACAGTACAATTCTTCCATGAGTTCTATTTGCTCATCTATTTTCTGTGAAGATCTCCTCTTGACATAAAGCAAGAGCGGTATACATTCTTTGTCATAAGCACTTTCTCATATCATATGAGGAAACTTACCATTTTAGCTGGTTTTAAACCTGTCCTTGTTCTCAGTAAATTTATCAGGAATTAGAATGGCGGATTCTGGAATATTATGGAATGCTTCAGCATTTTGATTGGATAGATCATTGTGCAAACCACAAAATTGTCATGTCAAATGATTAAAACTGTAAATCAACACTTCCCAGATTTCATTTGATCTCCTGAATGATCTTCTTTTAGAACTTAATGAGTCTTAAACCCAAGACCTTATGATCCTCCCGTATAGAGCCCAATTACTCTAACTAGAGGGATGTACACTTTGTGTACCTCCTGAATGATCTTTGTTATGGAACTTCTGCAGGCCACAACTTGTGCTGTTAAACTTATTGCACGTAAGGGTACATTCTTTTTCCTGTTATCGTAATTAGAAACTTGCTGGTGGTTCTTAGTGAAGTGATGCTTTGCTACTGAATTTATTTTTGTGGATTGTGAATCTATCCTAAGTTTTGCAGGCACAAAATATTCAGATTGGTTTTTCACATGACTCTGTGAACAGTGTTGTTTTTTAATGGATTTATGTTTCATAAGTATATTGTTTATTATAGGGTTTGGATGCATTTAGATTTTGAAAATATTTTCATTGGTAAGTGTTTTTCTAGAACTTATGAGCTTGCTTTTGATGATTGTGTAAGAATCGTTATGAGTGAAGAAACAACTATTGTTTGCTTTTAGTGTGGCAGCTGTGATGGTTGTTAAAAGCCTTTGTAAAATTTTCTGCCCTTATCCTTTCTGGATATTCTCCTCTTTTTGGCGCCCTCCAATCAAATCTTTATCTGTGGTATGCTGATAATTCTTGGTTGCTCTTGATCTTTAGTCAATTATTTACTCATCAAGGATAGCATTTTCATGGGTTACCATCAGTTCGAGATGTCAATCAACTTAAGCAATATTATTCAGTATGCTGGTGAAATGAATGGAATGTTATCTTTCAAAAAAGATATTATTCAGTTTTGGGTTTTTTATTTGTTTGCTGTCTACCTGTGTCTGCATGTGATTTATTTATTTTAGTTATCCTGCATTTTGTTTTTTGTTGTTTGATTTTTCACATGTTGTCTTTCATTCTGGAAGACAACTCATTGAAGTTATTTTGTAAGATTTGATGTGCTTCCCGAACTGCAAGCAAATGGGATTGTTGTCATTAGCTAATTTGTTGATCTCCCCTTGAGTTTGTATATACAGTTTACCAAAGGTCTAATACTGTCTTCAAATCTTCAAGAGAAGTCTCCTTTTTTGGCTTCTATTGTGAAGACTACCTGGTATTTTAGCTGTAACATATGGGTGATTCCTTGTAATTTGGTGCACGATCCATCTATCTGTTTCCTGCATGAAGTTCTCCAGAAAACATTTTACCACATTTTTGAAGCTTGATAGATGATGACACAGTGGAAGGATCTGGTACCTAGTGAGATATCAGTGTCATGGATTTTGAACCTGAACTCTGTTTCTAACCCGCCTTGTCCTTTCCTTTAATTGTCAAATACCTTATCTGATTCATAGCTACTAATATGTATCCTTTAAGAGATTGTTCCTATATGTTTATTATTCTTAAGGTACAACATGCCAGTAATCTAGTTTCTTACTTTTTTTGTCAATTTTCTGATGGATGTAATCTTCTGTCTGTAGTTACCTAGGCGAGGCATTCCAGATACACCTGTAACCAAGGGGCAGACCATTGCAGGAAAGCAAGGGCGGAAAAAGGCAAACAGTTCCAGGCGCAAGAAAAGCATCGTTTGTCTACAAGATCAAGAGTTTACTTACCCTCTCTCGGAAACGGAAAGAAGGCAGCAACATGCAGTTAGTTCAGATGCAGTCGCTTACGTTGAGAGGAAAAAATCAGGTGACCGTAGTTTAAAGAAATGCCAAGACCGCAAAACGATTGCACAGGATCATGAAGATGATGAAATAGAAGAAGGCCAACTTATCGAAGAAACTCATTATCCAGTGGATCGTGTGACAAAGGATAAAACTCCCGAGGAAAACATCAACTGCTCTGTAGTAAACATTTCAGCTAATTTAAAGGAGAAGAATAAACAGCCCCAAGAACCCACAACTAGCAACAATCCAGGGGGATTGGACAACAAGCGCATACTGGAGACACTAGCAAAGATGGAAAAACGTCGGGAGAGGTTCAAAGAGCCAGTTGCTCCCAAACCAGTAGAAAGTAAGAGTCTGAAGCTGCAGGGAGATGTTACAGCTGTAACAGATGAAGTTAAGCAGCAAAGACCTGCGAGGAAGCGACGATGGGGTGCTTCGAGCTAACTGAACTACCCTCAACCTACCATTACCAAGCTACGTTGCTTTTGTTACATTCTAATAATTCAGATCATAGGATTTCTGCCTCGACATAACATGGTGGTCAGACAAATTGATAGTAAGCCATTACGTACAAGATGAGTGGAGTTGTCTGTGTGATGTTTGTAAGTTATGTTTTTTTTTGCTTTAGTAACTGGTTTATGATCCTAGTCATTGCCCGTATCCTTCAAATTCTCCGGCTTCACTGTATAAAGACCTTTTTGAACCCGAGGATTGTGAAAGTTTAGCCATAAAAGATAAGCCTTCACTGAGTGAAATTTCGTGTTTGTGCACGTTCTTCCGAGTTATTTCAACTTGTATTTTATAAGAAGGGAAGTATGAGGTTAATGTAAGACTAGCTCTCTGCATTTCCCGTCTTTCTGGTTTTGTGATTGCATTTTCAAGTCAAAAGTATTTATTTTTATTTTTATCGATCTTAAATTTATAACTCCTAGATTTTGAATTTTATATTTATCACTCAAATTACTTACTCTACCCATGCACAGGTTTTTGGACTCATCAAATACCAGGTGAACGATCGAATGACTTTAATTTCTAAACAAATTTATAGTATATACTAATAACCTTTTATAATTATATTTATATAAACAAAGAAATTTTTCGATTTCAAGTATATAATAGATTAAGAAATGTGACTCTCCAGATTTTGTTTTTATAAAGATGCCTTCATTTTCTTAACATGGAATGCTGAGCGGTGATTCAGCATTCAATGTCAAAGTGCTCACAAATCCAACACAAAAACTCACTAGGGCTGCGGCGCCTATGGGCTTTCCGGCCTCTGCTGAACCGCACACGCCTCGTCTTTTGTCATGCTTGGGCAGCACGAGCCTGACTCATCGTTGGTCCTGCTAGGCACGGTGTGCATGATGTGTCTTGTTGGGCTGCGTTTTTTAACCCATAGGTATATTTTTAATTTTTTAATAAAAATAAAAAGATAGTGGGAACAACGGCGGAGGGAGACGTCGAACTCTCTCCGCTTTCACTGGCCTCTTCTTCTTCACCTGCTTCCATGCCTAAACCCATGCTTCCCTACTCCGAGAAACGCCGACTGTCCTCGGACCTCCTCTCCGCCTCTTCCCTCCTATGCACCGAATCCGCGACCGACAAGGAGCACCGTCCAGTCTGCTCCGTCCCTGTCGATGGCCACGGCCTCGCCTCCCTCCTCACCGCTGAGATGCTATGCCTGCACCGTCACTCCTTCCACGTTGCCAGTGCCACTCGCCGGAACACCATCAAGTGAACCCTCCGCTTTTCTTTAAAAAAAATACAGTGCGTCGTGTGTTTGGCTGGGCTAGATACGGTGCGATGTGCCCCGTGTCCCGTGCCCGGCATCATATTGATTGATGTCGTGCTGGCCCTATTGCGCCTCGTGCCCGACGCCATACGGGTTGATCCTGTGCCGGTCCAGTATAAGGACGGTCCACTCTTATTTATTGCTGTGCAGCGGATCCGCCTCCACCGATCAGCCCAATGGCGGGATTTGGTTGGCCTATCATTAGACCAAAATAACGTGGATGGATATAGCCCAACTTAGCCCATTGATTATATATTCTACTTGCTCTGCTTTTTTTTTACATTAATTAAATAGTTGCCCTAAGATGGCGAATTTTGAAAAGGAGGGGTTTCCACGCACGGCCCTTCTCCAACCCTACGGAAGGCACTAGAAAGTGGGCAACCCGGACGGGGCGGACGGCGCTCGACGTCTCCCTCCGCGGCTTCATAGCGGCGACCCTCATCAGCTTCGCCCGCTGTCTTCGCGCGCAAAACACCTCTGTTGGAAACGGCTCCCCGGGCACCACCGTCATAGTCGTGCGAGCATGAATCCTCCATCCAAGCCCACCCTGGTGAGATCGAAACGCGCTCTCTGATACAAAGTGGTTTAGAGAATG
Organism: Thalia dealbata; assembly: GCA_030544415.1. NCBI lineage: Eukaryota > Viridiplantae > Streptophyta > Magnoliopsida > Zingiberales > Marantaceae > Thalia > Thalia dealbata. The sequence goes on from CM060458.1 coordinate 18,790,295, forward strand.
ATTTAGGACTGCGTCCGATCACTCATCTTTATGTGTATATATTGCTTGTGATGCAGCTACCTATAAACAACACAGTTGAATTGCCTCTTGCCCTTAACCGTCCTTATCGAAATGATTCTACTAATTAGCTCATATTTGAAGCAAAGTGCATTTTTTCTGGTTTGAACTTGCTGTATTCTTTACTGAGATATCTCCACAGTGGATTAGTGAGCAATGACTGATGCTAGTAGCTACTTAGCAATTTTGCTGCTACAGTCCCATATCAGCCTGTACTGAATACAGTCTCTTCGATGAAAACAGCATGACTAATTTTTATTTTTTTTAATTTCTAATGGAATACAATGACATCGTGAAGTTTGCACTATGCTTGTACGGTAGACAATAGGATGTGGTTTGATTCTTGCTGATACGACACTATCATTTTACTGGAGGGATCATTGCAGAATGCTCAAAAACTTGGTGGAAATCTAAGATTTGGCGATCCTGCTGAATGGCATGATCGTTTGAAATACAATGATCCAATCGGCAATATATCCGGTAACAAATCTAATGACGAAATTCTACCTGATGCAGCTTCAGAAAAAGAGCTGGTAGGAAGTTGTTTTTGGCTTAAAGAACTTTCACTTTTTTGTATGTTCCTCATTAAGGTGATTATGCTTTTCTGAGATAATTTCTACAATTCCTTGGCTGTAGGGTAATGAATATTTTAAGAATAAAAAGTTTCATGAAGCAATTGAGTGCTACTCAAGAAGTATTGCACTGTGCCCTACTTCCGTTGCTTTTGCAAATAGAGCTATGTCGTATCTTAAACTGAAGAGGTAAGTCTAACCTTCTTGTCTGCTAATATTTGTACGGTCTCACCTTTCCCTTACTGGTTCATTTTAGATCTTTTATTGAATGTCTTTAATCAGACTGAATGATTAATGCTTGTGCCTCATTTTGGACTGCTAGATTTTTTTGAACGATATTTTATTATCCCTTCTATGTTTCTTACATCTTATGTCCTTTTTTTGATGATTCGTATATAATCTCTGTCAGCACAAATCATTAATTCATATATATAAGATTTTAATTGTATCTTTTTTGATGCAATTTAAAGGAACCTGGCAATATCTAGTTATTCCAAGATAGAAGAGGTGGAACTTCTAGGCATCACAAATCTCTCTATCAGGCTTTTATTTTGCCTATTCTAATATGGAGCAGGATCTTTTCTTGTTCATGAAATCTCAAAGCATCTTTGCACTTGCATAATTCTTGATCTCTTTGATTGCTTCCAAACTTTTTCTGCAATCATGAACATATTGGGAATTTGGTCCTTCTTCTGATATCTTCACCTTAATATTAACCAAGGTGTTTTTCTTCTGGCGTATGTGCAAGTGATTCATTAATAAAAAAGAAATATAAGAGAGTTATGGTTAATGAAGGGTCCATTTTCTATCTTCTGTAATGCTTAAAACTGTTCCGTAAGTAGGAATGTAGACGGTGTGGGTTGGTGCAGTTTTTGGCCAAAAACCACAATCGCATTGCAAATACGGATTTTACAAATTGCACCCCACAACAACCACGAAACTGCAGAATTACAAATTTGGTACTGTGCAGTGCAGTTGCGGTTTGATTATCTGCATTTTAAACAAGTAAAAAATATATTTATTTAATAATAAAATAAAAATAAATAATATTAATTTATATTTCTCTAGAATAACAATAAAATAAGAAATAACGATTATTTGATTGGCTATCCAATGGTAATTTAAATATATAAATACAAAATTTGCTGGTGATGTTTCACATGTATCTATAGTCGTTGCTTGTCAATATATGTAGAATGTGCTTTCTTATACCTTGCTTACATTCTTTTTATAAGTTTGTGAGAGACCTGACATCTTTAAGAAGACACTAAATTTTTAAGAATACTAAAAAACTAGCAAATACTTCTACACTTTTCTATAGATATTTTTATTTTGAAGTGGCTCAACTTGTATTGCCTTAGGATCCTATAAATATTATTCATTAAATCATTCAACATGTAGACAAGTTATCCAAATATTTTTAAAAAATATAAATATTAAATATAATAATATAATATATCTATGCTGTGTAGTTGCAGTTTCACTGCACCACAAAGTGAGCTTTTTTAGAAATTGGAATGCACAACTGCAGTTTTGCAGATTGGTGCAGTTTTTGCAGTTGCGGTTTCAATTTGTTCAACCCTACCCATAAGTGAAACTAGTGGTTTCTTGGATCTTATTTTTCCTTATACATGACTTAGTATTTGATGTCTCTTAGATATGAAGAAGCTGAGAATGACTGTACTGAGGCCTTAATATTGGATGACCGTTATGTCAAAGCATACTCTCGTCGAGCAACTGCTAGGAAGGAGCTTGGAAAGCTCAGATCATCAATGGAAGGTGTGGGATAGTGTGTCTGATTTCTTGTGTGTTTGATACCAGTTTATGGATATTGGATTCGTTTGTTTTGGTGTTACGGATAATTTCTGATCACAGATGCTGATTTTGCTGTGAGACTTGAGCCCAATACTCAAGAACTTAGAAAGCAGTATTCAGAGATAAAAGCCCTATATGAGAAGGTATCATATGTATGTTTGATTAAACACATATCTTTCATGTTCACTTGTTGATGTAAATGTCAATCCACAACATTTCTCATATGTTTCTCTCTTTGTAGGAATGTTGATAATCTAGAATCATGGAATCATACTGAAAGTGTGGAAATGAAAATGCCATTTCTTTGTTTAGTACTCAAATCATTCAAATTTGTATGATCACTGTCATTCAAAATGTTCTTGTCTATTATGTTTGCATTATGTAAAAATGGTAATGAATTGCAAATTCTATTACAGCCATTTAAATATTAGGCTATTATTTTTTAGTTGTCTATTAAACAGAAACAAACTTAACCTCATCGAACTTCCTGAAAAGCATTGCTTCATCTAGCTAAGGTCATGAATATTGACCTTGTCAGTTGATCTGCAAAATCATGCCAAGGATAATATATTTGAGACTAGAAGTTGAGTGTCTTTTGTTTACCAAGGTGTACAAGATTGCACTTAGATCCTTTCTTCTTCTCCTTTTTGTTCTCACATGATACCTGCACACATAACATGTTGTTTTGTTTTTATGGATGCTAGCATCTGTAAGTTTATTTTTGTCTTTCATTTTTCTTTATCCCTGAGTAGGAGGAATGGGTACCAGTAGATCAATTTTAAGAATGAAACTAATATTTTTGAAACTTTGGAAGCAAATCACAATATTTCTATTACAATTTTATGAAACACATCATTAAAAAATAAATTCTGATCTCTTTCTCTGTTGGTAACTTCTAATATTTCTGTGATGATTTTAATAGCCTTTGAACAAAGTAGAACCTTATGCTGCATAACTGATGAAGATCTAATGTTGCAGGAAGTTGTGAAAAGGGAATCTGGAGTCTTCAAACCAATCATTCAAGACAGCCATAGAACAGAGAGTTCAGGAATGAAATCAAAAGATGTCAAAAATGATTATCTGGTCTCAAGTAAAATTCACAAGGAGGGAGCAAGTGCACAAAAATCTGGTATCGTGGTATGTGGCAAATCCTATGGTTTATATGATTAATTATTGGAGGACCATTTTGCAAAGTAAGATATTCTATAATTAAATACTATCAATAGTGAATTCTATATTCATTAGAATACTATGTTGGTTATATATAGAATATAATGAAATAATAGTAAAATAAGATTTTTAATAATGTTGGTCCTTGTTGTTCAAAGGAAAATGGCTACTTGAAAAATCTACTACCTGCAAGTACTTTCTTGGCTTAGATTGACCAATCTCCAATACTATTTCAGTCAAGATTCTGATGCATATCACCTGGGCTGAGGTGTGTTGACATTATGTAAATTGACCAAAACCAAACTGTCCATGGACTGGTCTATGGAGGGACCAGTACGCTCTGTATTGAAAACCTTGGCGATGGTTGTCTAATATATTGGAATTGGAATATTGGTGAACGATATCATCACAAGCAGAATGCCCACTTCGGTTTCACATTTATAAATGTGGACAACCGTAGGATGATACCTTATCATATTAGAACGGTGGTCTTACTGTTTTTGTTGTATGCAGGATAAACGTTTTGGATTTCATGATTTCCATCATTTTATAGTGTTTTTTTTGTATTCCTTAGTGACAGTGAAGGATTATTGTTTATTCTTTTTTCATATGCTTGCAAAAGAAAAATGAAGGTGTTCCACAGAAGAATGAGCTAAAAGCATCACTACAAGAAGTTGCATCCCGTGCTGCATCTCGAGCTATGGCTTTGACAGCTAATAATATTACTGCTCCAAAGTCAGCTTATGAGTTTGAAGTTTCTTGGAGGGCGCTCTCTAATGACTCTTCTCTGCAAGCTCAGTTGTTGAAGGTTTGTTTGGATTTTACTTTGTTGAGGGACATTTTATTGCATTAAGGTGCTGACTTTGTACACCTCTCAACTTGTGAGTCAGATGATCCCGCCATCTCAACTGCCTCAGATATTTAAGAATGCTCTGTCTGCCCCTATTTTGGTTGACATTATTAAGTGCATTGCCACTTTTACCAAGTAACTAATTCCTATTCCTATTAAATTATTTGACTTGGCTATTTGACCCTTCATTGATGATGAAATGTATTTCAATTTCAGGGAAGACAGTGAATTAACTGTTAGTATTCTTGATAATATGACGAGAATACCACGATTTGACATGATAATCATGTGCCTGTCCGCTAAGGACCGATCCGGTAAGCTGAGACTTTAAATTATGATTTTTTAGAAGTATTATATGCATATTAGTCAATATTTTTTAGTATCTTAGCTTGCAGTTCTTTTACTTGTTTACTCAATGCCTAATTTGACAAAAGAAGATTGCTTTCTTATTTGGAAAAATTCTGCTTCTTGATTTCTTTGTTTTGCTGGATCATTCAAACTAAAATTTTGATTATCATGTTTGCTATGTGATTTATTATTATATTGTTGTCTGTTGATAGTATCTTTTTGGATCTTTTCATTGATGTCAATCCTTATGAAAGCTTAAGGTACTGGATGAGGTAGCTAGATAGGGTCTTCATTCATTGCACTGCCAGTTACCCACTTACATATGAACGGGTTCAGCAGGTGGACTCGTCTCTACTTGGGGTTTATATATTTTCAAACATGAGATCACAAACTTTAGTGCGATCTTTTTGATTATTTACCCGTGAGACAGAGTAGTGCATCCTCATCAAATATTTTTATTTATGGGATATTGAAACCCTGAACTATAGATTCTATCTTCGTTACAGACTCCTTTTAGAATCATATGGTATATTTTGTGAAAATTTACCATATGTTCTAGGTTTTCTAGTGTTGTTATCCTGCTCACATGCATGGGTGGAAGTTATGAGGATAGAAAGTAATAGATCATGCTTCATCTACTAGCGTAAGCGTTTCCTGATTGTAGGTCACACGTTAAAATATTAGCCTCATCTTTTTTCTCTTGTTCGCATATTACAGGAGTGGAGAATATTAGTAAATAAATCTTTCTTTAGATATTGTATACGAAGTGCTAGGAAGTTTTTGAGAATCAGTTGTGATGCTCTTTTTTTCATTTGATTAAGCAACTAGATGAAAATAAAAAGATTATTCGTTATTCAAGCAAAATATGAAAACAATATGTTGATAATTATATATGCGTCTGTGTTGCTGTCTATCCGTTTTGGCAAAAGATAAGATCATCGTGCTAGGAGACTGGATCTCCAGAACAAGGATTTTTCTCATAGTGATAAATGATCATCTTAGTTGACCGCCATTGCATTCTCGTTGTTACTTTTATCAGAAATCAAGCGGATGTGGGAGGAAATCTTCTCCAGTAGTACAATTCAAGCTGCCCACAGGGAAGCATTGGTTCAGCTTCGACCAAAATACTGCTGCGACGAGTGGCAGGATCAAATGTTTGGATCGAACGGATGGTCAAAGGAGCGGTGACGCATGAATCATCCTTGTAAGAGGGGTTTTGTTTTGCTGGGTTAACCGTTGCATATATAAACCTTTTGATGCTGTACATTTGTGCATTAATCTATGATAAAAAGAAAAGACCTTTGTGAATCGGCCTTGTGAATTTTGCATTTGATGAAAAGGCTGGAATCGGCGACGCATGAATCATCCTTGTAAGAGAATTTTGTTTTGCTGGGTTAACCGTTGCATATATAAACCTTTTGATGCTGTACATTTGTGCATTAATCTATGATAAAAAGAAAAGACCTTTGTGAATCGGCCTTGTGAATTCTGCATTTGATGAAAAGGCTGGAACGGGTGGATCATCTTCTTCCACAACAATTCTGCTTCTAGTCTTTGCAGATGTCTTCATGGATCATCTTTGCATGTGATGTTCTGCTTGCATTATTATTAGTGGAATGTCAATTTCTGGTGCCACATCTTCATGCTCCTCCACCGTTCCTTTGTTTGTCTAATTACGTCAGAAGTTCCAGAATTCTGAAATAATTTTTAGAAAAGGTTTGGGTTTTCTGGAAAATTAAATTAGTGAAGGTGGGAAGTATATAGAAATGTCAATAAGATTAATTATGCAAAGACATGCTTTACATGTGAAATATGCCCAGTGAAGATCCCTGTGATTTTTCTTGTCTTGAATTTTTTTTTGTTTCTAAATTTTTCAAAAAATAGGTGCCTATTGCATTCGGATAAAACCTAGCTAATCGTGTTTTTACATTCACTTTTGCAATTAAGTAATAATAATAAATAAATTTGGTATTATAAACGACTCACCTTCCGGTCCGAGTACGTAAAAGCCCGTTAGTTTGCTTCGGCCGGGAATTGAGTTCGGAACTTATTGTGGAGAGCAAAACATTCTGCCGCCGCTCCACTTCTTTTCTAAGTACTTCATAAACCCTACTAAATAATGATTCTTCGTCTCCTACAGCCGACCCCAGCTTTACAAATTCGTGGTGTTTGCCAGAAGCAACCTCTTTATGCTGGAGAACCTGGCCTCAATGAATTAAAAAATCAACTCAGATTGTCATTCAGAAAATTCATTGGAAGGCCCAGAAAACTGCATTTGAGGACAGCTGTGCAAACAATACAGACTGCCCATATAGAAATGCAGCAAGATTTCCATCTGGCGTATGAAGCAACCACTCCTCAGTTGTTGCAGGTGGTATTGACTGTTTGGACTTGGTTCTTGAATATGTTCAAGATATCAAATAGTACTTCTCATTTTTTTAATAACAAAAAAATCCCTTGGCAAAACAAATTTCATATGAATTTTAGTGCCTGTTGTCAGAATAAACTTTCGGAGTATCAGAATTGACCCAAATCCCTTCTTCTGATGTGTGCTGCAGAACAAAAGCAAATCATAAAGGAAAGCATCTCAAATTTTGTTGTTTGTTTATTCAATATAGTTCTGCACCTCCAGCACCCAAAAGTCTTCTACACAGAGAAGGTACTCGATTGCAAAACTATGGTTAATCCAGATTCCGGTTCAGTTATTCTTGTGTATTGAGGTTCTTACAACAATTGCTGGGAAGCATTCTTTTCATATGGATGCATGCCGTGCTAGCCAATGCGTGCATGTCCCTATGATGCTTTTCAAGGACTTCCATCACCTCAGAGATTCTCCAGAAGAAGGATGCTTTCAAGATCTTTATAATCATATGGTTGATCGTCAGTTCTCTGTTAATTTATATTCTTCATGCTGCAAACTTTTATAACCACCCTCAAGCACCGGACACGGTAAGCTTGTAGTATCTGGGCATATTTCTTTCTTTTGTTGCACAGTTGACATATATGTATCAAAATTGTTTCCTTATCCATAAGGTTTTGTTTGCTAGTAAGCATCTTTTGCACGTCTATGATAAAATAATTGTTTTTGTTCTGCCTTATAGTGAGGTTGAACAATGTGTTTCTCTACTCCAACAATCAGTGATCACTTTGCTTAACTGTCTGGAGACTGCTGGGGCAAATTCACTCAGCAGAAAAGGTTACTTTACCTGGGATGTCCAGGAGGGAGTAAAATGTGCCAGCTTCCTAAGGAGGATCTATTAAGAGGTATGATGATGAGTGTTTTTTGTTCGTTTCTTTTGTTACTTCATGCATCGGTTACTAACGTTTTAATTTGGACTCCCATGCGTACTCAAATGGTGATTGACTAGTAAAGTAATTTTCCTTGGTATCTATTCTATTGTTGTCATGACATGTGTGGGTCCTACAAAATGGATTTTTCACTCTAACCGTATGGGGTTCTTGAGGGTTAATGAGAAGACAATACAGGTGTGTCCCTTGTTATCTATTCTCTTGTGGTCATGATGGTGTGACAAAAGACTTGGGATTTCAAGTTCAAACGCTAGTGTCATCAAATATTCATTGGCCAACATGCTTGGTGTCAATTTATACCATTCAAAAGGAACCAGGATGAGGAACAGATGGATAGTGTCACTATCATGCTTTGGATGCTACATCGCATGATGTAATCATGATTAAAATAACTGAAATGATAAATCATGGTTCTTCAGTCTAATATTTTCTTGCAATGACCTTGGTTAATTGTAAAAGACGTAGGTTGATGTCAAATTGTAGTACGGATTTCTGATGTGAAGGCTTTAGCTTGACTATGTAGTCTACTTGCTTGCTGCACATGTGGCAGTCACATGGAAGCAAAACAATGTGGCAGCCAATATTGCTGCTTACAATTTTCCATATTGTGCATCAGCATGGGCACTGTCAGTGATCATTAACCCAGTTCGTCAGAGGGGAGGATTGACACTGGGAGTTTGAGGTTTCTATGGAGCATGTGGATGCATTATGGGCTTTTAAGCATCTCACTCGATCTACCTTCTTTCCACGTATATCAGTGTATACTCTGGATTTGGTCCCTTCAAAACGGGCATCAAAAGGTGAGTTTCTCTGCAAGCATTAAGCAGTTACATTTTTTTTTAGTATTCAACTCCTTTAAAACTTCACCTTACGACCACCTTTCTCATGTCGAGAACCTAAACTTACTATTCCGCAGCTCTTTTTTTTTTGCTCCAAGAGTTACAACCTGACACATTTTGCAGGGAGATCGATGAGGCACTGAGACCTGGCATATATTCAGTAATCGATATATGCAACGCTAATGATATCCAACAGCTTCACACCGTGCTTGATGGTTAGGAGTTCTTTTGCTTAAACTTGGCTTGGCTTATGAAAGAAATTCTCTAAGAAATGACGTATTTACTCTGCACTATTAATTTCTCTCACTCGCAGAGAGTTCATGCAGCACCACCCTTGCGACCTTGCTACATGAGGACCAATTGAACTTTCCAGTTCGAAGGGAAAGTGTGATCTTAAAACCACAGTGATGGCGTCAGCTAGTTTTTGTTCTTCAATCATCGTCCCGCATGCGAGGTGCGGTGGAGGACGGATGACGGTGTTCTTCAAAGTACTGTTTTTTTTGTGCAATTGACTTTGAAGCGTACGATCGTGACGCCTCCCAATTGCTCCGGTCCGAGGTAAGTAAGCCAGCGCTGTACTTATGATGTTGGTACACGTGGCACATGTAAGCTAGTGCTGTACTTATGATATTGGTACACGTCGCACATGTCGGTGCACTGTGGGAGGGAGTTCGTGAGTTGATAGGATGGAGTTGCATCTGTATTATATTTTAAATTTTTATTGATCGACTGAAAAAATATTATTTTAGGATGAAATAGTACTATAAAATTTTGATATTTTGTGTTATAAAATTAAAGAATAATATATACAATCTTATGATATTATTATTATTATTATGATTTATTATATGGGGCTTAAATTTCATTCGCATAGCTGAATGAAAGTTAATATAATTATTCAATATTCCATTTTTATAATAGATAGTATTTTGACAAATAAATTTATAAAAATATAAATGTACTATACTTTTATATCATGATTTTTTTTAAAAAAATTATGATTGAAGAAGAATTTTTAATAAAATAATTTTATTTTATCTCTTTTCATATCTCATTAATAGTTAAAATTTTATAAAGAAAAATTAAAATCAGAAAGTTATGATGATATTCTAATTTATGCTACGGTATAATGCTCTAAAATATTTTTTAAGTACATTACTTTCTTCTTCGATCTATTTTTAAAACCTCCTATTTTATTTTAAATTTATTAAATTTATATAAAAGAATATACTATCTTATTTTTAAATATGTTCATTCATAAATTTGAATCACTGAGCTTTCTATAAACTGATGTTATCGGTGTAAGCCTCCTCCTTGATAAATTCACCGTAAATAATTTATTTTAAATAAAAGCAAACTATAGGTTATAAAATAAAAATTCGAAAGTAATTTATGGGAGTAAATTGTCTAAGAAAAATGACGAAGATATCCTTGTAGAAGGTAAAAAAATAAAATAAATTTAAGAAATCAGCAACGTACTGTAGGGCCACATGCTTGACGTGGAGCCCACCAGTCCTCGTATTCCACGTGGGACAGTGCCTTGGTCATCATTTTAGGTATTAAAAAAATTTGGTATAACCCAAGTCACCTACCTTGGTCTGCGAGGGGGATTCTCCTCCTCCTCCTCCTCCTCCTCCTCCTCCTCTCTGTTCGACGCCGGCTGCTCTCCGGTTGACTCGATAGGCATCCTCCGCCATGGTGACCTCCTCCCGCGCCGCCGATTCCTCCTCCTCCCGTTCCAAGGTACGACTAGCCCATCGCCTCCCCCATCTTCTCCTCGAATTTTCATGTCCTAGACGCGAAATCCAATCTCCGCCTTCTCCTTCTTCCCAATCTTTGCTTCGTAGAGAGTGGACGGAGAGCAGGGGAGGGAAGGGATCGCCAGTCTCTCGTCCAAATTGTCCCAGACGAGGAAGCAAATCAAGGCCCATAGATTGGCTTCCATCAAGGTTTGTCCTTCGAATGCTTCGCCCGCTCGTGGTCGCTTGTAATTTCCTAATCGTCCGACAAGTGACGGGTCTCTGATCTGATCCCCGACAGGAGAAAATGGAGCGGAACAGGAAGAATCTGCAGCTCCACACCCGGAAGCTCTTCGATGCAGCTGTGGCTGCGGAGGCGGCGACGAGGAGCTCATCGAGCCAGTCGAGAGGAGAGAACTTGCTGTCGAGTAGGATGGGAAGTGCCCCCTGCAAGTTGAACGGCTGGGATGTGACGAACGGATCGGGGGAGAAAGAGGTCATGCACAGCCAGGAGGAGGCTTTGTCCTCAGGGACGATGGTGATCATCAGCAATGACGCCAGCAAGGGTGTCGTTCGTTTCCTGAAGCTTCCTCTTGTTGAAAAAATTCCACCATACACCACTTGGATATTCTTAGACAAGTACTAAAGAATCTACATCGGTACCTTTTACTTCTATGAAGTTTCAAATTTTTCTCACGCACTGGGCTTTGCTAAAAGCATTCAGTTTTTCCAAAACCATGCTTTTTATACTGATTAGGAAACCTGAGATTAAAAATCTCCTTATATACTGAGGGTCAACTTTACAAACTAGTTAAGTGCAATTTATAAGTTCTTTTTTGTCACGTATACTATATGAATTGAGAACTCCGGAAACAGAATGAAAATAACATTGCCTAGTACACTTAATATTCAAAAAAATGAACTGTACGAAGTGCAGTATTGGTTCACTCCTAAAGATCTCCATATTAACCACAGATGTCCTAAGTTCAAAATCCACCTTCATCACTTACCTTGACAATTCCAACTTCAGTAATGGTGAACAGCTAGCTATCTTCTCGGCAAAATTGTAATATTGGCCTTTTGATTTGTTTTGGTCATGAAAATTAGTAATAATCTGAAGTATTGTTTTCAAAGATTAGAATGCTTTCACCAAGAAACTCACTATCAAAAGTTGCAAAGGTAGGAGGAAGCATAAGACATGAGGCTCTTGCGAAGCCGGAGTTTGGAGAAAGGCAATGGACATATGTTAGCTCGAGTCTATGCTCATTGCTCAATCCTGGTTAACCTTGATCGAACAAACTTTATCATGGTTCCTTTTTCTTGGATTTGCAAGCATCCATATGTATGTACATTGATGGCAATGCTGGTCAACTGTATGCAAGCATTCTTATATTCTTAGTTAGAGTTGTATGTGACCATCAAACATGGATGAAATGAAGATTGTGTCGATAGTAATCTTTATCTACATAAAAAAAAAATCATGTTCTTAGTGCTGTAACCTTGATGTATTGTTGTTTAGCCATGTTTTTTCTAGCCGGTCTTCTGGGACCGAGAGTACCTAATTAATTATTAGTGCTAATTAGCATTTGGTTTCTGCTAACTTATATAGTGGAACTTTGTTCTTTTTATGTATATAACATGTACTTGTACACCAATCAACATTTGAACTCCGTAGCTCTGATACTTGACTTAGCTGAAGGTGTGACCTCCTATTTATTGTGTGCCTCCTATTTGGTTGTCTCAAAAATGCTAGGAGGCATGGATGACCATTTTCTTCTTATGGAAATATAGTGAATTTTTTGTTCTTTTATCTTCAAATTGTCCATGCGAAATAGATTCTTTTCTTGTAACCACCATGTAATGTAGATTCTTGTTTGAACTCTTTTTCTTATATTGATTTATCTGTAAAAGCTGATTTCTTTGATACTTGGTAATGGTTAAAGTATTTATTATCCTTAACATGAGATCAACATAGTATTTATGAGAAGATCATTCTACAGTTTAGCTTAATCATCCTCGTTTGTTAATTATAATTAAGACATTCTTTTTCCTCATCTTAGCAAATTCGCCAGATAATGCTTAACATTGTTGTTGACTCTGGCTTAGCTGACTAATTCTATATAATGGGAACTTTTTTAATGTATAAATTCTACCTTTGCTAAGTTAATAACATTTGCCACATTAACCTCTTATACTGTGCAGAAATCAAAGAATGGCTGAAGACCAGTCTGTTGTTGGAAGGAGAAGGATTTATTATGATCCAGTTGGAAATGAGGCCCTCGTTTGTAGTGATACTGATGAAGACATCGCAGAACCAGAAGAAGAGAAACATGAATTCTCTGTAGGGGAAGATCAGATCCTATGGTACGTATTACTGCAATAATTTTTACTATTCTTTCTTGAAGAGATCATGCCATCTTCACCTGGATAAGAAAGCAGAAAAGTTGTTTAGAAATCCAATTTCCTCAACATTGAAGGTTGTTATTCTATTCTGTTGATGCCATTTTTTGTAGCATATCAGCAGTGCTTCAAAATCCTGTGTTTACCAAAAAAATCTCTCTGATATGCCTAATAATGGTGCTTCTCTAATAATGGCGCTTCTCATACTAAACCACGTGGAATGTCATGATATTTTGAAACTTCTTGTTTGGAGTATTCAAATCTTGTGAATCCTGATTATGGATCATAAGATGCTTTTCACTTGCCTTCTGTGAGTCTAAGACCTACTCATACTTTTCAAGTCTCTTTTCTTATGTTTATCCTGAATTAAAAGGAATAATTGCATTGGCACCCATTAGTTAAGAGTAGTTGCACCCTTATACCTTTGTTTGAGATTTGAACTTATACCCTAGCAATTTCCAATCAGCACCCTCTGTGGACTAAAATATTAATTTATTAACCAACATTGGTGTTACCTCAAATATTAGTTAGTCGATTTAATCCAGGTGTGGTCTAGATGAGATCTAAGTTTCTGTAATCTGATACTTGTGATAAGCCCTTAACTTTTTTATTTTAATAAAACATGATTGGTCATGCGTTTATAGTCCTAGTTGGCTAGTTTGGTTTGACTATTATTAATATTGTGGTTATCTGGTTTGATAACTCAAAAGAATTTAGTTGAACCTTAGGCCATTCCAGCAGACGCCTGCCATCATTTCTTCCTTTTTGTGCATGATTTGTTTGACACTAATATTTTATGTATAAACAGAAATATACATAGGTAATTGAAGATCCACATAAGAAACAATTTATAAATCTGAAAGAAAGCAGAAAAATGATAAAAATAAGAATCTGTGGACTAAATCTATAGTCTTCAGAATTTGGTCTGAGTTCCTACATTTGGAGTTTATTTTTAAAATTGTTGCAGACTATATAACAAGTATTTTTTTATTTTAACGTTTTGTTGTCTGATAATTCCATTATCTTTCAACTCTAATTTGATGACTAGTGCTTTCTGCTTTTAAGGGTGAACCTTGGTGCAACTACAGGTAGCTAGGAGATTAGGGTTCCAAGTCATGAATATATCCTCTTTTCTAGTTTATGGTTAAGGTTGTGCAAATTAACCTTTCCAAAACTTGATAGTTATTTTGTTGCTTTTTATTTTTTCTATTCTCTGCAATGCTGAATGTAGTTACCTTGATGATATATGAGTCTGCATTATATCAATTATGCTCATAATACTTTCCAAATCATGTTTAGAAGGGAAATCCAAATTTGCAAATCCCTAGTGCCAAATATAAGGAGAGTAATAAATGTAAATAACTTGCCCCAATATTACTATTGTGCTAAAGCTGACCTCACTACCATTTAGTGGATGTACTTTTTTTTTTCATCTCAACAATTTCTATGTGCAGGAAGGCCATTGAAGAGCATGGAACAAATCAGGATGTCCTTAATATCGTGCGCCAATTTGTTGATGCAAGTCATGATGAAATTAAGGTAACCAAGAATAAGGGAAATTTGGGAGACTAAAATGGATTAGCTGTGAGAAGCTCTGAGAGTGTTACTTTTTCTTTATTGACATGCTTTATAATTCGCATGAAATACACATGAGCATGGCCTTTCTCATTCTTATGGTTTGGTTTATGGAGCTCATAAATTTCAGGATATGCATAATATTATTTTTGCAGAAAAGATATGAAATGCTTCTGGCAAAATACAATAAGAAACAGAAAAGTGTGTCAAAAGATCACACTGAAGATGATTCAGATGGGAGATTGTTTGCTGATAAGAGGCTTGATGCAGCTTTAGATTCTTTTGATAATCTCTTCTGTCGTCGTTGCCTTGTAAATTCCTTTGTTCCAATATTTTCCTTCTTAAAGCAGCTTCTTTTTGTTGGTTTGTTTAGAATGTTAATGTCACTAAATAGATTTACTGCTGGCAGATTTTTGACTGTCGACTTCATGGCTGTTCCCAGAACTTAATCATCCCTGTGAGTCATATTCTGGAGTTTTCCTTGTACTGAATTTAACACTGCTTGCTGATATTTCTTGACTCTGTTTTGTCAGAACGAAAAGCAGTCTGTTGGTTTTGATCTTGACGAGAATAAGGGACCTTGTGGTGATCAATGCTACCTTAGGGTACGATTTTCATGCTTAGCAAAGCACAAATTTCCTTCTCTCAATGAGAAATCTGTCTCAGGATATAATTACTGGGTATAAGATAGGAACTAAGTAGCATGCCTTACATTTTACTTGCTATCTTATTTTGGTTGAACTCTAAGAAAGAGCAATGGTTGTTTTTCTATTGACACCTCTTTTTGGATAATGGCTAGCTATTCTATGTTGCTGTTTTTAGCTTCATAGGACTATATAGGCTGGAGCTACCTGCCAAAATGGAGGTTAAAGACCAGCAATATTAAAAAAATAATTTTATGCTGTACTTCAGTTTCAATTGGCTGAAAAGGTGATATCAACTAAATCAATAAAATACATGTCTTCTGTTTTCTCCAATGGTTTACATTATCTTGAAATTTCACTTTAGATCATAGTCATACTAGGTCCATACATTATCTGAAATGTTGCTTTGGCTAATCAGTTATGATTCTGTTTAAATTAGACCATATCAGCCATTTGTTCTCGATCGTTTCAGAATCTTCATAGAACATTATTCTCCTAGTTGCTGTTGCTGTCAGTATGTCAATCAGGTTATGGTTGAATGAACATTATTCTTAGCATTCTCATATACCCAAGGATTGTAATGCATGAAAAAGAGACCTCTTAATATGTCATGGTATATAACACCAAATTGTGAATTACTAAAATGTCGAATCACAGATCATTAGGAAGTTAGCACTTGCACTTAGAACTTTATCATCTAGTCTCTGCGGTTAGCTTGTATAGTTTTAGTATGCCAGAAACACAAGTTCTTTGAATCGAGAAACAACTAACATGTTTCCCTTCTTTCTTCAGAGAAAAGAATTTGTTAGAACTCAAACCAGTGCTGACCCTGGTACCCAGCCTACACGAGATACAGAATCTCAAACATTAACTGCAAAAGGACCTGATACTTCTCTCCTCTCTGAATCTGAAGACTCAAATCCTGATGATGAGAATGCAAAACAGATTACTTCTGAGAAGATATGCACTGATGTGAATACTGGTGTCGTTTCTACAGAAACTTCTGATAGAAGTGATAAGCAAGATTCTGAAGATACTGATGATATGGATGTGACATCTGACATTCCATTGAAAAATTTGGCCAAATGCAAGGCCTCGAAGGATCGTAGATGCTTACTAGGCAAACCGGAAGCTAGTGCAGAAATCGTGACGGGTTCTAATAAGAAACGTAAGAGGCCATCAAGCCCAGAGGCTCCTTTGATCAGTGAAGATTCATTAGGTGGACATCCCAATCCAAATTCTGGTAGTAAATGTCCAGATTCTGATGCACCTGCTCCCATTCAACCTCAGGAGGTTATAAATGAATTGGTTGAACATCCTCCCAACAAAGATTTTTGTGTTGGTAGCAGCAGTAATACCATAGAAGAGAGAACAAAAGATACTATTAGATGTACCACAGCAATGACTGCTCCTAGCAGGAATCAAACTGCCCATGGTTGGAATACCATGGAGAAAGATTTGTACTTGAAAGGAATCGAAATATTTGGAGAAAACTGGTATTCTAAGAAATATTCTCCCTTTTACCATTATATGGAGTATATAGAAATGTCAATAAGATTAATTATGCAAAGACATGCTTTACATGTGAAATATGCCCAGTGAATATCTGTGTGTGATTTTTCCCTGTCTTGTTTCTTTTCTTGAAATTTTTTTGTTTTAAATTTCCCAAAAAATAGGTGCCTATTGCATTCAGATAAAAGAAGTTAAACTAGCTATTCATGTTTTTACATTCACTTTTGTTAGCTGCCCTTGCTGTCAGGGGAATGATGGGTAACTGCTCCTATGCAATCTGATTTATGCTCATTGGTAAACATCTTAAGCTACACAGTTCTTGCAAATGTATTGCATAAAAAATTTAGGAATGTATTGAATTCTACCAGTTTTTTCAAGCCAATACTGTTCCGGAGCTGTTTGGTAGATTATCTCATGATGTGATTATATTCTTAACATTTGTGGTATATTTTTGTTAATTTTATCCAAGAGCCATCATCAGTAGCTATTATTTGAATTCAAATCCTTACATCTTCAGTGATTCTTGTTTTCTCAGCTGTCTAAGTTTTTACTTCGTATTCATATGATTGCTCATTTTCTGTAGTTGTCTCATAGCAAGAAACCTACTTTCTGGGCTGAAGACATGCTTGGAAGTTGCAAATTACATGGCCAGCTATGGTGCTTCATTAGCAAGCAGGCCCATGTTTGCAAATTCATGCTTTGATGACAGTGGAAAGGCAGATCAGGAACATATGGTGCGTCTCAAGTAATGTGCATGTTTCACGTGACAACAGTTTCCATATTCATTGATTACGGGCACAACTATAATTATGTGAATTTTGAAAGTTAGGCAGCCACGACTTTAGTAAATCTATCTGATGAATTGTGGTACATATTCTTAGTTTTTTCTGATTCTGAAGTTTATACTGTGAAATATGAATACTGTCATTTTAGGAAATAGCAACTTGATGATATAAGAAATAGTCATTACCTATGATTGCATATATATATTTCTTTTATTTTAGTGAGTTTTAAACTCATAACCTCGAGTGTTAAGTCTTAGGTTCTAATAAGATGAGTGTATATTATGCGCACACTTGTGATTGTATCTTATCAACGTAAGTGTATAACAACATGAAATGATTAGTTCTGTTGAAAAGTTTGCTTGCCTTTCTGAACTCACTTTCCCCATCAAAGCATATTTTGTCACCAGTTGTTTGCTTAACTTACAATAATGCAATCAAGATGCAAAAAGAAAGAGCTACAAGCGATATTGTCAATATTGAAATTTATTTAGTAAACTGGTTATGGCACTTTGCAATCCATATCATCTGTTTTTTCAGCACATATAAAATTAATCAGTAACAATCACTGATTCAGTAGTTTAAAATTTTCCTCTTATTTCTATCATTTTATTCCCTTATGCTTCTATTCTGATTATGTACTTATTGAACACTGTCTCATAATGCGTGTAGATTATACTTCTTTGTCTTTATCTTTTAAGCTGATGTTACCATGTAGGATCAAGATATTCCCACAAGAGCAAGAATATTACGTAGGAGGGGAAAAGCACGGAAGCTCAAGTACACCTGGAAATCTGCTGGATATCCTTATATTCGCAAAAGAATTGCGGATGGAAAACAGCAGTCATGCAAGCAGTACACGCCATGTGGCTGCCAACAGATGTGTGGCAAACAATGCCCATGCATGCACAATGGCACTTGCTGTGAAAAGTATTGTGGGTATGCTATGCTACCTTTCCATCAGTAAATAAAGAATTAGAAAGCGATTGTTTCTATATAACTTCTAGTCAGCAGCAAATGTACCGGGAAAACTAACTTCCACATCAAAAGTGATCATTTCTACTTCCTTTTCATAAAAAAAAAGTGATTGTTTCGACATCAACTTCTACTTTGAGCATAAATTTGATGGAAAAACTAATGATATTAATTCAAACGAACACGGAGTTTATGTTGATGAACATGATTGTAAAAGGCACTAAGAATTTCATGTGGAAGTTCATTGGAAGGCACTAACATTTTCAAACGTTATGATTAACCTTCTAATTGATTTATAATTTTCTATTCTGATATATAGGTGTTCTAAGGGTTGCAAAAATCGGTTCCGAGGATGCCATTGTGCTAAGAGCCAGTGCAGAAGCAGGCAATGTCCTTGCTTTGCAGCAGGTCGTGAATGTGATCCTGATGTCTGCAGGAATTGTTGGGTTAGGTAAATGAAAATGCTGATGTTATAACTTTCTCTAGAACTCCAATAATTATGTTCCACTGAGTTAGTGCATCTCTTTTTAATTGCATGGCTAAAAATAATCTATTTCTTGGAAAAGCGAATTATATGCTCTAGTATATTTGTTTTGCATATTATAATGTGACAAGCTAAAAGCAAATTATAATCTTTTCAATCTTTTATTAGCCTTTCCATTCCAAAAGAACAATGTTTATTAGCATGGAAATTTAAAAAAAAAAAGGCTGAAGATTTGTTCATTGAGATAGAATAATTTCCTGCCTTTTGGTATTCTAACAAATTGTCTCATCGGGTTCTCACACACTGTTAATGGAATTTCTTAAGTAAATCATATAGATATCCAATCTGAGTGAACTCATCATATTACATGGTTTAATGAATGTGGAATACACATTTACACAAGAAATATTTCCTTTTATGCAGCTGTGGAGATGGTTCACTAGGTGAGCCAACATCCCGTGGTGATGATTATCAGTGTGGCAACATGAAGCTCCTGCTAAAGCAGCAGGAAAGAGTGAGTTGGACCACCCTTACAGTAACGTTATCCATTCCTTTATCATCTCAAAATGATATGTTCTTGATGTTTCCCCTTGCTGTTCATGTAGATTTTGTTGGCAAGGTCTGATGTTGCAGGTTGGGGAGCCTTTATTAGGGTTAGTAAATTTCTCGTGTATTTTACTTGTACTTTTACCAGAAATGGAGGAATTAATTTATACTGGTTACATTATGAATAGAACCCAGTTAACAAAAATGATTATCTTGGAGAGTACACTGGCGAATTGATTTCCCACAGAGAAGCAGATAAACGGGGGAAGATCTATGACCGTGCAAACTCATCTTTTCTTTTTGACTTGAACGATCAGGTAATTTGATAGTTTCCGTGACATGGAAACTTTGCTTAATTTGCTCAAGTAGAGATATATCTGGCAAAGCAATTACTCTTGTAATGTTTCTTTTTGACATGATAAATAATTTCATCCTTGCTTAACTTAATTTTGAGTTTTTTATTAACATCAAATAAATAATTTTGTGTTTCTGATGTATGCCTGCAGTATGTACTTGATGCTTACCGCAAGGGTGACAAACTGAAGTTTGCAAATCATTCATCAAATCCAAATTGCTATGCCAAGGTATGTTTAAATCCTGGTATTCCATCACCAACGTTTCAATAAATCATGAGAGATTAAACCATGCACTGAATAATAGAATTTAGCATTTTCTTCAAGAATCTTGCTTAACCATAACTTTTCAGAAATTATAGAAAAACTGTAAGCATAAATCAGTGGACATTCTGAATCGAGAATCAAAAGGCAACGAGTCTTAAGCCAATATCATTCATCCAGAGACGAGCACGACACCATTTAGGGCACACTTCACCTACTAATAGATAGATTTTACATCACTGATATCATATTTACTAAAATCTAATTATTTCAAAAAATTAAATATATAAGATCACGATGATCTTCATTTTTCGTTCATATACAATATAGGCATGCACGTAGCATTCCTTTACATACACTGAACAATACTCGAAGCAAGGCAACATTTTTTTCTTAAAAGAAGACACCTGCAGAGACAAGGGTATTTAATTTAGTTCAAGAGCAGCAGCTTGTGTTATTTAGCCGATCAGCGCGAAAACTCAACCATACATGGATCAAGTAGATATTAAAAAAGAAGAGGACTATTTCGTTCAATCTTTATATTTTCCACAGCAGGCCAAACGTATGGAGAGATCATTTTGCAGGTTATGCTGGTGGCTGGCGATCATCGAGTGGGGATTTTTGCTAAAGAACACATCGAAGCGGGTGAGGAGCTCTTCTACGATTACCGATACGGCCCAGATCAAGCGCCTGCGTGGGCGAGGAAGCCGGAAGGATCAAAGAGAGATGATTCCTCCGTCTCTCACAGCCGGGCACACAAAGTCGCTTGACTACATTTTTTTCTTTATTTACTTTGACATTACAGGAAATCCATGTTGTTGTATATTCATTTAATAAATTATCTGCAACTGATTGATGTCTGTGTGGGTATATATGTACAGAAACAGAGAGCAGATTGATTAGATAGATTCGTGTGATTTAACTTGTCGAATACAAGTATATATAGAGGGAGGGAGGGTTGAGGACTTCTCGAATGGCTCGCTTTCTGGTCATTAAAAGAAATGGATGGATGCAGTGTGATTTGTGAAACGACTAGTCTTTGTACTCTTGGGTTTGTTGAGATGTAATAACAAGCAATGGCAATTTGACATGAAGAGTTGAGCGGTGATTATTTTTTAGGATTATATTGTGGGGGCAGTGATTTGGTGGGGAGTTGTTTCAGAGAAAAATGATTACGTGGCTATATTATTATGATAAATGTGATAGAGCTAATTACACATTGTTCCTAAATTATCCCAGTTCTCAGTACGATGTTTGCTGTAAAATATCTCAACTGTTTAAGAAATCGTATATATATAAACGTTGCTACAAGCATCTCAACGAGTCAAGATGGCCGAGTTGGTCTAAGGCGCTAGTTTCAGGTACTAGTCCGAAAGGGCATGGGTTCGAATCCCATTCTTGACAATTTTTGTTTTCAAAATCCGAGTTGCTCCGCCCCTTCCCCCTTGCAGCACAACCACCAGCTGAACTGAACTTGGTGATTGGGTTGGTGCATCATGATGGACGTCTCTCCACGCTTTGCCCATTCCTTCCCCGGGCACCTCCTCCCAACGCCACAAAGCAGCCAGTCGGGAGGAATCGACGACGAACTTCTCGGCCTCGCCGAAGAATGACTGACCATGTTACTGTCGAACGTGAGGCTCTTCATCAGAGGCATTTAATCGTTCAGTTCATGAGATCGATCAAGCTCTTCATAGTCAGATGATTCAGAACGCACCATCACGCGTTTTTTGTCAGATGCTGCTCCACCTCGACCTCCTTCCCGACGAGGGCGCCGTACTTCTGGAGCACTTCCGCCGACCCGTGCTCGTCGACCGCTCACCTGTGTTGGTTGGTCCTCATCGCGCGGTGAAGGCCGCGAGGCTTTCGCCGACGAAAGGGATGCGAAGAGCCAGCCGGGAGGCAGCCTCTTCTTGGATGAAGGCGTCGTCCTCGACCGCCTGGTGAGCAGATGAAAGAAGGGAGGAAGCGATCCGAGGAGGAGGAGGAGGAAGGCGATGAAGATGACGGCCATTTTAATTTGGCCGGAGTTCTACTTGTACTCTGACAGAGGGATATCTAAGTCATAATAAGGGGGATATTGCCAGCACCAAATTTTGAATTGAATGCTGAGATGCTGCATGACAAAGGAGGACAAAGTCCAGGTGATTTTGGCCGGTTTGCAGAAGACTACATCATGTTCAACCTACAACTTCTGATGCTTTTATTTCTAACTTGTCACGTCCCCATGAGTTACTCTAATTCTAATGCAAACGCTTTACATAATGTCATAGATTCTTGTAGATATCTGTCTATAATTTATAAAGAATTTTAATCTAGTAACAATGACTTCATAAAACTTCTTATGCGAATGTACAGAACATCTACCTGCAAAGGATTTCAGTGGGTAATGAGTCTAGTCACCTTTAAACTTGGTGAGTATTGAAATTACTGTTTTCAATTGAATATCTAGAACCCATATAGAACATTTGCAATGGATTTCAATTAGTATTGAATATCTATAACTCATATAGAACTCAATTGCTCTAACCAAAAGAATATATACTTTGTGTACCTAAAGTTCAATTTGTTATTATTGTAAATGGTGTAGTTATCTCTTTTTCCTCGTGAGGAGGAGTCACATATGTCTGAATTACGGATAATATGTTATTCTTTTTAGAGGCTAAGGATGAATATATAAGAAATCTGCGATTACTCCTTGATTATTTTTATGCTGCATCATGAAAAAATCCCTACTCATTCACTTGCAAGGTAATCAGGAAGTGCCAAGAAGGTTCATTGCTATTTTGGGTTATTCAGGACATTCCCAATAAAGTATTTGGAGCTACCGTTAAGAGATGCAACTTGAAGAAGAATGATGGAGATTATAATCTTGCACAATGGAAAGGTTTTCTACTACCCAAATGAGGTAGACTTATTCTGCTAAATTTGATACTCTCCTCTGTCTCATCATACTACTCTACATTCTTCAAGATGTCTCTTTGGGTAATCAAGGAATTGGATCAGAAGATGCATTTTATAAGGTAAGAATGAGGGGCAAAACCACAATTTAAATTCTGTAAATTAAAAGAGTGGTTACGATATTGTGAGAAAATGGTAGCCCCAAAGTGCTTGAGATATGGCTACATAATGATGCAAGACTAGGTTCTTGGTCATGAAAATTGATTAAAGGCAACTCCTCCAAATGAGCTAGAGTAGTCGGATGGAAATATTTTCAAACAACGAATTAATTTATGGATAGAGGCATTGGTGATCTCAAAACTCAAAAAGTTTTTATATACAGTCTAGATTGTGAAGTTGCAGATCGTGTGAATTACTGAAGAATGACATAAATGCACATGGGGATTTTCTTAGTGTCGAACACCAAAATAGCACCTTATCTCAGTATATTTAATGTACAATTTCATGAGGGAATTAGGCATCTGAGACATTGAAGGATGTATCTTATGAAAAGTAAAGTTACCGTTGAAAGTTAACTCTGTCAATTAGTTGATGAGGAAAGATAAATTATGCACCAAAATGAGAATGATATTTAAAGAGATTGTGGTTGAGAAACTTTGCATTTTGTGTAAGATGGAGGTTGAGACAAAGGACCATCTCTTTTATCAGTATCTTTACACAATAAATAGGTGGATTACCTATTTGCAGCAACTGCAAATTTAATATGATATCACTCCCATGACATGGATTACCAAGGAGAAGGAATACAAAAAAGATAAAAACAATTAGCTACAATATATGTTTGGGAAGAAAGGAATTCAATATATGCAGTTGGAGGAGTTGCCATGCTCTCACCTTCTTCACAGGGCATCTGTCGCCTTGAGAGTAGTATCATGCTATTTTTTTTTCTTTACTTATTTGATGTTTAGTATTGTATGAGCATATAATTTATACACATTGGTTATCCTTATTAATCCCACATCGCCCAGTATTATTTGTGATGACAGGAAAAAGTAATATAAGAGGCATGTGAGGCTTCCTTTCTTCCATACTTACCTGGACAGAGTCTTTGGGCGATCAAGGAGGCTCAAGGCTTAGATCAATGGCCTTCATCGCACTTTGAAGGAGCATTGCTCTACCATCTCCTCAAATGGGGAGAGTGGATGTCATAATTTATGGTTGAGGGGGATACGCGTTCGCGCGGCCCCTACCTACACATATAAATATTTTAACTTAAGGTTAATTTAATTTTAACCTAAGCATTTGCATTTTTCTCTGCTATGAGCTCTGATTCATTTGATCATTAATTACTCTGAATTATTTCTTTTTCATATAAACATTATTTTCTATACAAATTCACCTACTCTATCAAATATGGATACACCTCAGTTAGCTTTGGTAATATTATTGATTAATTCCGATCAGCACCCTCGCAGGACTAAAATATTAATTAATTAAACTACATTGGTGTTAGCTCAAATCTTAGTCAGACGGTTTAGGTTTAATCTAAGTTTTTGTAATCTGATACTTGTGATAAGCCCTTAACTTTTTATTTTAATAATACATGATTGTCCATGTGTTTATAGTTCCTAGTTGGCTAGTTTGGTTTGACTATAATTAATATTGTGGTTATCTGGTTTGATAACTCGAAGAATTTAGTTGGACCTTACGCCATTCCAGCAGACGCCTGCCATCATTCCTTCCTTTTTGTTCACGATTTGTTTGACACTAATAATTTATGTATAAACAGAAATTTCCATAGGTAATTGAAGATCCACACGAGAAACAATTTATAAATCTGAAAGAAAGCAGAAAAAATGGGAAAAATAAGAAGCTGTGGACTAATTCTATAGTCTTCAGAGTTTGGTCTGAGTTCCTACATTTGGAGTTTATTTTTAAATTTGTTGCAGACTATATAACAAGTATTTTTTTTATTTTAATGTTTTGTTGTCTGATCATTCCATTATTTTTCAACTCTAATTTGATGACTAGTGCTTTCTGCTTCTAAGGGTGAACCTTGGTGCAAATATAGGGAGCTAGGAGATTGGGGTTCCAATTCATGAGAATATCATCTTCTCTAGTTTATGGTTAAGGTTGTTCAAATTAAAACTTGAGGGTTATTTTGGTGCTTTTTATTTTTGCTATTCTCTGTGATGCTGAATGTAGTTATCTTGATGATGTATGAGTCTGCATTATATCAATTGTGCTCATAATACTTTCCAAATCATGTCGACTAGAATGAAAATCCAAATTTGCAAAGCCCTAGTGTCAAATATAAGGAGAGTAATGAATGTAAATAACTTGTCCTAATCTTACTATTGTGCCACAAAGCTGACCTCACTAGCATTAAGTGGATGTACTATTTTCTTTTCATCTCAACAATGCAACCATTTCATTTTCTATGTGCAGGAAGGCCATTGAAGAGCATGGAACAAATCAGGATGTCCTGAATATTGTGCGCCAGTTTGTTGATGCAAGTCATGATGAAATTTAAGATAACCAAGAATAAGGGAAATTCGGGAGACTAAAATGGATTAGCTGTTAGAAGCTCTGAGAAGAGTTACTTTTTCTTTATTGACATGCTTTATACTTAGCATGAAATACACTTGAGCATGGCCTTTCTCA
Source organism: Thalia dealbata (assembly GCA_030544415.1). Classification (NCBI taxonomy): domain Eukaryota; kingdom Viridiplantae; phylum Streptophyta; class Magnoliopsida; order Zingiberales; family Marantaceae; genus Thalia; species Thalia dealbata. The sequence continues at coordinate 18,816,094 of CM060458.1, forward strand.
TTCTTATGGTTGGGTTTAAGGAGCTCATAAATTTCAGGATATGCATAACATTACTTTTGCAGAAAAGATATACCATAAGAAACAGAAAAGTGTGTCAAAAGATCACACTGAAGATGATTCAGATGGGAGATTGTTTGCTGATAAGAGGCTTGATGCATCTTTAGATTCTTTTGATAATCTCTTCTGTCGTCGTTGCTTGGTAAATTCCTTTGTTCCAATACTTTCCTTCTTAAAGCAGCTTCTTTTTGTTGGTTTGTTTAGAATGTTACTGTCACTAATAGATTTACTGCTGGCAGATTTATTACTGTCGACTTCATGGCTGTTCCCAGAACTTAATCATCCCTGTGAGTCATATTCTGGAGTTTTCCTTTACTTGTACAGAATTTAACACTGCTTGCTGATATTTCTTGACTCTGTTTTGTCAGAATGAAAAGCAGTCTGTTGGTTTTGATCTTGACGAGAATGAGGGACCTTGTGGTGATCAATGCTACCTTCCGCAAAGCACAAATTTCCTTCCCTCAATGAGAAATCTGTCTCGGGACATGATTACTGGGTATAAGATAGGAACTAAGTAGCAGCATGCCTTACCATTTTTCTTGCTCGCCTATTTTGGTTGAACTATAAGAAAGAGCAAGAGTTGTTTTTCCATGTTGCTGTTTTTGGATTCATAGGACTTTATAAAGGCTGGAGCTACCTGCCAAATTGGAGGTTAAAGACCAGCAATATTAAAAAAGTGTTAGAAAAAACTATTTGCAGCGATTGCAGGAAAACTAAGAAAAGTCAAAAGGAATTTTCTTGACCTTTTAATCCTTCTACTTAGAGGTGGAGCGAGAGACAACCAAAATTAAGTGAAAAGGATGATTCCTTTGTTGCCTCCTAAAATTTTATTATGTATTATTCAATTTATTCAATTCTCCCTCTGCTTTTCTCCTTCCAAATTTATGGTGTTTTATTTAGTTGAATTTGATTGTCCATATCTAAATTTAGAATAGAGCCTGATAGCTCTGATCATATATTTTATAAATAGTTATTGTACTTCTTATTATTTTTTCTTTTTGTTAATGATTGATTAAAAAATTAATCCCACATCGCCTGGCATTATTTGTGAGTACACGAAGAAGTAATATAAAAGACATGAGGCAACCTTTCTTCCACACTTACCTGGACAGAGTCTTTGGGCGATCAAGGAGGCTCAAGGCTTAGATCAATGGCCTTCATTGCACTTTGAAGGAGCATTGCTCTACCATCTCCTCAAGTAGGAGAATGGATGTCATAATTTATGGTTGAGGGGGATGTGTTCGCTTATACATATAAATATCTGTGTAGGATTGCTTCATCTTTTTATAGAAGTAGAAAGACTAATTTATTAAACCTAACTTTCATGCCTATTCTAAAATTTTATTATTTTTTGGATCTGAATCCATTATTCATCCAGAGTTATTCAAAAAATAACCTGAATAAAAATTTAGATACATGTAAGATTGATAATAATCTAAAAAAAATTGTACTAGACTTTAATACTTTCATGTATCTTCATGAGTCACATAGGCTTTAATATAACCTGAATAAAAATTTAGATACATGTAAGATTGATAATAATCTAAAAAAAATTGTACTAGACTTTAATACTTTCATGTATCTTCATGAGTCACATAGGCTTTAATATTTTCTCTACTTTGGTATCCGATCAATGTTCTCTCCCTTCCCTCCAATACTTACTTGGACAAAGTCTTTGAGCTATCAAGGAGGCTCAAGGCTTAGATCTATGGTTGAGGGGGATACGTGTTCGGTCCCTATCTATACATGTAAATATTTGATGGTATCATGTTCAAGGGTAGGATTGCTTTATTTTTTTGTAAAAGTATAAAGACTAATTTATTAAACCTAACTTTCAATTTAGAGTGAGCATTTTTGCCTATTCTAAAATTTTATTATTTTTAGGATCTGAATCCATTATTCATCCACTGAATTCACTAGATAAAAGTCAGAATATATATGATATACTTAACTATAGTTGGTTGTATTCACCAATTTTTACAATCATAGCTTATTTCAAAGTAGGATTAACCTTATTTCAATTTTTACAATATGTATTCACCATTATTCAAAAAATAATCGTATTTTATACTAGAACAGTTTGTTCTAGTCAATATTCTATAAGAAAAGTAAGTACTCAAATAGAAATTTACTTTTACGAATGATAAACAATATTTTTTTTTTTCAAATGATCCATGTAAGATTGATAATAATCTAAAAAAATTTACTAGACTTTAGTACTTTCTTCAACAAATGGATACTTTCATTTATCTTCGTGAGTCGAACAATTTTTTACTATTTTCTCTACTTGTATTGGTACTATCTACATTATTCATTGGTTTAGTAGGAATTTATTTTAATTTAATCAGATGAGTATTCACTCTATGCACACTTGTTGTACTTATTATTTTTTCTTTTTACTAATGATTGATTTAAAAAATTAATCCCACATCGTTCAGTATTAATTGTGAGGACACGAAGAAGTAGTATAAGAGGCATGTGAAGCTCCCTTTCCTCTATACTTACCTGGACAGAGTCTTTGAGCGATCAAGGAGGCTTAAGGCTTAGATCAATGGCCTTCGTTGCACTTTGAAGGAGCATTGCTCTACTATCTCCTCAATGGGGAGAGTGGATGTCATAATTTATGGTTAAGGGGGATACGCGTTCGCGTGGCCCCTAACTACACATATAAATATTTGTTGGTATTATGTTCGGTGTTGGATTGCTTCATCTTTTTATAGAAGTGGCAATACTAATGGGGTTTTGGTAAAAGTCTTTACTTTAATGTGAACATTATTTCATGGTAATTATTACATATAAATGTTTGTTGGTATCATGTTAAAGTGTAGCATTGTTTCATCTTTTTATAGAAGTGGAAAGACTAATTGAGTTTTTGCAGATGTCTTTAGTTTCTCGTGAATATCCCATTTGATCACCAAAAAATTATTTTTAAGATCCGAATCCATTATTCATCTAGTGAATTCACTGGATAAAAGTTAGAATATGATTTTTATAAATGGCTTAAGAAAATATGATCGAAAATTACAAATAATTTTTGAATGTACTATCTCTAAGTGGTATCCCAACTTTTGATTATTTGTGGTTTAAGGATGAAATTATTAACGATAGTTGGTTGCATTTTTCAATTTTTACAATAATTGCTTGTTTCAAAGTAGGATTAAACCATATTTTATATGTTTTAGGTGTATTTACTCTCATTTAATGGATATTTACATGTTCATTTTTAAAATTACAATAGAACCCAAAATAGTTCATTCTACTCAATATCCTATGAGGAAGGTAAGTACCTAAATCATATGATAGAAATTTACTTTTACGAATGAAAAATAATATGATTTTTTTTCACAAATGATACATGTAGGATTGATAATAATCTAAAAAAAATTATGAGACTTTAATACTTTTTTCAAAAAATGGATACTTCCATTTATCTTCGTAAGTCGAACAATACTTTACTATTTTCTCTACTTATATTCATATTATTTACATTATTCATTGTTTCAATAGGAATTTATTTTGATTTAATCAGATGAGTATTCACTCTATGCACACTTGTTGTACTTATTTTTTTTTTTTACTAATGATTGATTAAAAAAATTAATCCCACATCGTTCAGTATTATTTGTGAGGACACGAAGAAGTAGTATAAGAGGCATGTGAAGCTCCCTTTCCTCCATACTTACCTGGACAGAGTCTTTGAGCGATCAAGGAGGCTCAAGGCTTAGATCAATGGCCTTCATTGCACTTTGAAGGAGCATTGCTCTACCATCTCCTCAATGGGGAGAGTGGATGTCATAATTTATGGTTGAGGGGGATACGCGTTCGCGCGGCCCCTAACTACACATATAAATATTTGTTGGTATCATGTTCGGGTGTTGGATTGCTTCATCTTTTTATCGAAGTGGCAAGGCTAATGGGACTTCTAATTTAGAGTGATCAACAAAAAATTATTTTTAGGATCCGAATCCATTATTTATCTAGTGAATTCACTAGATAAAAGTTAGAATATGATTTTTATGGATGGCTTAAGAAAATATGTTCGAAAATTACAAATAATTTTTGATGGTACTATCTCTCAATGGTATCCCACCTTTTGATTATTTGTGGTTTAAGGATGAAATTATTAACGATAATTGATTGCATTTTTCAATTTTTACAATAATAGCTTGTTTCAAAGTAGGATTAAACGTATTTTATATGTTTTAGGTGTATTTACTCCCATTTAATGGATATTTACATGTTCATTTTTAAAATTACAGTAGAACTCAAAATAGTTCATTCTACTCAATATCCTATGAGGAAGGTAAGTACCTAAATTAGTCTATAGAAATTTACTTTTTCCAATGATAAATAATATGATTTTTTTTCACAAATGATATACGTAGGATTGATAATAATCTAAAAAAATTTATGAGACTTTAATACTTTTTTCAAAAAATGGATACTTCCATTTATCTTCGTAAGTCCAACAATACTTTACTATTTTCTCTACTTGTATTGATATTATTTACATTATTTACTGGTTCAATAGAAATTTATTTTGATTTAATCAGATGAGTATTCACTCTATGCACACTTGTTGTACTTATTATTTTTTTCTTTTTACTAATGATTGATTAAAAAAAATAATCCCACATCGTTCAGTATTATTTGTGAGGATACGAAGAAGTAGTATAAGAGGCATGTGAAGCTCCCTTTCCTCCATACTTACCTGGACAGAGTCTTTGAGCGATCAAGGAGGCTCAAGGCTTAGATCAATGGCCTTCATTACACTTTGAAGGAGCATTGCTCTACCATCTCCTCAATGGGGAGAGTGGATGTCATAATTTATGGTTGAGGGGGATACGCGTTCGCGCGGCCCCTAACTACACATATAAATATTTGTTGGTATTATGTTCGGTGTTGGATTGCTTCATCTTTTTATAGAAGTGGCAAGACTAATGGGGTTTTGGTAAAAGTCTTTACTAATTGAGTTTTTGCAGATGTCTTTAGTTTCTCGTGAACATTATTTCATAATGATAGTATTATGAATTAAAATTTAGTAAGTATTAAATCTATAACTTCTAATTTAGAGTTAGCTGCTTTATCCCATTTGATCACCAAAAAAATATTTTTAGGATCTGAATCCATTATTCATCTAGTGAATTCACTAGATAAAAGTTAGAATATGATTTTTATAGATGGCTTAAGAAAATAATTTTTGAATGTACTATCTTTGAGTGGTATCCCAACTTTTGATTATTTGTGGTTTAAGGATGAAATTTTACAATAATTGCTTGTTTCAAAGTAGGATTAAACGCATTTTATATGTTTTAGGTGTATTTACTCTCATTTAATGAATATTTACATGTTTATTTTTAAAATTACAGTAGAACTCAAAATAGTTCATTCTACTCAATATCCTATGAGGAAGGTAAGTACCTAAATCAGTCTACTCAAAATAGTTCATTCTACTCAATATCCTATGAGGAAGGTAAGTACCTAAATCAGTCTATAGATAAACAATATAATTTTTTTTCTCAAATGATACATGTAGGATTGATAATAATCTAAAAAAAATTATGAGACTTTAATACTTTCTTCAAAAAATGGATACTTCCATTTATCTTCATAAGTCCAACAATACTTTACTATTTTCTCTACTTGTATTGATATTATTTACATTATTTATTGGTTCAATAGGAATTTATTTTGATTTAATGAGATGAGTATTCACTTTATGCACACTTGTTGTACTTATTATTTTTTCTTTTTACTAATGATTGATTAAAAAAATTAATCCCACATCGTTCAGTATTATTTGTTAGGACACGAAAAAGTAGTATAAGAGGCATGTGAAGCTCCCTTTCCTCTATACTTACCTGGACAGAGTCTTTGAGCGATCAAGGAGGCTCAAGGCTTAGATCAATGGCCTTCATTGCACTTTGAAGGAGCATTGCTCTACCATCTCCTCAATGGGGAGAGTGGATGTCATAATTTATGGTTGAGGGGGATACGCGTTCGCGCGGCCCCTAACTACACATATAAATATTTGTTGGTATTATGTTTGGTGTTGGATTGCTTCATCTTTTTATAGAAGTGGCAAAACTAATGGGGTTTTGGTAAAAGTCTTTACTAATTGAGTTTTTGCAGATGTCTTTAGTTTCTCGTGAACATTATTTCATTGTAATTATTATTACACATCAATATTTGTTGGTATCATGACTAATTGGGTTTTTGTAGAAGTCTTTAGTTTCTTGTGAACATTATTTCATAATGATAGTATTATAAATTAAAATTTTAGTAAGTATTAAACCTATAACTTCTAATTTAGAGTGATCAACAAAAAATTGTTTTTAAGATCTGAATCCATTATTCATCTAGTGAATTCACTAGATAAAAGTTAGAATATGATTTTTATGAATGGCTTAAGAAAATATGTTCGAAAATTACAAATAATTTTTGAAGGTACTATCTCTCAATGGTATCCCACCTTTTGATTATTTGTGGTTTAAGGATGAAATTATTAACGATAGTTGGTTGCATTTTTCAAAGTAGGATTAAACATATTTTATATGTTTTAGGTGTATTTACTCTCATTTAATGGATATTTACATGTTCATTTTTAAAATTACAGTAGAACCCAAAATAGTTCATTCTACTCAATATCCTATGAGGAATGTAAGTACCTAAATCAGTCGATAGAAATGTACTCTTACTAATGATAAACAATATGATTTTTTTTCACAAATGATACATGTAGGATTGATAATAATCTAAAAAAAAATTTCAGACTTTAATACTTTCTTAAAAAAATGGATACTTCCATTTATCTTTGTAAGTCGAACAATACTTTACTATTTTCTCTACTTATATTGATATTATTTACATTATTTATTGGTTCAATAGGAATTTATTTTGATTTAATTAGATGAGTATTCACTCTATGCACACTTGTTGTACTTATTAATTTTTCTTTTTACTAATGATTGATTAAAAAAATTAATCCCACATCGTTTAGTATTATTTGTGAGGACACAAGAAGTGCTATAAGAGGCATGTGAAGCTCCCTTTCCTCCATACTTATCTGGACAGAGTCTTTGAGCGATCAAGGTGGCTCAAGGCTTAGATCAATGGCCTTCATTGCACTTTGAAGGTACATTGCTCTACCATCTCCTCAATGGGGAGAGTGGATGTCATAATTTATGGTTGCTACACATATAAATATAACTACACATATAAATTTTTGTGACATCTAACTACGTATATAAATATTTGTGATATTTATTGATATCATGTTGGATTGCTTCATCTTTTTATTGAAGTGGCAAGACTAATAGGAATTTATTTTGATTTAATATAGTGGAGTGTACACCATGCACATTGGTTGTACTTATGATTTTTCTTTTTACTAATGATTAATTAAAAAAAATTAATCCCACATCATTATTTTTGTGGACACGTAGAAGTAATAAGAGACATGTGAAGCTCTCTTAGATCAATGGCCTTCATTGATCTACCTACACATATAAATATTTTAATTTAATGTTTTTTTGATTTTGACTAAAAAGAAGTTTGACAAGTATAAATATTTTAATTTAAGGTTAATTTAGTTTTGATTAAAAAGAATTTTGATTACTATCGTATCATCTTTTATAGAATTGGAAAGACTAATTAGGTTTTGGTAGAAGTCTTTAGTTTCATGTAAAAATGATATTTCATGATGATAGTTTTGCTCTGATAGACAGAGATAAGATTCTAAGAAGAAGGCAAAGGATGAAGTCAATTGCGACTCCAACTCGAGCCTGCATTCTTCATTTCATTACTCGATATAACTCACGCATTCGGGTACAAACAAGTGCAGATAAAGTCACACGAATATCTCCGGTAGTCAGTCCATTTCCATCAGCCGGCCTGTGGGAGTGAGAAGTATGGCATATGTGTGTTTCTTCCGGAGTGAATCCAAATTTACTGATTATGGGTTCGAGGGGCATAAACTATGAAAAGACTTACCTAGGTGTGTACAATGACCCAGAGAAAGGTGTGCTTTCTAAACCCACTGTGATGACCCAAGAATTTCGCTAGTTCTCGGGAAGAGGGTAGCGACAGAGAACGGTGAAGAGACAAAGAAATACCTCGTCTGTCCACCCGTCACAACCTATTTCTATTTATAAGGAAAACGAAAGATTAGCTTCTGCCTGCTTTCAATTCTGGAAGACCCCACTTGACAAGAAATGGAGGTCTTGTCCCTCTCATCTCTCGATAATGCCGCAGTAGAAAATGATATGAAATCAGAATCAGAGCTTGCGAAGTCGAGCAGTTTAGAATAGAGTAGAGCATGAAGCGACTGACGATGATGAGTTCAGATTAGGGCTTCGTGCACACCTTAAGAACTCAAGCAAGATAGTAGGCTCACTCCAGTGAGTGAGATCGAGAGAATCTGAGAGTACCTTGAGTCCCTATACAACCCACGTTGAAACCGTAAAAGAAACCCTTCTGGAGGGGGACTAGAATAAGGGACCACTAAACTAAATGCAAGCGAGAGTCGTGAAGCTCTTTCAGACCATACAGTAGTTTCACCTATAACCTCCAATTTAGAGTGAGCTGCTTTATTCTATTTGATCCATTATTCACTTAGTGAAACTGATTGTTGGATATTCACTGGATAAAAGATTCTCATGTGTGGTTTGAGAAAATATGTTCCAATTATAAAAATTACTTTTTATTAGGCACACTTTCTACTTGTCGTATTTCACATCTTGATTATTTTTGGTTCAAAGATGTAATGAACACTTTCTACTTGTGGTATTTCACATCTTGATTATTTTTGGTTCAAAGATGTAATTCTTAATGATGGTTAGTTGTATTCATCAATTTTTACAATAATAGCTTGTTTTAAAGTAAAATTAAAGATATTTCATATTTTTTAGAATTTAATGAGTCTTGAACCCAAGACCTTATGATCCTCCCGTATAGAGTCCAATTACTCTAACCAGAGTGGTGTACACTTTGTGTTAAAGGTATTTCATATGTTTCATATTTATTTACTTTGATAAAATATCTTATTCATTATTAAAATTATAATAGCGCCTAAAATATAGTTCATTCTACTCAATATTTCTACGGTGAAAGGAAGTACTCAAACAAAATAACGAAAATTTACTTTTATCAATAATAAATAATATGATTTTCTTTTTTTCAAATGATATATGTAAGATTGATAATAATCTTTAAAAAAAAATTACATGAGACTTTAATACTTTCTTCGAAAAAAATAGATACTTCCATGTATCTTCATGAGTTTTTGAATTTGATCAATGCTTTGCTATTTTATTATATTTACGTAATTCATATTTTGAATTCATTTTGATTTAATCGGATGGGCATTCACTCTATGCACACTAGTTACTTTTTTTTTCTTTTTACTGATAATTAATTAAAAAAATTAATCCCACATTATTTAGTATTATTTATGATGACACAGAGAAGTAATATAAAAGACATAAGGCTACCTTTCTTCCATACTTGGATGATAGAGTCTTTGAGCTAACAAGGAGGCTCAAGGCTTAGATCAATGGCCTCTTTATTACACTTTGAGGGAGCATTGCTCTACCATCTCTTCAAGTAGGAGAATGAATATCTCCTCAAGTAGTAGAATGGATGTCATAATCAATGGTTGATGGGATATGCGTTAGCAGCCCTTATCTATGCATATAAATAATTTAGTTTAAGGTTAATTTGATTTTAACCAAAAAGAATCTTGATTAATATCGTGTTGTAGGATTGTTTCATCTTTGATAGAGGTAACCCCCTTCTACTCCCAGGTGGGGTGAGAGATAGAGAATCACCTCCCCCTAAACTCATCCAAAATTAAGTCAAAATCATCATTCTTTTGTTGCCCTCCTAAAATTTTATCATGTCTTATTCAATTTATTCAATTCTCCCTCTCCTTTTCTCCTTCAAAACTTATGGTATTTTATTTAACTTTATCTGTCTTGAATTTGATTGTCCGTGTCTAAAATGATTTCTGAACCCTTCCATTAAAAAAACAAATAGCTCTATTATTTGGATCAAATCCTTATTTATGAATCTCTATATCCTTCTTTATTATCTTTACAATGTCATGTTTTTAATATCCTTTCATCCTTGGAGTTTTTGATTGTACCTGGTTTTAGCAGCTTTCTTTTTTAAATATCAATTTAAATATTTACCATTTATGCTTAAGATATTTTTGATTGACAAACTAATTTACAAAGTTTAATACATCAAATGGTTGGTGATCCTTCTAAATACTAAGCTATGATTAGAATATTAAATCATAGGATCTAACTAGTTAGTATATATGTCTTCCGTATACCGTATAGAGTCTAATAGCTCTGGCTAAATAAATATATATTTTATAAATAATTATTATACATTTACATGGGAGGTTGCATTCGATAAGTTCTAAAATATAATTAATTAAAAATTTTAATCCCACATTACCAAATTTTAATCGTGAGAAAATGAAAAAGTAATATAAAGACATATAAAGCTCTCATTCATTCATACTTACCTGGACAGAATCTTTAGGTAAGGCTCGAGACTTAGATCAATGGCTTTCATTGTACTTCGAAGGAGCATTGCTCTACCATCTCCTTTACTGCAGGATACGTGTTCGTGCGGCCCCTACCTATACATATAAATATTTTAATTTAAGGTTAGTTTGATTTTGATCTAAACTTTTTTATAAGGGGGATCGTTGTGATTGAAGTATCTAAACTTTTTTATAAGGGGGATCGTTGTGATTGAAGTGGAGAGGCAGGTTGGGTTTTGGTAGCAGTAGTTAGGTCATATTTCCCCGTCAGGCATTTGCATTTTTTCCCCTTATAAAAGATGATGAATACCAACTCTGGCGTAAGCTCCATATTTTTTATTAATTACTTCAAATTCTTTCTAAGTGTAATTAACAGATAGTGAGGGGGTGTAAATGTAATTTTCCCCCTATAATCTAATGGGTGAAGAAATAATGCGGGTCGTCGACCCGTGGGCCCGTGGCCTGTTTCTAGACCCGGTTCGGTGGGCGGGAAACCCGTTTTGACATCCCCCGGTTTCCTTCAAGTCAACGGTCAAACCCGCGGCTTGCCGTCTTCGAGCATATCAAAAAACCACGGGCCGATGGAGAAACCAAAACTTCAATTAAACAGCCGCCCTCTCTCGTCTTCTCGCTTCTATTTCCTTCGTCACCCCACTGCTTGCTCTGCCGATTCGTGTCCCTGGACGACGATGGCCGGCGGTGGCGTCTCCAACGAGGAGGAGGAGGAGGAGGAGCGGAGAGTAGTGGTGGCCGTGGACGAGAGCGATGAGAGTCTCTACGCCCTACAGTGGTGGCTCTGCAACATCCTCACGGAAGCAGGAGCGACGCTTGTTCTCGTGTACGCCCGGCCTTCGCCGCCGGTGTACTCCACCGTGGACGGAGCGAGTACGTCTGCACATATAGGTGCGCCCCCTTTTTTTTTCCATTATGTTAAGAGGCATTCCATTGGTGTGTTCAGAGGAGGACGGAAGGGATCACCATCTTTTTGGCAGTGAAGAGGACTTCGTACCAAATTTGCAAGTTCCAGACACAGGTATTATATGCACGCATTCCTCCTTCAAATGGCAGTTCGTCGCCGATGCAGTCGTTATTGGCAATGACTTCTTCTTCTTCTTCAGGCTCCTTTTTGTCTCGAGATGTCACTGCGACCGTGGAAAGGTACAGCAGAGACCTCGCCGATTCAGTCATCAGGAAAGCCAGGAGCATCTGCAGCAAATACGGCAGAGTAAGATGGAATTCCTGCTGCTGCTGCTGTTCTGGTGCAGGATTGATGTGCTGATTAATTACGATCGCTGTTTGGAGTAGGTGAAGGTGGACGCGAAGGTTTCGGCCGGAGATGCGAGGGATGTGATATGTCAGACGGTGGAGAAGGTTGGGGCGGAGCTGCTGGTTATGGGCAGCCATGGATATGGCTTCATCAATAGGTGAGAAAAAGGGAATTCTCGTGCTATCTGCTGCACCTGGATGGATCGATTCATTCCCGTAGCTGAAGAGGTTTAATCTTTGATTTGTTCTTCAGAGCTCTGCTGGGGAGCGTGAGTGACTACTGCGCCAGGAATGCCAAGTGCCCTGTTCTCATTGTCAAACGCAAAGAGGGCTGACGTCGATATATAAATATCCATTAAACGATGTAATTAACAATACTTTATCTGTATAATGATATACTTTTTGCTTATGCTCAAATTTTTGAAGTTCGGAAGTACGAAACCAAAGCAAAATTAAAAAAAATAGCATCGACTGGATAATTTTTAATTGCTTATATCAATTATCAAAAGAAAAAAATTTCTTCATTTAAAGTAGATGGATTCTACATAGTTTTTATATGGTGTTCAATACTTATGTTTAAAGAGAACTTTAAAAATATTTTGAAAAAATAAATTAATTAAAATGAATTTAGTTTATTTTTATATAAAAATAGATAGATGGTTTGGTTTTAGTTTTTCAAGTTTACTGTATGTAAAGATTTTATATTTAAATTTTAATTTTTATTAATGAAACTAAAAAAATGAATGGATGAATTTTCATTAGTCTAAGTCTACTTATTATAATTAAATATTTATAATTTTTACTAATATATTTAATAGAATTGTGTGGTGTAATATTTTCTATGATACGTGAGCATACCAAATTGCAGAAAGCTTTAAAATTAATGAACAGTAGAAGATAAAATTAAAAAAATATTATCTTATTAAGCACTTGTAAAACCCCTTAATCATAGTCATCCATAAGTTTTAATCATTGTTAATGAGCATCATCTCTATTATAAGTACCCTCATTCATGACTTTTTAGATTTATTAGGTAAATCTTACTGGCTTGGCCTATACCTTTCTAATCTTGAGCCTCACCATTATACCTATTTTGACTTCTCATTAGGTATTTTATATTAGGTAAATATAGTTCAAACTTTTAATACATGACTAATACTTTTATATTATTTTCAATGAGAAAAAATAAAATAAAATATAGATTAAAAAAGTAATATATATAGAGATTGTTTTTTAAAAGTCACCTGCTCAATCTTGATTTAGTGAATCTAGCTGTACATGTTGAACTCCCATGATGTTTTCCAACTTAAACCCATTTGTCACGGCCGCAGATATCAAACCAAATATTTTGATTCCCACTTTTTTTGAATAATTAGGAGCGTGCGTTCTCCCACTACGTAATCTTTTTCTTCTTCTTTTTCTCATGCAGATATTGAAATCTCCAATCAAAACGGATCTACCTATAATTCAATCGGATCGTATCTATATCTCATTCGTTAGTATTATGCCCCGTCCAAATAATATCTCATCTGACTTTTTTTCTGCTAATATAATAAAAGGATCGTTCAATTTGTATACTCTTTGCTAATATACTTTTAATCCGGAAAAATAAACATTAATATTAATTTAATTACTTTCTAAAATATAATATTATTTTTAAATTCTATAAGATTTTTTAAAAAATTTAATAAATTTTATACCCACAATTATTCTAACTAAAAATTTTAAGTTAATTTAAACCTAATAATATATTCATCAGGGGCTGTAAATTCAATACTTATTAAATTAAAAAAATAAATTTATAAATAATATCACTACTTAACTGAATAAAACCCTATTATTAGAGAAATTGAGGGCTCAAGAGTTTAAAAAATATATTACTATCTAACATGGTAATATGATAACTTATTAATACATATAATTATATTAAAAAATTTATGTGGATTTTACAGGGGATCTTAGAGTTAGAGTAGCGTTAAAATTACAGATGTTCAAGCCTTGTATTCAGATTTATGAAGGATCTATAAAGATTCAAATCATGCTTGCTCTCTTTCATTTCCCTTCGGATGCACATCAATATTTTAACCCTGCTACTCTGCTACTGCCAGTGACGTAGTGGTGGCCTTCTTCTTCTTCTTCTCTCCTTGTGTCAGCTTTTCTTTTTCATTGTGCTCTCCATCCCCCTTCCATTGCTTTGCTTTACAATCTCTCTCTCTCGCCAGCAGGGAGGGCGAGGAGATCGGAGTTTGGCGTCGACAGGAAGCCAAAGCAGCTGCTGCCGTATCTCTGTCTCCGATCGAGCTCCAAATCCGTGAACCTTCACCACCTGGGCGGCCTTTGGATTGCGCCCCTCGATGCTCCGGGGACGAAGATGACGACCTCACTGTCTCCGACTGCCGAGAAGAAGCACTGGTGGGTGAGCAAAGGGAAGGTAGGCTGTGATCTCGATCTGCCTTTCTCCAATTAGTTCGTAGAAGAATCCGCGCATCAACTAGTAGCATATCTTGCGCCCACAGGTCGTCGGAAGATACATCCGGGAAGCCAGCGCTCTGGTGACGACGAGGGAGCCGCGCGACGTCTCCGCCGCCGTGGCCCTCCTCGACGCCGCGCTCGCGCTCTCGCCGCGCCACGCGGAGGCGCTCGAGCTCAAGGCTCGCTCGCTCCTCTTCCTCCGCCGCTTCCGGGAGGTGGCGGACATGCTCCAGGACTACATCCCCAGCTGCAAGAAGGGAGCCGCAGCCGCCGCCGGCGGCCTCGACGAAGACTCCTCTACCTCACTCGCCGCCTCCGGCCAGCACGCGGAGCGGCTCCGCGAGGGGTTCGCCGGAAGCTATAGCTCCTCCTGCCGCTGCTTCTCCGTCGGCGATCTGAAGCGAAAGCTTGCGGCCGGCTTCTCGAATAAGAGGGCCGGCGATGAGGACCATTGGAGGTGAGTCTACCGTTGCGTGCATTAAAGTGTAGACTGAGGACATTAAATTAACTGCATCGGATACTGCAAAAGAATTTTGAAGAATATTTATACATTAATTTTGCAAGGTTCTTCTTGGGGCGCAAGCAAAACTCCTTTCCATTGCTTGATGTAGCTCAAATTATTCATGCACTTTACTGGAAGATGTTCCCAAAAGTAGACAGACCAGTGAATTGTTTCGTTTCTTGTAGCTTGGGAATTGGCAGAGAAGAAAAGAATGGGGTGCCTTTTTTTATTGAATTATTGATGTATAGATAGTAATCGACAATGGCAGGTACCTCGTCCTCGGCCATGCTTGCAGCCACCTCGGGCTAATGGAGGATGCCATGATCCTGCTCCAGACCAGCCGTCGCCTCGCCGCTGCCGCCTCCCGCCGTCGTTCCATCTGCTGGCCCGGCGACACCTTCGTCTCGTACCCTGCTGCTACTGAAGGTAGCGGCTGTGCCGGTCCGACGCCGATGGAGTCGGAGTCGGCCTCCCAGTTACTTTCACACATCAAGTCGCTCCTCCGACGAACCTCCTCGGCCGCCGCGGCGCTCGACGCCGGAGCACCGTCAGAAGCCGCCCGACACTTCTCCAAGGTCCTCGACGGCCGGCGCGGTATTCCCGCCGGCTTCGCAGCCAGCTGCTTCGTCGGCCGGGCCACCGCCCACCGCGCGGCGGGCCGGCTCGCCGAGGCCATCTCCGACTGCAACCGCGCCCTCGCCGTGGAGCCCTCGTGCGTGCAGGCCCTCCGCGCGCGCGCCGACCTCTTCGAGGCCGTCGGCGCGCTCCCGGAGTGCCTCCGGGACCTCGACCACCTGAAGCTCCTCTACGACGCCATCATCCGCGACGGGAAACTTCCCGGCCCGCCGTGGCGACACCGCCACGGCGTCCAGTACCGCGACATCCCCGCGGAGCACCGGGCGCTCGCTGGGCGAGCCCAGCGGCTGAGAGGCCGACTCGCAGCCGCCGGAACGCGCGGCGGCGAGGTTGACTACTACGCGTTGATGGGCATCCGCCGCGGCTGCACGAAGTCGGAGCTGGAGCGCGCGCGCTTGCTGCTCATGCTGAGGCACAAGCCGGAGAAGGCGGCGGCGTTCGTCGACCGGCTGGACTTTGCGGACGACCACAGGGATCCCGACAGCGCCAAGGACCAGGCGAAGATGTCGGCGGCGATACTATACCGGATGCTGCAGAAAGGGTACTCGAGAATAATGGCGACGGTGATGGAGGAAGAGGCGGCGGCGGCGATGCATTGGGCGAACGTGGCGCAGTTTGCCGCACCGAATGGCACAGCGGCGGCGGCGGCGGCGTTCGAAGGGATATATTGCCGGGACATGGTGATTGCGGGTAGCACTGTGCTTTCCCACAGTGCGATTCCGGTGAAGTAGCAGGCCCTTTTGGTGGATGTTGAAGAGCTAATTTTTGATCAAAATGCATGCAGATTAAGCCGTCTGTGTACAACTAAATACCTATTTTTTCATTCAATTGAAGGCGTCTTCTTCGGTTTGATTTGATTCTGAGTAATTCTTATTCAGTTGACGGAGTTTTCCAAAAACATATGATTTCATAGAAAGGAGATGAGATCATAAAAGCTTCAAATTTATCCTCTTTGAAGTAAAAAGAAAAATTGGAGTACGATAAGAAAAAAGGGGACCTTAACTTTTCGTCCGTATATCAAACACGTTTTTATGCTTATCAAACAAACAGTAGGAGGAGGGTCAAAAGCATTTGGCAGACACCGAACAGAGGAAGAACAAGCGATTGATGGATGGGTTGCCGAAGTGAGCTGTTCAAAATATATAGCTCAGAATCCCAAGAGATCATTCGACTCTTCATCAAACTACTACGAGCTGTCAAAGCGTGAAACCAGGGTGGATTGCCCCAAAATTAATGGACCAGTACTGAAAAGTTCAGCAGGGTAGGTTGACTTTATTTGGGTTTTGGTCTACCAGAAGTGGTCAAAATATTATTTTTTTGTGTAGGGTCTTTTATATATATATATACAGGCAGGCAGGATCCTATAGCTTTTGAATTCCCTGGCACATCACAAGTTTCAATTCTGGTTGATATGACATATGAAGGCTACTGCCACTGCTGCTGCTGCTTACCATGAGAATGAGTATGATTTAAAATGGTATAACCCATTGAAGTATGAATCTTAGCCCAGACGCTGTAATAAATGGTGTCATGAGAAAAGAGTAGTCAATCAAGAAAAGGAGGAAGGAAATGATGATCAACCGCCGATGGAGGAAGTAAGATGAGTAGAGGTAAACGAGAAAGCTACCACTACTTGGTTAGATCATGTTTGGCATCGAACTAAGTAATGGGTCAGGCATGACTTGATCTAACCAGATGCGGACCACCATAAGCTGCTCAATCCGTTATATATAATTAAGTGAGATTTACAAATAAAGATGACTTTTTCTTCAGCTGACGGGCATTAATTAATAAACTTTCTTTTAATATAAAAAGTTCGCTTGTCGTTTATTCCCAATAGAATCTTATCATAAACTCACTGATAACTTTGCTTCTACGTTAAGTCTATTTTATTCTTGTAAAAGTTTCCATTTCAAAAATCCACTTTTGTAGATTAAAATAACTTTTAAAAAAAAAATTAGCCACCATGATATAACCAGATTATAATATCAAAAATAATAGATTTTACATAAAATTTATTTGAATCAGATTTAAGTTGATCGATTCAACTGGTCTTCGAGTAAAGTAACACAGCTTGATAGGTTTGCATAAAGTGTTAGCTTTTTTTAATTAGAATAATTAGATTTAATATGTGTACATAAAATACCTTTTTTTATTAGAATAATCGTGAGTTTAATATTTAAAGTGAGAGCCTAAAGAGGCACCTCTCAAAGGATATGCACCTGGATCTCAGCCCTAATTTTAGAGCCCAAGTACTATCTATTAATAATATCCCGGACCAAAGGCAGAGAAAGTGAGAGTTGCAGTGGAGATCCTAACTTCCCCTCCCCTCATCTTCAGCTTTTGAGTGGGTAACACCATTTCTTTTTCACTGGAACAAAACAAAGCCCTTATTCTAGAGGTAGACATCTCTCCAATGAGGCACATATATATATATATATTCTTCCTCCTTGAGCAGAATGGAAAACCGGAGAGCGTCGTTGGAGCAAACTTTGAAAATTATATCGGCGAGCTGTAACATCAATAAGGAACCATTCTAAATTTTTCATCTGTCAAAATGTAGGTCAACCACCCAGAGCCAGAGAATCCATCTACTTCAATCGAAGAGAGTCCCTTACCGATGCATGCTGATACCTAAACCTAATCCACAATTAAAGTTGTGCGCCCATGATTCCTCTTCAGAGTATTCATCAAGTAGATAAATTAAATATTGCTGATTTCAGCTGAACATTCAGTTTCCTTTTTTTCTTCCTATTTTTCTAATCCATCAACAGTGCTACTTCTGGAAGCAAGATGAGCTAAAATACTACTACTATAAGAAAATTAGATGAGCTGATTGTTTACTCCACATGAAACTTTTATGTGAAGCCATCATGTCATTTATACATATACATATACATGGATCAGTTCATTAATTCCCTCCTCCATTGATCAACAGTTGAAGGGGGGCAGCAGCACAATAATGGCTTCCTCCATGTCATCTTCTCTCCAGTGTTGGTGCATCTTCTTGGCTCTCCTCTCCTTCTTTAGTTCATCTTGTCTGTCAGGTATTATTCTTTAGCCCCAGTCACTTTGAGGTAATATTAGTTGGAATATGATGATTCTAAGGACTCAATATACTCGCGCATATGTAGATCCAGACGCTGCAGGCGTCGTTGCAAGAGCAATGGGGTGCTTCAATGCCCAGTCTGTAAGCCTCAAGCTTCTTCCTCGACTCCTCAGTTGTTATATATGTATACCTCTTCTAACTGTTCATGGCGAATGCTGGTGAAGGTGTACAACGGCTGCCAGGAGGCGTACCGGCTGACCGCCGAGGGGACGCTCAACGTGCCCCGGGAGGCCACCGACGGCTACTGCGGCGGGCCGTGCCTCTCCGAGACGAAGCTCGTCCTCTCCTGCGTCGACGACATCCTCCACACCTTCAAATTCTACAACGGCGCCACCGTCCGCGACGTCCGCCACACCCTCGACGCCGGATGCGGCTACTCCGGCCGAAGAGGTGGTAGCTGCTCTTTAAACTACTTCTCTCCTATCAAGTAATTTTTGTCCTCACATATGTACATGTATATTGGATGATTGCAGGGGATTTTAATGTGCAGCACTTTGAGGACAACCCCTACTTGTATGGCTACTACGATCCCTATTACTACGATCACGGAGACAAGTCTGGAATCCCAGTTTACTTGATGGCACTCCTCATCAGCATCCTTCTGCTGCTGCTTCTTTAAAGAAGGAGCATCTTGTTCTTCTTGTTTTGCCGTTCCAGACATGCACTGGACTTGATTAATATAAAATCTTTATATGTGCTTCTTCTTTAAAGATTGATGGAGCGAAGTTAAATCAACTACTCCTCTGGTTTGGTTTGGGATAATTGGATATACTGTCATAGTATTAAGGAAATTAAAAAGCTTGAAGAGGAAGAAGAAAAGGGGCTAATTTGTTCTCTATTGATAGAGCTCAATGATGTATAACTTATACGTAATAGATAAGAATTTTATCAGTATATAACTAACTAAATTAAGATAATGAGAATATAACTTCTGAAATAAAATCATGAGTTGTCCATTATGTTCCTCCTTAGATATCCATTACCTGAGCATTATGCATTGTTACAACATTAGTAGGAAAAAACTCATTTAGGAAAAAAACTAGTGAAGGAAAAAATAGTACATATTCTTTGCTCATCCTCTTGTCTACATCACTCTAATCTTATGAATCAATTCTTCAAAAATTACAGTTGGTAATGCATTTGTGACTAAGTCTACGAGATCATTTCTTTAAAAAATTTATTGAATTTTTATATCATCAGAACTTTGGTAATGTATATATATATATATATTAAACTCAATGAGCATTGAGCCCACAACCTCACTCTAACGAGGGAGCACTTAGTAAACTATATTTTGTTATATCTCTTTTGATATTCCCCTCCATTAATTGAGACATGCAAACTGTATTATTTGTATATAAAATTATAAGGTGATCTTTTCTTATTAATAAATCACATGATCTACTGATATATTGAATAAGTGATCTTAACCAATAACATTCTGTACTAGTTTCATATATAGTTAAAATTTATACATGATTAGATGACAACCACCATAATTCGTTTCATGAAGTGCCATACATTTATTGTGCAGACACATATAAATACATTGTTTGTGATCGAGTATGATATGGATTATAAAGGTACCCAATATCTGCTTAGTCAATTATATCTGTTTTGGGTGCATTGAGGTAATACAAGCTAGATCTTTATTCAAATGTATGTAAGTATATGTTTAACTTATTCCAGTATATATTACTGCTCCAATTCCATTAAGATTACCCAAGTACCAAGGTATTTTTCATAATCCATTTTGAGTCGAAATAGATCTCTATTCAAATCAAGTGATCTTATGATCACTGGAGTACTTAGAGGATGTGCTTCATCCATATAAATTTCTTTTAACAAAATCCATCATTAAAATTTTCAACTTGAAAACCTAGGTAAAAATTTGTTTTACCAAGGTCTTTCATTTCAAATTCTTTCTTTAAATATTTTACTACTACTGTCAATTTTCATGAGTCCTCATCCTCATCATTTTATAATTAACATATCCTACTAGAATAATAACTTCTTATCCTCATCATTTTATAAAAACACATGTACATAATCTTCTTTAATCAAATATTAGAGCTATGTAATTTAATAGAATAAAACTCTTGAGGATTAGAGCTATGTATCTCTAGGATTTTCATGTAAATATCATTATCAATTAAACCATATAAATAGAAAATGTATTCCTATCTGATTAAAGCAATTGAGTTTAATACGTGTACCGTGGGTACAATACTCACTAAGTGAAATATATATTCTCAATCTCCTTTCACTTATTACAGTTAGATATTACAGCATTATAATCTGAGGAGAAGATGATATATATTATTAAGAGATGACTATGGTATCAAGACTTACAGAAAAATATTAATATAATTATCTCTATTTTTATAGAGATAGATAGCATTATGTAATTATTCTAAAATTAAACTAAAGCGGACGCCATTAACTCGAAAAGGAGGAAGAAAATAAAATCTACATCTCAAGAAATGCAATGGGGTTGGTGAAGTGCGGCTTCACCAAACTCCATTAACAAACAATGAGTAGTTTTAGCGAATAGTCAAGTAGATCAAGGGTAGAACAGCTTGTCGAAGAGCAGCTCGTTCCATGTATCCTGAAGGCCTGGCAGGCACCAATGCACGCAATCGGCGTAGCTCACCGGGTTCGCCGCCTGCTCCGCCGTCAGCGGACTCCACTGCTTCTTGTAGATGGAGGTGTGCGCGTCCTTGCGGTAGCCGGAGAGCTGCGTTATGTTGAGGAAGGTGATGGGCGTCTTCGCCTCGCCCAATGCCTCCTCCACCACCCGCATTATGCTCTTCCTGCACTCCCCCGCCCAGTACGCCGAGTCCTCCACCATCGTCGTCTCGTTGTAGCAGTTCCCTCCCGCCTCTCCTCCCCAATCCTCGCTCCTGCGCTCGTCGTTTCAACTTCTCCTCAGCCGAGCTCGAAGCAGGAAGAATCGATTTAAAACGGATCAACTTACTTACTTATCATGGTAAGGGGACATGCTCGTGAAGAAGACTCTTGTTTGCTTGGGATCCATGTTTCGATCTAACCATTCCAGCATGCTTCTCATTGCCATCCCGTAGGCGTCCTCAACCTTGGGACGCACCACTCGATCTCTGACCGCTGCTTCGTCGTCGAAGGAGCCCTCCCCTTGTCTGGGAAGAAGTTTGAAGTCAGAAACGAATCAAAAGGTCCGATGAGATCAGATAAGTTAACTTACAAGATTTTTATCGTGAGGCCGGTCATCCACCAGAGGTAGGTGTTGAAGACCAAGACGTCGACCCCCTTCCAGTGGTCGCCGTGCTTGTCGATCGATCCTTCCCTGACGATTCTGTCGGCCAGCCGGTGGACGACGGCATCGTCGGAGTTGGATTCCAGGAGGAAGGGAGCCCAGTAGAATTCAACCGTCGCATTATACTCCTGAACACATACATGCCTCAGCATGAGATTAATTATATGTAGATGCTAATCAATCGTTCTTCGTTACAAATATAAATATATATATTACCTTCGCTGTAAAGATCGTAAGAGAACCGTTTACTTCGAGGGATTTGGCATCAGCAGGGATGAGCGAGTGAAGAAGACAGATCATAGAAGTGAATTGCCCCCGGCTCAGGGAGTCTCCTACAAACATCATCCTCTTTCCTCGGAGGGTTTCCAGCATTAAACTCGCATTGAAACTGCAATCACCGACGACGTGTTTTTGGCTGATGAATGAAGAAGAAATCAAAGTAGCTAGATCGGTTAACTTCTGTGGAGAAAGGAACCTGGGGAGATCACAATCATGAGGCTGCCACCTCCACTGCTGGTACAACTTGTCCGGCCGGCCGTGCTCCTGGCATGTCAGCTGAGGTTGGATGTAGGGGCACTCCGGCTCCTCGTAGAGCGGCCGAGTCGACGCGTCCAGAACCCACCTCCCTCGGAACACATCGCACCCTCCTCCTCCTTCTCTACTACTCTCTCCGACGGCGAACGGCAACTTATCCGGCGGCGGCGGCGTCAACGACACGCCCCCTGCTGCTCCTGGGATGAGCTTCTGCTCTGCCGGTGGGCTGAGACGGCGCTGGACGACGCTGAAGACGGCGAGGGCCATCAGAGCCAGCAAGACCAGGAGGGAAGGGGAGAGAAGAGGCTTCTTGGCCAGTGGGGAAGAGAAAGCAGGAGGCTTCATGGCGATGAAATGTAATGCCGCACCAGCATAACAGCTGCCCTCTTGAATCCATGGGGATACATCTCTATATATATATGTGCATCAATGTGGATGTGATGATGGTGAGTGCCGGCTCCCTCGTGTTAGGTTTGCATTGTTTGGATTAGTGGAATCGGTTGAGTTGCTTTCACTCGACTTACTTGAAACTGCTTTCTTTTTTTTTTTCTTTTGCTTTCCCTTCCATTGTTGGTTTGCAGTGCTGTATATATATATTGTTCACCCAAACCAAATATTTCATGTATAGGTTTTAATAACATGCGGGCATATTTTAATTTTAGAGACAAGCGGAGAGGAGTTGAGTGCCGTGGTAGAGAAGACATGTTTTAATTTGGCTTTAAAGAAGTGGTTATGAAGCTTGGCAATCGAATGATGTGCTTCATCATTAGTCCCACATTACCAAAATACATGTGAGGAATAGGATTTAACATTTGGGAGATAATAGACAACAGCATGAATATGTAAGATTACGAATTGTTTTTATTAGGAAGAATGACTATATATAATTTTCTCTTGAAGGGAAATCTTTATTCCAATAGACGAACCATAAGGATCCTTATGGAAAACCAAGTCGAAAATATAGAGAGGATAAGGGGTCTAAAGAGGTACCAGGAGGATCAATGGAGAACCATTACAAGAATATATTTGATACTCTTTCCAATCAATATTGCCCTAGAATCAACAAAATCATCATACGCTTAAAGAGGAGGAGAACGGAATGAATCAAATGCTGCTTAGAGTAAAAGAAGAACCATAGCGTATCATAATTATATACGACAATATACATTTCTCTTTCTCATGTGTAAAAGGAAAATAGTGACCTAGGTCTATGAGAAAAAACCTATTGAAAACAAGAGAACCACCACCAACCAACCTGACTATTTCCCACCTCATGATAGTACATAACGCTACATTCGTAGATCAGCTAAAAGAATTGAAGATGCATGTCTCTTTTCTTCACGATCAATGCCTACTGCAACAACAAATGATACCAATGAAATTGGGGTGTTGCTACATTTGCTGGTAGAAGAGAAGATAAGCCTGATCGTGCAAGGCCTTGTCGGTGGTGATAGCCGTAACAGATGCATCGTTATAGCGAAGCCAGACGCCGCTGGAGTGCCTTGCATCAGCGGTGTAGTGACCATTTGTGGGTCCTCGACCGTGGTGTGTGATGGTGGCTACCAGTTGGTATTTCCTTCCCTGTATGAGTCAAAAGGTTTCTTGGTGAAGGAGGTTGATAAAATGCACCCGGAGTAGCTAGTAACTGAGCAAAGGAAAGGAAGAAGGTGACCTCTGACGATGGGGAAGCAAATAGTTCACGCCCGAGAACCATCTCCAGTGGAAAATGAACGGACTTGTTCAACTTTGAGATTCCTTTACTTCCATAACTAAACCTCATCAAGTGCAGTATCATTATCTTGGGAAGACTCTGTATTTTCACTGATTTGCTGGCAGTGACAACTCCAGCCTGTGCAAACAAGCAGATCATTTCAGTACTTCAAAAACCAGCCAAAGTTGCATATATCAATTTTTTATCAAGCAGCAAAAGGCAAGATCAAAATTACATGATCGACATTTTTGCCTGCATTTAACAATACATAGACTTGTGAAATGCCTACTGACTATAATGTCGAACGAACTAAACAGCCAATCGGTAAAATGAATGCAATGTTATCTTTTTTAAAAACTAAACAGCCAACCAATGCTACCTTTCTGGGCATGATTTGACACAAAATTATAAGCATAATTAGGTTAGATGGATCTGAGATAGGGAGATATGAACATGAATCATTAAGACAGTTGATTAAAGCAGATCCAAGCATATAGAACATAAAATATGAAAACAGCATTCATCGTTCATAGTGGATTAATCAAGTTAATGGAGAAAATATGAAGCATATTTCAATTATGACAGCTAGTGTGGGTTTTGTTCATGAAGCCTTCTACATATTCAAATATGCATCAAGAAATAATGAAACTTACTAATAGCATGAATTTAGGCTTATCAATTATCCAACATACAATTTTTTTAGTGGAAATTATTTGCAACTAGGATAACCTCATATAAAGAAATCTATTTACTATTATGATAAATTCATAGTAGATGCATAAAATTGTTATTCCTTGACAGTGCCAAGATAACGGAATGTAAGACTACATATTATAAAAGCTAAATTTCACCAAAATAACAAAAGAATACAAAAGTGAATCCAATGAACAATGTTGAAGAAAAAACCTTAACTACTACGCAGTCCTTTTCTGTTCTAATTTTTCTTGCAATGGGAATGAACCACAAATGCCAAACGAGCTACAAAGCATCCACCACATTGTTACAGCTACCTAGTTTCAGGTCCTTAAAGTTCAGGAATTAAATATGCCACCAGACATTTCGTGGGTATGTACATCAAAATAACAATATTATGAAAAAATACCTTCCCAGTTGGTGCTTTATATCCTTCAAGAATTTCGGAAGCAGAGAACAGATGGAGTGCCTCTTCTATAGTGTGAACTGCATCAGGAAAAATATCAAGATGGAGCAAGAGGAAAGGTTGAACTGTTGCTGAGGCCTTATCACCTGCAACAGAAATGATATGTCAAGCAACTACACAAATAATATTGACAGTAAAACAAATATGAAGATGATCCTAAATTATCCAATTCATGCCATTTCATACAGGTAATAGTGACAAATGGGACCACGTACCTATCCTGGTAGCTCAAGATATGGAGAATGCAAGTACAAAACTATATCCGCTCACGGTTTAATGTCTCATTCAGAACTGCCTAACAAAGACAATGCATACCAGTCAAAGAAAACTGATCAGACTGAAATATCTGAACAGAAATGCATATGCCTTCTATTTTTATTTATGCTACTGGGCAGGGCAGATATAGATGCTGATAGATTAAACGTTGACTCAAACACTGGTAATATTCCTGTTGTAGTAACAGCTACAGAAGCACAGAAGAGGTCAGAGTCTCATCAAAATGGCTATAGAAAATTCTCTCTCATAAGATACACAGAGGAAATTCAGACAATGTCAGCTCCCAGTCTTGATACATATCAGCACATCTTAGGTAAATGATGTCTTAGGCACCTGGATATTAAAGAACTATGTACTCTGGTTATTTTTGAAACTATACACAGCTGCAAGTTAATGATCACAACTACACAACCAACTCATAAAATAATGCCTTCTGCCAACTAGTTTGAATAGCTGATTGGTCAAGTGGTAGGTATTATAAAATAGAGACTGCAATACAAAGAAATATGAAGTTATGGACTATAGGATAGCATAAGATACATGTTCATAGATCTGACCCACCTCTCGCCTTCACAAGACTCATTAATTGACCCCCAAAAATGGCAGTTAGCTGAGAAGGAACAAAGCTCTGAGTTCTGGTGACTGCAGATTTGTTCTTTGGTCCAACTGTTTCCCAACCATCATCTTCTACTGAAGAAACAAGAGGTGAATTAACTCTATCAGAGTCTGACACATAACCATCAAGTTTCAACAATTCATCATGCATTTGATCCATGACAAAACTTAGAAGCTCCTGAGCATCTTCTTGTCTGCAAAATACATATTATTAGATCTACCCTGTGGTGGCCCTTATTGCATCACCAAAATAAAACAAGAATAAGTGTTTTCTTTTGCACAGAATAGTAGAATATGATTGACTTTAGATATACAATTTCCTTTTAACCCAAGTGATACATGGAGATGAGAAAGAGATTTAAAAAGATTAATGATTGTTCAACGCAACAAAGAGATAGGATGGTGGTATTGGATGTGAAGGAAAGGGATTTTAACGGATCAATTTAACATGCAAAAAATGCAAGAGTGAGAACTAGCCTTTAATTCATACATATCTATTGGCTGGAAGGATATGAGAAACATTTCTAAAATTCAATATCGAGATGTCAGTCTATCCTAAAATTTTGATAAAGGAAATCCAGAGAATCTTGAGACTTGATTTGTTTTTCCTCTACAGCTAATGCATGATGTGTAGAGAAAACTGTAGATGATGAAAATGATATTTGGCACAAATATCGATTGCTGAACGTTAAGAGTCCAGAGTTCATTAGGATTGAATGATGACAAATATGTGCAGTTCTTATTTTCCCCTACAACTTGGTTTAAAAGAAAAACATCAGTTATTCATACTCCTTTCCTACTCTCTTTCCTTCAATCTAGTTGGATGCCAAAAACTGGATTGGGTTCATGACTTCAAGGTCAGTTTCCCAAAAGTCTTTGCATATAATTTTTTGGATCAGTTTAACTGCTGTCAAGATATATGGCATCTAGAGATATTATCTATTTCGAACATGTTTTAGCTTTAGTTCTACATGACTTTGGGTTCATTCCCAAATAAATTTGAAATGAAGATCTTATACAGATACTCTCCAAACTATGATGTACTTTATCATGGAACGTGACCTGTATGCACATTATGAACCTTATACTTTTACCAGTGAAACCTCTTTAATGGAACTATTGTATAACCTAGACCAAGAAACATTAATTCTGTTAACATCAGACACTTTCTTTCTAATATACTATGAGATCCCATGCACATTTCAAATTAATCATCTTTTTGCCTAAAGAAACAAAACCATTTAAAGTTGCTATTGAAATCAAAGATTAATAGTCTTTTGAAGAATCACAGCATCCTTCAACATTTGATGTCAAAAATGCTAATGCTTTGACAACCAAAGGCAAGATAACATCCTCAGTCAAAAACATGTAAAACTTTTCCACATAATCAAACCAAATTAGACAAGAATAAAAAGTTAGAAACCTCGGCCTGCCAGATATTCCGCACGGTAAATCTGGAGTAAAATTTTTTAGAACAGCATCAAACATAATTGGATCGAAAGGCATCCCAGTCTCAATGACCCCCTTCCCATCATTTTTTGGGCTTGAATCAGCAGCCATATCAAATTGAGATATAAAATCAATAAATGCATGCAAGGTCCGAAAGCCAATCTAGAATAAAATGGATAGTTAGAGAAAGGGCAAAGACAAAATGGGAAATAAGAAACAAGAACGCAAATGTTTTGAACAATTAATACCTCAGGAATGTTTCGATTCCTCAGATCCTGCAACAGTTGAACAAAAGGTGAACAGGATAAAAGTCCCTGTAATGTTGCATTGAGGAAGCACATATTTCCAGAATTTATTAGTCCTCGTGGTAGTAAACTTTTAACTACCGCTTCCTTCACAGTCATAATATTCAGAATTTCCACCATAGGTGTCTTAGAGTCCAGTGAATCAACAATGGAACTCTGGCCATTTGTCTCTTGGGTCCTAACTTGCACTTTTGGATTTGCTAAAATTGGAGCACTCTTTATATTTTGCTCAGGTACCTGGACTGAAGTTAACTTTGAATTAACATTCCCATTCTCAATAAGCCCAGCATAGGATGAGCAACTACTGGAGTCTCCATTTGCTTGACATCTAATCTCATCTGGTAAATTGTCAGTTTCAGATGATGAGCCAGATGTACATACTTGCTCCTTTGCAGTTAAGGTTGATCGACGGCCACCTTTTAATTTTTGGCATGAGCTAGTTGTGGAAGAATCACGTGTACTTGCCAAGTTCAGAGAACCAAACTGCAATCCTGCCCCAGGCCCTTCATGTGATTTCTTTTGGAATAACTTAGCCTCATCTTCAGTAAAAGACCCAAAGACCAAAACCTGCATTTATAAAAAAATCACACTGAAAAATATCAGATCAAAATGGTCATGCAAAAAAAATTTAGAACTCCAAACTCCAATAGGATAGACAGACATGCCATAGAATCCCAACAAATTGTCAATCGTCATTGAAGACTCAACATACCTATTGCATATGATCTAAGAAAAATAGTTGCGAGTAAGATAGCATCAAAAAATGCTTAAAAATTAATTCATGGTTTTGTCTGAAAAAATTATTTGAAACATTCAAATTCACAAGGTACAATATATCGCAATGCGAGAAATGCATATATCATATTAAATATTAATAAATCATGCATATCTCAATCATACTGATTTATAAGAAAAATATTTTGGAGAAAGTGTTTCTCAAAGTGTCAGAGCCTTAGTTCCTGACCCACGCAAATCAAAATAATAAGAAGAAGAACTAGGTTTTGAATTCATACATCAAGCTTTGTTCAGAACAAGTAGGAAAAAAAAAGAAAGGGGAGGACGAGAAGGGCGGAAGGCATACCAATTGGTTGGTTGCATCCATTGGAGGCGGCACTACTTCTCTCGAAAGCAGCATACCGGTCGGTCGGTCGTGACGATTGGATGAGGCAGTAGCTCCCTCGGCGGCAGCGACGGCCCCTCAGCCAATTGCAACGAACACGAGACTGCAGGGTGGATCGCGGTCGCGACGACGACGACGACGGCGGACAGGACTCTGCAGGGGGTTTCGGGAACCTTCAGGAACTCCGCCGTCGGTCGGTGAGGATCGAGGTAGTACTCACTTCTCCAGCGAATTAGCAGGCGGCGATTGGGATATCAACACTCAGCGGCCGGCCGGATCTGGAAGGCTTCAGCTGGCGGTGAAGACCCGTCGGGCAGCCGAAGAGTCTGCCGAGAGGGGAGACGAGGGGGAGAGAGCACGGCCGAGAACGCGAATTGGGCAGTAGGGTTTACGATGAGGGAGGGTTTTTTTTTTCCTTTTTAATTTTTAGTTCCCGTTTGAATCCCCCGTTAAATTAAATAGTGAACGGCACGAAGTTTTCCTAAAATTTAGCGCATATTTTAAGAGGATAAAATTGGAAACTTCTTTATTATAAATCAATCCAATAATATTTATTTCAGCGAGAACTAAAAGAATACTTGTAATATTTATAATAAAAAAATAGATAACCTTAATACTGGTGAACCGATATTTATGTTTCTATAATTAGAATCCTTTTAAATCAATAACAACACGTGTGAAAAATACTATTTTTACCATGTGACTTATTTTTCAAACCGAATCTTAAAGCAAATTATGATTCTATAAGACTAAGATGGATCATCCATTCTTATATCATCAAATTCAAAATGGATAGAAATACTATTATATATGTTTACTAATCGCTATTTACCAAAAAGAGTTCATGAAAAAAATTATTTTAATTTTTTATATAGTATTTTACCTTTAATTTAACTTAAATAAATTATGTAATAATTTAAAATAAAAAAAATTATGAATTATTTAAGCTTGTTAGAGAGGAAGCAATTTTTTTGAATAAGGCAGTGATAGTTGGATAAAAAATAAAATAAAAATTTTTATTGTCTTAATGTTTTGTTGTGATATGCTTATTTATAATAATATGTTATTTCTTAGCATATATGCTCCCTCTGATACTTAAATACTCTTTCTATAATTTGAGTTGAGAATTACTATGCTATCAAATAAATTATAATAAGTAAAAAATTTATGTATTATAGTATAATTATATTGAAATAATATAATAATATAGTAGTATAATAATAAAGTTGTACTTCATTTCCTTCTTTTATTTCCTTACACTAATTATTGAAATCTTATATTAATAATTTAAATTCTATCAAATTCTCTATTTAATATTTAAAACTAGTGTAACATATTAGAATTACTTACGAAAGAGCTATATAATTAAAAAAAATTTAATAATTTTAACTATTTATATATGTATTTATTATATTAAAACTCTAGACAAATAGAATGAATTACTAAATAAAGTATAGAATCAATCATTTAAGATTCTCATTAAGTTCTAAAAAATTATTAAATTAACTTATAATTAGAAATTTAAAATTTAAAAATATTTTTTTAAAAAATATTCTAATATAAAAAATTTGTTTATATTTAAATGTTATAATAAATATTTACCATCATATATATATTACTTTAATATATTTAAAAATATAAAACAAATATTAGATATTAATTTTTTTTTTAATAAATCTTAAACTTAAAACTATAATTTTATGTTATTATTTCAGTTAGATTTCATTATTTTAAAATTTAATGAGAATATAATTAAATTAAAGAATAGTAGAATATTTATAAATTTAAAACGTAGGTATAAATTGAGAAATAAAATATTAAGGATCAGATTGAAATAAATTGGAAACTTTTGGGTGTCAAAATAAAATTCGCCGTTTTTATTTACATATACAAAAACGTCTCGATTCCTAACCCTAATTTTATCGTCCCTTCGATCCGCCGACGCCCGCTTCTCGTGGTAGCCCTAAACCTAACCCCCTCCGCCTCACCGATCCATCTTCTTCGCTTCCGGCGTCCCGCTGCCCCATCGTATTTGCTTCCGGCGTGCCGCCGCTGCTGACAAGTCGAGGAGAATTTGTGGTCGACAACATCCACCCGAACCCGCCGGTGATCCTGCCCTCTGTTTCCTTCTTTGGATTAAAGCCCTAGAATCCTTCAATCCATCTGCAGGAATCGGTAGATCGAAGGAGACCCCATGTTAGCCCCGATATTGCCGCTCCCAGCTCCGCCCGCGGATGGGAACCTGGGCCCGCTACCTCTTGCCCAGGTCTCTAACGATGATAGGCCTCAGGAGGAGCGAGAAGAGCCTGCTTCCGCGCCGGCGGCTCCGGCACCGGTTGCGACCCACACGCGAACGATCGGTATCATCCATCCTCCGCCTGATATTCGAGTTATCATCGACAAGACCGCAGCTTTCGTTGCCAAGAATGGCCCTGAATTCGAAAAGAGAATTCTTGCTAACAACGCTGGCAACAACAAGTTCAATTTTTTGACTGCTTCGGACCCTTATCATGCTTACTACCAGCACAAGGTCTCCGAGCATCGTACGCAGGTTCAAACCACTTCGCAGCAGCCCTCTGAAGACTTACCTCAAGCACCTGATTCTGCTGCGGCACCTTCTGATGGCTCGGCAGCTCCGGGAACCGCTGCTGCACCGGCTGATACTGCTGCAGCCAAGGCTGACCCCGCTGCCCAATTTAGGATTCCCACGAAGAAGGTTCTTGAGCCGCCTGAGGCTGAGCAGTACACGGTTAGGCTCCCAGAAGGGATCACTGGGGAGGAGTTGGATATCATTAAGCTCACTGCACAGTTTGTTGCTCGGAATGGGAAGAACTTCCTAACAAGTCTGACGAGCCGAGAGATGAGTAACCCACAATTCCACTTCTTGAAGCCTACACATAGCATGTTCACATTCTTCACGACTCTGACAGATGCTTACTCGAAGGTGTTGATGCCTCCAGCAGGTCTCACAGAAAAGCTCCGGAAAAGCACCAGCGATATTACGACAATCCTAGAGAGGTGTATACACCGACTGGAGTGGGAGAGGTCTCAGGAACAGGCCAGACAGAAGGCTGAGGATGAGATCGAGCAAGAAAGGATGCAGATGGCAATGATTGATTGGCATGATTTTGTTGTTGTGGAAACTATTGAGTTTGTTGATGATGAAGATGAGGAATTGCCTGTGCCGATGACATTGGATGAGGTGATCAGACGGAGCAAAATGTCAGCACTGGTTGAAGAGGAACCCATGCAGACGGCTGAACCAGGTAAGGAGATGGAGATGGAGATGGATGAAGAAGAGGTACATCTTGTAGAGGAAGGCATGAGGGCTGCTAGACTTGACGAGAATGGCATGGATGATAGAAGAACTGAAGTAAAAACTAATGATGAGCCTGAGCCTCCAATGAGGATAGTGAAGAACTGGAAGAGGCCTGAGGAGAGGATTCCTGCTGAAAGAGATCCAACCAAGTTTGTGATTTCACCAATTACCAATGAACTTATTCCTATCAGTGAGATGGCTGAGCACATGCGCATTTCACTGATTGATCCCAAATATAAGGAGCAGAAGGAGAGGATGATGGCTAAAATTCGGGAGACCACACTTGCTGCCGATGATGAGATCTCAAAGAACATTGTTGGGCTTGCACGTACTCGACCTGATATTTTTGGTACCACCGAAGAAGAAGTATCTAATGCTGTCAAAGCAGAGATCGAGAAGAAAAAAGATGAGCAACCAAAGCAGGTCATATGGGATGGACATTCAGGCAGTATTGGGCGAACTGCCACTCAAGCGTTATCACAAAATGCCTCTGGTGAGGAACAAACTGATGCTAATAACGACTCAAGGATTCTTCCAGGTCCTGCACCACAACCAAGACCTGGTGTACCTTTAGTACGCCCACTGCCTCCACCTCCTGGATTGGCGCTGAATATTCCTCGGTTCCCAGCAAATACAGCCCCATATACTGTTCCTGGTGCTGCTGGTATTATTCCACCACCACGTCCTGGAATTATGCCAATGATGCGGCCTATGTCAATGACTTCATCACAGCAACAAATGATGATGAACCAGCAGCCATTGACTCAGGTTAATCCACCAAATATGCCTATACCTCCTCCTCCTGGATCCCAATATCCATCAATGGTAGTTCCACGGCAATTTGTTCCAATGCATATGCCACCACCAAACATGCCGATGATTCCCCCACCACCTCCTCCACAAGGAATGCCAC
The DNA here is from genome assembly GCA_030544415.1 of Thalia dealbata. Taxonomy (NCBI): domain Eukaryota; kingdom Viridiplantae; phylum Streptophyta; class Magnoliopsida; order Zingiberales; family Marantaceae; genus Thalia; species Thalia dealbata. The sequence goes on from CM060458.1 coordinate 18,849,384, forward strand.
CACCTCCTCCCCCAGAGGAAGCTCCACCGCTGCCGGATGAACCTGAACCAAAAAGGCAAAGACTTGATGATGTTTCGCTCATTCCAGAGGATCAGTTCCTTGCTCAGCACCCGGTAACATCATCTTTAATCTTATTTCTCACCAGTTACATTCGTTAGCTTGCAACTTGTAGACAACTATTGTTGTTAGATCATCCTACTAATACTGCCTTATTTTTCCAATAGGGATCTGTTCGAATTTCTGTGTCTGTTCCTAATGTGGATGAAGGAAACTTGAAGGGTCAGCTCTTGGATATCACAGTCCAATCTTTAGCTGAGACTGTTGGCAGTCTCAAGGAGAAGATTGCAGCTGAGGTCCAGCTTCCTGCTAATAAACAAAAACTGAGCGCAAGGGCAGGTTTTCTCAAGGATAATCTAACACTTGCATATTACAACATTGGCCCTGGAGAAACACTGACCCTTGCTCTGAGAGAACGTGGTGGGAGAAAGAGATAAACTTCTTCCTGGACTGATAGTTCACTCCGGAAGTTTCCTGCATCTGGTTGTCAATTCTGGGAGATGATAAAATCAGTTGGACCACAACCGATGATCTTTTATACTTGTCTTTTCCCTAATCCGATACTTAAAGCTTATCAATGCTGATGAACTTTATGGTTTGTAACCCAGATATGCAATTCTGATGGTATTGTTTCCTTGTCTTATTGCAGAAATGCATGTACCCTTCCAAGGAGCCAGCTTACCGTCATATGCCTTCCAAAAAATTTTCTTCCAATAGAATAGCCATCTACGACTTTTTACTGGTGAAATCTTATTCTCATCTGTTAGCTACCTGATGCAGGTTTTTGTTTTAAAGGCTATTCAGGTTGCTAATTCTCGTCCTCAGGGAAGCCTTGATTGATTACCAATCAACTTGCAGAATACAGCAGTGCCATTATGTATTGAATTTTCACATCATATGTGTATATACGTTGCTTAGAATTTCTAATATGTTAATTTCACCGAACTTCCTTAGGTATTGTTCCTCTAAAGCCACTTGGTTCCTTATACTAAATATTTTAAAAGTTATTGACCAGTTTGTCTGCCTTTAAGTATGCCCGTTGTATTCTCACAGCTCATATTGCTCAAGCTGAGAAATGTTGAACGTCGGAGAAACAATTTGCTAGCTTCTGAAACAGTATTGAGGTTGCAGTGGCCAGAGAGCGATTGACACTGACGTAATAATTCATGTGCAATATTCCTGCATTTGGTTTCTTATGCATTACTGTTTTTATAACATTACTTGGTCGACCATATTTGTGCAGATGATGCTTGCATGATTTTTCTGGGCCACCATCTTTTGTGAATGCCGAAGTAACAATTGGAATTGAATTATTTCCCTTAGGAAGATGCTTAGTTTATTGGAAATGTATTCAATTTTATTTGATACAAATATAAATGTAAATATGAATATAACTAAAGGCTATAGATAGTGCTTACAGTTTTTGCCGTAATGCTAAGAAGTTAGTCAATACATGGCAAATTAAAAATTCACCTCAGGTCAAGATTTCTCCTAAACTCCAGTTTCAATCTTATCTGGCATATTGGTTTGTGCTGCAAAGCTCATGGAGAAAGATCGGATTCTTGAAGGCTTTTTAACCTCTAAAATCAGCAAGTTCTTTACAGGAGAGGAGCCAGTGAGCAGTACAACACTCAGTAGATTTATGAATAGTACACACGACGTACAATGGGATGGGTCAGATAATTGTCTGTTTTCTTAAATATTAAACCTGTCACACAATTAAGGAGGTTTCAACCATTTGAATTAATCTTCACAAGACCACGGATACAATTTGAAACCTCCTTTTCACCAGTTGAGAACATTTGTGGACTGTTTCACTTTCGAATTGTACAAATTCTCCATCTCCTCCTGCGACGTAATACACTTTTTTAGAAAACAGAGTCAATAATGCAAACGGCGATCACTTGCTCCAAACGCTTTCTTTTGTTAAACGGACCATTCTAAACAACAGTAACGATGATTCACCTTGCAAGATTTCAACAGTGGGGGCAGAAATGATGATCTGAAGAATTTGATTGACTTCGCAAGCGAAGTTCTTTCCCACTCTGTCATATGAAAGACAAGAAAGGTGAAAATACATGTTTTTAATGCACTTTCAAAACACTGCTTTAGACAAATGCGACAAATGCAGTCAGAATTGTTTAGTCCTAATAGGTATTCTATTGAAGATTGGGGTAAAATTTCATGGTCATACAAGGTGTAGAAAAGAAGACGGCCGTGATCCGAATATTTTAAGGTATGATTTGATTTCTTAATTGCTTAATTTCTTGCAGATCAGTTTTCAACATCTACTCGCTCTTCTTTTTCTTTATTTCTTTCATTTTATTCTCTTCATAACCTAAATCCCATCCATAAACCCCTGTTGATTTCCTGCATCATATTTCCTTAAATCATTTGTGGTAGAAGAGGATTTCAATCTACAAATAGCTCGCTATGCAATGAAGTAGAATTGTAGTAGTCACATACCTTCTTCGGACTCCGATCTCATACTGCTCATGTTAAGCTCTTCTAAAAGCTGCAGTGTGCCATCAAATTGAGAACTCATGTTAGAGAGCTATAGCAAACAAGTAACAAGAGCACTGTAAGTTCCAAAGCATCAAAATGATCATTAGTGAGAGCAGCAGCAATCACTGATTTCTTGCGTCCTTCCATGGACACCAGCATTAAAATTTTACTACATACTATTAGTAATTCGTACAATATTCACACATTAAGGTCATTGCTATATGACTCATAAATACAACAATATCTTTGATATCTGCTATAGACTTTGTTAGGTAAAGGAAAACGCAATTTGAAGCAAGGTATGGATTTTTGATATTAGTGCATCCTAGGCATGTCTTACATTGGGGTGTGGCGTAACAGAAACAAACTCTCAATTTGACATATTTGATGATGAGAACATGGTACCAGAGAAACAAAACTATAGATCATTTGAAAAAACTCGTACAAGTTTGCAAGATTTAAAACGTGAAGGATAATGATAATGAGTGAAATGGCCAACATAACTAGTGCAGGAAGATAATTTGTAAATGGATGTTGGTATAGAAAACTAAAGCAAAGGAAAAGATGAACTTTCACACAGAAATTAAGGAACCCATCCAATTCAAATACAAATATGTGCAAGTCATATTTGAGAATGACACTATTGGTTCCACAGCATATCCAATTGGACAAAATGCAGGCGTAAACTTACCTGAGAAAGGGTAGGTACAGTTGTTGGATCAAAACTATCACAATCATTGGGATCAATAGGCACACAAACACGGCCTACAATAACAAAAAAAATTTCCTCAGATGTAGTAGCAGTATGCAGCATTTAAATTTTCAGACTGAATCCAGCATTTAAACATGGAATCAAGGTTGCTTCAATACAGATTAAGGGAACCTGTCTTAGGGTGGACACAGAAAGGTGCCTTCAGCAAATGATTCATGTGCTTTGATACCTGGTGTAACATGGAACTCATAAGATGTGGAAAGATAAGACAAACAGCACAAATGCAATAAAGTAGTTTTGATCGACTGACCTCCATGTCAAGTCTGGGGTAGGTATATGTAAAAATAATTTCTTCCACACACCTACGTAATCCCTGTACCTGAAACATGTATATGATGGATAAAGTAAGATGCAAGATGCAACCTGCATCAGAATGAAAGAAGCAAGATACATCTCGACCAAGAAAGAGATGCACCTAGCTCACAAGAGATTAAAAACCCCAGGATACAACTTGCATAAGAAAAAAGAGTTTGAGATACAGATGAACAAAGAAAAAGAAATATCTAGTAGCACACAAAGGAAAATCATGAAGCAACTAGCTTGAATTCAAAACTATGGACATGCACGAGAATAAATTGGACAAACAAATGTAGGACGGAGATCAGAGGACACCATAAAAGGGTCTGACTACACAAAATTACTTGAGATGCCAAATCTATCTCCAAAGATTTTAATCTTGGATGTATCCTAAGCAATTGACACAAATATGATCACGCCTTCACATGTCAATTAATTTCTACTTTAGAGTTGCAAAGTTGTTTCAAAATAGTCAAAAAGGTTATATTACTACAGGTTGCCAACCTAGACCTGTTGCTTTTTTCCTAAGAAAAGTATATCCAACTTTTGTTAGTATTTTTATGCAGGTTCAGTAATGCAATAGGGTGGGGTGTGATATATTGGTTTGAGCAGACACTGATGCCCTCAATAAAGAGACTTCAAATACTCCCAATAGACTTCAAACCTTGTCTAACTACATGTCTCTGACTGAAGCGAGATGGTAGTCAAAGAAGTAAACCGCGAAACCTTGTTAAACCTGGATGGCCAAGCGACCCTTGGCAGAACAGCATAGAGGAGGGACATTATTGGCTTGTGGTGTAGAATACTCATTGATTGAGGTTTACTATCTGCTCATACAGGGAAATAAGAATTCAGGGGTAGCTTAGTTGAGTTATTTTTTTAAGAAAGGATAGATCTGTTGAGAGGCAATCTCAGACAACTATGCAAACCTCAAGGGGAAAGCTTACTGGCAGAAACCTCACAAGTTGATGCAAAATATCTTGAAAAAACATTAAAAAAAATGATCAAGGTTAAATGCAGAATAGACAATGGTTCTCCCTCTTAGATCAAACATTGTTCAAGAGTTAAGAAGGGTCTTTGGTCAAAGATTTGCTGCACATTTGGAGAAAGATGACACGCTTTCAGCAGAAAAAGGATATGGTGGTTGTCCCATTAATAGAAAAATGATATGGGAGTCTCCCTTGCACTAGGAAGATGTGCATGAAACAACCAACAATAGAGGTGGTAGCATTGAGAGGACGAACATGGTATTGGACCAGAAAGCAGATCAGAAGCAATGCAGATCACACATTCACAAGGACAGATGATGTAGCATGTGGGGTCTCCAACCTCAACTCACCAATGAGTGCACGGGTGCAGTGGGATGTGCATGGTGAAGCTCAAGCATCAATAAAGATAATAACCATGATGACAAAAAGTAGTTAAAACAAGGAAGAACAAAGAAGATGAAGGAGGGAAATATCTAAATCATATTTGGTTGGTTCTCAAATAATTGGCATAAAAAATAATATTGTTTAATTCAGCCTGGATCATTATATTAGCCCAGTATATGGGCATAAAAAACCACCTACAATGGCAATGAAAATTGGTACCAATAGAATGAAACCCCGAAGAAAACAAGTGATATATGATTTCCTAATGTTGTTATTCAACGCCTAGCATCAATACACCCAGTACTGCTAACATTTCTAGTACTTCTGGGAGTACCCATGCAAAACAATTTTAGCCTAGACCATTACGCCTAGCATCAATACGTAAAAAATAATATCGCATAATTCAGCCTAGATCATTACATTAGCCCAGTATATAGGCATAAACAACCACCTACAATGGCAATGAAAATTGGTACCAATAGAATGAAACCCTGAAGAAAACAGGTGATATATGATTTCCTAATGTTGTTATTCCACGACTAGCATCAATACACCCAGTACTGCTAACATTTCTAGTACTTCTAGTAGTACTCATGCAAAACAATTTTAAATCGAAAGACCAAGTTTACAACTTATTCAGATCTTTGTGAAAGATTCCATTTTTTTGTTTAGTTGATCTTTTGAATCTAGACTTGTACCAGCAGACCAACAATAGCTTTCTGAATTATCCAAATTGTATTAAAATATATCCTTAAAAGTATTCCTTTATAATTCCACACCTATCATGATGCTCATCCAAAAGGCACAAGTAATCGGCCTTTTCGGTATCATCACGTCCTGGTATTGTGTTTTTTTTTTGATGAACAGCTGCTAACAGTTTTCACTACGTATGATATTCAGAAATAAATTGGACTGATGATCACATTTATATCTAATATTATTTTCTCAATCTTGTCACTTCTGGAATAATCCTTCAGTTAATAATACAAATTATAAACAGCACAAGTAGCATAAGTCCACGTACAACCTAAAAGAAAAACACGGACCTTCTGCTTCCCTGATTGCAATACATGTTTCAGTTGTTCCCATCGAACAACGTTAACATCTTCCTTTGAAATGGAAGATCTTCTATTTCCATGCCACTTGTCAAGAAGCTCCGACGCAATAGCTAAGAATGAGAACATGCCAGAACAGGAGAAAAGAGTATTTCATAACATTGCAGTACATCAAGATTAATTAGAAAATGGTATCGATAGAAGTTTTGATTTTCATACATTCATTGGGTATGATTTCAAGGATCTTCTGACATCTTTCTTCAGTGGCAAATAACTTCTGACTACTAAGCAGCCTTTCTTCAAAAAAGCCCTTTAAAACGTCGGTGTAAGATCGCCTACACAGAAAGAACACACATGTCCTATGAATGATAAAAGGAGCTATCAAACATAAAGGACAAATTCTTTCTTCAAAATCAGGGCATACGCTAGAAAAGGATGAAGAACTGGCCCCATTAAATTGACTTTCTTCACATTGTTTTCACCACCCTGAAACAGAGCAATCATAAATACAGATTTCAAATTGCTAAAATAAATTCAGCACATATTTGGGCAATTCTCATAGAGGAAAGACCTTATAAACTCGGAAGTAGTCTGCAATTGATGCCCGTTGCTCATTGCTAAGCCTAAAGAGAGACCATGTTTTAATATTCTTGGAAGCACAATTTAACAAATACATACAACAAAATCATTTTCCATACTTTCTTGCCCTGGCATCACAAACCCAACAATGAACACCACGACGACCACTATACACCCATAGGATGTGATTGAAACCAAAATCATCTGCATAGAGTGTACAAGTAGATAAATTTGGAGATAATGAAGGCTCAAAGAGGAGAGCTAGTTTCTCACAAGTTTTTCAGATATGTCATGAAAGATCTAGTAAATATATAAATTTAGAAACATTTAACAACCAGCATTCATATTCATCGAACACAAGTAATTCAGACCTCTAAGTGCCTTGTCTAAAACCTTAATAGCAACAGTCATTAATGGCCAACAATCCAAGCAGACATCAGCTCCAGAGCAACAGTATCGAACATCATCATAATCTGACATGTCCTGTTTAGAGTATCAAATAGGCATAGGCAGAACCAAAGCATAACAAATGGGGTCAATTAACCACAGCATATGGCCACATTATTGTAAACTTACAATGTCAAAAATAAGCTCCCTTTCTACTGGCGCAAACACGTTATTCCCAGCTTGTGCATATGCACGTCTTTTTGCAGGCTGTGTCAAATGTTATAGTACCAATAAGAAATAATCAAGAGGAAAATTATAAAAGCAATCTTAACCTTTCTTGAATTCAAGAGTTTGGTTTATACATCAACACTGTACACAGGTCCAATATCAATCTTGAAAGGACAATTGTCCCGGATTGAATTCTCCAAGTCAACTGCATTATTAAACGACTGGAAACGCACATATATGTCATTTTCTAAAGTGTATGAAATTTCTCTTCGACCAAAGTATGAATGATCACATGCTGGATGTTTTCCATCTGCAAAGAGATCATGAAACACAATAAAAAAGAATGAACCATAAGACCATAATCAATACTGTTGTTATAAATAACCAATATTACCTACCATTTCCATAGGAGAGCCATCTATAAATATCAGCAAATGGAAAGAGCTTTCCTGCCATCAAAAAGTTGGTGCATGTTTGCACACCATGTTCAGAAAATCTAGTGGATAACAAAGTAATTTTTTTATAATAAAAAATCAACACGGGAAAAGTTGCATAGAGCCAAGTCAAAAAATAACCTAATCAGAGGGGCAAACTATTCATAGCTTCAGCCAGGAAAACAATGAAAAACAACCTAAATTACCAATTACCAAAGAGATCAATATTAGAATTTGTTATGTATGATAAGATGACCATCCATCCTAAAAGTTCAGTTAGAAAAGGGCTCAATTTATATTTTTACATTCTAAACACTCTCTCTCACATGAGGTCAAGCAAACTAGAAGGACCCTAGCTCAACAAATGAACTAACTTAACGAGGGAATATTTTTTTTGACTTTGAAAAGTATTTGAACACCTCTCAGATCAGATTGCATGACCAGATGCCAATCTATACTTCAATTCTTAATAGAACAAAAAACATACATTTTTCTCTGAACAACTCTAGATAAATTGTCTTGTTTTAGATTAAATTTCAGGAAAAGGGCATGTGGCAGAATAGTAGGTATTTTCTTTGTTAGGAGAACGAAAATAATATTCTCAGTCCACTATTCAGAAACTAGGAATTCAATAAAGTATTTTGAATGACAACCCATTGATCTAGATGTCATGTCATGCTTAACATAATCCTCTTCTGGAAAAGGGCAGTTCGCAAGTTGAAATGTTCAGGATGTTGACGATGTAAGCATTTTCCAATAAGATTCTATTCTTTTGTTAGAAATGCAGAAGAGAAAATCATCTAATTCTTACAAATTTTGCAAGCTTGTGAAGATATTTCTGTAAACAACCTGTTTAATAATTTTCGGTTATCAAAAGAGCCATTACATCATATACAATTTGGATGACAGCTCTGTAGTACACAGATTATAATAATTTAAAAAATAAAATATTTGATTTATTTAGTGTTGAACCTGTGCTAGATATAATAAGGCTCTTTCATAATGGCTTGGGTTTTTGGAATAAGTGGTCACCAGTGATAAGAGAGCTTATGCAGTTGAGACATATCTTCATGCTAGTTGTCTTCTGTAGTCACCAGTCTACCAGAACTCATGGGCCTTTTTGCTTTATTCAACTCTTTGCTCTCTGGTCATTAAATCCACAGTTCAAACTTAATTCAGCTTGACTATGAGAAGGATAATATATAATTGGGCCATTGCCAACCAACAAAGGAATTTGGGATAAAAGGGACAGTCACCCAGGTCAAACTTAGAAGACAAAGATTGCAGAATCATACTTAAGATTGAACATGCAAATCCTAACATGCTAGCAGTAATTTTCTCAAGTACTTCATCAAATTATATAATTGAGAAATTAAAAGGTACACTTCATCACAAATTGTGTGCACAACATAATAAGAACACACTATTGATTTTTTCAAAATCATAAAGCAATAGTATATGGTAAGATGCAAACCCTATAGCACTTTACAATTTGGGGAAATAACCAGCTTATGAATTTTTACTGTATACAATCAATAAGATTGGAAAACTGACCAATATATGATTTGATCAAGTAAAATGATTCATGAAACCAACATTGAATTAATCTATAATACATGCAAAGATCATTGAAATTGATTTTGCAGAAAATTCAACAACCACATCCTAATGTGAAGACAACCTAGAATTTTTCTGCAAGACAGAATAAAAGCACCATAGCGTGAGAAAAGAACGGAGAAAGAAAGAAGAGCAGTAGTAGATTAGTAAAGTAATAAATGCATGTACAGAAAAATAATTCAATACATTCAACCTAACAAATGAAAGACTTTTTCTTGATATTTGACAGAGATAAAGAAAAGTTGATGACAATCACCATAATATACTTTGAGATGCTCAGTGCAAAATCCTCCTGGATTTGTACTAACTTTCTGGTGGACCAAATTAGGATCGTCGATTTGCATGTCATCTCCTTCAGCCATTGTTCCTTCTCTAGTCATGATAACAAACTGCAGTCTACTACATAGGAAAGAAAGACATACAAACAATCAACAAACAGCAGTTCCTATTACCAAAAAAATATTTTTAAAATAAAGGAAGGTTTTCCTTTCTAGCAATAGCCAGCATTGAGATGTAAATCAGCACGCTCGAATCAAATAAATGAAAACCTTCCAAGTATGCCTCATTATAATTGCCATCGAGCTGCTATATTTAAATCTGCAAACCCATGGAATGGTAACAATAATACTAAAGTAGATTACAAATTTCGTTTTTTCTCTAGATTGCCTGAATTATACACAATGAGCCTTGCTGCCAATTATATTTCAAAGATATGGATGGTTTTATGGACTAGAATATTTAACCCAAATCAAAAGTTAGATTAAAAAATCTCCACGTACCCATCTCCTTGAGCTAAACATAGGAGCAGCCAACATGGGTGTAGCCCTGCAATCTCTGCTAGTATTGTCTCAGAGAGCCAGGCACTTCTAGGCATCAAGGATCCTTAGTTGCCTGAGGTGCTAGGTTCATGTGTGTGTATGTGACTAAGATAATCTTGTATCACTATATAAATCTAGCAGTTAACACCTAAAATAAAATCCTAACTTTTCCTCAATTGAATGTCACTAATACACTGCATACCTTTCAATCATCTCTATCGAAAAATTGAAAAAAGAAACGAACATTTAATAAAAATATCCAAATTGAACTTAAAAAAGAAACATCACACTGATTCGGACAGATACCCAAATTGCATTGAGGAAAAACATAAATGCAGAAAAAAACTGCTACCGGAACCGAATCAAAATAAAAAGCACACAAAAATTAATGATGAGATAAACCCAAGAACAGTGATTAAACAGTCCATTGAATCAACTACATGGAAACACAAACGAGGAATGAAATTGCTAACGGTAATCATTAGATTAACGGGGCTTGATTCCAATTGCCGCTACGAAACCTACTAAAAGCACCGACCACAAAAACCTACCATCATAACTCGTACAAAAAGGAAAAAAACGTTAGGGTTTCTGAAGGGGGAACCGCTGGCCTCAACGAAAATGAGACCGGAACCCCGAGAGAAGCAAAGAATTGGAAAGGGAGAGCAAAGGCGAACACCTCAGAGGACTTCTGCCGTCTCGTTGGCTTCCGAGGAGGCGCACGCCCCGGACGTCGAAACGAGGAAGCACCACCACCGCTCGGAAAGCTCGACGCTCGCCGACGATTGCCGCTCGATCGCAGCCCTCGCGCGAGTGGCACACTGAGGACTGAGGACTGAGGAGGGCGCGAACGCGCTTCCTCGGACCCTATCTTCCTTGCTCAATCCGCACTAATTCGGATCCGGATCCTCGATCCAGTTTGTTAAAATTCGGATCCGGATCTTAGATATCCTAGGAGGCCTGATCCGGGTCCAATTAATGGGCCAACCATATGCCACTTATTTTTAAAAAAATTTATATAATAATTTTTTTTTAAAAAAAAAAGGTAAACCGCATAACTATTTGAATTTTTAATGTGAATTGATTTTTTATTATAAAAATAAATAATAATATTTTTTTTTAAAACATTTCATCACTCTCTCCCTTTTAATTTATTAATTTTCCCCTTCAACACTGTCATTTCATATTCTCGTCTACACTGCCACCATCTCGCCTTACCTCCCTCCCACTATCTTCTCAACAATCTCAATGAACAAATAGAATACAATTCTCTTTCAATATATATAGCAGTGGTGAAGAGAGATGGCATCTTCTTCTGGGAAGGCATTAATTAGACAGAGCCAGGCGTGAAGAGGAGCTCGCATCGAAGTCAGATGTGGCTGGGACGGCGCGTCGGCGGACGGCGCGGCCGGCAGCTCCGCCATGTCCTCCGTAGCTTCACGCTCACCCTCCTCTGCCTCGCCCTCACCGTCCTCGTCCTCCGTGGCGCCATCGGCGGTGGCCAGTCCAACACCCCCGAGCAGGACTTCGACCAGATCCGCCTCCGCCTCCGGCGGCGCCCTCTCGCCGACACCTCCACCTCCAATCCCCAGAACGACGGCGCGGAGGACCCGCCTCGCGACCCCTCCAAGCCCTACTCGCTTGGCCCCAAGATCTCCGGATGGGACGAGCAGCGCGCCGACTGGCTCCGCCGCCATCCGGAGCAGCCGAGCTTCCTCAGCCCCGACAAGCCCCGGGTGCTCCTCGTCACCGGTTCTTCCCCCAAGCCCTGCGAGAACCCCGTCGGCGATCACTACCTCCTCAAGTCGATCAAGAACAAGATCGATTACTGCCGCGTCCACGGCATCGAGATCTTCTACAACATGGCCCTCCTCGACGCCGAGATGGCCGGGTTTTGGGCCAAGCTGCCCCTGATCCGCTCCCTCCTCCTCGCCCATCCGGAGGTGGAGTTCCTCTGGTGGATGGACAGCGACGCCATGTTCACGGATATGGTCTTCGAGCTCCCATGGGAGCGCTACGCCGCCTACAACCTCGTCATGCACGGATGGAACGAGATGGTGTACGAGGACCGCAACTGGATCGGACTCAACACCGGCAGCTTCCTCATCCGCAATTGCCAGTGGTCGCTCGACCTTCTCGATGCCTGGGCGCCGATGGGCCCCAAGGGCAAGACACGCACCGAGGCCGGCAAGGTCCTCACCGCCTCCCTCAAGGACCGCCCCGTCTTCGAGGCCGACGACCAGTCCGCCATGGTCTACCTCCTCGCCACCCAGCGCGACCGCTGGGGCGACAAGGTCTACCTCGAGAACGCCTACTACCTCCACGGCTACTGGGGCATCCTCGTCGACCGCTACGAGGAGATGATCGAGAACCACCGCCCTGGGCTCGGGGATCACCGGTGGCCCCTCGTCAGCCACTTCGTCGGCTGCAAGCCGTGCGGGAAATTTGGGGACTACCCGGTCGAGCGCTGCCTCAAGCAGATGGACCGCGCCTTCAATTTTGGGGACAACCAGATACTGCAGATGTATGGCTTCACGCATAAGTCGCTCGCTAGCAGGAGGGTGAAGAGGACAAGGAACGAGACGAGCAACCCACTCGATGTCAAGGACGAGCTTGGATTGCTGCATCCGGCGTTCAAGGCCACCACGGTCACTCATCCTGCACCTTGAGCTCAGCAAGTAGGTATGTGCATCTCCATGTTTTATTCTCACTGATGCCTGCAGCACAAAGTAGGATAACTGTCCAATTTTATTCCTTTCTTATAATTCTTGCTAATTCGTTGTTATCTTCAAGCTATGAAGTGAATTAGAACTTGCAAACTGTGGTTTCGATGTAATGAGCGCTACTACACTGTTCACAGAAGGACTCTAGTGTAGTGACTATTTTTTGGAAAATTTGCAAAACACAAAGTAAAGGCATTTGAAGTTATTGTTGTCAGTTCCCTATTTTTGTACTATTAAAAGCAACATGATTCATTCAGGTAGACATGGAATTATTGTGAGAGAAATATGTCTCTACTTTTCCTTGTTCATTGTTTTATCAGGTTTTTCACAAGTTTGCACTAGGTTATCAGAGAACAATTTTCAATTTGTTTCCTTTAACAACTTGAATGAATGCTGTAGGTTCCTTTCGTTGGCATTTGAATGTTTTTGGTTTTGGTTGTCCTTGTCAGAGCCCATGGGCTTACAATCCACAGTTTCAGTGTATTTTTACCATTCAAATACACACTGAAACTATGTGAGAAATCTGTCACTTTTCCTGGTTGCAATCTCCCAAAAAATCACAAATTTGAAGATATGGGATCGACATATTAAGCAAGTACTCTTACCATTTGAGCCATAACTAAAAATAATAATACAAAGATTTTTCAAAGCTACATCCTCAATAATAAGATATAATATTTGATCTTCCTATTTATACACAATAGTTCTCTAAGATTCATATCATAGTTCTGCTCAATTGTTTTCTAAGTCTCCTTCTCTACCCCTCATCCTAACCTTTGTTACTAACCATTTGCAAACTATGGGCTAATTTCTATCCATATAATTGCTGGAGTACAGTGTTTGCATATTGTACAAGGTTTATTATGTTATCTTGATGGTCGAACTCATCAAGTTAATTAATCCTTAAATCTTAATCATCATAAGCTAAGTCAAGAAGAAGATTCACAAGTTTTATCCAAGAGTTTAACAGCAATATCTTGTCATGCTGTAAAGAAATTATTCACTTTTTTTAAAGCAAATTACAACAATGCTACTTCTTTCTCTATACTGAATCTTGTAATTACAATAAATAATTCCTAATAGAGTTTAAACGGTGCTGAAAGATTGATGCAGCTGAACGATCCCTAGTAAAGTCTAAATGCTACTTTCAAAGATCAACCATCAAAGATAAGTAGGACAAATGAGATTTAAAGAAAATAGAAGATCATTTCAGATATTAAAATGAGAAACATATATGTTTGAGAAAGAATCATTTCACTTCTAATTTTTTAATTAGAAAATTCCATGCATTTAATAAATTCAGTTAAGTAACAACTGTAATCATGTAAATAAGTTGTAGGATATTACTTCGTACCTCTCATAATCTCTTTACTTCTTGAATACTAAACAAATACTCCATCATCTAAACTACATCCCAAAAAATATGATAAGATATGATATTTACATCTTCCTATTTTTAATTATGCAGATCAACAAAATAAGGAATAGATACGGGCGTTAATATATCATGCATATCTACTGGTCCCATATGTAATATGCTAATAATCATCAATGCATTTATGCTTTAGTAATCATATTCTCTCTACCCTCAAACATATCACATCTCTATTTATATGTATTCCATGAGAATATTCCATAATCATATGGTAATTAGTACACTTGGAGTGCATATTGCGGCTGTCAATAAATAAATCCACGCTCTTATCCATTTATCCCTAAAGACAGTAAGTATTAATAACCTAATTAAACTTGCTGGGTTAACAAATATGATAAGTATAAGAATTTTTAAAGAAAATGGATTAGATCTACTTTATGATTGAGTTGATTTATTTTTTAAAAAAAATAATTAGATCAAACTCCCCTCTATCTAGTAATAGAAATCTCTCTTCTATAATGTTTTAAGGTTGCTTATACTATTATTTAGTCTCTTATTTATTCAATCATCAGCTTTAATTAAAAGATAAAGTTTATATAATTTTAAAACGAGAAAATATTTTTGTAACTTTAAAATATAAGGCGACGTGATGGAATTTATATGATTATTTTAAACTAAGGTGCACTGTTGAAATTGACTTTAAAAAAACAATCAACCTTCTTGGAATAATTCAATATTTTTTTAGAATTTAGATTAGTATTGAATCTAACAGATCTGTGTACTAGAATAATCTAATAATTAACCTTAGATAAAAGGTACTAAAATAATCCAATAATTAACCTTAAATAAAAGGTTAGTGATTATGGTAATGCATCTTAGAGTAAAGATAAAAAGGAGAAGTATGAGTTCCTTAGGCCCTGTTTCATGTGAGAGATGGATTTTAAATCCACCCTTGAATTTTATATGCACCCCTTGACCACCCCCTAAAAAGTGACGCCCAAGTTTCATCTATGAATTCTTTGCTAAGCATGGTAGGTCCGGTTTCATGATAGATGTTTCCAAAACGGTGACAAGTTTTCTTGATAAAAAGATGATTAGTTTTCTTTTCACTTCTCAAGCTCAGGAGATGAATTTGTATCCTGTCTCGTGGATGCATAGTTGGAACGGATAATGTATCATTAATGTGCTAAGATTTTTTTAGCTCATTAGTCTACATTGATGCATCCAACAATCAATATCTTTAGTGCAATTACAGATAAGCACTCTCATTATGAATCCCTACTTTGGGTATCTTGATTAATAAATATCAAAATTATATAAAGGAAACGGATGAAAAGTTTTAAACATCACTTTTAAAATAAGAACTTATTATTATTTAATACTTGTACTTCCAGCACATTTTATTATAAGATAGTCTATTTATTATTTTTAGAATTTTAATAGATATTAAACCCACAACATCTTATCTTATATAGAATCTAATTATTTTTTAAGAGAAATTTACACTTTGTGTGTACATAGTTAGTCTATTTATTAGATTTAAAAAATATTAAATTTTTAAACATGAATCTTATAGTATTTTAAAAATATCAAATAAATCCTCCAATCTCTATAGTCTATATTTTGAGAATATCAAATAAATTCTCTAGTCTTTTTCTTTTCAAGGTTAATCTGAAGATTACTTATACCATATTAATTTGAAGACATATTAATTTTTCAAAACACGAACCTTATAATATCTTAAGAATCTCGGATAAATCCTTAACCCTCTTTCTCATAATGATACAGAATGTTCTTATATAGCTAATACAGGAATTTTCGATTATTCGTCCGTGGAAGAGTCATCTTATCCTTTTTATAAGTTCAATGTTTCATATATATATATAATTTTTTAAAGTACACAGAATATTGACTACGGATAATGTGAACCACCATTAATATTTAAAATTATTTTTGATCTTTTATTACCTTCTCCTTTTCTCTTCTTAATTTTCTTATATTCATCTTCTCCTCCTCCTCCTCATTTTTCTTCTCCCCCTCCTCTCTATTTCTTTTCTTTCTCCAAGATTCAACCTCTCCTCCTCTCCAATGCTTTAAAACCAGTAAGCAATGAAACCAAGTAGCAAACACTGCATGCGTTTAACTATTATTATACAAGTCATTATTATTATTACACACACTCATACATATAAGCAAAGCCAGCAGTACAAGTGGACTACTTCTCCAGCACACACACCATCCATGCTTATTATATAAACCCTAATTTATCATTACATCCATCACCCTGCAGCTGCTACTACTACTTGCTTGTGTATATATATATGGAGAGAGCAGTCAGAGCACAAACCAACCATGAGCTCGGCGAGTCTTCCTCTCCCAAGCAAGAACTCCCCCGTAACGCTGCACCAGTTGGACGCCGTCGATGGTCGCCGGGCGGGACAGGTTGTATCGGTACACATCGTCGACGTAGTGTGGTGGTGGCATTCTGGCGGCGCCGCCTCCTCCTCCACTTCTCCTCTCCTTCTGGAGGTGCATCTCCAGCATGTCAAACGCCTCCCTGCCCACCCTGCCGAGGTCGGCCTTCTTCCTATTTGCCATGGCCGGATGGCCTTCTTCTTCTTCTTAAAGTTGCAAGTTGGTTTTGGCTGGCTTACCCTGCTGATCTTGCTGCTGGGTTTGCCTCCATTTTTATAGGGAAGTCATGGTTGATACTGAGGTGGTTGACTCCAAGTCAATTATAATCTTTGGGGGGTACCTGTGAATGTACAGTAAAGTATAAAAAGAGTGTTGATGGATAATATAAATTATTGGTTTAATTCCCTGTGATGGATAATGGATCCAAGCACTTAATATATAGTTAGCTTTGCACTATTTTTAAAGCCTAATCATTATAGAATATCTTGCTTTTAGATTAGCACATAGCAAGACTAACAATATGACAACCATCTAGTATATAAAATGTATACATTAATCGAGTGCACAAAATATATATTCATCTGATTAGAACAATAAAGATAAATTTTGTACAGGATAAAATATATTTATCTATTGAGAATTCATATTCCGCTAATTAGAATAGTTAGATCATATAGGAAAAGTTGTAGATTCAATACTTAGTCTTTTTTTAGAAAAATAATAGGTAAATAGGTAATATTTTAAGAAATGAAATAATATAAACTAAGTGAATTATATGCTGTGGACGTGAAAAAATAAAATCTTTAAGCAATCTCTCTGGAATATAATTCTATTTGTTTTTTTAAAAAGAAAAAAAAAGGTTGCATCAACGTTGATTTCACAATCTATATTATATATTATATACCCGGCATCTAATTCCCTAATTCTCAGTTGAGTGATTGCATCTAATTCCCTTCCTCTTCTTCCTTTGATTGATTAATTAATTAATATATTCCTAATGATGATGATACGTATATGAGCGTGCTTCTTTTTTTTGGCTTCATCGAGAAGTAAAATAAAAGATATGCTTCAACTGAGATAAATACGCCGAGTTAATGATTAACGAAGGGGGACACGATTAAGCTTGTCTATGGACAATGGACATATCGATTTGATTGTTATATACAGAAGATATATGGACCCATGCATTATGCTCTCTTTTAATTATCAGCTTTTGCCACCTCATTCTTTTAGGCATTAAAAAAATGATGCTTCTTGACCTCCTCAGTAACTGTAATTTATACTTTATATTTTATTAACCGGTGAGTATTAAATCAATATTTTTTTATAAAGTTTAATTACTTTAATTAAAAATTAAAAAGAAGCACGTACTAATAATATTTAACTCTAAAATATTTATATTAAAATAAGATTTCAGCGACAGGTGAGTGAGGAGAACACAATAGAGCTTTGGCATCCGCGGACGAGAACTTCAGTAAAATTTGTATAACCTTTAAACTCACATTAAGAGCATACATATAATAGCATCATATGTAAACTAGCATAACATACTTTTAATAATTCACATGTTAATTAAACATGTAACCAAACAAATATATAACTTATTAATAAGTACAATAATTAACAATGACCTTTATAACTCAGCATCTGTAGTAGGCCAAATAAATTTGAAATCATAAACACTCATCTCAGTCTCAAAGTAGTATTAAATAAGAATTCATAACTTAACTGTGATTCTTAAAAGCAAGCAAGCAAACAAACAAACAATCAAGCACAATAACTCCTTACTCCAACACAAATCACAGTTTGGTCGTTATTTGTCAAGCAACAACACAACAATTAATTTTCCTAAGAGAAAATAAATACATTTAACAATCATAAATCATACAATTCAAACAAAAATTTTTCTAACTACCATTGTACTCATATCCTCCAATCATCCATCACCTTCACAGTCACAAACCAATACAATCAACCATACACAAAATAATATTTAATTTAATAGTTTAATTATACCTAAAAATCTTAATCAATATATACCACCTTAATTAATTCTAAAAATAATTTTAATAATACTGTGAAAATCTAATTACATTAATTAAATTCACAAATTCTTTAAATTATTCAGTTTCATTAACTAGAAAATCAAAATAATTCAAATTCCTAACTTTTATCAAATTCTAAATTTATTGAATTCTAAATTATTCAATTTCTTTAATTAAAAAATCTAATTAATATAATTACCTCAGTTTATAATATTCTAAATTTATTAATCCTGTAAAAATTCTAAATAAATTATTTTAATTCTAATTAATATAATTTAAATAGATAGCACGCATTTAATATACAATTACTCCATTTAAACCCTAAATTAACCTAAATTATCATAAGTAAATCAAAAACCACATTCTAATAATCTTGAAAAATTCTAATTAAATCCTAAAAATTATATCTAAGCATAATCTAGCATCACAAATTATTTTAGAGTTTTTGGGTATTGTTAACACACTCAAAACCTTGAACTCAACATAAAATAATTTGAAAACTGCACCTATAATGTGTTAAAAATTCTAAATAAATTCATTACGGTTCAAAACTTACAAACAAAACTCTAGAAATGTTGAACTGAATCAAACTAGTCGAAAAATCATAAAAACTGGCTAAACTCACATCAAACCGTAGTAGGATAAACCGAACCTAGGCACGTGCAATGCACGCGTTGTCTTCTTCGCCCACTCCTTCGCCTGCGTTCGAACCCCAGCCGTCGTCGTCGCGCGTCACTGCTTCCCTCAAGCTTCTCTGCCTGCCGCAGGCGAAATCGTTGCTTCCATCACTAATTGAGCACTGTTCACTCGCTAGAACGCATCAAACAAGCTCTCCTCTTCCGTCCCATCCCAGCGCCCACAGCTTGCCGGTGCCACCTCCCTTGCACCGCTGGCTACCAAGGAAGGAGCTCCACTGATGCAACCCCCGAACCCTCTATTTCACAGGGGTTTATATCCTCAGTCGACCGAGTCGACTCGCCTCGCCCTAACTCGCTACACGTGCGGCGACAGTTTTAGGGTTTACACTCCCACCTTCTACCCCATTTGGACCTTTTATTTTTATTTATCGTTTTCTTTCCTTTACTTGTGAGCATGAATGTAATATAATAATTATGATGGGATGGGTAATCGAATGCATGTTGTCACTAAGACATATATACTAAGTTCCACCTTGTTAGTTATTAGATACGGTAACTAAATAAAATTAGGGACGTAACTAAATAAAATTAGAGAGTCATTAGTTGAAACTATAGATGACTTAGAATTTTAATTAGCTTACAAGGGAATTGGAACTTGGGTGGTTGCTTAAGGTTGTAAAGTAATAGGGGTTAAGTAGTTAGGGTAGATTATGTTGAATAAACTAAATTGAGTTGAATGACATTTAACTAAATTGGGTTGATGTGAGTTTAAATAAAATAAGGAAATGTGATCAATTTAGCTTATTGTAAATAAATGGGGTGATACATAATATTAGAAATAATTTCTAAAGGTAATGATATTTGTTTTAGGTAGGCCACCTCAAAATAATTAAATGACTTGGTTTCAAAGAATAAACTACAACATCCAGATGCATCGTGGGGAGAGGGAGATGGAGGGAGCGCGCGCGTTTGGTGGGAAGAAAATGAATTTTCGTTCAAATTACGATCCGTCTGCACCGTTGGATTCCTTATCAAAAATGTTAGGTATAATTTTCACATCAAAATCTCATACTTCATAAATTCATATGATTTTACAAATAAGTCCTTTAAAGAATTTCTTTTACGATTAAATTTTCAAAATACTAAAATTACTCTATTACCCTTATTCAAAAATCACGGGTCTCACAACCTACCCCCTTACAAAAATTTTATCCTCAAAATTTCACATCGCCCCGACCCACCTGTCGGACATGTGGCAACCGCCGTATGAGCTCAAATGACTCATACAAGGCATTTGGTAATAAATATTATCCGTACACATAATCAACACAACGAAAAATACAAACAAATCATCTATTTAACTCCACTATCACAGTCCCGATATATCTACTATAATTCTACAGTAACGTTATTAATAAATAAAACTAACTCAATCGATATCCCTCATCTTTATCAAATATCTCGGGCAGTCATATAACAACCTACACACACATTGAACGCGATGTGCTCAGCCTTACGGCCTAATGCAAAATTACAACTCTAAACCGAATAAGGAAATAAAAAGGCTAGGAGGAGTACTCTAGGATGCCTTTGGTTGTTAATCATCATTTTTCATTTGCTTTGGGTAAATCAGTTCAAAGAAAAGTGGTAAAGCAGCATAAATAAATAGAGACGTGAAATTCACTATATATCACCTAAGTTATATCTAGTGTCAATATCATCAACATATGTCACATATGTTATAATAAGACTTGAAGTTTCAAGACTCGGGCTGCCAGCCTATGCTTAAGGAATACTCGAGCTAAGGGCATTTGTAAGTCCATCAGTGTCTTTCTGTCTCTATCTCCACCTATGCCCGCTGTACTGATGTTGGCGGAGAGGACGGGTGATCCTTGATCACTCTCCACTGTCTCGCTAGTCGCCCTCAATGCCTCCCCTAGCGAAACTGTCGTGCCCTTACATCCTCCCCGGAATCCGTAGGGGCAACGACAACTTGTGTTGTGAGACCCGTGATTTTTAAATAAGGGTAATAGAGTAATTTTAGTATTTGGAGGGTTTATTCGTAAAAGAAATTCTTTAAAGGACTTAATTATAAAATCATATGAATTTTTGAAGTATGAGATTTTGATGTGAAAATTATACCATCAGGTAGTAGTTTTGATAAGGAATCCAACGACGTAGACGGATCGTAATTTGGACGTCGTTTGATTGGTCAATTGTACAATTAAGATTTAAGATTTTAATTAACTAATTAAAAAAATCTCAATTTTTCCCACCGAGCGCACGCGAGCTCCTCCCTCTTCCTCTCTCTCTCTTCTCTCTCCTCCTCCGCAGCAGCGACGGTGAAGGTGACCATTTTTTCCGTTGATGCTCCGGCGAAACCACATCGAATTAGGCTCTCAAATTTTAGCCACAGGTAGATCTCGACCTCCTCTTCATTTTGATACCAAGATGCCTAAATTTGGTGTAGGGAGAAATCGCGTGAGAGGCGTCGGCGGCGAGGGTTTCGTCGCCGGAGCTTGCTCCGGCAATTACCGGCCATTCCGGCCGTGAAACCTTGCAAACTTGGTACCTATGGATTCTCCTTGACGAAAGCTATCCATTGGTACCGGAGTTGAGGGCTATTGGCCGCCGGTTGGCCGCCGGCGAGCTAAAAACCCTAACTTTAGGATTTCGCCCAAAATTTTAATCGATGAAATTTATCGCGTATGAGCTATAAAAATTGGGGCAAATGTGATTTTTGGAATCCTCATGAAGAGAGCTTTCGATTGGTACCAATATTGGTGCTGATCGAAGAACTTCGCCGGCGAGGGTTCCAGCGAACTTTCCGGTGAACTTTCCGGCGATCGTCGGAGAAAGTTTCCGGCGAACTTGGGAAAAAAATTGGGGTGGTTGTAGAGATCATTCTAAGAGTAGTGGTGAAGAGAGATTTGAGAAATTATTTCTAGATTGAGAATTAAAATTCGTTGAATAATTGACAGGAAAATATAAAAATACGTAAATGACGGCACGTGGATCGAGACAGACCTTAAGTTGGTTCCGAGGAGTAAACTGCCAAGTCAGGTGCGTTGGTTCTCCGATGGTAGGATTTATTCAAGCTAGAAAATTCCTGTTGGGGTTTTCTTAGGAACAATTCTTGGATGTCTTAAATATGATAAAACATAATGCTTGATAAGATTTGATTTGCCTGCATGTTAATTTAGTTTATATTTGTCTGACATGTAGGATATACTATGGTTTGCATGTTAGTTAATTTACTTTACTTAACATGCATGATATACCATGATTTCCTTATTAAATTTCTAATATGTCGTAGTATCATGTCGAGCATGATAGATATTATTTTATGATGTTTCTATGCTATGCTAACATACCTACCATGCAGACATAGATAGTAAATAACGACATGTTAGAACCTTTGGTGATGTCACCGCCACTTAGACAGAAAATGGGGCCTTTTTCCATATGCCCCGGTTGACCGCCGCGTTCCGACGGTGGTCAAACGGTGACGTCCCGTTAGGCGCCACTCCCGAGGTTGATGCATAGCGGAGCACTGGGAGCACCACTCCCGACGTTATGCATAGCTCATATACTGGGAGCTGGTAGGGTAAGGGACTGTACACACTCCATGGTCATGTTAGACTGGAAATATGGAGCAAGTCCTTACCCGAAATCTTCACCCGCGCGAGTGTCGTTGTAGGCGGCCTCGTGATAGTCCTGAGATGGTTAGCTAGGATGAACCCTACCATGGACTTGGCACCGACGAAGTCGAGGGCCACAACCCATCGTGCGGATGTGCGCCAATCTCGATAGACGTTGACGGCTATTGGACTGCGAAGGGGATTCCACATGCGACGCCTTGGACAGTGGATCCGTAGACCGCACGACTATCACCCTTAACGTCTGCAGACGATCGGATGAGTAGTCCGGATACTATATGAATGGTATGTATCACTTGATGCCTTGTATGGGTCTGTCGGGCTCATACGGCGGTTGCCACGTGGCCGACAGTTGGGTCGGGGCGTGACATGTGTAGTACTACACACTGCCCGAAGATAAGGTCACCATCAATAAGACTCATCAGCCACGGCTAACCGATAAAAATAACAACCCTAGAATTCGGACTACTCATCCGACTATGTGCAGAACGTCATGGATGATAGCCGCGTGGTCTACGGATCCACTGTTCAAGGCGTCGCATTGGGAATCACCTTCTCAGACCAATGACAGTCGACGTTGATCGGGATAAACACACATCCGCACAATGGGCTGTGGCAACCCCGTCTCCATCGGTGTCAAGTTCATAGTAGGGTTCATCCTCACTAGCCATCTCAGGACTATCACGGGGTCGCGTAAACGATATCCGTGAGGGTATAAGTTGTCGGGTAGGAACCTACTCCATATTTCAGGTCTAGTACGACCTTGGAGTTCGTACGGTCTCTTTCCCTACCAGCTCTCTAAGCTATGTATAGCGTCGGGAGTGGTACGAAGCGGAACATCATCGTTTGACCATCGTCGGTACGCGGCGGTCAACCGGGGCATATGAAAAATGCCCCTTTTTGTCTAAGTTACAGTGATGTCTCCAAGGGTGCTAACGTGTCGTTATTTATATCTAAGTCTGCATGATGGTTATGCTAACTTAGCATAGAAAAATAATATAACATAAAGGACAAGATCTTTAGACAGGTTAAATACATAACATGATAAATATGGCATAACATACATGTTAGGCAAAGTAAAGCATACTAACATGCATTTAAATATAATCATAGCAAGCATTTCATTTTATCATGTTTAAGGCATCCAAGGATTTCTTAAGAAGACCTCAGTAGGAATTCTCTAGCTTGAATAAATCCTACATCGATGAACCAACACACCTGGATTAATGATCCACTCTTCAGAACCAACCTAAGGTCTGTTCGCTGAATTTTATTTTCTGACACTATCTCGATCCACGTGCCGTCATTTACGTATTTTATATTTTTCTGTCAATTATTCAATAAATTTTAATTCTCAATTTAGAAATAATTTCTCAAATCTCTCTTCACCACTACTCTTAGAATGATCTCTAAAATCAACCCAAAAAAATTTCCCAAGTTCGCCGGAAAATTTCTCCAGCGATCGCCGGAAAGTTCGTCGGAACCCTAGCCGGCGAAATTCTTCGATCAGCACCAATATTGGTATCAATCGAAAGCTCTCTTCATGATAATTCCAAAAATCATATTTGTCCCAATTTTTATAGCTCATATGTGATCAATTTTACCGATTAATCAATTTGGGCGAAATCCCTAAGTTCGGATTTTTAGCTCGCCGACGGCCAATAACCCTCAACTCTGGTACCAATGGATAGTTCTCGTCAAGGAGAATTCATAGGTACCAAGTTTGCAAGGTTTCACGGCCGGAATGGCCGGAAATCATCAGAGCAAACTCCGGCGATCGAAACCCTCGCCGCCGACACCTCTCGCGTGATTTCTCACTCAACTCTACACCAAATTTGGGCATCTTGGTATCAAAATGAAGAAGAGGTCGAGATCTACCTGTGGCTAAAATTTGGGAGCCTAATTCGTCGTGGTTTCACCAGAGCATCGTCGGAAAATTTACGTCGCCGTCACCGTTGTCACTGTGGAGGAGGAGAGAGAGAGAGGGATGGATGAGCGCGGGTTCGATAGGAAGAAAATAAGGTTTTTTTTTAAATTAATTAATTAAAATTTTAAATCCTAAATTAAATCTTAACTGTCAAATTAATCAATCAAACGACGTCCAAATTATGATTCGTCTGCGTCGTTGGATTTCTTATTAGAAATACTACCTGATAGTATAATTTTCACATCAAAATCTCATACTTCAAAAATTTATATGATTTTACAAATAAGTCCTTTAAAGAATTTCTTTTATGATTAAATTCTCCAAATACTAAAATTACTCTATTGCCCTTATTCAAAAATCACGGGTCTCACAATCGAGATTGTAGCATTTCGGCGATGGATAGGATATAGACCTCCTAGCAGGCATCGTTGCTTGTGAATTGGTACGGTGACTCCTTCTGCATAGCCTTGAATAGTGGATCCATAGACCACACGATTATTATTCCAGACGTTCTGCAGACGTTCTGATGAGTAGGCCAGATCCTGGGGTTTATTACCGGCTAGTCGTGGTCGATTTGTATATTTAGGTGCGGCGACCCTGTCTGGGGTCAGTGTATAGTACTACACGAGTTGCTCCATGAATTGTTTGGGGAAGACGCATGGAGTGACAGGTCACTAGGACGCGAAGATGAAGAGAGTCGCCTAGCGAACCAATAAAGAGGGATTGACGGTCACCCGACCTTTCTGCCAACATCAGTGTGACAGGCATAGATAGAGACATAGACAGAGAGGACAATGATGGGCTTATGAGAACTCCCTGATCAGGAGATCTCCTAAGCATAGACTAGCTGCCTAGATCACAATATTTAAATGAAATGACATATTCTTAGTGACAATGATTTAGAGACATATACACATTCCACAATTATGTACTCATAATGCTCCATGTTTTATTACTTGATTTTACATGCTTTGTTTGATTATTGAATGACTTATGGATATGTTAGAATCTCATATTCTCTACTTGAGATATTATACTCTATTAGAGCCGTAAGCACAAAGCCGCAAGGCTAAGCACACCACGTTCAATGCGTGTGTAGGTCTACTAAATGACCGGACAAGATAGTTGACGGAGATGAGATTATCGACGAACATCATCTATCTACTGTTATTGTCATTATAGTATTGTAGTAGGTATATCGAGACTGTATTAGTAGAGTTGAGTTAATTGATTTAATTGTATTATCCGTTACGTTGATAATGTATGTAAGTTGTGTAAATCAATAAATACCTTGTATGGATCCTTTGGGCTCATACGGGTTGCCACGTACTCGATAGATGAGTCGGGATATGATATTTTGTATATTCTTAGGTGTATACCTAATTTTTTATTATAAAATATTTATTTATAAGTGTTTTATGGTACATGAGATCTAGTTTCGAAAATATATTGTGTGCTTAGTGAGGTTCTATATAGTCTCGGAGCGCAAGCGAGGCTATATGTAAAATTCACTATTATTTAACCTATGGAAAGGTACGGGACGTGACGTGAAAAGTATATACATTGAACTATTATTAAAATATTTTATCAATATTAATATTATTATTTTACTATTATTAATAAATATATGAATTATAATAATTAAATAGTTAGTGCTCTGTATTTATATATTAGTAAATATAATATTTTTTAACTAAATCAGAACTTCAAATTCTCCAAAATAAGTTAAGGTGTAATAGTTGATTCAACATCTACGGGTAAAGTTATATAATAATAATTTTATATAATTTTTAATAATTATACCCTTTAATTGACCGTAAAATTTAAATTGTGAATGATTTCATTGTGTAATAATTGGACATTTAGGGATAGATAGGCCTTTTTATTAGTTATAAGATTTAAATTGTACAACTTTAAGAAACTTATCTAACAATTAAGATCATGGAGCTGACTCATTCTTCAAGAAATAAGCTAATGTATAATAAATAATTAGAATTACTTTTTTATTGCTAATAAAATTTATATTGTAAATGGTTTTATGATGTGTTGGTACTCTAGACTTTGAATCTGATAATATTAATATAATATTTTATCACCGTTAATCTATGTTAACTTTAATAAATGATTTGAAAATAGTAATACCTTAACATTAGCTAGAACTAATACTTAACCAAAAGATTAACACCAATACTTCCTTTACTGATACAATATATCATTATTGTTGAGCATCGTCTAATACTATTTAATCTCAAAAGTATTATTCTACCAATATCTAGTATGATTAGATCTCAACCTACTTAGACTAACTTAATGAATAATTTGGAGACGATATCATTACTTAATTTATATCAAGAATTAGATTTTGAAAAAAAAAATCAAGAATTTAAGGAAACAGATTTTGAGAAAAAATTAGCTTAGACTTAGTTGCCTGGTGAAGCAGTCCCCTTCTGGACCAAATCTTAACTTGACACCAGTATTATAGTGCCCTTACTATCAAATTACATTGATGAATGAGATTATTTCATAATATACATACTAATTAGATGGATAGTTTAAGATTTTATCAGAGTCTAGCAGCAATTTCTTAGAATAGAATGAAGTAAAATTTTAATTGTCTAGAAGAGCTATCTTAGTCTAATCTAGACTTAACTTAAATAGATAACTTGTTTTTTTTAAAATTTAGTGAATATTAGGCTTATACTTTACATACAAGTTAAATAAATAACCTATTAAAAACTATAGTACAACCTAAGTTTACGAACACGATAATAATATAGTTATTTAATCCACACCAAGAATAGAATTTAAACCTATCTCCTTTTAGATATCCTAAAATTAATATTTTAAAGCAACTCAATGATCACTTGACACGATTGCAAGAATACATGTCCTTACTTGCAAAGGAGGATTCTTGTAGCCTTCAATTATTGCATTCACATAAACATCTTAAATCCCCAAAGACATGCCCACCTGCTCACCCTGAAAAGCCAACTCTATTTCTTCCCACTCTAGTACCGTAAAAGAAAGAAGAAATTGACGAACTCCATCTCTTCCTCTCGGAGGACACCAAGTTGTCCATCCCAGTGATATAACCTTTAAACTTCTATTACAAGTCTCGGTTGAATGCCTGGCTACCATTTTTTTTCTTGATATTAAGTTATAAGAAGATGCAGAAGAAGATATGGAAGAGAGAGCGGAAAAAGAAGAAGAAGCAGGAGACCGAGAAGACTTAAAGGAAGAAGATGAATGAAAAAACAAAATTTAAGTAGAAGAATATGTATGAAAAAGCTAAAAATATATACAGTAATCTCCTTCTAGTTATACTAATAAAATAAATTATATTATAAGCCTAAGCATTATGCCCCACTCTCAAAATTATTTTGATTTGAGTGAGGGTAACACAAAAATATTCCGTCTAAAGTGTGAAATATTCTCTCATTTTTATTTAACTAATATAATATTATGTTTTTAATAATATTTTAAGATTTTATTAGTTTTTAAAATTTAGAAGTGGTATAAAATATAATTAAAGAAGTATGGAAACAGTTCTCCTATAATTTAAACTTAAAATAAAGTTTAGGATTTTTTTAATATAAAGCTTAATACTGAAGTTTAAAAAGAATCTAAGATTTTTTAGCTATCACAATCACCTCATATTTAGCATGCTTTTGGAGGACCTCTCGGTGGCCCAATTTAATTTAACAAACTAATTTGATTGCGCCAAGCAATTGACCTCATATATATATATATATCTCGCTCGGGGATAAGAGCGTACTTTTCATCCATCGAGCCTCCCCATTCTCCTCATCCCATGCCCGCTTTCGCTTCGCCTCTCTCTGCCCATTTTTTCCCCCAAATTCCCAGCATCTCCTTTTCCATTTCCAGCGGAATCCGAGAAGCGGCGAGCGCAGGGCACCGATCGGGACCTACCGGTCGAAATGGAGCCGGTCAAGGCTGAGCGGCGCCGAACCGTGGGGAGCTCTGGGATCATGGCGGTGGAGGAGGAGCGGAAATTGGTCGGCGGCCGTCGTCTCCGGCTCCTGCGGTACGAGGAGCTTCCCGAGTACCTTAAGGACAACGAGTTCATTCTCGACCACTACCGAGCGGAGTGGCCTATCCGGGACACCCTGCTCAGCGCCTTCGCCTGGCACAACGAGACCCTCAACGTGTGGACGTAAGCGTGTACCTCCCGCCCCCCCCCCCCTCCCCCCCGTTCTTTCGGTTTGGGAGTCGAAAGATTGAGGTTTTGTGACGTCTTCTGTGATAGGCATTTGGGGGGATTCCTCCTCTTTTTGGTTTTGGTGGTGACCGAGTCCATGGTGGTGATCGAGGACGTCACTGGTGCTGTCATTCCTGATCTCTCAGGGTTAGGATTTCTTAAGATTTCAACAAAACTTCCCCTTTCGTAGTCCTTTCTTTTCACGTAAACGATTATTATTATTTCGTTGCAGTTTGAAGGTTAGATTATCAAATTCTACGCAGAAAATGGTGTCAGAAGACGTGCTGGTAGGTAACTTGGACACATTATCTAGTGCTTTCTTGATTAATGGTCTTAAAGTCCTAGCTTGCGCATCTTGTTTTATTATTTATTTTTATTCTGATAATACTTTGAAATGCCTTGTGAAAAACAAAATTGTATGTTTAACATAATCTTAGGCTATCAATTTTTTTTACCTTATTTTCCCTTTTATGATATAGGTTTTTGTTTTGGCTAACTACATTACATTTCTTGAACTTTTGTAACTATTCAAGCCTCTTTGAATTGTTAGTAAAGATACTAGCTAAGTAATTTTGTGCAGTAAACTGTTTCCCAATTTCTTACTCATTTTGTCCGAGTAGAATGTTACTTATAACCTGTACTGTGAAAAAAGAAAATAAAAATAAAAACTATTCTGCTGTCTTCATTTAACTCATTGGTGTAATGTGTATATTCAATGTGATCATTGTTAAACTCTGCTTCACCTCATACTATGAGGTCTCTAATTTGTGGTAGTTGACTGGGGAGATTTACTGTGCTAGATTTATTTTGCCTTGGTGAGTGTAAAAGTTAAAATTGTTTTTTAAGTTCCACCATCTAAGTTAGAACTTTGATTCTCAAATTCCTTGGCACAAGCTGGACAATAAGGGGTATTCTCAAATTCCTTGGCACAAGCTGGACAATAAGGGGTACACAAAGTGTACACCACTCTGGTTAGAGTAATTAGACTCTATACGGAAGGATCATGAGGTATTAGGTTCAAGACTCATTAAGTTCTAAAAAAAGTTGGACAATAAGGGGTGTTTGGTATGTATTCAATAACTTTTGGCTGAATTAGTACTTGTTGCACAATTTACATTCCGAACTTCCAATTGATAGCACTAGTTACTAATCTTTCTACAAGTGACCACGCTGTACCTAATGATTTCACTTGTCATACTAGGATTTACTTTACCTAAGTGAGTATAAAAGTTAAAATTGTTTTTCTCAAATTTTTAGGCACAAGCTGGACACTAAGGGGTGTTTGGTATGAATTCAATAACTTTTGGTTGAATTAGAACTTGCTGCACAATTTACATTCCGAACTTCCAATTGCTAGCACTAGTTACTAATCTTTCTACAATTGACCATGCTATACTTAATGATTTCACTTTTCTGTCTAGGATTCTTCAGCAATTCAATCATTATGGCAGACGAGAACCTTATTGGATAGCCCTGCCATACCAAGATGGCCGAGACTAATATTCTTGCTTGGATCCATGGGCTGCCTTGTCATTAGTTCTATCTCTCATCTCCTTGCATGCCATTCTCACCGTCTCAGCCTCTTCTTTTGGAGGCTTGATTATGCTGGCATCTCCCTCATGATCGTCACCTCCTTTGTTCCGCCCATCTACTATGTCTTTCTTTGCCAACCAATAGCCCGACTCATCTACCTTTCCACCATTGCCACCCTTGGCATCCTAGCAATTTTTACTCTTCTTGCACCTGCCCTCTCTACGGCACGCTTCCGTCCCTTTCGTGCCACTCTTTTCCTTGCCATGGGCTTCTTTGGCATTGTACCAGCAGTCCATGCGATGTGGTTGAACTGGGAGCATAGTGAAGCTCATATGGTGTTGGGATTAGAAGTGGCAATGGGTGTAGCTTATGCCACAGGAGCAGGAGTATATGTGAGTAGGTTTCCTGAGAAGTGGCGACCAGGGGAGTTTGATCTTGTCGGACATAGCCATCAGATATTCCACATTTTCGTGCTTGTGGGAGCATTGATACACTATGCTGCCACAACAGTGCTGCTCAATTGGTTGAATAGAACAAAGACACCCTGCAGTGCATTTTACCATGCAGATATTATCTTGTGATATTATACTTCATGATAGATTGATAGACAAGGAGGCCACAGAAAGATGGAATTTATCATAAGAGACGCACAAGCATCTTTGGAGGAATTAACGGTTTATATGAGAAGCAAGGAATTTGAAGGAGATGTTCAGGTGAACTGTTCCTGTTGCTCTGTTCAGCATTTCCCCTACATTTTAGGGCATGTTACCAGAACTTTAGCTCCTCAGGTGTCACTAACATATATCGAAATATTTTTTGGAGGTAGCATCAGTAACTAGATTGAAATGCCAACTTAACATTCTCTAAGAGCTTCTGCTAAGCCTCTTACGAACAATGGCTTTTCATTTGTGCCTTTTATAAATAATTAGCTTTTTTGCGTAATGTAAGAGACAACATCATATTTTAGCCCTATGGCAGGGGAAGTCAACAATTGCATCCTTGATAAAATTATTCATATCTCAGAACAAGATATGTACTCGTATGCAAATAAGATGAACAGCATAAGTTAATTGTTTTTTCAGATCCATCTGCAGATGTATCTTTCTGTCTTTCCCTTGCGGTAAATTAGGGGAATCATTATGTGTGGATGAGCTATGAAGGGTTGATTGAAAGGAAAATGGATATGCATGGACAACCTATCACGAGGATGATTTCTTTCCTATGCAGCTCTTCTTCAAATCATTACAAGAGAATTCCGCATATAAAGGACTTCTAAGAAATGTTGTTTTGGTTTATCCCTATAGATGTAGCAGATGATTCATGGAACACGTCTGACCCTAAACTATGCCCTCAAACAACCCTTCACACATTGGGAAGAATCATTCTACCTCTTGTAACAATAGTGGCTATTGCCTAAAGAAGAAAGAGAATTAGCATGATGTCATCGTCATTACAAAGGACAAAAGACCGCCGTGCTAAACATGCTATATACCAAGTTGATAAGAACATATAATTTATGACGTCCACGTAGTACCAAACTAATTTTGCTGTTCGCATGAACAGCAGACCCCAAAATACCCTGTTTGCACGATCAAGCAAAATCTAAATCTACTCTCGTACGCTCAAGGATTGTATAAGCGACTCCGGAACACTGCTGCGTAGTCGCTTGGAGGATGCGATTCGAAAACATAGCAAACCGGCACATTCACCTGCTTACGCCTCGTGCTTCCCCCGCTTGATTTTGATGAAAACCTGCCGAAGCTTGATTCATCAAACGGAAATGACTTTGTCAGAAAGAAGAAACGTTCCCTGGCCAATCTCTCCACCTGCATTTCAAAACAACTTACATCTTAACACTTGCTTTTGTATCGTTGTTTCTTGGAAGGGAATAAATACTTGTCAACCCAGAGAGAGAGCAAAAGTATTAATTCAAATGATTCCTTGCATGAAAATGTAAATGCTGCACATATCAGTTTCAAGATAATTATATGTACATGCATAGCCTAATATGCTAACCATTTAAGTTAACAGTAAGTATAAAGTCATCATTATATTTACGAAATAAAGCTACAAGAGCAACATGAGATGCCAAGTCATTGGCAACTAGGTTGCAAGTAGAGTTGCGACTATTGAGTTGTTTCTGGACGACCAAATAACTTCAGGAAGGTCTATTTGTTGCAAGTACGCCCAACAATTCTATTTGTGGCCAACCCAATGCTCTTTGATGCATACATGATCTGTATATAGCTAAATGTTGATTGGAGTCATATTCCGATCAAATATTACTACCAAACAAGTATGTCACTAAATACTGTCAAAAAACTTGGTGAAATGCTGTTGTTATTATAGATATTTATAATGGTGAAATTGACATGTATCTTAGACGTACCTGTAGCTGCACATATTTGAGATTGTTGATGGTTATAATTAGCCGCATATCAAATAGACCGTCAACCAATATTCTGACAGCAAGATGATCGAAGAAACTTTGTAAAAGATTCTGCTGGCTCATTGCATCATCATCAGTATCAGCAAACCATAGCACGCATTTCACACGGTCCCAAGAAATAGGGAAGTGTTCGGTTTTCAAAATGGCATGTGACGGTTGAGCTACCTTCTTGAGAACTCTGATTCCAAGTGATGCGATCTCAGATTCACAGTATGGAAGAGGTGTGGTGGCAATTATCTTGCTTGGATTATACAGTTGTGAGAGGTTAGAGGAGAAAAAGAAATCCTTATCATTCAATACAAGGACACAGTCCCTAGACGTAGAGGGCAACTCCTCTAGAAGAGAATAAGCTGAAGGACTTGCATCTTCTTGTAAGCACAGACCTGATGCAACATCCTTTGTGGGGTATATGCTGCAGTCATGTGAAAAGAAGCATGCGTCTCCGTTACGGCAACCCTGAGCATTCACAGAACCCTATTATTATATATTATCAAAAAAGAAGAAGGAAAGGAAGATAATTCCAAAGTTACAGCAATCTTGTGCATTACTTTAGGGGGGGAAAAAAGGAACCGAGCATGCGGAAATAACCCACACATTATCTAAAATACTATCTTTGATATATAAAACTTATTAAGAATCATGGAATGGAAAAGATTGTCAACATCACCATCCTGTTGAGCATAGCACATCATGTCTCAAAGTGAAAAAATGATAGGCATTCGTTTTTCCTTAAAAGTAATTTGAGTGTTTGGTCCTCGATAAAACAAGATTTGGTTAAAGTCTGGAGAGGAGAGAAATAATCCAAGCTTGATTAGGTACAGTCTGAAAAATTGAGTTTGATTCAGGTACAGGAAAAAATATAAATTATTGATCAATTGTTGCCAATTAGATTTAGTTTAGTGATGGCATAACTTCAACAACAATTTAGCTTTAGATGGATCCTCCAAAACTCATTGAACTACTTGTTGATTCAGATATTGCCAAATCATGGACAAAGAATTCAGTCAACGTAGAGGAGCCTTTTCCAAAAGTGCGGTACAAGTTAAATGAGGCCAACTTGAGGGCCAAATTTTCTGTAATTACAAGTTATTGCAAGAAAACATAGAGGGCATTGTCCAGAGTCAATTTGCTAAAACAATATACCTAACCCAGAGGATGGAGAAAGCAAGTCATCAGTTGATTGCTGACCTAAGAAAGAGATGAAAAGAAATTGTCCATAGAGAGAAAAAGATCTAGAATGAAGAATAATAATTTTGCTGAAATTTTACCACACAAGTAGAACTACTTGAGTCATTAAATTATCTCAGAGTAAAAATAATTTCTAGGACAGCGTTTAAAATATGCCAGTAAAAAGTGTGTCGGTTTACTTAATAATTAAAAAACTAGATTAACATATTTTAATATGACCAAGGAGAATTAATACTTGATCGCACTAATGATTCCGTAAGTTCTCTATGGTATCAGTTCTTTTGCAATGCTCAAATGATTTCATTTTTTTAGTATATTTAAAGTTTGCTAATTCGAATCCAAATTTTTTCAATGGGTTGAATATACTAATATTAACTGAGTTCAACGTATATAATTTAGGATGAAATCAATAAAAGATGCATTCCTTACAAGGACCAATATAAGATCGCGGTGCAAGATCATAATATACTGTTATTTCTCAATGTACGAAAGGAAAGCAGTAGTATACAAGTACCTGAAATGTAGTGAAAAACCTACAAAGGGGTCTCTGGGCCTGAAGTGAATGAGAAAAGAAACATTGATTTCCCCTGTTGCATATCCCATTAATGAAGAACTTACATAGAGCAGCAGATCCAGTGATTTCAGGAAAAGTAGAAATAGCATTGTGCGGAGTATCTGAGCTATTCCCCAGACACTGCATCCGTATCTGTTCAACATATAGAGGTCATTTTATTTGCTGATACTTTGTAACGAAATGGAAGCATTAAAAAGTTCAGGGCAGGAGAGGAATGAATCATACTTCTTTAACAATAGTTTTTAGCGTCTCAGCCACAGAAGTAGCTTGGGAACCATCTGGAGCTACGTATGGTAAAGCAACACACTGTGTTCCATTTATGAAATCAAGATTCTGGTCTTCAGGTTGTAGAGCATCCATACCGCCAGCCAGCTTAGATTGCAAAATGCATGAATGTTTAAATGTATATGGCTCAAAGTAAGAAGGCACTTTAGTTTTTGCTAGGAATTTTGGCCGAAAGGAATGAATTATGTCGATAGTATCTTCGTCTGCAGGAAATGCATTTATTAGTCGAAACAGTAGAAAAGATCTTCAATTAAGAACTAACCAACTATTAATAAACAGCTTACAAATTTCAGTGATGTTGTGCAGTGATGTCTGCACAAGATTGTGAAATGAGCACCACTCCTCTTCACCATCAAAAATTAGTGCTTCTGGAGCCCTTGGCACATCAATATCAGCAATTTGCTTTAACCGTTCTAGGCGGTGTTTATCCTTATAACACACAAAAAAAAGTGAAATAAAGAAACTAAATCTTTTGAGTGATGTTGCCGACCACTCAAGCAAAATGAACCACAAGTTTGTAATTTTCTCTATAAAGGAATCTATACATCCAGCATAGTAGATTTATTATTTAAAACATAGGAAGAAAATTTCTCAAAAACCTTGAGTTTCTTCACTTAGCTAGAAGATAAAACTGTCAACTGGCCAGATAGAAACCATCTAATCCAGGAAAACCATAATGCATCATTGGTACACGGTTGGAAAAGAAAGAGCTCAGATGCATAAAAAAAATCCAAACTCCCCAAGAAAACTTAAAAAAGGGCCAGGGATCATTCATTCAAATAATTATTTTAGCTAGGAGAATATTTAAGAAAAATGATACGAAGCTTTAGACAGTCAACAGTCAAGGGATCACTCATTCATCTCATCCACGCCATAATCAAGCAATTGTTCATGCAGAGGACTTTTCCTGAATTAATTACCTCTGGCATACAAATAGTTATTTCTTTTCAGATAGATGAAGCTTGAGAGACTTATGCACAATTCTTTCATCTGAAAAAATATAGTAGGTTTTGAAAGTAATAACATTCCCTTTTATGGTACCAAGCAGGCTTGAAGAAATATGTCCTCTCTTATCTCCATTATAGGTGAATTACCTTAAAGACCCGCTGCCAAAACTGAAAGGCACACAAGTTTGCCATGATCAACGTTTCCTTCTTGCCCATGTTGAAGATGTTACTGCTGCAGCTCTCAAAATAGTTGTCTACAAACTTTTTAAACAATAATCAGTTTAAGAGTTAATATTATGAACCATCTAATAAGCAAGCCAGTGTAGGTAATACCAAATTCTGATTGCCAAAAGGTTGGAAAATTGGAGGTGGTTGGATATCCATTAGGATACCAATTAGAATTCCCTCCTGAAGCATCCCAATCTCAGCAAACTTTAGAGCCAGCAATGACGCATCAAAGGAAAGAGGTAGACAATCAAGAAAGAGACCATAGAATGTTGGTTCATAGCGGCCTCTGCTAGATAGAGGTTTGTTCAATGCATTGATTTTAACCAGCAAACTCAGAGCATCATTAATAATATTAGTATCGGGTGGATCCAAAACCTTCTGCAATAGAACTGGTGAATGTCAAAAGATCAACTGTTAGTTGATTACAAAATTACAAAAATATAATTTTGACAGGCTACTCAGTCTTCAATATGATTGATAAGATCAGACATTCAAAAACCGTTAAAAAGTATAGATAAGTCCAAATAAGATTTAAGAGGAAGTAGGCTAGACCTTAAGATCATAAAAAGTAGCTGATTTTTTCAATTTTTAACTAACAAGTAATGATTGAGACCCCATGTAGATCTCTGAACAGGCATATACTAGTCTGTGCATAGACCAGAACTCAAACAAGCCAATTTCGATTAAAATTGGTTGGGCGGACATGGGTAGAATCATACCACTTGGCACACATCCATGCTGATAGTAGATAAGGCAGTGTACTGCTTGGTACCCAATAGCGGTTAGTTGATTTTCAGTTTTTAAAGAAACGCCCTAAAGCAGGCTTGTTCTAAAAGATATATTCTTCCCTCCATTCATCTTATAAAACCCTAACCACCAATTCCACTCCATTTAAAATTCATTACATGGACCACACCCTAAAATATGCTTTTTTTTCACTTTTCTCATTCTCAATTCTCAAACCTCGTCAGATTAATCCTCTCAAGTCTCAATTTTAAAATTCAATATAGTCTAATTCTGATTCCTTCCATTCACCAAGGTACACATTTTTTTTATGAACTTGGATAAACTTAGCATGATTACATGTTCAAAAGCTGTAATGACTAAAATACTGGGAAAATTTGGGGTGAGAGAAATCAAGATGCTTCAGTAATCAGAAGAAGAGCACGCAGACTATGGCATTTGAAGCAACAGCAATGTTTAAAAGCATGTACATATAGGATGATGGAGGCTGAGACTGGAGGAATAAGATGGCACAAACAGACGTCTCTCACCTTTTTCATTTTCTTGCAAGTTAATGCGACTTTCGTTTTTTATTTTCATAATGATTATATACTCTAACTGTAGCCTACAGGATGGTAGGTTTTTCTTCTCCTTTGGCCTTATATCTTCCCTCTTCTACTCCTATCTATTCTACATGGTTTCACCTTGAAGCCATCGCACCTATGTATTATTCATTAAGGAACGAGTACATATTTCCAGTTCAAGAAAAAAACATACTAGGTTTACATGCCTATCTTATTGTTAGCATTAATACATATGAGTTAGGAATAAACCCAAGAGCTCGTTTGGTTAGAAAAAAGTTTACCTGCAAAAATTTTCCAAAGTGTTTAGCAAGACTAGTGTTTGGATTGCCTTAATTAATCTAAGTAACACTAAAGAGATACATTACCTCTGGGATCATTAATTGCTCTAGACTCTGCGCAGCAAATCATCAGAACCTGATGCCTTAATGATAATCTCAATATTGCTGGATCTTCATGGTCATCTAATTTTTTGTAGAAGGATCCTGTGACTAGACGATAGATTTTACCATCACAGGTTCGACCAGTCCGGCCTTTACGTTGCTCCGCCTAAACAAGATTCATTAAATTAATCAGCATTATGTCTTAGAAAGTGAAAAAAAAATATTAAGAAAAAGGAAAAAGCACCTGTGATTTAGACACCCAAACAAGCTTAGACGAATCTGCTTTTCTGCCAGGATCCCAGAATACTTGTAAAGATCGACATGAATCAATTACATAGGCCACTCCAGGTATGGTGACAGATGATTCTGCAATATTTGTTGCAAGTATCACCTGTACATAAATAAGTGTCTATGAGAGCAATAGCATTTTCCAGGAACATATTTTTGCAGAAGTTGTAAGGCACATTACAAAATGTTTGTGTTATCTAGAAAAAAGTACTTTGGCCATGAAATGACAAGATTAGAAGCTTTTTTTAAAGAAAAGAAATGTTACATTCATTTCTCCAATCTGAAATGGTATAACATATCCTTCAAAAGGATAAAACAAGAAAGAACAAATGAAAATTAAAAAAGGAAACAGGTGAGATTGAAAAGATTTAGCAGAAAACAATCAAAGCACGAAACAAAAAGCAGAGTAAACCCAATTAACTTTGATGACAATAGAAAATATAAATGAGTAAGAGGATAAATTATTAGCAAAATAAACCTGTACTTCTGTGATGAATGCTTTATAGTGTCCAAATAACTATCAGTTTCACATCTATATGAACCTCAAATATCCACCAATTCTGATAACAAGATAGAAAGATATATTTTGGCAATAAGAACTCAAAGAAATGAAAAAATTGTACCTTACGGTGAGACTTGCACACTTTCATTGCCGATAGTGCTTGACTAGTATCAATACTTCTGTGAAGAATGTGTATTTCAAATAATGAAGTCAAAGGCTTTAAAAGGATCCATTGCTGCTCCAGGGAATGGTATGTTGGAAGAAAAACCAATATACACTTTTCAATATCAGGTTCCGTTTCATGGATACTTAATACTAACTTGTGAATAATTTTATGTAATTCAGGTTTTATTTCTGCATCAGAAGAAGGATTCTGTTCCCAGCAGCACATGGATGAAAATGAACCTGAATCCATCTCCAGTTCTTCTGCAACCTGCTCAACAGGTAAGTAGTTACATCATTTTTTTGCATTCTCATATTAGAAGGTTTGGATGAAAAAAAAATACAGATGCAGCCTCACTGAAAGCACAATGTGAATATATACAAACATAAAACTGCTATCTAGGCCAGCTAGCTAATTGCATCTGCAACAATAAGATCTGATAGGCTTTATCAAGCATACACAAGAAAAGGAATATTAGATGTTGTCAAAACCATAAACCAATTGTTTTAAGGGGTTTTTCTTTGATGCTTCACATGATCATATTGTTAAAATATTTGGAAAAACATGTCAAAGCTTGAGCTGTAAAAGAGTCATGTTTGGGCTGGCCCGGGCACAACCTTATAAAAACCTGCATCTATTGTATCAAGCTGGAATGAGCACAATAGGGGCATAACACACTCAAATAATATATTTGCCCAACATAGCATATGTTGGCAAATGTTCTCAAAACCATAAACCAATTTTTTAAGGGGTTTTTCTTTGATGTTTCACACGATCATATTGTTAAAACATGTCAAAGCTTGAGCTGTAAAAGAGTCATGCTTGGGCAACCTGCATCTATTGTGTCAAGCCGAACTTAGCACAATAGGGGCATAACTCACTCAAATAATATATTTGCCCAACATAGCATATGTTAGCACTTGTTTACTTTGTGCATCCCTTTGGATGATAAATTGTATCATTTCAAATTGATGAAATAAATACAATGTTATTTTTCAAAAAAAAATAGTATATGCTAGCACATGGTGGCCCATAACCGCCTCATACATATCAAGTGTTCCATAGTGGGATGAACCATAATGCTTGAGGGAGAGCATTAACTTGGTATATGCTTTAATAAAAAATAATATGAAAATTTTTAACAGACAAATATTATTTTCCATTTTTATTTCTTCAATAAATTTCACGCACTATTTCATACTCAAATATAGCAGCTAACCCTGCAACTTGGTATATACTTATTAATTTATACTAATTAATAAATGCCTAGAACAACAAGAGGCAGCCTCGTGCTGGTCCCCGCATAAGCAGGTCTAGGCCATGACATGGCCGTATCATGCGTGAACTGTGTTTGGCCCAGGTGGGGTCATGCCTGGGTTGTGCCTTGAGATCATGCCTCCCCTACCTAGTACGGGCTCAAGAAGAATGATTGGTTGTGCCTTGCATGACCCATCGATTTGGCAAGTTGTGCCAAGCACAGCTCTTTTACATCTCTAGTCAAAGCTTACTAGGATGATTAAAGAATTATATTTTGTCAAGGAAACACAAATTAGTAACTTGGTTTGGACAAGAAAATTTACTAAAATTTTAGACCAGTTATTGGATAGGATGTATGTCTGTACATTCTTGGTTCGCCAGATAGGTCAATTACTAGACTTCATATTTTACAACTAGCTTGTTTATCAAATTCAAGAATTATAATTGTGTCATTTGCAATTAATTTTAGGCATTAAAATTAAGTTCACTAATGTAAACATTCATATAGGTATAAGATACGAATTCTTATATTACTATCTTCCACACATAATCCCAGTACTCTGGGCAATTTATTCATAATTATATAATTTTCTTATATATATATATATACTCGGTAGAGTTGGTTCCATCTCAAGCGCATTGAAAATCAGTACAGTTTCTGTACCAAGATAGTATTGGTCAGCCCATGGACCTGTACAGGTCTCGGTACCATTATTTTGATCCTTGTTATAGATATACTACCTATGAGGCATAGGAATTATTTTGATGCCACATTGTGTTAAGTGTCAGCATCATTCGAGACAATTATATTGATCCCCACCTAGGAGTAATATTGCCGTCGGACTGAAACATTGTTGTCTTGAAGAACCAAGTATTTTCTATACAACCAACACCAGATTAATATTTTGGTTCTTCAAGCCTGGTCCATAAACTCTGGTGCTTCAAGCCTAACCTATCTATTCAGTTACTATTTTTCTATTAAAAAGAACATAATGATGCCTTCCAAGAATCCATCATTTCCTGATGATCCAAGCGAATCATTATAAAAAGCTTATGAGGGCACAAGTTCTGGTTGTTCAATGGCTGCATAGATAATCAACTGAATTATTAATTCAAGACTAACGACAAATCCAAGAATGAGATTCTATCATCCTTCGACAAGAATATACATGGTTCTAGTTCTTCAAAGTGAAATAATGGGATTTGCAAGACTGCCAATAAGTCACATGACAAGTATAAACACATAATCAAATTTCATTACCATATACACAAGAAATTTCTAATGATAGTAAGATAAGTACATAAGAGTACCTGATCAAGATAAAGAACCTTTCTCTGAAAGATGCTATGCTGTGGAGCACTTGGAATTGCAATCACTTCCACTCTTTCACCCCTCCCAAGGTCTTTGAAGTAGTCCTTGTATCTTGTAATATCAGCTGTGGCAGACATAAGAACAACCCTATCCAAATAAAATTGTACAAGTCGTTAACATGGATTGGAGATTAATTTTTAAAAGTGAGTTGTTTAAAAAATTAGTAGGATGCTCCTGATAATAAGGTCAAGTGTGAACTTCAACCAGCATACCACATGTGTTACTGGCATGGGCCAAATTTTATCTGATCATGTGTTTGTGCAGGCCACACAGGACAGACCATGCAACTAAAATTATAACATAATAGCATTCCATAGAAAAGGATAAGCAGGACACGGATCTAACCTCATGTCATTGTTTTTCATCATAAGTTGCTTCACACAAGCAAGAAGTAGATCGGATTCAACTGAGCGTTCATGCACTTCATCAAGAATTATAACCTTATATTTTAATAC
The DNA here is from genome assembly GCA_030544415.1 of Thalia dealbata. Taxonomy (NCBI): domain Eukaryota; kingdom Viridiplantae; phylum Streptophyta; class Magnoliopsida; order Zingiberales; family Marantaceae; genus Thalia; species Thalia dealbata. The sequence continues at coordinate 18,891,435 of CM060458.1, forward strand.
AGCCAATCCTTTATCATGCATCTGTTCCAATACAACACCAGCAGTCTTGAAAACAATTTTTGATCTGTATCAATGACACAGAGAAATGTTGAAGACTAAAGGTTAAAAATAAATAGACAAAATACATGGTCAGAAAAAATTATGGAATGTTGAAACTTCTACATGATCAACATGTTCAAGATGGAAAACACATAAAAAAGCACATCAATTGAAAAGGCTAAATGCAAAACAGGAGAAAAGCATGACAATATCTTTTCTCCCCTGCTGAATATCTATGCACCATTTGTGCATTGTCTCATCAGTAAGTAATCATACACTTCATCTATAAAACACTAGCAGGCAAAAGCTTGCTTTAAAAAATGGGTAATTACACACCATTAGGGATTAAGGTAGAGGGTCACAAAAAAGAACAAGTCGTCAAATACTAGTAGAGAAATATCCTATTTCAAAGCACTTCTCAAGGAGAGATTGAATACCTAGTTGAACTGATGTTTGAGACATTTGAATAGCCTATATGATATCCGACCTCATGTCCAACTTGGCAGTTCCGTGCTTCAGCTACCATTCTAGCTATCGCCACAACTGCAAATCTTCTTGGTTGAGTACATAATATGGGTTCAATATTTTCTTCAAGGAGGAATTGTGGAACTTGGGAGCTCTTTCCTTGAACAAAGTAAAACAATTAACAAGAAATAGAGTTAGGAGTAATACAAGATAAATATAGTATTGTAAATAGCTAAAGAGAATGCAACAAATAAGTACATAGAAACACAGGTCAGTAGTATCAACATGCCAAAACATTAACTACATTGTCGAAAGAGCATGACCATAAACAACAATAGTAAAATTGTAATTTTGACAAAAGAATTATATAGTTTATCTCAACAAGCACATTAATTTAGTGAAAGAAATACCCATCTCAGTATAGCTGCAAACTACAAGCCAAGTTGTAAGTTGTGGCTTTCCACAAGCTTGGCTCATTTCTTTAAAAATCACGTTCAAGCTCTGCTCCTTTATTTCTTTTTGGAGTTTGTATAGAGCATCAGATAAATTCAAGTTTATCTCATATTAATTCTAACTGAGCTTATGTTTGCGCTTCACTCATTTTAGATCCTTTACATTGAAAATCGAGATCAATGCCAAAATAAATGTCAAAACATGCAATTCGATCAAAGGAAATACAATTAATATTGAAATAGTTAAAATTAACTAAACCAAATTAAAGCTGTATTTTCAACAAGCCTAACTTAAAGCTCAAGCTCAACTCCCAATTTGCAACACTACTTCATTTCGTTTTAGTTTTATATGCATCATTCGATTTCATTTCGTTTTTTTTTTATTCTAGTGTTGATGGTGATGCATATTATTATATTAAAACAAGGTTGAAATTATGTTTAATTCTAGCGGGCTTTTTTTTGTTTGCAATGCTTTTGTCATATCCTTAAATATTTTAAGTTTTCATGCATATAATTGCTGCCCGCATGACAAGATCATGGGTTTCTTGCATATCGTTAAATAATTTGCATATTAATCCTCTTGTGCTCAAGAATCATTACACCAGATATAGAATCATCCTTTGGAATAGAAAGCAAAAAATCACATAATGCACAACGCCTCAAGAACGGTTGAACTTGTTTTTCTCTTTTTATGCGATGTTTATCTATGACTGAACCACCCACTACGCTCAAAAAGATGGCTATGATACGTAAAAGAAACTACAATGTGGAAGGTAAAGCGAACAGCGGATACTCTCTTGAACGCAATGATCTCCTCAAGCACAGTTAAAGTAGAAATCAACCGATCATACCCCTTAGTTAAAGTAGAAATCATCCTCAATGTAGATGAAACAAATATCACTGTCACTCATCTAAGTCAAAACCAGGCGTATTTTCTTGCATTCCTCGATACGCGGTAGAGAAGTAAGCATAGACCTTGACACCCCGATATTGAGATTAAAGTCAAAAAGGTTAAATCAAGAGATATTGTTCGTAAAGCAATCTCGTTCTTCCAGACAGCATCTAAATGCCGAAGAAGGAAAAAGAAGAATCGACGATAGTATTGGCAGTAACAGAGTAAAGAGATTCAACCAAACAAAATGGCATTGGCAAAACCACCGAGAAGACAAGAGCTCGGCAGCGCATTGATGAGCAGGGTTAAAGTACGATCAATAGAGCGTCGGTATAAGAGGGCAATAGCACAATACCGCAACCAGTGTCGCCGACGATGAGGGTGACCCGATTCTCCTGGACCTTAGCAACAATCTTTTCCCGTAGTGCCATAATCGGGAGCGGAGGACGGCGATCGGCAACCGGAGCGAGGGGAGCGGCGGAGGACGCCGACGGCGCCTCCGAGGTTGCTTCGCTGCTCTTGCCCATTATCCGGGGCGAAGCAAGCATATAGTTGACCACAGAAGGAAAGGAATCGAGCGGCGACTTCCACACTGGAGAAGCGCAAGAGGCAAGCAAAGAGGCGTCGTCGCCACTCCCACCTCCGCCGCTTACCTGGGCTCCCGCCTCGCCTTTAAAAGCAGCGTTGCGCAACCTCTCTCATTCCTTACCAAACAAGGTTTCTCGTAGACGCCTCTTAAGTCACGACACGAGATACGAATAGAGATTGTCTCGCGAGCTACCACGGAGAGCCGCCGCCGCCGCCGCCTGCTCCGCTACCCCCCGCCCGGCCTGCGTTCAGATCCGGCACGCCGCCGCGGCGCCCACAGCTGCGTGGGTCGTGACTTGAGGCGTTTCGAGGGATCGGGCTGGCTTGACGGGCGCGGTAGCAAGCGGGGGGAGCATGAAACGACGGCAGTCGTGCCCTCGCCAAAAAGTGACCGAACACTGCACCTTCCTCACGATTGGAGGAGTTTCCTGTCTGCAGAACCTGAGAAGGATCAGAGGAGGGGTAGCGGGACGAGTAGGGAAGTGGTGGGTAAGGAAAATAATTGGAGGCTGCGAGGGGCACTGTAGGTTGGGGATCTTATCCATGTTTGCCTTGAAATTGCAATGTTAGAATGTGGTAATGCGACCGGCGATTGACTCGGGAGGGCTCGATGGGTTGGAAAGCGGTCCTAGCATTTCAACGTGGCTGATCCCATCACTTCACGTGTGACGATGATGCGCCCCGGAGACCTCGGACGTCCCAAGTCACAGCCCAAAAAAAAAAGACATTTTAGTAAATATTATATAATTTTAATTATATCTATTATGATCGAATATCTAGATATATTTTTTTTGGGCCATATCAGACAAAAAAACTACTTTCCATTTTAAAAATAATTTCCAACTTAATTATTGATATATATTTCCTTAAAAGCGATATATGTATATTGCTTATTAATTACACACAATAAATTTCCCATTCATATATATATATATATATATATATATATATATATATATATTGAAGTAGAGGCTAAATATTACATCACATATTTAAATATTTATATCAAAGTAAATGATGAAAATATTTAATCTTTTACTAAATACGCTATTAAATTATCTGCTCTTAATCAGATCATATATTTAAATTTTCAAAAATTTTACTATCTAAAATATTTAGAAAATAATAATTTTAAATTTATTCTATTATAACTAAAAATTCATGTCTCTTATAATTCTATTATTAATTAATATTTTTTAGTTTAATAAATGATAAACTCAGTATTATTGTCAATGAATGTGAACCTAAAATTTGCGTAGATTACAATTTCAAGTGCTACTACTCTACGTTCGCGCATGTATAAAAAGGCCCAATTAGCCCATTAACTTCACTAGCTCCTTCGCTAGATTAATTCTTATGATAATTGCACTTATCCATCTATTATTCGTTAAGAGCATTGGGACCCTTTTTTAAAAAAATAATAAAAATATTCTCTTCTCAAAATATGTAATTACATCCTTCAATCATTCATTAATTAATTATATTTAAGATAATATCAGTAAACATTAATAAGTATCATATCTAATAAAATAAAATTATGATCTTTGTTTGAAATCTTATTATAGTCCAGCACAGTACGTTCATAAGGACTAGTTGAGCCCATGCTACCTTTGGGCAGTATGATCCACCTTTAATTTCTAATCTAGATCGATGAGTTAACATTGGTCATTCATTTCAAATTATTTAAACGATAGTTAAATCGATTTAGTTTGATTAAACTGATTCGTTGGTTCACCATAATCATTTTGGTTCAATAATTTAATCAACTAAATAAGTTCCAATTAAATTATGTTCACACAGGTAGATTTTAAATTTAAAATAATATCCAATCATATAGATTTCACAGTAAATTTTATAAATAAATCTTTAAAATAATATAATTTTAAAATAATAAAAGATAGTTTGAATATGTTTTAAAACGTTTTTAAATGAAAAAAATAACATCACACGTAATGAATGAGCTTTAAAGCTCAATATTTTCTCATCACTTCATCATGCTAAACGCGAAGAAGTTACGAGACACAAGCATGATATACACCGTCCTAATTAAATGGGTTACGTATAGTGTGTCGGAGCAGTTTATGTTGGATAAGATATGATACATAGTTTTTTTTTATAAGGATAGCTATAACGAGCTAAGTAGGGCTCTTTAATTGTTTTAATCAGAAGGTAACATTAATCAAATATTACTTATACTCAATGAAAGGGTAACTAATCGAATTAGAGGAGTCAACCAAGCCTCTCCATCTCTATGTACGTGGAAAATAAGCACACGGCTCTCGTGCAATTGGCTTTATACACGTGGAAAATAAAAAGCTGAAGCATGAGTGACTTGCACGGTCAAACTATCTACGTAGTTCTTCGTCGTTTACCCCCATACTTTATATCTATATATATAAAAGAAAAATAAAAATCAAAACCAGCGACTGTAACCGATTGATGTTGAATTTGGATTTTAATATATGCATATAAAGGCGGATCCACGCAGCAAAAATAAGCATTAATTATGATGCGATCCCATCCATCGATCGAATCGACGAACTCCACACGCACCAACTAACCATTAATTTAAGAATAATTCCTTTCACACATCTCCATTTTACCCTTCAAAATTTATATGTATAGTTATCCCTTATCATTTAAAAATGGAGTCTCAATTATTAGCACGGAGGGCCACCCATCCATCCACCTCATCTCTCTGATCAACAACAACCCACAGTTCTTTCTCCCACTGGCTCACATGTGGTTCGCCTTTCGATTCCCCTCTTTAAAATGAAGCTTCCTCCAACCCAAGCAATTAAAGTGCCCTCGTACCTAATTTTTTCTCTTTCTTCTTCTTCTTCTTCTTCTTCTTTTTTTAATCTTCTTCCTTCCTATCTCTTGAACTAATTCTATACATCTCCCTCCCTCTCTGATCACTGATTGATTTCCCTAATTCCTCACCTCATCCCACCTCCTAATGGCATCAGCAGCGGAAGAATCAGCTCCGGATCCCCTCAAATCCAAGGTTTTCCAATTAATCAGCATCTACTTTACTGATCCCTCTCTGCTCTCGTTACTTCGTACTGATCGAATATACCCTTCCTTGATTAGTTTCTCCAGGTTTCGGTGCTGAAGGTCTCCATCCACTGTGAAGGATGCAAGAAAAAGGTGTACAGAATCCTGAGAAAAGTAGACGGTATGTGCTTCCCTTTTTGTTTTAATTCTTCTTCTTCTTCTTCTTCGCTTGGGACTGAAGTTTTAGTTCCTTTCTCTCCAGGTGTGGAAGAGATGGCGGTCGATGCGAGGCAGAACAAGGTGACCGTGAAGGCGGCGGTGGACGCCCAGACGCTGATACAAAAGTTCAGGAAGGCGGGAAAGCACGCCGAGCTCTGGCCGGAGGCGCAGCGCAGCGTTTCGGCTCAGCACATCGCCAGGAAGGAGGTCAAGGAGCCGCCCAAACCGGAGGAGCAGAAGAAGGAAGACCCACCGAAGCCGGCCTCCGACGCTGCCGGCTCCCCCCCTAAAGAAGCCCAGGCCGACGCCCCCAAGGAAGCGCGGAAGGAGGAGAGCGGCACGAGCAAGGACGAACCGAAGAAGAAAGCCGATGACGGGGGAAGCGTCGAGGACGTCGCGAAACCGCCGCCCACCGAGTCGGCCGCCGCCGAGAAGACCAACGCTCCTGCCGAAGCCGGCGGCGAGAAGGCGGCGGCGAAGACGGAGAAGAGGGCTCTAAAAGACAGCAACGCCCACCCCGTGCTGGCCACCCCGCCGGCTTACATTATGAGCTACAACGCGGCGCAGCCGAGCGTTATGCAGTCCCACTACGTTGAGCCGGCGATGCCGGTGTCGCAGGGCTACATGTACGCGGATCCGTACGCTCCATGGGCGGGGGCGGGGGCGGGGGCGGCGGCGCCGCCGGAGTACTACTACTATAACGCGGTCGCGGTGGAGGGTCAGCCGGCGGCCCCGGCGAATCACCAGCCGCCCGCTGCTTATGCATATAACAACAGCATGTTCAGCGACGAGAACCCCAACGGCTGCAGTGTTATGTGACGGTGATGTGCGTCCAGTTAATTAATTTCCATGGTGATGCAGTGTCAGGCATCACAAGAGCAACTGTAATTTAAGGGATTTCTAATGTTTGATTGATATTTCTTCTCAGTGAAAGATTAATTTTGGCCTTGATCTTGATGGAGATTGTTGAACCAACTGCTATAATATATATATATACTTCGAAAAAGAAAGAGAGAGAGATCAGACTGAATGAACTATCGATCTGTTCATCTTCTGAAGTTTTTTATTTCTATTTGCAGTATTACTTCTCTTTTACTTCCTTCGTGACCTTTCACTTTCTGTTGACGAATAAACTAGCACTTGTTAAGATCATTGACCTTCTAATAAATAAGTTTGTAACTCAAGACTGCAGGCTATCTGTAACATGCAAGTAAAAGATCAGTAGCAAGTTTTCCATGTTTCTTATTCATTAAATTAAGTGTGGCATGTCAGTTAACAGGAGCGGTTCCCAAAGGCATATGCGCATTTATTTTATGTCATTAACAGGGGAGGATGATTACAAAGTAAAGTTGGAATTGACTTGTTAGGCGTGCATGCTGAGTCATGGAAATATATTTTTTTATAAAAGATAAGATTTGATAATTCTAAAAAAAAAGTGCATGCTCCGATTACCAAATTCTATAAAAAATTTGCATGCTCCGATTAGAGTAGGACCGGTAAGACTCTATATCTAATTAAGACTATATTTTTATAATAAACAAATAGCATAGAATATACCTAATTAATACTAGAAATTAACTGTTATTGTTATTATTACTAGTGTCAACTAGTTGATACTGATACGATCAAAATAGGTACACAAAATGTACATCCCTCTGGTTAGAGTAATTGGGCTCTATACGAAAGGATCATAAGGCTAGAATATTAAATTCTCTTATTTTATTATTATCTAGTATGATAAAAATTATTATCTTGATATAGTAAAGAATGACTGTTTTATCATTAGCTTATTACTTAAATAATATTTCGTTTATCTTCTTTCAAATATGATATACAATGGAATCGGAAAAAAAGGAATACACGTTACATCACGATTTTGAATCAGAAGAGATATTTCAAAAAATGACAGATCTATTCACTCTATCAATAACCGAGCTGTTATTGATTGTGATTTTGTTACGTAGAGCATATGAATACTTCATTGTTATATTTTAATAATTTATGCTATATAAATTTTTATATTATAATTTTGTTCTTATATATTTATTAAAATATTTTTTCCTTTTTTAAAAAAAAGGAAACACGAGAGGAAGACTTCATTACCTTTTTTAAATTTTTCCACCGCCTATGCTGACCGATCCATCTACTTCAACGTTAAAGCCGAGTCACAGCGTTTATTCCTCCTCGCGAGCCTTATCCTGTAGGTCGATTTATAGAATACACGGATATTATTTATCATAGAACAGGATGTTGAGGCGTCGAGTGTTGCTGACCGAAACAAGTTCTCGAGATTTTTGTTGCCTTGTCTGACTTCATTCTTCTTTTACTACTATGCGTGCTCTTCTCCTCTTATATTACTTATCCCTACGATGCGTATATATATATATATATACACTTGAAAGCTGCATTTGTCGCCAGCAATAATTCACCGGCTTTTCGGTGGAGAAAACAAAAGTTATGGAATCTATACGTCCGGACAAGTCGTTTATAATGCGTAAATAATAAAGTAGTATGTACATATAATACAAGAACATATATTTGAAGACAAGACAGTCGTCATCGCTGCATCACCATCGACGTTGGCTTATATATATAATAATAATAATTACGTATATGCTCGATTATTGCAGTGGTTAAAGTATTCCATCGTGTCATATGTCCTTGTACCTCTTCCTTCTCCCATTATAATAAGATGGCAAAAAGTTAAGAGACGTCGATTTAATTAATTAATGCTTGATGGGCCACTGATCGGGTCATTTTCTAATACTGTGAATGACTCACTCAACAGGCTGCTCTGGCCGGACAAAACATGCATCATGGCCTTTTACAGTCTTTAGATACAAAATAATTGCATTAGAACCTTCGAGCATCTGTCTTTGCCTGCAGGAACCCTTGTTAATTTCTTCCAGCATTTTACGATTATTTACTTCTTCTTAGATCTCTATTTCTGTTTGGTATGTTTGTAATAATTCATCCTCACACAATATAGTCAAATTATTTCTTTAAAATAATCGCACTAAAAATATTAAACTTAGTGTCGCACCCTTTAGGTTGGTAAGAGGCTAAAATAGGTAATTTCAATCAAATATATAATTTGCACCAAGCGTGAGATTTCTAAAAATTGATGAATCATTTTCTATAAAAACACATTAATTTTAAATTTCAACTGAGGAGTTGATATTAGAGAAAAAGAAAACTATGATTGTAATAAAAGAGCTGAGCAGACACCAGTTATTTAAAGGTTTTACAAGTAGTTAATAAAGTAACATTTCCTCTCTTTTTTTATTTTTTTTATTTATTGCTTTCACAATCATCTCTTGATGTACTCATGAAGGTTGTATCATCTACGTCCTATTAAACTAGTGATCTCTCTAGTATACCGCACAACCCTTGTATTTCCTCTTGGATCTTTATTTTTCGATCTAATGTAATAATTCAACCTAACAAAATACTATCAAATTACTTCTATAAAAGAAAATTATTCTATAAGTTAGATTATATTAAAAATAGAATTATAAAAATACTTAGAACTCTCGTTCATCAACTTCACTATTCGAATGGGGCAATTATATTGAGAAAAAAGGAGAGCTATATAATTTAGTCAGGTAAACGTCACTGACTTTAAATCTCAACTAAACCTATGCCGACTAAGTCAAGTGAATCCAACTTTGAGAATTAAACTAATCTACCCCAAGTGAAGACAATTGGCCAAAACTAATTAGATCTATCTCTCTACACTCGAGCCTTCTCCAATGAGAGTGTGTACCCGCCCCTCTACAGTGCCAACAGTGGTGCTGGTGACGATCGCTTCTTCCTCATCGATCATAATTGACCCCATCTGCACCGTCAAATGGCCCTCCCCCATCCTTCATCTTCATGTCCCTCCCAAAACTACATTTAAACCTTAACCTTAATATTTCCATTCAATTTTCAACCAACTTCAGTTTTTATATAAAGTTAGATATATATATATATATTCTAGGTATCATATGCTAAAGTTAATGTGTTACTATAAACATGTATATAAATTATACGGACTTTATAGATTATTACTACAGACATCTCCATTCATCCCTCTTTTAATTTTTAAAATCTTAACATGATGGATTTTTTTTTTAAGGTCTGCCCAAACCACCACTCCACCAGCATTTTGTGGGCTTATCCTCAACAAGATATTTTTACTTCTCCTTCTTTAATGGAGCCCGTGAGCCTTTCAGACGCTTAAAAATTTCTCGGAACAAGGATGGAGTGCTGCTATTTACGCAGCTCGATCTGCAGCTCCTCCGTTTTGGCTGCCAACAGCGGAGTCCGCTTCCACCGCTTCTCTCCTCCGGAGAGGAAGAGGCCGACCAGGTTTCCTGCCTCCGACGCCGTGCGCTGCCAGAAGATGTTTGTTCCTGGTGCTTGATTTTTCCTCCACAACGGAGTCCCACTTCCTATTTTTAGGGTTTTCGTTTTTCTTTTTCGGACGATGCTATGGAACTGATCGCTAATTTGGCTTAACTAGGGTTTGGAGAGGCATCTCCGGAAGCAAAGGCCGCAAGAAATCTCCAGCATTTCTTCACTTATGTAGCTGTGAAGATTGTTCTTGCTCAGCTTGAGGTTGTCTGCTTTCCCCTTTCTTATGCGGATAATTTATTTAATCGACCTGATGAAAAGATGAATTCAATTACTTGTCATGCCTGAAACAAGCGAACGTACTTTATTTCGACGACTGCCAGTCTTGGAGATATGTGTAGCATGGCATGGTGCCGTAGCAGCTATACCAACTTTGTAGTGCCTAATTCATCTCGCTTTAAAAGGTTCTCTTGATGCTAAGTTATACTTGCCTTGATTTTTATGCATCTTATTGTTTAAATTTTGGATCAAAATTGTTCTGTTTTTGTGTGTTTAAACTGTATTGCTTGGAGTGAGATCACTAGGATAAGATTTGAGGCATTAGACCACTCTTAACCTTCGACCGAGACTATTCTATACCTTCTTCTTACTTTTCCTTGACTTGGTCCGGAATTCGTGCATTTCCATCATCTTTTCATAGCTCGCCTACAATATTGAATTCAAATATATACATAACATGAGAAATGGGCATAAGCAAAATCATGAGAGATTCACCTTTCCTCTTTTGATGCAAATGGGACAATGTCATCTCAAGTCATTAGAAATGATTGAATGGGCACAACTAGGAGACAGTTTTGTACACAAAGTGTACACCATTCTGGTTAGAGTAATTGGGCTCTATACGAGAGGATCATGAGGTCTTGGGTTCAAGACTCATTAAGTTCTAAAAAAAACTAGGAGACAGTTTTTCTTGCCTTCTTTTATCTCAAAAGAATAAGTGAGGAAAAATAAGCATATAGGATAGGAGAGAGATACGAAAGAAAAAGATAGACACACAAACAAAACAAAGATGCAGATAGAGGAGAAATTTATCTCAAAAGAAGAAGTAAGGAAAAATAAGCATATAAGATAGGAGAAATGTGCGAAAGAAAAAGATAAATACACAATCAAAACAATGATGCAGATACAGAAGAAGTAAGGAAAAATAAGCATATAAGATAGGAGAAATATGCGAAAGAAAAAGATAGATACACAATCGAACAATGATGCAGATAGAGGAGAAATTTATCTCAAAAGAAGAAGTAAGGAAAAATAAGCATATAAGATAGGAGAAATGTGCGAAAGAAAAAGATAGATACACAATCGAACAATGATGCAGATAGAGGAGATATTTATCTCAAAAGAAGAAGTAAGGAAAAATAAGCATATAAGATAGGAGAAATGTGCGAAAGAAAAAGATAGATACACAATCAAAACAATGATGCAGATACAGGAGAAATTTATCTCAAAAGAAGAAGTAAGGAAAAATAAGCATATAAGATAGGAGAAATATGCGAAAGAAAAAGATAGATACACAGTCAAAACATTGATGCAGATAGAGGAGAAATAATACTGAGCGTTGTTTCACTCGATGATTGGGATCTAGTGGTTGTTTGGGTGGAGTTTTTTAGCAAAGGAAATTGAAGAGGAAGGATAGGCAAAGGAAAGGAAGGGCAGACGAGATATCAGGAAAGTATTCCCTTGTCTGAAGGTAGGTCCAAGTCTAAATATTTAAAGTGGTTCTCTTTCTCTTTCTCTCTCTCTCCCTCTCTTAGAAAAAGAAACAATTTATTGCTATTATTGACAAATACATAGTCAAGAATTCATGTTTAATGCTTACTGAAACATTCTTTTCTATACTAGAAATACTGATCTGAACTTGAGGATACGATGACAAATTACATAAAAAGCAGACAAGATGGACATGCCTGAGTTGAATTCTACATGCCACCCTTTATCTTTTTGCTAATAACTAGCCCTAACTGTGTACAAAGTGCACGACTCATCTGTTTAGAGCGGTTAGACTCTATACTGAAATCTTTCTCAATAGGCACCTAATTCATCTTTTTTTATTGTGTATGATAAAAATTATAATTTTTGGCTCAAATTTAATAAGCAACTTGTTTAGAATTGGATGGTAAAGTCTTTTTTCACCTCTTTAATAACATTTTCCGTAGAGATGTATGAACATTTTCCAATTACAATTATCATTACGAAGACAACCTGAACACACTTATTTCTTTTTCTTGCCACATACATTAGAGTCAGTATTTCCACTTTATTTTTATTTGCAATTGTGCTCAAATATGTTTCCACCTCAATATGAATAGATGACCTTTCTTATCCTATCTCTTGCAATTTTTAACAGAGCTACAATCCTGAGGCGTACCAGGAGTTGATGGAGTTCATTAATCACAACTCTTTGAATGATGGGGAAAATTTTGTTAGAAGTTTGATGCGGGAGTCTCCCAGGCATAAAAATTTAGGTAAAATTTTTTTTCGTTGCTGATTTCTCTTTGGGATGTGCAAAACTTGATAAAACCAAACGGCTTAATCACTTAAGAAAGTGAAGAAATTAGATCTAAATAGAGAACTTTTGTTTACAATTAACAACCACTTCAAGTTTCAGATGGACCATGTTACGGTATTTTTAGTTCCTAGAATATTTACCAACAAATGCTAGTTACAAATGGAAGGAGAACTTGAGATGCAAATGCCTCTCAGCTGGTTAGATAGTAGAAATCATGGGTTTGAGATCCATATATTAAAAAGAAAAGGAAGAACTGCTTATTCAATAACTATGCTTCAACTGATTGGATAACTATCCTACAACACTTAAATTATCGAATAGAATGACTGCTTATTAATTTTATAATGTATTATTTTAATCTTCTAGTTTTTTTCAAACTTCAAGTTTATTATAAAAGACATACTATTTTTTACATAGTTTAAAGAAACCAAGCTGTTAAAGGAGAATGCTATTGATCCTGTATAAATTAATGCCCAAAAGTTAGAAAATAATAGACATAGATGACGAAGATTCGTATTTATGACTCGATTAAAGCAACACCTTGCTGGAATACCCTGTTATTGTTATTTGAAAAATGGCTAGATATAATTAAAGAAGCATTCAAGCCCGAGTAAAATATTATAAATTTATTATGCATAAAGAGTCAATCATCAATAGATTTTATGATTATGGTGATGATTTTGAGGCCAAACTTGGTGAAATCTTATGCGAATTGAACTTATTTCATATTCATTTCAATTGTACGTAGTTGAACCATATAAACTAAACGCCTAGTTAAATATCAATCATCTCTTTTTCCAACAAGCGCATCTGAAAGATGATAACCTAGAGATGTCCCCGATACTTGAATTAATCAGTGTAATCTTTAAATCTTACCAATACTAGATTTTTAGTCCTTTTTTGATATATCCATTACAAAACCATGATGCTCAAATCAAATAAGTAAAAACCAATGCTTTTTAGTCATGTGGATGCCAGTCTGATTCAACGTAAGGCTATACTTATAAAGTTAGTTTCTCTTATCTCAACAGGATTGTTTAATATCTTCTGCGTTCTTTCAATTTTTTTACCCTCTTTTTGTTTCTTTCATTTTCTAGTGTAATGTTTAATTAACTCTACGTCATAGTTATGCTATTTACTGTTACTAATTCTCGTTCTTTCATCTTAACAAATTGTGATAGCTTCTTTTTATATCCTGAATGCAAACATGCTAATTAGACAGATAATAACACATTTGCATCCAGATATAATTATTCATAATTTTGTTATCATTCTTTAAGTTCACATTAAACGAACGATACTAACATTTTTATTCTTTGATGACAGCTCTTCGTATCTTAGAGGTCAGTTCTAGATCTTGAACATCATTTCAACTATAGATTATATATAAGAAGTAACATATAGAAAGAGTTGCCAACTATAGTGGTATTTCTTATTATGATATTTAGTCTTATGCAGGTTCGATCTGCATATTCGAAAAGAGATTTTGAGTGGGATAACTTACAGAAATTAGCTTTTAAGGTGGGTTTTGATTTAAAGTTCTTTCAGCTTATTGCTTTTTTACTTTGTCCATAATTATAAAGTGTGACTGTTACAGATGGTGGATGAGTCTAACACTAAACTTATGAGGGATTATGTGTTGGAGACAAGCCACCTAGAAAGTCAAGAGTGAATATGTATATATACACACACATATTCATGAACATACAAATTACTTCAACCTAATTGAAAGCGGGATTATGTAACCAAGCATCTTATGCTGCCCAACAAGATCCCTTAGATTGTGTAGTTGTGGTTCATTGTGTAGCTGTATTTGTACAAAAGTATTTGTCCATTGATTATACATGTAGATATAATATATATGATTAAGGAGTGTAATCTTTTAAACCACCATTTGGATCATTAAGTTGTATCTCAATTTTAGGACTAGATCCTTTGAATGATTCCTCAATCAAAAGAATGTAGGCCTTGTTCGGTAACTAGGCCATAGTTTTTTTAAAAGTGTATATTGTTTTTGAAAGGCCATAATTCTTTCGAACGATGTTTCTTGACAAGAATATGGATGGATCGATGTTTCTGGATATACCCATGGTATGTTGATTTTATTTTTAATGTTAAGTCTAATTAAAAAGAGATGTAGAACTTCATCAATATCTTTATACATCATTTTGTAACATGTAGATGAGGTTTAGTTGTTAAATGTTTTTTTTTTAGACTCTAAGATGTACACTTTGTGTACTTTGTGTACTGTTGTTAAATGTTTTGATTCGACTTTTTTTATATTGTTTTTAATCTTTTTTTTTGGGATGCATCTTAAATCAACCAACCCTAATAAGATAAAAAGGTTTCATATCTTATTCCGTATTGAAAGCATTCCTTACATATTTAGAATTTTGATTGCCGGCTGGATATGGTATGGGATGGAATGTATTGCCCTTTTTTTCTTTTCTCCTTTCTCTTTCATGCATTGCTTCAATCATCAACGTCAAGTATTGATGATGCAACGAGCGCCTTTTCCAATAAATGCTCAGAAGTAAATTGGATTTTTTTCTCCATTATACATATTTTTAAAAAAAGAAGAGGAGAACATCCTGTGCTCTACAATTTTTTAAAATTTATCATCAAAACTAGGATTTCTCGATAAAATAAGAAAAAGTTTGTCCTTTTCTGATTTAAAAAAATTTGTCTTCGGGGTGCTACGTGTCAGAGGATGTCACAGATCATGTATACAATACATGTAGGAAAATGGAAGTGGAAGACGAGTAAAAGTTAATAACTTGGTATTTTTTAAGTTGATGGGTCCCAATCTGGAAGTTGGATTAACTTATCATTAAAGACGCCAAACCTGTCACGCGGCCCAACCGCCCACAGTCCCTTCACCCACCGGTATCCTCACCAACCGCACCACCCACCTACCCCCCTTGGTTTTGGTCTCATCTAACGACTAACAATGAACTGTTAGCATTACTACAAACAATATATTATTTGGTGGCAACTAGTTAGGTATTTCTAATATATAAAATTAGAGTAATTAAATTCCTCATATACGATTATGAATTCGATACTCACTAAGTTAAAAAAAACTAATTAGGTATTTCTAATTTAATGAGTATGCTAAACTTTATGTAATTATCTATCTATGTTAATTGTTATGTTGATTTTAGCTAAAAAGTTAAGAAAAGTATAAATTAAAAAAATATTAATTCTATATATATTATATTTCAGATACTTCAGCTGCTTGTATGTTGTCGATATGGCATGGGCACACAACTCAAAGAATCGATAAATAATTTTTTATATATATTAAGAATTAATAAATAGAAAAATATTGATAAATAAGATACGGAAAGAAGACGAAGCATGGCACGCATCTCTATTCCCGACGCCTTCCTCACTCTCCTCCTAATTCCATTTCAAAAGCACCGCTGCTAGTTGTTTTTTTTGTTGTCTGTTTGGTTCCCCAATCTCCCTCGCCCTCTCGTTGCTCGTCGGCGATCCATCTCGCTCTCCTCCCCGATGACATTCTCGAACTCCACCGCCCTCGCCAATGGTGGTGGCAAAGGCCCCTCCCCCGGCCGCTTCGCCTCCGTCTACAGCGAGGTGCAGACCAGCCGTCTCAACCACCCCCTTCCTCTCCCTTCCGTCCTCAACGGCCCCTTCAACCTCCTCGATGGCCCCCCGAGCTCCGCCGCCGGAAACCCAGGTGCCTCTCCTCGCTCTCTTGATTCACAGATTTTATGTATTCGATACTGAGGTTTTTATGGCTTGGGGACAGAATGTTGCTTTGTTTCCTTTTCACATCTTGGTAAATTCTTATGCGATGTTGCTGTTGTTGTTGCTGTTAATTGTAGATGAGATAGCGAAGCTGTTTCCTAACCTTTTTGGCCAGCCATCGGCAAAGCTGGTGCCCGCAGGCTCTGAACCTTCCAACTTGCCCGGAGGCTTGAAGATCGGCGTTGTCTTGTCCGGTGGCCAAGCCCCTGGTGGGCACAATGTCATCTCTGGGATATTTGGTGAGCCATTATCTCACTCGTACACATTTTACGCTGACTCATAGTTAAACTCTTTGGCTTGTTTATTTATTTGTTCTTTTCGAGTGCGGTAGATTATTTACGGGAACGGGTGAAGGGAAGTGTTCTGTATGGTTTCAAGGGAGGCCCCGCAGGTATTATGAAGTGCAAGTACGTGGAGCTAACTCCAGATTTCATCTATCCTTATAGAAATCAGGTGCTCGATGCTCTATTGTTCTTTGTATTTCAACGCTTATTCGACCGATCTAGATATCCATCTTAAACTACTGTTTTTCGTAGCAGGGACTTTTACGTATTTACTCTTTTACTTTTACCAAATTTCACATTGCATGTATTTCCTTTGAATATGTAAATCTCTTATAAATGCACTAAGCCTTCTCTCAAATAAACTCTTAGTTAATCTAACAAACCACAATTATTTATAGATAGTCAAGTTATTAATAAGTTATTGTATCATTAAAATACCCTTATTCTAATTCTAAGTTTTTCACTTTTTATATCCATCTTCTTATTTCAACCCTTGGCATCCAAAAGAAGATAGATGGAATAATCAAATAATAGTAAGGGGTCATTCAATTGTGGCTACAATATTTCTTACTATACCACATCCATATGCCTACAATATTCTGTAAGGGTAATGTCAATTGGTTTTTCAATGGCCTTGAGTGAAAACAAACTTTATATTTTCTAAGCTAGGATTTCCAGTTTTATTTTGAAAAATCGACTGCTTTAAATGTATTACTCTAGTTAGATCTAAAGTATACACTTAAGTAAGGTCAAAATATTGATTTCAACAACTAATCGAAGGAGTATGATTTTTAGATCATTGTGAAAGGATTTGAAACTTACAGTTTAGGATGTGTTGAGTATTTTATATAATTTATATTATGTAGTATCTAATAAATAGTTACAGTCTCACTCTATTGATTTTTCGTTCCACATTTAATCAGATTGTATGTTGGTTACTTATAGCTTTTCTGGGTTATATTTTCATAGCTAATTTGGTCCTAGATGTATTTCAAAAAAGAGTAAACTCTAATATTCTCGGTTGGCTTGCTTTTGAAAGGGCGTGAAATGGTTTTCTGGTTTTGAATTCACGTGTTTGAAATTTTTTGTTAAATTGTATTAACAATCTGGATGAATATATCATTTATTTGTCTTCAGTGTGTTCTCTGTGATACTAGTCATATAGATGTACATGGCTAGTTATCTCAGCATCCATCTGGTCCAATAAGTTGAATGTCTATCTAAAACATTTTCGGAATAAAAAAAAACTTAGAAATGAAAAATCTCTTCTCTAATCGTGGAAAATGTTGAAGCATTCATTCTCAGAAGTTTTATTTGGAACAGGGAGGGTTTGATATGATCTGCAGTGGAAGGGACAAGATTGAAACTCCTGAACAGGTGATGATCATCTTATATAAATTACTTTCAATCAAAGTAGTTCAGCAAAATTTATTCAGTTCCTGAGTATTGGCCATGTGTGTGACATTTTGTGTGATACTCTTATGAGCCAGTTTAAGCAAGCAGAGGAGACAGTCACAAAACTTGATTTAGATGGGCTTCTTGTTATCGGCGGAGATGATTCAAATACAAATGCATGTCTCCTTGCTGAAAATTTTAGGTAAAGCTTTGAGCTGATTTGATAAAACTTAAATGTATCATGTTGTTGTTGTTGAAGGTTCGCATTAACTATTTGATTTATTCACTTTTCATGGGACTGGAATGTATAGACAAAAGAATATGAAAACCCAGGTTATTGGATGCCCAAAAACAATTGATGGAGATTTGAAATGCAAGGAAGTCCCAGCAAGTTTTGGATTTGACACAGCTTGCAAGGTCAGATGCTACTCATGTTTCTTAGCTCTGTCACTTGTGCAGTATATATTTTAACAACATGCTATTTGACTGTTCAAGTTATGAAGAATTTGTTTTTCAACTTATGTTACACCAATTGTTGTTATGCCTACAATGATCTCACATTACTCTCCTGTTTTCCTCTTTTAAAGATAACTATTTTTTTTTTTGTGAAGGAATTCTGTTAAAAGTAACTGTTTTTTCTTAAAGATAACTGTTGAACATGCAGATATGTAATATGTCAGTTATTTCACTTATGCCTCAATCATATATACATATTTTTGAAAGATAACATTGCATTCATTTCACAAATCTGAAATGATCCAATATATCAACCAAAGAGATGTGAAAAGAAAACTAAAAAAAACAAAATAAACATAAGCTGGAACAATACAACCATCAACTATACTTCACTGAGTCAGCTCAAATGTGAAACTATAAGGTTTCCTCAACTACATATTATCTTCAAGTAAAAAGAAACAATAGAATTAAATTTTCAATTTATGGTGGTAAAGAAAAGTGAGGCTTGATGTCAAAGAGTAGTAAGGTATAAAATCTAAACCAGACTGAAAGACGTTTTCACTCTCAAGATTAATCTACAGCTATTAATAACTGGAATTGTTCTACTTATACTTTTGCAGATAAACTGTGCGGTAACTGAAAAAAGTGCTAGTAATTATTAAATATGCTTGCACACATACAACTCATATGTGACTTTTTAAATTTCTACTTGGAGGTAGTCTCTTGGTCTAAATTGCATATGCAAGGATAGTATTTTTAGAAATAAATGTACAAGTGGAGCCATTCTCATAATCCCTTAAGTTAATCTATATTTTCCTTCCTGGATTGCTTATCTTGTACCATTTTCTGAGAGTTTGTCTTTACAGATATATTCTGAAATGATAGGAAATGTGATGACAGATGCACGATCAACTGGAAAATATTATCATTGTAAGCTGATTACATCTTTGGTAGTCCCTTTTGTAGCATTTGATAATTTTTTTTATAAAGTTAATCACGGTCACTCACCTGTGATTAAATTTTGCCCGCCAAAGATTTTTGTTATCTTTTGGCCTACCTATGGGTAACAAAATTAACACCCTTTCTTATTTCCCACTTTTTTTCAGTGAATGTTGTAATTTTCTTTGAAATCCTAATTACAATTATAAAGGTTATGTGCTATTGATTTTAAAACTCACTAGTAGGAAAATGAAAAATCATCATAGTTTACAAATATGGTACTGATCATAGTTTCCAGTGTCTTACAAATATTAAATTTATGTCAAGTGCTGATCATTAATAAAATTATTCGAACATATAACAATGCTTTGAGAAGCAACTTTGAGAAAATGGCCTTAGGAATGTGGTGTATTGGAGGAAGGCACTTGTTTATGCACTTACCAAACATCCATAATCATTCTCAGGTTTGAGAAAATGCTTTAACCCTCTAAGACACTGGAAATTGTAACTCCTATAGTAATCCATAATCATAGTTTACAATACAATTGCAATAGTTAAACTGGAAAGGTTTAACTGTTGCAAAATATTGCATTCCCATCTCATCTGGAAGCTTTAGGAAAACCACTAGGGTGGGTGAATTTCCATTATAGCACCATTTCACTCTAATTTGAACAAGCATCATTCTCAGGTTCATCAGACTAATCTTAACTATTATCATCAAGGTTTTCATCAAATTTTGTGGGTATGAAACACTTCTCTTAGTGCTTAAACCAACTAGCATCGTAACTGAATTGCATGCGCTAGTCTTGTCTGAAATAGCTAAACCGTATCTGTCAAGTATCTAATTATTAAAGCATTTATTTGTAAAATAGCTCGACCAACTAGCATAATAACACTTCTCTCGGTGCTTAAAGCACTTATTTTTAATCACATTTGATAACCTAATAATTTTAAATTGTTTGGGTTCAGAACCGCTCTTAGTCCTTTTAGGCTGTTCTCTTCAGATGTCACAACTAAGAACTTCCCTTGGCCTGCTAACTATACGAACAACCTCAGTATCTAATTTGTAATCTTATACTTGGGTGCTTTTCATTTTGCTTGAGATTCTTTATTCTACATTTTACTAATTGATTTCTGCTACTTCGTTCATCTTTGTTCTTCTCACCCTGCGTTGCTGGTGCAGTTGTAAGGCTGATGGGGCGTGCTGCCTCTCACATTACGTTGGAGTGTGCTCTTCAAACACACCCAAATATAGCAGTCATAGGTGAAGAGGTACTTTCTTTTGTTAAATGATCTATAAACCTTGTACCATCAAATTTTCTTTGCAGATTCAGGCAAATTTCAATTGCCTTCTATATGACTCGTCACTATTTAATTGCATTAAATTTTTTAAGGTTTCAAATACCATACGTATTGGAATGAACAGTGTATACAATCCTGAGGTGGAACCAATACATAGGCTGTGCATTATTGATCAGCATGATAAAAAAACCCTATTTATTTTTTTAGTTTAGAAGAAGAAACTATACCAATATTTTAGCTCATAAACTAGTTGCTATATCTATTGTAAAAGCTGTAACACAAACATTTGAAGTATCTTGTACCAAATTTGTATGGATGGTAAACATCAACAGTCTAGGGACTGGCTCAAGTGTTAGAGTACCCATACTAGTCATAGTACAAAATATTTTAGCTCATAAACTAGTTGTTACATCTGTTGTAAAAGTTGTGTGACCAACATTTAAAGCATCACTGATAACAAATCAGTACGTGCAGTAAGTACTGATCTGTGTACAGACTGGTGCACTAACTAATCAATTTGGGTCTGTATGTTTGGATTGGTATGTTGCCATCACTATGCAATAGGAGGATTATGTTGTTTGTTGACATGGATGCGAACTACTTGATATGCACTGAGCCAGTTGTTGCTATATCATGGAAATTTTGCAAAATTACATAAATGACTATGGCATTGAAAGTCTTAGCAAGGCATGTCCCTCAAGCTTGTACTACTCTCTAAATGCACGGAGGGCTTCAACAATTCAGATCGACATACTCTCCATGATCCTTGAATTCTTCATAAGTACATTGCTTGGATGCCGACTCATTTCTTTGTCGCTTCTATTTTTGTTCATTTTTCTTGGCATCTAATCTCCCACATCTGTGAATTTTGTATGGACCATTTTTCTGCATTGTGCAACATCTAGAAGTCGGTTTTGCAACTTCCAAGAGTATAAGCTTTTCTTAGAAAGATGACTAGTTTGCTTTAAGGCCATTTTGTCGTACCAGTTAATGAATAAAAATTCTAAAAATTCAATACTCAAAATTCATCATGTATAAGTATAAAATCAATGATGTTGAGGATTAACATTTACTTAAGTGAAGATGCTATGATCAACAGGAATGTTTGATGTAAGAGTTGGTTAAAAGACAACTATGTTTGCTTCAGAACAAAAAGACTAAAGAAGAGAGTTTAGAATTTGAAGAAAAGAAATGAAGAAGAAGGGGGAGGTATAGAAAGATGTGAACAAATGTTAGAATGGCAATATATATCCAGAAAAAATCCACCGGATGACAATATTGTACTCTTGGAATAGTGCTCCACACCATTGATGGGACCCCTAACAAGCGACCTTGTTTTGGTATGGATCAGGATACATTTGTACAAATTGCTGTCTAAGATATGTGTTACTTTGATGTGTTCCAATAGAAACTTGGTGGTCCAGGTTTCAGTATCTTGTCACACTGTAGTGACTAGTATGGTTGAAACTTGAAACCATTGTTTCTGTACTTGACTAGATGTTCTTTTTTTTTTCTCACAATTCCATCTTTGCTTTTATGTGTCTCCTTAAATCATTCAGCCATAGTGCTCAATTCTACTTTGTCTAATCATTGTTGATCAAAAGGGAGAATTTCATACTTGCCCACCTGTAGAATTTTGGCCTCAAATCATTCTTGAGAACCTTTAGTATATGTAAAATATCAAGGAAATTATTGTTTGTCTATCAAAAGGAAATTATTGTTTGTCTATCAAAATCTTGAAGCATGTCTTGTAGTTGCTAAAGCCTTTTTTATTCTTTTGTAGGTTGCTGCAAAGAAGCAAACGCTAAAAAGTGTTACAGACTATATTACTGACATAATCTGCAAGCGTGCAGAACTTGGCTACAATTATGGTGTCATACTTATTCCTGAAGGATTAATTGATTTCATACCTGAGGTATCCATAGTTCATTTCATTTATATGTTGGTTTCATATTAACATTTACTGGTCATTCACATTATCTCTTCAAGTAATCAACTCAAGTTGGAGCATAATATCATGGATCTGTCTTTTTAGGTTCAGCAACTTATTGCAGAACTAAATGAAATTCTAGCTCATGATGTAGTTGATGAAGAAGGGTTGTGGAAAAAGAAACTTCAAAAACAGTCTCAGCTTTTGTTTGAATTCCTTCCCCAAGCAATCCAGGAGCAATTGTTGCTAGAAAGAGATCCACATGGAAACGTACAGGTAAAAATTACTTCATGTAGTTCCCCAGGTTTTCTTGATCTTTCCTGTGTGAAAGCATGTCAGCTGTTTGCTTTGACATAACATTTTTCTAATACTTGCTCAGGTTGCCAAAATTGAAACTGAGAAAATGCTTATATCCATGGTTGAAACTGAGTTAGAGAAGAGAAGGTTGAAGGGTGCATATGCTGGAAACTTTAAAGGGCAATCCCACTTTTTTGGGTAAGGTCAAACTTATTGTTTATTTAACTACCTCTTATGATTAATGCACCTCCAAATTTCAAATGCTGGATTTTGTTGGGTATCATTAAGGTTGAGTTGGAAGTATGCAAAAAGATAGAAAGATAGCCTAATTACAACTAATCAATCACTTTTAAGTCAGGGCATATTCATTCACACCCTAAATTATTATCTTCTTCCTAATCTGATGATTATCACATTGTTCGATGGCATCATGCTATGTGCTGCGACACGGGAAGGCAGTGGAGTGGAGCGGGCAACTCCACCTCCCATGTAAAAAGGGTAGAAAGAAAGATTTGCTGTGATACCCAGTCAGACTGATGAGGACGTGTACATATCACAGACTAAGGGGGAAAATAGAGATAAATCCCTCTTTATACAAGAGATAACCTGGACTTGCTCTTATTTATACTGTAGATAATTAATAGTCTTCATAGTTTGATGATTATTAACCCTTGATAACTATGTTCCTAATTTGTTAATCATCTTCCAACAATTGCATCACAGTAATCTGATAGTTGGAAAAGTTTGAATCGGAAATATTTACATTTAGTAGATCACATCTAACCTTCTTCAGACCTTGCGTTAGTGTAAATTTTTTTCACTTATTTAATCTCTCCTTAGCAAAATCCATGCACTCATTTTGAGGTGTTTTTGGTGGCATTCTGAATCTAATTAATGGCATATACCCATTTTATGTTGCTATCTGATTTTGGTAAAACAATTTACATGTGCAGGTACGAGGGCAGATGTGGGTTTCCCACAAATTTTGATGCTACCTATTGCTATGCATTGGGTTATGCTGCAGGAATTTTGTTGCACTCTGGAAAGACAGGCCTCATATCCTCAGTTAACTACATTCATTTCTTTTACTTTTTAAAAAAAATCTCTATCTTGTTGTAGTTTATCTTCATGCATGACATTCACACATGAATAAAAAATCAATTGACGTGAGACATACCATACACTTCTAAATGTTCAATATATGCAAGTACTCACTTGCACATAACGTTATCCCTTTGGGGTACAACTGATTGATCTAAGATGATCCGATACATATATGCTAGAAAGGAAAGTTCCTTGAATTGAGGAACTAATATCTGCATTGTTTCCTAATTTGGATGTCACCCAAACATGAATTTAGATGCCTTGTTCCACTTTGGAATAGAGGATTCTCTTCATGATATATGGGATAGAATTTCTAGTGTGGGCAGGAAATGTTTCTGCTTGGTTTCGATTTGAACCCCAGTTAGGGTAGAGGATTCTCTCCATTTTTGGAGGTAGAATACCCAGTGTGTGTGAGAGAAGCTTCTACATTATTTCCTTTTTCACATAAAGGCCAAAGCACAAACCACCTTATATGTTAAAAAAAATTATTTACTTTCAATTTCGTATTTACTCCTTTTATTTGGCGTGATACTTCTAGGTTGGCAATTTAACCGCCCCTGTTGATGAATGGACAGTTGGGGGAATTGCTTTGACTTCATTGATGGATGTGGAAAGAAGACATGGTAGACAATCTTATCTTATTCCTTATCTTGCACATTCGCAAATGCCTTTTTCTTCTTGATAATTTTTTCCTTATTTGTGAGATTGTTTTTGTTCTTTTTATAAACAACTCTGTCTGAGATTTGGGGTACCTTTGTGAGGTAGCTACAGAAGCATGATCTTGTGAACTCTGCCAGTCTGCTAACATCATAGTGGAACCTTTTTTGAGGTAGTTATAGAAGCATGAGCCTTGTGAACTCTGCTGGTCTGCTATCATCGTAATGGAACTTGGAGTTTTTTGGTCAACCTATCTGAAATTTTCTTGGTGTGAAGTTCCCCATTCTAGGAATAAGCAGCCAAAAAAATCACCGTACTGAATTCTACGCCTTTGTTCGATATGAAACAGATTTTATTTTAGTTCTGGTGATTTTTTTCAAAACTTTTTTAGTTTCTTTAATTCTTTATTCAAACACTCAATCTAGCTTGTCAACTCGTGTTTTAATTGTAGTTCAGACCGTGATTTAAAGTAGCCATCCATGTTCACCCCTTACAGTACCAAAACCATGGCATATCTGATACTTGGTATGTGTTGGTACGAGCAATAATGCCAATTAGCTTTTACCACTATTACCATTATGGTTCCTAAAATGCTCGTTTTGGTTTATTACATGTATAGTTCAACTTGGATAATGGTTCAATCTAATAAGGCCGAAACATAATTGTGGTTCAGTATATGGAATTTTGAACAGCTCCGTGTATTGATTTATTCTTGATTGAGTTAGATTTACATTCTAACTAACCTAATTTGAAACTCAGAGAAATTTCAATTAGGATTTTATCTTTCACAGTATTGAAATGATATAGACCTTAAACTACATTTGGATCAAGTCATTATTCAAAAGTGAAAATCTCACTCAGAGTAATTAAGCAACTATTAACTTAAAAGGTCTACAAAGACGATATCTGTAGAAAGTTTGAGAGGCATATAAGTATTCTTGTAAAAAGTAGAGTTCTAAGATAATGGTAAATAATTTGGGAGTGAGGATGTGTAGGAAAAAGGAGGTTAATCAAAGGGGTTTAAAAAGGTTCTAATCAACTCGATACCCCAATGGCTAAACTAATCATGCTCCAGCCATAGGAATAATTGCTGGAGTTCTACTGAGTAGGGGTTTAGGTCATCTCATTTATTAACATCACACAATGTGATGATTATTAATTGATTGTGAATTTTCCTATTGTCGTCGTGGCATATTTCATTATTTTCTATTCTTTAAAGAACTCGCATTTGCAGCTAACTGTAATTAACTATCACAGATTATTTAAATATGCTTTTGATGATTAATTTTATTTTATAAATAACATGATGGGTTAGTTCTTATTGTAATGATTATGTATATGGTTAGTATTTTTTTAAAAAACTTCATGAGTTTTAAACACATGATGTGTGATGTTGAGCCTGCTCTAGTAAATTGAGAAGTACTTCATGGTTAGTCATGTAACTAGTAACTATATATGCAAGTTTCCAGACAACTGGAGAGTAAATATTGTTTGCAGAATTTGTATTTGCATGGAAATGATAGTTTACAGTTATTTTTACTTGCAAGCAACTAAATTCTACTTAATTTTTCATTCCGTCCCAACGATGCATTAATTTGGAAGGTTGATTCCGGAAAGTATTCCATCATAACATATCTATTGCTGTGGTTTGTTTTTCATAAAATTTAATCTGCCTCTAGGTAAGTTCAAGCCAGTGATCAAGAAGGCAATGGTGGAGCTCGAAGGTACTCTTCTCTCCAAGTGATCGATATCACTTCCAGCATTTTCTTGTATCAAAATATTACTTCCAGTTCGATGTTTCTTTGGATGAATTTAATTTCTGACCTCAATGCAATTGTACCCGCAGGTGCCCCATTTATGAAGTTCGCATCCATGAGAGATGAGTGGGCTCTCAACAACAGATACATTAGCCCTGGTATCGTCATCCCTTCCCCTAATTTTAGTCTGGTCACTGGACTTTGTTGGTGCCAACAATTGGACCCCCAATGGTTTATTTTATCTCCAACCAGACTCATTTTTTGTGTCATCTTGTTCCCATTTTTTGTATTTAACTTCTATGCAGGTCCCGTTCAGTTTACTGGACCAGGATCTAATGATGTCAATCACACCCTACTTCTGGAACTTGGAGCCCAAGCTTAAATATGGTACGCGTGCTATATACATACATTTAGGCTTTTAACCTTGAGAGTGGAAGGATAGATTTGAGGGTTCATCGTTTCCCCCTATTTTACAGAAAGGGTGAATAAGTGGATATCAAAGCATAATGTGCAATTCTTATGCTCGCGATTGCTTTCACAATGTCCCTACTGTTATTGCTTAGATTTGAAATGAAATCTATTTAGAAAATATGAATGGAGAAATAAATTTCTCCAAACAAAAATATTACAAGTGCAGTTAACTGGTAACTGATTCTATTTTAAAGTGCAGTTAACTGGTAATTGATTCTTTTTTAAGGATATGTTTAGTTAAAGTGCAAACTTGACTAAATTTTAACTATAGTTATAACTTAAAATTTGGTTGGAATAATATTTCAATCAAATGTTACTTTATACCATAAACTAAAAATATTAAATATATCCTAAATGTAACAATAATAATGATGATGATGCAAAAAGATTTGCATCATCATCATTTCAAATCTAAAAATTTGCATGCCTTAATTAGATTAGTTTAATTCTTTCTTTTTCCTTCTCTCTCCCCTCACTATAATTTCCTTTTTTTTCTCCTAGTTCTTTACTTCACTTTATCTTCTTCTTCATTCTCCTTTTTTCTTCTCTCTTTCATTATTTTACCTTCTCTTTTCTATGTGGAAGTGAGAATGAGAAAAGGATTATTTATAGGAATGCTGTAAGAAATAAGATATTGGATAATATGACTAACCATTTATTTTACGGGACATTTGATATGTGAACCTTGATAGGATAAAACCGGATTTTATATTAAAATGATTTAAAAAAATTTAAAATATTTCTTTGATATAACATTATATAAGATATTTATATAAATATTATCATTTGATGATGTAGTACATATTAAAGATAGCATAAAAAGTAATACTTTTCATAAAAATAATCTATTAAAAAAATATTGGATAAATTTGTTATGCATTAATGATTAAAAATTTACCTTTTAAATATAATCATAGGAGAGATATTCTACTGTACGATATAAATATCATAATAACTAATTTATATAAATGTATAATATAATATAAAAAGCTTATATCAACGTACAATTAAGTCCTTAGCAAACGTGCTAAACATACCTAATATTATATTAAGTTATAAATATCACCAACTGTTTTTTATGAATCAAAAGATTGCTTAAGTTTTGTAAAACAGTTAGTATTAAACTTAATATCTCCCACGTAAAATTTAATTGCTCTAAGTATACATTTTATATACAAAAGATTGCTCGATTGAGTATATATAATCAAAACTGACACATAATAAGGCGCTTCAATTGTTGAGCCAAAACCGGCGAGTCTCTTATACCATGGCTTCAATTCTTAGAGTCACATGAGGCTCTCCAGTGCAGAAAAGGCCTTGCGTTACTGCATGCCAGACCATTTATTCTATATGCTAATCAGAAGTTATTTAGTAATTGTTCCATCATACATTTGTCACAATTTAATCAGAACTGGACATCAAAGATTATTTTCTCACCACAACTTAACACATTGCCAAATATCCCAATATGTACCAGTCACTATGTGATTACTAACATTACACAAATCACTGATGTTACCAGTCGCCACCCTTCTCAATGTAGCTTGTGGCTGTTTTCTAGGGGAAAACCCTTGGACTGGTTTATGGGTCAAGTAAGAGAAAAAAGTAATAAAAAAAAAGAGGGGGGAGGGCCTGTGAAGGTATCCTACAAAAGATTGTTTAAATTTGACATGTCGGAAGGCTGATGCAAGTTGCTGCTTCCTTCAGCAAGCTCAGCGTACCACGACTTCCATGCGTCCATGTAATGTGTAAAGAGCTCACTCAGTGCTGCAAGATAAAGAATGTTTTTAATTATTGTGGTTATTTAATTGAATTCTTAGTGACGCAAAATATAAATCAAACATTCTAGTTTGGTAATCTACTCCGCTATAAAGTAGAACCATGAACTCATAATGAAGTGAAATTTATGTATATAAAATGCTGTATCACTATAGTTCGTTACAAGTGATAACATGGATGCTTCTTAGAATAATGCTTTGCCAGATACTATAGCAAGAGTTTTTGTGAAGTCTATGCTATTGCTGATTTGCGTTTTTACCCTTATAAATCGAAATGTAACCTGCTCACAAATGCCATGACAAGTTCCCAAAGTTTGTCAGTAGTTTAAAATTCCTAAGCAAAACAACACGCAGTATTGTGTAACTGCTTCTAGGTGACTTTATCACCAACAAGTTTATTTGAAAAGCTAGATGGAACTGGATTTGCTTCAGGTTTATTATGAACCATGCACCATAGACATGGGCTACAATGTATATAGATTCAATAGTATGCAAGCATGTGCGTAGCAAACAGCAATACGACATATACCATAGTTTTAAGAAGTTAAAACAAACAATTACTCAGGTGATCCTAATTATGGTAGTTAAAAGCATTAAAGATCATGAGAAAACAGTAAGTTGAGAAAACAAAACAGTAAGTTGAGAAAACACTAGGCAAGCATGATGGTAGCTGAAAGCGATTAACATCATGCAGCAAACCTTGGTTATGATACTGAGGACGTAAGCTACATGCCAAACTCTCCCAATCTTCAGAGCTTCTCCCACCTTTCTCCTCAACGTGATCCTCTATTTTTGTCACACTAGCAGGGCAAAAAGGACCAAAAACGAACCCACTCTTCATGCTCAATTGTTTCTGGGCAGTCAGATTACATTCTTTTAGGTCCTGGCTCAGTTGTGCCTTGCTACTGGACTTTTTATTTCCTGTAGAACTCAACCTGCTCCTCTTCACATCAACATTAGTAATCTCAGTCCCAAATGCTCTCTTATTAGAATGTTTCTCAGTCGGAGGTGGAGCAACTGTAGCAGAAGCATCCGTCTTTGGTTTGCCCTTAGTTCCTAACCATCGAAAGGCAGGCTTCCTGGCTTCAACCTGTATCTGAAATCGCCAGTTCACAGCAGGAGAAGGAAAACATGTAAGAAAACGATTTTTTTTCAACCATCTTAGTGATACAGACTCTAAAGTGATTACCTTCTCAATGAGATTCATGGACGACAATACATTCGCTATATCATACAGACGTCGAACTTTAGCTGCATTATAGTCTTATGAATTAGAAGTAAATCACAAACAACTCATTCCTCTAATTGGGACAAAAGGTGAAAAGAGTTGATGAGTACTCCTCATGTGGGACAGGTCGCTCATGTCACCAAGTAGCAGCCTTGCAGCTTCATCAAGTGAGATCGTGTCTACCTGTTACACGTTGCCGAATTAATCAGTCAGTCCAAAAAAATGGACAGTAAAAAGAGACCAAGACTTAGATATTCGCAACAAGTGAAGGAGATTACATCTGACATCAGGAAAAGCTTGACGAAGTTACGGGTAAGAAGGCCCAGTGATTTCTCTTTCCTGTTGTCAGTTGCTGGTGATCCATCATAAAGATAGAAGGAATAAGAAAACAGCACTAAAAATTCTTAAATCCACAGAATACAAGCATAATACCTGATCTGGCCTTAGAAAAGGAATTTTCCAAGGATGCACCGCTGGCTGTTTTGCTGGATTTCTCCTCCCCATCGTCATGATTCTGGCTTTCCCCGTCTTCATCGTCATCCTCCAAAACTTCCTTCCTCACACAATCAAGGGAACACACGTCTTAGCAACAGAACTCTAGCCTCAGGCGCAACAAGACTCAAATGCAAGGTTAAAACACTTTAGACCTACTTTTTCACATGGGACATCAGAACCGGTAGTGGACCTCAGTGCCTCCTCCTGCCTCATACCAAGTAGATGGGCAAACAAAACTTTAGGGCCAAGACAGGGCAAAAACTGCGGGAAAAAAAAGAACTAGAGGCGGTTCTTTATGGGCGACCGCACCTTGAGTTCCTTCAGCGCCTTGGGGATCCCCGAGAAACCTATCCAAGAGTACTTGTTCTTCGCCTTCCTCGCAAGCACCTGCCGAGGTACCAAAACCAAATCCCAGATCAAATCCAACCCTACGGAGAAAAGATAACTTCCTCCATCTTCACACAATAACAGGAAAAGGAGGGAAAAAAATCGAAGAGCTCCAGATCTCACCCCAACACTCTCCAAAACGTTCACGATATCGTAGATCCGGCGCCTCTCTACACCGAGCCGCCTCGCGGCGTAGTCGAGCCCCACCAATTCGACGCCGTCCCCGTCGTACAAGCTCACGAAGCTTCGGCGCCACCAGAAGAGACAGGAAGCAAAATTAGAAACTCCCCCGTAGATCAAAGAAAATAACCCTAGAAAGTACGCAGGACCACGGATCACGAAGATGAATCAGTTACTTGGAGCAGAGGACGCCCAGAGACTTCTGCTTCCGGCAGTAGCTGTGGTGCCGCATCCCGGAGTCCGTCGAGCGAGGGGGAGAGGAAGACATCTCCATCGCGCCTCTCTCTGTCTCTTCTGGATCTCGATCGATCGACCAGGGAGGGGGTTAAAGATCGGAGACGGACTTCGCTTTGGCTGAGAGGAGAAGAGGATGGTGATGATGATGAGGGCCGTTAAAAGGGCGTGGATTTGAGGGCGTGGGAGGGAAAATTGTCGTTCGCCCGGGCCGCCGCTCGGCTGCGCGTCGCGTTGCCCGCCGCCCGCGGGGTTTCAAAATTTTTCGCAGAGCAGCGCGCTCCGGGAGAGCTCCATTGACGATAATACCCTCCATTCTGTTGATTGAATTGCGGTTGAACCTTGCCTCTTGTGAAGGGGCGCTGCAGGGGTGTTTTGGTCAGTTTTGGTTTTCATTTTTTTTTTCCTCAAGGGAATCGTCGGGAGGGGGACGCACCGCGCACGTGGTCTGCGCTGCACCGCTGGGCTCACGTGAGCGGCACCGGGCGGTTGTTTGTCCCGCGAAAAAGAAATGTTTAGGGAGTTTTTAATTATCAAATAAATGTAAACCTACTCACGGTAATTAAATTCTATAAAGATTATAAATCTAATATTTTAAAAAAATATCTCTTTAGGATGTGTGCAAACGAACTAAACTAATTTTTCTAAAAAAATATACCTAATCAAACTGAGCAGTGCCTTCGGAGGCAGTGATTGCATCCCCACAATTAAGCTAATAACTTTATATGACCATCAGAGTAGACGCTAATAACTTTCTGTACTGTGTTTTCATCTTTACTCGGAGGGCTTCCATATTTGGCTAACAAAGGAAAGATAATGAAATTTATATGCTAGATAATTAATAAAAATAATATATTTTAAAACTTTAACTGATTATTATAAATTTAAATACATAAGTATTTTATTATGAAACTCATTGAGTTAAAAATGAATATCATTTGAAAACCAGCAGTTGAGTTAGATAGAATTAAACTCTCTGATCCTATATTTAGGGTCCCATTAGTTAACTAAATGATATTTTATTTTTTTAGAATTTAATAAGTATTAAATATATTTTTAATTCATAACTTATTTTATGATTCTTTAATTACTTTTTTATAATTTAGTAAGTATTAATTTATTTTATCATTTTTTAAAGTAAATAGTAAGCGTTAAACTACTACTCTAATCACATTTTTTTCACAGTTTATTTTTAATATTTATTAGTTTTCTAAAGTTTATGTATTATATTTTAGATAAAAGAAATTGAACTAAGTTAAAAGTGAAGTAGTTATTTTTCGGCCCGTCAGTTTTACTATCCGGTGTATTGTTGAAATATTATTTGTTAAATTTTAATATTTTTATTTTTTTAAAAAAATCAGTAATTAGATATTACATTGATTTAATTTAATAAGTTTTTATCCTGATTATTAAATATTTTTAAAATAAAAATAAATTTAAAAAATATTATAACGAATAAAATTACAGTGTAATTATCTTATTAGATAAAATATTATTTGTTAATAATTTAATCTTCTTTGTAGAATCTTGCTGAGGAGTATATCGTGTATAAACTTAACATTCTCATTAAATCCTAAATGAAAGGAGAAAAAAATAAAGGAGACAATTAGTTACGACTTACAGTTTAGAATTTTACGTTTTATTATTTACCAAGCGAATCAGTAAAAAGCGGGAAGGTGGATTTCACATCAACTCCGTAGAAGAAAAGAAAACCCACCGCTTTCTGCCCTTCAATTAAACGGCAATATTCTTCTTCCTCCATCCCTCAATAAATCACCACCAGAAACCAGAAGACGTGTGCTCGTAAATTTGAATCGAGACTTTGCTCGGGGAAGAGAAGTCGTCGCTCCCCTCCCTGGCTTCCTAAAAATCCCTCCTCCCATGGATTTCTTCTCCGGTGGCCGGCGCAGCGGCGGCGGCGGCGGCGGGCTGCTCCCTTCCAGCAACCCCGTCGTCAAGGCAAAGCCGCTCCGGAAGCCCTCCGCCTCCTCCTCCCGCCGCCGGAGCCGAATCCGCGACCTCCTCTCCCCTACTTCTTCCTTCTTCGCCATCGGCCTCTCTGTCTCCCTCCTCTTCTTCCTCGCCGTGGTCGTCCTCCACGGCGTCCCCAACCCCCTCGCCTCGACCCCCTCGAAGCACCGCACCCCTCGCCGTCCCGCCCCCCGCCGGCCCCTCCCTTCCGGCGGGGCGTCCTCCGATAGCGTCCGCGGAGCCGATGGGAGGGCCGCCGGCGATATGGCCTCGGCAGTGGCCGATGTGGATATCGCCACTAAGGATCTGTACGACCGGATCGAGTTCTCGGACATCGATGGCGGCGCTTGGAAGCAGGGATGGGAAGTGACCTATGCGGGAAATGAATGGAACGACGAGAAATTGAAAGTGTTCGTGGTTCCCCATTCTCACAACGATCCAGGATGGAAGCTCACGGTCGAGGAATACTACATGCGGCAGTCCCGGTATATATTGGACACGATCGTCGATGCTCTTTCAAAGGTAGAGGTGTTCGTCGTCCCTTTCAGTATGTTCTATTGCTCCCTAAGTGCTGTGGAACTTCCTGTACGGGTGATCATTTGGAGATCCGACCTTGTTTAGTAGGATCTCGCCTCTTGTTGGACAAATGAATGTGGATTTACTGCCTTTGTGAACAGACACAGAGAAAATCTAAAAGCTTCCGTTGCAGGATTCTCGTCGTAAATTTATTTGGGAGGAAATGTCCTATTTGGAGAGATGGTGGAGGGAGGCCTCCAGTCAAAGAAAGGAAAGCTTCATCAACTTGGTCAGTAATGGGCAGCTAGAGATCGTGGGAGGGGGTTGGGTGATGAACGATGAGGTAAATCAACTTCTAACATATTCCTCTGCGGTTAAATGTTAAAGAGAAATGTTTTTTTTGGTGAAACATTTAGTGTTATCAATTTTCCAAGTTTTCAGTTTAGGTATACTTTTTTATTGCCTTGCTGCATGTCTTCTCACAGTTTATCGTGCCAATTTCATATTATCTATATGAGTCACGTTCCACGGAAATATATAGGCTATTCTCTCCTTTACTGAAACATGATAGGTTCTGAATGAAATTGAACGAGATGTGCACTTTACTTGATTCTCTTGCATGATGCTGCATGATGTTTCATGTTATCGATCTTTGACAGTAGGGAATGTGATGGAAAACTTGGTTTTGACATCTGATGTGGCTGACTTCTAATTATATATATTTTTTCTGCATTATATTACATGTCATCGATCTTCAATAGTAGGGAATGTGATGGAAAAGTTGGTTTTGAGATTTGATGGGGTAGACTTCTAGTTATCTTTTTTTCCATCCTGAGTTCTAGCAGCATTGCTTAGAGCAAACCATCTGAGTGTCAGAATTCTAGCATATTGTAAAGTCAATCCTAGCTTATTGATTTGCTTACCTGCCATATTTATTGTGCACGACATTTTCTTTTTTTAATTTACAATCGTCTTTGGATCCCAAGAATCATTTTTACCTTGTCGGTACATTGACTTCATACGTGGTTAGCACCATATTTAAGAAATCATTTTTACTGCAAGA
This sequence comes from Thalia dealbata, assembly GCA_030544415.1. Taxonomy (NCBI): domain Eukaryota; kingdom Viridiplantae; phylum Streptophyta; class Magnoliopsida; order Zingiberales; family Marantaceae; genus Thalia; species Thalia dealbata. The sequence continues at coordinate 18,926,212 of CM060458.1, forward strand.
CATATTGATGCATATGGAACCAAGTCTTCTCCTTTTGATCACTAAGATAAATGGTAAATTTATTCTGTTATTCTATATTGGTTTTTCATCTGTTTCTCTGTCAGGATGTTTCTATTTATGCTAGAGCTTGTAGTTAATTGAGGTCTAAGAGTGCGAGATGTGAAAAATGAATTGCCTCTAGATCTCTGTCATTCCAGATGGAATGATGGACTAATTATTCAGTTGAAGTAATACACTAAACTCTTTTACCCTGTCGACAGAAGTTGTTTGATCACAGGTTTAAAAAGTTGTCTTCCCTTCTCAGCAGAGCATGCATTTCCACAATAGTCTTAGTTTATTTATTTTTCTTTTTCCTTCTAACTTTTCAAAATAATGAGAATTCCTTCATTCTTATATCCTCTTGATTATTGCTGGATCCTAGAATCTGTACCTGTGTTGTTTTTCAGCCTGTCAAATTCATTGGAAGTTTTTGTTATGAAAGGTTCTTTTCTCATATCTAGCTTATATCTCATGTGCTTCAACTTTCCTAGCATGAGATTAATTAATTAATTTATTGCTAATTTAAATTTTTTCATTAAATGTTAATACAGCTTTTTTTTTCTTTACAGGCTAATTCTCATTATTTTGCTATCATAGAGCAGGTAAGCTTTTACTTTTTTTATTAAAAAAAAAGTAATATTTTTATATGGTCGTTTGTTAAAAGTCAAAAGCCTTTTTCTAAAGAAAGGGATATAATTCTTTCTGTTGAATATTTCTATCTTTACCTTTTGCTCTTTATGAACTTGATCCTCTGGCCTAGAAAAGCACGAAGATTGTAATTGTATGATGGGCTTATATATCCATTTTCGTTCGCTTCATATCCATGTTGCTGTTTTTCATCTAATAAAGCTGACATGCAAAATCCATATCATAACTTGATGAGGACATTGTTCTATATAGGTAAAACCTTCAGATTTTGTCGGCTAAATGTGCTTCACCATTGAATGCTTCTTGTAATATTTTAAAGTTGGAAATTTTGCAACTGTGGTACATCATAGAGATGACCTCATGCATATTTTAACTCAACATGCATTTTAAAAAAACCGTTGTGTTACAATTTGTTTATGTTTGCACAAACAGACACTAGAACTAATGTGAGATTAGCATACGACCAAGAAAATTTTGCATGTATATCTATCTAAGGGAAAATCTTAAAAGAAGAAATTGTTTGAAGCTCCCTTAACAAAATGCTCCTTAGGGCTATAGACGTCTGTGTTATTATCACCAATGATAACAATGTCATTAGTACAAACAACAATCAATATACTACTACATGGGAAAAAATGTTTGTGGAAGACTGTAATCAACTCCAGACTGTGACTTATTCTACAACATCCCAGTAAAATAGTAATGAATGTGCCAAAACAACTTTGACATGATATGTCAACCATATTAAGCATTTTTCAACTGCAACTTAATGTCTCTCATAGCAGCATGCAAGTGCGTTCTTCTTGTAAGCTAGTTTACTGACCATTTAAACGTAGCCTCATATGATGTGAGGAGGCAAGAATAGATGATTTTAGCTATGTACGGCCGGTACAACCTTCAAAAGATCAATGCCTTAGCAGTAAGGCAATCTCAATGTAGGAATATACTGAGTATTCTAGCAATGCGTAAGTACTCTGATGTATCATGGTTTTATACTGAGAGGAACAGAAGAAGAGAGACCAAGAATAAAAAGAAATAGAAGGGAGGTACTAGAAAAGGAGGCAATATAGAGAAGAAAGAGATTAGGTATTTGTGGCTTTTCTCCCGCTCAACTGCTGTATAATGAAGAAAAAAATTTGAAGATAAAAGCTATTTGGCTAGCAACACCTTTTGTCACTTTTAGTTGCCTAACAATGTCACTGAAACATAAAACACTAAGTAGGAGATCTTGATATCTTCTGGAAGGTTTTCATTTCTAGTGGTTAATTTTCTAACCAAATGCACCAATATCAAATTGAAACCTGATAGAATATAAGATTGCAAAGTTGGAAATATACTCAAAATTTCATCAAAAGCCTTTGCTTTATTTGTCTTCAATTGGCAACAGGTATACGTCATGTTAAAATTTCCCAGATGTTTTTCCATCTGTTTGACTTCTGTTATCAAACAAAGGTCATACCACGCAGGAGCAGCAATTGTGCTTCCAAAATTTGACTAACTAGATATCATTATACCCCTTTACTCCATCCAAAAAGTTAAAAGTTTTGAAAAGGTTTGCAAGATGACCATCGGGGATGATCTCAACCCAACAAAATGATGTATGAAAAAATAACATCAGCTAGAGCACTAAAATCCATTTCAAAAAATGGAAAGCTAGACCACTAAAAAGGCAGAGATGTTGAAAACAAATTTCTGTTGTCGTATACTGCTAGTCTGCTCTATTGCTACTGCAGACAATTGCAGAAGGCAGCTAGGCTATAGTAGTGGGAGGGAAAAAACTGAACAAAAGCAATAGGCTTCTATGGAGAAGATAAATGCAGAAAAAGGGTTTCGGGTTTCATATTTTCCTCTGCTAGCTTCAAAACCATGAAAAATATATGTGGGTGAAGAAAATTAGTGCTAACTAATAGTTCATTGCTCCACGTTCATTATATGAATTCTACACGACCTTAAAATTTAGACACAGTCTCTTGAATTTTTAACCCTGTCGTTTTATACTTGCTTTCTATGTGAAAGCAGTTAAGGATGCTGGTACCTTTTACATATCACTATTCATCTTTATATCCTTGCCTAAGCCCAACAATAATACAAGCATCAAGCTGGATTTATGGATAGCAGGTTTTAGTTGATGATCAGGAACCATCTTGTGGCCACAAATTACTAATTATCTAGATAAGGAAGATAATAGCTCACTCCTTCAAGTTTGAGGAATTGTTGTCCCAATTTCTTAATTTTCGTTGTTAACACAATAAAAGCATGTGATAGTGCAGAGGGATTTTAGTTGGTGATAAATATCAAGAGTCAGAAAACTAGAAAAGTAATGCCAGTTGTCCCAAGCTTGAATTATAATCACATATACCCCTGCACACACTCACACATGATTTTTGGTCATATTATGGTTGTATTAAAAGGGTCTATTGTTCACATATTGTAAGACATTCTCAAGATATCCGTAGATTAGTATGATATATAGTATGAATTAGGTCCTCCTTATGTGATTCTATGTAGTTATCAATTGTCTAGTCTTTTGAACTTTTTCTAGTACAAGATTTGATGAGAAAGATCTTATGCACTTAAAATAGTGGAAAAAGTCAATGCAAGAATGCTTTTCACATTCGTTTATCAAGTGCAAACTAGGTGATGAACAAATTTCATATGACCTGGTTTGGTATATATTCCTATTTATTCGTGTACCCTGTAAACAGTTCATCCTGAAGCACTCAATTTCTGGAAACTAACCTTTCAATTACTGAATTCAGATTACAGAAGGAAACATGTGGCTGAAGGAAACTATTGGAGTTATTCCCAAAAATTCTTGGTCTATAGATCCGTTTGGCTATTCAGCTACAATGTCTTATTTGCTCCGGCGCATGGGTTTCCATAATATGTTAATACAGAGGACTCACTATGAACTTAAAAAGGAGCTAGCTTTACATCAAAATTTAGAATATATATGGAGGCAAAGCTGGGATGTAGAGGAAACAACAGACATATTTGTTCACATGATGCCGTTCTATTCTTATGATATTCCACACACTTGTGGACCTGAGCCTGCCGTATGCTGTCAGTTTGACTTTGCTCGGATGCGGGGATATAGTTATGAGGCGTGCCCATGGAGGCAGAATCCTGTTGAAATAAGTTCTGATAATGTCCATGAGAGAGCTATGAAACTTTTGGACCAATACAAGAAAAAGTCAACTCTATACAGAACAAATACCCTTCTTGTTCCTTTAGGCGATGATTTTCGTTACGTTAGCATGGATGAAGCAGAAGCGCAATTTAGGAATTATCAGAAGATTTTTGATTATGTAAACTCAAACCCCAGCTTGAAGGCGGAAGTTAAGTTTGGTACTCTTGAGGATTACTTCAAAACCCTTCGGGAGGAGGCAGAAAGAAGAAACTTTTCCCAACCTGGTGAGGTGGGATCTGCAGCACTGGGCGGTTTTCCATCTCTTTCAGGTGATTTCTTTACCTATGCTGATAGAAACCAAGACTACTGGAGTGGTTATTATGTTTCAAGGCCATTTTTTAAAGCAGTCGACAGAGTTCTGGAACAGACACTCCGTGCATCTGAAATATTATCAGCATTAGTTCTCAGTTACTGTCAGAAGCTTCAGTGCGCTAAATTACCGATCAATTTCTCCCACAAGTTGACTGCTGCAAGAAGGAACTTAGCTCTTTTTCAGCATCATGATGGGGTAACCGGTACTGCAAAGGATCATGTTGTGACAGACTATGGCACTAGAATGCACACTTCCCTACAAGATTTGCAGATTTTCATGTCCAGGGCTGTGGAAGTTATTCTAGGTGATTTTCATGACAAAGCGGATCCTACATTGCTATCTCAATTTGAACCAGAGCAAACTAGGTCAAAGTATGATGCCCAGCCGGTGCATAAAGTTCTTAATGTGAATGAAAGGGAAACATATTCTGTGGTTCTCTTTAATCCATTGGAACAAACAAGAGATGAAGTTGTAATGGTTGTTGTGTCTAACCCTGATGTGTCTGTTCAGCACTCAAATGGATCATGTGTGAGGAGCCAAGTTTCTCCTAAATGGGATCAAGGTAGCGCAGAAGATTCTACTCCTCAGCATCGCCTTTACTGGCAAGCTTCTGTTCCTGCATTGGGCTTGGAAACCTACAATGTTGTTCGGGGATCCGTGCCCTGTAAAAAAGCTGAGCCTGCCCAATTGAGGGTATTCTCTGATACCCCATTTTCTTGTCCTTCTCCTTACATTTGTTCAAAAATTGAAAGCAGTAAGGTACAGATTCATAACCCGTTTCACACTCTTTCATTTGATGTAAAGAGAGGTCTCCTAGAGAAGATAACTCATAGAGATGGCAAACAAACTTATGTTGGAGAAGAAATAGGTCTGTACAGTAGTTCTGGCAGTGGAGCTTACTTGTTCAAACCTGTTGGAGAAGCTAAACCTATTATTGAGGAAGGTGGCCGATTTATAATCGCTGAAGGTCCATTGGTAAAAGAATCTTTCTCTGCTCCAAAAACCGTTTTCAAGAACAGACCGATTTCTCATAGTACCCGAATCTATAGTGGAGAGAACACTGTACAGGGATTAGTTGTTGAGAAGGATTACCATGTTGAGCTTCTTGGTCGCGAATACAATGACCGCGAACTAATTGTGAGATTCAAGACAGACATAAAAAATAACAGGATATTCTACTCTGATCTCAATGGATTTCAGATGAGTCGAAGAGAAACATATGATAAAATCCCGCTGCAAGGAAATTACTATCCCATGCCATCACTTGCTTTTATGCAGGATCCATCTGGCCATAGGTTCTCTGTCCACTCTAAGCAGTCACTAGGGGCAGCAAGTTTGAAAGATGGTTGGCTGGAAATTATGTTGGATCGCCGACTGGTTAATGATGATGGCCGTGGCCTCGGCCAAGGGGTGATGGATAACCGTCCTATGAATGTCCTCTTCCATATCCTAACAGAGTCTAATGTCTCTGCATTGCCTCAAAATCATATGCAGTTGACTCTCCAACCTTCGGTTCTTTCGCATCGAGTTGGTGCCCACTTGAATTACCCTATGCATGCATTCATTAGCAACAAGCAAAAGCATTCCAAGCCTTATCAGAGTTCATTTTCTCCATTATCCTCTTCGCTTCCATGTGACTTGCACATAGTGAACTTTAAAGTCCCGCAGCCTCTGAAGTTTACACAGATAGACCCGCTGGTCTCTAGGTTTGCCATTATTTTGCAGCGGAGGGGTTTTGATGGTTCATTCTGTAAAAGAGGTCGATTGCAATGTTCAACGTTTCTGGATGAGCCTGTGAATTTGTTCTACATGTTCAAAGACCTCACTACTCCCGATGTGAAAGCAACTTCCTTGAATCTACTACATGATGATGCTGAGATGTTGGGCTACATCGAGCAGGTGGGAGATGCAGCTCGGGAGGGAAATGTGATAATTTCTCCTATGGAGATAAAGGCCTACAAACTAGATCTCCGGCTACAAACATGAGCTTTAAAATTGAAGTTGGTGCATCTTTTTTCTTGTCCAGTGGTCAGTTCAACTTATGAGATGTCTGACAGCTTTCTGCACCGTGATGGAGAAGAACTGGCAACTACCTGCAGGCCTTGTAATCGAGATAGAGGAGATCAAAAGATATTTTGTACACATTTTGCAAGAGACAGAAGCTTTGACAGGTCCAAAGTGACCTGCGGCCTTTGAAATAATGGATTTTGCAGGTCAAGCTGTGACGCATGTGAAGATTTTGAAAAGTTGGATGTATGTTTAGCCGGTGTAATAATACACTTTTATCTGCTTAGGAACAGCTTTTATGAAGGCATCTCAAGAGCTATCTTGTACTTAAGAAACCTGGGTGTATTTGTATCCGGTGTATTTGAGTTTTTATCTACCTACGTTGAAGAGCTTATGATGTACAAGTAGCCGCGTCTGACTTGTAATGAAATTTCCAGGACATTTGTCAATCTCGTCGGATCTTGAAACTGATCGATCATGCACATCTTTGGCGCCTGTAATGAGGAGCAGAACTGCGGATTATTATTTCTCGAAGTGGGCGCTGCATGTTTAGGATGTGGAAAATGATACCACCTTTTATTTTGCGGTGCGTTGATCACAGCTGAATTAATCGTGTAGTTTATTTCTCTTCCGTGCTTGCTTGGGATATGCAAGCGATAACGATTTCTTTCAGAAGAAAAAAAATCTCTAGTAATTTACTTCGTTATCAAATTTACAACTTTTAAAAAAAAAACTATAACATTTTAAATTTAGGTTACTCCAGTTGGATTTTCATCCATGATTAATTAATAAATATTTTTAAAAGAAAATGAGTTTAAAAATAAAATGATGGAATTGCTACACGATGATATAACTGAAATTTTAATAAAATTCTTTACCATCCTGAAATTGGATTTTCTTTTCTCTAGTTTCTAACTAATTTTTTTATTAAAAATTTAAATGAGATTCTTGCAAAGGAAAGTGGTGAAGATGGGTTTACAATAAAAAAATTTCTATATAGCAACAAAGGTTAGCACATTACAGAGTTTATATCTTTATTAATATAACAACAGTTGAAAGAATCTGTTTGGCTTCAATTTCCAGTGTAGGACCTTATGCAAATCTAACCAAAACTATTCCAACATTAGTTGTGATGTTTCTTTTTAATTCCTTTTTAGAGGTTGTTTGGTAGCTTTTTTTTGTGGAAAGGGAGAACGATTTTAAATTATTAAATTTTTGTAGCCTCATTTTATCCATTCTAAAGGAGACATAGTACCATTCTATATTGGTAAACTAAATGTAATTTTTTTTTAAAAAAATGTGATTTTATATATACGCAAATATAACCCAAAGTATACCAAAATAACAAGATTCTTACTTCATATCATATGGTCAAGCACTTCCTTCGAAGGGCAAACTTTGAACCCCCCCAATCTTTGCATTGCCATTCAAAAGACCGATATATTATTATCATGTAGGACAAACAACACATACAGCTTAATTACTCAGAGTTTCTGGTATATACAAGGTCATATCAGAGTTTGCATTTTTAAGTGTGTTCAAGAGAATTGCTCACCTCTTCCATCACGTTGTCAAGAAAGTTATGGCAGATACCGGATTCAACCACAACCAGTCCTCCCTGTCTCCACATAGCAAAACTCATTCTTGGAGACTGGTCTTCTCGCTATCCATCCACCTCCTCCCAGGTAGAAAGAATGATGAGGAGAAACTTGAGATTGAAGATGACATACTCCATACTTGTTTCATTAAGCTTCTTATCAAATCCTCTATATATGAATTCCCAGCTTGTGACATATATAAAAATTCCTGAGTTGATAAAAAGGAAATTATAAATTGTTAGTAACAATTTGAAAAGGTAGACAATTTCGGTAGAAACTTAAGAAGGTATAAAGGTAATCTTTTAAGATACAAGAGCTGCAACTGTATCATTGACCAAAATTTTAAAGTGCGAAGGAGATAGATACCTCATATCCACGTTATATGTCATTACTTGAATTGGTGAGAGTTTGTGATTTCATTGTCATGAGCAAAGTTCTTTAGCACCTTGTTTGGAGGAACCTCTGAGCTCCCACCTGATTGAGGATTAATCTCTGCTAAGGGATTGAGGACAAGTCCACTCTGTACCCCAACCCTCCACTTGTGGGAACCTACTGGAGGTTCTGAAATGAACCTGTTAGGATTTCTGACTTCATTCCTCCTCCAAAATTTTGCACTGAGGAACTCGGTACCAGGAAGTCTGCAGCATGTGTTTGCTGCAGGATCATGGTTTGCCATCCTTCCAGAAGATAAAGCTACATTACGCGAAATCTCATCCAGTGCTATCTCCAGACCGTGGACTCTTGTTTCCAGTGCATGGAGACCATTCTGTGAGTTCCCAATGAACTTCTGCAAGATGATTAAACTATCTTAGGGAAAAGTGACAAAGAACAATAATATAACAGACAACTAATAAAACAGAACACATATGTAAATAGTACATTGTTTCCTTCTACGCCCCAAATATCAAAATGAAAAAGAAACATGCATCCGATGATGGAATCTCTTATCAAATCATGATATATCACCACTCGATTAGGTATCTCTATTCAAAGCAATACTGTGAGCAGTTTGCTTGTCTGTCACGGGACCATCATCCAAGACAGACTTCTGTAGTTCTGTGGAATGCAGGAGTAGAAAATAATATATCGTTTACCATGAATTGGATGGATGTGTTTGAGAGAAAGGAAATTGCAGATGTCTAAGAGACCAAAGTTGCAAAAATGCGTTCTGTGTGGTAGGTGCAAAAGAGTTATCCAGACTGAATTAGAGTAGGCAGACTTGATTCACAGCAATTAGCATGATACACCACAGATACAAGTAGGCAAACACTAATCTTTCAATTTGTGGAATATGCGGTTAGCTTTTATACACTAGTAACAAAAAAAATGAGGAGACTATAAGGAAGGAGGAAAAAAATACATATTTAAAACTTTTCCAGATCACAAGCAAAAGGAATCCATTTAAATGGTACACCTGAATAATAAATTACATCTCTGCATAGTCATAACACAATTTTAGATTCTATTATAATGGATTTGCTAACAAGTTATGATAATGGAACTCAAATGACAAGTTGTCATTCAAACATGATTCACAGACTCAATCCATCTTATATAATGAAGGAAATTATTTGTTCAAGAATCAGTTACTATGATGAACGCAACCATTTTTTTGGTAAGATTATTAAATTCTGGAGTCATGTGCTTTTGCCAAGTGGAATAGTAACAACTATAGTTTGAAGTAAAATTTCTAGCTCTTTCTAAAGATATGGACACCCAGACAGTGATTGACTTGAGGTTGTGACTGGTTTACAAGGATTATTATGCATTCAAGGCTCAGAAGCACTCGTTGAATCTTGATCTGATTAGTTCCTTCAAATTGAATGTAGCAGCAGGCAAAAGAGTACCCTCTTGATAATTGACTAAAAATATCAAAACCATAATTTGTGCTGTAGAAAATCAAGGTAGTTGCACTGATATCGATTTAGATGGTTATATCGTACAATAAATTTTATCCTAGAGTTTACACATACTCATTTACACCTAGAAAAAGGGAGATCAGATGAAATAAGAATTCACAGATCTGAACTGTAGCCCGTCTAATTGTTCCTGCATGGCCTGCATTAAGTAGTAGAATCAAATGATCTCTCTAGAGGACTAATAACCACCCTGAAATAACTTAACTTCATTTACATCAGAAAAGTTGATGACAGTTTGTTCAGGAATGATAAGCAACAAAAAACTATGGTCATAAATGTACCAAGTATACACTAAGAAGTTAATCATTTACATTTTTCACTATCAAAGAGTTTATTTTAGGTTTTAGTAAGTATTGAATCCACAACCTCCAGTATTAAGTCATACCACTCTGACTAGACAATAATATACTTTCTGCACATGATGATCACAGATTTATGTCCTCTTTTTGCAGGAAAAGTTCTCCATGATGAAAAGATCCAGCTAGTGCTAAGTCCACTAGAAAACAATCTTAAGAAACCTTAGCAAAGGTTAAACCTCAAATAACATTGATTGTCAGGTTCTCTTGACCACATAATCTATCCAATTTAGTTCAAGCTACTGTTATTAATTACTGCTGCTGCCTGCCTAAGATACATGTTCTAGAATATTATCAATGATATTTTTTTACTCTATTATAGAAATGCTTAAGTTTTGTTTGGTATTTCCTACAGCCGACATGCCTGCCTGCAAAATGTACCTTAATCAATGGTGTGATTCCCTTGGCCGCAGAGAAATTGATTTGGGGGTGTAAAACAACTAACGCCACAAAGTATTTGTTAATTTTCTTGAAATTTTTACTGAGCACACTGATCTCGTTAAGAATTAACAAATTATAACTAGATTAAGAGGAACCACATTAGATTCCAATCAATCAATAGGCAGGATGAGGATCAAAAAACGAAAAGAATGAGTTACCATTTCTTCTTTATATGTCGATATAATTTTCCTGGTGATATAAATGCACTCAAGGGTAATGAAAAGGTTTTTCCCTAAAAAAGGTGAAAGAAAAGGTTTTTCCAGGTAGTATTTTGCAACAATAATCGTGAAATAAAAATCATAAGAAGAAAGTTAATTTAGGGAATCAATTATGCATATGAAAGTAATTATACCTGAAGAACTTCTAACAGATTGGACTGTTGGTTCTCAATCTGAACCAACTGCATCCGAATCAAAGATAGATCACCATCCTTGTGGCCAGAATTCAGATCGTCATCCTTGCTGTTAAACCCCGTGTTTGGCTCATAGTTTCCATTTTCTTGGCAGGGGACGACGCGTGATGCTGACTTTAACCCAGCCAACTTACTTCCCTTGTCTTCGGCGTTCCTCTCGAACAGCATCCGCCGTGCTTCTAGCCTGGATCTCACATTACCCTCAAACGCGCCTTGTTCCCGGCCATTGTGAAGCTTTTCATCACTGACAACTTCGCCTGGAGCACCGGCAACAGAGATCTCGACTCTCCAGTTTGAGGGTCTCTGTTCAGCCTTTCGGAACGGAGGAGGGGACAATTTCTTGTCCCTAATTGAGGGAGCATTCTTTCTAGTTGCGGGGATGGGGGAGGCAGAAGGCGGAGGCGACCGGCTTGAAGAAATTCTTTTAGCAGGTGGAGTGAAAGAGTTCACTGCCGAAGCCGTATGCTGCCTATCATTCAAAGTTTCTGTCCAAATCGAAGCCGAAAGTAACAATCAATGCCTAGCAAACCTAATTTTTCTTCCCCTAACCCATATTTAATCAAGATCCACAAGAAAATTTCCTAAGTAGTCTTCTTGAATTGCTCGACAGATGCCAAATTTCTTGAGGACCACTGGAGAAGTTGAAAAGGAGGAAAATCTGAGCAATACACAAGAAGGGAGGGGGGTAGATTCATCACCTCTTGGGGAAGGATTTGGCTGCGACAGAGAATTGATGTTGCTTTCAGGGACTTCAGGAATATCCTTCCACACATCCAGCATCCGATTCATGGAATCCCTCACAATCTTCACCTGCATTTGAAGAAACAATAAAGAATTATGCAAAAGGTAAAAGCATCAACTGTCGGAGATCCAATGTCAGTCCCAATTCCGACCTTGTCAAACCTCCTCGACTCAAAAGAAGAGATGCAGGAGGACCTAAATCCAGTCAACAGATCCTTCTCTCTGATGGCAAGCACCGAGAGAGACTCGGCGGCAGCCTTCCTCGCCGCCCAGTCGTCGCTCGCGAGGGACTCGACGAGGCAGGGGACGAGCAACCCGAGCAGAGAGGGTGTGCCGGCGCCACCGGCGCCTGCAACGCTGCCGAGGAGGGAAAGCAGCGCCGACTTCGCCTTGAACGAGTTGCTCCGGAGGAGCTTGACGAGGCGGGGGAGGAGCCGCTGGAGCTGGTGGGCGAGATCGGCATCCAAGGCGGAGGCCGTGGCCGCGTCGATGGCGGCCGCGAGGCAGAGCGCGGACGAGATCTGGGCGCACTGGTCCTGCTCGTGGAGGAGCGCGTCGGCGAGGGGGCGGAGGAGCACGGCGCCGAGGGCGGGCGGGTGCGCGGCGGCCATGGATCGGACGGCGTCCACGCAGGCGGCGCGGACGGAGGAGTCCGGGTCGCGGAGGCGGCGGAGCGCCGCGGCGAGCATGCGGGGGAGGTGGGGCGCGACGGCGGCCGCGGGGTGGGAGTTGGACAGGAGCGACAGCAGGCGGAGAGAGTGCCGCCGGAGCGGGGTCTTGTCGGTGGGCCTCGCGTCGGCGATCGCAGACAGGAACGGCGGGAAGGCGTCGGCGGTGAGCGCCATCGCGATGGCATCGAGCTCGGAGGCCGCCATCGCCTCCGTGTCGCGGTCCGACAGCTTCATCATGCAGCGGTTGACGCGCTGCCGCACGCCCTGCTCATTGCCGCCGCCCTGATGCTGCTGCTGCGCCTGAAGGCCTCTGGAAGCCATTTTCAAGCTCCTCCTCCTTCACAAAACAAACCTTATCTCTTCTGCCGAAGAACTAAAAAAAAATCCCTGCAACTACACACACACACACACACAAATCTCTGGCATCAATTCCTTCGCATCGGGGATGATCTCAGCGCAATGCGGATGAGCGACGGCGGCGGTGAGGTGATGATGGAATGCGGGGGAAGGAGTAAGCAGGAAGCAGGGAAGAGGATTGCATCAGAAGTGGAAGGGGAGAAGGGGAGAAGTTGGGAGGTTGTGGGGGAGAGGGGAAGGCTAACCACTAAAGAGCTAAAAAAAGGGGGGCGAGGGAGGGGCGAGGCGGTTGTTGGGGGAGGGTGGGGGAAGGAAGGGGAAGGGAGAGGGGAGAAATTTATTGAGGAGGAAGGAAGCATGAGATCGAGGTGAAGACGAAGAAGACGCATTGAAGACCAGCGAAGCGAGCGAGCGATTCTTCTCTTCTCGCTCCGTCTCCTGTCCGACGCCACGCCGTACTGGTAATTTAGAATTTATAATTAGTTAATTTATGTATGAATCAGTGTGTAAAATTGAAGCATGTTATTTTACTGCTAGCAGTGGTGGTAGTACAACGCAGGCCGCCGCAGCATATGGAAGCCGCGAGGGCGGCAGCGGCGGGATCACATGGGGGGGGTGATGCATGTGCAGCGCATGTGATGGGGAAAGGAGTTTAATTCCCAATCCCACCCCCCATGAGCTTCCAATACTTTTTTTTTCCCTTTTTTACATCCCATAGGATCTGATGATAATACAATTCTGGACTCTTTTATTTTCTAAATAAATATTTTTATTTCTAGCTTTAAAAAGGCTTTTTATTTATTTTTTTTTAATTTAACTTTTAAATTCTTAGCTAACACTTCAAATTTTAATAAATTAAAAAATATTAAATTATAAACAATATATAATATCCTTAAGACTGAAATACATTCAACATCGCTTGGATCTAAAATGCAGTATAAAATAATTTTAAAAGTAGATATAACTCTTCTCGGTAAAAACCTAGCAGCTTCCACCTTTTAGAGGTAATTGAGATTGAGAAAATAGATTTATAATTAATTGTAATAAAAGAATTGAATGATTATAGTTTCACAAGTGGATAATGTTGATTTTTTAGTCATATTATTTTTTATTTCTAGTATTTTCATAATTTATTTTTGAAGACATGTAATTTATCGAGCAGTGTGCTGTAGTATTTATTTATTAACGATAATTTTAATTTATAATGATATTTAAAAAAATGTTACATATTTATAATTAAATTCATATTGAATCAGCTAATTCGAAACCAACTTAAGCAGAGTCATAGTCTCCAAAATTTAGCAATTGTTAAAACTATTTCTATATTTCATTATATATGCTTACAAATTATATTATTTGTAAGTATAATTATAATAAAAATGAGAAATAAATTTATTTGGATGGTAGTTGGATGCACCCGTGATTTGGTTGGGAGTAGGTGAAATGTTCTCTCCCACGCCAATTTAAATCATCGCTCATCTCATTTCGTTTCGTTCTGCACCAGTTAATTTTAATCGCGCTCACGTGGATCCTAAAAATTAAATGGATCGGACGAATCGATTAAGCTCTGACCTAATTCGTCGGTCTGACCTTTCTATGCTCGATCGACTTAAACGTAATTTTAGTCTCCTTCACGAATTAAGCTCACCTAGCCTGTGAGTAATAAATAATTTTTTTTAAAAAAAATTCAATCGATCGATTATATATTATCAACACATTTTACTTTCTTTTATGGATTCAAAATCCATTTAAAAAAAAGGACAAGTCACGGGCGAGGCAATCCGTAGATATTAAATAAAGCGCGGTTTGAAGTCTCTATTGCCACCGGAGGTGAACGGAAACATACGATTCGATTCATTAATTACGAGCGCTGATGAATCCTCCCTTCCCCCCTATTCATATGCTGATCGAGAGGGGCAGATCACAGTAATTATTTAATTTTAAATGACAGTGATATTAAACTCGACAATATAATGCGGTAGCGTGAAATTTAGACCGTTGTGGGTTATGAATGAATAATCCTGTCCTGGCCTGGGCATTGAATCCGCAGCAGGGGGGGCAGGCAGGCTCTTTAATTGCACGATTAATTGAAGCTATCAGAGCAAGGAGCAGGAATGATGAAGGCTACGAACATGCAACATGAAACCAAGGCCTCCACCTTCCTTCCTGTATTATATATAATGCAGCAGCCAGCAGGTGTGGGCGAGTCGACGTACGTGGATGTGGCAGAGGAGGATCGCATGCACGTCCATTCTTGCACCGCGTCGGGCGTGAACCCATTTATTAACCCTGCACCACTGCCGTGCGTATGCATGCAGTATATATACGGCGACGATTGATTTGAGTAATCGGAGGACGTGATTGATTGATGGATTAGTAGCTGATTCAAGTAAATAATAAGCAGTGGCAGGCACGGGCAGCGTAGCGTCACTTCACTAAAAAGGTCGATATTCGCTGCACTGCATATATATATATATATATACTTTGGAGGGATGCATGGATGGCTGCAACTGTGTGCATGCCAACTACATCTACGTGTGAGGGCCAGCTCCTGCATGCATATCTGATACCTCCCCATCACTTGATTAATTCAAGGATCAAACTAAATCGTCCCAATTACCTGCAATATACAGAGGGGCTGCATGAAATTTATGTATTGAGAGATTTTTTTTGATTTGACGTTAGGGGCAACACTCGTACCTACTGTACTGCTGCAGCATGTATATATATAATGACAGCTAGAGCATCATTTTCCAGCAACAGCCATATGCTCATGCTCCTATAAGTGAGGATGAGCTTAGGATTCCTTCTTTTTAATTAATTAGGAAGGTCCTCTCCTGCCCCAGTTTTAATTAGCATCTATGTGCATACCTGCACATGAAGTAATTAATTGACTTATCTATCATTATTATGGTAGTAAAAATAAAAAATAATATTGTAAAGTTTTATATATATCCACCGTATGAAATTGATCTACGATGATTAATAATTATTAAGATAATTTAACCTCTTTATTTATACCATAAAGTAAAATTTGAGTAATAATTAATAATGTATCTGGACGGTGATATAACAGTTATTGTCACTAATTATATTAATTATTATCATCTTCAATCATAATATGCACATTAAAGTGTTTTATTGTAATTTACATAGCAAGATAATTAGCCACCAGATGAATCTTAATTATGCTTGATGCAAGGTAACCCATCACCACCATCGGTTTTAGTCCAGATATTTTTTTTGGGTGATAAGAAAGTGGCTATAAAAAGGGAAACACGTCTTTTCGTTCATTATAATTTCAAATTATTCTTCCGTGATATAAGTTTTATGTAGGTGCTACCTTAATCTGTACCCCATCCCTAATGCTGACGTCCTACCCTTTCAACAAGGATTGATGCACCGTCCCCAACTTGTTTTGCCCTTCTCAGTTGACGTTTTCCATCTCGTGTACTCTTCGTCCTCTTCCTCACCTTGCAAACTTGTAGGGATAAGGCTGCAAAATGAAAGCCACATCCCCCCGCAATGATTGATGCATGAGAGCTTTGACAATATGTCCACCGCCCCTCGCTGAACTCAATTAACATCCATAGTTAAAAAAACTGGTATCATGCTCTCACTAATTTTTAATACTATAATAAACATGGGATATACAGCATAATATCATTGAAAATATACTAACAATACAATGAAAGCAAGAATGAATATAAAATAGTAGTAAATAATGGAAAGATGGTAAAATTTTCAATACCGATATTTCTCAATCCGAATATCGAACACTCAACTCTCAATTACGATATTTAACTCTCTTAATGATGAATCTTGGATCCTTCTTCGATTCCTATTTGATCATTTAATATTATTGGATGAATTATCATTCCTCATTGGTACTTTTTACAGTCTTCAAACTCATGAGGATTCTAAGGACCATAACTCTTCATTTAGATTATGTCGTTTGGATAAATATTCCTCCATGTGATATATGTATTATACTTATGATGGCTCCACTTTACTTAAGAGAAGCTCTGAGTTGTAAATATAGAAAATAAAAATGAAATATTTTTTATTAATGTTAACAGATTCTGACTCTATTATTGTCATGGGGCTCTAACTCCGATTAACGTGAGAAAGGTTTAACTCAGTTGATACTGTAGGGTTCCGTAGGGTTCTGATCTAGTTGATGTTATAAGGCTACAATCTAATTGATGTTGCAGAGTTCTCTCACCCAAACAGTTGATGTTATCTACAACATTTATTCTTACTTTAAAAATAAAAATGAACAAAAAAAATAACAATCAATTAATTAGTGCATGGTCCAGGAACGGAATAAACATTAATTTGTCCTATTTGTCACCTAATTTAACGTTTAGGCTATGAATTAATTAATTAAGCTACACTTGAGTAAGAAACAAATCAATCAAAATTAAGACATGATTGATATTTGAGCTTAATTTGTTCATCAGTGTGAGGACAGTATTGCTGAACCATTTTGGAAAAATGGCACCAAAAACACGTGAGAAATGTCGAGCTAGGTATCGAGGTCTCAAGTCACACTCAAAACTAAATATTTTCTTATTAATTTATATATTTAGAGTTTTTTTTAAAAGATAAAATATAATTTATTTAGAACATAAAATCTAATTATTCTAACTAGAATCACGTATATATTATTATTTTTTTAACCTTATGAATATATATCATTATTAGTATCTAAAAGTTAAAAGTAAAAAAAATTATGTAAATAAAAATACATAAATACAAGGAAACAAAGTTAGTTTAAATTTATGTCTTACTGAGACTAATATAATTGTTTTAATTTAATAAAATATTTAACCACAAGTGTCAGGATAATAATCACATATTATAATCTGGAATAGAAACGGGATCAAAGATACTGCTGGATTAAGTCTAGCAAACAGTCAGTCCACATTGCTAAAAGGTTGGTTGTTTGCTCCTTGGCTATATGTATATCTGTAGGGAATGGGGGCTGATAGGACTCTCCCATGTCCTCCTACAAGGTGGGGCAAGGCAGTTGACCAATAAGGGGGAGCATTTTTTTAAAAGCGTGCTAATAACCTAAGCATCAATCGATCTAAGAATTGGTCATACAAAAATAAAAATAGTTTGCTGGGAAGGGGCAGATGCATGTGACGACCAACCCCCCCAACTCCTCTCTTTTCTTCTTCCGACACGGCCGCCCACCGAAAAGAGAGGGAGAGGGAGGGTGGTGGAGAAGGGCATGTTGCGTCGTCGTATTGTATCGGTCGGGTATTTACTACCAACTGAAGGAAGCCACATGCCGTGCATGCCGGCCGACTGGCGACTGCTGGGGAGAATGTCTCGAGCGGGGCGCATGCCCGCCGGCCTCCATCACATGCCCGTTTCTTTCTCCTGTCCCCCCTCCCTCCCATTGCCACAAGCACAAGGCGGGCACCACGAACCATGCAGAGGCAGATAGCAGCCGCAGACTGCAGCTGATAACATGCATGCATCTGTATGTATGTGTAATATATATACTTTTTAACGTGGCTTGGCAATTGGTCTGCAGAAATCAGAATGGTTGTCTCATTGGCGCTGGATAAGTGATTAAGAGGATGATTATATTATTTATGTATACATATGGGGTATCTAGGGATAACATTCTGGGACCTACGTATTAAATGATACGTTCGGATCATGATATCCTTTTACTGTTTGGAGGGGACCTTTTCATACATGGATCAGGCGTTTATATTGATGACTTTTGCTGATAGGAAGAGCATTGAAAATTTTGGCAACATTCTGCGGGAAGATTAGGGTTTTTTTCTTGTCCAATTAATTATTTAATTAGTCGTTGTATATACATAATTCAAGGACTATGCCCAGTATGCAAAACAGATAATGAGTTAATATTACATTTATTTGATTATGAAAAAAATTCTATGGAGCTAATGAGAGATAACATCACCCTCCTACTATTGCGTCATGAGGTACAATATCAACCTTTTAGAATTAGATTGAATAATGTATAAGTTTTTCTCTAGGGAAGATACATGTGAGAGCTCTTAACTAGGTCTGCATGAAGTAAACCCCTCTCTGTATAAAAAAAAAAAAAAGCCTTAGAATATTGTGCAATACAGTACACAAACCTCAATCCGCATGAATGATGCTTGAATCTATTCACAGGGCGTACGCTAAGATGGACAGGTGTAAATCACAGTAATACATGCAAGAACGATGCGAGAACATGTGGGAGTATCGTCACACTCATAAGTTTGATGATACATCTGAACCGCACTTATCCTATCTAAGACACAGTAGATAGATCAAAGCGAGTGAATCACTTGGTCTAGATCTATAATAATGAAAAATGATTCTACACCGTAAGTTGGACAATACTATTACTATAAGTTTTAAAGATAAATAAGACTTTCTCATATAAATATTCATATCCCTCGTACCTTAGATAGAGGAGTTAGTTTAGTATTAGAAAGTTAAGAAAACACTATAGATTAATAACTAAAAACCCATTAGATAAATTATACGAGACCTTGAAATATTTAAGAATATATATAGCTTTATTTATAGAATCACTCCTGCAGTCATCCTTTTGCATGAAAATAATATCCACTGTTGCTTCAACTAAGTGAATCTTAAATCTATAATAATCTATTTAGATATCGTACTTACACCGTAAATTATTTATTTATCAGTAATCTATCTCATTCGATTCAAAGTTATAGCGTGCGAATAGATATCGACTATTAATTCTACGTTGCTTGCAAGAAATATAAATAGGACATTAAGGATATGTATATAATTATCAGATGTGTATTTTGTTTCTTTTATTGAAAAAAGTTACGCATCCGTGAATTAAATCACTAGCTCTATAATTCATTTTCCTTAAAGCAAAAGAAACCGAACGAATAAATGAAAACTTGGCCATCAATTCATGAATTTGATTATGAGAGTTGGTTGAGTCGAACATGTCCACACAAAAAGACACGTACACCCCGCAAATTGTTGCTTTAGAGAGCAAAATGTGCCCATCCAATGAATCAATTAAAATTATAGTTAATAGTTTGGTCATACAATCCTGATTAAGATCACTCATCATTGTAGTTAGCATCATCAATTTGTATGGTGCAACTTAAGAGTTCTTTTAGAAGAATAATATTTTTGATTGATGAAAAGCTTCAACATTCTATACTTTCACAAGGTATCCCAATTCAGAGAATGAAGAAGATTTACGACCACCGCAGAGTCACACCTTAGATCTAATTTGGCCCTATAATTTGAGGAATTAAGTTAGGGATATAACATAACGTGCGTATGGAAGGATGATGCACGTAATTGTCGACGATTAATTAATACGTGCATGTAGCTCAGTACAATTAATAATTCTCCATCAAGGTTGTTTTGCGAAACATGCACATCAGCAATTGATTAATTATACTACTCTCTCCTTTTATCAAGCATGCATGGACATGAATGAATGATTGAGCATGCACTTGTAATTATAAAGCTGTCCGTATATATATACATATATACATACGTAGCTTTGGATAGTGCATTATTCATGCATGCATGTGTTGCCCCTTTTTATTCCTTGGCATTTTGCTGATCATTGTTAATTATTAAGTGGCCCTCCATTATTAATAAATTAATTTATGGGCTAATTTCCCTTTTGGCCCCCGTAACCTCTGAACTTTTAATTTATTCTCAGGTGTAGTTGCTTCTGGGCCAGGGTCTTATTTTGAAACTCCTCCCTTTTTTTTACACCTGATCTAATTTTTTCTTATCAAAAGATCTAATTTACACACAGAACAAGATATACTCCGTGATATAATAACTTGAATAACCTATTAAAATAACTTAATATGATAATTAACTAAATTAGTGAGTATCGAATATTAAACCTTGTTGTTCTAATCAGAGAAGCATGCATATTGTGCGCTACTTGACATTTGATCTAGCTTTTATTTTTATAATAATGGATGGAGGATCATTAAATAGATAGATAAATAATGGGGGCTAAAATGGAATGAGCTCTCTCTACATTTTACATTATGCAGATAATTAAGGGTGAGTGAGTCTGACATGCATTATGGCTTTGAGGAAGAGTCAAGGAGAAGGTCACGTAGTTTACTCGGCTAAATAAATAATTAATTAAATGGTGTATGTGCATGCATGCATGTCAATAATGGGCACATGGGATGTGGGGGCAATCATGCATGAATGCACAGGCATAGGCTTCCTCTCACCTCTAGCTCCATGTGCTTTTATATGGTCCCTGCATGTATATATATATATATGTGGGACATTGAGAGTATGCTTTGTTTCTATGTGAGAGTGGCCCCTCCAAAGTCTATTATTATTGTATTAATTTTTGTTTTCTTACGGAGTTAATGATAATTGAACTTATGTTCTTTTAGGAGTATTTAATTTAATTTTAATTTTTTAAAAATAAAATAGATCTTTTATTTACTTATTTTAATATAATTATATTTTTTTAATCCAATGAGATTTGAACCCAATATCTCACGATACTCTCAGTATAAAGTCTAATTACTCTAATCAGATAGTATATATTTTGTATAACTCACTATGATTTATTTAACAGTATCAAAAATAATCCACAATCTATCTTTGTTCAAACTAATAAAGGAAGTAAATATATTAAAAAATAATATATTATTAAGCTAACCAGTGCATTAGAATAATAACACTATCTAACCATAAATATTATAATTTTAATGTTTAGAAGAAATTTACTGCTTCAATAACTTTTTATTTTTTAGTAAAACTTATAAATGATATTATTTTTCTGAAGTTTTAAAATTTAGATTTTAAATTTTAATTTTTTAATAAATAAAATTAATATCATATCGGTATTATTTTTTATACAAAAAATGAAATATAAATTATATATAAAAATAATTTAATAAAACTAGCACAGTTCGATAGAACTCTATCAAGAGGTGCTCAAATAGGATCTAAGTTAAAAAAAATAAAACGAAAAGGATGATGCATGTGACCTCTAAGTAGCTTATAGGGTCGTCATGCATGCAATTTAATTCATCATCTATATGCATGTTAAAAGGGATCACCATCTTGGTCCTTGTTGTAGGGCACCGGCTGATAACATGGGAGCGTGTTAAGTTTAAATGCTTGGGACTGCTGCCTTGGAAACCAAAAAAAAGGAGGCCTGACATTCTTCTACTAAAAGCATAATTTGCACCAAAAATATCATGAAGAGCTACTGTTGTTGATGGTATTTAATGTTGTTCGTATGAGTATTGTTTCTTAATTGGTTGTAGAGAGCCACATGGTCTACACTGGATAAGGGAATTGGAATGTATTGACTCATTATATTTCTTTGACCTGTCATCACTCTGATTACTCGATGCATGTGCAATGTCTGTGCTGATCAAATTATTATTATTATATATACTTTTTGAATAGCTCAGGCTTAACATCATATTAATAATATAATATTATTTAATTATACTAAATAATACTTTTCTAATTAAATTAGAGATCATCTTATTAGTATCAATATTCATAAAACATTCAGAATAAATTCATCTTAAATTTGAATCTATGTATTTTTATAGCCTTTTATTAATGACATGATTAACTTGTGATTAGCATTATTCTTTTCTTCTAAAAATGCATCTATGGTCTTCAATCTTACCAATGTAATTTAGAACCAATTAAAAAAAATTGAATTTAAATTTAATAAATAATTAATCTCATAAATTATATATATATATACGAATTAGATCTATAACAATACGTTGACGTAATTGAGCACATCTTTTTATTAATAAAAAAATAAACTATTCGTTAGTTACATTTTCTTAAAATTACAAGCGCATAAGATAATAAAATTTTCGTCGCATATTATCTTAATAAATTAGTTATTTTATATAAAAATATAATTTTCTCATCTAAATAAAATATAGACTCTCATATTATTTATGATATAAACTCTTAGGACCTTAATTTCATAGTCTGACTACCTTTATCACAGCATTATAAATTTTTTCATAATATATATATATCTAAATATATTTTCTGGTTAATAAATAATAAATAATATATTTATATACGTAATTCATTCATTATTCATTAATTATATAACCTGTGACTTCCCGCCGTGAATTGTCAACTTCCCTTCCCGCCCGACAAGGGCACGCACACACCTCCCCTTCCCGCGTCAACATCCGCCGTCCATATGACTCGGTTTTGGTCTCATCCACTCTCCTCCTCCTCCCCCCGACACGTAACATGACATGTCACTACGTATCCGAATAAAAATAAAATAAGATACTAAATCCGATACGTCCAACTGCGCGGTATCGGGTCGTGTACGCCCACAGTGAGATACGACCCTTTAATCTGCGGACTCTGTCTTGATCCGAAATGTGATTCCCTCCGAGCAGAGAGGTCAAGATTCGACTCTGCCCATCTCTCTGACTTGACCCCATTATTAATTATAATAATGTGCTTTTGTTTGTGCGATCGCATTTATTTTCTTTTGGACCCGTCACCATTGGGAGCATATGCGGATCCAACAACTTAGGAGACCGGGTTAATCCGATTAAAATATCAAAACTTAACGAGAAGAGTATACGCTAACTGATTCTAAAATATGCTTTATTATTTATTTAAAAATTAATTATAAATGATAAATTTTGAAAGAATTATTAATTTTCCTTTCGAGTGTCTTTTCCAGCAGAAAGGAGTAATTAATTCCCTTCAATTTTTTTTCTTCGTTCCGCACGGTTCGACCAACGTCCAATTAATTTGTGCGCGGACAATTTGGGCCTTCTCGAGTTGAAAGCCCAGCGTTTTAAGTATTTAACCCAATCGAACGAGCCAACGAAAGGAAAAAAAGAAGAAAAGAACTCTAACGGCACCGGCAGCAGCACCAAGCCATCTCTCGCTCGGCCTGCTGGCTCTGTTGGTCGCGCACACTTCCTGTGGGAACCCGACACACACCTCCCTCTCCCGTATCCTCTCCATCTTTCTCCTCGCTTTTAGGGTTTTCCCCCCGCCCTCCCCCTCCCATCTCTCCGGCTTCTCTCCCCGCTCCCCACGCCCCGACCGCGAGATCCCCGATCATCCCTCCCTCCCATCGAGGCGACAACGCGGCGGCGCTTCGATCGATACCCTTCTAGCCCGCAGGGTTTAGCCGAGCTGATGGCCAAGACGAAACCGGGGAAGAAGGACCTCGATTCTTACACCATCAAGGGCACCAACAAGGTCGTCAAAGGTACCCCCCCCTCCCCCCCTTCGGATTCCTCGTTCGTGCGCGCGCGGCCTCCTCTTCCGATCCGTCTCTGATCCACCTTGGGTTTTTCTCGTGGCCTGCGCTCCCGTTGCAGTGGGGGACTGCGTGCTGATGCGGCCGGCGGAGTCGGAGAAGCCGCCGTACGTCGCGAGGGTGGAGAAGATCGAGGCGGACCACCGCAACAACGTGCGGGTGCGGGTGCGGTGGTACTACCGCCCGGAGGAGTCCATCGGCGGCCGACGGCAGTTCCACGGCGCCAAGGAGCTGTTCCTGTCCGATCACTACGACGTGCAGAGTGCCCACACCATTGAGGGGAAGTGCATCGTCCACACGTTCAAGAACTACACCAAGCTGGAGAATGTCGGCGCCGAGGATTACTTCTGTCGCTTCGAGTACAAGGCGGCAACTGGAGCTTTCACGCCCGACCGCGTCGCTGTGTAGGACATTGCGTTCTTCGGGCTCATTTTTCTTCTTCGTATTCTTCATCTTATCTTTCCTGTAGTTTTGTATGTCCATGGGTCGAGCGTTATCTTGCGTTTCAGGTACTGCAAATGCGAGATGCCTTACAACCCCGACGATCTCATGGTCCAGTGCGAGGGATGCAAGGACTGGTAAGAGATTTTAAGCTACTCTTTTACGTCTTGCTCTCCTTTATTGCTTATATGGCTCTGGCTGCAGCACTTCAGGTTAACTTAGTCTTATTTGTCTAATTCTGATTCTAAATTGCCAACCTGACCTGAAGAATTAACTTCCCAATTTGTTACTATCTTGCTTCTCGTCCCGAAGAAATATCACATTCGATATTTTGTTATTTGTTTCTTGTATTGGATGTTTTTATATTAACTGAAGACTTGTATAATCATCTGTCCACTGTGTTTTTCTCTGATTGTACAACTTACGTACCTTTCTCGGACACTGAGCTGCTTCTTTGATTGTGTACATTATTTATGTTTTCCTTCATCTCTAGCATTTATTTGACCCTTTTATTCTTCTTGGTTGTATGGATGTAGTTTATTTTTGATGTTAGTGTTCAGTACCTGACATTCAGGCAATGACATGTAGATATCTTATAAATTTAGAAATTGTAAAACCTTGTATTCACCTTTCTTAAGGTTAACCATTATTTGCCTTCATGCTTTCTCAACTGAAATTTTAACACTTTTCTCCATTCAATAGTTTATGATTTATATATTATGTAGTCGATGTTACTTCTTCACAAATGTGTTAATATGAAAAAAGAGAAATTTATTTGTTCAGTATAATCTACAAGGATTTGTTTATAATTTAAATCGTGTATCCTATGGAAGTGATGATCCTTTGGTTGACATGATAACACTCTGGTACCTTCATAACATTTTTTAAATTTCTTGCACACATGCATATTTATATTAAGCTTATGAGAATGTACTGGAGGAAAACTGCTTTTGCAACAATCCTGCTATTTTGGTTGCATCATGTCCTATGCCCTTGCTTTAGTGATTTGATTTCAAGTTCTTATTACATGTCATGTCTTTTATTTATATTTAGCATGGGTAGTTTGTTATGCTAGTTGAAGTGAGCAAGAAATAATGAGCATGAATTTTTGTTATTTAACATTTTTAGTATGTAGATATAATATTTTATCACCCAGGTATATTAAATTTGTGACGATTGTCAAAATTATGCTGAGAAAGAGACTTGTGCTTTGAGTTTGCTCTGGACTAGTCATAACTAGGGTTTGAGATGAACCGCCCATGGGGTCGATCAGTGACATTTCTCATTGTGCTTTAATTGTAAAAGCCTTAGTTCAACCACTCATAAAACATGATTTTCACATTTACAGGTACGTAACTGTTTTATATGTAGGCTTGGCTGTTTTCTTATCTTCTTATTTTAGCCTCTTTAGATACTTGAATGCCAACAAATGATTCCTACTATCTTTGGACTCAAGATTGTTCTTGAGCACCCATTGAGCAGTCAACAATCCTAGGTGAACTGTATGATCTGTGATTACTGGATCCTTGATTTGTTAGCTGTTATTAATGATATGCAGCACCTTGAATATTTTGACATTACTTAAAGAAACTTGAGATGGAAGATATGAAATGGTACCGATGCTATTTTCCATCAACAACCGGAATTATTCTTTCATCCCAACTATTTGGAAATGACTAAAAGGATCTCTCATTGCTTGTATATATTTAGTACATAGTTATTTCCCAAAGAGGACACAAATTAAAGTACATGAATAAACTAATAAAATTAATTGCATAAATATAAGGAATTAATAAATTAAAATATAAAATATTTAAAAGATCAAATATACTGATAAAAAAAGTCATATTATGAAACAGATAAAAAATAAGTTATGTTCATAAATAAATAAATCATCGAATGCATATTATTATCATGTGCATTTTAAAACCCTCAAACCCTCAATCCAAATACATTGAGTGAGCTATATAGATGATCATTACGGTTCAAAAAGCTATAATTGTACATTTCTAACATATTACTAATTGTTAACCTATTTTTTTGATAGAATTTTAACTGCTATTTAGCATCAGGTGCTAACTGTATACTGAATTCATACTAGAGTGTAAAGATGAAAATTTTGATAGTACAGGGTGCAAAGTGGAATTATGGGAAAACTACATGATGTTATTTGGATTTTAGCCTAGGGATTATGCATTTTTATAAATCATTTTTCTGTGTTTTGGCTATACTATCTCTTATTTATATTTAGAAATAATTGCATTGATAGCCCCACATTTAGGAATATCTGTATATATATATCCTTTCTTGTTTTGGAAATTGCATCTGTACTCTTTTAAGTTTAGAGTTAGGGACCCACTTAGATTAAAATATTGATAGTTAAACTTACACCTTAAATGAGACTGCCTAAATAGGGGGCTGACTAGGATGCCTTTGAACACAAAGTGCAGTTACTCCCTAATTTTAGTGGTGTCAATGGAATTATTCCATAGGTATAAGTTTCTATTCTTTGTAGGTGATTAGTTTGATGTTTTCTTGTAAACATAGTTTAACTGAAAATCATCACTTTAATCAATAACTAAATACATAGTAGTGGAATTTCACAAACTTCACCAGTTCACCTAATTTAAGTGATCATGCTATTTGCTACATGAACATCTAATAAGATGTTCATGCCACAGGTTATGCTTCTTGTCAACATCGGACAATCTTTTTATTTACTGCAGCATTGGAGGATTTAGAACATCAAAACTAGCAAAGTGTTCTCGTTCTTCTTCTATAATGTGCTGAACCATTGCATCATCTATATATTCTCTTTGCTGAATCAAATTGGTAGTTTTGTCTGGCTGAGATATTCAACCTCATTCTGTGAACAGGTTTCATCCTTCTTGCATGGGAATGACAATTGAACAGGCAAAAAAGTTGGATCACTTTCTGTGCTCAGATTGTGACTCTGAACATGATGCTAAAAGGTCGATAAATGGTTTTCCAGCTTCACCAGTCTCTGAGGCCAAGGTGATGTTATTGTTATGCTTCTGAACCAAATTCTCTTTATTATGCACACTCTTACTATAGTGACTATAGCAACTATATAAACAGGCATGAGTTTGATTATTTTGCAAACTGCGACACTTTCTTGTTCCCAGGCAGTTTAGATGTTAATATTATGCTTCTTAACCTAATTCTCATTATCATGCACACTCTTACTATAGTAACTGTTGTAGACACAGGCATGAGTTGATTTTTCTGCAAACTGTGACACTTTCTTGTTCCGAGGCAATTTAGTTGTCAGGCATCTATCTGAAATGTATCCCAGTATCATGAGAAATTTCTTTCTACCACCTTTCTACTGGGAAGAATAGTACTGATTACATCCGATTGCATCAATAACATACACCTACAATCAGTAATCAAGAAAAACCTAAAATGAAATGAGTTGAATGATTTCTTAATTGCAGTTACTTGTTACTAGTGCCAATATACTTAATGCATGCACCTTGATCTCAAGTTGTTAGAGAACATCACAATTTGAGTTAAAAAACAAAATTGTTGGTGCAAGACTGATGCAATATGGAATTTGAGTAAAAGCAAATGGAAGAAGAAACTTGGCAGAATCAGGTTCAACAAATAACTTGGTCATAGCAAGAAGAGTATGAGACTGCTTCTCGTTTGAGGAATGTGAATAGAACTTATTAAAAGTTGAGATGTGATGGGCTTCATTTTGAAGAGTTGAGAGACATTGCATTTTTTTATAAAGGTGAACTTTGAACCCAAAACCTTTATTATAACAGCAAGACTCCTTATAACTGTCACCTTCAACAAGATGCAACTTGTGTAAGATAAATACACGTGAGATGCAACTCATAAAAGGAGAAAAAATACTGGTGTTATTCACATGCGAAAGAAAAACATAGGCACACCTTGCTATTGAATATGCGAGACATAAACATGCATGATGCTACTTCTATGAGAGAAAAATGCGCGTTGTAGATCATTAAAGATGAGGGAAGACTGTAGCACAATGATACTGTAGCTAGGAAGGATTTTTTTCAAGTTATGTAGTGTCTGCAGATTTGATGTTGGATAAAAATTTGTGGATCAATAAACAGATACAATTCTTTGGCACCATGGGGGTTGGTGAAAGCTCAAATCAATTAGCATTGTGACACATGAATACTGTGTCAGTGAATGCATTGACAAGCATGATGAGGTTCAGGACATGATATATGCATGAGAGCTGAAGCTGCAAACACTAAGGTGAAGGTGAGAAGAAGAAAAAGAGATAAAGCAACAAGTAAGAAGAGTGACAATGGTTGGAAGAAGATAATAATATGACAGTATAAATTGTAGCAATTACATTGAGGGCATGCTTGGTATATTACTAACATTTGGTTGAAATCATATTCCGACGAATATTGTGCCCCATACCAAGCAGTGTCTGATATGCCCCATACCTTAGCCCTGGTGGCTAAGGTGAAGCTAGCTCCAAAAGGAAATTACTACTAAACGAGACATCAAGTAAAGCAAGTACTTGAGAGAGAGCTTAAAAGGAAACCAGATTAAGTTATTTCCTAATAACATCCATTCAATACGTAGTATCTGATATGCCCAATTTTTAATATATCTATCTCTCAACAATTCTTTAACCATTTGGAAATATTTGAATTGGCTTTCCATCATATGAAATGATGGCAAAGTTCAATTTTTTTTTCAACATTGCTAATTTCTCTCTTAATTCCATCTATTCAGTTATTATAACTAAATTTATAAAGCAAGGCTAGCCAGATGAAAACGAAGAAAGTTAAATCAAGATAATTAATTTTAGGGACACTTTGAGCCCTCGAGGTTGCGTCCAAATGGATTTATTCTTAAATCATATTCATCGAAGATTCTAAAAATGGAAAAATAAAACTATGCTTTTGAGGCTTATACATATGGACCCTATCATTTTATTACTTTAAAGGTGTAATTTTACTAATCTAGGGAAATAAGTAATGGCTGAGAATTTTGTTTGTAATATTGCTGAGAGAAGACTGGGGAGGGGAGAATTATTACAAATGACACTAAATAAATTTTTTTGCTTCCTAACCATACCTTTGTTTTAGCCTCCATATTCCTAAATAAATCTGAAGGTATCAAATTACTAAGTTGGCAGACACTTCTTTTATCAGTAGCAAAGCCTTAGAGGTTCAACCTGTCTTCATTATTCGTCTATTTTCATATGGAAGTTCTGCTCAAGGATAAGCACAAGTGATATCAACCTACATCATAGATTTCTCGAGGCCACTTTGAATTCTTCTAATCTGGCTAAAAATTTTACTTTCTGTAGAAAATAAGTATACTAATGGGTGTATGCTCATAGTTACTTTTGGATTTTTTTCACAAGAAAGCTTTTAGTGACTGCTGAAGTTTCAGGGTGTACATATTGATCAATCTGATGGAAAGGGTAGGGAATCAGGAACCCGTGGCTTGGTTTGACCTAGATGACCTAATGCTTCGGCAGTTGAACTTGCGAGTTTGCAAAATAATATTTAATTTCTTTAGAGTACCAAAATTCCAAAATGCACAATTACACATGACATCTCATTGTATAAACTAAAAGAAAATATGTAATTTTATCATTTTTACCAAAGTCATCAACTTCTTCCTAGTTAAAAGAATTTCAAAGTAATTTTTTAAATTTTTTTATTGCACTATATGTTTAATTTTCTTCGACAAATAATTGTGCAACTAGTTTAGACAGTTGCCTTAAAAAGAAAAGTTAGTTTGGACGGTCGATAACTTGCACTTCAAGACATTCTCTTCTTGTATTTGGTAGATCTAAACTCAAGAGTAAATATAACCAATTAAATAAAGAAGTAACAGCTATCTTTTGGACTCCACATACACGTGAAAATTCGCAGATTAAGTATCATGGATTGCTTGTTGCTACAATTTTGAAAATTAATTGACAAAATTACAAACTACTGATGGGTTTGTCCAGCATTTAGCTTCTGTTTGTAGCTGAATGCATTTGAGCATATGACAGTAAAAAATGTGGACCTCCTTTTTATGCTCATTTAGTACTGCTAATACTCTAATACTAATTGTGGGACACAGTTTAAAAATGCCACCGAGACCTCTGACAATTTGGACCACATTAGTTAAGTGTCGTTAATGTCCTTTTGTAAAAAATTATAACTGTCTCCTACTGCAAAGACGTAAGCAAACTTACATCAGATTTCTCTTACAGTAGTGCCCATCCGTAGATGCCTTTTTAGATAGTAAGTTGAAGATCGTTTCACAAGTTGAAGTTTTACGATGCTTAGAGTATTTTTTTTTGCTTGCTATCCAATGACTTTTCCTTTCTCAAATAGTAGAAAGTTGAGATCGCTTTCAAGTTGGAACTGTAAGCTGCTTATAGCCTCGTGAGGCTTTATTAGTATACGTCGCTGCTGCTAATTATCTGGTAATGTTTCACATATGGCAGGCTGAACCAAAGAGGCGGAAGAGGTGACTTGCACATGCTGTAGGTTTGACCTGTGAGGATGTATTCATTTTATGAAAAGGGATAATTATCATCTTCGTGGTATCTTGAAATTGTACAGTGCAGAGAATGGACTGCTTAAGAAACCAGCGTCGGGTTTTTGAACTTGAAACTTATGGATGTTTTAAGGTGTTAATGCCTGTACTAAAATTGAACACGAGTTGTCCCCCCTTTTGGTTAATTGGACATATACTATATATATACACATGTATATGTATATATGTTCTACCTACGGGGGAAAAAGAGAAGGAATGATGTAGTCGTTTGGTGTGACTTGGCCAGCCACAAAAGCATGAGAAATATTGTACTTGAAATATCAGGTGATGCTTGTTTTGATATCTCAAGATGTTCTGAGATTGTGAAAAGTTCCTCTGGTAAAAAAAAAAAAAAATTGATGAGCGGGTTGTAGATGGTTAACATTTTTTTTTCTGTAGAGTATATTAAACAGTTCATCTTGTAAATTGATTTGTGTCGAGTCGTTGGTGTTTTGAATGGCACAAGTGATTCATTGGTTGTTTTTTATGTGGTGATGTGTGGTTGCCTGCTGCAAATTGATTGACGACAAGTGTATATGTGGTAAATAATTTACTTGTTGGATTTAACTGCTCTCAAATGATCCAGCAATTTTAAAGTTACTTGCAATATGCTTCTGAAAGGTGCAAATGATGTAATGTTCGATGATGCACCAACTGCAGACTTTCCTGGTAAAGATACGCTGCATATAAATCTGGGGGTGGTAATTTTGATACGATGAAAGGATTAGATATGAAATTTTTATATTTGGATTTAATAGTTGGGGTTGAGTTTGGATCGATTGATAATGACTCGATCGGATTTACTAGGGTTATAGGTTGACACATTTAACTTAGGTTGATTTAGTAACTTTGGAAAATAATATTAACAAATTGTGTTCGGTTTGTCCTTACAACTTCAATAGTATAAGTTTAGGTGTGCATAAAGTACACCCAGTAAAACTTGATATTGGATTAATAGGTTATATTGCTGTTCCATCGTATCATTTTATCTAAGTGCAAGTCAGATTATGTTTTGGGTCAACACTTTGTTTTGAGATGACATAAATATAACATGTTGAGTTTGTAGTTTGAGGAAGGTTACTGGTGTTAATAAGAGCAGACCTTCTCCTCCAACCTTCCCATCCTTATTACAATCTTCTGCGAGTCTTCCCACCTACTTGGCATCCCATCTGCCAAGCGTATGCCCCAAATGCACGTCTTATTGTGTCGACCGTAAAAACTTGTAGTCTTACTCACAGTCAAACTTAATCGTAGATTTCCAAGATAACTAAAACCCTGCATTTTTCTTCCTCATTTTCCCACACTTTATTTTTCTTTTCTAATTCAAGCCTTTTGTTTCTTACCTTCAGAAGAAAAAAAATTTGCGGACGACCAGCAAACTGCTGCACCATGAAATGAGGAGAGCAATCAGCAGTACTCTCTAAACTAATCAAACAAATCTCTCCTTCATTTCCCTCCTCCTTCTTCCTTCTCCCTTCTCCCCTTCCATTAATTTATCTCCAACTTCACCTACTCATCCGACTATTTCCGGTGAACAAGCAGGGGCAGAGGACGAGGGAGGAATGCGCTCGAATGTGGGCGAAGCCGCCGGTGGATTGTCGTCGTCATCGGTTCATCATCGACTCCTAATGAATAAGATTCGTATTCTGCACCACCGCCATCCGCTCCGCCGATGCTGGCGACGCATCACAGTACTACTTCCATTCTTTTGAGAGCCGTCCGCCAGTTGATGGCTCCTCGCCGCAGCTATCATTAATTGATGTTCCAATTTGGCAAGGAAGAAGAGGAGAAACAAAACAAGATTCTTTCACATCAACTCCGGAATCGGAATGGAAGAAGACGAGAAAGAAAACAAGATTCTTTCACGTCAAATCTCTGGCTGTGGTTCGGATCATCTACGCCCGGTGGATTTGAGATGCATAAATTTTTTTGAAAAAGATGAACTCATTGCTTGTCACACACCATTAACCAATAGATTTTGATAAAAACTATGAACAAAATAAATAAATAATTATTATTATTTTATTTTAATAAGTTTAGAATTAAGGTTTGTTATTAAACTTTATATTTAAATCAGTTTGATTTGGATAAATTTATCTTAGACTAAATAAAAGTTACTTTCACTACCAATCGAACATTAGCCTTGGAAATTTAATAACACTATTTTTTTAAAACCTCCCTTTGGATACTTAAAATTATTTTTTCTAATACACATTATAACATACTTAGCTTAATTAATGATAGATCAATTTAGGTCTGATGATTAATTATATCTGCTTAATTAAGTAGGACGATTCATTATTTCCTATATATATATATAGCAGCAGTTGATGTTGGAGGAGACATTAATCATGGTTCAAGAAAGAAAAGAACTTTGCAACTTTGTCATGGCAGCAGCAGGCTCATTAATCATATTCCCAAACCCATCATGAGAATTCATTCATTCCCTTTCCTCCCTTTTTCTTTTAAGCTCTCAAGTTATGGAGATTTTTTTTCTTTTTCTTTTGGCTCTAGGTAGGACATCAGTTTATTCCTTAATTTTGGTGCCAGTTCACTTTCTTTGGAAGATGACTAGACACTTAAAAGGTATGAGTCCTGATTAAGCTAATCTGGCAAAATCATCTTTGCAATTAATTGCATATCGATCTAAAAAAAAATGTTAACGTTTCATTTGAAAGCACGAGTGACACGTCTCAATTCAATCACAACACATCGGAGAAAATTATATTGTTTAATGGGGTTGTACGACTTAACCTCGTCAATGCTATTGATTTTTACAAGTGTGCTACGAGTGGATTACAAGTAAGAAATAATAATAATAAGATTGAACGATATTATATGCTATCAATTTTTAAGAGTACTTTACGAATAAATTAAGTAATCTTTAAAAAAATAGTATTTTATTAAGTATATCTAAATTTTTAGAGATAACCACTCAACTCTATTATTATATTCATCCTTGATTTTTTTTCTTTCATAATAATTATCTATAATAAATAAATAGAAAAGGATGCGATGATACATGAGACCAGTGGTCTATGCAAATATTGAACTCGTGACCTTTGTGTCATTAACACAACACTTTAACCAATCAATGCAATTTACAATATATTGGTGGGTACATTACCAAATAAAAATTAGACAAGTTTGATATGTGATTCTACAGCTAGATCTAGAGCTACCTTCATTCTATGACTTGCTTTGCATAAGAAATTAATGACTGCAGATAAACTACTCAAGCGGGACATGCAAATAGAAGGAGTATGTCAGCTATGTCTAACTGCAATAGAAACCTTAGAACATTTGCTGAATGAATGTAAATATAGCAAGACTATATGAAGTGTCACGCCCCGACCCAACCGTCGGCCACGTGGCAACCGCCGTATGAGCCCGACAGACCCATACAAGGCATCAAGTGATACATACCATTCATATACATCGTTTATGCAGCGGAATATACAATTAAATTATCTAACTCAAAATTTCTAACACAGTCCCGATAAACCTACTACAATTCTAGGAAAAAGGCAACGATAAATAAAAATATAGCCCCGTCGACGGACTCATCTTCATCGAATAACTCGGCAGTCATCTAACACACCTGCACACACGGGGAAAAGTGGTGTGCTCAGCCTTGCGGCCTAGTGCAAAATTACGGCTCTACAGAATAAAGAAATCAAAAGCTAGGAGGAGTATTCTAGGATGCCCTTGGTGATTAATAATCATCTTTCATGCCATATAATTTAAACACATATTGAGATAGACAACATAAATAAATAAATAAATAAAGGTGTACATGCCACTAGATGTCACCTAAGTTAAGTCTAGTGTCAACGTCAACAGTCTGTCCCCATTTGATTTGTGTAAATCAATTTATGGGGAGCAACAAACATCATAAATACCATACCGATGTATAATTTACTAGATGTCACCTACGTTATATCTAGTGTCCACGTCAACAGTCTGTCACCTACATCGTGATGAGACTTTAAGGTTTTATAAACTCGGGCTGCCAGCCTACGCTTAGTGACTACTCGGGCCGGGGGTATCAGTAAGCCCATCAGTGCCTTTCTGTCTCTACCTATGCCCGCTGCACTGATGTTGGCAGAGAGGACGGATGACCCAGAATCCCTCTCCAATTTGTTTCACTAGTCGCCAACCATGCCTCCCCTAGCGAAATCGTCGTGCCCTTACATCCTCCCCGGATTCTGTAGGGGCCACGACACCCATGTAGTACTACACGCTGTCCGTAGACAAGGTCGCCTCTATTAAATCTCATCGACCATGGCTAGCCGGAATAACCACCCTAGGATCCGGACTACTCATCCGATCGTCTGCAGACGTCAAGGGTGATAGCCGTGCGGTCAACGGATCCACTGTCCAAGGCGTAGCATGTGGAATCACCTTCCCAGTCCATTAGCCGTCGACGTCTGTCAAGATTTGGCGCACATCCGCACGATGGGCTGTGGCAACTTTGACTCCATCGGTGCCAAGTCCATGGTAGGGTTCATCCTAGCTAACCATCTCAGGACTATCACGAGGCCGCCTACAACGACACTCGTGCGGGTGAAGATTTCGGGTAAGGATTTGCTCCATATTTCCAATCTAACCCGACCATGAAGTTTGTACAGTCTCTTACCCTACCAGCTCCCAGTATATAAGCTATGCATAACGTCAGGAGTGGTGCTCCCAGTACTCCGCTATGCATCAACCTCGGGAGTGGCGCCTGACGGGACGTCACCGTTTGACCATCGTCGGAACGCGATGGTCAACCGGGGCATATGGAAAAAGGCTCCGTTTTCTGTCTAAGTGGCGGTGACATCGCCAAAGGTTTTAACATATCGTTATTTACTATCTATGTCTGCATGGTAGGTATGCTAGCATAGCATAGAAACACAATAAAATAATATTTAACATGCTCGACATGATACTACGACATATTAGAAACTTAATAAGGAAATCATGATATATCATGCATGTTAAGTAAAGTAAATTAAATTAACATGCAAACCAGAGTATATCCTACATGTCAGACATAATTAAACTAAACTAACATGCAGACAAGTCAAATCTTATCAAGCATTATGTTTTATCATATTTAAGACATACAAGAATTGTTCCTAAGAAAACCCCAGCGGGAATTCCCTAGCTTGAATAAATCCTACCATCGGAGAACCAACGCACCTGGGTTAGCGATCCGGTCTTCAGAATCAACCCGCGTAACAACGAATCACTCCGTCGAACTACTCGGATCGTGTACCCACAATAATCCTATTTAACAAAAAATATTTAAAATTGATTTAATTTATTTTCCCTAAGATAAATAAATTAAAATCTATCAATTAAATAATTATTACATTAAATTAATCCTATACATGTTTAGGATTAATCTCACCTAATCAATTCTTAATTAATCATATTTTTAAATTTTTTTAGCTAATAACTTAAATAATTTTTTATTCAATTTCTACTTATCAAACTCACCCATAACTTGGCCCAAGTCACCCAGGGGCACAAGTAGAACCCATAGAAATTTTTACTATTTTTATGATTTTTTATTATTTTAATATTTTAATATTATTTTATTATTATTTTATTATTATTTTATTATTTATTTATTTTATTTCATTTTCTGACCTGGTCAACGGTCAACGTTGACTGGTCAATGCTGACTGGGTCAGCGATGGCCCGGTCAATGCTGACTGGGTCAGCTGTTGACTCGGTCAATACTGACTGGGTCAGCGGTGGGCCCGGTCAATGCTGACTGGGTCAGCTGTTGACTCGGTCAACGGGCCGGTTACTGTTCATCCGGTTCGATTCGGTTTGGTCCGGTTCGGTTCGATTTGGTTCGGTTCAACTCAACCCATTCACTAACCTCACTTAATTAATCACTAACCTTGTTTAACTTACACTAATCATACAACTTAACTTAACCCGAACCTAAGTCCGACCCAAACTCAATTAACTGGTTCAGCTTAACCAACTACTTAACTCATTAAATAAATCAACCTAATCAACTCATTAACTACACTTAGATTAATTTAACTAAATATTAATCATGCTTACTTAACACTAACCATGTTTAAATTTAAACTAAACATATCATAACTTAATTTATACTAATCCTACTTAATTACAACTAACCATACTTAATTATTCGCTAAGCATGGTTAAGGAGAAAAGAAACGCTACCTCAGCCGAAACCCATCTCCTCGCCGGAAAGATCACCGCCGGCCGCCCCCTCTCCGGAACCCTAGCCGCCACCTCGCCGGAGCTCGCAAAATCTGACGGTCGGCCAGCCGACGAACTCGGGAGCCTTCACACACGGAGAGATCATTGACGGCCTGCGAGGAAACCCGGCCATCAACGATCGACGAGAGCTCTAGATGGCGTCGCCGACGATCTCTCATGCGAGTCCACCGGAGGGCAAAAACCGTTCGTTCGCAGAGGGAAAACGAAGCTCCTCACCTTGCGAACGTGTGGGGAAGGAAAGGTGGAGGATCCGGCCGACGAGAGGAGTGGATTCGTAGCTCCACTCCTCGCCGATCAAGCTGCGGGTTGGAGCAGCGGCGACGACGCAACCGTTACCCACTGCGTCGGACTCGGGGCAAATGCTGGCTCACGAGCCTGCGGAGGGGGGTGAGCAGCTCGAGCCCGAGCGAAGGAGAACGACACACCAGCGATTTGCACGTGGGACGGTGAGCGACGGACGACGGATGATGGAGAGTGGTCGCGGAGGAAGGGCATCGGCTATTTCCGCGATGGGGAGAAAGCAGGGGAAGGAAAAAGGGGGCGCGGCAGCGGAGGACCTCCACTGCGCTCTCCTTGCCGCGACGCCGGCGATTGGCATGTCGGACAGCAGCGACAGACGGCGGACGAGGTGGGAAGGCCAGCGTTCGCTCCACTGTGGTGGAGAAAACAAGGGAGAGGGAGTCGCACGCCGCGGGGGTGCTTCCACCGAGCTCCTCCCTTTGCGACGGGGAAGGGGGCACCGCGGCGGACAGTCGGCGGCAGCGGGCGGTGACGAGCAGCAAACGGCGGTGAACGGGAGGGCGCCGCCGCTGTTCTGCTGCGGTGAGGGAAATGAGTTCGCGAGGTCGGGGATGGAGGAGGCCGTCGCGAGTGGGAAGAGCGCTCGGCTCTTCTCGCTCGCACCAGTTCTTTGAACCGGGTCTGAGCCGGTTCAGCTGGACCGGCCGGCTGGCCGGTTCAGTTGAACCGGACCGATTTTTTTTTTTTTAAAGGTGGGGGTTTACATGAAGTGATTTGTTGAAATGGAATGAAGAAGTTTTAAGACAAACTACATGAAAAATCACAATTAATATAGCTGCTAGAATAGCTAAAAGGAGAATATTGAAAGGACAGATTATGCAGGTGGTGAT
Organism: Thalia dealbata; assembly: GCA_030544415.1. NCBI lineage: Eukaryota > Viridiplantae > Streptophyta > Magnoliopsida > Zingiberales > Marantaceae > Thalia > Thalia dealbata. The sequence continues at coordinate 18,964,599 of CM060458.1, forward strand.
AGCAGAGTTTGTATATCACATTTGGGAAGAAAGAAAGTGGAGATTATTTAAGCAATAAGTAAGAGATGAATTGATCCTTCTTCGACATATCAAGATAATAATTTTCACTAGGTTGGATAAAGAAAAAATAAGAGAGTTTGTTGTCTTATGCTTAGCTTAGAATACTAGTGCTCTTTGAGATATTAATTTTTATTATATTTGCTTCTTTATAACTTCTAGCACGTGATATTGTAGTGATGCTAAATATCCTTCTTAAAAGGTGAGTTGACATTACTATTGATGTTATTGGTAATATCCTATTGGTAAATGATAATTTTTTTTAAAAAAAAAAATATGAACGGTGGCTCATCTTTGTAACATGCTAAGCAAATTTATCATATAATTTATTTTATTTACATGTGAAATAAAATCATTAATATTTATGCCACATTAATATATATAGAAATGTGGGTGCAAAGGAAGGCATAGGATAAAGAATTGAAAACAAGTGATAGGTGTTCCTTTTTGTCTGCCATAACAAGGGCCACCCCACCAGCTTCTCTCATCATTCCTCAGGCTAAGTAAGAGGACCTCCCCCTCCACCCTTCACCCTTCACCACCACCACCACCACCACCACCATGCCCCGCCCAAGAACTACACGCTCCTCCCTCCCCTCAATCCTGTCTCCTGCTCCCCCTCCCATCTCCCTCACCCACTCGCACTCCGCGGCCGATCGAACACCAGCAGACCGCCCGCCGGCAACCCCTCGTGGCTCTCCGATCCACATCCGACGACGCTCAGGTAATTGCCTTTTGGAGTTTTGTTTGCTTGCTTGCAACTTGCAAGCGAAGGGCTTGGCAGTGAGTTGATTAATCCGTTTCCACACAACCTTTTTCCTTCCTCACCACACCATCCCCTTTTCTGCCTTCATCATCACCCAGAAAGCTTTCCAGGAAATGCTGCGCTTTGTGCAGACATCAGTAGCCTCCTCCTGCTTTTGGATACATTGGACTTCAAGAAATGCTTCATATATCACCATCCACCCTCCCCGTCCCCCTCCCCCGCCACTAATCTACACTGGCTTAGCTTCAAACTCAAATGGATCTTGTCAAACTCTTTATATTCTTAACCACCATACCGTAAAACTAAAGGCACAACAATAATTATAATAGCTTGTGCTGAATCAAGCTATATGATGAGAGAACCTCCAGACGAAATGAAAGTGTAGGACCAACTCATGATTCCTACTTAAAAGGGGAGCACAGATAATTCATATACAAATACATGGAGCTGCGGAGGAAAAATACAACGGAGACAAGAATACTAAGATTACTGAAACATCATACTGCATATCTTTCTCCTTTTGCAAAAGTATTGGAATTAATAATTGCTACAGATCATAGTTCTCATGCTTGCATTATAGAAGGAGAATAAACTGGTTTCTTTTTAACATAAACTTCTCAGTTAGTGATTAAGAAAAGGTGTTTTTTTTTAGTCTTTTACATCACAATTCAAGTGTAATGACCTTCTTCTAGCTTTTGGTGGCTGTAAGTTGGATGTGCCTTTTTTAAATTGTCAACTAATCCACTATTAAAAAAGGGTAGATTCTTATAAAGCCTAGAGGTCTTTTCTTCCCCTCTTCGCTCCACACATTAAGACCGGCACCTCTGCTAAACACAGCAGTCATCAAGAACTGAGCAATCCCTGATGGGGATGGCCACTGCCAACGAGCTGAAGCAGCGTGGTGTCCCTGGGAAGAGAGTTCTCCGATCCAGCTTGAGCTCCCGGCAGCCCATAGAATGGTATAAGCCAGTAGTAGCCTCGAATCATTCATCAGCTCTCTTCAGTTCTTATTTCGAGTCTCTACCGGTGTCTTTGAAATTTCAAGTCTTCGTTAAGCAAACATTTCGCACTCTTCCGAAGTGAAATGTATGATTTATCTGTGCGGACGCTTACGAGTATTTCTGCTACGGCTATAGGAAAAAGGGAAAAAGGAAAAAAGAAAAAAGCTTTTTTGTTATGTTCTAACTGTCAGCTGAAGTCTGTAAAAATGGCTGTTCTAACTCCTCCAGTTGCTGATCTGCTTTCAGGCCCCTTTCTGATGTTTCTAGTGACCTCACTGTTGAAGTTGGTACCGCGAGCTTTGCACTTCACAAGGTAAGATATAAGTAGAGAACTCAGTAATGCATTTCATTTTCTCGGAGTCAAAAAAAAAAAAGAGAGTTCTGTTCACTTTGTCACCTGCGCAAAGCACTGCAAAATAACATTTTGCAGAGGACAGCAATAAGATTTAGTTATAGTCAAAATTACATGGCCTCCTTTAAAGGTAAAAGTTGGCATTTCCATTAAAGTAACATACATCAACCTGCAAATAGCATACACAGTTTTAAACTTGCATATCTATCCAGTCAGATTATATCACACTTTATTGAGTTTTGTCAACAAACACAATTTATGAATTCTGGTTTTTGTTCTCTTGTTCTACATGAACAGTAGAAAATCACACACTGCTACCTGTTATTATGTCTGCAGTTCCCGCTTGTTTCTCGGTGTGGAAGAATTCGGAAGATCATATCCGAGGCAAAAGATTCAAAGGTGAGACACATAAATCTTCAAGGCATACCTGGTGGATCAGCAGCATTTGAGCTTGCTGCCAAGTTCTGCTACGGCGTGACCGTAGAACTCAACCTCTCCAACATCGCCATGCTTCGCTGCGCAGCTCACTACCTCGAGATGACCGAGGATTTTGCACAGAACAACCTGGATCTTCGCGTGGAAGCCTATCTCAAGGAAAGTGTCACTCCGAGCACCGCGAACTCCATAACCGTACTTCGCCATTGCGAAGCCCTCCTTCCAGCTGCGGAAGAGGTCAACTTGGTCAACAAAATCATCACCGCGATCGCTGCCAACGCTTGCAGGGAGCAACTGATGACCCCCGGCCTGTCGAAACTCGAGCATAAGCCATCAATGCTAGATATGGAACTACCAACAGAGTGGTGGGGGAACTCTCTTGCAGTGCTGAACTTGGACTTCTTCCAAAGAACTCTCGTAGCAATGAAATCAAAGGGCGTGAAGGAGGAGGCGGTCAGCAAGATCTTGATCAACTATGCACAGAACTCTATCCACGGCCTGGCGATGAGAGAAGACCAAGCATGCAAAGGAGGGTCGTCATCCTCGGACGAGGAGACACTGAGGAAGCAGAGGCTCATCGTCGAAACGGTCGTCGGCTTACTCCCAGAGCGATCGGCGAAGGTCCCGGTGCCAATGGCGTTCCTTACAGGCCTCCTGAAGACTGCCATAATGGTCTCGGCATCCACTCTCTGCAGGGCGGACTTGGAGAGGAGAATCGGGGTCCATCTTGATCAGGCTATTCTTGAGGACATTCTGATTCCGGCGAACTCTCGCAACGGAGGTCACACTTTGTACGACACGGATTCCGTGTTGAGGATCTTCTCCGTGTTCCTGAACTTGGATGAGGCTGAGGACGAGGACGATGGAGCTCAATTAAGAGAGGACAAGGATAGCTTTTGTGAGCTCGGTAGCCCGAGATCACCGAAGCAAGCTTCAACGGCTCAAGTATCGAAGTTGTTGGACAGTTACCTTGCAGAGATCGCACTGGATTCAAACTTGACGGCATCAAAGTTCATCGCCCTTGCAGAGCTTCTGCCCGATCACATTCGAATGGTGTATGATGGTCTGTACAGGGCTATCGATATCTTCTTAAAGGTAATCTTCATGTTTGAAGCTTTTCAGGATTCATCGGTTCATTAGATTTGATCATGTAATGGAATGGCAGGTTCATCCCAACATGAAGGATTCAGAGCGCTACCGGCTGTGCAAGAGCGTCGACTGCCAGAAGCTGTCGCAGGAGGCGTGCAGCCACGCAGCGCAGAACGAGCGGCTGCCGGTGCAAATGGCGGTGCAAGTGCTCTACTTCGAGCAGATCAGGCTGCGGAACGCCATCAACGGGGGGCAAGATCACTTCTTCTTCGGCTCGGCGAACGGGCAGTATCCCCAAAGGTCAGGCAGCGGGGTGGGGAGCGGCGCCGTCTCGCCGAGGGATTGTTATGCCTCGGTGAGGAGGGAGAACAGGGAGCTGAAGCTGGAGGTGGCGAGAATGAGGATAAGGCTGACCGACCTGGAGAAAGATCATGTGTCCATGAAAAAAAAACTCGTCCGCAACATCAATCCTGCGCAGAGGTTGCTTCGATCTTTAGGCAAGAAGCTGAGGAGGATGAGCGGTTTGTTCAGGATGCGAGATGGCAAGCCCTTGAGATCGAAGACTGCTGCTTCCGACGCACGTTTTCTGTTCCAGAAGAGGCGGCGGAGCTCCATTTCTTGAAGAACTCAATATATTCTCTGGTTTCCCAGTTTTTTGTAAATTTGAAGTTTGTATGTTTTTGATAGCGTTAATTTTGTCCTCCTCCTGCCACATTTGTTTGGCTTCCTTCCCAGGTTCATCTACTGAGAGTGAAGTCACTGCAGAATGAGAAATAGAGATATATATATATATATATATCTAGTCATGAACCTTCGTACAGTTGGGTGATTAATGATGAAAAGAATATTAAAACTTCAATAGATGATTAATTATATTTCTCGAAGAACTTACTTAAAATAAATAAAAAGATCATAAAATTTCTATTCAGTTAATTTTTATAGATTAAAGAAATATAATTGGATTTTAAAATTATGAAAATCATCTGTAAATTGAAGCCTTAAAGTCAACATTGAAATGATTTTGTAACCAGTGGAGTCAGCCCAACTACTGCTCACTTGAGCCAAATTTGATAATATATCAAGACATCAAGTGCTAAAATAAAATTAGCTACTTTCTTTACACTTGCAAAATACTGATTTATATTTGTTTTTCTTTTTTTTTGGAGTCTCTGTAGCAGCATAGTGAGTAAACAGGGGCACTACAGGAGCATGAACCAACACCGTAATTGTTAGTCCACATCAATTTCTGGCTTGTCATGTCTTTCCACCTGCAAAAGGAAAACCTGGACGTTTCCTTTATCTTACTTATCTATGAATATTTTGAGTAGCTGAACCGTGTCGATTAATATGATCTACCGACTGTTCTTGTTCTACAACTGCTTCTACTTTCCCTTTCAAAGCTACTGTTTCTCTATCCGTCTATCTATCTATCTATCTATGCACATAGTAAATGCGGCTACCTTCTGCAGACACAGTAAAGTGCTGTTAAACTACCGGTGAAGAAGTATCATGCACAGCAGCACAAGCACAAACTAGTAAAATTTTGGAGGATGCAGTTTAGATTGATCTGTAAAAGGCTGAGTGCCGACTCCCCCTTTTTTGTCAGACAACTAAATCCTATACTGATTACATGCCCTTTTACCTGCCAAAGACAAAATGCTCTCTGATATATAGAACAGCATATTACTTTAACAACTTAATAAGGCTCATAGCCAGCTACTGGAAGAACACGCTGCAGCAGAAGGAAACAATAAAAAAAACATATTTGATCAGCTTTCCGAATAGGAATCAGCCTTAGAGCTCAAATTGTATGATCATATGCATGTATATATGCTTAGAATAGCGAGTAGCCCAAGTCGAAAGCGTCGGTGGAGTAGGATTCCGATATGGGCGGCAGCGAGTCGCCGAGGTTTTCCATGCTGATGTCGCAGCTGCCGGTGTCGGCGAACGCGCACGGATTGAGCTCCCACACCGGCTCGTCCATCCAGAACCCCTTGCTCATCTCCACGAGGCAAGGGAAGTCGTCCGAGCCTGCCATCCCGCCGCTCGTCGTCGTCGTTGCACCACCGTAGTCGGAAGAGCTGCAGTTGCTCGTGGACGCCCGGCCGCCGCCATTGACTTGGCCGTCGAGAGGTGGGAAGAAGACCGGACCCTGCTGCGCGTCATTGCTGGCCGACGACGAGTTCTTGCGGGAGGACCGGAGGCGGCTCTCCTGGACGATGCTGCTCAAGTAGCCCGACGACCTCGTGTCGTCGGAGAACAGGAAGTCGTTGGACATGTCCATCTCCGCCGGGGAGCCGAAGGCAGCCGTAGCGCCGCCGCCGGCGGCCCCCGGGCTGGACTGGAAGAGGAAGCTGTCGGTGTCCGGGTCGCGCCGGCTCGGGGCGGAGATGCTGTGACGGTGGTGGCTCTGGATGGAGAATCCGTGCCCGGGGGGCTGAACGAGGTGGTGGTGCGGCGGCGGCGGGGGCGGCATTGGCGGAGGGACCAGGTTCTGATGGAAGGGAGAGACGAGGGAGTGGAAAGGAGCGACGGGAGCGTCGGCGTAGATGAAGTTGGTCCTCGCTTGGGTGCCCTTCATGGCGAGGGCGGCCCTGTCGTACGCGAGGGCGGCCTCTTGGGCGGTGTCGAACGTCCCGAGCCAGTGCCTCTCCTTGGTCGTGGGATCCCTTATCTCGGCGGCGTACCTCCCCCACGGCCGTCTTCTCACCCCGAGGAACCGCCCCGGCTCGGCGGGCTTCCTCCTCCCCCTCCTCTCGGTCGGGGAGGACGAGGCGGCCGCCGGGGACGAGGAAGACGACGACGACGAATGAGAATGCTTATTATTAGCTTGGCAGAAGTCCATCATGGAAGAGGAAGAAGAAGAGGTTGAGTACCCCTGAGCTTTCACTGTTGCATTGTCGAATGCTCTAGAAGCAGAAGACATTGGCGAAGAAAGGCTGAAGCAAGGAGAAGAAGAAGAAAGAGGAAGAAGAAGAGTAGGGAGGTCGAGCAGTGGAGCGGAAGGGATGAAGATGGACGAGAGGCGTAGGGGGAGGGGGGGCATTTTAAATGGGTGTTGGTGGGATAAGCGAGGAGAGGAGGGAAGGGAGAAAGGACAGCACTGTAGATATGATGCATGGGATAGGAGATGTGTCATGGGGATTCATGTCCATCTCAACCTGCAGCTTCAAAAAGTATGCTCGAATCCATTTGGATCTTTGTTGTCTTCTCCCCCCCTAATTGTTTTACCAAGTGAGACACCATCATGATGCCTCAAACCTGATAATTAACATGAACTAAAGCAGGTGTTAGGTAAAATTAATCAATCAGCTGCTGAACATGTGTATTGGAAACAATGCTAAAGATAACATAGGATTACTTTTATATATACAACACACCTGCTGCTTTAGCAACTGGGATTTGTAGGATTAGTAGATGAAAGACTTGTCATTAATAAGAGTTGACATATGATGCACACAGCGTAGGACTTTGAACAGTGTTTAGGCTCGTGGAGTCTCTCAACATATAATTTTCTGAAAGCAAACTGATGGAAGAACAGTTCCTGGAACAAGATCCCCCATGTGCTTCCGCGTTTTAAGCTTAATACAAAAAGGATCAAATTGCAGTGAGGTCTCTTTGTCTGCTTCAGAGTTTTCAAAAATGGAGCAGTTAGGGGCGGGGGGGGGGGGGGGGGGGTTGGTTCTCTCTCTCTCTCTCTCTCTAAATAAATCAAGACATTCTCTCCCATGGCACTGTCCACTGTCTTGGGGTGATCATCACCATCATCATCTTCTTCTTCTCCAGCTCAAGTGACCCTCACATGAAGGGGAGGAACACTGAGAAGGGCCCCCCTCCCCTTTGACTGCTTGCTAGCTATGCCTTCATATGGTGCTTCACTCAATGCCTGAAAAAGAAAAAAAATTGCTGCTGAAGTAGATGATGTGTTTAGAGACGATGTGCTTAAATGCAACTGGGGATTAAAGACAATGTAAAGCTATCTCAGTCAAAAAGTACATGAAAGGGTGGGGAAAAAAACACATATTGAATGCCTAATCCAACAATTATGTGGGTCATCACATTGGAGTTTGAGAAGCACGTACAAGGCAAGGAGTGGAAACAGGTGGCTTGTCTCTGCATCCCACTTCATGAGCCAAACATTGGCATTAAAGATCTTGAGTTCCCCTCTTTTCTTAAAAATTTGGAGGTCAGCAAAATGAAAGTATAAAGACGCACTGCATTTTACTACTACTACTACTCCACTATGGCTGGCTGATCAACCACCTGAGGCTGCAATATCAATTAGCAGCATAAAAAGGGAAGGTGTGAGCATTTTTAATCCTCCATCACACTACACGGTCGGGTGTTGGAATCCATGACCCCCTCCCTTGACTTCCCCACTGAGAGTTTTGAGAACTTTTATGCATATGATGAGTTCCTTTCAAAATTATGCTAAAAGACACAGTAATCTTTAGAGTTTACCCTTTCAGTTGACTAAAGCAGAAGAAGGCCTAATTAGCACTGTCTGCCTACTGTTAACCTTCACTTGAGGAGCAAGCAGAAAGGAAAACAACACACATGTTTCATCCATTTATGATCCATCACCAACTCAGTCTTTTTTTTTTTCCCTCTTTCCAATATATATGTGTGTGTGTGCGGCTTGGGGCATGTTCCTCTGCATCGGAAACTGAATGAGAGAAAACCTATAGAGCATTATTCACAGGAGAGTCAAGGCCATCTTTTATCTTAAAAGGTGTGAGAATTAAAAAGGCGGTCTACAGATGGGGAAGACGTAGGGAAGAGAGGGGGGTGATTCCTTGGATGGGCCATGCAATGCAATGCAATGCATGAACAACTCAAGAAGAGGGAAGAGGGAGGAAAAGGAAGAACAGTGGAGGGGAGGGGGAAGTTGAAGTTATCACCAATTGTAGGAGGAATAGAATTGGAGGGGGCACGGCAACCGAAACACACATATGCTTTTGTCCGGAGCGTAGGTCGCCCGGGATTTTGGGGATGTCTTTACACGAGTTTGACTTTGGGTTGATGGGAGGACGGGGGAGGTGGCCGGAGAGGGGAGGTGTGCGAGAACAGTGGGGCATTTGTCTCTCTGCGCTGATGCTGCTGCTGCTGGAGGTGGAGGTGGAGGTGGTGGTGGTGCTGGGGGAGGCGTCGAGTACTGCTGCTGCCTGCGGGCAGCGTCGGTAGGGTGTACGTGTGGCGTGGTGTGGCGCAGCAGCGGAGGAGAGAGAGAGAGAGGAAGGGGAGGAGGAGCCGCGTCGTCCGTGCGTGCGTGGTGGTGTGCAGTGGAAGCGCCGCTGGGGAGAGGGCGGAGATGCGTGCGGCCGCGCACGGGATTTGAACGAGGGTTTCTGTTTCGTACAGAGGCAGCATGTTGCGTGTCATCACCGGTGGCGCTTTTTCTTAACTAACAACAAAAAAATATATGTCAAATTTTTTTTCTCTTTATTTTTTTTCATTTTTAACTTGATTTTTAAATATTTTTCTGAACTAAATTTTCATACTCTATAATATTTTAAGTTCATTTAAAGTTGATTATTAATTTTTTTTTCTAAACTACCTTTTTAATACTTTATAATATTTTAAGTTAATTAATATTTTTTGATATATATAAATATATAATACCATGATAAGTGGTGTTAATTAATATTTTATACGACTATGGTAAGTGGTCTTATTTTATTTATTATTAATTTATGTTTGAATTTATTATATTCAACATATTTTTTATTATGGGGGAATACATGAAGTGTGGGCTTGGGCCTTGACAGACCTCCAAGAAGAGTTGAACAAAAAACACTAAAATTATAATAAGGTCCCACCGAGATTTGAACTCGGGTTGCTGGATTCAGAGTCCAATGTCCTAACCACTAGACCATGGGACCATCGATGCTTGTGTGATTCAATTTAATCTAATGATGCATGGCTACACATCCTTTTAGTCATATAAATAAACTTCTCCTGTGCTAAGAATTATTTGATGAAATTATTCTTATTTATTAATAATATGAGTACACTGGGTTTAAATATCACAGTTAAACTAGAATGTATTAAAAATAATTCCCACTTGTTAATTAGGATTAAGTGGTGTAATATCTTTAATACTATTTTTAAATTCATATAAAATAATATCAATTTTATTTTTGATACTAACACCTTTACCTACCACAAATATTCTCTTTGTATTTAGTTCACTTTTAAACCGACACTTATTTGCGGATCAAATTTCTTTTTTGCCTTTGTCTAAGTATCACACCTATTCTTACTTGGTGAGTGTAATCTAAATACATCCTTAACCCACACAGTTGTAACATGTGTATTCTTTTAATATTTTTATAATTTTATTTAAAACTTTCTTTAAATTTAAAAATAATAACATAATTTCAAAATTTTAAAACTCAAGTCTAAGCTGTTCACTATTTAATTTTAATAATATTTTTTAAGTGATGATTTGATATTGATATGGAAAACAAATATACATTATGTGAGGGTTATAAACGGGATGGGTGGGTACGAGAAAGGAAGGAGAGCCACCGTTGAGTCCAACTGTACAAGGCCTTATTATGGAAATGGAAACCGGTAATGAAAGCATCAACAGCTTCTTTCGAACAAATAAAAAAAAACAGCTTGGTAGTTTTTTTTTCTCCCCTCTTTGTTTTAAACTCCTCCCGTGTTTGTCTCCCGTCCTCCAGAGTTAGAGAATGGAGCAACAGACTGCAACGAAGACGGCTTTACTTAATGCCCTCTCCCCATCTCGATCGAGGAGGAGCATCCTTCCACAAACCCATGGCGCCGACAGGGATGATGATGAACAACATAATCCTCCTCCTCCTCGCTCTTCCTTCCATCTTCGCTGCAGGAGTCCACAGGCACAAGAACAGAGGAGACCTGATCGACGGCCCAATGCTGACTTCAAAGATCCCGACGAACCGCTCCATCATCGTCGGCCCCTCCGAGGAATTCAAGACGGTGCAGGAAGCCATCGACGCTGTCCCCGAAGGCAACTCCGATTGGATCATCGTGCACCTCAGGGCTGGCATCTACAGGTTTATATATATATATATAGACTAATCTTCAGGTATAACCGACCTTATCAGCGTCGTTTCTGATTCTTTTATTTTTTTCAGAGAGAAAGTTGTGATCCCCAAGAGCAAGAAATACATATTCCTGAGAGGAAATGGAAGAGGAAGGACTGCAATCGTTTGGGATGACTGCTCGACCAACAATACTCTATCTGCAACCTTCACTGTTTGGGCTAATCATTTTGTTGCCTTTGGCATCAGCTTCAAGGTTTTGCCCCCCCACCTTTCCTGAACAATGGACATTGCTTACTTCTCTTTTACTTGACTGTTAATACTGCAGAATGAGGCTTCGGTTGGAGTTGAGGATACCCCTTTTAATCAATCAGTTGCCACCATGGTCGCTGGAGACAAGGCAGCATTCTACCACTGTGCCTTTTACAGCTCCCACAACACCCTCTTCGACTACAAGGGAAGGCACTACTACGAGAGTTGCTACATCCAAGGCAACATTGACTTCATATTTGGCCGCGGGCAATCAATATTTCAGGAAAGTAACACTCATAACTCCGGAGATACTAATTTTCACAAAAAACAACACACATCCTTAGTATTTATTCGTGATGCAGAGTTGTGAGATCTTTGTTCTACAAGACAAGAGAAAGAAGATACTGGGTTCCATTACTGCTCAAAATAGACAGTCTTCAAAAGACAAAGGAGGGTTCGTCTTCTTGAACGGAAGGGTGTATGGGGTTGGAGATGTCTTCCTAGGCCGAGCAAAAGCAGCATATTCTCGTGTGATATTTGCTAAAACTTACCTCTCAAAAACCATCACTCCAGCAGGATGGACTAACTGGAGTTTTGATGGGACTACGAAGTAGGAAGTGATCTCTACTTTTACCTCATCTTTCAGTAAGATCATTTAGTCCTTTGCATGATCTACTAACAAGTTCGTTCGTTTGTTTTTTTTTAAAATCTTTGAGCAGGAAATTACTGTATGGAGAGTATGAATGCCATGGTCCAGGTAGTGAATCAGCCCCTAGAGTTTCATGGTCAAAGAAGCTCACTGAGAAAGAGGTTTCCCGTTTCATGAACATAAATTTCATTAATGGCAAGGAGTGGCTACCAGCATACTATTGACAATGAAACTTTATCACCTTTGTAATGCTGCTTGTTAAAGATGTGAAATCCTTCTGATTAATATCAATTCATTTGTCATTTTATGTTCAATCATTTTCATATTGAACCTCAACCAATTGTTACCTACATCTGTGACTTTTATCACGTATAGATCTCTCCGCCAATTCTCAAATGATTAAACTTTATAATAAATTAAGATTTTCTGGATCATATTCATGTCTCTATTTATTTCAGCATTTAAAACCTACTTTTTTCTCTAGTTGAATATAGTAGAACTTTTACAGATGTTTAAAACCTATTATTTTCATAATTTTAAATTTTTCTATAAATTTTAACCCTATAAATTATAGAGTTAAACCTTTCTTTATTTTTTTTAAAAATTTGATCAACTAATTAAAGAGAGCATGATAATTAGAATAATAATAAGGAAAATAAAAATAAAGTTTTCTATAATAAAACTGAAGACGAGGAAATAAACTATAATTAAAATAACAAGAATAGTGAACTCTAACTAGTATAATTTATTTTTCTACTATTAATGCTTAATGCAATATGCAACATCATGTTATACTATCTTTATGCTAATGTAAAGAAATATGAGATCACAAATAATTTATAGTGCCATAAGGTAATACTTATACAACCTTATATTATAAGATCATACTTAATTTATAATACCATAAGGTAATACTTTTACAACCTTATATTATGTTATTCTTGTGCTAACATGAGACGCTCTGAAATCACAACCAATTTATAATACCATAAGATAATACTTATTCAACCTGAGATTACACTTAATTGTAAAACCACGAGATAATATTTATGTAATATTGTATCACAAGATAATACTTATACAACCTTATGCTATTAATGCTTATACTATACTTGTGTTACCATGAAGTTGTACGAGATTGTACTCAATTTAGAGTATCATAAGATAATACTTACATATAAAATACTTATCAATGATGGTAATACCTATGTATTGTGTCACAATGTAATATTTATGCAACCTGTGCTTATACTATAATTATGCTATGATGAAGTTATAAGAGATTGTACTAATTCAGAGAGTAGAGATAATGTTTGTAAATGTTTATTATTTAAAATTTTAGATTAAGTTAATTAATATAATAGTTTAAATTATGTAATATTTTTTAATTTAAATATTTTATTTTTTTATTTAAATTGGAATGGAGTGAATCTTGCATCCATAATATAATATGTGCACCTGTCACGGGTGCATCAGCGAAGCGACGCTTCCAGACGGAGGTTGCATCCCGTAACTTAACTTCCCAAACCTCTTCTATATTTTATACTATTTATATCCGTTTAAAACTTCGTCATCGAATATATATATTATATTCCCGAGAGATTGTTGGGAGGATTATATCCGTTTAAAACTTCGTCATCGAATATATATTATATTCCCGAGAGATTGTTGGGAGGAGAGAAAGACGGAGTTGATATAATAACTCCGCAACTTGAGGGTTTTTACTGGTGCTTTTGAAAGAATAAAGTAATTCTTTTTCCCCTCATCCCTTCGGGTTTGGTGTTCTTCGCCACCTTCCAGGCTTGTGTCGTCTAAGTGCCTTGACGATACGCCGTAGTCCGCAATTCTCCGTCGACATTAACACGAATAATTCTGGGGCTGACATTTGGTATCAGAGCCAAGTTTTGAACACCATCCGAAGAACGAAGTTCGGTGCAAAATCTCAACAATCTCCATGGTGACCAAACAAGAGTTTGAGAAGTTGGAGAATAAGGTGGCCACGATGGAGGAGTTGATAAAGGCGTCGCAAGCCACTGGCGACGCAAACTTTTCTTCCTAACAATCGCGCATGGAAGAGATGCAGATGATGTTCTCGCGTCTCTGTAGCGACCTCGAGCGAACTCAGACCACCAACGAACAGACGTCTGAGATCGCAGAACCAAGTTCCCGGGTGCCGAAGGAAGGTGACATGGTGCAGGAATTCTCGCTGGGAACGGATGCATACCGTTCCAACTCCCGACGACTAGGGGACGTTCGTGCATCCTCAAAACCGAACGTCCGCATCCCTGATCCTTCTACGTTCGTCGGAGTCTGAAGTGCCGAAGTTCTGGAGAACTTCATATGGGACATGGAACGATTCTTCAAGGCAACCAAACTTGACGACGAAGATCAAGTTGACATGGCCGCCACATTTCTTATAGGCGACGCGAAGAAGTGGTGGAGGGTGCGTTGTGACCCCCATCTTCGCAGGAAGGGTGAAGCGATCACCACTTGGGCAGCCATGACGGGGGAAGAGAAGACAGTAGCGGAAGAGACAGAGTCTCCCGTCATCGTCCGCGCGACTCCTCTGCAGCAAATCAATGCAATCCGTAAAGGACGAGATTGCCATCTAATGTATGTTCCTTTGCAGGTGAATGGGAAGTTTTGTTCGGGCATGGTTGATTCCGGAGCCACTCATAATTTCGTGAGCGAGGAGATGGCGAAGAATTTGGATTTGCCCATGGAGAAGAGCGGGTTCAACATTAAAACTGTCAACATGCAGCCAGCGAAGTTTGTGGGGGTGATGAAGCATGTACCCACGACTCTCGGAGGCTGGAGCGGAGAAGTCGACTTTACGGTGATCCCCCTGGATGATTTCGGGATCATACTAGGCAATGACTTCCTCCTTCAAACCCAGGCGATGGTGGCTCCCTACTTGGGGGGACTGATGATATTGGACTCGATACAGCCCGGATTCATCAAATTTGTTGCTGCTCCATCTAGAAGAGGGGTTGAAAAGCAGAGCATTGACGTTGGCATCATCTCCGCGATGCAACTAGTCCAGGGATCGCGCCGCGGAGAAGTCACCCTCGCTGCCATACGGAAGGGCGAGAGTTCGGCGTCAGGGTCGGGGGAGACGTCACCGAAAATAACTAACGAGTTCGGAGCCAGCGGATTTCGGCGACAGGGAAGGGTTCTTCGCAATCGCAGAAGGGGCAACAATTTCTTTTTCCCGATTGAGATGGCTCGCGACGAGCGTGATCCGGCTGTCAATTGCTTCATCCAAAAGCAACTGGAGCGACTGGCGAACGATCGGGAGAGTTTGGCGCCGCGATTGACGAAGCACACCGACCCACATCGCCGCCCAAGGAAGCTTGCTGTGAGTGGTCGAGTTCTTCGTAAACTCGCTCCGCAGGTATGGGGGAGAGTTCCACTTCCGCGTCTCCCGCCCCATTTTCGCATCTATCCTGCATCTTTCATATGCTTCCTCAAAGCATCCCACGACGACGAAGAGCGCTGTCCAGATGCCGCCAGGGTCGTCCAAAATCGCCAGGAGCAGAGGGGTGTGCGGGAAGGCTTGGAGAAGTTTCGGCGACGAAGGAAGAAGCGAGCCGATCGCTATCGTCGCCCACGGGTGGTTCGTTTCGGTGGCGGAGTTCTTTCGAAGTTGTCTCCGCAGACGTGGCGGAGAACGCAAAAGGTACACGAGCATAGGGCATCGATATCCCGATGCGAGGGGTCCATAGTGATCGCCAAGTGGATTGGTTCTGTTGCACATCCACTTCCGCCATGGCTGTGCGTCCAACCCAATTTCCGTATGAGTTTTTTTGAGTTCTTCTTTGCATAAGGTGAAGTTCTTCGACTGCAGCAAGGGCGGCCGACATCCTCTGCTCTCCAGAACTCTTCGCAGAGATTTGATCGAGCGTGGGACCATCGCACATTCGAACCCGACGACATCGTGGAGTGCTTGGTGCAGTGGGCGAGGGCTCCCATCGAGGACGCAAGTTGGGAAGGCGACATGGGTTCATCGCATACCAGCTCACACTTCCACCTTCGCTATCAGTTCCTCAAGGCACTTCGTGATGGTGACACCGCGACTTTCCCGCAGCAAGAGTGGACGATGCCATCTCCTTTCTGCTATCCTCCGAAGCACGCTGCAAACATCACGGAGTGCTGGGCGGTTCGAGCCGAAGGAGTTGTGGCGTCTTTGGTTCAAGAGAAAGGCGAGTCGTTGGACGAGCGAAGCATCTTTCCAATAGTTCCGGAAACATGTTTACCATGGAGTTACGATGGAGTCGATGAGAGCATCGACGTCTTTCGGTGGGGGAGAATTGTCACGGGTGCATCCGCGAAGCGACGCTTCCGAGACGGAGGTTGCATCCCGTAACTTAACTTCCCAAACCTCTTCTATATTTTATACTATTTATATCTGTAAACGGATTAAGGAAATTTCGTCATCGAATATATATATTATATTCCTGAGAGATTATTGGGAGGAGAGAAAGACAGAGTTGATATAATAACTCCGCAACTTGAAGGTTTTTACTGGTGCTTTTGAAAGAATAAAGTAATCCTTTTTCCCCTCGTCCCTTCGGGTTTGGTATTCTTCGCCACCATTCAGGCTTGTGTCGTCTAAGTGCCTTGATAACAAGCCGCAGTCTGTAATTCTCCGTTGTCATTAACATGGATAATTCTGGGGCTGACAGCACCGATAATTTTGTTAATTATTTGATTTTTTTTAAAATTTAGTTTTTTTGAAGTTTTTGATTTCAAATTTTTATTTCAATCTAGTCCCTACAGTTTACTTATATATATATATATAAAATATTATTTTATCAAGTTATGGAGACCTGAATGAAGTGCCTCTTTATAAACTAAACCCTAATCCTCCTCCTTGCTCTTTCCCAGCTGCCCACTGCTCTCCCCACCGCCGGCGCCGCATCCCCGTGCGCCCAGAGCCACCTCCTCCGGAACCTCCGAACGAGAGAGAAAGCGAAAGGCGGCAAGATGCGGCCTCTGGACGAGAAAGAGACGGCGGCTGTCTTCGAAAAGCTCTTCAAGTTCACGGGCCCAAACCTCAAGCAACTCGTGGAGCGCCCCGCCGTCGAGGGGCCGGCCGGCGACGACCCTGGTCGCTACTGCCTCCGCCTCCACAAGAACCGCGTCTACTACGCCTCCGAGTCGCTGGTCCGTCGCGCCACCAGTGTCGCTCGCGACCGCCTCGTCTCTATCGGCACCTGCATCGGGAAGTTCACCAAGGGCGGGTCCTTCCGCCTCACGGTTCAATGCCTCGACCTCCTCGCCGCGCACGCCCGCCGCAAGGTCTGGCTCAAGCCCACTGCCGAGATGTCCTTCCTATATGGGAACCCGGTCCTCAAATCCGGCCTTGCCCGCATCACCGAGGGCGTCAACCCCGGTGAAGGGGTTGTCGTCTTTTCCATGTCCGATCTTCCCCTTGGCTTCGGTGTCGCCGCTCGATCGACGCAGGATTGCCGAAAGGCCCATGCTGACGCCATCGTGGTTAACCGTCAGGCTGATGCTGGAGAGTACCTACGGAATGAGGACGACCTCTGATCTCAGACGGTGGCATCCTGGAACTGAGGAAAAAGGTCTCACTTTCTTGTTCCTTCATTTTGTTGACGTTCTTATTTTTAATGGAGAATGATTGGGAATAGTTGCTAAAAGAATCAACAGGGTAACAACGAGGACTAGAGAAAGGTCAATGATCTAAGATGTCGTTCATTACTTTTTTTTCTTTTCGATGTAGGTCATTGCCAGCTAAGAAACACTTCATTGTCGATATAGATAATGACCTTGAGTAACATTTTTAGCATGCTAACTGTTTGCTGCATGAACTAGCCACGGTTATACGTTTAATTTGTTTGTATCATCTCATTAAAGGCTCAACAGTCAAAAATGTGTAAAATTTAATGTTAAAGAACAACTGTAGTTACCTCAAGGATTAAAGTCCGAGTAAAAGTTTTTGAAGACTGATAGATGGATTGGGAATTTTTGTGGCTGGTTGAAATGTTGTGGGTCCTAAATCATTTTTCTCTTTTTGTAGATCATGGACTGTGTATGTTTAAATTAAGTATATTGCAATTCTCATATATTTCTATATAATCCTTGGTTAAGATGATTGTGTAGGATGGTCTATATCTTTAAGTTTAGTTGGATTCTTTACCAAAGGAAACACATCTAGAATATCATGGATGAAAAATGTTAAAGATGGATATGAATCTTTTATGTTACTTGATGTATCTACAAAAAACCCAGAGACCCCTGAGAGATTGATATTAGAAGACAATGTCAATGGCTAATGGCATTGATGTTTGGTCAAAGGTGTTAGTTTTGAAGTAATCTGGTTATGCCAACATTCTTAGGAGGGCGTCCTTGGACTAGATATTTTATATTATTGCATAATCTATCGCTAAATACATGCTCTTCATTCACTGCCTTCCTTTTTGATTCTTAGGTGTCAAACTCAATAGGGACAACATAACCCGATGAAAGTGATTGAACTTCATAAGGAAAAATTAAGGATTTCTAGTGGTGATCATAGCATCTTGAGTCAGTCATATGCAGTTGCAACAGATGTATTTACTAACTTTGTGGTTTTGGAGGAAATATCTTTAACTCATAGTAGGTTGCAAAAGTTGAAGATAAATAGGGAAGAAAAGTTATAATTGTGTTATGGCAAGAGGTTGTAGCTTGCTAAGTAGTAATGGCTTTTAGAGTTGATAGCAGGAGTCTTGTCTTTTAAACTCGCTTTCATTGTACTTAGCCCTTATCTAAAGAAAACCCCTCCCAAGTAAGCACCGTTTTTGGTTCCATTTCTCCAACATACAAGAATTTCAGTGTGCAATTGACTGTTGATGTTGGGGTAATACAATATATGCAAGCTTGAGGTGGTAATTCAAGTCAATAAATTGCTGAAAATGGAGTAGAACCTAATTGCAATTAGGTGGTGATTAGAGACTAGACTTAATTGCTCATCTTGCTTGGCTAATTATGCCTCAAACATCTTCATCTCCAGTGACCTTTGTGCTAGAAGAATGTATAGTTGGAAGAAGATGGCCATAGAGGTCTTTGAAGGGCGTCATGTTGATGGACCAATGATACGACCTGTTGTAGAGCCACTTAGCCTAAGCCATGAATTTTATCGGCATCTTGTTTCTGGTAGTTAGCATGACATTTGAGATAGTTCTACAGTTTTTTTTTTTCAGGTCTTCAAATTCTTTTAGGAATTATATTTCTTTTAGGAATTATCTTATGACATTGTCTCCCATCATTGGAAATAAACCTTGTCGTGCCATGCATTCAATGCATTCTACATCATTGAAGATTGTATAGAGGGAGGAAAGTGGCTATAGATGACTTTAAAGGGTGTCATGTCGATGGAGTAACGATACGGAATTCACCGGCATCTTGTTTTTTATAGCTAGCATGGCATATGAGATAGGTCTACAGTTTTTTTTTTCAGGTCTTAATGACATTGTCAATTGGCTTGATCTCTGTCATTGAAAGTAAGCCTTGTCATGCCATGCATTGTACATTCCCATTCTAGATTATCTTTTATCTAATAATATATATTTATTGTTTTTTATTTCTATTTTGTACTGCACCGAAAGATTTGGTCTTTGGTCACTCTCATTTTAGTTGATCAGCAGTCAGTTTTATGCCCATGATGCCTATTTCTCGGTACATTTTGTTTTCACATTGTAACACTGATCGTCCTTCAAACATTTCCAGGTTGAGTTGCCAAACAAATACATAGACGGTTATGAACTCCTATACCCATTCAAGATGTTTCTTACCAATTTTGTCATGTACTTCTTCCATCATTATGTACTTGGGAGCGTTCCTGCGTAGATCAATCAGTTAATTACATTACTAGTTTAAGATTTCAAATGTTACTAATGCATCTTGCTACTACAAGCGTGCTGGGTAAAGATGATTGTATTGGTTATTATTTTCTGGAAGCACATTTTCTGCATGGCGTGATAAGATGATTATAATGTAACAGAGTTTGTGACCAGGAATACATTTATCTATAAGATGAATAGGAAGATGGACATAATTAGCACTTAGGCCTGTTTAGTAAGGAGAAATTAGAGGGTGGTCTTGAAGCTCGAGCTTACAATACTAAGTCTTTGCAAGCCAACAGTGAAGAATTCCTTTTAAATTTGCCAACAGTGAACAGTTCAAGGTTTTTTTTCCTTTTAAATTTGACCTTGTATCAATCGAAGGAAAACCGTCCCTCTCCGCACCTCAATGAGTAAGGAGGTGCCAAGTAATAAAGGATAAAAGGGTCAATACGGCCATTCCTGCTGTTTGACCTCCCGTACTATCAATGGTGAAATTATTCAACATTTGAGAAGGAAGCTCGAGTACCCAATGGCTAAGGAAAACTGGCACTCAGAAGCGATTCAAAGCTTTCCTTCATTTTGATAACTTTAGGGTTGATGTGTCGAAGAGTTCCAAAAACTTGAGATCAGAAACTCTTTCCTTGGCCGCAGCGAACCGCCGGTACTCGTCGAATACTGCAGACAAACACCACTTTTGCAACTTCCGGAGGCATCCCACCATGCAACCCGTCCGGTGCTGCACACAGGTAGTTTGAGGAGTGAAAACAAGCATTTAATATTTCAGCAAACGAATAAGCAAAATAACATGCAAAGGCAGCCCCTCGTACCTTGCCTCTGTTACAATGGATGAGCATTGGGTGGTTCTTGGTATCTGAATAGACATTAGCGAAGGGTTGATCAACATAAGGTTCCACTTTTCTCATTGAAAATGAACAAAAAGTGGAAATTAATGAAGTGATACCAAGAACAACTTTCAGAGCTTCACGAATCTTATCCGCAGGAATGTTGACACAAGATTCCTACAAGCATGCACACAGCATGTAAACAAAAAAAATAAAAGGAGAAAACATATAGAATAAGCAAAAGATCTACTTTTCATTTCAATGGATTGTACTGTTGTACTAAACAAAAGAGGCTAATTTTAATTATTGCTTTTTTTATACTCTTCTTCATCCTACTTTCTTTCCCTCTTTCTTCTGGTTCATCTTTTATTTCTACTTAAAAATTATGCACTTTAAAACATCGTCTCAGTAAAACTCATATAAGTAATAACTCATGCAAAAACATGCACCAAGGGTTATTTGTTTGGGATAAATCTGAGAAGCAAGTCCTTCTCAATTAATTAAAAAAGTAAGAATCTTCACTAGAGATCATAAGTTCGACTTAAAAATAGCCTCTAATCAATTTTTTAGACTAGATGATTACTCCTTAAATCAGATACAATCAAGGTTAAATAATCATGAAATCAACGGAGATTTCAATGATTGAGCAATTTATTACCAAATTGTACTCAGGTTTGCTTGAAGTCCGGTTTTTTTTTGGTTCCTAGTGTGTCCAGAGTAGATATCAATTCAATAATGATTACTTTATGTCACCCTCAGGGACCAAACCAGAGATACTGTTCTTCATGGTTCTTAACTATTTCCCTGATCCTAGTGGTTCCTAAATATAATATGTAAAACTTTGAAAAAGAACTTTTGCTGAGGATGACTGTACACATGCTAATAGAAATACTTTGCCAAGTGCATTAAAGTGACGAATTTACTTTAGTTGTGGTAGATCAGGACAAAGACAGACAAAAGTAAGTAACACGAATGAAATCAATTCTTAATTAACATCTACGACATAGAGGAAAGGAGAACCAATACTGTGGACACAAGCATTTCAGGAACAAAACGACAGACAAATTCAGGATAGAAAACTACATATTATCAAGGAGATGACTCGGCACAAGAATTTCAGGAACATAGGCAAAAATTAGTTGAAGAAAAGGATCTAAAGTTGACATGAAAAGATAACTCAGGGAAAATAGAAAAGAAAACAACAAAACTGATGAGATAAGGTTTTGCACCATGGTATGTGGGGGACCCAATTCATGGGAACAGTATTTTTTTCCATAGTGGGAAAACCAGTCAAATTGAAAACTTTATAAAGATTTCAACAAGTACCTCATAAAAAAATAAACACTTCAAAAAGCGCTTCAGGCATGACATCAGTCATCTTGTTATCGATCATAATAAGAGCCATTTAACACGAATACTTCCTCCAAAAAGCTCAAAGTAGAAGAGGAGGAAAAAAGGAATACCTTGCGACCTTCAATTCCAAACTGAAACAGCCTGATGCTATGAGAATCCAGAAACATCCGATTCACCTCCGGGTACGGCTCCGGACAAAGACATCTGCCCGCCCATTCAAACCATAATTTAGAAAAAAAGGAACCATAAAAATCCAAACTCAAAGCAGGGAAGGAGTAGGGTTTTCTGCTCACAAGACCGATCGGAGCTTGAGGGTTTCCAGGAACCCAAAATTGGCGGCAATCGGGAACCCCGACCGGAAGACTCCGTCGCTGACCATCGCGAAATTGAACGGCGGGACGATTACCCCCTCCCCGCAGTCTTTCACCGCCTTGGGCCTCGGCGCAGCCGCATCGGCTGCTCCCCGGCAGAAACAATAGCTGAAGTAGCAAGGGGGCTTAGCGGGCCTGCGGCCTTCCTTCCCGTCGCCATCTTCTTCGGCGATTGCGATTTGCTGGTCTCGCGAGGGCATCGGAATCGTCGCTTGACCCATCGCGCTCGGCCGAAGACGGCGGCGACGCTTCGTTTCCTCGCTTTCACCCTGGGAAGTTGAAGAAGAGCGAGGGAGCTTCGATGAGATTGAGAGCTGGTAAGGCTTCGTGAAGGGGTTTGCTTTATATAAGCGCGGAGAAGGGGGGGCAAAAAGAAAAAAAAATTAAAAATTAAAAATTTAAAAAGAGGAGCCGGCTAATTTCACTTTGATCCTCCCTATTTATATTATTTATTTTTAATGAATAATTTTTTAAATAATTTATTTCTATATATACATATATATTTTTTCAACCAACTGTATTCTTAACAAATAAATATATATTTCATAATAAAACCGAATAAACTACTTAAATGATTATGACAATGATATTTATAAATGACAAATTATAAGATAACTTCATCACCGAATATGAAACAAGAGACTTCATTGTCACTATAGAAGATCTTCATTTCACTGAGCTGAAGATATTATACATGAAGCATTAAATAAGAGGGAGGGGATATGATATAGAGCAAAATAGATGATTATTTGGAAATAGGAGATAGGAGAGACAATTGTCTCAAATCATTCTCCATTAAAACTTGATGTTGGTACTGTTACTAGAAGAGGTATATCAAGTTTTAAAATTTTAAATATAATAGCTAATCAGATTGAATTTCTTCAAGAACTATTCAAGAAACATTTCAGTCAAATAAAACTTAAGGTAGATAAAATTAAAAGTAATTTAGAAAGTATCCAATGACAATTACAAGACACCCTTTTGCTAACTAATCTGCATATGCAAGAGAAATATGACTTGACAGAATTAAAGAAATGTGATAGGGTTAAAGAGAGTATATTGAGATAAAAGTCTAAAGTTCATTGAATTATTTTAGGTAATTCAAACTCTAAATTCTTCTTTATGTATACAAAATCAAAAAATGATGTTAAAACTCTCAATATCCAATATCCTATATAGTAGAGATGGGGAGAGATTTACTATTCATTATAAGATTAGTGCAGAAATAGTTAGCTTTATAAATGTTTAATGAAAAACGCAGAACATGAACTTCCTAATAAAATAATAGTTAGACTTGATAGATTAGTTCGGTGCCAACATTTCTCAAGTCTGTGTGCAACTGTCTCAAAAGCAGATATTATTAAAGCTTTATTTGACATAAATGATAATAAGGTTTTGGGGATTGATGAGTTTGGTGTATTATTTTTTAAAAAATTATGACTTGTGCTAAAACATGATATATATGTAATAATACAAGAGTTCTTCTTAACATGAAAAATACTGAAAACTATAAACTGTACTCTAGTTACACTCATACCTAAGGCGCCAAACCCAAAAGCTATTAAGGACCTAAGACCAATTGTCTGCTGTACAATTTTATATTAAATTATTACTAAGACCTTGATGAATAGACTTGAATGAATGATTGATGAATTGGTTAGTAAATCTTAGTCAACCTTTGCGTCGAAAAGAGTGATTGTAAATAATATCATATTAAGTCATGAACTCATTAAGGAATATACTAGAAAAATAATATCCCCTATATGCATGATTAAGATAGATTTAAAAAAAGTTTATAACTCAATAGAATGGATATTTGTGGAACAACACTCAAAGAGTTAGGATTTCCTTCTAGATTCATCCAATGGGCGATGGTTTGCATTAAATTAGTACTTTATATCATCATAATTAATAGTAAAAGAAAAATACCCTTTAAAGCAAAAGGAAGATTAAAGAAGGGTGACCTTCTATCAACTTATATTTTTGTTCATACGATAAAATACTTGAGTAAATATATAGGAGGTTGGAAAATATGAAGAACTTTAGATATCATCCTAGATGTGCAAAATTGTCTATTACTCACTTCTATTTTAGAGATGATTTGCTTATGTTTTCTAGAGGGGATAAAAAACGTATCAACTTTTAAATAAGATATTTCTAAATTTTTTAAAGGCATCATGTTTAAAGGCTAATGCACTTAAGAGTAATATCTACTTAGAGAGTGCCTGCTGAAATAAAAGATAAAATATTGCATATATTTGGCTATCTAGGAATACCCTTGGCTCCTAAGAAATTAAAAATTATAGAATGTAAAATATTGCTTGATAAGATGATGGCTCAACTTAAGAGTTGGACTGCTCAATTGCTATTATATATAGGAAGAGTTCAACTTATAAAGTTAGTATTATTTAGAGTGCAAAGTTATTGGTCAAAATTATTCATATTGCTTAATAAAATAATCAAAATGATAAATACAGTTTGCAAGACATTCTTATGGACAGGATTGGTGAAGACATTCTTATGGACATGATTGGTGAAGGCCTTGGTAGCTTGGAATAAAGTTAGCACACCTAAGTTAGTCGGAGGAATTAACTTGCTAAGACTAACTTATAGAATTAGAAAACTATCTTCAAATTATTTTGGGATACATTCCTAAAGAAAAATAAATTATGGATTAAATAAATACAAACTTACTATATAAAAAATAAAAATATTTATACTATAATTGTACTCAAATAAATAAGCTAGATGTTGAAAAAAGTTATAATGAGTAGAGAAATATTACAATATCACATTCTGTTGGTAGTGACACTAATTAGGAAAACCACAATCAATACAATTTATAATATATTGGTGGGTACACCGCCAAAGAAGAATTTGACGAGTTTGATTTGTGACTCTATTACTAAGCGTAGAGCAACCTTCTTTTTATAACTTGCTTTACTTCAGAAATTGATGACCGTAAATAAACTACTTAAGTAGGGAATGCTAATAGAAGGGAGATGTCAGTTATGTTTGGCAGTAATAAAATTTTTGCTAAATGAATGTAGATATGGTAAAACTATATGGAGTGATTTGTTAAAATAAAATGAAGAAATATCGATACAAACTATATGAGAAACTACAATGAATGCAAATTGCTAGAATAGCTAAAAGGAGAAAATGGAAAGTAAAACTTTTGCAAGTGGTGATAGTAGAGTTTGTGTATTATATTTGGAAAGAGATGAACTTGAGACTATTTAAACAATAAGGGATAAAGTGATTCTTCTTCGACACATCAAGACAGTGATCTTTACTAGGCTGAATAGAGATAAAATAAGAGAGTTTATTATCTTATATTTAACTTAGAATACTACTATTGTCTGAGATTTTTTTTAATATATTTGCTCATTTTCAAATACCCTTATTAGAAGTTGGTGAGAATTACTCTTAATGTTATCAAGTAAATTATAATGACTAAAAACTATATGGAAACAATGCAATATATTATTCATTTAATCAAAATATAATTTGACCTACTTCTTCCATTTTAATAATATTATCATATATTTTTACATACACGTAGAATCTAATTACTCTAACCAAATACTCAATTTAATAATTACTTTGTATAATTTAGTAATTAATCAGAACAGTATAATGCACTGAGTTAAATTTTACAATCTCTCCTGTACATACTTGATGCACAATTTATTTTTATAATTATTAAAAAAAATTTGTATAAATTAAAAAAAATCTAGGAAAGTATAGGTTTGCTCAATGTATTAAATTTTTTACGAATTATTATTTTTCTTTATATATATATATTACTTGAATCCATGAGCAATTAAAAACCTTAAACCTAATTAAGTTTGGTAAATCTTATCTTTGACCAACTACATTTTTTTCAATTTCTTTATTATAAAATATATATTCGTGGTTTAATTGTCATCATCAATTAATTCTTGCCGTCCGATCATCTCATCTTTGTGTCACGAGGAGACAAGTCCTAGAAAATAATGGTATTATATTATATGATGATCCACCTCTGTACACTTTTGAGGAGGAGATGAGCTACTTGCATAACGTGTGATTTCTTTTAGGCAATTTGCATATTGAAATTACATGATCGATAGATTAATTCATAAGCTTTACGTGACCTGCACTGAATCCTACTAATATGGATAACTGGTGCTATAAATGGTACGGTGTAAAAAAAATTCTAACAACGATGAAGCTACGAATCTTCAGTATAAAGTTTTATTTCTCTAAAGTATAAAGTATGTATTATATATATATAGTTTAATTTTTTAAAAATCATGTGAGTATTAATTTTATAACGTTCTATTTAAAGCTCAGTTATCCTACCAGAGCAGTATATATTTTATCTATTTATATAGAAATAATATTTTAATAAAAATAAGTAGGGGTGAGAATTAAAATTCAAAAATCCTATTGCATCTATTTTTATATTTAATAAGGATGAAAATAAATAAAAAGTACACGTATCTTTTCAACAACTTTTCAAATAAAGTTAATTAAAAGTATACATTTTCTATTTTTTATATTTAATAGGGATGGAGATAAATAAAAAGTGCACATATTTTTTCAATTACTTTTCAACTAAACTTAACTAAAAGTATACAAATGATCATTAATTGATAGTTAAAAGAAGCTGGTTACTTAATTATTTAATATATTATTTTAAAGTGAAAGAATGGATGCACACGAAGACTTCTTAAGAGGCCACTCGTCTTAATACTACTCTTATTCAAAACTTATTTAATATATTATATAGAATTAAAAAAAAAATCAAGGATAAAGGATATAATTCTGGATCGGCAAAAATGAACAATTCCTAATTTTCGGCCACAATTATTAAAAAAAAGTTGTGATGATGCGCTGCATGTCAAGTCACGCAGCAACCAGGAAGCACGCACCGTGACGATCATCATCTTATACATCACTCTCCAATTATTCCTACTAATCAACCCAAAAATAGTTAAAAAATTTCAAGGGCTAAACTAAAAGTTAACACTTCATATATATATATATATATCCCCACCTTTCATCATTAAAAAATAAAGAGAGGTCGGTTAACGGTGGAGAATGCGTGGGAGAGAGAGAGAGGAAGAGAAGAGCGATCAAATTTTTTATAATTAAAAGCGATGCGTACGTATTATTTAATGCAGCGTAGGTAGGTTAATGAATAAATAAAGAAGAAAGGGAGAGAAGGGGCTAATCGCCTGCGTTTGCATCCGATGGAATATATTCCGAGGAATATCCTCCGCCCCCCCAACATCTCCTCCTTCCACCACTAAATTCGCTCTCCCCCATCTGCGTCCGAGCACCGGAGATACGTCACAGCTTATATTTTTCTAAAACCTAACTCGTAGCATTATATTATATACATAGAATCTAATATATAAAATCTTAAGGATCCATAATATTATAAATATCATTGTTTTTCTTTTAGGATGGAGGGCTCAGAGCATGATGGGCTTGGTGGGCCGACGGGTTGCTGTTCCTGACTAGGGGCTTGGGCTACGCTAGCCGTGGCCGAATGCGGACCCACAACGACATCATCCGGCTTTTTAAAGGTATAATACTGACGGACGGACAGTCTCCGTCGCTTTACCTTTCTTTCTCAATTATTACGAAAGCTAAGTAGATTTTGTTTGCCTAATGCAATACCTACAAATATCCATTTTACTTTTTGTCTGCTCATATATTTGAACTCCTCAGAGTTTTATATTAAATTATTTTCAGAGTTATAATATAGGGAAATTTAAAATAGATTGGTGTAAATATAGATCTTAACTTGTTTTGAAAAAAAAAATTCTTTATCCTTTAAAAACCTAGAGACGTTTATACGTAATTAGTTAAAAATAGGATGGGTTGGGTGGTAAGTATAATCATTTATAGTACTAACAATAGCCGGTTTGATATGATGCGACGGCCACCAACATCCAACATGGTAAGAAAAGCAATTGGATTCCATGTAGCCCCCCAACTGAAGCTACGACATATAATATATATATAATAGAGTGGAATTAATGTGGATGGATGTGGGCAGTTCCATCTTCTCTTCTGAATGGATAAATAAAGAAAAAAAGTTTTTTCAAAAAGGAGAAATCATTCTCTGACGCCCTATGCTACTATTTGATTACTCTTTTACCACTTTAAATTTTAAAAAATTATAAATATTATATAGGATATTATGTCAGTATTAATTTTTACATAATTTTATCCAATTCACATGGTACACATTGAATATCATGAAAATAATACATTAAAGGGAGTATAATATTTTTTTTAAAAAAAGTTACATATTTTTTTTTAAAACTTGGTGAGACTTGAACCCACATATCTTCCGTAAAGAGCCCAATTGCTCTAACCAGAAGATGTACACTTTGTATACTAGAGAATATACATATATCCTTCATAATTTAAATAAAAAATCAAATATACTATACACTAAAATATAATTAATTTTAATAAAAACAGTAATATATATCAAGGATGTATAACTAGAGGCAAAAATAATACATAATACTTAGGCTCAGAATCCTAAAGATGAGCTCAATTCACTTATATGAATTTAATAACTTTAAGATCAAATAGAAAAAATAATTAATATCGAAGAAAAAAAAAGAGAGTCGATATGTAAGAGAGTTGAGTGGCTAATGTGAACAATAGTAATTAAGGAATTTTACGGATGCTAATAAAATAATATTTTTCTTTTGTATATTCTTATTATTCTTTGATTGAGAAATTTTATAGGTGCTTATAAGATAATATTATTCTTTAATTGAATTTTATAGGTGCTAATAAGATAATTTTTTTTTCTTCATATATCTTTGCTTCTCGATAGCATCAACCATCTTACATTGAAAAATCTTATTTAAAATGATTTAGAGGTATTTGTCAATATGTCTCATTTATTTGTTTATTATTTTAAAAAAACTATCATCTGAGATGAGAAGGTGCTATTTAGATAACGAAGGTGATGCACGAAATGTTCAAAATTGAAAGGTTGAAGAAGAGTGGCAAATGAATTTATCCGAAAATATAATGTATAAATTAGATAAAAAAGTACAATATTTAAAAAATGTACCATATTTAACTTTACTTTGTCATTTAAATCACTACTATTTTTGTAACTTGGAACTCAATAAAAAAATTATGGAAAAAACTTAAATGTACAAAGTAGTTATTTGCCAAAATATATACTACGCATCCCTGGTTGAGTAATTGTAAGCAGCCAAATGTGGCAAACCCACGGTGTTACACTTGGGAACACCGTGTATCCTCTGATTTGATAGCTAGATTGATATGATGGGATCTTTTCTTTTCCCCCTCTTGGAAGACGCCTGCCTTTTTCTTTTGATCCAAAATGATGGTTGGGGTGGCATGATATGGCGAATTGAACAAGATCTCAATCATTCATCCTTGGCAGATACGGTGGCATTCGTGGACATTTCTATCTCCTCCAAGGAGCGCCCTTTTGTTTCGACTATGAAGAACGCTGCAAATGCTGCAGAGATCAAGGAAACCCCACCGAAAGCTCCGTAGACAGGCGCCACGCCTAATTTTTCCACCAATTCCAAGAAGTATAATCCCACCAAGAAGTTGCAGATCTGAGGGAAAAAAAAACACGTGCAAAAGCCAAGACAGTTTTAAACATACATTATCGCAGGTGAAAGATTAGAGGTAGTCCTTTCTAGGAAGGATCTAACAAGATCAACAAATGCTGATTAAAACCATACCCAGTGTATTGAGAAGCTAAACCCCATTACTTTCGAACGTGTTTGGGAAGCACTAAGTTCCGGAATAATGAGACCAGTAACTGGTCCAGCACCCAAGGCAAAAGTGAAAATGTACCTACATGCCGAAGAGAAGAAATATAATCTTTGGGAACTAGATACACGAAAAAGGAAAGAAGTAATTCTACCATGACTAATCATCCTTCTACCATGACTGATCATCCTGTCAATCTTCTGGAAACAGCATATTCTATTACATGATTTGAAGTTTGATATATCACTATGAGTTATGACCTATTCAATAGTCAGAAAACTAGAGTTTTACCTACATGTAGCATTGGCTGTGTTTGAATTTATCTCTCTGTGGTATCCTTTGCACCACCTTTCTGGCCTGTGGTTAGCAGTGAAATATATTATCTTTACTAGTAGCACGCTGTTCACTTGTGGAGATAATCCAGCTTCAAAGTTGGAAGCATGAGATTTTATTTTCTTAATTTTGTATTGGTACAAGGTATGTCTTGCTAATTGTTACTAAGCTAGTTTTAATTAAGGACCAGTCATTGATATCAGATTAAAATTCTAAACCACATTGAATGTTTTTTTATTGCAGTTGCCGACAGTGATTAGATGCACTACAGAGACTAAACCTAAGAATCTTTCCCCATTAAAAAAATAGTTGTTCCTGAACCAAGATTCCCTTGCCCATTAAATGAGCACCTCAACTATTTGGAGCAGGCCCTAGCTGAAAGATACCAAGAAAAGTTATCAGGGCAGAAGCAGATGTTTTCTTTTAATTGTTCTATGTTCTCGAAGTTTATCTGTGTCTTATCTTTTTTTTTGTCTTTCTTCCTTATTTGTTTCAACTTCTGCTGCTGTTTCCTCATCCAATTTGGACGACATATTGTATCATTTCAGATTGGTGAAATGAATGCCATATTTCATCTTTTTCACTTAGCTAACATATTTACTGCCAAGGGATTTGAGTTGAACTTATTGCAGTTAGCAACACCTCGGTACAATTATATCAATGTTAAATTCAGTTATGCTATATTTTGAGTATGAGCTTAATGGCACTGTGTGAATGTGATGGGTTCATGTCTCTTGACAATAAGTATTGGAGGAAATATGTGAATCAAACCTACACGTTATATCATATGCAATACTAGTTTCATATTATACGCACAAATGAAAGTAAACATCTAAATAGTTTAGAAGTAATCTATAAATGATTTAGAAGTGACTTTATAAAATATCACATATACTTAATAAAAAAATAATTCCATCAAAATTTTCAGACGTGTGGTGAAAGAAAATAATGTTAAATGCATATCCTTTGTCTTACAAATCGAGCAAGTCCAAGAGAACATGTAATTTATGTGCTTTCTACATTTGCATCTTAGCATTAATTATTTAGTATATGGCCAATTTAAAGGACCTGAAATAATACCATGAAAATTTGAATAATTTGGGCGAATGGGATAAGTTAATATAAAAGGACATAATGCTCTCACTAGGTCAGATAATTCATTGCAGATTAAGTTATTTGGGTGATGAATCAATTAAACTGCAGTGGGAGGTGAAGTTTTTAAACCCACTCAGATAGTTAATCATGCTAGACATCCAGATGAGTGAAATTTTGAGAACCTGTTACTAAATCCTATGCACTAAGGTCATGATTATCTAAGGTAAAATTTATCATAAATTGTCAAAAACAATTGGACATGGAATACAGAAAGGAAAAAAGCATACATACATCAGAGTCCCAAGAATTGACAACATGTGGCTAGATCCTTCATCCATTGGACCATTAATTGCATAAACAATGAGAAACATTGAGAGTGCCTGCATGCATCAATGATCATCAAAAACATGATAATAGGGGATGCTTTATAATAAAAGAATTCATCAATTACTTGTGCCAATATACCATGTGAAAACAGCAAGAAGTATACATATAGAGAGCATCCAGCATGGAGAAAAGATGCATAGCTTTATTTACGCTCAAGAAGTATACAAATGATCCTCAATACCATCATTTACAAAAGCATAACTATAAAAGGAAGTTAAAAGTTGAATCATGTTATAGATGATTAAAAGTATGGATTAGATCCTTCCATAGTGTTTAAGCTTTTATAATAAGTCCACTAAAAATGTAATATGGTATCAACAAGTCCTGGGTTCAATTTCCAAATAAGGCCATATATTAAAAAAGAAATATAGGGCATATTTTAATTTAGCCCCTGATGTTCGGTACTCATTGCAACTTGATCATTAAAATCTCAAACTACTCCCTTAATATAATATTTCGTTTCAATTTGATGTGAGGTCCACCAAAAATCCACTAGCACTGTCTAAAATTTGGACATGTTATGCGTCTTATATATAACTAGTATACAGGAACAAGTGCGACAAAGGTTTTTCTTGTCTGAAGTCAATGTAAGTCAAATTTAAGCTCCACTTACATATTTGCTAGAATATTATTAATATAGATTTATTTAATATGTGGCTTATATGTAATATCATTAATATATGGACCATATTCGAATGTCTTAATAGTTGTAACAGTTTAGTTTTCCCATAAATAGTCCATGTAAATAGACCTACTAGGGAGAATCAATATACAATCGAAATCATTTTTTCCCTTCTCCAAAGTTTTGAAAACCCTAGTTTTCATGTATCAGATCTGGTTAAAGATTTCTACTACAACTGGTGCACAAAAACCTTATCTTTATTCTAAATATCTTCATTTTGCTTCTCTTGAGCAATCTATTCAAGTTTTTCCTCTAACTCTTGTTTTTCTTCTTTGCGATCTTCATCTTCCTGTGGCCACACACTTCTCTTTTCATGGAGCGAGTAGTGAAGGGAGAAAGTTCTAAGAAAAATTTGGTTTCTTTTGCCTTCTCTAGCTCTCCAACTATCACATTCGGAGAAACTCAATGGTAAAAATTATTTGGACTAATACATTAGAAATATGGTTTCTGGGTCAAGGATTATTTGATCACCTTATCACAAGAGTTGATCATGTGGCTGATGTAGAGAAAGAGGGATGGAAGAGAGTTGACTATCAGTTGATATCTCTACTTTGACAATCTATTGATCCCAACCCGATGGTGCATTTTAGGCCATATACAAGACATGCTTTGATATTTAGAAGAAAGCGCAAAATGTCTATGCAAATGACATCCAAAGCCTCTATGAATCTGTCCACAACTTAGCAACTCTCCAAGTGATAGATCATGACCTATTTAACTATTTGAATAAGGCACAATCTACAATAAAGGAGCTCAAGTTAATGCTTGTTAGTGATGATCTTCAAGGAATATAAGGAAGTTGGATAATACGTTTATGGTCTTCATTCTTCATGACCTTCATAAGGATTTTGAGTCAATTAGAAATCAAAATTTAACAAATCTCAGCATTCCAATTGTGGAGGAACTTATTGATAGACTCCTACCGAGTTCCTCCCTTAGATTACAATAGCTGAAAGTAATTATGATTCTTCCACTCTTATCAGTGGTTCAATTGAATGAGGAAACATAAATAAAAGAAGACGAGGAAGAGGAAACTTACGGTGCACCTATTGCAAAAAGAAAGGTCATACTCAAGATCGATGTTACTCATTGCATGGATTTCTACACAAGGCTGCTAACACAACATAGTTCCAACCAACAACAAATAACAAGACAGTAACTTCAGAATCCTTAAGGCATTAACTTGAGCTCCTCTATTATAGATTGTGCCTTATTCAAATAGTTAAATTAGTCATAATCTGTCATTTGGAGAGTTGCTAAGTTGAAAACAGATTCATAGAGCCATCGGATGTCATTTGCATAGACATTTTGCACTTCTTCTAAATATCAAAACATGTTTTGTATGATCTAAAACGCACCATCGACTTGGGATCAATAGATTGCCAAAGTAGAGATATCAACTGATAGTCAACTCTCTTCCATCCCTCTTTCTCTACATCAGCCACATGATCAACTCTTGTGATAAGGTGATCAAATAATCATTGACCCAGAAACCTTATTTTTACTACACTGTGTCAGTCCAAATAATTTTTACCATTGAGTTTCTCCGAATGCGATAGTTGGAGAGCTAGAGAAGGCAAAAGAAATCAAATTTTTCTTAGAACTTTCTCCCTTCACTACTCGCTCCATGAAAAGAGAAGTGTGCGGCCATAGGAAGATGAATAGCACAAAAAAGAAAAACAAGAATTAGAGGAAAAACTTGAACAGATTGTTCTCTTCGCAAAACTTGAACAAATTATTCAAGAGACAACATAACAAATTGTTCAAGAAACAAAAAGAATGTATTTTAAATAAAGATAAGGTTTCGACTCACCAGATGTAGCATAAATCCTTAACCAGAGAAGATGCTCACCAGATGTAGCAGAAATCCTTAACTAGAGAAGATGATTGTCTCCGATACTATGAAAACTAGGGTTTTCAGAACTTTGGAGAAGGGAACAAACAATTTCATTGTATATTGATTCACCCTGATAGGTTTGTTTACATGAACTACTTATGGGGAAACTAAACCCTTAGATTATAACTATTAAGCGATCTAAACCACACATTACATAAAGTATATGACCCGCATATTTATGATATTACATATGAGTTACATATTAAATATATCTATATTAATAACATTTTAGCAAATATGCTCGGTAACAAGATTTAAAAACTCACCTCATTCGGTGCGGGTTGCATTTACACAGAGACCCTCTACTTATGGAGGGGAAAAATAAAGTGCAATAAGTTACCGAAAAACTATAATATAGAATAAACCAACACATAGACACATAAAAACCAATGTTATTATCCTGATATATGCAAAAAGGACACAAATTGGCAAATGAAGGAAAACCATACGAAAAGAATAATAAAAGAGACTAAATATCCCTCAATACCTAACATATCTAAATAATTGCAACACCATGATCATTAGAATCAATCAGGAACCATATCTAACTCATGCGGGAATGAGATTATCAAAATCCAAGCATCAACAGTGGAATAACTGGTTCACATTCCCACTCTATTGAAATTTACCATATAGAAACTTAAAAAGTAAAATGTGGAAACAAAAGCATTCCAGATGAGCTAATAGAGTTACTTTCAAACAGTTATTTATAGTGAATATATGAGAGAACCTCACACCATTCCTAGGTAGCTTCCAATTAAAAGCCTGCGCCTTCCTTGGTTATCAATCAGGATTAATGCAGATAATGCCCCTAAAAGTAAAATTTGTAATCAGATTTCCAAATAAGGAAAGAACATAAAACTCCAAGAGTGCATAAGAGTTTTATAACCTGAAAAGTTGGTCAGTCCAACATATAAGCTAGCTAATGCGCCATTAGTAATGCCCACATCATGAAAGGTCAAGGATGAGAAGTAAAGAACTCCATTTATTCCAGCAAATTGTTGAAGTATGAATAGAGATCCTCCAATAAAGGCAACTGGATACATGACAACCACTTCCAGATTTAGAACTAATAATATATTGAAAATGTTGAGAAAATCATAACAATAAAGATGGGACATCAATGAGATCAAACTATATAATAATTAAAGTTGAAGGAGAGAGAGTGCTTGAACATCCACTTGGCAAATTTTCATAGGAATGCTGTATTCTAGAATTCAGTTACCATAAAATTTTGAATTTTATAATAGCGGCAAATTTTCATAGGAATGTTGTATATGGTCATATTTAATTGCAATTTGCATTTTTATAATATTACTATCAAATGATTCATTAATGAAGTGAGTGGGCACACTTGGTTAATGATATATTTCCGAATAATATCATCATATAAAATTTTGATCATAGTTCGTAATTTTATTAGATTAACTACTACGTATTAATAACAATAACATTCTCATTCATGGCAAGTATGTGAAGCAAAGTTCCTGTTATTAAATTTGCCTTCCTTTTTCATTAATATACATATTAACTCCAATGCAATATGATTTTTTTATAATTGAAAAAAATGAATATAGAAATGCAATATGATAAATTTAACTACCTACATGCAAACATAATAAATATATCTACATGGTGTTTGATGATTATGTCTGTAAAACATATTGACAATAAATAGAATTATTTCAAATTGAAAATATATAGATAAAATATTATCTTTGTTGTATGTAAATTTTTAAAAATATAGGGAATGTGTGAATCAAAGAGTTAGTTAACAGAAGAATAGTGGTGGGACTGCCAGATAGATCCAGTAATTGATTTTTGATCTATGCCAAGATATGAATTTACCAAAGACCAAGCTTACATCTACTCCAATAACTTAACATGTAACGTTAGAGAAAGAGCACATTGCAAAAGTAACTCAATATAAGTTTAGACATCTAGGATAAAGTAACATTCTCAGTTTATTGTATCTGAGATAAACCTGTTTAAAACCAGATATCAAATTCAGCTCACTATTTAGTAACATAAATTGCTACTAATTTGTAAATCCAATTCACAATCAGGATTAGATACACTAACTGCAGCAAAACTGATAAATCAGTAAAGTATTGCAACTTGCAACTCATATTCTTTAAGGTTTCTAATACACAGGAATTGAAGTCTGAACTATGTCGGGTCACCTACATAGTCTCTTGTCACCCTTTGCACATTCTAATGTGGCATCTGTACTTCTCTAACAGCTTAAGCTTTTAGGATAAGGGGTTTAACCAATCTAACTTAAAGAAAATTATGAAAACACCATTTAAAGTAGATAAATAATTAAGCAACATGTATTACTTTTGCTGCAGAACCAAAAGGAAGAAAGGATAAATTATTGGAGCAGCTACTAGTGTATAATTTTTTTTAAAAGAAAAAACAGCATATAGCTAGTACATAAATTTGCATGTGTCATCTACCTTTCTTGTGGGGCTCCTTAAGAAGCTCCAGCCAGCTAGTGTTCTGAATAGTAATATCATCTTTAATAACATTCTGGATCTCTTCAATAGATTTCTCAACTTCTGACTCACCCCAAAGAGTTCTTATAACCTTCTTAGCTTCATGTACTCTTCCAACCTAGAAAACTAGAATCTATATGGGAACATAAGAAAATTTGTTAACCATGAATCATTTATGGAACCAACATTACCTTCCAAAGCCAGCGGGGACTCTCAACAGCAAATTGCATGCCAAATATGAGAAAAAAACCAGGGCTACAAGCTATATAAAACATTGTTCTCCACCTATACGATGAAATTCAGTAATTTGAGAAATCACAGCAAGAATGGAAGAATAGGAATGGAACAAGCACTAAAATACATAGCATTCAAAAACAGTAGACAAATTTTGCCAAAAAGACAGCTGACATGATGCTTGGGGATTTTACTAGGACAACCACTTGGAAATAACATGGTTGAAAATGAGGTAAATGATAAAAGAGCTGAAGGGAACACATATAACACATATATCGACCAAACCAATATGAGTTCCCTGTTGGTATCTTTCAGAGGTCATCATTTCGAATTTACCCATGAAATCTAGCCTCATCTTTCCTAATGGTGCCAATATGTGTACAAAGTGGGCGCTTAAGCTCTATAGATTATGAGTTCAATACTCACTAAATTAAAAAAAAAAACTTTACCCATGAAATCTAGGCTCAACAAGAAATACAGGTTGATGTTGGGACAAAGTAAAAAAAATGAAAATAGAAAAGAAACAAAGATAATGACTTATTAAGGAATCCTAGAAAACAAAACAATGATGACTAAATTCAATGGAAGTCACACAAAAAAGAAATACAGTCATTAATTTTACCTGAAATAAACCTAATTTAAAAAATTAAAATTCAAATCTCAACCAGTCAAACATGATAGCTACATCTGGATGTTGATTTTGCTAGCTTCCATTAACCACATTAAGTTCAAGAGAAGCAAATAGAATGTTGTTTCAACAATTGATTATAATCACAATAGAATAAAGTTATTGAACATGAATCATAATAGAATAAAGTTATTGACCATGAATCATAATGAAATAAAGTTATTGAACATGAATCATAATAGAATAAAGTTATTGACCATGAATCATAATAAAATAAAGTTATTGAACATGAAGGAATTATCATGATCTGTGGATATATCCATTTAATTCTGCGTTAGTTGAAGATAAGAATCAGGTTCCTTAGGAAACAGACTTTCTATATGCAAAATTCCCCAATCATAATCACACGTATTAGAAGTAATGAACAAGATCTAAAAGGATATTGATTGTAGTTAGAAAATGTGCTGGATAGGCAAGATATATGTAGGGTTTTTTGTTCCCCAAGAGGTTATGCTTCATAAGACAAGAGGCTGAGAAAGAAAAAACACAAGAAGATAGGGGAGGGATTTAGACAAGTTACTTCTTTTATTTTCTGATTATGATGATGGCACATATGTTAGTGTTGGAAATCTAGTACATAATATAAGTCATGTTTGTAGTCTATTGCATGGCATTCTTATAGCAAATATACCACCATAAAAAGTATGATTAACATTTGAATCCTCCATTATTTCATACAATTTCTAATATGTCAAGTGTAAATTATAGTTTTCAAAGGCAGACCATCCTCACTATGGCTTATTCTTAGGTCAAAATAAGGATGCACATGAAATGAGGAATAAAAAGAAAGGACAGAAGTTAGGATCACTGAATATGAATCATCATCTCCATCAATCAATAGTCTCATTTTTCCTCAAATCAGTAAGGGAGTATTCCTTTTTCTCACCCAGGAGAAAATTATTTAGCTAGTATATGAGATGAAAAAATCCACCTTAACATCACTTTTTATACACAAATTTATGAGTTGCTAATGAACTTACTAATAGATATCCTACTAGTTGAGGAAATTATCACAACCAAGCAAACTCCTATAGAAGTGTTAAGAATCTGTATCATACATTTTTCCCCTTTGTATTAAACAAACAGAGAGATATGAGGAAGGAAAGTAACCAACTATCCCAGGTCAGCTAGATAATGTTTGGTTCAGTTTAAGGTGATGATAGGGGAGCACTAAACTTACTCCAAATACAATAGCTAGCCGTATGGCATTAGAGTGTTTGGGGGGAGAGGAATAGGAGATGTTTCAGGAGTAGTGCAATACCGACAAGGGTCTTAGCTACACAAGCAGTTGTAGCTTTCACTTTCTTTACTACTCATAAGCCACCTTGAAGAGGCTTAGAGTAGGATCTTTTGGTCTTTTGGTTTTGGTGGTAAATAGTCATACTGTTTATAATTACTATATACTTATACTTCTTTTCTATACTTTTTTCGTACATCCCTTTGGATGATATTTTGTATCATTTCAAATTGGTGAAATGAATGCAATGTTATCTTTCAAAAAAAAAGGTGATGATAGGGGAATTGATCAGATAGGTTCGATATGAATGAGTTGATTAACCTTCATCCTACATGTATAAATAAACTTGGAAATAAAAGTTAAAAAGTCAAGCTCAGTAACACTCTGACGCACTAGTCAGCAGTCACCAGAGGTATCTAGTGCAAATTATCCTTTTAACCAACCAAAACGAGCACAGTCTGATAACAGAACATTCCATTTATTTCAACTATTCGTCTTCCAAATCAGATATGTTTCTAAGTTCTATAGACCTGTGCAAGCATCAAATATTGCCTACCTTTTTAGGTGCACTTCAAAGAGCTAAGACAAAATAAGTTCATCAGGTTAGGAACAGATTGCCACAAGAAGAAGACAGAAAATGAACCTGGGAGAGGATATATTTATTAGAGTGAAAATCATTGTTTTACAAAATGTTGTACCAACTTGAAAAGCATATTTCAGAGTTGAGTAGTTGACTACATTGAGTAATTTGATTTTAGTCCTTTGAAATCTTGAAAATGAACCTGGGAGAGGATATATTTACTAGAGTGAAAATCATTTTTTTTACAAAATGTTGTACAAACTTGAAAAGCATATTTCAGAGTTGACTACATTGAGCAATTTGATTTTAGTCCTTCGAAATCTTGAAAATCAGATATAACATCTATTTACTTCGGTATGTTTACTTTACCAAAAAAAAGAAACTAACTTTAGTATGATAAGAAAACATCACAATATACAAGAACTAAATTACAAAATATTGATTCGTCACATCTGATGAACAAGAACATTAATATATAAAATGCAAGAACTAAATTATCCATTAGAAACAATAAAATATGTCATGCAAGATTAAATAAAAATAATTGACTAAGATAGGTGCCTCACCAATGGGGATCACTTTCAGAAGGAATTCCTAGAGAAAGCGATGCAATTATCCCAAGACAGGTCCCAAGTTGACAAAGAGTTCCAAGGGAACCCCTATATTTTGTTGGAGAAACCTATATTGCAGAAATTCTAGAAATTATGAGTCTATACTGATGATATAGAAAAGGCTTCCTATAGTATAAATTACATGAACATCAGAAAATGCATGTTAGTTTGCATATAACTTATCCCAAAAGCATAAACTATTAGGATAAAACCTAGCGTGTACTTTTATATTCTTAACAACAGTAAATCGGCTACAATGTTGTCTCTCTGTCACCACAACTACTTAGCTTTTCACTTTTTGAGTGTTGAGCCCAAACATGAAAACACAAGTTTGCCTATGAAGTATGGATTGTGGACGATGAATGCTACAGTCACAACTTCTTTTTCTTCTGTATTCTTTAACCTGGATATTCCCCTCTCTTCCAAATTTCTTACAATGGATTTTCCATTTTATTTTTCTGCTTTTCAAATCTGTTGACCTAGAACAGCAGGGGTTAGTTAGGATTGGTTGTGCTCAGAGGAGATAGTGTGATTGATTTAGTTGATATCCATCACTTCTAGTTGATCTCCAATCATTTCCAATATTTTTGAACATGAATCCAATTGTTTCCAGTTGATTTGCATTTCCTTATTGTTGAATAATGGTTACTATATAATTTCTCAGGAATGAATAAATCACTCTAGGTCAATTGTTCACCACTTTTTAGGCCTTCTACAAAAGACCCTAGTTCTTACTACAAATAACTATATCACTATATTACTTGTCATTGTACACAAAATATACGTTCCTCTAGTTAGAACAATTAGGTTCTATATGGGAGATTGTGGGTTCAATACTCATTGAGTTCTAAGTTCGAAAAAAACTATATTACTTGTCATTATTTTTTATCAACAACGAAGAGAATATAAAATCCAAGTGACTGTGAAAGGTAACATTTTTATAAATTTTCAATGGAAGCACAAAGAAACTCAAAGTAAATGAGATTAATTTTAAACTAACAAATACATGGTGCAAAAAATAGAATCGATAATAGTAGTAAATATAGCATAACTTGAAGTTTGCTGGATCAAAATTTCCTAACAATAGCAACTCAAAGAACAATGATATTTGTTACTTCATGTTTAATGCTTTTATGAGTAAAATGTGCTGCTGATGGTATCACTTTAATTTATTTTTGTAACATCACCTCTGATATATAAAGTGGCACAAGAACAGTATTTGCACCAATCCCAAGGCCAACAAGAAATCTGCCCCAAAGCATTTCATCCAAATTGTGTGCTTGAGCACTGTAAGGAACCAATACCGTAGTTATAATTCATGCAACAACACATTGCCATATAGTGGACGCAATCCATAGTAAGAACAAGAGCAAAGCAACTGAGAAGTAACAAACAAAAAGTGTATTGCTTTTATGATTTATCATAAAAATAAATTGTATTTGACATTTTGTGCACAATAAAGGGAACAAATACTATACTTATTATACAAGCAATGTTGATAGAGAAAGAGACATTAAAGAAGAGTGATATCAGTTAGATGCATTTAGTTATTAAGCAGAAGTGCCAGAACAACCAGAAGTAAAATAACAACCAACCATCAGGCATATTACAGTAATAACAAATGAATTTGCATGGTATCCTTTCAAGCATTGAAACTTCATAAAGAATATGTAAATTTAATATGAAATCCGAGAATAAAATGATAATAATATACAAAGATAATAGAAGTGAACCTTAAAAGTGCCCCAAGAATCAATGGTATTGTATCAAGTTGAAAAGTGCGCCGAGAACCAAATTTATCAACAAGCGAAGCAACACTTAAGCTTCCAATAAAGGCACCAGCAATAAACATGCTCACCACAAGTCCTTCAAGAAAAGAATTTCCTTCAAAACCAAGCTCATGTGCTATAGCTTCAATGGGACCATTCATCACCCTGCAGATATATCTTCTTTTTTAACTTTTGCAATCAAGACAAGAAAACAAGCCATATATTAAAATGCAGGTAGTTTATAAAACTCTTTTCTTTTTAGGAAAAGGAAGCGCCTCAAGCCGCTGCCTAGTTTATAAAACTCTTTTGCTTCTATATAAATTAAAATGTCCCTAAATTCCCTATGGCAGGCACAAAAAAAAGGCACCAAGCCAGGTACAATATTATCAAATCAGCAACGCATTCTATAAGTAACATTCATGATATTCAATGATTGATTTATAGAAAGCACATCAAAACATGATTTTGGTAATATATGCAGTGGTTTCAAATTCAAGTTTAGAAACTCTGCGTCAATGGAGTATGGATGTTGGAAATTTGTATGTGGAGTTAAACGTAAAAAATTTGTATATACTAACTAACTCATAGCTCATGGAGATCTTTACTTCTCCAAAATAAAGTAGCACTCTGTACTCGTTTGAGCCAACACTCTAAGAGGCGCATGCTCCTCTGCACCACAACCAAGTAGGCAATGCCTGGGGGCATTTTCGGCTCAAGAATTAAATCAAATTGATAAAAAATATGATCAATCCAATGTTGTCAAATTGTCAGCTTCCGTTTTCTCAAAAATTTAACGTCCACATAATCACAGGCCACGCCAACTATAGGCGAACCATCTTGGCCTATGCAGAAACTGTTCCATATCAATTATAAAATCATACATTTCCAAACCATGGTTTCCTCCGACTCGACAAGAAGCACAAACTGCACAGACCACGGAGAAGACGGGCGCCATGAACTCACCCAATGTGATAGCCGAAGAGGAAATTGGCCATGGAGGCCGTGAGCGCATGAGGAAAAGCCGACAACCAACCGAGGTCCAAGCTTTGGGCCGTTTGCTGCAAGTCACTGCTACTCCCCACTTCTGTGACCTCAGAGGCACCCGAAAATAATTCAGAAACGGTCGGAATGCAAAGGAAAAACAAAAAAGAAAAAGCCACGAAACGAGATAGCTGACCCGGGCGTTGCGATTTCCGGTCCTGATCAGAGGATACGGGAGGAGGCGACTTGCTTGCGCCGGCAAGGCGGAGGCTCTTGGGAGCAGGAGGACGAAAGCGGAAGCCGAGTGAGCCCTTGCCTCTGCAGAAGATCGTAGGGTTGAGGAGGAGGCGGGGTCGTCGCGGAGACGGGGTGTCGACGCCGTTGGTGAGGGGGCGGGGCGGACACAGCACGGCTGCTGAGTGCATTTTTTTCTTCCATCGAATGCGAGGCTGCGGAGCTCGCAATTTTGAGGCGGCGAAGATATTTTCCATTTTTGAGTGGGTTATCAAAAGAACCAGAATAAACTTTAAAGAGAAAATATTATGTTGTTGAAAATTTTTAATTATTGGTCTTTAAAGTTCAAATTTTTTTACTTTTTACCTAATCCTCGTGAAAGAGCGTCGCATCTCCTTCTCCGCCCGATCCTTCTGGGCTGTCATCCATCTTCGCTTGCAGCCTTCTTCGACGCTCATCCTGACGACCTCGGAAAACAGTGGAGCCATTTGAGCACGAATGAATCTGTTCGCCTCGATCTCTACTTGGGCGTGACGGCGTTGAAGGCGGAAGGCATTGCAGAGCTGGTGCTTGTACATGGCCAGCGACGGACCACTGGATTTTGCTTCTTTTTATATGAGTTTCAAGAGGATGATGTCCAGGTAATGTCATCTCATTTGGCCCTTCTCTTAGAGTTTGTCCCAATGGGACACGGGCTCCTAAGCTTGCCGGAGACGGAGCAATAGTGAGCGAGCTAGAGCTGGAGCAGTCACGAGCACTTGAGCTCACCGGAGATGGAGGAGTCACGAGTGAGTGAAGCAACATTCATATCATGTAAGCTACTGATACGATGAGATAAATACTTAATTCATCAAAGAAAGAGTCTGGGAAAGTGATGACTCCCAGTTTTAAACCAAGTATCTCCAATGTATAGAAAACATTCATATCATCTAAGCTACTGAATACCTTCATAAAAGAAAGGGCTTGAGAAAAGCAGGAATGAGTGAAGCAACATTGTCTAAATGCCAAGGATTCTCTTAACTCACTGTTGCATTACATGTTCAGATCTTGTATTTGCTGGAAATAATGAAAGTTTAATTAAGTTCAAAAGGGACACGGAAAATATGAGATGAATGCAATTGGGTTCTTTCACAGCTTCCTTGCCACAGAAATCTATCAAGACAAAGATTATGGTGAAGAAGGCTAATGCAATCTCACACAGAAGTTCAGTTGAAAATGTTCTTTACCTCAACAAGAAGACTAGCATTTTTTTTTTCTGCGTAAGGTTCATGCTAAAAGAACCTTAAGATAAAATTAAAAGGAACTTCAAGCTTCGGATCAATTACAACAGAAGTTTGGAGTCCAAGTTGATGGCATGAAATACACTTCTGGGTACGTTTTTTTTCACTTGGATCAGGAGCATTTTCTTAGGCATGAAAGAAGTAACAGACTGGCATCATCGTCGGCAAAACTTGAATATGTTTGAGCTCGTTTAGCCACATCAC
Organism: Thalia dealbata; assembly: GCA_030544415.1. NCBI lineage: Eukaryota > Viridiplantae > Streptophyta > Magnoliopsida > Zingiberales > Marantaceae > Thalia > Thalia dealbata. The sequence continues at coordinate 19,009,133 of CM060458.1, forward strand.
AAGTCATTTGGCTGGGAAAAAAACTTTAAAGATATTGGTGAGAAGCAGGAGGAACAAGGTTACGATGTGAACCAGCTATTGCAATTGCAAAGAATTGAATTAATCACAAAGAACTCTGCATTTCAATCAAGCGCCACTTCCTTCAGGAAACAATTGAAGATGGTGAAGTAGTTTAGCTCAAGTATTTTCCAAGTGAAGAACAAGTTGTTGATGTTCTAACAAAACCTCTTCAAGAAAGAATTTTGAATAATTCACAGAAATGCTAGGAGTTCAGGAATTATGCGCGGTGAGTAATTATGTGCTCTTTTTTACATTCTTAATTATCCACTGCCCTGCTTTGTAGGTTAACTATCTTTCTGCAAATCCGTGATGTTGACAGTTATTGCAATTTACAAAAGTAAATTTTGCTTGTGTTTCTTCATCTCCCTTTGTTCACCTCTACTCTACATTCATCACAAGCTTCAAAGCAAATGAACCCCCAATATATATATGTATCTTGCTGTTTCCTCAAAGAAGCTAATAGGTATGTACAGCATTCATGTGTGTATATTTGAATGCCAAAAGAAATTGACAAGAACAACGGGGATCTCTTTGCCCATCTCTATCTGTATGTTCACCAGATTCTTTTCTTTCTCTACAGTATATTACTTACAAGTGTAGAAAAACCTGAATGTGATCTATACATGCAGCTGGGCACTTTCAATTTATTTCTCATCCACCGAAGGATCGATGCACATCCAGAGAGGGTCTCAGAGATGTCCTGATTCAGCTTCACCGGATGCACATCGGAAAGTGCACGCATGCGTCGTGGGCCGTTATCTCCCGAATGCAAAGAATCATCAAAACTCAAGACACAAAGAATCAAGAGAATCGAGATGCCGTATAAACCTCTGTATAAATTAACCGGAGAAAGCCGCCGCCGGAGTCGAAACCTGCCGTATGCGCGGCCCGGGCTCGGCCGACGCCAGGCGGTGCAGCCTCGCGAAAACGCCCACCAGGGGGGCGGTGTTGTACGTGCAGGCCTCCGTCTGCATGTAGTTCCCCCGCTGGTCCCTGAACCTGTCGCGGGAATCGGGGCCACCGACGAGCGCCCCCGTGACGATGTTGGGGTTGTGGCCGCGCCGCCCGTACCAGTCGTAGTAACCCTGCATGCAGCCGATGAACGCGTTGCTCCTCTTGAAGGAGACGATGGAGGAGCCGCGGTGGTGGACCTTGAGGGGGAACCTGGGGCCGAAGCCGACGAGGTAGCTGGTGCGCATGGGGTTGGCACCCAGGACGTAGTCGACCTGGGACTTGGCGAGCCCGAGGAGGTCGCCGGGAGAGGCGAGGCCCGCGGGGCACTGCACGTGCTGCGGCTCACGGCCGGCGGATGCCTCCTCGCTCATCAGGCTGTCGGCGTAGGAGGTGAGGAGGAAGGCGGCGCCGGCTACGTACTGCATGTTGTTCCACTGGCGGACGTAGAGCATGCCGCCGGGGGTGCGGTGGACGTTGGCGGTGGCGTTGCTGTTGAGGCGGAGGCAGGCGCAGACGTAGTGCTCGGCCTTGGACTTGTACTGCTCGAGCACTTCTCTTTGTGCCTCCGACAGTAATTTCTCCTCCATCAAAAGCTGAGAGACATAAATTTATTAATTTTTTATACCTAATTAATTTATTTCTTATTTTTTTCAAATAAAATTCATGTCAGAATTTAATATATCATCGACAAATTTATTGACTTAGTTGAAAAAAATAATATATCTATAACCTGTATTTACCTGATGCACAATAATTGACTGAGTTGCATTATTAATCCCTACTAAAAGTCAACATATAAATAATATAGATATATATAAATTGAAACTGTTTTCAATTAAATGGGCCAAATTTAACAAATAATAATATTGATAAATTAGACGAGACAAATCATCAATATATATTTATTTGGAAAAAAATAAAAATAAAGTAGAATATATAAAAATTCTTTTATAACTGATATTTATCACCCCTTCAAACCCAATTAATACGGGGTCAAAAGTATCACAGGTATCCGAAAAAGTCTCCAACTTAAAATAAGAAGTGGGTGGCAAAATCTAAAGATGTGGGACTTAAAAAGTTTTTATCATTCACTATTCTTAGTTACGCATCGTTGACTGATTAATTGATCATCAATTGATTGCATGCTTTAAAGCGGTCGTAAACAAACAACCCGGTCTTCCATTTCATCTAATTATCCAGCTCAATTAATGGGCAGCTCGGCGATGACATCAATCGCTGTCTCTCACCGGCGGTAACACGATCTCGTTGCTTTCACAAGCACAAGTTATGACTCACCCATCTCCTTGCAAATTTAACCCTTTTCTAATTAATAATAATAATAATCTACGACGCATTAAAAGTCCTATTGACCTACTTAAAATATCACAAATACTTTTCCTCCCCTAATTTTTTATTAATCTTAGGATTAATTACTACACCTTCCTTATATCTCCCTCTTATATTATTATAAAAATTAATTCTTATTTATTTAGTCTAAGATAATTATAATTATATAATTTTAAAATATAAGATGATAGAATTAAAATATAATTTTAGCTAATTATCTATGATCATCTCTTTCAACTGTTGTTAAACTATAAAAGATAAATTTTAAAATTCTAAAAATAAAAAAAGGGATGTGGACGGTTGGCCTTTCTACTGTGCATGTCATGCTCCTATTCATGTGTCGCATGTGGCAAGAGAGGTGAAATGTCACCACCCATCATTACTTGGTAAAATAATATGGCACTTTTAATCTCCTTTTAGGAAAAAAATAAAGCTGCTTTGGTGCAACTTCCTTCCTTCCTTTATATATATATATACGTCTCAATTCCGTGGCCTCTAAGCAATACAAAAACTCTCCTACATATCTACTCCTAATTAATCACCTCGCTAACTAATTTAACAACTGAGATTAATCGATTCAGCAGATGCACCAAATCAAGACTTTTTTTTTGTTGTTAACTTTGCTTTCTAGATGAGATGTGTACGTTGTGGTTGGGAGGAGGAAATGGTCAAATTTTCTCACCTCCCTTTCCCTCCTCGTTTAATTATTAATCAACTTCTGTGCGATATTTTTGTCTCATTAATGAGGAGGAGGAGGAGGAGATGATTCATTAATCAATAGGGGATTAATTACCTGCGAGGCGAGGATCTGGACGCCGGCGAACTTGACGTCCCAGCTGAACTCCGTCATCGCCCACCCCGTCCCGCCGAAGCCGTCGGCGTTACGCACCGCGTAGTCCAAGTACTCCGCCCCGCCCGTCGCCCTGTGGAGCCACAGCGCCGCCCACAGCAGCTCGTCCTCGTACCCGCTCCACGACGGGTAGTACCGCTTCGCCTCCAGGATGCTGCCGTCGTACTTCCCCCGGTACTTGTCGGCGAACTCGAACAGCTGCTCATGATGTTTGCATATATAGTTATATGCTATCACCGTACGACGCCGGATTCGTGATCGATTTGGTTGGGCTAGAAGAGTGGTTTCTTACCTGCTGGGCGTGCTGCAGAAGAAGCTCCGAGTAATGAGGATTGGAGTCGCGGAACACGATGGAGGCTGCGGCCATGGCCGCCGCCGTCTCTCCGGCGACGTCGGAGCCCGGGTTCTCGGCGTCGATCTTGTACGCCTGCCGGGAAGTCGTCATGTCCTCCGGCCGCTGCCAGCAGTAGTGGTCGGTGTCGCCGTCGCCCACCTTGATGAATTAATTAATCGATAGCATGAGCGGTCTGAGCTCTTCTTCTCCGACGATGAGAAGATAAATATATATATGCATACCTCGACCCAGAGGACATAAGGATGGGTGTGGGCTTTGATGAAGTAATCGGTGCCCCACTTGATGGCCTCCAGAGCGTGGCGGTACTCGCCGGCGGCGGCGATCTCGTCGCCGTAGTCGATGACGCTCCAGGACAGCATCGTGACGGTGAAGGCCATCGGCAGGCCGAACTTGACATGGTCGCCGGCGTCGTAGTATCCTCCGACTAGGTCGACCTGCGCCAGCCGAACACAAACGTTTCAGAAACCTAAATCCTGATCTACGCGTGCGGTCTCGACGGGGACGGCGAACATTGGCGGACGAGGGAGGACGATCGACTCACTCCCTGCTGGAGGCCGTCGGTGAGGCCGGAGTGACCGCGCCAGGCGACGCGCTGGCTGTAGGGGAGGCGGCCGGAGCGCTGCGCCTCGAAGTAGAGCACGCTCTTCGACAGCGCGTCCTTGTAGTCGAAGGACGCGGACGCTGCGGTCTCCCCCGAGGCGGCGGCGGCCACGGCGGGGAGGAGAACGCAGAGTAGAGCGGCGCACCCGTACCCCGCTGACCTCGTCCGTCCTCTCTCCGCTCCTCCCATAATTCTCTTCGCCTGCAAAGCGCAGAAGGCGAAGAGGAGCAGCACATAAAAGAGAAAGCTCCTCTTCCTCTGGCTCACTTATACGATGTCGGGAGAGGGAGGAGGGTCATGGAAACGCACTTGAATAAAGAAGGAGGAGAGTTGGAGAAGTCAAAGTTAAGCGATCGAACAGCCACGCACAGGGCTTTGTGGCGATCGATGGATGGGGCCGGGTCGAGGAGGAATCGGCCGGAGGGGGTGGTTGGTTGACAGGATCAACAGCTGCAATCCATGACTGAAGAATAAAAAAGGGGGAGGAAGAGGAGGAGGAGCAGGGTCAGGGTTGGTGAAGGAGATGGCGTCAGGGACGCGTCAGGCAATACGATGGGGACGATGGAAAAAAAAAAAAAAGGAAGAGAGGAGGGAGGAGGGGCTGCGTCGTGCAGGTCTAGTTCATGGTGGGAAGCGGACGAGGAGGAAAGGAACAAAAGTTGGAAGACGAAGGGAAGACGAAGGGAAGGGGAGGGAGGCGGTTCTCCAGCTGCTGGATTTTTTTGTCGTGTAGTTGGATTTGACCAACGCGGGGTTTCCGATCGGTCGCGGTCAACGGCGGGCAGGGTTTTGGCCCAGCTTGTCGGTGGGGGGCCACGTGGATAGCTCTGAATTGATCAGGATCGACGGTCGTGATTCATTTTCCTTTTGTTAAAAGAGGAGGAGCTCCAGATGTTTAATTCCGTGTGATGGCTTATTTTATTTTACGGTCAATTTAAATATATAAATATATTGTAATTGATTTTGCAATTATATAAAAATGGTGGGGCCAAACACATGGCAATTAGCCCTGCAATTACGTGTTAATTTCAAACTTGGAAAAATAAGGAGAAATTTCTGGTAGAATATTTGACACTCTTTCAACCTCTATATATATTAATGTTGTTGAATTGTGAAAAGGACCAACTAACTACATTAATTAAGATTTTAACCCTCACGGTCTTTTACAGATTAGACCAAACAAAGTTACACTGCATGCATCAGCACACAGAATTAAGATCATTTGATCAGAAAATTATGTTAGTATAAAATTAGCCTAACCATCACATATCTCTTAACTGAAAAAATTATAATTTTTTTTTTAAATCAAACATCATATGGTCATGGATGGAATAAGTATTCACAGTGTTAAATAATAAATCATTAAATTGAGTGATAAATCTAGTGTTTATTTAGCAAAAAAAAAAAATCAACCTGAGAATAATTAATCAAGTGCGTATGTTACGGATGGTTCAGTGATGGTTTGATTTCATTTAAGAAAGTGATGGGGAAGGCCCCCTCTACTTTAATGCCCTTGATTAAGAAGAAGAAAAAAATACTAGTGATTGACACTTCTCAGATCAACTCAACTCATTCCACCACATACATTTTGTTTGGTTGACCGTTCAAACTTTAGAATTTTCTTTTCAAATATTTTTTTATTAATTTATATACAAAATATACGATTACTTACCATAATATATTTTAAATTAGCTGATTTTTTAAAAAAATTAGTAAATTTTCAGAACCTAACTGCTCTGATTGATCCAAATAATGTATACTGTCATCTTTTATATGTGTATATATATGAACTCTGAATTAATTTTCTAAGAGGAAGTGGTTGGGAGGTACTTCTCAAAACCTAAATAGAATACTTGACTCATATACGATTTTAATAATCTAGAGTCTAATCCTACCAATTGAATTATATATAGAAACAACTAAGTTTCGTACGTATACTTCTATTTTTACCCACGTATGTAGACTTCAAAGACACAACTGATCATTGAATGAATTTGAGATGAATACAAACAAAATAGAAACTATTTATGATAATTTTTGTAAGTTAGCTACGGAATATGTCGATTGAATTTCACATGTATTATTGAGAATAATCCTAAAAAGTTTGGTCACTGGATGCCAATACCACCATATATCAACATGCCATAAACAATTATGATTTTTTTTAATAAAAAAATTATCATTTGAAGTAGAAGAAAAATATATATTTTTATTATATAATATAAAAATAATTATTATTTAATAAAAGATAGCTGTATAATGTAATAATAAGATACTGTATATATCTAAACAACTAATGAAGTAGTAATAATAATAATAAGCCAGAAAAGAGATGACAAGTAAATTAGTTTTAGAAGCAGCAGCAGCACAAACGGAGTAGAGGAACGAATTAATTAAAGGGGGGGAGGGAGGGATTAAATGAAGGGGAGAGGAGGAGTGCAGTTAAGTTTAGAACGATGAGGGGCAGCAAATGGAGGGAGGGACGGCAGGAAAAGGATGAACATGAAAAGGAGGTGCAGCACATCGAGTAGTAGTCGTCGTTGTTGTTGTAGTTGAGGAATAAGACATGGTAATATATTTGCATGCGAGATAGATATATATATAGAGAGAGAATTAAGGTGGGGAATGCAATGCAGCGCAGTAGGTGAGACAACAACGTCGAGCACTTCAACTCCATCAACTCCCCCGGCCCCCATATTTATACTTCCTCATTAATACGCACATACATACACCTCCTTCTTCCATCCATTAATTGATTAGTTAAAAGATAATTAAAAGCAAGGGGAATGAAGAATGGAGAGTTACACCTCAATACTACTGCTATTCTAACTAAATATACTCAGCGGATCGTACTAATATGACTTGAGTTATAAATGCACGGTCATGTTAACTTTTTAAAGATTTCTTGCTAGATAAATGAAACATATGATTTATACTATAATAATAAAGATGATTTGATTAAATTATATAACATGAAGTTTCACTACGTACTATATTTATTAATATATAACTAATGGTGGAGATATATATCTTTGACATGACTCATCTAATTTAATATCTTTCAAAATATAGAGCATGGACTTGGTTTTGAGAATTACTTATTAGGGAGGGGAGGGGGGCGGCTGTGCTTTCTTGCAAGCTTAAGAAAAATAAAGTCCTACAAATTATATGCAAATATAATATATTTTACTTATTTCTTCACGTCATTAAAAAAATTATTATTGATTTTTTTTTCAAAAAAAAGAACCATAATTTTTATTTTTTACAATTCCCTAACTTTGAATTTTATAACTTTAAAAACTTTGGCGAGTAAAAAAAGAAGGAATCAATTCCTAATCTATTCTCTAAATAAGTACACGTGTATTTAATTAGGATTAGGAGGTAGATTAATAAATCTATCTCCTAATTCTTCTGCACCAAACAAAACCTTAAAATATTAACGCTAATCAGTATTTTTATTGACCAGTAAATATTATTATTTTCCTCAAGTTTGAAGTTTATTATTATTACAGGGATGTGAGAAAGGTCAGTGGCCAACCACTCTCCAATTCATTATTGGAAAGTCTTAATCATGTATTCTTGCAATAACTTTCAAGTGCTCACTGAATATTTTACCTATATAGATAATATAACATAGTATAATTCGAGATATTTTACATTCAGAGCAAGTTTTCATGAACAAAACATAATTAACATCCTTACACCTTGTTAGAATAATTGAGTTTTAAAAAAATCAATACAAACTCCTCCAATTATAAATTAAAAACTTCAGGAATCAATTTTTCTTTCAAAGAAAAGTTATTTTCTTTTGATTCTAGAGGTTATATTCCTTGATTTTACCAAAGATACTATAATCCATATTTTTCTCTTTTATAAAAACAGTCATAATTTTCTAATTATGATCAGAAGAGTTACCTAATATGTTTAACTAGTATTATATTTTTGGGTAGGTGATGTAGATAAGAAATTTGAATGATAAACCTAGTTATTTTATTGGTTGAAAGCTTCATTAAATACTCATCCAATTAAATTAATTAACTTGCTTTGACCACTCTAACTTGCCCTAATTAATTAAAGGCAAATTTTATTTTAATGTAGGACCCCCTCCTTCCAAAAAAAAAAAACTATAGTTTAAAAAATGTCAATTAGTGCCTAAATTTTAAGGATGATCTATTTTTTTATTTTTTATTTTTAAAAATCACCGCCAATAATTGAAAGAGAGAAATGCAATTGTTTGTTGCATGTGCAAAACATGTTATTTTTTATCAACTCTAAAGGATGATCTAAATTTATATTATTAAAATATATGAAGTATACTTAATTATTTTTTTAAAGATGCATGATTAGATTTTGTAGACTAAATTATAACTAGCTGTAAACTTCATCACCTAACTAATTGTTTTTTTCTCTCTATTAAATTAATTGTAGAATAATTAATTGATCTTGTAGCACCGTATCACAACCAAGTTAATATATATATTATCATCATTGGATGCTAATTTGGTAGTGTGTTTGACAAGTATATGAATTAAGAATATATCTAGTGCTTATATATATATATATATATTTGACTTGTTCCCTGCAAAAAGAAGAGCATTCACATCTACTAAAAAGAGGATTAAAAAATTCCAATTCTCTGGGCCACTTCCAAACAATAAATTAATGGATGAGCTATTTCTTTGCATGCATGGGAGAATGAATTCTCTCTATCAATCACAATGTTCAAGAGTGAACGAGTGAGAAAAGAATAGCAACATCTTTTTAATAATTCAAGCTACCTCTTGCTATTCTCTTCCTTTTCTTTTTCAAAAAAAAAGCCAGAGAGTTTTGGTTCATATTTGAATTGAAGACTTTTTTTTTAAATATTTTATGGGGCCTCTACTGACTTTGAATGATTTAGCTGTCTATTTAAAAAAAAAATACACATTTTTTAATTATAAATAATATATATTAGGAATAATTTGTATTATACCTCCCCTCTAATTACATCCTAACTTTAATATAGAGCAATTGTGCTGTAATTTTATTAGTATGATAGCTAAGTTTTGATTTGTGCTAATTTTACTAGTATGATAGCTAATTTTATTGGTATGGGGCGTTAGCAATTTAGTCTGAACTTACTTCTATTATATATACATGATCTATACATGTATATATAATAATTACAACCACAATAATAACAACAACCAGTTGTAAACCCTACAAGACATATAGACCTTATAATCATAAAAGTAAGTGTTAAACCTACGACAATTTACTTAGCCTTTCCCTTTCATCCAAATTGTATTTGTTCGGTCCACTTGAGTCTCAAGTCTAAAGATGGTTGACTCAGGTTTGGTAAGAGAAGCAAAGGAAGGAAGGCGACTGATGGATGACTCTTGACTTTTATAAATTTGTAACCCAAATTATTTACCTACCATCGTTAATATTATTATTGCAAAGAAACAAACAAGAATAGAAAGAGCTACTTGCGTTGCCAATTGTTGTTTCATGCTTGGGTTGTTGCGGCTAAAGAACATCCCAAACCATACAACAACAGAACAGCAACTAAATATCTAACACGCTTTAAACATTATTTTTTTTATGAAAAAAAAGAAGTAAGGAAACAAATAAAGAAATAAATTATAGCTCAATATATCTATTGGCTATATCTTCTATATCTATGAACATACTTTTTCCTTTAAAATTTAATCATAATACCCTTGTGACTTTAAGTATATTCTAAACACTATATCTTATTATTTGAAAACAATAAAGACCTCTTTATTAAGATTTTAAAGTAAGTAAAAGAAAAACTTTCCCTTTCAAAATTATAAAAATCTCAAATGAAAGAATTCTATTTAGTAGGGCTACATCCATCAACATCATCATTGAGACCAAGGTAGAATCTTATATTACCACTCTAATAAGCTATATATATATATATATATATTGCTACAATTACTAGCCCTTCTGCTATATATATATATATATTAAATTTGCGTGTCAAATATTACCACTTTAATAAGCTCAGAAGTTCATATTTCTAAGGACTTCTACCATATTAATATTATAAGACTGCTGTCATAGTAGATAGAATATAATTTGAACCAGTAATAATTCAACGAAAATGAATTCTTAACATCAACAGCAAAAAAAAGGAACAAATATTTGACTCCACTGACTTGGTTTCTTTTACAAACATGTGCACCAAGCGTCACACTGATGATAATAAAGTGGTGATAATTCATTGAAAAATAATTCAATTACGTCTATTCACATGAAGGCGACCTACCTCACTCCACAACAGTGTGCCTGATAGCGAGAGGTAAATGTCTCCATTGGAAATGACTGGGTTTGGTTGCAGGTGGAGCAGAAAAATAAAGCATATCAGTCTCAACTCCATCGTTTTCAGGCGAACTGATTAATAAAGTAAACTGCTGGGTTTATTCCTTTTTTTTTATATAATGAGGTCACAGAAGAAAACAAAGATAAATATCACCCTCCATGGCCATGTACAAGTTAGCTAAGCTGTGGCAGATCACGCTTTATACGTGGAATATGGAGTAGGAGCACTGCAGCTGATTGCATTAATTCCAAAGCTTGACAAAACCCAAAGAGTTAGATGACGTTTAAGTCGGAGCTGCCATGAAATGCCTCCTCCATAATTAACATCCTACCTAATCTCTATTATTGGCTGACTGACTTGGACTGATGGCAACAGGAGTGCAAATACTTATTAAAACCTTATGCTTAATTGATGTAAAACTCAGAATCATATGCTCTATTTAAAATTTAGGGCCTCGCTGTCGCTGTGCACATTTGATTACAATTTTTTTTTTAAAAAGGAACTTTTCAGATTTGCATATACTTAACCTGGTTGCAAGAAGGTGTTACTCTCCTGAGATCTGCTCACCATATTGTAGAACTGCCGAACAGATAGCATGAGTTTGAGAAGACAGCAATCAGGAATACATATAATAAAAAGCATGAGTTTTGGAACCCCACTTGTTGCTTGAAAATGATTCTCATCTGGATACTTCTTTGATATGATGGATAAAAATGAAAGCGGAAGCCGAAAGCAGCCTTGCCAACTAATACCATGCCCCTATTAGAAGTGAGGTCACAGCTGATTTTTCCAAGGCTGCAAAGAAAAATGAGACACGTAATGGACATCCACAATCCTTCTAAAACCTAATTATTCCACTTTAAACAATTAAGAAGATTGAAAACAAAATGTGATACATCAAAACTTTGCTCATTCACGGTTATGAAGTGAATGAAGCCGATGACAAACATCTTCCAGGTGACCAAACGTGAACCAATATTTGGGAAAGTAAATTCTTTTGACATTATTGCCCGAGGAAATTTCACTACTACTGGAATCATCGATGAGAATGAATTTATTGATTAATCATCCATTATCTAAACTGTTCAGGACCATCATACACTATTACCACAATTTTCCTTAAATTGATACTAGATTTATCTTAATCCTTGTGCCCGTACGCTACACCATTGCACTTTAGTAAGGATGCTAGGATCCAACTAAAATTTATTACAAAATTCATGCATTTCAAGCACTATGCTGACAACTAGAAAGTAAGAAAGCTGGAATCCTTTGCATGAAGCTCGGAATTCTTTTACTCACACCCAGTTTGTTTCAGGGTTCACTCAACTACAAGAGGTCATAAATCAATTGGTTCAAATCTCAACTGCTTTGTAGGCTTGTTTACTGGCCCATCTCAATCAAGACAAAATTAATTATAGCGGGACCTATAAACTTATAAATCAATTAGAGGTAATTAGGATGCTTCAAGCTTTTGCTAGTCTTAAAGGATTAAAAGCTTTTTTAAATGGTTGCCAAGAACATTTTTTCTAATAGTTTTGTAGATAGGAGGCTTATCTTGAACAACCTCCCAATTGGAAACTAAATTTTTAGGTTGTCTCTAAACTTGAAAAGACTTGATAATTGAGTATCATCATACATGTTACGATTGATTTGAAATGTAACAGAGGTTTTTAGAATTGCTTGATAAATAAGTATCAACACACACGAGTTAATGTACTTGTCGTCTATAGGTACCTTATACGGAATAGAATAATCTGTAATGTTGTTTCTTAACTTAATATTCACATAATTGATGTTCTAACGTATATGGTTTGAAACAAGCCCCTAAGGCATGGTATGAATGGCTTTCTAAATTTTATAATCATCAAAAATTAAATATGAGAAAAAGCTGATGTCTGAACTTCACAGAGCATGAATTATAATGTTAGTTCAAATATACATTAGTGATATTATAATGCATGTTAGATGAGTTCAAGATCACCATGGTGCATAAGCTACCCTTTGTAGCAGGCCTACTAATGAAGTAATATAAAGATCAAATATTTTATAAGTCAAGTCGAATATACCAAGGAGCTCATCAAGAAGAGTCACAATGCATGCTTGGCAATTGCGGAACCAAGAAAGATCAAAAGCAATATTGAGGTTTGATAGATGGTTCATTAAACTTCACTGCCTTTAAAATTTGTATATACACTACATTTCGATTTTACTCAATAGGATCTTGTAGTGGTAAAATATATCTTTATATACCTTAAAGTTCGTCCTGGCATTTTTTTTTTCTTTTTTGTGATTTTTAATTCTAGTTTCAAACTGTGTCAGAAGTCTGATACCAACTTTGTTGGTTGCAAGATTGATTGTGATAGCACAAGATGTCACACTCTCAATTAAGTTGTGATGCATTCGAGGGAATCACACTTTAATGGGATTGTGCGGTGTAGTGCCCAACACATTACAAGCCTATTTCCTCTGTTCTTACACAACGGATGCCAGGATTGTGAAGGGGAAAAATACAATCAGAGTTAGAGGAGGAAATGAAGATATATTTCAACTTAAAAACCTTAGTCCAATGGTGCAACCTCTCACTCACAGCTATGAAGGAAGGATCGTGGACAACACTCAACACGGTTCGATCCTTTGCCCTATAACTCTCGACCTTACTTTCTCTCAACCTTTATGATTGTTGATACTTTAGATATCTTTTGAAATATGAGATGAGATGCCTCCCGATGTCTATCTCTTCTTTGGTCCTGAGGTTCGGTTTATATAAATGACCAATACCCTATTTTTGGCATGACCAACTGTGATGGAGGACCATCATTGCCTATTTCATGTTTTGTGGTGATCCACTATCTATATTTCCTACAATTGCTCTCGTCCAAGTATCTTACCTTAACCAAGTCTTACTCCACACAATTCAGCAAAGACCAATTTCATGTTTGACTTGGGAGGCGTGATGGGTGACCAGTGTGGTGCAACACTCAATCCCAGACCCACAAATACATCTAAGGAGGCTCAGTATAGTGTGAAGCACATGGACCAAGGATATGGGCCACCCTACTTAGGCCACCTAAGGTCCACACGCCCAGTAACCTTGGGGCTCAATAGGGTATGCTTGGGTCAGTTGAGCATGCGATCAAGTCAAGTGTGGAATGATCTTTACTAAATTATGTAGTATACCATAAAAGACTTAGTCAAAGCAAGATACTTGGGCAAGAGAAATTGTAGAAAGTAAAGATGATGCTCCACCACAAATCAGCCATACTAAGAATAGGCCCGCATGAAGCTTGGAGGAGCATGCTTATAAGAGGCAAGGATGATACTCCATCATAAGTTGGTCATGCAAAAATAAGGTGTAAATCCTTTATATAAACCTAGAAATCTCAAGATCAAAGAAGAGATAGACATTGGGAGGCATCTCATCTCATATCTCAAAATATCTTTGAAGTATCAACAATCATCAAGATTGAGAGAGAGTAAGGTAGGGCAAAAAATCATACTGTGTTGAGTGTTGTCCATGCTGTGAGCGAGAAATATATTCTTTTCCACTCCAAACTCTAATTGTATTTGTCCCTTTCATAATCCTGACATCCATTGTGCAAGAACAGAGGAAATAAACTTATAATGCGTTGGGCACTATGCAATAAACTCCATTAAATGATGTGATTTCCTTTGATGCATCATGATTTATTTAAGGGTGTGATAATGCTCTGATACCAACTGTCATACCCCTAATTAAGTCGCAATGCGCTTGAGGGAATCACATCATTTAATAGGATTGTGCAACCTTGTGCCCAATGCGCTGCAAGCCTATTTCGTCTTCTATTCCTGCATAACGGATGTCAGGATCATGAAGGAAACAAATAAGTTTGGAGAGGAAGAGAGAATATATTTCAACCTCAAAAACCTCACTTGTTGTACCCCACAATTTGATTGTGTAACCCCTCGCTCGCAGCTATAAAAAAAGGATCATGAATAACACTCAACATGGTTCGATCCTTTGCCTTATAACTCTCAACCTTGCTCTCTGTCAATCATAATGATTGCTAATACTTCAACAATCTTCTGAAATATGAAAATAGATATCTCCTTATGTTTGTCTCCTCTTTGCTCCTGATATTGTTAGATTTATATGAAAGATCAACACCCTATTTTTGGCATGACCGACTTATGGTGGAGTACCATCCTTGCCTCCTACAAGTGTACTCCTCCAAGCTTCATGCAGGCTTATTCTTAGCATGATTGATTTATGGTGATATTTTTTTTGGTACACCTTGCAATTCAATGAAGACTAATTTCATGCTTGACATAGTTGCGTACTTTGTTGGCCCATGCACACCCTATTGAGCCCTAAGGTTACTAGGCTTGTGGACTTTAGGTAGCTCAGTAGTATGTCCTATATCCTTTGTCCAAGTGTCTTGGACTATGTTGAGCCTTGTTTGACGCATTTGTAATCTGAGCTCAAATGTTGCACCAAACTTTGTTCACCCCATCATACTTCTTGGATCAGGTGGGTATGCCCCAACCTTAAGGGTATGGCTCAAGGTCTGGTCAATTCTTTAGATTCCTAGACTCCTAGGGAGCAAAACTCTGTAGCACTTTCAACAACTGCGATAGAGTATATCACTGTGGGTAGTTGTTATGATCAAATTCTTAGGATGAAAAAACTCTCCTATCTTTCTATTGAACATTTGAATGAACTTTTAGATTTCCAACTGTCTAGATCTAAGAAGACATTGAGTCTAAAATTGATATTGTTTAAAGTAATCCATTACACTCCAAGACTATTTTTTTTGAACTTAGTGAGCCTTGAACCCAAGACCTCATAAACCTCCTGTATAGAGCCCAATTATTCTAACCAGAGAGATATACACTGTGTATATTACACTCCAAGACTATTGTTTCAAGTTAAGAAGTGATGCTTAGGTCTAAAGTTGATATTTAGGTTTTGTTTGGTATAAGGTAATTGGAGAGGGTGTCCAAGTCCAACCTCAATTTAAGTATAAATTAGAAACTAAAAATGAGGTTGACTTTTGAAACCAACCTCAAATTATCCCATATCAAACATGACCTTAAAGTTGGTAGAGACATTTTCTCTATAAGCCTACATCTGATGCCTCGCTAAATAGGTGATTCTACTAATTGTTCTAAGCTGGTTTGGAATGCAGAACCATCTGACAGCTTTAATAAGTTTCATTTGAGCAAAAATGGATTACTAAGATTCCAGTCATATCAGTCTTCTATATCAGCTAACTAATCAAGGTGTTGGTATGTAGCCATCTATTAAATCTACAGGTTCTGATCCTAATTCTAGTTGTAATACCTACTAACTCTTCTTTAGGTTAGGATTGTGCCCATACGGCTGATTCTCACCTTATTCCTGTCTATACAAACTCAAAGCCTGGGCAGCAATTATGTAATATCACATCACTCAATTATTTTTTTGAAAGATAATATTGCATTCATCTCACCAATACGATACAATTTATATCATCCAAAGGAATGTCTAAAAACAAAGTTGAAAAAGAGCAAACATAAGAGAGGACAACACATACACCAAACAACCTTAATGCACGGAGCAACTCGATCACATCACTCAATATTGAAAAAAGAAAAAAAATCAGAATTGTCCTGCATATGGTCAGGCCTACCTCTGATTCTAGATGTGCTCCATGTGGGTTTCTAAACTTGGGTTTACCCTTAAGTGAGTGGAAGATCTACTAGAGATGGTAATATTCATGAATAATAGGTGCTACTTACATTATCTACCTGTTTCTAAATGAGCCTCTTCCAATGTGGTTTAACGAATCCGGCTAGTTGTCTAACAAATTTGGTGTCCAACGTATGGACAACATTTTGAGTATTGGCCAAATTTGGACTAGGGAATTTTATAATCTAAGTTAGAATAAGATGTATTTACTGGGAGATATCCCAATGAAATATAGAACAGAATTATTAACAAAAGCAGGAGGCTACCTTTACCTTAGCCTTTATACTCATGGATATGCATCCATTTTGTAGAAGACCACTTGTTTCCCTTAACCACAGGACAACCACCTGAAATAATCAACCAAGAATTAAGTGGCAACTTACGGATGTGATATTTATTGTTTAACAAAAAAAAAAACGTCAAGCAGATTTTAATCATATTGGAAGGTCGTTTTGAAGATGATAGAGTACCCTCTACAGAAGAAACTGTCTTTCAGCCACTTTTTTCAAAAAGAAATCTTTCTGTTCTCTTCCTTTACTTGACAACTAAAAAAATCCCGAATAAAGAACAGAAAGAAAGAAAGCAACTAACCATGTAAACTTAATGGGTCTAGGGTGGCATCTGGTTTCATACTCCAGAACAGCAAAGCATCTCCCATCTTTGGCCTAAGGCCAAGACCTCTCTTTCCACACTCTGATAACTCGTTGTACCATGGTAATGAACTGCTGTTTGTTTTAGCATTTGGAAAAATTGTCTCACCACCTTGTTCAACATCTGAACTACACATATTCAGTGTGAAAGACATTCAGGGTGTTGAAATACTTTGTTAAGAAATTCAATGCATATATAAACAAAAATAAATTTGAAGATATATAAATAGTAATCCTGAAAATACACACAGATACATCAAAAGAGTAGCCATCCGTTGACCCCCATTCTTAGTGTTTTGATCATCAAGGAAGTAGTCAAAATGAGGTTCGTACTTCTGTCCAACTTCATAATGAAGAACTTGAAGACCCTCCCCATTTTCTATTGATTTGTAAAGCATAGAATCAGACAAGGATAAAAAACAGTGAAGTAAAATGAAAAGTAGAAAACAAGCTGAATTTGTAAAATGAAAAGTAGAAGAATGATTCATCTGATATCATGAGCAGAACGAACATTATCGTCTGCATTAGCAGAGAAGTCAAAGTCAAAATTATAACATATATATTCTTCAAGGTACAAATCAATTTGACTTGCAACGGGAAGAGTATCTATTAAGCTAGTAACTAAAAGCATAATGATGCTGTTTCTGGAGAAATACTTCGACAAGAAATCAGTGTTAATAAATTATTTTGTGGTGTTCTGTAATTTCACATTGTAGAAGTTTGCTGCAAAAGTAAATATCAGGATCTCAAGTAATTGCTCAATTATGCAATTAGCAATAGCAAAAAATTATGATGCAAATATCCTATCTTAGATCATAAAGAATTAATAACAGTGTGCTAATACTTCCGACTATATAGGTTGGTCATTGCACTTTCACTTTCAGTCCTGGGAACTCACCTTTTATTCTCTTCTTCCAACATTAGCTAATTTGATATATATTTGCATAATATGCTTAAACCTTGACAATCAAATATTTGGAAAATATATCATGATAAGGGTGTACAAAGAATCAGAAAAACATTTGAGAACTATCACAGCTAAAAATTATGGCAGCATACCTACTGGTATAAAGGTGTAATCTGCTATCCTTTTCTCAATCATCCTGGTTATCTTATCATGTCCCCTTTTAAGGAACATGCCTGTGCTTGTCCGGACCCTAAATAATCAAAATACAGAACATTAAGACGTCACTGGTTTGAGCGGCCATCAACTACAAAATATGCAATATATACAAACCTGCTATCTTTACTTTTTCCTGTAATGCTATCTACAACAGCTGACTTCTGCATACGAGGCTTTGCCAGCTCAATCAGATAGTTGCATTCTTCTTTAGTCTGAACAAATTTAATGATCGATTATAAGCAAACCTACTACCTCAAATGTTAATTTTGTTGCAATGACCTTATTATCGCACAAGGAGAAACTAACAAAATTAGAAACCATGAATATCTAATAGCTCGCTATTGGATGCTATCGTCCCCAAACTAGCTTAAACACTTCAAAAAAAAGATAAAAAACAAACAAGTTTTACCTTATCTAAATTATTTGAAATAGAAACAATGTAGAAGTGTGTGGAGCTGGATTCCAATAGTTAAAAGATTGGGTCCATCATCAAGGGCTTACGTTTTTTAAAATTAAGGACCATGGCTTAGTCGATAATATATTTTTTAGATGTTAATTCTACAGTAGGTAATAGAAACAATGCAGAAGTGTGTAGAAGAACTTCCTTTCACTCTACTAGGACCAAACCTAGACTTGATTGAGTCAGCTAGCTCTATGTGCATTATGAAAGATATACATTTAGGTGAAGGTAACAAGCAAATTGGGTGGAGATGGACAAAAAGCAAAGAATTTTCAGTACATTCCATGTATAATCTGATGAAGGAGTCAGGTATCAAAGATGAGGAGGGTTGTATTTTGTGGCAACCTAGGCTTCCATTAAAAATTAATTTTTTCAATTGACTAATGAGGAAGGATAAGCTGCATACAAAAATCCGTTTGGTAAGCAAGGGAATCATGGTTGATGAAAATTGTTGCTTATGCAATGGAGATGTTGAGACAAGAGATCATTTATTCTTCCATTGTCCTTACACACAAAATGGATGGTATGTTTATTTACAACATTTACACGTGCAACGATATGACCCTTCACATATTCCATGGAGGGCGAAAGGAGATAAGAAGTTGAATTTGGCACAGATTAAGCAGCTAGCTATATGACGTTGGAGTATTTGGGGGGAGAGAAATAGAAGATGTTTTACGGGAAAAACAATAACAACAAGGACTTTAGCTGTTCAAGCAGCCGCAGCCCTATCATTCTTTAATATTCATAAGCCTCCCTAAGTATAAAGCCATTGGGTGTATCACTAAATTGGGTTTGGGAAGTATTATTTGTTGATTGGGATGAAGTGCTTTACATAATGTGATGCTATAGATTTTGTAACTTTATTTCTGTATTTTCTTTTCTTTTCATCCTTTTGGATGACTCAGATTGGTGAAATGAATGCAATTCTTCTTTTCAAAAAAAGCTAGCTCTACGTGCATTAGCTTATTGAGCAACGATTCTAAGAATGGGGTAATGCTCCTTTTTCAATATTAAAATATTTTTTTTTCACTAAATCCATTTTTTATCAACACCAGGTTATACATATAAATATATATTCATATATATAACGGCACCTACACTACAGGTTTGCATGCATTTTGTTAGAATATATGTATAACTTAACTGAACTCCAAATAAAAATGTAAGTTAGTGTAAGAATGAAGATTCTTACCTACTGTAGCCACATTATCATCTTGCAACGACTACACTATAATGTTTAATCGGAGGGAACTAACTCTTATGACATAGAAATGACTGCCTAATCTCATAATTGGATCGCCTCTTGAGTCAGTCCGTTGCCATCATCCATCTTCATATGGACACACTATCACCACCAACAAAACAAGAAACAACAAACTAGGGTCAACACATAAACCATCCATATTGCGGGGTATAACCTAAAGTCTTGCAGAAAATACTATTCATACCTAAGCCTAGTTGTATCCTGTATACAACTGATTCATATTTTGATCGTGTCTAGAACTCATACTAATGTTATCACCTATGCCCTAGGCCAAAAATTCACCCAGACACAAGACTAGAAATTCACCCAAGCACTAAGCCAGAAATTCACCCAGGCACAAGGCTAGTTCAAGCATTAATCCTTCCACTTTTACTATAGTATAATTTAATTTATGAAAGCCCAAGCAAAAAATTCCTAAGTTCAAACCCCATACCTCTATTGTCGAACGTGTCTCCTCCTTGTCTCCGTCGTCACCTGCGCACGCCCCCCTTTGTTCCCGGTTGCTCGAATAATTTTCCTCTCCAGAAATCCTTACCTCTGTTTGTTTGAATTAATCTACATGAATGATGGGTCTACATATATTATATATAGAAGTTGGATTAATCTACCGATCTCTCTCTCATTATATATATATGTACATATATACCTTACGACTTATTCCTCATTAACTGTCTGTCATCAATTTAATTACTTTACTAACATATTTATTATAAACTTTATTTCCACTCCGCATCGTTCCTCTCTTTGTAACATAAGTAAATAAATCAAACAAATACTATCTTTAGGATAAACGTAATTAGTTTACCTTTTCTTTTTTCTAGGTTACTAAAATGGGGACCTTAAATTAGAATCATGTTTATCAAGTTCTTAAAGCCCAGTTATATCTGGTTACCTTCTGGATGATAACGTGTCACATAATGTGAAGTTGAAGGAGAAGGTGATGAACCTCTGACCGAATCAGCAAACATATTTGAGGAATCAAAAGAATTGAGAAAAATCAGAAATAATAATGATGGGTGGACAATCTGAGAAAAAAAAGAGAGGAATAAAGCTACTGTACGCCCTCAATGGGAGAAGCATTTAGCCGTTGTCGCCTACATCACCAAGTAACCTTTCTAGAGTAACCAAACAACTCTACAACTCTTATGTGCATTCCTCACCACCTTGCAAATTGCAATTTGCAATGTTTATACCATGCGGTAGTACCATCATAAATTTTCTTATCAAGGAAAGAACTACCGACAAAGCATAGAGGGCAAGAATGAACAATTAGTCGTCGGTGTTTCTTGCACAAGTATGGAAAGAGACAAGTAAATAACTTATTTGCTGGAAAAGACAAATAAAGCCTACCAGAAAATTGTGGTAAATAAAAGCTCGCGGCTCCCACGAGATGACCTCGGTCCACTGGCGCCCTCGCTCACCCAGACTCCCCCTGCGCAACCAAGTCCCAAATCCACAAGCTTAGCACGATCAGATCCACCGCCGACGGACAGCAAATGCCGCAACGGGGAACAAGAATAGCCGTCGAAGAATCAACTTACTCCTTTAAGATGGAGCTGTCGGTGCGGGAAGGGGCAGAGTCGGATCGGATCGGGATGGAGAATATGCCGAGGGTAAGCAGGAGGAGGAGGATGAGCGAGAGCATGAGGAGCATGCGCAGAGCAAACACGTACGAGGAGGAAGATCTCCGAGCGAGGATGCCGTGAGGGAAGCTACGGCCAGCACCATCCCTCGCCATCAGCGGCCGGAACGACGATGCCATCACCACTCAACCTGTTGATTCCGTCGCAGTCGATCTCGTTCTTGCGGGGGAGATCAGTGATGATCGGAGAGGCGAAGGAGAGGTTGAGCTTGGCGCGTAGTTTTGCCGAAAGCATTGCGCCGAACGAATCCGGCGGTCGCGCGCTGCAAGTGGCAGGCAGTGGTGCGATTGGAATGCGAGTTTGCAGGCGCGGATTGCTCTTTCTCGGAAACGAGCGATTGGTTGCAGGTGGTTTTGACCTCCATTGAAATTTAAGTATTATGACTCAAATTTAAAATTCAATTAGAATGCCGAGGTATCATAATATTTAATTTAAATATATGCAAAAACTTATTTTTGATAGATGTGATATATGAATTTTATCATACGTTATATCGTACCAAAAAATTCAAAATGTACACTCCTTTCATCATCACAATCACAACTGGATCATCACAAGGTTTCCAATAGTCACATCAGTGAGTGTTAATGGCCAAGCGATTGCTCTTATCCTCACCTTTAAGATCACCCTCTACCTCTCTTCACAATCTATATTATCGTTATCATTAGTAACTTTTGATACCGATCCTTTATCCTTTGTCTCCTGATTGATGTCATCATGATTAACTCTGCCCTGTATGTACTTTTATGTATGCCGATAAAACTCTATTTTAAAGGTTAGATTCAGCACTCACTAAATTTAAAAAATAATTACCTCTGCTATCTTTAGTAATAAACGATAAGAGGTGTCAAAACAAACTTAGAACATATATCTCAAGATCACTGACATGGAGCCAATTAATCTTAATGCATCACAAGTATATGCTTTAAGTTTGTGTATTTGTAAGTCTCAAACCAGGGAACAAGAAAATATCATACATGCAGAATGAATCATTTTTTTTTACATCCAAAAAAAAGAATAGAATCGTCCTTAGCATTACAAAATAAAACGCAGAATCAGCTGGAACCGGCCTTTACGTTATAAAACAACACAGCATAATTTTAAATGAATGACGAACAAATTATAAAAACAGCAGGCCAAAAATACCACATAAGATCACTTTTAGGCCCCCCTCCAATTTTCTTAAAGCTGTTTCCTGAAAGCCACACGCCAATCCAAAACTCTTGTGTTCAGAAGACAGCTCGTCTTGATACATACACATGATATGAAGTAGTAGGGAATAATCCTCCCTCGTCCGCAGACTACTGCTCTGGAAGTTTGTCTTTAAGATACTGGAGAACAGACTTGGTTCCTCGATCCAGAATAGATCTTCTGATGCTGCAAAAGAAAAAGGAAAGTGCCTCAGAGGAAGAATATAAGCTGGTTCATTGTATGTTTCTGCTATTTAAAAGCTCGATTCATTCTGGGATAAGCTAAACATAGAGAGATGGAATGACTACCCATCCACCTGTAGTTGCCTGTATATGTTTTTCTCTAGGTAACATTTTAGTCGCATGTGTTTGCAAAAATTAGCACATTATCCATCTTGTAACGACATTTTCTAGTGTCAGTGTGTCCATTATTCATTTTTGCCTGCCTCTAGAATTAAAATCGTTAATGCGTTACCTCCATCTTTATATATATATTTCTTCAGATAACCTACACTCTCTTCTTTTCTTAATTAAATTTTATGGCTACGGTTGGACAAAGTATAACAAAGAAAAATGTTCACGAGTTGGCAAAATGGAATTTAACTTGATTACAAATGCTACTGCTATATTTTTCAACAACTGAAAACTAATTCGGTCGTGGTGAGAGGTTGGGAAAATTCCTTGGAAAGAATCAGAGCCTCCCTTTTTGATACCAAATATCAACCATGTTCTGAAAGCAGGAGGGAGAGCAGAAAAACTAAAAGGAACCACATGGATCAACTCATGCTATGGAAATGGAGGATTTGGGGGAAAGGGATTATAGAGGCAAACATAACAATTGGACGCTCTAGTGATTGAGTCCGAAGTACCGTATAAGAGAATCCTCCAAGCAGGTCAAAAATGGAAAATATCTGGATGACATGAGGAGAGGATGATTGGGCAAACAAGAACTCTCTGCTCTTGCTGTATCACTTGTTTCTATCTTAATTTGGATGTATTGTACTACGCATATGCATGTATTATAACTGATAGTGTGTCGGGTATAAGCTAGGCAATTTTATTCTCCCTTTTCTTCTGACCCATGGCTTCAACTTGAAGCAAATACCTCTTGTATCATTTGATATGAAGTGAATACAAATTCCCTTTACCAAAATTTAAAAAAAACAACTGAAAACTAATTCAAATGCTGCAGCTGGGCTCATCAGCTAGGTTTCAAGTTTTAGCATCATCATAAAATAAGGGACAATTTGTGGTCTCCAAACCTCAAAGCTTGAAAGATAGAATAGTTAAACCTATCAGAACATGTTACAACGAAGAGAGATAGTACCTTCTCAGCGGGTTACCATCAAGTTTCAAAACCTGTAAGCTGGGCTCAAGCAATCCCTGAGAAAGAGAAACACAAAAGTCAGCAGATCTTTATAATGGATGTTTAGTAGCAAACAGGAAAGTTCTAATTCGGAGAGGGATATGCAGTAGTGCATTTCTTTGCCTCTCTTAGTGTGGAGAGATAGCCAACAAAAAAGAGCAGTTTTAATGCGATATCTCGATTTCATAATGTATTTTTTTTCTCCCTTTGTGCCTTAGGGTACATATTTTCAACTACCATATGCTGACTTCATTACTTACCAGTTGCTGCAAAACATAAATACTACATCCTTTTTGTGGCTTCTTTCTCACTGTAAATTTGTAGAATTGATTTCATACCATGTGGCCTAGTTAATCTCAGATGCATTGGCATTGACGATAGGTTAAAAACTAAAAACAGAAAGTTTCTACAATCACCCAGTAAAATATAAGCAGCAGTACTGGTGCAGAAACATTAGCCAAAGAACTAAGAATTATTTAAAGAAAGCAGCCAAACCATCTCTGGAGGAAGCACAGGTATGTTGTTGTCTGAAAGATCAAGCTCCGTAAGGGAAGTTAAACACTTAATTTCCTGAATCCAATCAAAATAGAAAGTATAAGGTATTTATCACCACTGTACAACAATCTATGCTTGTGGGAGGAAACAAAGATAAATCTCCCAATCAACTAAGTGAATCAAATTCCAAGTAAGATGACATGACAGATACCTGAGGCACTAAGACAAGATTATTCTGGCCGAGGTCAAGAATCTTTAGCCGCTTTAAAGTCAACAATCCCTGAGGAATTTCACTGAGCTGCATCCTCCTGCAGGGTTATGAAGTCAGAAGCCATGTCTTGTTTAATTGTTTATAGGCATTTGAAACGTTTTAATGATTCAAATAAGACCTCAGGTAAAGTTCCTCCAGTTGTTGTAAGCTGCAAAATGAAAAAGATTCTGGCAATGAGGACTTGTTGCCACTTAAATCCAACACTTTGATTGTCGCAAGTGTATCAAGGCCATTGCATGGAATCTGTGGGAACAGAGTAAGATCAGATATTTTCCATAACACTGAATATGTCACCTATCTCATGCACAGATTTTTGATGCTACACCAATAATATTACAAAAGAAATTAAGGTCACGGAAGATGGCATCTGAGAGAATACATATATTAAAAAAAATTATAAGCTAAATAAGCCTGAAAATGATATGATTGAATTTCAACATTTGGTTTGTATGATGTTTCATCCAATGTAAAGATAAATAACTCAACCACTTGATTTATAGAATAAGAATCAAAGCACCACAGTGAAGCACAAAATGTGGTAATTTTAAGAATTGACACGAAACAATCTTTCTCTATAGTGCAAAGAGTGTGGAAACTGCTTTTCTTTAATCACACCTCTCACTTCTACCCAAGGAAATGCAAATTTTTGTACTGGCAATACATGTCTCAACTTGCTTTAGTTTCATATACAGAAAAGACATTGAAGAACAAATGGTGGTGCTTGTGAAGGCAAATTTTATTATATCATGGCATTATTACCTAACAAACATATTATTCGAACAACAATCCCTTTGTAATCACCCTATATTGACTAATGACAGTTATCAGAGAAGTCCCTAGATCAACATGGCTGATGGGACTTGATCATGCATAGAGATGATGATCATTAAATAAGTTTCTCATAAGACTATATTCTAAATTAACTATAGAATTATCAAGAAAATACAATAATGAGGTGAATCCGTTGATCCTGAGAACTTAAATTGCCAATTTCCTTTTATCTTATCAGGCTTCCTAGAAATGATGCAATGTCTAATGGTTACACAATTTGTTTTTTCTACATCTAAGAAAGCTACCAACACGATTGCTAGAAATATGCAGACAGTAATAAACCTGAGGGAAACAATAGAAGTAATATAAATATGATAATCTGAGAAAAAAATCCTAATGGTTGGGTGAAGAAATACTGATGGCTAAATAATGATGCGAGAAACAGTGGATTTGTAAGAAATAAATTGATAATTATTTATTGGCAAGAGAATCATAATAAGTTCAGTCAACAGTCTTTTCTCTTGAATTAGATAGAAGGCATTTGGAAGGATTAAAAGCAGATGGAAGTCTTGGATTATCAAATGTATTCATTGGATCCAACTCTTTTGAGGCAACTAACATTTCTAGAATCCTTATACCTGTGCCAACGTACTCCTAGTAAAGGTAGAAATGATTATACCTGTGCCAAAGGATTGTTATCTATCTTCAGGCAAGAAAGATTAGGAAGTGCAGACAGTACTGCTCCGGGCCATATTCTTATCTTGTTGGCAGAAAGAATCAAAGTCTGCATATACAACTTCACATAAGATATGGCAGGAAAGAGTTCAATCCAGTAAACTACATCCAAGGAGGATGAGAGAATCTGAAATACAACAGGAGCATAACATACTGACATGTCCAAAAAGCATACAATAAACGAAAGGCAGATGTGCACTACTAAAAGCCTAGATAGAGGCATTTTGAGGCTATTCAAAACTAGGCCATTACCATCTTCCTTTTACAAATAATTTGGTTTTCAAGGCTATTCAAAACTAAGCCATTACCATCTTCCTTTTACTAATAATTTGGTTTTTTCAAATCAACTAATTGTACACATCAGATCATACATATCCAAACACTACACCTAATGCATGTTTGTACTAAGAGATTCAGTATGATCTATGATAGACTTAAAAGTTGCCGTAGCGTGTCCAAAGACTTAAAAGTTGTCGTAATGTGTCTATGATCTATCATAGACAAATTACCAATGCTCCTACTGTGATGTATTCTATTTGACTGGATAAAAATAACTAGGTAATCCATTTCTCTCATTCTTTGTTTCCATCATTTTTGCTATTTATTTGACTGGATATGAATTGTTAGGTTTCAAATGAAGGCTGACAAATTCTTACATAGTGGCTTTAGCATGTATGACACATTCTAGATATTTGAAGATCAGACAAGAGCTGATGTCCTTGATGAATTCGGATTTAAGAAAAGGGAGATAATATTTTTTTTTTGAAAGATAATATTGCATTCATTTCATCATTCAGAAATGATACAATATATCATCCAAAGGGATGTATAAAGTAAAAGGTAAATTAAAGAAAAGTAAAACATAATATAGGACAATATATACATCAAACCATAATGCACTGAGCAACTCAAAGTAAAAACGAACAGACTATAAGCCTTTTATTCAGTATGAAGTGTGCACAAATTCAACATTTCAAAATATAAATACTACCAAACAAAATAAGCATCTATTGAGCAGAGATAAGACATGTACATGAGATGGGAAAATAATCTGATAACCTACACTCTATTAATATTGTCATCACAGGGTTTTATTACCTGAAGTGAACAATTGGCAAGTTCATTTGGTAGCTCTTCAATTGAATTTCTTGAAAGATCAACTTTCACCAGTTCTTCTGTTTCCCATACCACAGGTGGTACAGTGGTCAAGCATAGACCACTCAAATTCAAGTCCTGATCAAGTAGCATTAGCAAGAGAGTTGGAAGCACCATAAAGAGACATATATGTAAAAAAATTTGATTGAAAATGGAGGTTTGTTTAACTCAAGGAAGAAGCAAATAAGGTGAAAAGTTTGGGAAAACCAAGTATATACTAAGCAGCCAACAAGGGATCATCCATACAGTTATCCTTGTTTTATTGCAGCATTGCCTCACGTGATGATATCCATTAAACAAAAAACAGAGTTTGGTCTCAGATCTCCAGATAAGAAGAAAGTTAAATTCCATAATAATATTAAGCGAATTCTCATAACATTAAATGCAAATTTTACCTTTGAAGACAAGGACAACCTAGCAGCCCTAGAAATTTGATCATCCTTTGCCATTTTACTAATCCCGGAACCAGATTCTACAAAGCAATCATCAGTTTAACCATAAAATCATCACTAAAACTGAACACTTCATCAAAGAAAATAGAAGTTACTATAATCAGTAGGTTGGACTAGGAGATGCTCAAGATACAAAATGCAATAGGATGTTTTTAGTTCAATTGGGTGGCCATTTATCCTAGAAGCTTCTGCATTTAAGAAAATACCAAAAATATGCTTTTCTACATTACTGCTCCACCATTTGCCCATACATAAGAGAAACAGACTGGACTAGACAAAGCTAACACATGGATTGACTTACTTTATATGAATATGTATTTTTCTGATGTATGACTTTCACTGGACGTGAACGTAATAGATCTTGTTATAATATCATGTAGAGATTGTAAAATTTCAAACACCTAAGTACAATTTTAACAATTGGTTCTAAAAGGAGAAAAAAACAGAAAATAAGTACAGAAAGGA
This sequence comes from Thalia dealbata, assembly GCA_030544415.1. Taxonomy (NCBI): domain Eukaryota; kingdom Viridiplantae; phylum Streptophyta; class Magnoliopsida; order Zingiberales; family Marantaceae; genus Thalia; species Thalia dealbata. The sequence continues at coordinate 19,037,381 of CM060458.1, forward strand.
GAGAAAAGACAGAGAAATGAGAACCAAAGAAGAAAAAGCAGACCAAACAAAGAATCAATTTTAACAATTCAGAATTTTCAAAAATAACATAATGAATCGTTTTATTTTTTATTATACATCAATAAAAATATTTTATAAAATAACATAATGAATCGTTTATAGAACACCAAGCTACTCTAAAGTAATTTGGATTACCTCACAAGTGGTAATTTGGATTGTCATAGCATAGATTATCTAAGCTTTTAAGAAGGTTCCAATATATATTTTTATAATACTAGGACTTCTAAGGCTGACGAAGTCAACTAAATCAACTTTGTATATGAAACAAGCATCACCTTCATCAGAAGAAAGACGACTCCGAAGATACTTCAACAACATTGGTGTTGGTCCAGATACTAGAGAGCTGGAACAAAAAGCATTCAGTGATGAGAAAAATTAAGACATCTTCAATGAAGACAAGAACACATTGATACCTTCGAAGAGTCCGTATGGGATTTCCAGTGAGCAAAAGCTTTCTAAGACTAGTCATTGTCCCTAAGATAATTCAGATACTTGAGTAAATCCATTTGAAATCAGATCATTAAGAACCAAGAATAGCTAAAATTGGACAGCGAGAATGAAGGAGATTTTTGCATTCTATTTTGCTTCTTAACATATTTACAACTTAATACATAAAGTGTACGCTCCTTTAGTTGGAACAGTCAGATTCTATACGGAAGATTGTGGATTTAATATTCACCAAGTTTAAAAAAATATATATTTACAACTTAAAAACAAAAAACTATTTTCAATTGAGTATATACTATTTTTCACGCAGAAGATAATAAATTTTATACAATTTAATAATGATCCTTCAGATTTTCCTAAAAAATTTAGTACATTTGACACAGAACGAACCATACAAATACCGCCATTCTGGACAATCTGATACATTAGTGGATATAGGTCCGCCCTACGACTGGTATAAAAGTCCAGTATGGTTTTTCTGGACCTTGGAGGAAAATACATTTATGATTTATTTATGGCATATAACTGTTTTTTATATTTTTTGTGTGCACAATGTAGTATTATGAAACATCCATTTCCAACATTTTACACCTTTCCTCATCTGTGATGATTAAATGCAAGTTCAAAAAACATTGAGCACCACGAACTAAACTAAAATGCCGTTTGAGGAATATGAGAAGAAAAGGATGATAAAAGGAAGTAAGTAAGTGTAAACTGTGATATCATTTTGATCAAACTTGTACTGAAAATCTCTATATAAGTAGCCAATCACGGTGCAATTTGTACAAACATCTCTTTCCTAATTCAATTAAGTTATACAAGCTGGTTCTAATTAGGGAAATAATGAATTTATAGCAAAGTAAACAAAGAAATATCCAACTATAATAACTTTACAGTACCAATTTCAGCTGGCAAGCCAGACAAGGAATTATTGGAGAGATCTAGGACAGAGAGTGACAATCTGCAGGCTTCCACAGGATACTCCATCAGCTAAGAAAGTAGAAGTACAACATCAATAGGATGAATATTGTCTAAAGCAGCAACTATTGCAATTGAAAGGAACACATAACATTCTGAAAAGAAATGCATGTATAAGCACTGTTGAAATTTCCTAACAGATGATGTGAAGCAAAAATAAGGGACTAAGGAGGATTTCATTTTTCTGTGGAAAGTCTATTTAGACTTTTCTTGGGAAGTTGTTGAAGGAAAAGCAAGAAATAAAGGGATACGTTATCCCTCATTCCCTTTAGTTGTGAGCAATTAGCGGACTTCCTTCTAGCCTCTCCAATTCCATTTCCATTACTACCCCTCCTTCCGCTCTTACTAAGAAGTTCCCAGATAAATATTTAAAATAATATCATCGATGGGTAGGACCCAAGAGCCATTTGACCTGTCCAACCATGGACGATAGTTAACCTGAAATATCTCAGCCTCAATTCTCTTGCGGAACTTAATCCAGCCTCTAACTACCTCAATACGTCTACGAAAGAGATGCTAGACATCTGTGAAAGGATTTAATTTAAGCTTTGATTTAGTTCTTTCGAAGTTTAATTTTAAATATGGACTATGTATATGTAAGACCTATGGGCATATGATTAAACTTTGACTGGAGTTATTGAATTTCCACTCTTCTGGCTAATTGTCTCTCCTGTTTTCCTCTATTTTCTCTGCATTCCCCCTTCTCCCTCTCGGTCTGCATCAGCACGTGGCAGCATAATATTCTGCCATGTGGTGCATTGGGATCACACTATCGGAGGGACTCTCATGAAGTATGTTCCAAGTACATATGTCCTAAACATACAAAAGAATTATGATTGCACACTTTGGCAATATTGTTAACTGAAGATTCAAAGCGTAGGACAATGTTGTAGAATCCTGAGCCATCGTACAGCAGCCCTACCTATTTCTTGTACATTGAGCAAATGGCCTTTTTTTAAAAAGTAAAACAAATGATCGATAATTGAATGCATGCAACATACTTCATACATCAAGAGAGGAATTTTAAACTCCCAAAAATAGATATAGCCATCATACAACAACATACTTGGTTTAAGAACTCCAATCAACAGCATAAAGTATGTTCATTTAGCTGCTTTATCTGGTCGTGAATATATCAGCATTATAAAGTATAAAAGCAAGCAAAAAATAGAATTTTTCTGCAAAACTCATGTACATAGCGTTTACCTGGTTTGCATGAAGATCTAAAGTCCCCAAATGAGAAAGTGCACCAATTTCTGCCGGCAAAGTTGTCAATAAATTGGTTCTGCAATTTAAGGTAGAAATAAACAAGCACGAAACGTCAAGGACTCGGAACTATGAAGAATGCTCGTAAAGAAGACAGCCCATGAAATTAGTTTGCAAACTGAACCCACCCAATATAAAATTCAGCCAGTGAACTGCAGCCCATGATTGTAGATGGAATAGATGAAATTTCTTCGGAATTAACAAAAAAGATGCATCAGAATACTAAAACGGGAAGCACATAGATGCCCTCTAAAGGTTATACGTAAGTTTGAGGACATGGACTCAATTCACTTACTGTTTTGATGGAAATCCAGACGGATCAATTTCACAAGGAGACCTATGCTCTGTGGTATGCTCGTGAGCAGATTTTTTGCTATAAGGAAACCACGACAAGAAACTTAGCACATTGAAATAGTTTTAAGTAGCATCAATAAATTGAATGGGTGGAAGATTTTTACATGAAACACGAACGTTCATTTGATGTACATACCAGCATTGAGTTCTTTTAATGAAGTCCATGACATCAACATGTTCTCAGTAAGTGATATTAGCTTGTTTCCCTGCGATTGTACAAGGAATTTTGATTTCTATCTGAACATGCATAAAATCTATCTCCCAGGAACATGAAGAATTGTGATAATTGTACCTCAATTTCCAATTTAATCAGCTCGGTACAGTTAGCAAGTTCATCTGGCAATTCAGTCAAGCAGTTATTTGATGCCTAGAATCAAGTGAAAAAACACAATGTAAAAAGGAGAAAAAATATCATCATTCACACCTCTAACAAAGTATGATTAGGAAGTTTCAACAAATGAGATAAGTGTTGTACACAAAGTGTACATCCCTCTGGTTAGAGTAATTGGGCTCTATACGGGAGGATCATGAAGTCTTGGGTTCAAGATTCATTAAGTTCTAAAAAAAACAAATGAGATAAGTGTTGTGCATTATGCTTTTTTTATAATGCTAAGGCTCCATCTCTATTTAGGCCATAGAAACATAAAGAAAAGAAGATAAACATAATATACCGAGCCCTGCTATACCTTAAGTTCAGCCAAATCCAAGCACCTACCGAGGCTACTGGGAAGTTCTTTAAGTTGGTTATTTGAACAATCAAGCCTGCAGGGAAGGAACATATATGAATAAATGCCAAGGATGCAGGTTCTACTTTTCCAGCTAATGTGACGATTAAATAGCCTCCTAAAATTATCATGAAGAGACAAATTGATCTATGGACTGACTTTCAATCAGCTAGATAAGTTCAAATAATCTGTATACAACGATCATAGGAAAGATAAATAGCTTGCTTAATTGAGAATTAAAATTCCTCCTAATTTAATTATCTCAACAGGCCCCCAAATTATGCGTAGGAATGCCACATTGTCCAGGCTGAGGTAATAGTCTGTATTCATATATGAAACAGTAACGGAATGTCCTAGATTGATCATCCTAAACTATAATGCATGTACAACTAATTAAAATAACATTCATATGCGCAAACTTCCATTAGAATATCAGCATCATTTTTAACTTTTGATTGATAAGTAAGATATTCAAAGCATGTTTCTGTGACAAATTTCAGTTAGAGAAGCACTAAATTTTAACGTACCACACTGTGACTAGGATCTTCTCATTTAGAATGTACTTGGACACCACAATAGAACAAATCAAAGAATAAACCCATTCAAAAACTGATAAATATTCAAACACAATGGAATGCCACCACCAAGTGATATCTCTCCTGCAGGTTTTGATATTCATTATGCTCCTTTTGGAATGATTTACCAGGGAGTTGACAACTAAAATGGAGAGATGATACTTGATGCATGCTCTCACTGTTTCACTTCAATTTTTATAGGAGGAGAAGTATAGAGGGAATACTTGACCAGGGAAACTGCAGAGCCAATTTCTTCAGGTATGCTGGTTATTGAGTTAAACGATACATCAAGTGCCTTCAGTAAAGGAAGCCTAGTGAATAAGGCGTAAAAATCTCGCAATCAGTAACAAATACCCATAAATCTGCGGTATAACTCAAGAGATAAGTTCAAGCGAAAACAAGCAACTCACTCGCCAATGGCTGCTGGTAGCGAAGATAATTTATTGTAACTGACATTTAAGACAGTCAGCATACTGAAATTTCTCAAGTCCTCTTTCAGCACTTCAAGGTTGTTATGAGCCAAAACAAGCCTTTGCAGTTCCACGGCCTGACAAGAAACGGCAGAGTGATATTTTTGCTAAGAAACAGAAAAAGAAATTCGGTATTCTCACTCGGAGGCTAGAAAAAGATTTGAATACCTCCCACCACTTGTCGTCCTCGCCATAAGATTCCAAGATTTTATAAACCTCCTCAGGCAGCTCCCTATGGTAATCAAGCACGCAAAGAAAACAATAAAACCTTGGTAAATACCACCAAAAGAGCAAAAATTTATGTTTTTCTCGAGGGAGGGAAAAAAAAGAAAAAAAAGAGGCAGGCTGACTTATAACTCAATGATAAGCGAGAGAATGGAATCAGTCTATAAGTAAATCGGTCAACTTTTATACGAACTGATTCAGAGATCATCATGCGGCTTTTAGCACTAAATTTGGCAGCTAGCTAAAACTAAAGCATCAAGGGAGAATGACAAATTACCTGAGGGAACGATTGGACAGATTGAGAGATCCCGATGCTCGTGCGGCTTTTAAAGCTCGATCCATGATCCTCTCTGATGCCTCCTCACAAATTAGAACTCCATTTCCATGATGTCATCTTCCAGCATCGGATCGCTCCTTTCCTCGAAAGGCCGCCGCTCGAAGAAATCCCCAAGAACAATCGTGCGAGTACGGACCCTAGCGCTACCTGAGAACACGACATGGGGCGAGGCGCAATATCTGACGTTCGTCGGCCATCCGCGACAATCTTGACGAATTTGAAATGGATGAGCTCAATCATCACCATCTTCATTCTTCATTCGTCAACAAAAACTTTTCAGGAAAGTAAAAATAATTCTACATAAATTCCATCAATAAATTTTTTATTTTTTATATATACTTCAAACGTTTTTTTCCCCTCACAGTCACAGATCGAAATCGAAGTAAGAAGTGAAGATTTGACTAAATTGATTGTTTTAAAATGTTTTTAATTGTATAAAAGAAAATTAGGGATCTAGTCCAATAAACAACAAAAAATTAAAACTTTGTAAGGTGGATTTGACTTTTCAAATATGAAAAATCTTGTGAATTCTAAATATGACCGATAATGAAAAAGTGTTAAAAATAAATACTTCTCAACACTCAAATTAAAGGTTGAATTTGAACTCTATAAAAAAAATAAAAGAAAAACTATTAGAAAACTACTACTCACCTTAAAGAAAAAAATTATTTCTTTAAGCATTATCAAAAGTGAATGATACAGGCGGATAAATTTGAAAAGATCTTTATATCTTCTATCATAAATCATTCAATCTAAAAATCTTTCCTATCTTCTATCATAATCATTGAATCCAACGAATTAAGCTCATCTATGATTTAAACATGATTTACAACTAATTAGGTTATATAAAAAAACACTGTAAACTCCATACTCATAAAAAATGAGTATGAAAATAAAAAAATATTTTTAGTAGTCAATCCAAGTATTCATAGAATCTCATGCAAACAAGTTCACTCGATAGAATTAATCAAAATATATATTAGTAGTTTATTCGACTGAATATTAGCACTGTATTATATCATTCACTACGGCCGTTGAGAGACATCCTTTCGGCACAGAGAAGGATGATACGAGCACGGAGAAGTAGAGAAGAGAAGAATGATACGATCCGATCCAATCAACGCAGAGGATGATAAGAGTGCACAGAAGAGAAGGAGATACGATCCAATCCGATCGGCACAGAGGACGAAACTGATCAGATCAACACAGAGAAGGACGATACCGATCGAAAGTGAGAGGCGATGGCAGTGGAGGTTGTCGTTGGCAAGGAGAGCAGGCCACATTGTTATGTGCGAGTTGAGGTCGCGGGCGCGGGAGCCGGAGCCGGAGCTCACGTTTCGAGTAACCTTGCCATCTACGGTTCGGTGCGCAGGGATTTATAATCTAAATATATCTATTTGTTTATTAATATTATTATTTTTATTTGCGATAGCTTTTCAGGTAATATATATATATATAATTTTATTTTTTATTTCACTCACTTGCTATTTTTATTACATTTTATGTATTTATTATCTAACCTTTCATAACCCTTAAAAATAACACTAATAGCAACTCGATACTATTCATAGGAGAATAATAACAGGGATTAGGAAAATATGGAAAAGAAGATTTGATATCTGAGTTCAAACTTAATTTTTCCATCACTTGTAGAACATTTGGCAACGCGTTCTCGCCGCGGCGGCGTTCGAAAGAGGGCGATCATGCAAAATAGCTAGACATGTAAATGGGCCGTGCTCGGGCCGACCCGAGCACGGCCCGTAAGGGCACGGTACTGTAGCATGTCGAGCTAGCATGCTTGGCACGACCCGATGGAGCAAATCCTCCGCCCGGCACGACCCACAGCCCGGGGGTGAATCGTGTCGGGCCGGGCACAACACGACCAAGTATTCATCGAATGAGTATGCAAATTAGGTTATATAAAAAACACCGTGAACTCCATACTCATCAAATGAGCATGAAAATAAAAAAATATTTTTAGTAGTCAATCCAAGTATTCATAGAATCTCATGCAAACAAGTTCACTCGATAGAACTAATCAAAATATATACTAGTAGTTTATTCGATTGAATATTAGCACCGTATTATATCATTCACTACGACCGGTGAGAGGCATCCTTTCAGCACAGAGAAGGATGATACGAGCACAGAGAAGTAGATAAGAGAAGAATGATACGATCTAATCCGATCAGCGCAGAGGACGGTATGAGTGTAGAGAAGAGAAGGAGATACAATCCAATCTGATCGGCACAGAGGACGAAACTGATCAGATCAATAAGAGAAGGACGATACCGATCGAAAGTGAGAGGCGATAGCAGTGGAGGTTGTCGTTGGCAAGGAGAGCGGGCCACATTGTTATATGCGAGTTGAGGTCGCGGGCGTGGGAGCTGGAGCTGGAGCTCATGCTTCGAGTAACCTTGCCATCCACAGCTCGGTGCGCAGGGATTTATAATCTAAATATATCTATTTATTTATTTATTAATATTATTGTTTTTATTTGCGGTAGCTTTCCAGGTAATATATATATATATATAATTTTATTTTTTATTTCACTCACTTGCTATTTTTATTACATTTTATGTATTTATTATCTAACCTTTAATAACGCTTAAAAATAACACTAATAGTAACGCGATACTATTCATAGAAGAATAATAACAGGGATTAGGAAAACATGAAAAAGAAGATTTGATATCTGAGTTTAAACTTAATTTTTCTATCACTTGTAGAACACTTGGCGATGCGTTCCGGCCGCGGCGGCATTCGAAAGAGGGCGATCATGCAAAATAGCTAGACATGTAAACGGGTCGTGCTCGGGCAGGCCCAAGCACGGCCCGTAAGGGCACTGTACTATAGCGTGCCGGGCAGACGTGCTTGGCACGGCTCGGGGGAGCGAATGCTCCGCCCGGCACGGCCCACAGTCCGGGGGTGAATCGTGCCGGGCTGTGCACAGCACAACTAAGTATTCATAGAATGAGTATGAAAATTAGGTTATATAAAAAACACCGTGAACTCCATACTCATCAAATGAGTATGAAAAAAAAAAAAAATTAGTAGTCAATCCAAGTATTCATAGAATCTCATGCAAACAAGTTCACTCGATAGAACTAATCAAAATATATACTAGTAGTTTATTCGACTGAATATTAGCACTGTATTATATCATTCACTACGGCTGGTGAGAGACGTCCTTTCGGCACAGAGAAGGATGATACGAGCATAGAGAAGAATGATACGATCCGATCCGATCAGCGTAGAGGACGGTATGAGTGCAGAGAAGAGAAGGACGATACAATCCAATCTGATCGGCACAAAGAAGGACAATACCGATCGAAAGTGAGAGGCGATAGCAGTGGAGGTTGTCGTTGGCAAGGAGAGCAAGCCACATTGTTATGTGCGAGTTGACGCGGGCGCCGGAGCTCACGCTTTGAGTAACCTTGCCATCCACAGCTCGGTGCGCAGGGATTTATAATCTAAATATATCTATTTGTTTATTAATATTATTATTTTTATTTGCGATAGCTTTCCAGGTAATATATATATATAATTTTATTTTTATTTCACTATATCTTCAGTAAGGTTCGAAGTCATGCCTTTAACTGCAGAATAATGATCATCTTTCAGCGACACATTTTTATTGCCGTCAGAGAACAGGTCAAGAACCAGATCGGTATGGCTGTTGCTCACTTGATCTCGGTTTTTGGTCATCAAATGCAGCCTATCACGGCAGCTCTTGCGCCTGGATATGCTAATGCTTTGGCAGCATACGCTAGTAAAAGATGACGGCTAAAGAACCACAGCTAGCAAGTAATGAACTATATACCCTTCAAATTATTTATTTGGTTATGGGATGGGTGATCTTCTTCTTCCTTGGAAGGCGTTTTTTTCTTTCTCCAAGTATATTTTTGGTGTTCGTTATGTATCTAATTATTTCTTTACAACTCTTCCTCATAAGTGCTGAGTTTTGTCTTCAAGTTCATCACCAATTAGTCACCTCTATGAGGTCGTGTGAGGGAGTATCCAGATTGTTTTACCGGAGCTGATTTGAGCAATCTTTTTGAACTTTGTCAGGGCCTCCTACACTTGCATCTTATTGTTTTTCCATTTTATAGTTTGTTCCAGTAGCTTTGGAGGGCAGGGCAAGATGCGGCAGTTTTGCCAAAATGACTTAGTGTTGTACTACTGTCTGTCATAATCTTAGGATATTAAATGATATCTTTTAAATTTAAAAATTATACATATTATTCCTGCAATTTTTAAACAGTGTTTAGTAAATGATTAGTATAATTTAAGAATTCGGACAATAAATATTTAAGTATAATTCCAGTGTGCAAGCTTGATTTGAAAGGCTGTTTGCATGGGTGATGGTGTAATTTCGGAATAATTTAATAATTTAACCAGATAAATAAACGAATCGATATCGTCCTATCTCTGCGCCCGTCGAATCATATCGTCCTTATTTTGTCCACAGTGCTTATAAATAAACGAACGAAATCCTTGTATTATTCTATCATCAGCCGCTTCGTTCCTCCTAAACTCTAAATGGACCTCCCTCCTCCCGCTCAGGCGTATGCCAATCAAGCTGCCGCCGCAGCTTCTGAAGCAACTCAGGATCTCTATGCCCTTACCAAGGCATCGCGGAGGGCGGCCCGGGATGCCGATGAATTCCTTCACCTATCTGTTGCTGCCGCCGAAGCAGTCATCATTGCGGGCGAGAAAGCCGCCAAGGCGAGCATCGAAGCCGCTCAGGCCAATAGTAAAGCCATCAAGTCGCCATCACGGCGAGTATGATGGCCAAAAAAGCGATCCTCTATGCCAACAACCTAGAGGAAGCGATGACCCAAGCCAATGCCGCTGCTAAGGCCGCCAAAGCTGCTTCGGATGCAGCTGAGGTGGCTGCGAGTCCCCAAGCCACCGCAGAAGAAGTATCTTTGGCAGTCCGAAATGCTTCTCGCCACTCCAAGGAGGCCAGGGATGCCGCTGACCAGGTCTCCCAGCTTTGGATGGTTTAAGGGTTATTTTATCTTGGCATATGTTTGCTAGTTTGAAATTTTTATTTCTACAACTTTGTTTACTTGTTGCACTGTGATTCGTCTCGTTGGTAACTGTTGCTCATTAGCTATCTCTGTTTTTTATTACTTTTCCTGCTGGGTTGGTAACGGTTGCCCATTAGCTCTCTCTGTTCATTAGCTCTCTCTGTTCTTTCCCTACTGTTTCTATTGGGTTAGCAACTGTTGCTCACAGTCTCTAGATACTACGGAGATATTCCGTGCACTTTACCCAATGGTATGCAGTTGCTAGGATGATTTTGGTGCAACCTTAATCTATCCGTCTCAACCAGGTTAGAACTACACTACTCATTTGGAAATTACTTTAGTTGATGAGAGTTTTTCCTGCAACCACCATTCAATCGGTTCATGTTTTGGGTTTTACCTGTACTTCTGAAAGCTTTGCCACTGAAGGAAGATTTCGAGGAGGCGATGACTGTTTACAGTTGCATTTGTGGCCTAGTCTTCTTCAAACCCAATGGTATTTATATAATATTTGATCATCTTTCAGTGAAACATTTTTATCCCTTCAAATGCTTTCAATCATCTAACCTTTTTTAACTTTAACAGTCGTATCAAGAATAGTCAAGTAAAGTAGACTTCTCGATGATAGAGGATGGTTGTTAAAGTTGATACTTGTGAACAAAGCTTTGATACCACACAAGGAACTTGAGGTTCAAGGCAACACTTGAGTCATTGGAACACATTCCTGAATCAGATAATCTGCATTCTAATCAGTTTTTGTCATTTACCGATTGAATTAATCTAGAAGGTTTCCTGGCATTTTAGAACCAATATGTATGTAATAAAGGTGAAAATTCTTCTATACAAGGAGAAGTATATCATCCACCAGAAACCTATCCTAAACTTACTAAACCTGTAATGATCCCAAATTCTAACCATTACTTATTACTACTATTTTCCCAAGTTTGAACAGGTACTCATTATATTGTACTATTATCATCAGTAAAAATCAGTAAAGAAGACAGCCCATGAAATTAGTTTGCAAACCCATATAAAATTCAGCCAGTGAACTGCAGCCCATGATTGTAGATGGAATAGATGAAATTTCTTCGGAATTAACAAAAAAGATGCATCAGAATACTAAAACGGGAAGCACATAGATGCTCTCTAAAAGTTATACGTAAGTTTGAGGACATGGACTCAATTCACTTACTGTTTTGATGGAAATCCAGACGGATCAATTTCACAAGGAGACCTATGCTCTGTGGTATGCTCGTGAGCAGATTTTTTGCTATAAGGAAACCACGACAAGAAACTTAGCACATTGAAATAGTTTTAAGTAGCATCAATAAATTGAATGGGTGGAAGATTTTTTACATGAAACACGAAAGCTCATTTGATGTACATACCAGCATTGAGTTCTTTTAATGAAGTCCATGACATCAACATGTTCTCAGTAAGTGATATTAGCTTGTTTCCCTGCGATTGTACAAGGAATTTTGATTTCTATCTGAACATGCATAAAATCTATCTCCCAGGAACATGAAGAATTGTGATAATTGTACCTCAATTTCCAATTTAATCAGCTTGGTACAGTTTGCAAGTTCATCTGGCAATTCAGTCAAGCAGTTATTTGATGCCTAGAATCAAGTGAAAAAACACAATGTAAAAAGGAGAAAAAATATCATCATTCACACCTCTAAAAAAGTATGATTAGGAAGTTTCAACAAATGAGATAAGTGTTCTGCATTATGCTTTTTTTATAATGCTAAGGCTCCATCTCTATTTACGCCATAGAAACATAAAGAAAGAGAAGATAAACATAATATACCGAGCCCTGCTATACCTTAAGTTCAGCCAAATCCAGGCACCTACCGAGGCTACTGGGAAGTTCTTTAAGTTGGTTATTTGAACAATCAAGCCTGCAGGGAAGGAACATATATGAATAAATGCCAAGGATGCAGGTTCTACTTTTCCAGCTAATGTGACGATTAAATAGCCTCCTAAAATTATCATGAAGAGACAAATTGATCTATGGACTGACTTTCAATCAGCTAGCTAAGTTCAAATAATCTGTATACAACGATCATAGGAAAGATAAATAGCTTGCTTAATTGAGAATTAAAATTCCTCCTAATTTAATTATCTCAACAGGCCCCCAAATTATGCGTAGGAATGCCACATTGTCCAGGCTGAGGTAATGGTCTGTATTCATATATGAAACAGTAACGGAATGTCCTAGATTGATCATCCTAAACTATAATGCATGTACAACTAATTAAAATAGCATTCATATGCGCAAACTTCCATTAGAATATCAGCATCATTTTTAACTTTTGATTGCTAAGTAAGATATTCAAAGCATGTTTCTGTGACAAATTTCAGTTAGAGAAGCACTAAATTTTAACGTACCACACTGTGACTAGGATCTTCTCATTTAGAATGTACTTGGACACCACAATAGAACAAATCAAAGAATAAACCCATTCAAAAACTGATAAATATTCAAACACAATGGAATGCCACCACCAAGTGATATCTCTCCTGCAGGTTTTGATATTCATTATGCTCCTTTTGGAATGATTTACCAGGGAGTTGACAACTAATATGGAGAGATGATACTTGATGCATGCTCTCACAGTTTCACTTCAACTTTTATAGGAGGAGAAGTATAGAGGGAATACTTGACCAGGGAAACTGCAGAGCCAATTTCTTCAGGTATGCTGGTTATTGAGTTAAACGATACATCAAGTGCCTTCAGTAAAGGAAGCCTAGTGAACAAGGGGTAAAAATCTCGCAATCAATAACAAATACCCATAAATCTGCGGTATATCTAAAGAGCTAAGTACAAGTGAAAACAAGCAACTCACTCGCCTATGGCTGCTGGTCGCGAAGATAATTTATTGTAACTGACATTTAAGACAGTCAGCATACTGAAATTTCTCAAGTCCTCTTTCAGCACTTCAAGGTTGTTATGAGCCAAAACAAGCCTTTGCAGTTCCACGGCCTGACAAGAAACGGCAGAGTGATATTTTGGCTAAGAAACAGAAAAAGAAATTCGGTATTCTCACTCGGAGACTAGAAAAAGATTTAAATACCTCCCACCACTTGTCATCCTCGCCATAAGATTCCAAGATTTTATAAACCTCTTCAGGCAGCTCCCTATGGTAATCAAGCACGAAATGAAAACAATAAAACCTTGGCAAATACCACCAAAAGAGCAAAAATGTATACTTGTTTTTCTCGAGGGAGAAAAAAAAAAAAGAGGCAGGCTGACTTATAACTCAATGATAAGCGAGAGAATGGAATCAGTCTATAAGTTATCCCTCCATTCCCTTTAGTTGTGGCAATTACCGGACTTCCTTCGAGCTTCTCCTCCAATTCCATTACCATTACTACCCCTCCTTTCGCTCTTACTAAGAAGTTCCCAGATAAATATTTAAAATAATTTCGCCGATGGGTAGGACACAAGAGCCATTTGACCTGCCCAACCATGGCTGATAGTTAACCTGAAATGTCTCCGCCTCAATTCTCTCGAGGAACTTTATCCAGCCTCTAACTACCTCAATACGTCTACGAAAGAGATGCTCGACATCTGTGAAAGGATTTAATTTAAGCTTTGATTTAGTTCTTTCGAAGTTTAGTTTTTTCCTTTTTCTATGCAAATACGGACTATGTATATAGTAAGCCCTATGGGCATATGATTAAACTTTGACTATTGAGTTATCGAATTTCCACTCTTCTTGCTAATTGTCTCTCCTATTTTCTTCTATTTTCTCTACATTCCCAATTTCCACTCTTCTTGCTAATTGTCTCTCCTATTTTCTTCTATTTTCTCTACATTCCCCCTTCTCCCTCTCGCTGCTTCATCAGCATGGGGCAGCATTATATTCTGCGATGCAGTGCATTGGGATCACACTATCGGAGGGACTCTCATGAAGTCTGTTCCAAGTACATATGTCCTAAACATACAAAAGAAAATTATGATTGTACACTTTGGTAATATTGTTAACTGAAGATTCAAAGCGTAGGACAATGTGACCGGCTTTAAATCTTAATACTCAAGAGAGGCTGGCCGAGACTGATTACAGCAGTCAGTGGTGCTTTCCTAAGGCATGTGCCCTGCTATCCATCAAAGTCTTCTTCTTTCTGTCTTGCTTGCTGGCTAGCGCTCTTTCTTTCACACTTGGCAGTGGCGCTTCATACTTTCTTTGACGCTTTCTCTTTCTTGTCACTCTCTTATGTATTTGATCTTGCATTCTGTCTTAGTGAAACTGATTAGATACTTCTCCTTCTCCTTCCCGTCAGCTCTCTCCTTCTCCTTGCTAGCTCGAAATGATCTCTTACGACTAGCATTTCGATTCACGCATCTGTCCTTAGCTATGAGTGGTGAATACTCTTGAGCCATCGTCCAGCAGTCCTACCTATTTCTTCTACATGGATCAAATGGCCTTTTTTTAAGAAAGTAAAACAAATGATCGATGATTGAATGCATGCAACACACTTCATACATCAAGAGAGGAATTTTAAACTCCCAAAAATAGATATAGCCATCATGCAACAACGTACTCGGTTTAAGAACTCCAATCAACAGCATAAAGTATGTTCATTTAGCTGCTTTATCTGGTCATGAATATATCAGCATTATAAAATATAAAAGCAAGCAAAAAATAGAATTTTTCTGCAAAATTCAAGTACATAACGTTTCCCTGGTTTGCATGAAGATCTAAAGTCCCTAAATGAGAAAGTGCACCAATTTCTGCCGGCAAAGTTGTCAATAAATTGGTTCTGCAATTTAAGGTAGAAATAAACAAGCACGAAACATCAAGGACTCAGAACTATGAAGAATGCTTGTAAGGAAGACAGCCCATGAAGTGAGTTTGCAAACTGAACCCACCCCATATAAAATTCAGCCAGTGAACTGCAATCCATGATTGTAGATGAAATTGATGAAATTTCTACAGAATTAACAAAAAAGATGCATCGGCATACAAAAACAGGAAGCACAAAATAAGCATCTATTGAGCAGAGATAAACAAGCACATGAGATGGGAAAATAATCTGATAACCTACATTCTATTTATATTGTCATCACATCGTTGTATTACCTGAAGTGAACAATTGGCAAGTTCGTCTGGTAGCTCTTCAATTGAATTTCTCGAAAGATCAACTTTCACCAGTTCTTCTGTTTCCCAGACCACAGGTGGTACAGTGGTCAAGCATAGACCACTCAAATTCGTGTCCTCAAAATCGAGTCAAGCATACCACAGGTGGCATGATGTTTGACGAGCAATTCCGCAATCTCTTTTTGCTCACAGACAGCAGCATAGTGCAGTGGAGTTTGGCCTTCGTTGTCCTGCAGAATGGTGGAAGAACAGATGTGAATTATCGTAAGCGTGCATTTTATCTATATCGAACAGTTCTATCAAGCAACACATTTTACTTCCATATTAAGACTGCTTCATATATAAATTACAACTAAATGTCTTTGTTTTTCCATGATTTACCAGAAGAAATCATCAAGGGCCCATTTGGTTTAAGAAAAATAATAGAGCGGGAACTGGAACTAAGAACAAAATTTGCAAAAATAAGAATAAGAAGACTGGAATAGAGCAGGAATGTATAGTATCAGGAAACTAAAAGAGTAATAGTACATGAAAATATGACGTATCAGGCAATGAACAAATTTTTTTTTCAGAATATTTGAGTTCCTTCTATATTTTCCTTTAAGTGGTTGTGTATTAGTGTTTTGTCTGAGAATAGCTTCTTGTTAAGCTTATTATGTCCAATTTCACTTGTTTCCTTTTTGGATACTTTTTATTGACGTGCTTCCATGATAAGCACTTGTAATGACTCTATTTAGATATTATCTGCTCAACCCAATTATTAATCAAGAACAACTTTTTCTATGACTAGTAGCTCATTGATATCCAAAATAAATAGATTTATATTATTGTTTCTTCCGACCAATAAGTGGTTTTGAACAATAGTGATCTCAGACAGTCCAGAAATTAGTTTCTCCCTCTCAAAGTGTCTCATTACCTTGAGGCAGACTAATAGACTAGTATCAAAAAACTTCAACAGCATATCTTTATATTCTTTTGCTGATTATTATTCTACTAGATAGATTTTAAATTAAACTTACAACCTCTGCGATATTGGTCCTCCAAGGCATGGCTTAATCAAAAATAAAGCAGGCTTATGATATTTTAATTAGAAAACCAAAATGCTGTTATAAACCTGTGCATTCACATCAGCATTCTTGTTAAGCAGTGCTTCCACAGCACCAACATGTCCACGATCTACAGCCCAATGTAATGGAGTCCTTCCTTCACTGTCTGCAAGCACACTTTCAACTTAAAAAAAAAGGGCTTACAAATTATTAAAGAACCGAGAATTAGCATGAGGTGAGCAGAAGTCGTTAGCTGTGGCTTTATTGAATAGCAATATGTAGGTCTCACCATAGTGCAGGAAAAATGTTTCCATAAATGACATTTTAAACGAACAAATAAATGGAGAGACTTTTTATCAAAAATAAATAACTAAATGGAGAGACCCTGGAGCATGATAGAATTTGTGATTCTATGAATTTGGCATTTATTATCCTAGACAAAAGTGAATTAGGATCAGTTTCTCTCCACCCTTTTCCTAATGAATGCCCAACCTCAGCAATCTCATAACTACCTTTAATCCATTAGACATAGTTCTCATTTTCATTTTCCAATTTTATTCTTCAATTATTGACATAGGTATATCAATCAAATTAAATAAATATATCCTATTTACTCTCAATAACAGGCTATATAGCAATTTGAACCATGCTTTTTCCTTCAACTACCAGTTATTTTGAATACAATACAATGAACCAAACCATCCACAAATTTGATATGGTTAATCAACCATATCAATTTCTGCATAACAATACAATGAAGATTGAAAAAAGGAAAAAATAATAAAATGAAGATTGTTTCGGGAAACTCAATTTTCTCCACAAGTTCACTATGTTTATCCTCCATGTCACCTTTCTTTCTAGGAAAGTTGACCGTTGAACTTGATTCTGTCAATTAAAATTTTAGGTTCATAATTTTCTTTTTTCATTTTTTTTAAAAATGATATACGGAGAAAGATCGCAAGCATGACATATACTTTAAAGATGTCCAGGCAAGTTACCCCAAATTTTATGTAAATGATATGATAAATATGATCTGCTGATACCAACAAACCTTCTGCCTTTTTGTACAAAATCTAGTCCTCTAAGAGGGAGAAAATAATGTTGAAACCATCATTTAAACAAAGTTATGGAAGCAATCCTCTCTATAACATATCGTAGCCCATGGGCAAATATACAAAGTGCTCAACTTAAGGACACTCTCTTTCGAAACAATTTCAGGTGGAAGTGAAGAATATCAAAGAAAAAAATTATTAGTCATTTCTGTAATTTTTTATTGAATTTTTTTTTCTTAACTGAAAACTACAAGGTCGTTTTCCTAGTTCTCTAAATAGTTCCATAGAACCCAAAAGTTGTTCACCAAAGAATTTGAGAGTTTCAACCTAAAACACATAATTAAAGGAAGTTTAGGCAGGAGAAGCTGGACTAGTATGACATGAGGAAAGGAACTTTAATAACTTCCAAACACAATACCGTGCTACTTTTGTTCAAAAAAGGAGCTGGAAGTATGGAAGTAACACCTAGAATACATCTGATGATCAACTGACTTGAAAAGACCAAAATATGCCCCTATGTAACGGTGGTGTTTATATCAAGTGATCAAATCTGGTTGAAAACTATCCAACCATAAGCTAGAGAAAAAAATAAGTTAAGAGTATGATATATAACCATGAAGATGGAACTGAAAATTTAAGAATTACTTGGAAAACAAATATAAATAAAAAACAGAGGAACTTATCAGCTATCATGTACAATACACAGAAACAAAAAACAGCAGAACTCCTCGGCCATAGAGTTTAAAAAGCATCAATAAAACCTGATTGAAAAAGAACTTTCATGACCTAAAGAATTTGTATTGAACACAAACCTTTACAATCAACTGAAGCACCATTATCAACAAGTGCCAAGACTTCATCAGCTTTTCCTTCTCTAGCAAGTTCATGTATTGGGTCCAACTTTCTGCAGACCAAGAAATACAGGAAAATTAGACAAAAAATAAACTTCCAATTCAAAACCCTGAAGCAAATGATTGATGCACTATGCATTGGCCTTACACCCCCAAATACTTTAAGGCATGTTTGGTATAAGATAATAATTGGTTGAAATATGATTCCAACCAATTTCTAGTTATAATTATAACTAAAATTTAATTGAAATCACACTCCGACCAAATATTACCCTATACCAAACAAGGGATTAGAGTAATTACATTTGCATTCCCTTTATCTTTAAACATTGCCTTTACACCCTCCCTTTAGGGACATGACATGGATAATAACATGGACTATTTGAAAAACTCATTATTTCATTGTAATTTACCACGTATGGTCAAGTGGTGCTGACTGGGAGTTGAATAGAGGGGTGTAAGTGTAGTTACATTAAATTAAGGAGTGTAGAGTTAATCAACCCTATGATATTTCACTATTCTAACTTAGAAAAGACATGTGCAAGCTTCAGCTTTCTAAAGTGTAAAACACAAAAGGAATTTAGAGAGAAAATTCCTTAGACATAATAACAAATTATTTCTATCAGAGTACGCTAGACCATGTTACAACATAGTACTATAAATCACCTGCCAAACAATCAAGGATCATGTTGCATATTGCACAATGCCAATGCAAGATAGATTGCTGCGTGCATTACCATGTACCATGCCCACTGGCAGAATTCCAAGACAATCATGCCAAAGTTTAAATGGCAAGCAAATCTTGCTTCAATCCAATCGACAGGTTTTGGACACACTTTGAACAACTCCAATTTTAGGGTAAAATTAAACAGATAATTCATCTCAAATGATTAGCCTCTCCTCAACTAATAAGAGCATAAAAAGGAAAAAGGGTGAGATATATGGACTTTCAGACTCCTTGCTAACAAAAGGCTTCCGTCAGGATGTTTAATTCTTTTAGGAGAAGATTAATGAATGTAATAGGATGCATAGAGAATAGAAAAACGAGCATATGAACTTGCATAAGAGGGCCTGCTCTCATGTATCAAGTTCATTATAACCTAGTGAACAGAGAATCAAATGCTGGAATCTTGTCTACTAATTTTCCAAGACATCTTGGAGGAAATCAAAGATATAAATACCTCCCACCACTTGTCGTCCTCGCCATAAGATTCCAAGATTTTATAAACCTCTTCAGGCAGCTCCCTATGGTAATCAAGCACGAAAAGAAAACAATAAAACCTTGGTAAATACCACCAAAAGAGCAAAAATTTATACTTGTTTTTCTCGAGGGAGAAAAAAAAAGAGGCAGGCTGACTTATAACTCAATGATAAGCGAGAGAATGGAATCACTCTATAAGTGAATCGGTAAACTTTTATACGAACTGATTCAGAGATCATCATGCGGCTTTTAGCACTAAATTTGGCAGCTGGCTAAAACTAAAGCATCAAGGGAGAATGACAAATTACCTGAGGGAACGATCGGAAAGATTGAGAGATCCCGATGCTCGTGCGGCTTTTAAAGCTCTATCCATGACCCTCCCAGATTCCTCCTCACAAATTAGAACTCCATTTCCATGATAACATCTTCCAGCATCGGATCGCTTCCTTCCTCGAAAGGCCGCCGCTCGAAGAAACCCAACACTATCTTCATCTTTATGCAACAGTTGCCAACCCAACAGGAACAGCAAGGAAAGAACAGAGATAGCTAATAACCCAACAGGAACAGTAAGGAAAGAACAGAGATAGCTAATAGCCCAACGGGAAAAGTAAGAAAAAGCAGAGATAGCTAATGAATAATGCAATGTAGAAAGATGTTCTTGACAAATCACAGTGCAAC
Organism: Thalia dealbata; assembly: GCA_030544415.1. NCBI lineage: Eukaryota > Viridiplantae > Streptophyta > Magnoliopsida > Zingiberales > Marantaceae > Thalia > Thalia dealbata. The sequence continues at coordinate 19,057,784 of CM060458.1, forward strand.
AAGTAAACAAAGTTCTAGAAATTAAAACTTCAACTAGCAAGCAACAAGTAAACAAAGTTCCAGAAATTTAAACTTCAACTAGCAAACATATGGCAAGATAAACCCTAAAACCATCCAGATCAAGCAACAGCGGCCAGCCTCCTCAGCCCCAAAACTGGGCGACCCGGTCAGAGGCATCCTTGGCCTCTTTAGCCTGGCGAGAAGCATTTCCGACTGCCAAAGATGCTTCTTCTGCGGTGGCTTTGGGATTCGCAGCCGCCTCAGCTGCATCCGAAGCAGCTTTGGCGGCCTTAGCAGCGGCATTTGTGTGGGTCATCACTTTCTCTATGTTGTTCGCATAGCCGATCGCTTTTTTAGCCATCCTACGCGCGGTGGTGGCGGCTTCATGGGCTTTACTGTTCGCCTGAGTGGCTTCGATGCTCGCCTTGGCGGCTGCGTTACCTGCGATGATGGCTTCTTGGGCGGCATCAATGGATTGCTGAAGGAACTCTTCGGCATCCCGCGCGGCCCTCAGCGATGCCTTTGTGAGGGCATCGAGATCCTGCCATGCTTCGGAAGCTGCGGCTGCAGCTTCTTTGGCATGGTGAGCGGCCTGAGCGGAAGGAGGGAGCTCCATTTAGAGTTTAGGACGAACGAAGCGGCTTATGATGAATAATACAAGTATTCGTTCGTTTTTTTATAAGCACTGCAGATGATATGATTCGATATGATACGATACGATCTCGGCACAGACAGGATACGATTGCAGTTTGGCGGTTGGCAAGGAGAGCGGATTGAAGGCGCGGGCGCGGAAAATGGAGGTAAAGCTTCGGTGGGAGGGGAATTGACCCGATTGCCCCTCCAACTTCCTACCCTCTCGATTTGCCTGCATCAAATTAAATTTTGAAATGACTAAACTACCCCGACTATTTCGTCTAATTTATTAAATCAACCTAGTCTTTAATAATTTGTAATATATATATTTGTTTATTAATATTATTTTTTTCATCTTTTGTACCTTCCAAGTAATATAATTTTATTTTATTTTTTTCACTCACTTGCTACTTTTATTTCATTTCATGTATTTATCCATGAATATTTTTATCTGAGAGTCCATGGATATGGTCGAGGCCCATGTTCATCTCTCCTTTTCTTTTGGGTGCAAAATGTGATTATGAGCTGATTTTGTATTTGATAAAGGATAAGATCTAGCTTCTTCTCGTGTTACTTGTTGCAGTTGCTTGTTTATGTTCAGCTTCTTATTTTTTTATTTTTCTAAGGATTAAATTATATATTTCTAGTTAGGATAATTAGTTTCTATTGTACCGAGTTAAATTATTAAGTACATATTACACGTATGTCCTTAAATTCTGAAATTACACAATCACCCATGCAAACAGCCTTCCAAATCATGCTTGAACACTGGAATTATACTTTGTCCGAGTTCTTAAGTTACACTAAACACTGTTTAAAAATTGCAGGAATAATATGTACAGTTTTTAAATTTAAAAGATATCCTAAGATTATGACAGCACTGAGTCATTTTGGCAAAGAGATTTAAAGCGACTGCCGCATCATGCCCTGTCCTGCAAAGCTACCGGAACAAACTATAAAATGGAAAAACAATAAGATGTAAGTGTAGATCATATAATCTAGCAACCAATGTTTATGTTCATTCGATCAACCATCCAAAACCAGCATCAGCATCCCTCGGAAATCCCAGGAAAACGAGACCGAAACAGAAGTGGGGAAAACTCAGACTTCAAAAGCTTCGTTTAACAGACCAAGTTAGTGAATAACAACAAAAGCAGTTTATGTCTGGAACTGATTCTAAATTGATTTATCACAAACTTAACAATTTTACAACTGCTACTCAAATAAGTTTGTACTTTCTCAAACAACAGGAATAAAAGTAGCGAAAGTAAAGAAACAATTAAACAATTTTCTGCACATTATTTCTGCCTAATTTTAAAGGCACAGCACCCCCCTTCCATAGACCCAAGACAAGTAATGACTAATAACTCCAGAGAACTCATGCAACTTGACTATGATACTTTAACAAGGGTCCCTCTTTTTTTTCAAACTATGTGGTATCTATATTTAGTAAAGTAGTGAATTCAATCATCTCATTCGAAATCCCATCATACCATTAGAGCAATCCGCAACAGAACTCAAGTACAGGAATATAGACACGCAGTGCCCTTTCAGTAACATTAGCAATATAATCTCTTAACACTAGAAAACAGGAATTTTGTTCACCTTCCTTTCAGTAACATTAGCAATATAATCTCTTTACAGTAAAACAATTTGGCATGTGCGCATTTTGTCAACTTTGACTCAGCATCAGAACACAGCAGAAAAGTAATCCGCATCAACAACATCAGAAACCAGTAAGACATGACCTAACCGATTTTCTTTTTAATGCTGTTAATCCAACTCCATTTATTAAAACAAGCAAAGCAAACAAAAACTCCATTTATTAAAATAGAAAATAAATATATATACAGCTGTGCCTTTCTCTTTCCTAGACACAGATCAACCACGTACATGATGTTCATTTTCTTTAGCATGAAGCGTAAGAAAAGCGAAGCAAGATGTAATATCTGGTTATTGTTGGAAAAACATAGAACTATTGGTAACGACAGAAGCCCAGTAGCAGAAAGCTCTTATGATGTGTAGCTAGGCATGTGTTCAAATGTCCTGCAGGCACCATCTTATTGTGCAAATTGGAAGAACAGACAGCAACATGCTCGTGCGATGGTTCATCACAGCAAGGAAATTTTCTTAGAAAATACTATTCATTGTAAAATTATATTCTAAAGAACCTACTACAGACTGCGTCAACTAGCTAGTTCTCAACCTATCAAAAGAGAAGATAGTTGATTTTATTCTAAAGTATAGGTCTTGGGTTCAAGACCCCAAAAAAAAGAAGAGAGAGAAAGAAGATAGTTGATTTTACTTCACCATAATTCTCAAGTATGGTTATTTCAGAATCAGTTTATCATCCAATAACGAAGCAAATCTTCACCTGAGAATTATGTTTATATTTATTTTGAGATGTAGCATAATTTTGATGCTGCAGGGTTGTCCCCCAATTATATGGAAGTTTCAGCATCTCACTACTGCCTCTTTCAAACAAAGATATTTTTCCACCATAAATCATAACTACCTAACTCTAAATTGCTGTGCGCTGAGACCAACTAACAATGACAAAATTTATCCTTAACTTCACGGTTAAAATGAAAAACATGATCCAGAAAAGTGATTTTGGATATAGTTCGTCGAAGTGCATAAAAGAAGCCAATTAATGCGAGAAGAACAAAGATATACTTTATATTAGGAGCAAAGCTCAAACAAATAATTGTCTGCATTCCAAAGATATAATGGCCTGAAGTCTTACATCCTCATGAAAATATCTTGCATGTCTAATTAAGATCTTCGATGACTCCTCCACATAGCTGGTGTTAGTTAAAGAAACAAAATAAATGCATGCACGAACAAAGTAACACAGCCACGACCTCTTCAATCCCAGAGCTTGTAGATCTCGGTAGCAGCAGCCACGGCCTTTTCAGCCTCGTGGGCGTCATTTTGGACGGCAGAAGCAGCTTCTTTTAGAGTGACGTTTGGGTGCACAACCTCTTTGGCTGCGGCAGAAGCAGTTTTGGCGGCAGCAGCGGCGGCTTTGGTATGGAATATTGCTAGATCTACTTTGTTGGCCGCTACTACAGCCGCATTTGCCATTATAGCAGCGACACGGACCTCTTGGTCGGCGACAATTCCGGCCCGTCTCATTAATTCCTCGGATCGTTTCATGAATTTCTCAGCATCCTTGGCCGCTTTTAACGCCGCCTTGGTAAGAGCCTGGACGTCGTGAGCGGAAAGAAGGAGGTTCATTTAGAATTTAGGAGAAAACTTATAGGTTTAAGATAAATAATAAAAGGACTTCGTTCATTTATTTATAAGAAAAAGTATACCCTACTAATTTTAGAGATGTAAACGGGCCCTGGCCATCCGCGGGCAGCCCGAGCTCGGCCCGACCCGATTCGGGCCGTGCTGAACACGGCCTGGTCTGAAAGCGGGCCGTGTCGGGCACGACCTGCACCTAGTATCGTGCCGGGTCGGCTCTCAAGGATGAGGCCCGCGGGCCGGCATGAATAGTATATATATATTAAATATATAAATATTTAATATATTTAGTTAAAGAAATAAAATAAATGCATGCATGAACAAAGTAACACAGCCACGACCTCTTCAGTCCCAGAGCTTGTAGATCTCGGCAGCAGCAGCCATGGCCTTTTCAGCCTCGTGGGCGGCATTTTGGACGGCAGAAGCAGCTTCTTTTAGTGTGACGTTTGGGTGCACAGCCTCTTTGGCTGCGGCAGAAGTAGTTTTAGCGGCAGCAGCAGCGGCTTTGGCATGGAATATTGCTAGATCTACATTGTTGGCCGCGACAACAGCCGCATTTGCCATTATAACAGCGATGGCGACAGACCCGTCTCATTAATTCCTCAGATCGTTTCATGAATTTCTCAGCATCCTTGGCTACTTTTAATGCTGCCTTGGTAAGAGCCCGGACGTCGTGAGCAGCTGAAGCAGCTGCGCCGACAGCTTCATGGGCATATTTAGCGGCCTGAGCGTAAAGGAGGTTCATTTAGAATTTAGGGGAAAGCTTATATGTTTAAGATGAATAATAAAAGGACTTCGTTCATTTATTTATAAGAAAAAAGTATACCCTACTATTTTTAGAGATGTAAACGGGCCCCGGCCCGACTTGATTCGGGCCGTGCTCAATACGACCTGGCCTGAAAGCTGGCCGTGCCTGGCACGACCCGCACCTAGTATCGTGCCGGGTCGGGTCTCAAGGATGAGGCCCGCGGGCCGGCTCGGCACGGCACGAATAGTATATATATATTAAATATATAAATATTTTAAAAATATTAAATAGTAGAATGGTTAAAACATTTATCTTCTGTAGTTCAACGGGTCGGCCCGACTCGGCTGTGCCGTGCCCGACCCCGCACGATTCACCCCCAGGTTGTGGGTCGTGCCGGGCAGAGCATTCGCTCCACCGGCGCCAGCCCGACACACTATTATTAGAGAAAATAAATAAATATACAATTGTGCCTTTCTCTTTCCTAGATGCAGATCAACCACGTACATGATGTTCATTTTCTTTAGCATGAAGCGTAAGAAAAGCGAAGCAAGATGTAATATCTGGTTATTGTTGGAAAAACATAGAACTATTGGTAACGACAGGAGCCCAGTAGCAAAAAGCTCTTATGATGTGTAGCTAGGCATGTGTTCAAATTGTGCAAATTGGAAGAACAGACAGCAACATGCTCGTGTGATGGTTCATCACAGCAAGGAAATTTTCTTAGAAAATACTATTCATCGTAAAATTATATTCTAAAGAACCTACTACAGACTGCATCAACTAGCTAGTTCTCAGCCTATCAAAAGAGGAGATAGTTGATTTTATTCTAAAGTATAGGTCTTGGGTTCAAGACCAAAAAAAAAAGAAAAAAAAGAGAAGACAGTTGATTTACTTCACCATAATTCTCAAGTATGGTTATTTTAGAATCAGTTTATCATCCAATTACGAAGCAAATCTTCACCTGAGAATTATGTTTATATTTATTTTGAGATGTAGCATAATTTTGATGCTGCAGGGTTGTCCCCCAATTATATGGAAGTTTCAGCATCTCACCGTCTCTTTCAAACTAAGATATTTTTCCACCATAAATCATAACTACCTAACTCTAAATTGTTGTGCGCTGAGACCAACTAACAATGACAAAATTTATCCTTAACTTCACGGTTAAAATGTGAAGTACTTGAAAAAACACGATCCAGAAAAGTGATTTTGGATATAGTTCGTCGAAGTGCATAAAAGAAGCCAATTAATGCGAGAAGAACAAAGATATACTTTATATTAGGAGCAGAGCTCAAACAGACAATTGTCGCATTTCAAAGATATAATAGCCTGAAGTCTTACATCCTCATGAAAATATCCTGCATGTCTAATTAAGATCTTCGATGACTCCTCCACATAGCTGATGTCAGTTAAAGAAACAAAACAAATGAATGCAACTTTTTGTACTTGTAATGCATGCATTTGTTTTGTTTCTTTAACTAACATCAGCTATGTGGAGGAGTCATCGAAGATCTTAATTAGACATGCATGCTTTGCATGTTTCTTTAACTAACATCAGGTAATGTTACTGAAAGGAAGGTGAACAAAATTCCTGTTTTCTAGTGTACTGCGTATCTATATTCCTGTACTTGAGTTCTGTTGCAGATTGCTCTAATGGTATGATGGGATTTCGAATGAGATGATTGAATTCATTATAGATACCCTTGTTAAAGTATCATAGTCAAGTTGCGTGAATTCTCTGGAGTTATTAGTCATTACTTGTCTTGGGTCTATGCAAGGGGGGTGTTGTGCCTTTAGAATTAGGCAGAAATAACATGCAGAAAATTGTTTAATTGTTGCTTAACTTTCGCTACATTTATTCCTGTTGTTTGAGAAAGTACAAACTTATTTGAGTGGCAGTTGTAAAATTGTTAAGTTTGTGATAAATCAATTTAGAATCAGTTCCAGACATAAACTGCTTCTGTTGTTATTCACTAACTTGGTCTGTTAAACGAAGCTTTAGCAGTCTGAGTTTTCCCCACTTTTGTTTCGATCTCGTTTTCCTGGGATTTCCGAGGGATGCATTGATGCTGGTTTTGGTTGGTTGATCGAATGAACAAAATAAGCATTGGTTGCTAGATTTTTGTGCAAAAGTAGAATCAGATTGTTCTGTTACTGTCCACTTGTTTTGCTGATTACTTCATAAATGGGTAATTGTTGATACATGTCGAATAGTTCCTTTGCTGGTTGCTTATTTGGTGGTGTTAGTTAACGAACGCTGAGCGATTTTGTTTGGTTTCAATGCTGTTTTCTGTTTGAAAATATTTCTTACCGCATGTGCAGTCTAGTTGCGAAGATTCTATGGTGAATGTTTGCTGTCAAATTGTCCCCTCACAAATTGCTTCTTGAATTAGATCAATTTGGGAATGCTAGAATGATCTTTTAGCTACGTTTATTGCTAAGTTAAGATGCTTTTCTGTGAATACATTAGCATAGAGTTATTTTTAAGGGTATGCGGTTTCAAATTCGAAATTTTACTGTAAAGGAGCGTAGGAAACAGATTGAGGCATAGAGTTGAGTCGGTAAATAGTAGCAGGGCCCATGTGATGTTGCGAGATGATCTTTGAATGTGCAATGCTATTTGGTCCGGTTCTGAATGCTGCCTTATTGGTAAACTTAATGCTGTTTCGATCTTTTAAAAGAGCATGCTGTTCTTTTACTCTAAATGCTATTTGCTTCCTCGACATTGTCAGTTAATGCTGTTGAGGTTACATTTTTAAGCTACTGTTAGATGATTCTTTTTTCAACGATTCTGTTTAAGTGAGTCTGTTTTAAATGGTTTCTGTTTGGTTGATGCTGTCCATTTGCTTCCTCGTCGGTTGCTTCTTGAGTTAGACTATTTTAAGAAGGATTGAATGATGTTTTAAATTGCAACGGTTTGCAAAGTAAAAAAAATGCCTTTTTGGTAAACACTGCCCTCATAGGTTGGGTTGATAATATGCTGTCCCAGAATAGAATATGGAGATTTAGATTGTTATTGAAAAGAAGTATAAGAAACAAGTACAGGTTGAGAGTTTTTCCTGCACCCACCCTGCAACCGGTACATGATGGCTTCCTATTTTAGGTTTTACCTGTACTTCTGAAAGCTTTGCCACTGAAGGAAGTCGATGACAGTTTACAGTTGCACCTACGGCCTAGTTGTCTTCAAACCCAATGGTATTTATACAATATTTGATCATCTTTCAGCGACACATTTTTATCGCCGTCAGAGAACGAACAGGTCAAGACCCAGATCGGCATGGCTGTTGCTCACTTGATCTCGGTTTTTGGTCATCAAATGCAGCCTATCACGGCAGCTCTTGCGCCTGGATATGCTAATGCTTTGGCAGCATACGCTAGTAAAAGATGACGGCTAAAGAACCACAGCTAGCAAGTAATGAACTATATACCCTTCAAATTATTTATTTGGTTATGGGATGGGTGATCTTCTTCTTCATTGGAAGGCGTTTTTTTCTTTCTCCAAGTATATTTTTGGTGTTCGTTATGTATCTAATTATTTCTTTACAACTCTTCCTCATAAGTGCTGAGTTTTGTCTTCAAGTTCATCACCAATTAGTCACCTCTATGAGGTCGTGTGAGGGAGTATCCAGATTGTTTTACCGGAGCTGATTTGAGCAATCTTTTTGAACTTTGTCAGGGCCTCCTACACTTGCATCTTATTGTTTTTCCATTTTATAGTTTGTTCCAGTAGCTTTGGAGGGCAGGGCAAGATGCGGCAGTTTTGCCAAAATGACTTAGTGTTGTACTACTGTCTGTCATAATCTTAGGATATTAAATGATATCTTTTAAATTTAAAAATTATACATATTATTCCTGCAATTTTTAAACAGTGTTTAGTAAATGATTAGTATAATTTAAGAATTCGGACAATAAATATTTAAGTATAATTCCAGTGTGCAAGCTTGATTTGAAAGGCTGTTTGCATGGGTGATGGTGTAATTTCGGAATAATTTAATAATTTAACCAGATAAATAAACGAATCGATATCGTCCTATCTCTGCGCCCGTCGAATCATATCGTCCTTATTTTGTCCACAGTGCTTATAAATAAACGAACGAAATCCTTGTATTATTCTATCATCAGCCGCTTCGTTCCTCCTAAACTCTAAATGGACCTCCCTCCTCCCGCTCAGGCGTATGCCAATCAAGCTGCCGCCGCAGCTTCTGAAGCAACTCAGGATCTCTATGCCCTTACCAAGGCATCGCGGAGGGCGGCCCGGGATGCCGATGAATTCCTTCACCTATCTGTTGCTGCCGCCGAAGCAGCCATCATTGCGGGCGAGAAAGCCGCCAAGGCGAGCATCGAAGCCGCTCAGGCCAATAGTAAAGCCATCAAGTCGCCATCACGGCGAGTATGATGGCCAAAAAAGCGATCCTCTATGCCAACAACCTAGAGGAAGCGATGACCCAAGCCAATGCCGCTGCTAAGGCCGCCAAAGCTGCTTCGGATGCAGCTGAGGTGGCTGCGAGTCCCCAAGCCACCGCAGAAGAAGTATCTTTGGCAGTCCGAAATGCTTCTCGCCACTCCAAGGAGGCCAGGGATGCCGCTGACCAGGTCTCCCAGCTTTGGATGGTTTAAGGGTTATTTTATCTTGGCATATGTTTGCTAGTTTGAAATTTTTATTTCTACAACTTTGTTTACTTGTTGCACTGTGATTCGTCTCGTTGGTAACTGTTGCTCATTAGCTATCTCTGTTTTTTATTACTTTTCCTGCTGGGTTGGTAACGGTTGCCCATTAGCTCTCTCTGTTCATTAGCTCTCTCTGTTCTTTCCCTACTGTTTCTATTGGGTTAGCAACTGTTGCTCACAGTCTCTAGATACTACGGAGATATTCCGTGCACTTTACCCAATGGTATGCAGTTGCTAGGATGATTTTGGTGCAACCTTAATCTATCCGTCTCAACCAGGTTAGAACTACACTACTCATTTGGAAATTACTTTAGTTGATGAGAGTTTTTCCTGCAACCACCATTCAATCGGTTCATGTTTTGGGTTTTACCTGTACTTCTGAAAGCTTTGCCACTGAAGGAAGATTTCGAGGAGGCGATGACTGTTTACAGTTGCATTTGTGGCCTAGTCTTCTTCAAACCCAATGGTATTTATATAATATTTGATCATCTTTCAGTGAAACATTTTTATCCCTTCAAATGCTTTCAATCATCTAACCTTTTTTAACTTTAACAGTCGTATCAAGAATAGTCAAGTAAAGTAGACTTCTCGATGATAGAGGATGGTTGTTAAAGTTGATACTTGTGAACAAAGCTTTGATACCACACAAGGAACTTGAGGTTCAAGGCAACACTTGAGTCATTGGAACACATTCCTGAATCAGATAATCTGCATTCTAATCAGTTTTTGTCATTTACCGATTGAATTAATCTAGAAGGTTTCCTGGCATTTTAGAACCAATATGTATGTAATAAAGGTGAAAATTCTTCTATACAAGGAGAAGTATATCATCCACCAGAAACCTATCCTAAACTTACTAAACCTGTAATGATCCCAAATTCTAACCATTACTTATTACTACTATTTTCCCAAGTTTGAACAGGTACTCATTATATTGTACTATTATCATCAGTAAAAATCAGTAAAGAAGACAGCCCATGAAATTAGTTTGCAAACCCATATAAAATTCAGCCAGTGAACTGCAGCCCATGATTGTAGATGGAATAGATGAAATTTCTTCGGAATTAACAAAAAAGATGCATCAGAATACTAAAACGGGAAGCACATAGATGCTCTCTAAAAGTTATACGTAAGTTTGAGGACATGGACTCAATTCACTTACTGTTTTGATGGAAATCCAGACGGATCAATTTCACAAGGAGACCTATGCTCGGTGGTATGCTCGTGAGCAGATTTTTTGCTATAAGGAAACCACGACAAGAAACTTAGCACATTGAAATAGTTTTAAGTAGCATCAATAAATTGAATGGGTGGAAGATTTTTTACATGAAACACGAAAGCTCATTTGATGTACATACCAGCATTGAGTTCTTTTAATGAAGTCCATGACATCAACATGTTCTCAGTAAGTGATATTAGCTTGTTTCCCTGCGATTGTACAAGGAATTTTGATTTCTATCTGAACATGCATAAAATCTATCTCCCAGGAACATGAAGAATTGTGATAATTGTACCTCAATTTCCAATTTAATCAGCTTGGTACAGTTTGCAAGTTCATCTGGCAATTCAGTCAAGCAGTTATTTGATGCCTAGAATCAAGTGAAAAAACACAATGTAAAAAGGAGAAAAAATATCATCATTCACACCTCTAAAAAAGTATGATTAGGAAGTTTCAACAAATGAGATAAGTGTTCTGCATTATGCTTTTTTTATAATGCTAAGGCTCCATCTCTATTTACGCCATAGAAACATAAAGAAAGAGAAGATAAACATAATATACCGAGCCCTGCTATACCTTAAGTTCAGCCAAATCCAGGCACCTACCGAGGCTACTGGGAAGTTCTTTAAGTTGGTTATTTGAACAATCAAGCCTGCAGGGAAGGAACATATATGAATAAATGCCAAGGATGCAGGTTCTACTTTTCCAGCTAATGTGACGATTAAATAGCCTCCTAAAATTATCATGAAGAGACAAATTGATCTATGGACTGACTTTCAATCAGCTAGCTAAGTTCAAATAATCTGTATACAACGATCATAGGAAAGATAAATAGCTTGCTTAATTGAGAATTAAAATTCCTCCTAATTTAATTATCTCAACAGGCCCCCAAATTATGCGTAGGAATGCCACATTGTCCAGGCTGAGGTAATGGTCTGTATTCATATATGAAACAGTAACGGAATGTCCTAGATTGATCATCCTAAACTATAATGCATGTACAACTAATTAAAATAGCATTCATATGCGCAAACTTCCATTAGAATATCAGCATCATTTTTAACTTTTGATTGCTAAGTAAGATATTCAAAGCATGTTTCTGTGACAAATTTCAGTTAGAGAAGCACTAAATTTTAACGTACCACACTGTGACTAGGATCTTCTCATTTAGAATGTACTTGGACACCACAATAGAACAAATCAAAGAATAAACCCATTCAAAAACTGATAAATATTCAAACACAATGGAATGCCACCACCAAGTGATATCTCTCCTGCAGGTTTTGATATTCATTATGCTCCTTTTGGAATGATTTACCAGGGAGTTGACAACTAATATGGAGAGATGATACTTGATGCATGCTCTCACAGTTTCACTTCAACTTTTATAGGAGGAGAAGTATAGAGGGAATACTTGACCAGGGAAACTGCAGAGCCAATTTCTTCAGGTATGCTGGTTATTGAGTTAAACGATACATCAAGTGCCTTCAGTAAAGGAAGCCTAGTGAACAAGGGGTAAAAATCTCGCAATCAATAACAAATACCCATAAATCTGCGGTATATCTAAAGAGCTAAGTACAAGTGAAAACAAGCAACTCACTCGCCTATGGCTGCTGGTCGCGAAGATAATTTATTGTAACTGACATTTAAGACAGTCAGCATACTGAAATTTCTCAAGTCCTCTTTCAGCACTTCAAGGTTGTTATGAGCCAAAACAAGCCTTTGCAGTTCCACGGCCTGACAAGAAACGGCAGAGTGATATTTTGGCTAAGAAACAGAAAAAGAAATTCGGTATTCTCACTCGGAGACTAGAAAAAGATTTAAATACCTCCCACCACTTGTCATCCTCGCCATAAGATTCCAAGATTTTATAAACCTCTTCAGGCAGCTCCCTATGGTAATCAAGCACGAAATGAAAACAATAAAACCTTGGCAAATACCACCAAAAGAGCAAAAATGTATACTTGTTTTTCTCGAGGGAGAAAAAAAAAAAAGAGGCAGGCTGACTTATAACTCAATGATAAGCGAGAGAATGGAATCAGTCTATAAGTTATCCCTCCATTCCCTTTAGTTGTGGCAATTACCGGACTTCCTTCGAGCTTCTCCTCCAATTCCATTACCATTACTACCCCTCCTTTCGCTCTTACTAAGAAGTTCCCAGATAAATATTTAAAATAATTTCGCCGATGGGTAGGACACAAGAGCCATTTGACCTGCCCAACCATGGCTGATAGTTAACCTGAAATGTCTCCGCCTCAATTCTCTCGAGGAACTTTATCCAGCCTCTAACTACCTCAATACGTCTACGAAAGAGATGCTCGACATCTGTGAAAGGATTTAATTTAAGCTTTGATTTAGTTCTTTCGAAGTTTAGTTTTTTCCTTTTTCTATGCAAATACGGACTATGTATATAGTAAGCCCTATGGGCATATGATTAAACTTTGACTATTGAGTTATCGAATTTCCACTCTTCTTGCTAATTGTCTCTCCTATTTTCTTCTATTTTCTCTACATTCCCCCTTCTCCCTCTCGCTGCTTCATCAGCATGGGGCAGCATTATATTCTGCGATGCAGTGCATTGGGATCACACTATCGGAGGGACTCTCATGAAGTCTGTTCCAAGTACATATGTCCTAAACATACAAAAGAAAATTATGATTGTACACTTTGGTAATATTGTTAACTGAAGATTCAAAGCGTAGGACAATGTGACCGGCTTTAAATCTTAATACTCAAGAGAGGCTGGCCGAGACTGATTACAGCAGTCAGTGGTGCTTTCCTAAGGCATGTGCCCTGCTATCCATCAAAGTCTTCTTCTTTCTGTCTTGCTTGCTGGCTAGCGCTCTTTCTTTCACACTTGGCAGTGGCGCTTCATACTTTCTTTGACGCTTTCTCTTTCTTGTCACTCTCTTATGTATTTGATCTTGCATTCTGTCTTAGTGAAACTGATTAGATACTTCTCCTTCTCCTTCCCGTCAGCTCTCTCCTTCTCCTTGCTAGCTCGAAATGATCTCTTACGACTAGCATTTCGATTCACGCATCTGTCCTTAGCTATGAGTGGTGAATACTCTTGAGCCATCGTCCAGCAGTCCTACCTATTTCTTCTACATGGATCAAATGGCCTTTTTTTAAGAAAGTAAAACAAATGATCGATGATTGAATGCATGCAACACACTTCATACATCAAGAGAGGAATTTTAAACTCCCAAAAATAGATATAGCCATCATGCAACAACGTACTCGGTTTAAGAACTCCAATCAACAGCATAAAGTATGTTCATTTAGCTGCTTTATCTGGTCATGAATATATCAGCATTATAAAATATAAAAGCAAGCAAAAAATAGAATTTTTCTGCAAAATTCAAGTACATAACGTTTCCCTGGTTTGCATGAAGATCTAAAGTCCCTAAATGAGAAAGTGCACCAATTTCTGCCGGCAAAGTTGTCAATAAATTGGTTCTGCAATTTAAGGTAGAAATAAACAAGCACGAAACATCAAGGACTCAGAACTATGAAGAATGCTTGTAAGGAAGACAGCCCATGAAGTGAGTTTGCAAACTGAACCCACCCCATATAAAATTCAGCCAGTGAACTGCAATCCATGATTGTAGATGAAATTGATGAAATTTCTACAGAATTAACAAAAAAGATGCATCGGCATACAAAAACAGGAAGCACAAAATAAGCATCTATTGAGCAGAGATAAACAAGCACATGAGATGGGAAAATAATCTGATAACCTACATTCTATTTATATTGTCATCACATCGTTGTATTACCTGAAGTGAACAATTGGCAAGTTCGTCTGGTAGCTCTTCAATTGAATTTCTCGAAAGATCAACTTTCACCAGTTCTTCTGTTTCCCAGACCACAGGTGGTACAGTGGTCAAGCATAGACCACTCAAATTCGTGTCCTCAAAATCGAGTCAAGCATACCACAGGTGGCATGATGTTTGACGAGCAATTCCGCAATCTCTTTTTGCTCACAGACAGCAGCATAGTGCAGTGGAGTTTGGCCTTCGTTGTCCTGCAGAATGGTGGAAGAACAGATGTGAATTATCGTAAGCGTGCATTTTATCTATATCGAACAGTTCTATCAAGCAACACATTTTACTTCCATATTAAGACTGCTTCATATATAAATTACAACTAAATGTCTTTGTTTTTCCATGATTTACCAGAAGAAATCATCAAGGGCCCATTTGGTTTAAGAAAAATAATAGAGCGGGAACTGGAACTAAGAACAAAATTTGCAAAAATAAGAATAAGAAGACTGGAATAGAGCAGGAATGTATAGTATCAGGAAACTAAAAGAGTAATAGTACATGAAAATATGACGTATCAGGCAATGAACAAATTTTTTTTTCAGAATATTTGAGTTCCTTCTATATTTTCCTTTAAGTGGTTGTTTGTATTAGTGTTTTGTCTGAGAATAGCTTCTTGTTAAGCTTATTATGTCCAATTTCACTTGTTTCCTTTTTGGATACTTTTTATTGACGTGCTTCCATGATAAGCACTTGTAATGACTCTTATTTAGATATTATCTGCTCAACCCAATTATTAATCAAGAACAACTTTTTCTATGACTAGTAGCTCATTGATATCCAAAATAAATAGATTTATATTATTGTTTCTTCCGACCAATAAGTGGTTTTGAACAATAGTGATCTCAGACAGTCCAGAAATTAGTTTCTCCCTCTCAAAGTGTCTCATTACCTTGAGGCAGACTAATAGACTAGTATCAAAAAACTTCAACAGCATATCTTTATATTCTTTTGCTGATTATTATTCTACTAGATAGATTTTAAATTAAACTTACAACCTCTGCGATATTGGTCCTCCAAGGCATGGCTTAATCAAAAATAAAGCAGGCTTATGATATTTTAATTAGAAAACCAAAATGCTGTTATAAACCTGTGCATTCACATCAGCATTCTTGTTAAGCAGTGCTTCCACAGCACCAACATGTCCACGATCTACAGCCCAATGTAATGGAGTCCTTCCTTCACTGTCTGCAAGCACACTTTCAACTTAAAAAAAAAGGGCTTACAAATTATTAAAGAACCGAGAATTAGCATGAGGTGAGCAGAAGTCGTTAGCTGTGGCTTTATTGAATAGCAATATGTAGGTCTCACCATAGTGCAGGAAAAATGTTTCCATAAATGACATTTTAAACGAACAAATAAATGGAGAGACTTTTTATCAAAAATAAATAACTAAATGGAGAGACCCTGGAGCATGATAGAATTTGTGATTCTATGAATTTGGCATTTATTATCCTAGACAAAAGTGAATTAGGATCAGTTTCTCTCCACCCTTTTCCTAATGAATGCCCAACCTCAGCAATCTCATAACTACCTTTAATCCATTAGACATAGTTCTCATTTTCATTTTCCAATTTTATTCTTCAATTATTGACATAGGTATATCAATCAAATTAAATAAATATATCCTATTTACTCTCAATAACAGGCTATATAGCAATTTGAACCATGCTTTTTCCTTCAACTACCAGTTATTTTGAATACAATACAATGAACCAAACCATCCACAAATTTGATATGGTTAATCAACCATATCAATTTCTGCATAACAATACAATGAAGATTGAAAAAAGGAAAAAATAATAAAATGAAGATTGTTTCGGGAAACTCAATTTTCTCCACAAGTTCACTATGTTTATCCTCCATGTCACCTTTCTTTCTAGGAAAGTTGACCGTTGAACTTGATTCTGTCAATTAAAATTTTAGGTTCATAATTTTCTTTTTTCATTTTTTTTAAAAATGATATACGGAGAAAGATCGCAAGCATGACATATACTTTAAAGATGTCCAGGCAAGTTACCCAAAATTTTATGTAAATGATATGATAAATATGATCTGCTGATACCAACAAACCTTCTGCCTTTTTGTACAAAATCTAGTCCTCTAAGAGGGAGAAAATAATGTTGAAACCATCATTTAAACAAAGTTATGGAAGCAATCCTCTCTATAACATATCGTAGCCCATGGGCAAATATACAAAGTGCTCAACTTAAGGACACTCTCTTTCGAAACAATTTCAGGTGGAAGTGAAGAATATCAAAGAAAAAAATTATTAGTCATTTCTGTAATTTTTTATTGAATTTTTTTTTCTTAACTGAAAACTACAAGGTCGTTTTCCTAGTTCTCTAAATAGTTCCATAGAACCCAAAAGTTGTTCACCAAAGAATTTGAGAGTTTCAACCTAAAACACATAATTAAAGGAAGTATTGTTTAGGCAGGAGAAGCTGGACTAGTATGACATGAGGAAAGGAACTTTAATAACTTCCAAACACAATACCGTGCTACTTTTGTTCAAAAAAGGAGCTGGAAGTATGGAAGTAACACCTAGAATACATCTGATGATCAACTGACTTGAAAAGACCAAAATATGCCCCTATGTAACGGTGGTGTTTATATCAAGTGATCAAATCTGGTTGAAAACTATCCAACCATAAGCTAGAGAAAAAAATAAGTTAAGAGTATGATATATAACCATGAAGATGGAACTGAAAATTTAAGAATTACTTGGAAAACAAATATAAATAAAAAACAGAGGAACTTATCAGCTATCATGTACAATACACAGAAACAAAAAACAGCAGAACTCCTCGGCCATAGAGTTTAAAAAGCATCAATAAAACCTGATTGAAAAAGAACTTTCATGACCTAAAGAATTTGTATTGAACACAAACCTTTACAATCAACTGAAGCACCATTATCAACAAGTGCCAAGACTTCATCAGCTTTTCCTTCTCTAGCAAGTTCATGTATTGGGTCCAACTTTCTGCAGACCAAGAAATACAGGAAAATTAGACAAAAAATAAACTTCCAATTCAAAACCCTGAAGCAAATGATTGATGCACTATGCATTGGCCTTACACCCCCAAATACTTTAAGGCATGTTTGGTATAAGATAATAATTGGTTGAAATATGATTCCAACCAATTTCTAGTTATAATTATAACTAAAATTTAATTGAAATCACACTCCGACCAAATATTACCCTATACCAAACAAGGGATTAGAGTAATTACATTTGCATTCCCTTTATCTTTAAACATTGCCTTTACACCCTCCCTTTAGGGACATGACATGGATAATAACATGGACTATTTGAAAAACTCATTATTTCATTGTAATTTACCACGTATGGTCAAGTGGTGCTGACTGGGAGTTGAATAGAGGGGTGTAAGTGTAGTTACATTAAATTAAGGAGTGTAGAGTTAATCAACCCTATGATATTTCACTATTCTAACTTAGAAAAGACATGTGCAAGCTTCAGCTTTCTAAAGTGTAAAACACAAAAGGAATTTAGAGAGAAAATTCCTTAGACATAATAACAAATTATTTCTATCAGAGTACGCTAGACCATGTTACAACATAGTACTATAAATCACCTGCCAAACAATCAAGGATCATGTTGCATATTGCACAATGCCAGTGCAAGATAGATTGCTGCGTGCATTACCATGTACCATGCCCACTGGCAGAATTCCAAGACAATCATGCCAAAGTTTAAATGGCAAGCAAATCTTGCTTCAATCCAATCGACAGGTTTTGGACACACTTTGAACAACTCCAATTTTAGGGTAAAATTAAACAGATAATTCATCTCAAATGATTAGCCTCTCCTCAACTAATAAGAGCATAAAAAGGAAAAAGGGTGAGATATATGGACTTTCAGACTCCTTGCTAACAAAAGGCTTCCGTCAGGATGTTTAATTCTTTTAGGAGAAGATTAATGAATGTAATAGGATGCATAGAGAATAGAAAAACGAGCATATGAACTTGCATAAGAGGGCCTGCTCTCATGTATCAAGTTCATTATAACCTAGTGAATAGAGAATCAAATGCTGGAATCTTGTCTAAGAATTTTCCAAGACATCTTGGAGGAAATCAAAGGGCATAGATATATTTTTGAGTGTTACTTCAAGGATGTGTTTATCTCATTGTACATCATGGGATAAGACAAGCTTGTCCCATGTGGTACTATGTTTGGCGTACCAATTGGAAGGTATAATGGTGGAACAAGGTGCAACAATTGTCCTACACACCCCCAATTTTTTCCTCTCGCCCTCCTCTCGTGAACAGGCTTGCCAAGTCTTCTACAAGATCACAAAGACTAAAATACCCTCATTTGGATCTAGGCCATTCACATCTCCTGATATCAATCTATCACACTCGACATACATCTCCTTCCAAGCTTTGTTGCCTCCCAAGTCCCTGCTTGGACAGTGCCTCATCCTCAAGGTAGCATTCATCTCTTTTTCTCTCCTAATCTTCTCTTTCTTCCTTTTTTTTCTTTTTCTTTCTCAATCTTCTCTGGTGAGAATACTGCTGCAACCATGTCACAAGGAGCCTGCTCAGGCTCATAACAGCCACTCGTAGCAAACAATAAGCTGATCAGGCCACTGCAGCCACGAGCAATCGTAGCCAAGGCTGCAAGCAAATTGTGGTGGGTGCAGCAACAGATTGTGTGGAAAAAGATAATGTAACTGAAATTATTCCTAAACCCCACTGATGTGCTGGAAAATTTGGAGCCAGAGGCAAATGATAGTGTGATGCTGATAATAAATGACAAAATTTTCCCATTATCTACTGAAAATATGAAAGCCTCTTCTGGCACACCCAAAACTAGAAAAATAAACTTACGAATCGGTGTCCGAATTTTCCTCATCAACAAAGCTGCTAAAAACTGGCCCCATTGTTCCCTTTTCAGCTGATTGAGATGGCACACTATCTTCATCTTTATGCAACAGTTGCCAACGCAACAGGAACAGCAAGGAAAGAACAGAGATAGCTAATAACCCAACAGGAACAGTAAGGAGAGAACAGAGATAGCTAATAACCCAACGGGAAAAGTAAGAAAAAACAGAGATAGCTAATGAATAATGCAATGTAGAAAGATGTTCTTGACAAATCACAGTGCAACAAGTAAACAAAGTTCTAGAAATTAAAACTTCAACTAGCAAGCAACAAGTAAACAAAGTTCTAGAAATTAAAACTTCAACTAGCAAGCAACAAGTAAACAAAGTTCTAGAAATTTAAACTTCAACTAGCAAACATATGGCAAGATAAACCCTAAAACCATCCAGATCTAGCAACAGCGGCCAGCCTCCTCAGCCTCAAAACTGGGAGACCCGGTCAGCGGCATCCTTGGCCTCTTTAGCGTGGCGAGAAGCATTTCCGACTGCCGAAGATGCTTCTTCCGCCTCAGCTGCATCCGAAGCAGCTTTGGCGGCCTTAGCAGTGGCATTTGTGTGGGTCATCGCTTCCTCTATGCTCGCCTTGGCGGCTGCGTTACCCGCGATGATGGCTTCTTGGGCGGCATCAATGGATTGCTGAAGGAACTCTTCGGCATCCCGGGCGGCCCTCAGCGATGCCTTGGTAAGGGCATGGAGATCCTGCGATGCTTCATTGGCATGTTGAGCGGCCTGAGCGGGAGGAGGGAGGTCCATTTAGGGTTTAGGACGAACGAAGCGGCTTAAGATGAATAATACAAGGATCTCTTAAATAAACACTGCGGACCGCGTTCTACCGGCGACGATATGATTCGATCGGCGCAGAGAAAGGACATATCATCGGCGCAGAGAAAGGACGATCCGATGCACAGACAAGGACGATACTTGCAGGATGGCCGTCGGCAAGGAGAGCGGGTTGAGGGCGAGGGCGCGGGAACACGCTTCGCACATCGTCTCGCTGGGAAAAGGGGAGGGGATTGGGTTGGCAATTGACCCAATTGCCCCTATATTTTCTTCAAAACTTCTGAATCAACCTATGCTCTCGATTTTCCTGTATCAAATTGAATTTTTAAATGACTAATCTACCCCGACTACTTCCTCTAATTTATGAAATCAACCTAGCCTTTAATAATTTGTAATTAAATCCTGATTTGTCAACTCATCTGGTTTATATATATATATATGTTTATTAATATTTTTTTTCATCAGTAATATATTTTTATTTTATTTCACTCACTTGCTATTTTTATTTCATTTCATGTATTTATCCATGAATAAGGTATCTCATCTCTCCTTTTCTTTTGGGTGCAAAATGTGACTGTGTATTCGATAAAGGATAAGATGTAGCTTCTTCTCTTGTAACTTGTTACAGTTGCTTGTTTATGTTAGGAATAATATGTATAATTTTTAAATTTAAAACGATCTGGATGCTCCCTCACACGACCACATAGAGGTGACTAATTGGTAATGAACTTGAAGACAATACCATTGGGTTTGAAGATAACTAGGCCGTAGATGCAACTGTAAACGGTCATCGACTTCCTTCAGTAGCAAAGCTTTCAGAAGTACAGGCAAAACCTAAAATATGAAGACATCATGTACCGATTGCAGGATGGGTGCAGGAAAAACTCTCGACCTGTACTTGTCTCTTACACTCCTTTTCAATAACAATCTAAATCTCTATGTTCTGGGACAGAATATTATCAACCCAGCCTATGAGCGCAGTGTTTACCGAAAAGGCATTCTTTTTACTCTGCAAACCGTTGCAATTTAAAACATCATTCAATCCTTCTTAAAATAGTCTAACTCAAGAAGCAACCGACGAGGAAACAAATGGACAGCATCAACCAAACAGAAACCATTTAAAACATACTCACTTAAACAGAATCGTTGAAAATAGAATCATCTAACAGCAGCTTAAAAATGTAACCTCAACAGCATTAACTGACAAGGTCGAGGAAGCAAATAGCATTTAGAGTAAAAGAACAGCATGCTCTTTTAAGAGATCCAAACAGCATTAAGTTTACCAATAGGGCAGCATTCAGAACTCAACCAAATAGCATCGCACATTCAAAGATCATCTCCCAATATCACATGGGCCCTGCTACTTTTTACCGACTCAACTCTATGCCTCAATCTGTTTCCTATGCTCCTTTACAGTAAAATACCCTTAAAAGTAACTCTATGTTGATGTATTCACAGAAAAGCATCTTAACCTAGCAATAAACGTAGCTAAAAGATCATTCTAGCATTCCCAAATTGATCTAATTCAAGGAGCAATTTGTGAGGGGACAATTTGACAGCAAACATTTACCATAGAATCTTCGCAACAAGACAGCACATACGGTAAGAAATATTCTCAAACTGAAAACAGCATTGAAACCAAACAATCGCTCAACGTTCGTTATTAACACCACCAAATAAGCAACCAGCAAAGGAACTATTCGACATGTATCAACAATTACCCATTTATGAAGTAATCAGCAAAACAAGTGCACAGTAACAAAACAATCTGGGTCTACTTTTGCACAAAAATCTGGCAACCAATGTTTATTTTGTTCATTCGATCAACCAACCAAAACCAGCATCAATGCATCCCTCGGAAATCCCAGGTAAACGAGACCGAAACAAAAGTGGGGAAAATTCAGACTTCAAAAGCTTCGTTTAACAGATCAAGATAGTAAATAACAACAGAAGCAGTTTATGTCTGGAACTGATTCTGAATTGATTTATCACAAACACAACTGCTACTCAAATAAATTTGTACTTTCTCAAACAACAGGAACAAAAGTAGCGAAAGTAAAGCAACAATTAAACAATTTTCTGCATGTTATTTCTGCCTAATTCTAAAGGCACAACACCCCCCTTGCATAGACCCAAGACAACTAATGACTAATTACTCCAGAGAATTCATGCAACTTGACTATGATACTTTAACGAGGGTCCTTTTTTTTCAAACTATGCAGTATCTATATTTAGTAAAGTAATGAATTCGATCATCTCATTCGAAATCCCATCATACCATTAGAGCAATCCGCAACAGAACTCAAGTACAGGAATATAGATACGCAGTACACTAGAAAACAAGAATTTTGTTCACCTTCTTTCAGTAACATTTGCAATATAATCTCTTAACAGTAAAGCAATTTGGCATGTACGCATTTTGTCAACTTTGACTCAGCATCCGAACACAGCAGAAAAGTAATCGGCATCAACAACATCAGAAACCAGTAGCAAAAAGCTCTTATGATGTGTAGCTAGGCATGTGTTCAAATGGCCTGCAGGCACCATCTTATTGTGCAAATTGGAAGAACAGACAGCAACATGCTCGTGTGATGGTTTATAACAGCAAGGAAATTTTCTTAGAAAATACTATTCATTGTAAAATTATATTCTAAAGTTACTACTACAGACTGCATCAGCTAGCTAGTTCTCAACCTATCAAAAGAGAAGATAGTTGATTTTATTCTAAAGTATAGGTCTTGGGTTCAAGACCCAAAAAAAAAAAGAGAGAGAAGATAGTTGATTTTACTTCACCGTAATTCTCAAGTATGGTTTCTGATGTTGTTGATGCCGATTACTTTTCTGCTGTGTTCGGATGCTGAGTCAAAGTTGACAAAATGCGTACATGCCAAATTGCTTTACTGTTAAGAGATTATATTGCAAATGTTACTGAAAGAAGGTGAACAAAATTCTTGTTTTCTAGTGTACTGCGTATCTATATTCCTGTACTTGAGTTCTGTTGCGGATTGCTCTAATGGTATGATGGGATTTCGAATGAGATGATCGAATTCATTACTTTACTAAATATAGATACTGCATAGTTTGAAAAAAAAGGACCCTCGTTAAAGTATCATAGTCAAGTTGCATGAATTCTCTGGAGTAATTAGTCATTAGTTGTCTTGGGTCTATGCAAGGGGGGTGTTGTGCCTTTAGAATTAGGCAGAAATAACATGCAGAAAATTGTTTAATTGTTGCTTTACTTTCGCTACTTTTGTTCCTGTTGTTTGAGAAAGTACAAATTTATTTGAGTAGCAGTTGTGTTTGTGATAAATCAATTCAGAATCAGTTCCAGACATAAACTGCTTCTGTTGTTATTTACTATCTTGATCTGTTAAACGAAGCTTTTGAAGTCTGAATTTTCCCCACTTTTGTTTCGGTCTCGTTTACCTGGGATTTCCGAGGGATGCATTGATGCTGGTTTTGGTTGGTTGATCGAATGAACAAAATAAACATTGGTTGCCAGATTTTTGTGCAAAAGTAGACCCAGATTGTTTTGTTACTGTGCACTTGTTTTGCTGATTACTTCATAAATGGGTAATTGTTGATACATGTCGAATAGTTCCTTTGCTGGTTGCTTATTTGGTGGTGTTAATAACGAACGTTGAGCGATTGTTTGGTTTCAATGCTGTTTTCAGTTTGAGAATATTTCTTACCGTATGTGCTGTCTTGTTGCGAAGATTCTATGGTAAATGTTTGCTGTCAAATTGTCCCCTCACAAATTGCTCCTTGAATTAGATCAATTTGGGAATGCTAGAATGATCTTTTAGCTACGTTTATTGCTAGGTTAAGATGCTTTTCTGTGAATACATCAACATAGAGTTACTTTTAAGGGTATTTTACTGTAAAGGAGCATAGGAAACAGATTGAGGCATAGAGTTGAGTCGGTAAAAAGTAGCAGGGCCCATGTGATATTGGGAGATGATCTTTGAATGTGCGATGCTATTTGGTTGAGTTCTGAATGCTGCCCTATTGGTAAACTTAATGCTGTTTGGATCTCTTAAAAGAGCATGCTGTTCTTTTACTCTAAATGCTATTTGCTTCCTCGACCTTGTCAGTTAATGCTGTTGAGGTTACATTTTTAAGCTGCTGTTAGATGATTCTATTTTCAACGATTCTGTTTAAGTGAGTATGTTTTAAATGGTTTCTGTTTGGTTGATGCTGTCCATTTGTTTCCTCGTCGGTTGCTTCTTGAGTTAGACTATTTTAAGAAGGATTGAATGATGTTTTAAATTGCAACGGTTTGCAGAGTAAAAAGAATGCCTTTTCGGTAAACACTGCGCTCATAGGCTGGGTTGATAATATTCTGTCCCAGAACATAGAGATTTAGATTGTTATTGAAAAGGAGTGTAAGAGACAAGTACAGGTCGAGAGTTTTTCCTGCACCCATCCTGCAATCGGTACATGATGTCTTCATATTTTAGGTTTTGCCTGTACTTCTGAAAGCTTTGCTACTGAAGGAAGTCGATGACCGTTTACAGTTGCATCTACGGCCTAGTTATCTTCAAACCCAATGGTATTGTCTTCAAGTTCATTACCAATTAGTCACCTCTATGTGGTCGTGTGAGGGAGCATCCAGATCGTTTTAAATTTAAAAATTATACATATTATTCCTAACATAAACAAGCAACTGTAACAAGTTACAAGAGAAGAAGCTACATCTTATCCTTTATCGAATACACAGTCACATTTTGCACCCAAAAGAAAAGGAGAGATGAGATACCTTATTCATGGATAAATACATGAAATGAAATAAAAATAGCAAGTGAGTGAAATAAAATAAAAATATATTACTGATGAAAAAAATAATTAATAAACATATATATATATATATATATATATATATATATAAACCAGATGAGTTGAAAAATCAGGATTTAATTACAAATTATTAAAGGCTAGGTTGATTTCATAAATTAGAGGAAGTAGTCGGGGTAGATTAGTCATTTAAAAATTCAATTTGATACAGGAAAATCGAGAGCATAGGTTGATTCAGAAGTTTTGAAGAAAATATAGGGGCAATTGGGTCAATTGCCAACCCAATCCCCTCCCCTTTTCCCAGCGAGACGATGTGCGAAGCGTGTTCCCGCGCCCTCGCCCTCAACCCGCTCTCCTTGCCGACGGCCATCCTGCAAGTATCGTCCTTGTCTGTGCATCGGATCGTCCTTTCTCTGCGCCGATGATATGTCCTTTCTCTGCGCCGATCGAATCATATCGTCGCCGGTAGAACGCGGTCCGCAGTGTTTATTTAAGAGATCCTTGTATTATTCATCTTAAGCCGCTTCGTTCGTCCTAAACCCTAAATGGACCTCCCTCCTTCCGCTCTTCCGCTCAGGCCGCTCAACGTGCCAATGAAGCTGCCGCCGCAGCTTCTAAGGCAAATCAAGATCTGTATGCCCTTACCGAGCATCGCTGAAAGAGGCCCGGGATGCCGATGAATTCCTTCGAAGCCGCTAAGGCAAATAGTCAAGCCCATGAAGTCGCCACCATCGCGAGTATGAGGGAGCGATGACCATGCCGCTTTCAGCGATGCCTTGGTAAGGACAGAGATCCTGAGTTGAAGCTGCGGCGGCAGCTTCATTGTCATGTTGAGCGGCTAAAGCTGGATGGTTTTAGGGTTATTTTATCTTGGCATATGTTTACTAGTTGAAATTTTTATTTCTAGAACTTTGTTTACTTGTTGCACTGTGATCTGTCAAGAACATCTTTCTTCATTGTCTTATTCATTAGCTATCTCTGTTTTTTCTTACTTTTCCCGTTGGGTCGGTAACTGTTGCCCATTAGCTATCTCTGTTCTTTCCTTACTGTTCCTGTTGGGTTGGCAACTGTTGCTCACATTTATGTTTGGGGTTTATAGACTTATGGTTGTTTTTTCCTAGAAAAAAAGTTTTCTTAAAGAGTAATTGGGCTTTTCCCTATTTGTTTTTTGTTAATCCTTGCAGTTAATTTGGCCGTTGCCCTTGCTAATTCTTGTCAGCTCAAGGTAGGTTTACTAGATGCTGATATATATGGCCCATCTATTCCTACAATGATGAATCTCCAAAGAAAAGCCAGAAGTGAGTGCAGGTGTTTTTTGCTTTTCATGTGATGGTTTGAACACTCGTAACTTCATGATGTCACCTTATTACCATGAACATTTTATTGTGTCTGTGAGCATGGAGAAGATCTTCCTACAAAAGGGTTTGCTACTGTGTAGTAAATCGTTGGATCAAGATAGTGTTTGCCCTGCTGGTTAAGTTAGTTTTTATTTTGTAGGTTATAATACAACAACTGCTCTTGCCAAAAGATGGTAGCCTTCATAAAACATTCATGATCGGCTGCTTAGAAAATTAGATATATATTTTCTTGCTTTAATCATATGGCAAAAGCTGATTGATTGTTTTTAACTGATGACACAATCTTCTTTAATTTGGCCAGGTTCTAATTTGTTCAAAATGTATTTGGTGCTTAATAGTCCTGTGTGGATACTGACACCTATGACAATATGCATATATGTGCCCACTAACTAATCCTCAGCCACTGGTTTATAATTTTGTACCTAAATGCTACAGTCTTTGTGGTAATGCAAGGTCTGCACAGTTTTGCCTAATACTTGGACACTGATATGTAAGCAACCCTTAATTGCAAATATGTGTTAAAATTAATAGTCCATTAGATGGCAATTTATACTTGTTTATAAGACAGTCTGAAAGTTTGCATAGGTCAGATGCGATGCATTTTCATGCATATTTTGCTGTTTAGGTGTTGTACGAGGTGGCCATATGATCTATGACCTATGACCTAATCTGGATATGCCCACAGAATGTTTCTTGGATAGTTTGTTATCACTCACATTGCATTCTTGCTCTTTCTTTTATTCTAACTGATTTCTTTGAATGCACATTTTATTATTATTATTCTAGGTCATTAGGTGGCTACTGTTAAATGAATCCATTACTTCTGAATTATCTGTATCTTTAAAACATAGGTGTTTGTATTAGATTTCATGTCTTCAACTGCTACATCCAAACTTTTTCTCTCAAATGAATTGTTGAATGCCTTTGCAGATAAAATGATGATTCCTGTTGATAAAACTATGGAGTCCGATGTATGTCCATCGGATTTCTTGTTGACAAGGATGGCCCAATTGTGTGGAGAGGTCCTATGGTTTGTCTTTAATTTTGTCTCTTTCTTTACCATAATGGCTTTTCAGATTCATCACAATTCTTTTTCTTATACATAAGAGAATGTTTGTTCATTTTTTCTCCTTCCTCTATTAAGTTTTTGGCTAGTTTAGTTTCATTCTTAAATTGATTATTCCATGTGGTTTCATGGGTACTATAGCAAGTCACTGTAGATGTTGCTTTAGCTGAACATTAGTTAATAGCTACCATACACGTACCTGAAAAAAGTTTTGACACACATGGAAAAGATATCTTATCATGTCTATATAATGGTCATAACTTTTTAAGGGTTACCACTCTCTTCTATAAAGACCTCCTTTCTGACATTCAGCTTAACAAAATGCAGGTAATGAGTGCTCTTGAGAAAACGACTAGAGGGGTTGCCTGGGGAGATCTTGATGTCCTTGTTGTTGACATGCCTCCTGGCACTGGGGATGCTCAGCAGTCCATATCCCAAAGACTGCAGTTATCTGGTATGTACTAGATTGAAGGATCTTTTTACTGAACATTCGGGAGGAATGGAAGTTCCATTTCTTTGATATCTAACACAAAATGTTATTTCTCCGAGCTTTGTGAAATTAAGAATAATGATCTACTTTCATGAAAACAATTAAATTGTTTCCCTTATTGGTTCAAGAGCAACAATAATAATAATGACCAGCATCTTTCTCAACAGTTAATAATCACCTATCTGGATCCTCGTGCCACATGTGCGATCACATCCTTATAATTCTCCACAAGGGCATTAAATTCTCTCTGTTCTCATCGTAGCATGTTTGTTCTATTGGACATGATTTTGCAATGAAAAACCTGAAAATAAGACCTAGAAATAAAAGAACATCTAGACATCCCAGCATGCTCTTTAAAACCAAAAAATAGTAAAGAACTATACTATTATAGAAATTTAGTAGTTCAGAGCACTAGATTACCGTCTCAATGTATATTGTCCCTTTATGTTAGTTTCATGAATATAATTTTATCCAGATAATATGAACTTTGGTTTCAGAATTTGTTGAACACAACAAAGTATGTTTAACAGAGTTATCTCAGTTGCTATTTTTTTGGTGATAAAACTCAGATCTCAATCCACAGGGCACGCACACGCTCATACTTTTCAATTGTTTTGATTTACTAGAACTCACCGGTATTTTAAGACTGACTTATATTTCTCTTATTCACCGTGGTGCTAAGTATTTGAGGGACTTATTTTTCCGTGCAGCCTCGTATGTGATGTTTGATTATAGCATCACTTTTTGAGTATATAATTCATTTTGAATATTGTCCTTTTCCAGGTGCCTTGATAGTTTCCACTCCACAAGACATTGCATTAATTGATGCTCGCAGAGGAGCAAACATGTTCCAGAAAGTGGAAGTCCCTGTATGTTTCTTGCTGCACTATCTCATTTAAATATATTGCATGAGTATCAGGATTATATGATCATGCTGTCCTTATAAGAGCAACTAAAAGACACTGGGTCAGGAGGACATAATAACAGTTACCATTATTTGGCATCTTCATTTCCTAATATTTGGACAATTAATGGCAAGCTCATGTATGCTAGAATTCATGTTTGCATGCGATAAACATGTAGTGACAATTTTGTTGCGTAGGCTCAGCAGAATTAGCATAGATTCTTGAATCTCTTCTACATGAATAATAGTAAAAGTTTTTGCTTCTGTCGCTCAGTAGTTTTGTATTTAAACCAATATTATTTCCATCAAAGTTTCTGGATTCAACAATGGACTTGTCACCACTTGCATTACGTGGTTGTAACTTAGTCCTTGTATCTTTTGTCCATCTTCTTTGTTCCTATTTGATACTTTGTAGATTCACTTCTTTGTTCCTATCTGATACTTTGTAGATTCACTTCTTTCTTCCTATTTGATATTTTGTAGATTCACTTCTTTCTTCCTATTTGATACTTTATAGATTCTAGGACTAATTGAGAACATGAGCTGTTTCAAGTGCCCTCATTGTGGTGAGAAATCTTACATCTTTGGAAATGGTTGTGCACAAAGGACAGCCGAGGAGTTGGATATGAAATTTCTTGGAGAGGTAAGAGTTTGTTTCCATCTTGGCATTGCTTGTCCATCAGTTCCCTCTTTTTTCTGCTTTCTTATTTCTGTCTGTTTGCAAATTTCAATCATTTCAGATTTGACTTCCATCCTCTAATTTAGGGTAATTGTTTTAAACAAGGTCAACAATCTTTAGCCGCTTTAAAGTCAACAATCCTTGAGGAATTTCACTGAGCTGCATCCTCCTGCAGGGATATGAAGTCAGAAGCCATGTCTTGTTTAATTGTTTATAGGTATTTAAAACGTTTTAATGATTCAAATGAGACCTTAGGTAAAGTTCCTCCAGTTGTTGTAAGCTGCAAAATGAAAAAGATTCTGGCAATGAGGACTTGTTGCCACTTAAATCCAACACTTTGATTGTCGTAAGTGTATCAAGGCCATTACATGGAATCTGTGGGAACAGAGTAAGATCAGATATTTTCCATAACACTGAATATGTCGCCTATCTCATGCACAGATTTTTGATGCTACACCAATAATATTACAAAAGAAATTAAGGTCACGGAAGATGGCATCTGAGAGAATACATATATTAAAAAAAATTATAAGCTAAATAAGCCTGAAAATAATATGATTGAATTTGTTTTGTATGATGTTTCATCCAATGTAAAAGATAAATAACTCAACCACTTGATTTATAGAATAAGTACCAAAGCACCACAGTGAAGCACAAAATGTGGTAATTTCAAGTGTTGACGCAAAACAATCTTTCTCTATAGTGGAAGCTGCTTTTCCTTAATCACACCTCTCAATTCTACCCAAGGAAATGCAACTTTTTGTACTTGTAATACATGTCTCAATTTGCTTTAGTTTCATATACAGAAAAGACATTGAAGAACAAATGGCAGTGCTTGTGAAGTCAAATTTTATTATATCATGGCATTATTACCTAAGAAACGTCTTATTCGAACAACAATCCCTCTGTAGGCACCCTATATTGACTAATGACAGTTATCAGAGAAGTCCCTAGATCAACATGGCTGATGGGACTTGATCATGCATAGAGATGATGATCATTAAATAAATTTCTCATAAGAGTAGATTCTAAAATAACTATAGAATTTTTGAGAAAATACAATAATGAGGTGAATCCGTTGATCCTGAGAACTTGAATTGCCAATTTCCTTCATCTCATCAGGCTTCGCCATCAGGCTTCCTAGAAATGATGCAAGGTCTAATGGTTATAAACAATTTGTTTTTTCTACATCTAATAAAGCTACCAACACGATTGCTAGAAATATGTTATTTTCAAAAAAAGTAAGTAATTAAACCTGAGAGAAATTATAGAAGTAATATAAATATAATGATCTGAGAAAAAAATCCTAATGGTTGGGTGAAATACTGATGGGAGAAACAGTGGATTTGTAAGAAATAAATTGATAATTATTTATTGGCAAGATATGAAAATCTTGTGAATTCTTGTGAAAAACTTTGAAATGTGGATTTGACTTTCCAGATATGAAAATCTTGTGAATTCTAAATATGATCAAAAATGAGAAAGTGTTAAAAATAAATACTTCTCAAGACTCAAATTAAAGGTTGAATTTGAACTCTATAAAAAAAATATAAAAGAAAAACTATTAGAAAGTTTTTCTACAGCTCAGGTAGTGAGTGAGAACTACTACTCACCTTAAAGAAAAAAAGTATTTCTTTAAGCATTATCCTTAATGAAAAGTAAATAATAGGATCCGATAAAATTTGACAACATATCAATATCTTCTATCATAATCATTCAATCTAAAGATCTTTATATCTTCTATCATAATCATTCAATCTAAAGATCTTTATATCTTCTATCGTAATCAATCGTAATCATTCAATCTAACGGATTAAGCTCATCAATGATTTAAACATGGTCTACAGCCATCTGTGCTTCAAACATAGTGTGCAACTAAATATGATTCAAACATAGTGTGCAGCTAAGTAGGTTATATATAAAAGATATCAATACTCATTAAGTTTTTTTTTTTAAAACAATCGTATATACTAGAAATAATATACTGAGAATGAAAATAAAAAACATTTTTAGTAGCCAATCTAAGTATCCGTAGAATCTCATGCAAACAAGTCCACTCAATAGAACTAATCAAAATATATACTAGTAGTCTCCGAGTATCCGTAGAATCTCCAGCAAGCACCCTGGCATCTCATTGAGCTATGCAATTGGACCATGTCAAATTTTGCCCTATCATATGATAACAGAAGTTATACCTATGAACAAAGAATAGTAATAAGGTCACACACTTCTAAGGCCGAACAAATGCAGGCCATCCGTTTAGTAACCTAAGAAACGGTTTTATCTAGTTTTAGTCCACAGGATCGATCATACAAGCTATTTATGATCTGTGACCGATGGCGTGATCTTCTGCAGTAGGGCAGCGAGGAGTCGCGTACATGTATAAGCTTGTCAATAGGCATAGACGACAGAAATCTCCCACTGCTTGTTTGCCGAACAAAAGAATGTTTAACTTGAACTAGTCATGAAGGCCCACTGTGATTCACATAGATCAAGTGGCGAGTTGCCATCAATATCCTTTATATGATGACTGGCATGATGTTTGATGAGCAATTCCGCAATCTCTTTTTGCTCACAGACGGCAGCATAGTGCAGGGGAGTTTGGCCTTCGTTGTCCTGCAGAATGGTGGTAGGACAAATGTGAATTATCGCAGGCGTGAATTTTATCTTATCGAACAGTTCTAGCAAGCAACACATTTTACTTCCATATTAAGACTGCATCATATATAAGTTACAACTAAATGTCTTTGTTTTTCCATGATTTACCACAACAAATCATCAAGGGTCCATTTGGTTTAAGAGTTCCAATGTCTGGTTGGAAATACAAATCGAATTGGAATAAGATAAAATAAGTATCAGGTAATTAAAAGAGTAATAGTACATGAAAACATGAAGTATTAGGCAAAGAACATTTTTTTTGAGGATGAGTATATTTGAGTTCCTTCCATATTTCCCTTTAAGTGCTTGTTTGTAATAGTGTTTTGTCTAAGAGTAGATCCTTGTTAAGCTTATTATTTCCAATTTCACTTGTTTCCTTTTTGGATTTTGTTTTTGTTGACGTGCTTCCATTATAAGCACTTGTAATGACTCTATTTAGATATTATCTGCTCATCCCAATTATTGATCAAGAACAACTTTTTCTATGACTAGTTGCTCATTGATACCCAAAATAAATAGATTTATATTATTGTTTCTTCTGAAAATAAGTGGTTTTGAAAAATAGTGGTCTCAGACAGTCCAGAAATTAGTTTCTCCCTCGAAAAGTGTCTCATTAACTTGAGGCAGACTAAACTTCAACGGCATATCTTTATATTCTTTTGCAGCTTATTATTCTACTAGACAGATTTTAAATTAACCTTATAACCTCTGCGATACTGGTCCTCTGAGGCATGGCTTAATCAAAAATAAAACAGGCTTATAATATTTTAGTTAGAAAACAAAAATGCTGATTATTAACCTGTGCATTCGCATCAGCATTCTTGTTAAGCAGTGCTTCCACAGCACCAATATGTCCGCGATCTACAGCCCAATGTAATGGAGTCCTTCCTTCACTGTCTGCAAGAAGCACACTTTGCATGTTAAAAAAATAACGGATTACATTATTATTAAAGAACAGAGATCTAGCATGAGGTGAGCAAAAGTCGTTAGCTATGGCTTTCACGAATAGCAATATGTAGGTCTCACCATAGTGCAGGAAAAATGTTTCCATAAATGACATTTTAAACAAACAAATAAATGGAGAGACCCTGGAGCATGCTAGAATTTGTGATTCTATGAATTTGGCATTTATTATCCTAGACAAAAAGTGAATCAGGATCAGTTTCTCTCCACTTTTTTCCTGATGAATGCCCAACCTCAGCAATCTCATAACTACCTTTAATCCATTAGACAGTTCTCATTTTCATTTTCCAATTTTATTCTTCAACTATCGAGATAGGTACATCAATCAAATTAAATAAATATATATCCTATTTACTCTCAACAACAGGCTATATAGCCATTTGAACCATGCTTTTTCCTTCAACTACCAGTTATTTTGCATAACAATCCAATGAACCATCCGCAAATTTGATATGGTTAATCAACCATATAAATTTCTGCATAAAAATACAGATTGAAAAAAGAAAAAAAATAAAATGAAGATAGTTTCTGGAAACTCAATTTTCTCCACAAGTAAACTATGTTTATCCTGCATCTCACCTTTCTTTCTAAGAAAGCTGACCGTTGAACTTGATTCTGTCAATTAAAATTTCAGGTTCATAATTTTCTTTTTTCCTTTTTGTCAAAATGATACACTGAGAAAGATTGCAAAGCATGACATATAGTTTAAAAATGTCCAGGCAAGTTACCCACAATTTTATGTAAATGATATGAAAAATATGATCTGCTAATATCAACAAACCTTCTGCCATTTTGTACAAAAACTAGTCCTCTAAGAGGGAGGAAATAATGTTAAAATCATCATTTAACAAAGCTATGGAAGCAATCCTCTCTAGAACATACCGTAGCCCATGGGCATATACAAAGTGCTCAACTTAAAGAACATTCTCTTTCCAAACAATTTCAGGTGGAAGTGAAGAATATCAAATAAAACAATTATTAGTCATTTCTGTATTTTTTTATTGGAAATTTTCTTCTTAACTGAAAACTACAAGGTTGTTTTCCTAGTTCTCTAGATAATTACATAGAACCCAAAAGTTGTTTACGGAAGAATTTGAGAGTTGCAACCTAAAACACATAATTAAATGAAATATTGTTTAGGCACGAGAAGCTGGACTAGTATGACATGAGGAAAGGAACTTTAATAATTCCAAACATAATACCATGCTGCTTTTGTTGAAAAAAGGAGCAGGAAGTAACACCTAGAATATATTCAATGATTAACTGACTTAAAAAGACCAGAATATGCCCCCAATGTAACGGGACTGGTGTTTATATCAAGTGATCAAATCTGGTTGAGAACGATCCAACCATAAGCTAGAGAAAAAAATAAGAAGTTAAGAGTAGAATATATAACCATGAAGATGGAACTGAAAATTAAAGAAACTACTTGGAAAATGAATAGAAATAAAAAAACGGCGGAACTTATCAGCTATCATGTACAATAAACAGAAACAAAAAACAGCAGAACTCCTAGAGTTTTAAAAAAGCATCACATGATAAACAGACAAACAACTCTGAAATGTAAAATTACATGGATCTCATAAAAGATATTTTGGAGTAATGCTAAAAAATGAAATCAATAAAACATGTGTTCAAAAAGAATTTTCCTACAAGTCAACTAGCAAAAGGAAATTTAGATTATTTTCAGCATATCCTGTCATGACAGGCTTAAGCATCATGACCTCAAGAATTTGTATTGAACACAAACCTCTACAATCAACTGAAGCACCATTATCAACAAGTGCCAATACTTCATCAGCTTTTCCTTCTCTAGCAAGTTCATGTATTGGGTCCAACTTTCTGCAGACCAAGAAATACAGGAAAATTAGACCAAAAAAACTTCCAATTCAAAACCCTGAAGCAAATGATTGATGCACTATGCATGATAAGATAATGGGCTAATTAGCCTTACATCTCAAGTACTTTTAAGCATGTTTGATATAAGATAATATTTGGTTGAAATATGATTCCAACCAAATTGCAGTTATAATTATAACTAAAATTTAATTGAAATCACATTCCGCCCAAATATTACCCTATACCAAACAAGGCATTAGAGTAATTACATTTGCATTCCCTTTATTTTTAAGCATTACCCTTACACCCTCCCTTTAGGGACATGACATGGCTAATAACATGGACTATTTGAAAAACTCATTATTTCATTAAAATTTACCACATATAGTCAAGTGGTGCTGACTGGGAGTTGAATAGAGCGGTGTAAGTGCAGTAACCTTGAATTAAATAGTGTAGAGTTAATCAACCCTGATATTTCACTATTCTAACTTAGAAAAGACATGTGCAAGCTTCAGCTTTCTAAAGTGTAAAGCACAAAAGGAATATAGAGAGAAAATTCCTTAGACATAATAACAAATTATTTCTATCAGAGTAAGCTAGACCATGTTACAACGTAGTACTATATTACCTGCCAAACAATCAAGGATCATCATGTTGCATACAATACCAATACAAGATTGATTGCTGCGTAGATTACCATGTACCATGCCCACTGGCAGAATTCCAAATCATGCCGAAGTTTAAATGGCAAGCAAATCTTGCTTCAATCCAATCTCAACAGGTTTGGGACACACTTTGAACAACTCCAATTTTAGGTTAAAATCAGATAATTCATCTCGAGTGATTAGCCTAGCCTCAACTAATAACAACATAAAAAAGGAAAAAAGGGTGAGATATATGGACTTTGAGACTGCTTGGTAACATAAGGCATCCACCAGGATGTTTAATTATTTTAGGAGAAAATTAATGAATGTAATAGAATGTATAGATGAGAATTAAAAAACGAGCATATGAACTTGCATAAGAGGGCCTGCTGTCATCTATCAAGTTCACTATAACATATTGAATGGAGAATCAAATGCTTGAATCTTGTCTACTAATTTTCCAAGCCATCTTGGAGGAAATCAAATGGCATAGATATATTTTTGAGTGTTACTTCAAGGATGTGTTTATCTCATTGTAATGGGATAAGACAAGCTTGTCCCATGTTGTATTATGTTTGGTGTACCAATTGGAAGGTATAAAGGTGGAACAAGGTGCAATAATTGTCCTACACACCCCCAATTTTTCCTCTCACCTTCCTCTCGTGGACAGGCTTGCAAGTCTTCTCCAAGATCACAAAGACTAAAATACCCTCATTTGGATCTAGGTCATTCACATCTCCTGATACCAATCTATCAAACTCGACACACATCTCCTTCCAAGCTTTGTTGCCTCCCAAGTCCCTGCTTGGTCAGTGCCTCATCCTCAAGGTAACATTTATCTCTTTTTCTCTGTTTCTTTTCTTTCTTTTCTCAATCTTCTCCGGTGACAGTGCTGCTGCAACCGTGCCACAAGTGCCTGCTCAGGCTTATAACAGCCACTCATAGCAAACAATAAGCTGAGCAGTCCACTGCAGCCATAAGCGGTCCCAGCCGAGGCTGCAAGCAAATTGCAGTTGGTACAGCAACAGATTTTATGGAAAAAGATCGTGTAACTGGAATTATTGCTAAACCCCACAGATGTGCTGGAGGATTTGGAGCCAGAGGCAAATGATAATGTGATGCTGATAATAAATGATAGAAAAATTTCTCATTATCTACTGAAAATATGAAAGCCTCTTCTGGAACCCCCAAAAATAAAAAAATAAACTTACGAATCAGTGTCCGAATTTTCCTCATCAACAAAGCTGCTAAAAACTGGCCCCATTGTTCCCTTTTCAGCTGATTGAGATGGCACACTATCTTCATCTTTATGTTTCTGCATTAGGATTCCTTCATCAATGAGAATGAAGTTTCAGCAGCAAGAGGAAAACAAGTACCAGAGTTACTAACTTGCCTTACTAGAACCAGCAGCCCAGGAAGGATACAGCTCACTCAGAATCATGATGTACTTCTCCATAGCTTCTTCAGGAGGCATGGCACCCAATCTCTGCCATGCATTCCTTAGAGAAAATCACCAAATTGATGATTTATGTCAAAATAAGTGCAACAAAAAGCTAAAAAAAACTTCATCATCATCTGAAACCTTAAAAGAAAGAAGCTTGTATATAATATAAATGCAACTGAGTAAGGTTCAGGAATAGTTAAGGAGGGAGAAATGAGATAGCTTTAGTATAACCCAAAAATAAATGAAGGCAATTCCATAATTCATCATAGCTAGTTCATAATGAAAGAAGCTAATAGTGAACCCTGGAAATCTGAATGCGAAGTATTTTGTACCTTCAGAAAAAGAGAGCAGATATGTCTTTACTCAAATTAATATCGTACAAATTTAATAACCAACTGAAAGAACTTGAATCCATTTTCTCTCTGCAATCCTTTTATAGTTTGATCAAGGAACCAGGTATTGGAGGCATTGAAGTTTCAAGAACATGGAAGTTGAAACTCCCTCACAAAATAACTTTTTTCAATTGGAAGTTGAGTAAAGACAAGCTCCACACTAAGATGCGCTTGATTTGCAAGGGAATTATGGTGGATGAGAAATGCACTCTCTGTATGGAGGAGGTGGAGACTAAGGATCATCTCGTATTTGAATGTCCCTATACCACTGCAGGTTGGAATTGATATTTAGCACAGCTTAAGACCCCAAGTTTCAGCATCAGAACAGAGCAATTTCAGCTCAAGAAGGAGAAAAAAAAGCTGTTAATGGCAAAACAATTGGCTGTGTGGCACTGGTCAGTTGGGGGAAAGAAACAGGAGATGCTTTCAACTCTAAGGTTAAGTGAGAGCTGGCTGCACAAGCAGCAGCAGTGTTTTCTTTCTTCACAGCTCATTTCCACTATGAAGCATGTTGAGAGCAGGAATGGCAGCAAACAGATTGCTTTGTATTTTTCTGTCCCTCTCTTCTTCCACTTTATTGTGCATGTTTCCTCATCCATTTTGGATAATATATTTAATCATTTCAGATTGGTGAAACGAAAGCAATCTTTCATTTCAAAAAAAAAAAAAAAACTTGAATCCATTTTCTCATGAACAAGTGTTTCACAAGAACCATCAATCCTCCATGGATTTATTCATGTCCTCATCTGAGGAAAATTTGGATAGTTCCTTGATCAGTAATTAAGCTTTATGTTATCTCGAGTGTAGTATTTTTTTCATCCCTTTCAATTTTAGACTCTAAACCAAAGGAATGAAGAAAAAGGAGAAAAGTTGAACTGGAAAGTAGCTTGAAGAGGGCTGGGTAAAGTTGGTTTCTATAAATATATATGGAATCAATGGTAAAATTATACATATATATATTATACATGGCATCAATGTAAAATGATCTTTTGGCATGTCACTTAATGGATTAACTAATAGATATGATTTTAAATGTTAATTGCAGAAGCCTCCTGAGCAAAAGTGAAATAAAGAAAACACATGTGGGCAAAGTAAATTGGTGAAAAACATAGGTAGGTCAAATGTAGTTAATCATTAACTGAAAGAAAAAGGCACGGAGAGTTGTGAGTAAATATTTCTCAATTCTAATGTTTATGAAAAAATTGAAGGGAATCATGTTTGAGGTTTGGGGTCCAATAAACTGTTCTACTGACATGGGGTTTTGGACGTCGTATTTCTTATTCCATCAGAGACAGAAATCATGTTCACGTGCTTCAAGCATTTGGTGCAGCCGTATAAGCTAACATAGGGTAGGCCCTGGTTTGCATAAGATTCGCGAGTAACAATTTGTAGAAACATGCATGCAGATGCCAGAGACATACCATTTAGCACGAGCAGCCATCTTGAGTGGAGATGGCTGAGGCACGGTGCAAGGCCCCTCAGTCGCAATCTTGTACAGCCCATACATCTGCAGTTGCACATCATTCGAAACCTTCATCGAATTCTTGTCAGCAGCTGTCGCGGCCACAAAAGCTGCAGCAGCACTAAAAGCTTCATCCAGTTCCGTGGTCTCGATCCCCTCCCAATCACTATCGTCCCCTAAGAGGCTCCCCT
This sequence comes from Thalia dealbata, assembly GCA_030544415.1. NCBI lineage: Eukaryota > Viridiplantae > Streptophyta > Magnoliopsida > Zingiberales > Marantaceae > Thalia > Thalia dealbata. Next base: position 19,096,696 of record CM060458.1, read on the forward strand.
CATCCTTCTCCGATCCATCAACACTTTTCGCCTCCTCCTTCGCATCACCGACCGGCGACAGCTCCGCCGGCGGAGCTTCGGGGGCCAGGTCTTGCTCGCGGACCACCCGCAGGTTGTCCTCCTTGAAGGAGATGACGATGGAGATGAGCTTCGCGATGAGAAAAGAAAAGATGATGCCGATGAACACGGCCTGGAAGAGCTCCTGCCAATCCCCCATACTGATGCTGAAGAAGGAAAACGAACTCGATCAAGGGCATCCAAATCGAAGCATGGAGCGGGAGATTCTTCGCAAGCAGCTACAGAAACCGGTGGATTTGACGACGCGCGATCGGAATGAGGAACGCCGAGGGTGAATCGAAACCCTAGGCGCTGGAAGTTGAAGGCGGCGGAGGGAGGCAGCAATCGCCCCTTCGCGAACTGGAGGCGGTTGACACGACGACCGCAGCGACAGAAAGGCCGGAGATGTTATTGTAGCATGTGTCGGATGATGATATGGGTCGTAAGTTTTGGTTCATTACTAATCCATGTTTATTTTTATCTCTTTTTTAAACTTAACGAGTATTTAGCCTTACGTGTTTATTTTAATCTAGTAAAAAAACATTTAGTTTATGTTTATTTTAATTATCTATCTCTAAGAAAATTACTTAATTTTTTAAAAATATTTAGATTAAAAAATTAATTAGATTATTTTTAAATTTTTTAACTTAATTCTTAGAAAACCTAATAGCATAGTTATAAATATTTAATTATAAAAATTGGATAAGTAAATAAATTTTATTACATTAATATTCTTACCTTTTTTACTAAAATTAAAAAATATAAAAATATTTGAAGCGTAAGGATTTGCCACGTTAACAAAAAAAATTCTAAAAATAGGTAAGAATTTTCTTTATAAAAGACGTTAAGAATTATCATTCATTTGGTGAGCAAAACATGAGTGAGAGAGAGCATTATTGGGCCTTATAGCAAAGTTGATTTAGGCGTAAGTGAGGGAGAGGATTATTGGGCGCTATCAATAATAAAAAAGTTCTAAAAATATATAAAAAAATTTCTTATAAAACATCATCAAAGGGGACATCTAGATTATCATTTATTTGGTGAGTAATGTTGTTGTTTATTTAGTGAGTAAACTTGATTTAAGTGTCAGTGAGAGAGAAAGAGAGTAAAACGATTAAAGGCTGACAATGTTAGAATGTTGCACCATGCACTGGCATCCACATAATAGGAAACTCCTCCAAATAATGACCAACTATAGTTATAACCTTAAGGCTGACAATGTTAGAACGTTGCACTATACACTATAGTTATAACCTTGACGGACATAATGCATCGTTCCTCCCTACTTGTGAACATGTGAATGTATAAGAACTTCATATGGGAGATATGACCGATTGATGCTTTTGTAGCAAGAGTCGAATCTAAGACACCAACGAGGAAGTAAAAGAGTACACTATTATCTTGTACACCATTAGTTAAATTTTTTAAAATATATATATATAAGTCATGCCTAATAAAATAGAAAGGAATTCACATGCTAAGCTATTGAACATTCCGATTAATGAGGCATGTGGAACATTTGGTGAAATAGAAAGGAATGCTGGTACTCGAAGCAAGTTGAGAATGAGATACTAAGTTGTGGCAATTCAAGAATCTCCTCCAAGCATATTTGGCCAACGAGTCGGTATGGGTGTCGACATCTTCAAGCGGGGGAATAACATTCTAGTACCCTTGATGCCTAGGGTAAATTGGGTTTGAATAAAAATAAAAAGTTCTAAAATGGATAATAACTTTCCTTATAAAAGCTCATCAAATGGGGCCTTGAGGATTGTCATTCATTTGGTAAGTAAATTTGATTGAGTATGGGTGAGAGAGAAGGAGAGTTATGCGATCTAAGGCTAGCAGCATTGGGATACTAGGTCGCACGTCCAAGTGTGTGTGATCCACATCAAGAATAAGGGTACGTCACCTTGCCTTTTTCAAAAAAAAAATAAAAAAAATAAAAATTAATCTAAAGTTTAATTTTAAAAAATTGATTAGTTAGTAATAGGGGTAGTTTTAAATTTTAGAAGAGTCCAATTATAATTAAATAATAGTAAATTTTTTTAGTATAATTAACCCTAAAACATCTAACTATTTGACCAACCAAAGATTTGTTGGAATCAATACCTATTTGATTAGAGTGTTTTATGATGTGAGTTGAAGATTCACTAAAATCTTTAAAAAAAAAAATCATATATTGAAGAAGTAAATACCTCTCAATTGAATGGAGTGATAAGGCTCAATGCTATGAATTATTGATTTCAAGTTAATCATTTTACACTCGATCCTACAAAATTGATATCATACTGTGGTGAGCTAAAGAAATTTCTGTGAATTATACCTAAAAAAAAATCAAAAAGTGAAACAAACAATGGTTTTTTTTTTTCAACTATTACATGCTTCTCATACACTTGCTTAATGATGTAGGATCTTTGCACGAAGGAAGAAACTTTGTGAAATCTGTTGTTGCCTTGTCTAGTTTTGGGAGACCACGAAGCATGTCAGTTTCTTTGTGATTCCTCTTCTTCCATTAAGGCCTCCTTTTGTATTGCAGCATTTACAGGATAAGAATACTGATGACCGCTTAGATTACTCGGAAGGCCCTTTTTCAAGTGCAGGTTACTCGGAGAGGACGCTCCTTCAATATCATATGGACCTCTATAAGCACCAGTACTCGTTGCAAGCGTGTGCCTGAGAGGGGATGGAATCGACTCTTCAATGTCCGAGTAATCTCTTTCGCAAGTGTAGGTTTTTGAAGAAGTATCTCCTCGGCTCAAATCACTTGGGAGATGCTGCAATCCGTAGACATGTGGAAGGCTGTTCGTGGGAGTTGTCAGCCTGCTCGTGGAGAAAGGTGTCATCCTTCCCGAGTACTTCTTGTTCTCTTTAAGACGCTTTCGAGCTGTTTGATGCCACTTTCTTAGGGCTGCTGCTACTCTCTCGTTAAAGATGATAGGCTTCATGTTGGAACCCATCTGTTTTCAGATCATCCAAGTTAGTTTTCATACTTGTTTTCGTGTTCATTGTAAAAATAAAAAAAAAGAGACTTATTGGCATAAGTACCTGGGTTACCAATGCATACAGAGGGAATGTAACGTAGCTACACAGAACCTGTATAAGGAGACTGACAGAGGAACCAGAAAAAAAATTCAATGGTTAGATTTTTTTATTATTATATTAGTATAGATAGTTAAAGAACTATCATGATAAAATTAAAGTCATGCTCATGATTACTCAAGCAAAATGTTGCTCGTAAAATGGGCAAAGAGGGAAAGGTAAGGATTTAACTAACCCCATGGAAAGCCTTATGATGATATCTTCCACACGCTTATGAAAGCATGAAGGAAATCCAAACTCATACTGCAGAAAGAATAAAGGCAACTCATTAGACCATGCATTAATTTATCCACATCATTTTTATTCATCTAGATATAGAAGGTAATGAAGCCCTTACCCAACTCCAAGCGAAAAATGCAAGTTGAAAAGCATTCTGCACAAATAAACACAATGTTTTGTTAGTGGTAGTTACAAAAAAAACAATGTATCAACTCTAAGGGGGTATTTATTTGCATAGAAACCTAGGTGCGACACTCAAGAAGGCAGAAATGAGTGTCTTTGCATCAAATAAATACATCATAAAAGGGAAGGATAAATACCTGAAATAGAACAAAGTGTATAAGATATAGCATCAGTCGAGGCTTCCTAAACCAAAATAAGTCATCAGTGGGATGAACAATAGGGGCACCCTTAATGACATCCCCTCTATCTATGATTCGTTGTGCCATTCTTATTATTATCACTTGGAGCTTTGTCCCAACAAGTAGAATAATCTGTGTAAGAAAATTTACTATTGTGAGAAACTCACTTGAAAAATAATTAATTAATCTAAATTTAGTATAACGTGGACTTACAACTAGGGGTACAAATGGCAACCATAGATATGAATTCCATCCTGTCAAAAAGGAGGACAGAATAAGAGTTAAACAGCTAGGTGATATATGAAGTATAAGCCTTGAAATTGAAGTATATATAGATAGAGCATACCATGTGTGTTGAATAGTAAGAAGAGTACTGCAAAGAACCATATTACTGGGCTGTAAAAGTTCAAAAAATTAAGACTGGAGTATTAGAAGAGATGTTATGGATATCATATTTTGTCATCACCAAAAAAAAAAATTATTCCCATTAAAAACACTCTTTTTTGTTTTATTACTCTTTTTTTCTTCTCTTTTTCTCTCATCCTTTTAGATGTTAAATTGTACCAGTGAAATGAATGCAGTTTTAACTTTAAAAAAAGAGAGAAAAATATACCTTATTCCGACCAAAACTTTGAAATCTTCTTCTAGTGATCTCTTGATGTACTTCCTAAAATCAAACTTGAATGAACACTGAGGAGCCAAGTGTGCCTGAAACATTTGCATTTCTCTGTAGGATCAAATTTTGCCTTTTCCATGTCAAAAGCACTACCCAGCTTTAATGTACTTACAATGATAAATCCATGGCGAAGTGTCAGGTAATCAACTTTTGGAACTGACCTCACAAATTGCCTAAAGAAACACACCTTGCAGAAACAGATAAATAAATAGTATCAGAATGTTACAGATACTGCTGTATCAGTAACAGGAAAACTATTGATACTGATTCCTGTACTTGCATGTGAAAACTGTGCACCATCCAAACTGGATACACTTCCGGTTCATCAAAAAAATAGACGAATGAATGAATCAGCACTTGGTTGGTTGATCCTTACTATCCATATCAGGAATGGGGATTTACTCCAGTAGCTCAGATGGCGACGCCCAAACGAAGTTTCTCTGGCAAGTCGGAACCTGTCAGGATCTGCAGCCATGTTCCAGTTTCTCAAATCCCCAGTTAAATAAGAACTACTGCTTTAAGAGATGATTGCTGCATTAGTTTACTGACTCACCGTGAGAGAACTGGTACTCCGCAGTCTTCGTCTCCAGCTCCCACGACTTCCACCGTCTCATCTGCATGTGTTGAATGCATCTCTTTATTCTCATCAGAGTGATGAACACGTGTGTGCTACTGATACGTACCTTCAATCTACCCAGTGCCATGGTTGTGATGCAGTAAACGACGTGGGAGACTGCCAGGACGAAGATGAAGATGTGAAGCTGATTCAGTCCGACAGCCGAGATGAAGGGAACTTCGTTCTGTGAATTCTTAGATCATTAATCTTTTCAGAGATCAGAAACCAGAAGCTAATACAGCAGCGAGCTTTACTTGCCTTCTTAGCGCACTTGTCAGGGCCGTTCTCTCCGCCGCCGCCCATTAAGCTTCTGCGGTAATGCTTGGGGCGGCCGGCCGGAGCCGCCTCAGCCTTGCAGGGGTGCCAGGAGTCGGCGACGCTCCTCGGCACGCATATTTCCGTGATGGTGCTCTGCCCCACCGTCAGGAGCAGCGAGATGAATCCCAGCAGCATCAGTTCTGTCGCTAAAATTTTGTCAGCAGATTTCTCTGACGTGAGAGTGAGAGATGCAGGGAAGGATTACTTACCGGATTTCACTTTCTCCAGGGCTTCATGGAGCGCAAGCTTGCGATGTTTCTCCAGCCACTACAGGAGGAATTTTTGTGAGAGTTCGTTAAAGAAATTTGCAGGTCATCAGAGACTTGAAGCCAACAACCTGGAAAAGCATTCGAGCTCCGCACTTGCAGCGAAGGGTTATCTTGATTAGTTGATTACCTTGGCGATGAGGTGGATGCCGTGCTCGATGCCGATGGAGATGACAACAAGGAGGAAGCAGACAGCGGCAACCGCCCAGGTCGCCGTCTGCTCGAGCGTGCGGCCACTGCCACCTCCGGCCATCGGAACACCCAAGTCCTCTTCACTCTAGCGCATCTACTGACAATGGAAGCTCGTCGCACTGCATCTATATGCATCCATCCATCCATCTGTATGTGTTCAGAAAGTAGATGAGAAGTGCCGTCCGGCGGAGACGTTGAAATTGACTCCAAATCCAGACGTGTGACACACGACGTCCATGTGTTTACGTCGTTCATTCGTGGAGACGCGCCCGAGAGATGAGTTCTCTCTGGTCTGGTCCTCATTGCGTGTGCATTGGGTTGAGAAAAAGAGAGCTCAATAGTGTGGCTGTGTTGCTCGGTGACGGCGACCAAATACGTAATGCATGTGATGGGATGACCGATCGAGTCCACGGAGTGGAATTAGAATCTTCCACTTCTCCACCCCAAGAAACATCAAACTTCTCTCTCGTCTTGATGCCATTTAAATGTGGACAGTTGGGTTCAATTATGACTAATGATACACATGCGTTCATTTCATCTGCGAGATGAAGCAAGAACCAAACGATAATAGTCGCAGTTATCTGAATCAGTTTAAATCAGGGGTGGTAGCTGATTCAGTCAACTACATACAGTACAGATATTATTATTCATCTATTACAAATAGAATGGAATTTTTTTTATTTATGATATAAATAGGTAGGCAGGTGACTGAAAAAAGAAAGGAATTTCCTGGTCTTCTGCTCTGCCCACTCTAATTCTTCTTTTTTTGTCTCCTTGCACTTCTTCTGGTCACAATGTTTCTTTTTCCCTTTCAAAGTCAGAATTCCACCATTCTTCATCTCTCCCCTTTACATTCTTCTTCGCATCCTTCTATTTTGGAGGCGGATTTTTGAAATCGTTCGTTCATTTTTACCGTGAAGAGATCTCTATTTTTTTTTTTTAATTTCTCATAACAAATGGCCATTGCAATAATTCTGTATTTGTTTACTTTAATTTTAAAGCTTTTTTTTCTTGTCATCTTTACTGGAAAATACCCTGCTTTTTAGTTCCTGCAATTTTAATTATTCCATCAATTATAATAACGATAAGATCTATCACTGTCTTTATGTCATACTTCTTTGTCCTATTCTATGTGGCGTTTAGTTGAGGGTGCAATGTAGTGGAATCTTTTTCCATTCCATTTAAAATTTTAATTGTCACTATAATTAGATAACAAAATTATATCTTATGCTATTCATAACCAAACATGAAATTATAAATAAAGATAATATGTATTTTTAACCCCCCAATGTAACTCATGATACAATTTATATGAAAAAATCATTCAAATATAGCATAACAGTGATAAATACCCTTAGCCTGATTACGTTAACCGATCCAGGTTCAACTCAACTCTATTGCATCTCTAATTATTACATGCACGACTATTATAAATATAACGAAAGATGTTACAAAGATAGAGATCCAAATCTCTCTTCGGAAACTACCGAGTAATTGATAACCTCAATTTCTTAATAAAAATCTCTTTGTTAAAATCACATCAACTTATGAAATGTCGCTTTAAGATTCGTGCCAGCGAGTTACGGGCGTTGGGTAGGAAAAGAAGCATACATACTCTCCGCTCCGTTGGGTTATGGGTCCCAGAAATTATCACCATTCGCGGCCCTGGTAATTTGAGTGGGTAACCAGAATAAGGTGGAGCACAGTTTGGCGGAAAGAAGCGTCGAGCGACTCGGCAACGCCCAGGCGAACGTCTCGAACGGCCAGATGGGCGTCGCACGAGACGTGAAGTTAAGAGAGGAGGGCCAGGATTTGATGGCATTCATCGTTATACCCTCCCTCCCTCCGTCTCGCATCGTTGTTATCGCCCTCCTGCTGCGGCTGCTCCCTCCTCCGCCCGCAGCGGACACGTCCGCCCGCCGTCTCCTTCCCTTCTTCCTCTCCGGCCTACTTACTGGTTTCTTAATCTTCGCTCCCAATTTACTGCGGAGGGATTCCCCGAGATCTCTGCATTTGCTCTTTTGATCGGACAGTTACACGGTAAAGATGTTCGCTCTATTTTGTTTTTTGATTCAGGACATTTGGGGAATGATTTTGATAACTCGCTTGTGTTGGAGGAGTTTGAAGTCGAGTGCTAATTGAGGGCAGCTTCGAATTCTATTAATGGGGTGGTGTTAGCAAATTCTGCGGGATTTTGCGTTCTCGAGTGTTATTACATTGGATGATCTATGTGCTAACTATTTGTTACTAAATCGAGTAATTTATCTTTCAGTTTTTTAAATTTATATTTTGGATGTTCCCTTTCAATTAATAGCTCCGATAGAAGGATGCGATTCGGTCAGAAATAAGTTTTGACATGTGCGATCTTTTGGTGCTTTGTGAAACCACTTGCTTAGGAGATTGCTGTAGTCCTGATTTCTTGCAAGTACTTTTATTTTGTCTTCAGTTTGACATTTGGTTATTTTTTGTGATGCAGGAAACGAACCTCATTTTTTAGTTAAATTTCAGAAGCATAAACATATCTAATATCTCAATTTTCTCACAGATAAAACATTTTTTTTAGATGAGCTCTCTCTCCGTTCCACCTGCAGCCAAACTACGAGGAGAGAGTAGTTATGTCTCTGGATCACGCATCCATCTACGGAAGGGTTTTCTTGGTACTGATTATCGGAATGGTCCTCTTAACCAAGTTAATAGAGCTTGGTTGAAGCATTTGGGACAATCTACGACTAGAAATGGCGGTAGGTTCCCTATCGTTGCAAGAATTAAGAAAGGACAAAAGCATGAATATCCCTGGCCAGATGATATTGATCCAAATCTGGAGAGTGGACACTTGAGTTATTTGTCCCACTTCAAGCCTCTCACCGAGAAGCCAAAGCCAGTCACACTTGGTTTTGAGAAGCCCTTGGTTGAACTAGAAAAGAAGATTGTTGATGTAAGTTTTTTAGTAGATTATTTATTTATACATTATTATTGAACCATTTTGTTGCATTATGAATTTCTAAACTGCTCCTATTAGAAACTTTTTGGAATCAAATTCCCACCCATTATAATTCTTATCTTCCTTATGTGCTGATAAATCTGCACGGCTTATTCTAGTAAACATCCCATGCATTCTTCATGAGAATGAAAAATTGGAATTTATTTATTGGAATAATTTCTCCAAAGCTACCAAGAAATGTATCTATACAAAACTAGTTAGAGTTGGTCCAGAAGTCAAAAAAGACGGTCAGTAGTTCTTGTAAATATTGCACTTATAAAAACAACAGAGCTAGTAAATTTCTAAATCAGATGCATTTTCACCTACTGACAACATACATCAAATGGGATAACAGATTTTAGTGCAAAATTCTTTCTGTCATTAAACTCCTTTTCATTCAATGAAATCTTCACAGGTGCGTAAAATGGCTGATGAGACTGGTCTGGATTTCACTGATCAAATTAATCAACTGGAAAGCAAATACCAGCAGGTTGGTTTTGTAGCGTCCTTGTTTGCATGGTACTTGATGAAATAAAATCCTACATGGCAAGGACAATCTTTTTATTGAGCTATAACATGGCCATTTTAGAGATTTACTATGAATTCAAGGTAGTTGACACTTGAAGGTTGCGAAACTAAAATAACTGGATTTCAACATGAGGAAATAATTACGACATCTTAGTTGACCATTAATAGATATAGCCATAGTTTTCTGTAATGCCCAGTAATGGGGTTCAATTTATTTTGTTTTACATAGATACTAATCCTTGTGTGGGATGTCACTTTTCTGATTCTTCTATATCATCCAAGGCCCTCAAAGATTTGTATACACATTTGACTCCTATCCAAAGATTGAGTATTGCACGGCATCCAAACAGGCCAACATTCATGGACCATGTTTTGAACATCACTGATAAGGTATATACCTACATGACATGCTTCCCTTATAATTCTTTACTCCATGTAGTTGCATGCTTGTACAAACTTGTACATCTTTTATTTTCACAGTGGGTGGAGCTCCATGGAGACCGTGCAGGTTATGATGACCCAGCCATTGTTACAGGTCTTGGAAGCATTGAGGGGAAAACCTATATGTTTATTGGCCATCAGAAAGGAAGGAATACTAAGGAAAATATAAAACGCAATTTTGGAATGCCAACCCCACATGGGTAATGAATTGACTGAAATTTTTATCCTTCTACTTTCTGCACTTAGCAGTGACAGTTATTCTTGTTGGTTTAATTCTTAATACATTATGATTGAAGTTCTAACATTATGGGTGAACTTGTAACTATGTCTTAGCTAGCATGCACCTTACTGTTTGACCTAGCAACCTCCCATCAAGAGCATGATTTACTTTCACAAAGAAATCCTCCACCTCATTACCATGTGGCTGTTTGCAGCTACCGTAAAGCCTTGCGTATGATGAAGTATGCTGATCACCATGGATTTCCCATCATCACTTTTGTTGATACACCTGGTGCTTTTGCTGATCTTAAATCTGAGGAACTTGGTCAGGTATTTTGTTAGTATTCTTTCTCTTTATTCTGAGCTTCTTACTATCGTATTTGTGTTTCCAAAATATAAAAATCATTTTGCCTAATTAATGCAGGGTGAAGCAATAGCCTTTAACTTAAGGACTATGTTTGGCTTGAAGGTTCCAATTGTCACTGTTGTTATTGGTGAAGGTGGATCTGGTGGTGCTCTTGCTATTGCCTGTTCCAATAAAATGTACATGTTGGAAAATTCAGTCTTCTATGTTGCCAGGTTAACTTGGACTCCTTTTCTTTGCATTTTGTGAGGCAGTTTCATATGTTAACTTGGCTACATTCCATGCTTGCCCGAAAATGAAAATACAAGTTCAACATAAAATTTGTGGAACATACCTTCTTTGTGTATTTTTGATTCAGTAATCTAAATGTAGTAAAATTGAGAGCTATAGACTTTTAAAGATGCACTGGATCACATACCTGTTCTGTCATGGGAAATTGTTTCACACTATATTTAATAAATCCTCAAATAGCAACATGCTTAATCAACTATCATCTGTAGAGGTGGATAGGCGTAGAAGACGATTCCTACAGGCAAAAATGAGGAGCAAAAGTATACCATAAACACAGTAAATTGGAAGATGGTTACAATGAAAAGGTAGTATGGTGGTTTAGGTGTTCCTGACATCCATGCATACAATGACTCTAGATTGGGATCTTGGATGTGGAAGTTAAATAGGAAACTCCTCACAACATGGGCTGGGGTCGTGCAGTAGAAGTATTTTAGAAGGAAATATTGGTTTATGGAAAAGGGCATTGCAGGATAGTCATGCACTTAACGTACCATATCCAAGTTAAGAGGGATATTTATGTATAGTCTAGATTATGAAATTGGGGATGGAGCCGATATAAGTTTCTGGTTTGAGCCATGACACAACTATAAAAGTATGGCAATTGTTCACAAAAAGATCTTTCTAGTAGCTGCACATTCAAATGCAACACTATCTCAACTTCAAATGCAACACTATCTCAACTGGCTAGATGAGAAGATGGTGTATTCAGAGGCTGGGCAGTAATTGTAAATAATGATATCTCCTTAACAGCTATGGAGAGTTTCATTGATGACATGACAAACATTTGATTCAGTCTAGGAACTAAACAAATTTAGTGGAGATGGATAAAAAATAAGAAATTCTCATTGCATTCTATGTATAACTGTATGAAGGCATTAGGGTTGACGAAGGGTGTGGCCTATGCAAAGGGGATGTTGAGACTCGGGACCACCTATTTTATCTTTGCCTCTATACGAACAATGGATGATATTTATACTCGAAGCAATTGCAAGTGGGATCGTATGATATTTCACACTTTGTCTTGAAGGGAGATGAGAATAAAAAATTGATAAAGATCAGACAACTAGCGGTATGGCATTGGAGTGTATGGGGCGAGAGAAATAGGAGATGCTTCATAGGGACTTCGAAATCAACAACGACCTTAGCCATGCAGGCAGTTGATACCTTGTCTTTCTACATATCTCATAAGCCGCCTTAGACCCTCACAGTTGGTTTGTTTCTTCGCATGAGTTCTCTCGTGTAGTATGATTCAAGTGAGGTGTTGTCTTAGCTTAAGCTTCTCTTTGTTATGTTATATTCTCTTTCTAAGTTTTATGTTTTCTTTTTTCTTTACTTTCACATTCTTTTTAGATGATGTTGTATCGTTTCACAACGGTGAAATGAATGCATTGTTTTTGAAAAAAAAAGCTATCATCTGTAGCTGATTTGATTTCTTAGAAGCAACTATCAAATTGATTTTAGTACTGATGAATCTAACAACATTCATCATCAGTATTATAACTCATATGGTGCAAGATAATCATGTGATCAGTAATGGTGTTCTTCAAAATTTGTGAATGCAAATAGAAAACATCTCCTGGATATAACCTTTGTGATTAGGAGGCATCTTAATCAAAGAAATATCGTTGATAAGTCTGTGCCTACTTTAAGAGATCATCATAAATGAGTACAATTTGTTATTCATGATAAGATTTTCAGCCAGAGCCACTCATGTCATTAGAAACTAGTTGATAATTTGGGATATTTAATTGCATGGCATTATTTTCTATAAACTAATTGTCTCCAATATGTTCGATGGTTGAAGTGCTTATTCGATAAGTCGTTAGAGTTAGATTTCAACAAAGAGCCCACCCAAATGGATTTTTACATCAAGTGGACCGTGATGAAGTCAATTAGTAGCCAACTATTTAAGTTCATTCTGATGCAATTTATTTTGTTTAATTATTTTTGGAAAGGATGAAGTTCCTTCATATTTCTCATCCACACACGGGTCTTGAAAAATTATTAGGCTTGCAACTTGTGCTTGTGAAGGTTACTGGAACTTTATGACTTCTGTCTGCTACTTTGTTACTCCTTTTTCATCTTAAATTAGACAGCCAGACAAATCAAACATGTTCCATTATTGTACCAAAAAAATGCATCTAATGAATGTACCACTTTGTGCAGCCCTGAAGCATGTGCTGCAATACTGTGGAAAGATGCTCAAGCAGCTGATAAGGTACATTCTTTTGTCTAGCTCTATATTACCTGTACGGTACAAAAGCTTTGTTTTGTTGCAAGTATGTTACAAACATTGCTGCAGGCAGCAGAAAAATTGAAGATAACAGCAGCCGAACAATGTAAACTAAAAATTGCAGATGGTATCATTCCTGTAAGTCACTATCTTCTTTTTTAATTCTAAAATATCTTCCACTTTATGACAGTATTTGATTTAATGATTCTGCAACGATATTCTTGGTACTTCCATAACATTGCTTGATAGCATTTAATTATGCATGCCTTGCTCTAAGACTTTGAGTTTTGAGATACTTTAGTGCTTCAATTAGTTTGTTGACTTGTGAATTATTTGTTGAAATCAGTATTTCGTGACTGATACCAGCTGGAGACTGAATAAAAGAGTGAAGGTGAGAAGTAAAAGATGAGATAGCCTCAGTGAAAATCACGACACAGTACTATTCGTGCCTGACATAGGAAGTGGAAAGAAAAATTAAAAGAAGGGAAGATTAAAAAATGAACACTTATTTTTTTACCCAACTTTTTATCTCCATTTCTACTGCTATTAGGCAGAGCTGTAAATAATCCCTTGATGGCCATAGAAAAATGTTCATGTCAGCAACTATTTGACCATATTTTGGCCCTATAATCTTTTCTTTTAGTTTGGACCGTTTGTAAATTGGTAGTGTTAATTAGGTCAAATTGGTACAGTAGTCATTTTGTTGTTCAAATTTTGTTATGTGCCTACAGCAAGTGCTTCCAACTTTATTAAAGCATTAAGGCTCGCTAATGGAAAGGGTCACTACAACAAATCATATTGTTTTTTTTTTAACTTGGTGAGTATTGAACCCACAACCTCCTATATAAAACCCAATTATTCTAACCAAAGAGGCATATACTTTGTGCACAACAAATCATATTGTTAGCAACATAATTTTCAAACATTTTTTATGCTTGAAAAAGCATCACCAGGATACTTATGTAAAGTGGTGAAGACTACAATGTTGCAGATATTTTGTGATACTTCAATTGTCACAAGTTAGCAGGACTTAAAGAATAAGAAGTTAATGGTACTTGAGCATCGCAAACCTGATTCTTAACTAAGTATTGCAAACTTGTGACACTTAAATATCATGAATTAGCGACACAAAAGTAGTTGCTAATTCATAATATATAAATGCTTTAGCAGCAGTCAATTTTTACAAATATTCAATGTTTAAGCAAAGGAAATCTGTGATATTTACACATTGTAATTTGAAGACATTTAAGCATCATCGTATTCACATTCAAGTGTTGGAAATTAAACCATGATCTACCGATCGACTCTACCATAATACCATTAGAATGCCTAGTATGTCTGATCGTTAATATTTTAATTGCCTTTGCATATTTTTTGGTAATCATGTCCATAGATCGTACACAAAGTGTACACCCTCTGATTAGAGTAATTGGGCTCTATACAGGAGGATCATGAGGTCTTGGGTTCAAGACTCATTAAGTTCTTAAAAAAAAATCATGCCCATAGATCACTAGCTACAAAATTACTATTTATTTTGCACCGAAGAATTTTGGTACACAAATAAGAATGAAGATAAATTATTAATAATCTAGAAAAGGAAATTGATATATTTAGTATAATAAGTTAAGTAGTAGGTATCTGAAACTAATTTTCTCCCTTACCCACCATACCTACATATATATATATATGATTGTAAGTCATATTTCTTTCAAAATAAGATTTAGTAAACAATTCGCACTAATCACAAATAATTACTACAATCACTAATTTATATAATAAATAATTTAGTGCACAAACCTAATATAATTAGCAGGGTGTCGTCTAGTATACCATATCATCCTGGAATGCTCAAGTATTTCGGCATGGTTACTAGCACTACTCACCCTAACCACAGTATCAATGACTATCTATCCATATAATTTTTTTTAATAAATTTTAGTGAGTGTTGAATCCATGGCCTCTAATTTTAAGTCTTACTCATTAGCGTGCACTTATTTCATTGCTTAGTTTATTTTTTAACTCAAATATGTATTCATTTCTTCTGAAATGATACGTAGGGAGTATGGGTTCAAGATGAAACCATTCAAGATTTAGCCTATATGTTTAAGCGCACAGTCAAGGCTGGTTACATAAGGAGTATCCATATAGTTGCTGACATGAACATTTTTCTTTGGCAGTGCTGGTACTACCAACAGAATGCCACCAACGGCTTTAATGCTGTTAAAGCCGTTGGAGCTTGATATTTCTATTTACCACCAACAGGATCAAAATTTATTTTATACAAATTATGTAGAATTTTCTTGAAAAAACAAGAATTATAAGCTATCGTGGATGTTTCTATATTGAGTATACTGAGTGTTAGCATAGTATTGGTGCCGCTATTTAGAACTTTGATATAAATAGACAAATATTAACACAGATAGTAACTAATTAATATAAATCCCTAAGAAGTAATAATTTATATACATTGATAAAATTATTTAATTTTAAATAAAAAACAAACTAATTGAATTTCTGAAAGAGAGCAATCAGTGAATTTTACCCAAACATCTCTTAAGAAGAAAAATTTTCAGGGAGGCAGGGAGACTTGCATTTCATGGAGTACTTCGACTAAATTGCAGCAGCTGGATTGGGAATCTACACTATGGATTTAAATCATCTAGGTTGCAAAATTTTTAGCTGAACCAACTGGGTTTTAGTTATTGCAAAAAAATCAACTAGGCATGCAATTTTTTTACCTTTCTTCATTCAGACATATTTCTAGTATAGAATGTAGTAAGCTTTTTATTTGCTTCCGTAAGTATTTGTACTAAGCAGACCACTCTGATTGACTTGTGTGACACTATTTTTCTTTAACATCTGCATTTTAGAGTGTCCATTTATTTCCGAAGAATGCTACCAGATAATTCTGCGATGTTTACCTATGATATTGTTGCTTTGCTCAGGAACCTCTTGGTGGTGCACATACTGATCCAAGTTGGACATCCCAGCAGATAAAGATTAAAGTCTTGGAGGCGATGAAGGTATCTTGTTTTACCATTTTGTATGTACTTAAAATAAAAGTATCTTGTTTTTCCATTTTTGTATATGTATTACAAATGTCAACTTTTGTTTTCCTTGATATGTTAACTGAAATGTATTAAATTCTGCCTACTAGTCATTGTTTATTTCCCTTCAAGGACAGTAGATAAACCTAGTTATTGTTTTAATTCAGGAACTTTCATCAATGGACAAAGAGAGTATACTTAAGCACCGTTATATGAAGTACCGAGCAATTGAGGGATATATAGAAGGTGAACCAGTTGAACCGGAGAAGATGGTGAACATGAAAAAGAAGGAAGTTGGTCTCAACAAAACCACAGCTGAGATAGAGATGGAAATCGAAAACCTAAAGAAAGTAGCGTTAGAAGCTAGAAGTAAATCTCCAGCCCTAACCATCTCTGATGAGGCAATAGAGCAACTAAGGCAAGAAGTAGACAAGGAAATGGAAAATGCCTTCGCTTCAATGGGCTTACAGGAAAAGCTTGAAGATCTTCAGTTGGAGTTGACCAAATTTACGAGCTCACCTGATCAAACTCTCAGTCCAGTTTTGAAGGAAAGAGCAGATAGACTGATTCAGGAATTTAAATATAATTTGTCACGTCCGGGATCTTACACAGAGCTAAAGCAGAAACTTGCCCTTTTATCAGATATTAGCAAGCTACATGACCAGAATGAAAGAGCTGAGAAGTTCAAGGAAGAGATCAATGAGAAACTTAATGAGAAGGTCAAAGGCCACATGGAGGTACTGAGTAAGGCACGTGATAAGGTGGCAAAAGGGGAACAGTTAAACGACACCGAAATTGAGGAGGTAGAGACCGCAAAGGAACAACTAAGAGAGATGCTAAAATCTATAAATCTGGAAGTGGTAAGAACCGGTAAGAAGATAGTACCAACAGCTCCACCTGGTTTAGATGAGACATTAACCAAAGCAGATGATGTGATCAAGGAAGAAATAGAAAAGGCAATTGATGCTGCTGGTTTAAGAGGAAAGATTGAGGAGTTGAAGGCGGAGATAGCCAGTGGCTCCGATACAGACAAAATAGAGAAATTGGAGAACGAGATAAGAGAAGAAATCGCAGGTTGCATGGATGTTGCTGAGCTGAAGAAGAAGATCGAAAGCACGCTTGATGGTGAAAGTAGCCCTGTTGACTTAACCGTGCAGGAAATGCTTGGCGCTGGGAATCGTCCAGAATGAGGAGATTTATCCTAAATTATTGTTGCTTCGAAAATAGCCGCAATGTTTTATCCTCTTGACTTCACTGCCCATCCGGTGATTTGTCCTCATGATTCGGATCGGTCAATGTAAGTAAATAACTGTTCGTTTCCTCTCCTAAGCTTTATTTTCTGATGTTGGTAAAATGCACGACAAATAAAACTTTTCTTTTTGTTGATTCATCACTCCTATACGTATCTTTGCTTGTCCTAGAAAAAGCTTTCTGAAATATGGCATCTCTCATCACAAAGGTATCACTTGCATGCTCTCTCATGGTAATCACTTGCTTATTTCCATTACCAAGTTGCTATTTTTTAAATCTTGTACGTTATGGTTCTCATTTGACACCGTCTTTTGGGCATTGCAGTTTCTTTTCTAGTTGAATGATGGGAGTATATAAATTTCTCGACTCAAAATTTCAGCATTTTTAAAAGGGTTTTTGGCCACCCAATACATGAGGAGAGCGTTCCACACCGTTCCTCCATATTGAGAAGAAAATGACACCATCATCAAGCCATAAGAATAACAGCCTTTTTTAAGTAAACAGTCCACTCTAAGAGGTTATTTGGCTTTGATTTGAGATATTCCACCTTAAATCTTAGTTGTAATTAAAAATTCATGTTACCCCAAAGTCGAGATCATTCAATAAACATGATTCCTAACATATTTTCATGTAATCTATTTGAGTTGAAAGAGTCCCTCCAAGGTTGACCCATATGGGATGAAACTTCCAAGGGTGGGGAATGGAGAAAGAAGAGAATAGGGTAGCTTTTCTAAAGGAAGTCGGTTTGACTATTCGAAAAGAACATGTTTGAAGTCTACAGTACTTGTCTTTGAAAATTCTCCTAAATGAAGTCGATTTGACTACTCTAAAAGAGAGAATAAGTTGGAAGTCTACAGCACTTTTTATGGCTCATCATCTGAACAGTTCAAATGCAGCTTATTATTAAATTCTAATTCTCAAATTAATACCGGGTGATTATAGGCACCCATCAGGTAACATATTAGATTCCTTTTTTTCTAATCAATTCAAATCTCAAACTTATATAGGTTGGCTCATATGACCTATAGGTTTCATAGATTTAGGCCACGAGTTTTAGAGCCAACCTGCAATTGAATTAATCTAAAATCATGTTTGATTTGATCTTAATTAGACTCCCTGGTAGTATTTTTCGTCGACCTGATTTATCTAAAACTGAATCAATCTTGATTTTAGTCTTATCTTACCAAATGAGCTGATAAGGATGGGTAGATCATACTAGAGGATCTAATTTTTTCATTAACTAATTGAAGTTTAAAAATAACTAAAATAAAAACTCAAAACCAACAATCTCTAACAAGACTTATTCTAAAAAAAAAGAAAAAATAGTAGCCCACTGGCTGACCTGCGAACCTGCAGGCTAAACTGAAGTGTTGGAACCTAGATGAACTAACCTATACTAGCAATTTAATTACAAGTCTCACAATAAATCAAATTATATTAAAAGGAATAATTAACTTTTTCACCGTAACTCAGCAATTGTGCAGCATTTGTAAAACCAGTCCACCATCAAATAATATACTTCAGAGATAATAAGTATTAGCAAAAGCACCACGGACAATGCTCCTCTCATGGTACACCAACTGTCGTATCCTTAGAATTAGGTGGTTGAGCAAGGTGCAACATA
This sequence comes from Thalia dealbata, assembly GCA_030544415.1. Classification (NCBI taxonomy): domain Eukaryota; kingdom Viridiplantae; phylum Streptophyta; class Magnoliopsida; order Zingiberales; family Marantaceae; genus Thalia; species Thalia dealbata. The sequence goes on from CM060458.1 coordinate 19,115,479, forward strand.
TTAGCAATGCACATGGCTATGCGAGGTTCAAGTACGAGATGTAAGGATACCCTAAGAATCTAACAATAAAGCATAAGGATTTAATATGGGACAGCGGTGCGGGCCTCTTCAATACGAGAGGCATACGAAAGTACTCATCCTAGTCGGGTACACAGGATGAACATACTGCAAGAGGTAGTGCGCCGTGCAGGGATCTAGAGGAGGCATAAGTAGGCCACAATCCACTGGGATCCAAGCTGGTGGTTGCAACCGAGGAACAATCTAAGGTTCATACTTAGGAGTTGGCACGCAGAAGTCAGTTGGGTGCACGAACAACGCTATCCAACACGGTGCGCATACCGTGCGTCTATTCAGTAAGGTATGCGAGTCCTTCCTATCCATCCGAAAGGGCATGCGAGGCACCCAACCATCCAGCAAAGTGCCAAATTGCATAACCATCCCACAAGGCACACAGGGCACCCGACCATCTAGCAATGTGTGTGGGGTGTGTGACTTCTCAGCAGGGCATGCGGGGCACTCTTTGTCCATCCGATTAGGCCTGCACGATGCCTGAACATCTAGCAAGGCATGTAGTGTTACCCAACCGATCAACGGAGCATGCGCATAAGAGCTCCTTCAGTAGGAAGTCCAAGAGCTAAACTTCCTCCGTAAATAGGTGTAGTGACCTCGGGCTGAGACAAAGGAAATGAAGGAGAACGAAAGAAAACAATATGGAGTGAGGTCCACTGTAGGGTATTCATGGTTGGTGGCTGTAAATCCTTGTAGCTTTAGAGGCTAATGTTTTAGGACTGTAGTAGTACTACGGGATTATGGGAGTGCAGAGAGAGATTGTTGTAGGTAGATTCAATAAAGAATTAACATTTTTCTCTCGAACTTTGTGTTCGAGTTCAATCCCCTTCCTGGTCCTTTGCTTCCTCATCGCACAAAAAGGAGGAAGGTTTGTGGTGTCAAGGGACACCACATTACAAATTCTCAGTCGATGGTACTATTTCCTTGTGATGCATGCAATTGAGATGGGAGTAGTGACACCAACAGTGCCTTCAGAGAACATTAATGTGAGCTTGATCTCACTGGGTGTATAGAAAAGAAACCCATCAGCAATTGATGAACAAACCATTTTGCAAAGGGTACCTTTTGGGTATCATCACAGAGATCCTCGATGTCATAAAAAGGTCTCCTCTTACGAGATGGCTCCAAGGTAAAAAGTAGCAGCTTTTAATTTGGTAGTGATTTAGTCAAAACCTATATATATATATATATATATATATAGTACAAAAGGGAAGGAATCTCTTTAGATATGTTAATATATATATGTATATTATATACACGAAAGAGAACCTTTAACTATATATTATGTTATGTTAGAATGTGAACATGCGACTTAAACTACACATATATATACATAGCTTGCGCTTTCATCACCCATAACTCTTTTGCAAAAAGGATACAAAATCTCAACTTGCTTGTTATAAGTTACGAAAATTTCCATTGCTGATTAACAGCAAAGATACTGGGTTTATATATTTCAGCTTCAGTTCATCAGCGGCTTTTGCAAAAGCAATATGAACACATATATATTCCGAACAAGCCCTCCCATTTTTCTGATGGATTTGTTGGCTGTAACGCATATGCTCAGTTAATCTTTAAACAGATGCAGGAAAACAATAAGACAGGAGGCCCTCTTGGTTTATTTAGCTTCTTCAAAACCTCTTGTATTCTTATCATTTCTCTTTCCTGTATGTATAAGCTTCTTCAATTAATTTGGTAGTAGGACTGATGATTATGGATCTTCAAATTACTTGGAAATAATTAAGGCATATTAATTGATTCCTCTTCTTCTTCTTCTTCTTCTTCTCCTTCTTCTGATCTTAAGGAGGTGTAGATTGTAGCAGACCTTCTGTATCCTAATTACTCCAGACCTAATCACCATGAAGTCCAATATATCATAAGAAGAAGAAGAGTAGTACTCATGAAGAAGAAATTATATAAACCGGCTGGAAAAATTTCCTTCAAGTGTCCTGATGAAACGAAGACAAGATAAGATTAATATATATATATTTGTGTACCTGATGGAAGATGCTGCGGCCAAGTAACTAGAGATCATGTATATATATATATAGCAATAGAAATAGCAATAGCAAAAGTAAGAAGAAGAAGAAGAGCAATAGATTTAAGCAACAGACGGAAAATTCCAAAGGAATCGCATGATCAGCCAAATGAAGGTCTCTCTTACTATGCAGTATGCACAGGTAGGGAGGGAAATTAAGAGAGAGGATCAATGCGATCCCTTTGGAATTCTCCTTCAGCTGCCCCGCCACGCGCGCCGATCGAATTCCATCGAATCTACCTGCATATTTTTGACTCTTCCTTTTTAATTCTCAGAAAACTCGGTTGGTGTTGCAGGTGAAGGAGGGGGTTTTCTGCTTCTGCCTTGTGGGATATATGAGGGAGGGACGGAGAGAGGGGAGGAGTTTTAAGTTAATTGAAGGAGATGGAAGAGTCGAGGGGTATAAAATAAGTAATCTGATCATATCATGAAGAAGCAGACATAGCAGTAGCACTGTTTGGATGCCGATGGATGTCCCTTTTAATTAAATTACTCCTCCCATCCGTGTGTGGCAGGAAGGAGGAGAAGGCAGGCTGCCCTTCTGCCTCATGACATGAATAATTTTAAGGGGACGGAATGATTCCTTTTACCTGAAATGACTCGACTATCCCTTCTCCTTTACCGACTGTTCTCTTCCTCCCTTTCTCTTTCTCTCTCTCTATATATATCATCTTTTTCATCAGCAATATATATATTTATACGGTTGGTTTGTTTGGGTGTTAGATTTTGAAGACCTTTAAGCTGAACAGATTTAATTAGTTTCTCTTCAGTTCAATCTAGTTCGCTCTCTTAGTTTATTGCAACATGAATTAATAACCAATAAATAAAAAGGCAAGTTGAAGAAAGAAGATGCAGAGAGGATCATATTCGGATGGAATGGAGTGGGAGAGAAAGAGAAAAAGAAAGAGAAAGAGAAGAAGAGGGTGAGGAGGAAGTATGAACGAGTTAATTAGGGGACGGCGACGCCCATTGACGTTAATTCCTGCTTCAATTTCTATCCAGCACTTGAAGAAGAAGAAGAAGAAGAAGGAGAAGAAGATTAGGATGTTGTCGCATTCATCCACTTGCATTGCACTCCTTCCCCCTCCTCCTCCGCCTTCCTTCTACTACCATCCTTTTTCTTTAATCCTAATTTTTAATATGAATTATAACAGGATATCCATAATACGTACCGCACAGACACCCCCAAACCCAAGATGTCCTAAATCAAGACCCTATAAGATATGTATGTCTATATAAGATAAACGTAGGACCTTAGTCTATAATATGAAACGATAATGTGAGGTTGAAGATACGCATGTATTGGGGTGAGATATGTAGACATAATATATTACATTATAGTGAAAGAATTTGATGCCGGGTAATTAAAGAGACAGTTATAAATCTAATACTGCCAACGGCCGACAGCGGTTGCAATCAAGCAGCAAGTTTGATAGGAAGAATGTGAGCATTTCATCCATCAAAGACGGCGACGTCATCCCACTTTAGATTCTTTTCCTTTCCCTGTGGGTCCAAAACAGTTATTTCTTCTTCCACATATATCTTATTTTGATAATGTAGGGTAAAAATCTGTATTTTTACCACAATACTTTTAGTATAACCAAGTTCAAGTGGAAGACAATGTATCTTATTAATCCACATTATGCCATGCCATTAGCATGCAGAAATGGCCCCTTTTTCCTGTAGCAGAAGGCCTGCCCAGGTAAATCTGCAACCATCTTTATATGCTTTTATCTTGTCATGATTATGTCTGCAGGCCCCATAAAAATTATAGTCTGCCTAACAACTTGTTGATCTATAATCTTCTTCTTTTTCTTCTCAAGACTTCCTGCCATCGATCCTTGTCAAATTAAGATCTGACAGAGCTGTAGGTAAAGATCTCCTTAATTACCCCCGGAAATGGCTTCACTTTCACTTGAAGTAAAGCACTCGAGGAGGTCAATGAGTGACCAAATAATGCAGGAAAGAGGAAGGGGGAAGGAAGGGGGAGAAGGCAGTGGAATGCACTGCTTCTTCCATGACAAGGAAACATCTCACCCATCATCTGAAAGATATTGCTTGTACTTGGAGCTTCACTTCTTCATTCCACTGACCTTGCAAGACATGTGCATGTGGAAATGCCTAAACCAGAGGGAACTGGAGTCCTCTGCTTCAAGAACAAGCCATTATGCTCTTCAGTTTAGCTCTTGCATGACAATTCATTAGTCCATCAACAATAATTCATCCCGCGAGTATACCCATTAGGGAGGACGCGTACTCACTAATGCTTTGGAAAACCAAACTAGCACCATCTTTAAATTGATGAGGACCAAGAGGATTGATTGATCTACGAAGACTTTTCGGAAAAGTATGTTTCAAAAATTATACTGTGAAAGCATCTGTACGACTTCTTCCCAGGTTGGTGGCCATCACAACTCAGCCTGGCATAATGTGTGTATGGGAGCGGTAAGCACTTGAGGAAAAGGATTCATCAGCAACAGATGGCACACTGTTCCCGATGGCTTTGCAGTGGGCAAGATGGGACGGCATAAAGGAGCCCTGATGGTGACGTTTAATTTGATCCAATAAGGACTGAGAACATTATGCAAGAAAGGAACAAGTCCCTATCATGAAATGTTTGTGGGTTCAGTTGATTTGATCTGCCTCCTAATTGTAACAGGAGAGTACTGTTTCCTTGCTCAACTCCAACTCCTCCACTGTAGATATGTTTTATTTTGTAGATGGTGATGATGCTTGCACATCCAGCAAGCCACACAGTTGTAATCACTCTACATCAATTTCGCCCATCTACAAGCATCTAGTAAGAATGTTTTTCCATGTGAATGCCTCAACTCTTGTAATCCAAAGAGCTGCTACTTGGAGCTGACACCAAACAGTGGCAGATGTCCATCTCCAGCCAAATGGAGGGGCTAATGGCTGTCCCTTGTGGACCAGCCATGCCTTCCATCATCATCTTACCCTCCCAGAGTGCAGGTAAACATCCAATCCATTTTCCCCAGCCCCAATTGTTTGTTCTTTGCCACACACCAACAAAGGCACTGCAGGCACATTTGTTTGTTCCATGCATATATGTGTATATGTTAATAAACACCTGAACATATAACTAAGGTTGATTATTTCATTATACAGACGATAGTTACGCTATTTGGACTCACAAACGCTGATACATTACATGGTTTGCTAGCTGGAAGATGATAAACTTGATAGAAATGTAGTCTAGGGTCACTCTATCAGCCTAGTGAGGATGACATATGCTTTTGTGAGTTTGATTAGCAGAAGTATCAATGCTTTTCTGCAAAATGGTACATGAGCTTCGTCCTAGTACAATGCAGTTGCAAGTATGAGACTTTGGCGAAGCTCAATTACAAAGGGAGAAATGATACTGAATGAGAGAACCCTCATCAGTACCTGATTGAGAAACCTGCTGAGATGTTAACCCAAGTTGAATTCATTATGAAATAAAAGGAATCCAGTTTTTCCTACATGTATCCTTTTTATTAATTGAAAAAATAAGGATTTCTATTATAATAATATATGGGCAAGGACTACAATGTCACCTGACCTGAAATCCTACAATAATAACGAGGTACAAACTCTACAATGAGAACAGAGCAGAAATCCTATAATGATATAAGCCCTATAATGACAAAAAGATAAAAACTCTACAACGACAGAAAGATTAAAACCCTACAAAATAAAGGGGCAGAAGTTCAACAACAATGGGGCAAAAATCATACAATAACAACCCTTCAACGGTAAAGGGAAAGAAGTCCTACAACGATAAAGGGACGAAAATCCTATGGTGATAACTGGGCAAAAAAAAGACCTATACCTTTTAAAATTTTGAAAAGGGAGAAAAAAAGGGAAACAATCAGATAGCGGAGAAATTTTAAAAGGAAGTGAAAAGGGTTAAACAATTAATGAGATAGTGCAGCAAGCTGAAGGCATCCATGGCCATGCTATCCTGATCAATACTGATTAAAGCACCCGCAAATTTGCAGGTGGGCGTTGGACCTCATGGGGTTAAAAAGAAGAAAACTTTACCCCAATTAATGGAGGCCATAAATACAAGAACTGTTAGCTTCTAATTATTACTGTATTGAGCTCATATGATACAAAACTGAGGGTGATGAAAGTATGGCGTGCGTTGGAGCATGCCGTGTAGATTTCCCCCTGCCATGGATTATTCTCCATGGGGAAAAAAATTATCTTGGCCTGGACAGTTGCTGGGTTTCCAATTTGAGAATCGACAAAACCTACTGTCACATACGTTCGATCATTATTGTTTTATTTTTTCTCTAAAAATAGTGAAAGTGTTGAAAATAAAAGTTAAAACAGTGGAAGATTGATCTCAAATTTGACATTCAACTGTTGAGAAAATTAAAGGTGGAAAAGTTCAGAGTTTGGAACATATGTATCAGTTATCGCCATGTAACTGCGATAACACCAGTGAAGGGGCTTCAAAAAGCATATTACAAACTGCAAAGTGATATGCAGTATCAAGATTAGGATCATGTTCTTGAACAATGCTTTTTAATATAATATGATCTAGAGGTTTATGGTAGAGATGAACTACAACAGGAGAGGGAAAAAAAGTCTATAGAAGAAGTAGCTAAAATTATTCAGAACTGAAACACTTTTGACAGAGGGCTTCAAAAGGATGCTTCCAAATGATATGCAGTATCAAGTAAAAAGATATTCCTATAAACAAGGATGTGTTCTTCATATCCGCCTAGATGCTTTATTTTCATGATACTGTTTTCAGCTATATGCATAGTCGGTGATAAACTCCTGTAAGAAAGTTAAAAAGACAGAATCCATAAAAGAATGTAGCAAAAAAATTTCAGAACTGAAACTATTTTTCAATATGATGACACTACAGAATAATTGCAAATTACACAGATGAGGTGCACTTATGTACCTTAAGCATTAACATGGAGCCAATTGATTCAGTTAAAGTTAGTTTTTTTTAAAAAAAAGAAGAAATGCACTTTACTTTAGCTAACTAAGAGAATCTTAAGAATAGCTAGATTTAAAGTCGTGCTGGGTTAGGAGGAATTAGGGGTAGTTTTAGAAATCACCCCTAAATTAAGTATAGGTGTATGTTTAGTTAGGGAGAAAAAAGAGGATAGTTTTCTAAAGTACCCCCAAAATTAGTGCTTAGTTTGGGGTCAAACCATCCCCCAATTCGCTCTAACTGAACAGGCCCTAAGAGAATGGAAGAGGACCAACGCTTGTCCCTCGATATACTATTTAGATATTCAACATCTTTGTTTCAGGAAGTAAATTTTTTAAACAAAAAAATTGTCAAAGTTGAGCCAACTAAATACGATCACTTCAAGGATTGAAAAGAAAATACTAAATGAATATGTACTCCCTGCTTGATAGATGAATCCAACTAACACCAGATACTGTAAAAAGTTTTCTTCTAAAGTATAAATTTTTTTCAAGCAATGACAAAATATAATTTGCATTATCAGGAATCAGTATGTTGCTCTACACATTCTAGAATTATCTCTTTTTTTGGCCCATCAACACCAAAATTATGGACTTGTTTTATGTACATGAATTAGTCGTAAGACCATCTCTCAAAATTGGGCCGCTTCACCAGCTTGGGTTGGATTCGATCCTTTGATTTGTGTATATAATGAACCTGACCGGTCTCGGCTTTAAGCAAACCGTGACGTTTCAGTGCCACCCCTCGACGACATCAAGACGGAACGAGAGTCGCCGCCCCTCTCACATGGCGGCCGCCGCCGCTCGGTGGTTGCTGCAAAGGCGGCTCGCCTCTGTCGTCAATCGAAATCGTCTCTCTTTGAACGCTCCCAGTAAAGGTACTCTCTCGTCTTTTTCCAAATTTTCTCTTAATTTTTGCATTTCTTTTGAACTATTGAAGAGCATACGAGCCATGGATCAAAATAGGTTTTTTTTCCTTGTCCGGAAAGAAATTTCCGTGTTTTTTTTTTCTGAAATAGGGTTTAATCGGTTGAAAGTCTAGGAACGCGTTTGTTTGCTCTTTCTTCTCTGATCTATCGATGAGAGAAGGGTAACTTGTTTTTGTTGTTTTGGTATTTTATAATGCTTGACTGCTGGTGGTTTGTTTTATTAAACCTGCCATGAATGATGATGATTGTAGTCTTCTTGCTTAAAGGGGAGGGAACTGACATCAAGTGATCTTGAATTAAAGATTAATAAAGAGTAAAGCCTAAGTTTCGATGGATTGTGTAGTTTGAGAAGCTCACCCGGTGGATTATTCATTTTAGTTGGTCCATGGGAGCTCATGATGGTTCACCCCAGTAACAGACCATTAGTTTTCCTATCCATGTGAAGTCTCAAACATGATGCGCTGCTTGTTGAATGCGCATTATTATTTCCGTTATGCATAGATTGTAATCTTGATCATTTGCACAGAAAAGATGGATTGTGAAACTTATTTTCAACTTCTGCATCTTGGAGAGCATCATAAACGAAAACAGAGGAAAGAAAGACCATAAAAAACATATGCTGCTTATGTTGTTAATGTTTTCTTTTGCAATTAGTTTACTATGAACTACAGCTTACTACCTTGCATATGTTCAGAAAGTAAACTAGGAAAGCAGAAACCGTTCTTTTTAAGTTTGTCTTTGATATTGCTACCAATACATGATGAATGCAAGAACTACGGTGAAATATGTATTTTATTTGTATAATTTGCATCTAATTGTTTCTTTTTTTTGTTCCTCTATGTTCTTTAGATAGTAAACCACAATATAGAATCTAATTTGTTGCGAAATAACATATATATAAGGCAGTAATATGATACAACAAATAACTAAAGATATTAAAAGGATGAGTAAATATACAAGATGGGATCTAAAATTGAAGAGTGGAAGATGATATCAAACTAGAAATACAGTTGAGGCATAAAGAAAAATTAAAATATAACAAATGGGCGAATGACCATGAAAAACCTTTTTGATTTAATAGATGATTACCATACAGCTCATCTTCAACAAATAGCCCTTCTTTCAGGGACTACTAAGTCATTTCATACTAAGAATTGACAATCCTTCTTGGCTTCTAGTCAAAACTATTTCTTATGGCATTTTTATGACCAATTAGAGAGATAAGCACGATAATTTCAACCAATATCAGTTTCTTCAGAAATTGAATAGATGCCATGGAGCTATGCACTTAAATGCAACTGTGATTTTTATGTGCATGTGGTGCGTTGCCGGATTTGTTCTTTCTTTTTTAAGTGGGTCTTTTTAGTTTGTTTATGAAGTTGATGCTATATGTTAAGAGCTAAGAACCTATTTATATTGATAACTCATTTAATGTGATAGGTGTTAGAACTTTTTATTATATTGTCATTGTTGGATTAACAAGTAGGCCATGTTCATTATATGTAATGGTTATTGTAAAAAATTACAATAAGCATTACATGGGGGGGTGTTATATTTAGAAGTGCATTACAATCTTATATTTTTTACATTGATCATTATACCCTTCATAAAAATAAACATATTATCCTTTTCACATGCCTTTCCCGAGAGAAAAGTATACTGATACTAGATAATGCATATTTCCATAAGAGGTACACTGATAACACACTTCCCCTTCCCCCAACTTGAACCTTCTTGAAAAACTTTTCGGAAGGGTAATGAAAAATAATGGAAAAGAAAAAAAGACACTAGTACTAATATATAGTTATTGTCATAAGATATGGTTAGTCAACCTGACCATTGCATATGGTCTAATCTTTTTAAAATATTGCTTCTTTTGCAAACATTGTTATATCCTTTGTCGCTGATGCATAGATCTACAGATTACAATATGATCTACAGAAATAGAATTACGAGCATAAGACAAACACAATATGCTCTAAATGTTTAGAAATATCAACAAACAAGAAGGATGAACCACCATCCAAGAAAGGGGGGGGGGTTGAGAAGAAGCTTTACAGTTATTCCTCTCGATCTAGTGCTTCACAAACAAATCCATCACGTCTTTGGATACTTTTGGGTCATGAAGATGTTATCCAAGAAGACCTTTGAATTGAGGAGGACATAGATTCTACCTTGAATACAGATCATGGAGGAATGTCTTTGGATCAACAAAGAATCAAATTATCAAGAGGAGGTGAAAGGAATTAAGTCTAATGGGGGTGTTGGCTAAAGAGAGAGGGAAGGACTCAAAGCAAAATCAAAGTTTTGGCATGGCTTGTTTATTATACGAGGGTATATCAATCAACACAAAGTATAAGGTTGTATTGTTGGAAGGTGGTGAGCTCTCACACACTCAATAGATACTTAGAAAAAGATGGAAGATGAAAAGATAATGAGAATAAAGTTTCTTCAATTAATTGCTTGATATTATACCTTAATATTACATGTGTATTTATATTAGTCTAAGAAATCATTTACGGAAAAGATCAAATATTGAAAGTTATTAAAACTATCTAAATAAAATATGGGAAGTTATTAAAACTACTCACTCACAATTAATCTAAGCGGTCTAAACTACTCTCACCAATAATACAAAATTTAAATTTCAGAAATAAAAATTCAAGTTTAATTTCTAACACTCCCTCTTAAACTTGAATTGCTTTGAACTCTAAGCATGAGTCTGAGTTTTTGAAAACTATCAAACTTGAGAGATCTTATAAAAATATTTCTTCATAGTCAACGCCTTGCTTTTGTTTATAAGCTTTGCCTTGTATCTTTGTACATTTTTTTTAGGATCTTTCTTAATCTTATACACTAATTTTATTCAAATTGATTGATGATCACTTGTAAGATATACTAGCTCTCAAGTATCATTATTTTCAATTGCTTGGATTTCTTTATTTATTACTTGAACCCATTTATCCTCTTTTCTAGCTTCTTTAAAACTCAAAGATTCACAATCAGTAAATAAATAAAGTAGATCTATATCATCTAACCTTTGAGTTTCATTATAAATATCTCTAATTGCTTTTGTTTTGGTCGCTCTTTTAGAAGATGATGTCGGTGATGATAAAAGTATTGATCGTAATGGTGAAGTCGGTGGAGAAGCTTCTTCTTGATGCTTTTCTTCCTCTTCAAAATATAGAAAAAATTCATAGGAATATTTCTTTTTTAATTCCATTCCCATAAAGCATTCTTATCAAACTCTACGTCTCTACTAATTATAATTTTTCTTTTCTCTGGATTGAATAATTTATATCCTTTTGAATTCTCATCACACCCAATGAGAATAAGCCTTAATATGACAAGAAGCATCTTGAAATCAAAAGATATGCCAAAGGAGTTTTGGGCTGAAGTAGTTATATGTGTAGTATATCTCTCAAATCAAAGTCCAACCAAGAGCTTAAAGAGACCTCAAGAAGCTTAGAGTGGATGGAAACCATGTGTGGAATGTTTAAGGACTTTTGGATCAATTGCTTATGCATATGTTCCTGAGAAAGAGAGATCCAAGCTTAATGATCGAACTCAAAGGCTTATTCTCATTGGATATTATGAAAATTTAAAAGGATATAAATTATTCAATCCATTGAAAAGAAAAATTATGGTTAGTAGAGATGTGGAGTTTGATGAGAATGCTTCATGGGATTGGAGTTCAAAAAAGGAAGATTCTTATGATTTTTTCCCATATTTTGAAGAGGAAGAAAAGCATTATGAAGAAGTTACTCCACCGACTTCACTATTGCGATCAACACCTTTATCCTCGCCGACATCATCTTCTGAAAGAGCAACCAAAATAAAATCACTTAAAGATATTTATAATGAAACTCAAAGGTTAGATGATATAAATCTACTTTATTTATTTACTGATTTTGAATCTTTGAGTTTGAATAAGCTAGAAAGAAGGATAAATGAGTTCAAGCAATGAATGGAGAAATCTAAGCAATTGAGAAGAATGATACTTGGGAGCTAGTATATCTTCCGAGTGATCAATAATCAATTGGAGTAAAATGAGTGTATAAGATTAAGAAAGATCCTAAAAGAGATGTACAAAGATATAAGGCAAAGTTTGTGGCCAAAGGCTATTAAAAAATAAGGCTTTGACTATGAAGAAAATGTTTTTACAGAAATTCTCAAGTTTGATAGTTTTCAAAAGGTGAGACTCATGCTCGGAGTTCAATGTAATTCAAGTTTAAGAGGGAGTGTTAGAAATTAAATTTGAATTTTTATTTCTGAAATTTAAATTTTGTATTATTAGTGAGAGTAGTTTAGACTGCTTAGATTAATTGTGATTGAGTAGTTTTAATAACTTTTTATATTTTATTTGCATAGTTTTAATAACTTTCAATATTTTATCTAGGTAGTTTTAATAACTTCCAATAATTGATTTCTTAGACTAACATAAATACTCGTGTAATGTTAAGGTTTACCATCAAGCAATTTATTGAAGAAGTTATCTTTTCCTCTTTCAATTATGGGAAGATATTAAAACTACCTAGATAAAATATGGGAAGTTATTAAACTACCCAAGTAAAGTATGGTAAGTTATGCTTTTCTCCAAACATGGTAGCACAATGAGAAGTTGTAACGTCCATCGCATTACAGGGGCTATTAGTACTCCATGTAAATGGTCTCAAAGATTAAAGCTATCAGTACTTACTATGATGTTTATACTTAATTATGGTTTTTCATTAGAGATATATAATAATTCATCAGAGAGTAGATAGGCAAGTCTATGGGGGGATCTGTTCCAAAAGGGACCTTCTGATCCTATTCTGTTCCAAAAGGCAAGTAATTCTCCAAGCTCACTTGCGCGCGTACCAATAGGTACTATATTATCATACTCATGACTATTCTGTTTTAGGACTCTTGGCCAATGAAACTTTTATAGCTGAAAATGGCTGCTGTATTACTTGCTTTTATTGCCATAGTTTTCTTTGAACTGTTCGAAATCGAGTTTTTCTTAGAAGCCGGTGTACATATTTAGGTTGAGAAAATTGCAGTATCTCATGAAAGCCTGCAACTCATGTGAAGGAGATTGGATTACACTTACTATGATGTTTATACTTAATTATGGTTTTGCATGAAATGGCCCGACAGTTCTTTATTCTTCAGAATTGTTGATTATTAGTTATGTAAAACATTAAGTGCATTCTTTGTCAATTCAGGATATCCATGCTATTATCATTTAGCGAGCGTTTTAAGAGGTATCCAAACAGACTCTGGACCATCAGCAGCAATCAACAAAAATGGAGATAATGATTCGAAATCTTGCCAGGTTGATTTAGAACCAGTTTCAGCGGATGAGGGTAGCAATGTTACGCACAGAGCTTTCTCCAACCTAAAAGCATCCCCAAGGCATGACCTCGCCATGATCTTTACCTGCAAGGTCTGCGAGACCAGATCAGTGAAGACGGTCTGCCGTGAATCATACGAGAAGGGAGTCGTGGTGGCTCGTTGCGGTGGATGCAACAATCTCCACCTAATCGCAGATCGCCTTGGCTGGTTTGGAGAACCTGGCAGTGTTGAAGACTTCTTAGCAGCCCGTGGAGAGGAGGTGAAGAAGGGTTCAGTTGACACACTAAATCTCACGCTAGAGGATCTGGCCGGGGCCACACCATCTAGATCATGAAACTTTACTTCAATCTGTGCACGCATGAAGTCTTCATGTCGGACCAACAGGTGTGATCTTGTTGACCCTAAAACCCAGTGTTGTTCCTGAAGGAGATGCCTATGGCCCCCCCACAGTCATCACAATGATTCCTGAGTTTTACTTCAACGTGTACTTCCTAGTGAGATTACATGTGAACCAAGGTGTTCTTCCGAGGGCTATAACTTGAACCCTTGTGTTTAGACATTTGCACTGCTTTTGGAAATGATGTAATATGTTTAGCGTTGTCAAAACTTTCTCAACAATAGAAATTTTATTCATATGAATCCGTCTGGCTTACGCTTGAAGTATGAGATGTTGTTCTATGGCGGTGTTATCGTTGGGTCTCGATGAGGATTAAGTTCAATCAAAGATCATGTGCCCCGTGAACCACCAACCACATCACGGGATGCAAAATTCCTGTTACTGGATTTTGTGCAGCAGCTAACAAGAGACAAAGGGGAAAAAAGAACCCTTCTGCACTAATACAAACATCATCCACGTGACTCTTCCTAGTCCTCTGTCACGGCAGCAAAATTGTTTCTTCTTCTCCTCTTACCATTGCTCTGAGGAAGATGAAGAAGCTGTGTGTGAACTTATCCAAAATGCTCAAGTGCGATTCATCATGAGGATCTGGTCTCTCTCTATCTCCTTCTTTTAGAATAAGAGAGCTGATCTTAAATGTTGATTGTGCTGGTCTTGAATGTTGATGAGATGGGTAAATTAGCCAGCCTCATCCTGCTTTTCTTCTCACTCTGCTTCATCATCTCACTGGCCTCAGCAGCTTCAGCATCATCAGCACCTTCTCTTCTGAGCTATGACTACTACAATGAGACCTGCCCAAACTTGGAAAGGATAATCCACAATGTGGTGTCCCAGAAGCAGATGGAGGACCAGAACACGGCCGCCGCCGCCCTCCGCATCTTCTTCCATGACTGCTTCGTCCAGGTACAGCTTTAGATTTTGAGTCAAAGAACGAGTTTTAACTCGTCGAGGAGATGATCGATGGTTCGTGCAGGGCTGTGATGCGTCAGTGCTGATTGCATCCACGGAGGCGAACAAGGCGGAGAGAGACGCGGAGATTAACCTGTCGCTGCCGGGAGTTGGGTTCGATGTCTTCTTCAGAGCGAAGCGAGCTTTGGAGCTCAGGTGCCCCGGCATCGTCTCTTGCGCAGATGTCATGGCGATCGCCACCAGAGACCTGGTTTCCCTCGTGAGTACGCCTGCAAGAAATTTGAAGGTCGATCATGAAAACACGGGCTAACAAATTCTTCTCCGGTGAATCCTCTCAGGTTGGCGGTCCGCGGTGGGAGGTCCTCAAAGGGCGCAAAGATGGGCTCAGCTCCAAAGCCGGCGACGTCGCCGGAAACCTCCCCCAGTCCAATCAGAGCACCACCCAGCTCATCGCTCTCTTCGCCTCCAGGAACCTCACCGTCCAAGACATGGTGGCCCTGTCCGGCGCCCACACCGTCGGCTTCGCCCACTGCAAGGAGTTCGTCTCCAGGCTCTACTCCTACAACAACTCCCTCACCGCCGACCCCGACATGGACCCCGACCTCGCTCTCCGCCTCCGCGTCCCCTGTCCGGAGGCCGACCCCGACCCGACCAGCGTCACCGCCAACGACGCGGCCACCCCCTTCGTCTTCGACAACGCCTACTACCGCAACCTTCAGAGGGGCCTGGGGCTGCTGGCGACGGACCAGGGCCTGTACGGTGACGCGAGGACCCGCGACCTGGTGGAGGCGATGGCCAAGAACCAGAGCGCGTTCTTCGATGGATTCTCGGCGGCGATGGTTAAGCTGGGCGGCCTGGGAGTGAAGACCGCAGCCAAGAACGGCGGCGAGGTTCGCCGAGACTGCAGTGCTTTCAACACTCGCAGTTGATATATGTCAAAAAAAGTGTATATGGACTAATTATTAAGCTGCTGAGCTACAGCTTGTTTTGGGCATATCATGCAACTCTTTCGTGTCAATACTGGGTAATTTGGACGATTGTGTTGTTGTGTCATATCACCAAGTTCTCTTTTTTTAATTCAGTGAGCAACCTCGTCTTTTCTTATCTAAATAACTCAGCTTATCTTTCCTCTAATGGGGCACAAGCATCTTGCATTTACTTACCCATTTTAGTTGCTGTATTTGATGATGTGCTGAAGAGTCCAAAAGGTGATGTCTTATTTTTAACATTTTCAACTTCTGAGTTAGAAAAAGATGACACTAAGGGGCTCTATTTTTAACTAAATTTGTATGATTGTAATGAATACATTGTATTAAATTTTTCCAATTTTTTTCAAAGAATTGACTGAGTATTTTAATTACTATAATTAGAGGGGCTGCATTTTTAAATTTTAATTTATTATATTTTTTTTAGAACTCAGTGAGTCTAATCCAAAACTTTATGAACTTAATTACTCTAATTAGAAGGTATACTTTGTGTACAAATTTTAATTTATTATGTTGATGTGATATATCTCATATCAAAATACTTACTATATAGATGGTACATTTAAAAAGGAGATGATATAAATACTATTGTTAAAAACAAAGAACAAAGATGGAAGGAATAGATAAAAAAAATTACATACAAGAAAATTTACTATATCTAATATCTAATTTAAGAGAATATTATAATGATTTTACTAAAAAAACTTCATTATTTAAAATATTCTTGTTCTTCTAAATATTAGGAATTTATAATTTTTTCTAAATTTAATAAGTATAAGATTGAGCTAATTGAGAATTGACAAATAGAATCTGAAAGATATATAGAGGTGAATTGTGAGCTCAGGTGAAATAATTTTTAGGTGCAATCATAGTAGATAGAGGTAGGATTATGAGTTCATCTTCGTTATCATTATCATGCAGTAGGAAGGAGCAAAGGTTGTGAAAAATATGAGCTCACATTCATAGATCGACAAACTTAATATTGGGGGATGATTGCAGGTGTATAAAACTACTAAAAGTCATTGATCATCTATAGAAGAAATTATCGATCAACGACAAACAAGCTAACACTATGAGATTCTTCTTGGGAGTGATCTAAGTCATTTAATGTAACTTGGCTAATATTATTTTTTTATAGTTATTCATAAAAATAATAATAATAAAAGCTGTCATAGTTAACTTTGATTAAGAGTTACCTTTTCTTAATCCTTCTTCTCACTAAGGAAGATCTATGAAAATTTACATATATGAAAAATTACTATATATCTAATATCTAATTTAGAGAGAATTTTAGAAGGAAACTCCATTTATTTAAAGCAGTCTTGTCCTCCTAACATTACCACTTTATAGCCTTTAACATAATTTACCAGTAAAAATAAAGAAAGCACTTTTGTCCATGAAAAAAAAAAGAATTAAAAGAAAAGATTAATATTTGTTTGGTACTTTACCTCCTCCTGCAGCATCTCCAACCTGTATTCTCATGAATTCATCTCTCGGTTCCTGTGAAAGCCCAAAACTAAAGATGCATACTTTATTTTGGGGGTTAAAAATAATAATAACTTTCTTTTAAAATTTTAAAATTACATATAATTTATTTTTAAAAAAGTAAAAAAATTTATCCTTTTATATAAATGGTAATTTAGGTTTATAGAAATTTATAATTATTATGAGGGGTAGATGTTGTAAAGGATGAAGACTTATAGTTCTTGTGATGGAATAATTTAAGCAGGAGAAATAGCTTCAAGAATGTGAATTCTTTTCCCTCCTTCTCACGTTAAATAAAGCTGAGAAAATAAAGTAAGGCAGCAGGTCCGGCGTTTGTGCTGCACGAGACGCCGCCCGCCACCCCTGCAGCGATCGATCCATCTCCATCTCCTAAACGCCGTCGGCCTATCGATTTCTTCAGCTCATCCCACCTTCCTTCCTTTGTCGATCGATCCAGTTAATGGCCGCTCATCCCCTGCTCGCTCTATTCGTACTGGTTCACATCCTTCCCTTCTCATCGGCGGCGGCGACGACGACGACGAACTCGAGCACCTCATCGCCGCCACCATCGTCGATAGGTATAAACTACGGCCAAGTCGCCGATAATCTCCCCTCCCCGGCGGATGCTGTCGGCCTCCTCCGCTCCCTCGGCGCCTGCCGCGTGAAGCTCTACGACTCCAACCCCGCCGTCCTCCGCGCCTTCGCCGGCACCGGCATCGAACTCATCATCGGCCTCCCCGACCGGCTACTCCCCCGGCTCGCCGCACCCTCCGCCGCCCTCGCCTGGGTCAAATCCAACCTCCAGCCCTACCTCCCCGCCACCAGGATCGCCGCCGTCACCGTCGGCAACGAGGTGCTCTCCGGCAACGACTCCGTCCTCATCCGCTCGCTCCTCCCCGCCATGCAGTCCCTCCACGCCGCCCTGGTGGCCCTCGGCCTCGATAGCCAGGTCGCCGTCACCACCGCCCACTCCCTCGCCGTCCTCGCCGTCTCCTACCCGCCGTCCGCCGCCGCGTTCCGCCGCGAGCTCGCCCCATACATGACCCCGATCCTGGGCTTCCTCGCCCGGACCTGCTCGCCGTTCCTGATCAACGCCTACCCCTACTTCGCCTACAAGGCCGACCCGAGGCGGGTGGACCTCGACTACGCGCTCTTCGAGCCCAACGCCGGCGTGGTCGACCCCGGCTCCGGGTTGCGGTACGACAACATGCTCCACGCGCAGGTGGACGCGGTGCGGGCGGCGATCGCGGCGGTCGGGGGAGGGAAAGGCGAGGTGGAGGTGGTGGTCTCGGAGACCGGCTGGCCGTCGTCAGGGGACGCCGACGAGGCCGGGGCGACGTCGGAGAACGCCAGGCGTTACAACGGGAACCTGATGAGGATGGTGGCGGCGGGGAAGGGGACGCCGTCGTCGCCCGGAGCGCCGCTCCAGGTCTACGTCTTCGCTCTCTTCAACGAGGACCTCAAACCCGGGCCGTCCTCGGAGCGGCATTACGGACTTTTCAAGCCCGACGGCACGCCGGCCTACGATCTCGCGCTTGGGGCGAACTCGTCTTCCTCCGCCTCATCCGCCGACGGAGGGGCGGAGTCGCCGGCGCCGGCTACGGAGGCGTCGTCTTCGACAAGTTACTACACCATCTCATCCGCAAAGGTACGAATGCTATATATCACATTACATGACATACATCTGATTAATTACTCTCTCTGTTAATTATTACTTGCTCTCAGAGTGAGGAGTCGTCGTGTTGGAGGAGGCAACAACTGCTGGTGATGGCTGCTGCAGTCTTCATGGGGAATGCAGTGTTGTTTTAAATTAGGGGGAAGGAAAACACTCATCAAATTAAATTATGATTTGATAGTGGTGGAATGAAGTTTGATTATGATTCTTTTTCTTTTCTTTTGATTGTAATATTTATATACATACTCTTAGAAATTTGAGATCAAATCATTTGATCTGCCAAATTTAATCCAATCATCTTAATCCGGATTGGTAGTGAAGAAAAAGAATAATAACATTAATCTTTTTTTTTAAATCCACTCAACCCAATTATTCTAATCAAAGTAATCTTTTCAATGTAACTAAGTCTAAGTGAGTGATATCAGGAAGATTTTAGATTTAAGACTAATTAAATTAATATTCTCTTTAATATAACTAAGTCTAAATTAAGCATAAAATTAAGACTCATTAAATTTAAATAAATCTTTTTAATATAACTAAGTTTAAGTCTAGAAAAAAAAATATAGCCTTCATTTTATGATATTTAAATTAAATTTGTTTAAGTAATGTGTACTAGTCCCTCTAATTAAAATAATTGAGTTAGATAAAAAGTCATAACAGAGAGAAATTAGATAACAATCCATTAAAATTAATTAATGATAGACAAGTATATATATACATTTCACTAAGTTTGACTAATTTTTGGTATATCACTGCAAAAGAATAAGAATGTTTATATATATATATATATATAGATAGATAGACAGTTTTTTTTAAAAAAAAATTAGATCAGGATGCGGTAGACTGCAAGGCCAACAGCAGACATGGAAACAAAGGTTCCGATGTAGTACTTGATCAGATCATACTTTGCTGCCTCCAATTGTGCCTTCAATGCATGGATTTCCTATCAACACCAGTTAACCCCCAATTCATTAGAAGTTGGATTAGGATATCATCCTTATTTTTTTATACTTTAAATCTGGATGATCTCAGATGAAAAAACTTATATATCAAGGAGGCTTGATTAATATACCTACATATATATTATAAATATTTGAATCATAAAAATTACCTTATCCAGCTTGTTCGAGAGAAGACTTGTTTCACTGCTATACTTTGTTAGATCATCTCTAATGCGCCTGCATTCAGTTTGTATTTATTCATACTAAAATTAGGTTTTTACCCATTCATTGGACTTTGAGCTTCAAAAAAAAAAGAAGTGATGTTACCCCCTTTCAAGGTTGAGATCCAAGCGCTGACCAGCGGCAACCTTGTCAATCTCGTACCTTCACCAAATTGAATAAATTGAGCTGGTGATGATGATACATATGTTAGGAAATATAAGAAAGAAAACCTGAGCTCGCTGCGGAATTTTTCAACATCAGAATGAAGTTTTACGGCTTCACGTTGCAACGCAGAGAAATGATGCTCCTATTTAATCATTTAATTTTAACCAATGAATCACCCCCCACTGCTTAAAGAGAGAAAAAAAAGACTATATGAATTAAGATTACTTACTTCGGAACTTCTAATTTCTGCTTTGAACTTGGATAGATTGGAATCTTGAACCAGCTCGCTCTGAAAAGGTCATTACAGTCAGCGATTCTAAAGAAGAACTGATGATGAAGGTGTGTTTCTATATACTCTTTAGTCTACTCTTAAGAGAGAGACCATGTTTGGTGTTTAGTAAGAGGAAAAAGTAGAGGTTGGTTTGGATTTGAAAAAAACCAGCTTCGAATTCTACTCCCTCCATACACAAAGTCTAACAGGATTTAATTCAATTCAAAAGGAGGGATTCAGACCTTCTCCACATCTGTCTTGGAGACGAAGGTTTGAGACACACTCTCCAAGCTATCATTCAAGACCTCTGTGATGGCAACTGTGATCGCCTCTGCCTGTTGGGTTGGGATCCCTTGAGCCTCCAACCCCCTGATCTATAAAACAGCAAACAAAAAGCACAATGCATCTACACTTACTCCTCCTAATCTGGAGGAGCATTCAAAAACCAATCCATATATATATATATGTATATATATATAGCGTACCAATCCCAAGGTGTCGACGAGGAACGCTCTCTTGTTGTTGGACTTCCTGAATTGTGCTAAAGAACAAGAAGAAGAGGAGGAGGAGGAGGAGGAGGAGCAATACTGGCGAAGGGAGGCACCAAAGATTGGAATTTTACAGGCTGAAGAAGAAGCCAGCCATCCTGATTCATATTGATGTGATCTTAATGTAACTGCTGCTGCCCCGCCTCTCCTCAATGCCATGGCGGAAATCCACATCGCAGAGATGAAACGGCTTATATTGATGCCAAAAAAAAAAGACTAAAAGGAAAAAAGCTCTCCTCTTAAAACGTGTTCTAATGTGGAGTTTTAGTCCGTAGAGGAGAAGAAATAGGAAGAGAGATACAAACACACACACACACAGAGGAATGAGTTTGGGAATATATTTATTTATGGGGAGGACATATTGTTTGTGGTTTAATTGGGAAATGGTTATTTTATGCGTTCGGTCCAAATTAATTGCCAAAGAAAAGAAGAGACGATGGACAATAGTAGGAGTATTCTGCATGAGAAGCTCAGATGGTCCAAAACAACTGCGCCAATCAAAACTTGTCTCTCCATAAATTTAGCAGGAGCTCCTTTTATTGGGCTGTGTTTGACATTGCTTTATATATTAACCTTTTGATCTTGTTTTATTAAGGGTTTACGTATGAACTTTAAAACATCCACCCAGCAGCCATTGTTGACATTACAGATACTTAACACACTCGGTTGATCTTGTAGGACAAACTCGATGAATATTATTATAAAACCATCAATTTAGTTAAAATGTTGTTCTAATACTGTATACATCTAGTTGATGCTAGTACATATAATATAATCTTTTTATTTTTAATAAATCTTAGACCCATCACTCTCTGTCTAAATGATCTTATAAAACTTTTAATTGATATTATAAAACCTATACATAAATGACTAATAAATAGATTTAGTTGTAACTAATGGAATACGATTCATTAGCAATATATCCCAAATCAAACAGCCCCTCCTTAAAAGTCAGCTAATTTTTCTAAAATAACTGGCGTTTTCTTTATTACCTGGAGAAACACCATCTCATTTTCTAATTTTTGGCAATAGGAGATATCTTTCTTTCAATTGAATTCAACAGACCAAACAACAAAAGAATTGTTGTTGACAGAATAACTTTTGATCAGAGGGAAGATGGAAAGAAAAAAAAAATGAATTGGAGAATATTTTGAGCTGTAACAACCAGGCCAGTAAATAAACCAAGAAAAACATTTAAACGAGTTAAACCATCTGATTCTACTAACAAAACAAGCCACAACGTCTCAGAGCTTTGTTTTCTACCTTCTTTTGCACAAATCCTTTATAAACTGAACGGATTAGCAACATGGTGAAATGACCAACGTGAAGCAGAAAACATCCAATTCTCCACGGCTGGTCAAAAGTTAAAACTCTTATTACGGATAGCTTTATCAAGCAAAGAAAGATGAAAGATAATTGATGTCATCTCAACTATACAGAAGAACATGTCTTTTTTTTTCCTGCAGCTGGAGACAGCTGAAGATACCTGCACAAGTTTAAAAGGCCGGTTATATATAGCCCTTTAACGCTTTTTCAAACCAAAACATGAGCATGACCTCACCAGGTATAGCAAAATGAGCATAATATGCAAATTGAGTCGATAAAAGTTGACATGAATGAACCACGCTTGATGCAGGTGAAATACATGTATGTACACACTTAGTACTCGTTGCAGATAACAGCACAACAAAGTGCAGCTGAAGCTGAAGAAAAAAGTAGAAGAGGAAAAGATGCAAATCCCCCAAGGAAATTTGGAAGTTTGTATTCGAGCATTGAAGACAAAAAAGCAGCACCTTCAGGTGTGAATCAACTGCTACTGCTGTATAAGGAACTGTACCTTCAACTTACCAAAGATATTGTGCGGAGAATGCTGAGTGGTACGAGTCTATAACCATGTGTTATTGCGGATCCTGGATTAGCAGCAAGGAACACAGGTGCCATATTGATCAATGAATTTGTATGATCTTTCAATTCCAACCTAGTTATACATAGCATCACAATTTTCAGCTTAAAGGCATGATCACTATTCCGACAACCATATGGAAAACGATCTAGACAAAACAAAACAAAATTAACTGCTTTTCAGATTCCCTTGTAATCATGGGTGAAAATAGTTGCATGATGCTCCCTTCTTGCAGTGCCCTGACTCGTGGAACTTACAGATGCCAGTCTGCCCTCTAGGAGGAGCTGCTGATCCTCCAGGTGGCACCCTGTTCCATGAAGGCCTCCTATTTGACTGCCCTGAGTCATTGACCCATGCATTGTCACTCTGACTTGAATGCCTGTCCCCGTTAGGTGGTGGCTGACTACTCAAGCTCTGAGGATTTCCAGCAGATGGATTCATGGGCAGGTTGACATTCCCTTGTCCAGATCCCCAAGCAGCATTCATATTCATGTTTCCTTGGTTTGGAGTTTCCCAATTCTGGTGTGCATTCGGTGGTACGGGTGCAACCCAGCCAGGACTAGGAGCAGGACCAGGACCAGGACCAGGACCAGGATTTGTCTGTCCCTGTAAAAGCATAGCCCATACAGGATTTACTGGAAAATTTCCCTGCAACTGACCACCCCATCCAGGAGTTTGGTTTGTGTTTGCCATTGCTGGGGTCACCCAGCCTACATTCACATTTGCATTCCCTTGTACTGGTGATGGTGCTGGTGTTACCCAACCTGAGTTCATCATATTTACCTGGTTTGGAGCTCCCAAACCCCCCATATTCATATTTCCAATTGTTTGAGCTGGTTGTCCCCAAGACATGCTCATATTGCCTTGCGAGACCATTCCCCAACCAGCATTCATGTTTCCTTGTGGTGCTGGAATCCAACTCATATTTCCAGTTCCTTGAACAGGTCCTGAATTTGGGCTTGGGTTCTGCAGAGCGACTGAAAAACTTGTGTTTTGCATGTTAGGTCCAGAACCAAAACCCAGATGTGTTTGTTGCACTGGTGCAATGGATGCATTCCCCCCAAACTGAGAAGGAAAAGGTGGTTTAGTATTATCAGAAGAGAGCAACTTAACACTTTCACTGTTAACTGAGTTAGAACCAGGAATGGAGTTCCATCCATAAGGTGTAAGCTGCTGTGCAGGCTGGTTCGGATTGTTGTTGCTTTTCATATGCATAACTTCAAAATTTGAATGCATAGGCTCTGAACCAGTGACGCATGGCTCCGGATTGGGAGCTCTGGGTGTTTGTGATCTCTGAGCTGAGCTAGACTCAGATCCAGCAGGTTGAACAAATAAGTTACTAGCCGCATCACCAGAACTTATGCCTAAATTTGGTGCTTCAGATGAAACCCTTTCTGGAACAAAATTATACCCTGGGTATGCAACAGCTGGAGTTTGATATATATTTTTGTCCAAAGAACCAGCCAGACCAGCTGGATTCCTTTCCAAGTCAGCCTGGACGAATTTTGAGCTGACTACTGAAGTCAAAATTTCCATTTCAGACACAGTGGTTCTTTCCCTTGGATTTTCAGAAAGGACATTGGAATCCAATTGAAGAACAGATCTTTCAGGATTATGTTGATTGTGAGACAGACAAGGATCATTCTGGTTATCTTCCAACCGGCAAGCGGCAGCTTGTTCCTGGGTCAGGATCATCTTTGTTTCAAATGACTGATTACTTTGTTGATTTGTTTCATCCTTACGCGGCAAAATAAGTGATCTTTGGTTTTCTACATTAGATGATGAGTCAAGTTGATAATTCCTTATCTGAAAATTGCTCATAGCATCTATTTTATTTTGATGCTGAGTTGAAGCCATGGATTGCCCCAAGGAAACAGAATCTGCTGCAGATAGAGATGAAACCGGTTGAGATTTCCCACGATCAGAGGTAACAGTTTGATCGAGCATATATCGTGCAGATCGTGAACCCAATTCTCTAAATGAATTTGATGCAGCTCTTGTTGGTTCATCAACAGAGAAGGAAGAGTCTGCTTCCTCCTTGCCTCTCGTCGTGTTAATCCAACCAGAATTCGTGTCTTCCATAGCTTTATCAGAAGAACCTTCCTCACTTGACCAGCCTTTGCTGACTGGTTGAGTAGGTGTTGGCATAGTAGATGAATCATTTCTCCACTGGTATGAGGAATCATTTACTGGTGGTACTTTCATCATACTGCTAGATAATCTGTGGCTTATAGAGTTGGGAGAAAGATTTCCATGATATTGACCACCAGGATGTGAGACCAGTGCGGTGTTTGTCCCTTGTTCTTGTGCAAATCTGACATCGACTTCCTTTGGTGATATTCTCTCTCCTGAACTAGCCCACTTCTCATTCTGTCCAACACTCCAGTTTTGTGCATTTTGCTTGCTATTGGAAGATGCAGATTCATTGCTTCCTCTCCAAACACCAGAACTTTTTTCTGCACTTAATGCGGTAGGTGAAACAACCATTGACTGGGGAGTGGTCTTACAAGGAGGCACCCACTCCGGCAAGTCTTTCTCGAACTTCCCAGCAAGTGCATCAGTCAGTAAAATGGAGTCATCTTGCTTCTCAGAAGTTCTCCAAATCTTCAAATTAGGAGGGAAGTAGCCAGTAGTGCTCCACTTTCGTAGTTGAGTCATTGAAAAAGGCCCTTGGATTTTTCCAGCTGGATCTTTATAGTGCCATGTCTTATCTGATTCACTGGTATTAGATACTACTTGAAGTGCACCATCAGATGACTGCTCAGCTCTAGCTTTATGTTGTTTCTCACCATGCTGACTGGCATCCGAAACACTCGAAAGTACATGATTTCTTGGAGTCTCGGGACCATTTATCTGGCGTATATCATTAGCCTGACTCAAGGAAAATTCATTTGCATCAACACCTCTGCCAGCAGAAGATTCTGCAATAGAAGCCCCTTCTGATGTTCTGTTCGACTCCCAGCTATTAGAATTTTTCCGTGAACTAACCCAGCTATCACTTAATGCTGAACCTCCTTTCCCAGGAGACTTTACCTCCCTACCACCCCTCGGAAAAGAAGCTCCTCTTGACCTGTTGTAGTAGTCTGCAAGTTCAGGAATCAATTTTTAATTACAATCAAATCATTAATAAACTAAACCACCAGAGAACAAAACTTAAAACAAAAAATATGAATATCTAAGTATTCTCATACCTTTCTTTCTCAAATCTGATTCTTCTTCCTCCTCAGCAGACTCATAGTCCGGATCCATATGTGGGTCAGCATGTATCTCAGGGATTTCATGTAGCCTACGCTGACGCTCTTCAGGTGTGTTCAATAGCTGCAGCTTTTCAACACATTCTCTAAGCGTTAAACAAAGTTAAGGTTGCAAAGTATTGGGGACGTATTACATAGAGATTCTTTTTATAATTTCGAAAAGTATACGCACAGAGAAAATAAGATGTTTGTCCAGATATAAGAGTTATG
Source organism: Thalia dealbata (assembly GCA_030544415.1). Lineage (NCBI taxonomy): Eukaryota > Viridiplantae > Streptophyta > Magnoliopsida > Zingiberales > Marantaceae > Thalia > Thalia dealbata. Next base: position 19,141,774 of record CM060458.1, read on the forward strand.
GAGGCTTCTAGAAGATAGTTAATGTGATTTTTAATCTAAGTGTCTTCAGAAATATTCAGGATTCTGATAAGCCGGAGATAATAGGATCTTTAAACAAAAAGCATGTGATTAAAGGATATTCTTTTCTGCGACCCTTTTCACTAGCACGGTCACGAAGATGACCAAGTCTCAATTTCTCACTTTCCAGCCACTGAGAAAAGACAAAGTTTTAACTATGAGACACAAAAATCAAAGCCTGCTTTCATCTTATAATCAATTATGTTAGGTGGAGTGATACTTACATCATTTACTCTGACAGCCTGGAGAGACCTAGCTTTCTCCTGAACATCTCCCTGATAAACCAAAACAAAAGCCTTGTTAGATACTGTTTGAAATCTGGATCATGGTTAAGTACTCAATAATAAGCAGACTGAGGAATACCACTGTTAGTCGACCAATAAGTCCACATTTAATACTCTGTCTTAAGCGTTTGCATTCCTCCTACAAATGAATGAGCTTATCAAGCACAGATCATTAAGACCATTTCAGAGCCAACTTTTGAATACAAAAAGAACGATATATGATTATTATAGGCATAAAAGCATAATGAAGAGATAAACAAAAAATCTTGCTATAGGGAATAAATAATCAATACATGAACACTTAATCTCCGGTTCCAATTGTCAGAATAAATCTATAGATGTCATTTTCTCAATGCCACTGGAGTATTTGGTGACAAACATCCCCCAGGTCCAAAATCAGAACATAAACCATAATAGGTTGTTGGAAGAGTAAAGAAGAGTAGTAGAAAATAGAGAAGAGGGGGGAAGGGGAGGGGAATCTACTCTTACATCAATGACACTAAGTTATCAATTCTCTTCCAATTAGCAGATCCCCTTCTATTTTATCCAAGGCCAAATTCACTCTCATAGTGTTGTACGACTACCAACAGCCCCTCAGTTTTTGTACAGGATAAGGAGTTGAATCTTCAAGGGAAAAGGCCAAAAGCCCTATTCATAAGGATAGAAGTCTTCCACCTGGTTAATGAGGATACATCCACGAGGAAGTGCTTCATCTCCACTCTGTCATTGACTCAGATAAACTTTTCTTTTCAACTTGTCTTCAATCTTTTCCTTACGTTCATTTATCAATTAAGAAGTTCATGGTCATGCTGAGATATTGAATTTGACATCATTAGTTATAGATTCAAATGCTTGATACGATGCTTGTTGTATATATGGCAATGTCTCCAAGCATCTTCCTCAATCCAACAATTAAATGATCCAGCTTCAACAATGTCAGTTGGACTTGCAGGATCAGACATCCTAGTATCTATCTGATATAGAACCCTTATTTAATCAGCAACATTCTGATCATCCACACTTCTTCTGTCATTCCATTATTGAGAAAATAAGTAGCCTGGTTTAGGAAGTAAGCTTAAGTACATTGTCAAGGGCTGATCCATCAGAGCCTCTCAATCCAATGGCCTATTGGAAGAGAAGACCATAGACAATAAACGAAGTAAAAGCATGAACATCTTCAACTAGGTCTCAAGAGATGTGGTAAAGAGAAGCCCATAATTAAGAAAATTAAAACAACAACAAGATATGATTTGAAAAGACAATGGTAGCAAAAATATTCAACTAAAAGAAATACCTCAGTGAAATCTTGATTTGAAATGATATCAATGGTAATAGTCTCCTTCTTGTTTAAATTTAGTATTTCAAGTGTTACATCGGTTGTCTTCTTGCCACTTTTGTATCTCTCTGTTGCTTTGCTAGTACCTGCCCAGAAAATTTAGGTATCACATGATAATACTGGATGCAACATCACAAATATACAGGCAATGCTAAGTAACAAGAAAAACTCACCAACAACTTGAACCAACCGGTACATGTCTTGTCGTTGACCAACACCAGAAATCCTAATTCTTACAAATGATCCAATCACAGTCTCATCAAGTGAAGAAACATCATCAATTAACTCCTCCATTAAGTTGCGACGCAAATACATTAAGCTAATGTTGTGGACATCAATTGCTGCATAATCGTCAAGATTAGTTAGCAATTCCTTCTCCACCTTTTTCCGAGCTTTCCTTTTCTTATCAAGAGTTATCTTTGTGGAGGGATCAAAATTTCCTTTGGTATCTGTTGGATCAGGATCTGGATCTACAACCCCTCCCTGCCTGTCCTCTGTATCCAGGGTTGAAACCTCCTTCGTAAAAAAATGTGATTCCAGAAGTTTGAGCATTTCAAAATGCCCCACACGCTCCTTCCCAAAAAGGTTTTGGAGCCTTGCATCACAAATAATCTGACTTTTTCTTCGTGGATCACGAAGGTTTTTTTTCTTAATGTACTCAAGTAAAAGTCCCTGAACATCAAACTGGGAAAGAGCAGACCTGTCACCATTTTTCATGTGTGCCACAAACTCTAAAAGTTCCTCTGAAGCCCAATCAAATTCCCTTGAGACAGATGTCCCAGCATTCTCCACATCTTTTACTATGCCTTCCTCTTTGACCGCATTTCTAGATCTTTTCCTTAAATTTCTCCTAGAAGAAATTCTTTCTTCCTTATTCTCTGAAGAGCTATCTGAGCTTGCCACTTGCTCTTCTTTAGCAGTATGCAAATCATCAGAAGACTCCTCATTGCCAATAGCAACATCAGGTTTCTTGACTGGATTTTTGGCTCTTGTCAACTCTTCCAAGGTCAATGATAACTTTCCTTTCAGAGATAACCAATAGTCTTTGAATAAATATTCAAAACTAGTTCTGTCATCAAAATCTACACCAATCTGCATGCAATAATTAAGATATTACCAAATTATAGATAAAACACATAGAATATAAAGCTAGTTGACATAAACTAGCTCAAGAATGACAGCTGTTGTCTAATCTAAAAACTAACAAGGAACGGAGTCAAAAGCATGTGCGCAGATTCCATTCACTGAAGCACCAGATGCAGTTTCAGCTTACATTTAAACTCAACCTTCATAGGTAAATCATTTTTTTATAATTTTCGCAATTCCATTCTAGTTGATTGTAGGGTAGAATTTGAGAGCCCTATTGCAAGTAGAATTTATGTTCGTCCTATTTTAAATATTCTGCCTTGTATGTCAGAGAAGTTATGAATACACTAAAATCAGTTTTTGGAAGATTTGGCCACTAAAATCAACTTTTGGAAGATTTACTATCTTCTGAAGGAATCTAAACTTAGAAAGGTTGCTATATATTTTCCACCCAAAACCTTAACATCAATAACATTACATTTAAAACTTCATATTGATAAGGTTAGAACTTTCTTCCTTTCAGTATCGTGCAAACACACCTTTTTCTCCTACTCAGCCAATACTCTAAATAATACTATTATTTTGTCCTTCTTGAATTAGGTGATTTGCTTGTTCACTAGTGATCCGTGTGCTGAAATACCTTGTCAACAATCAAATACATCTTCAGATAGGATACACAGAACACCTTAAACTAATCATGTGATCAAAACACTACTCCAACGAACTGAAAAATACAGATCCAACCAGTCACTTCATGGGCATGCGAGGAGAGAAAATGCAATATATCATCCCAACATTAAAGCTGACTGGACACTAAGCAATTACCAAAAGGAGGGGTATCAACATGCAATTACCTACATGGTCGGTGTCACTGTTTACCCTACTAATTAATTAGTTAATTAAACACAGGTAATTTGTCAACAGTGTAGATTTTATAATATGAAAACCATCTTTGTTTTACTTCATCAGCTTGCTTTACTTCAATGCTGTAGTCCACAGTTTCATTGTATTCTTATTTTCAGAAGCATTGATAGATGGGGATTGGAAATGAGAATTCTCACATGGTAAAAACTAAGTACCTCATCAGACCAAATAATGAACGGATTAGTCTCAAGAAAGCCAATGGAATCTCAAGGACCACAATTCTTTCATGTTTCTTTATTTGTATCTAGTTTCAGTCTCCTAGGAATTTGCAGTCGTTCTGCTTTCAAGCAAGTTCCTAGATTAGCCATGTTACAGCGAGTCTAGAACATTTTTTGGAAATGTTGGATTCAACCACAATCAATGATCACCTCTATCCTTGCTAATTTATTCTAGGCGCTATCAAACATGACTAGTCTTTTATGAATTGACAATCTCTTTGATGGAAGGTCAGGACCATTCTTTTGGATTTGGATGTGAGTCCATAAGGCCCTAACTACAAAGTAAGTGCTAAGAGACCTGTCTCAGGTAAAGAAAGTGCATCAGTACTTTGTGATTCTATTCCATGGAATCCTTCTCGGTGTTAGTGGCAATGACCTTTTTTTATCAAGTCAAGAAGTGAAAAATGTTTCCATCAAATTCTAATATAGGCATTTCCTCTTACTGGGGTTCCATTCAATCATACGAAGACAATTTCTTTAACAATTTTTCACCCCCCCTCTACTAACAAGGGCCTTCGAAGTTTTCTTTTGGAGTTCAGCCTATTCAATCTAGTGCTTTGTTGTTTGAAGTCAAATTATTTCTTCTCCATATGCATTATAGTGAGTGACAGAGGGAGCATTTAGGAATCTCCTTTAAGTCTGAAAGAATGCTAGACGAGTAAAGAAAGAGCTATAAATTTTATACAAATTATATGGAGTACAGTATGGAGCAGTTAGAGAATGTGAGAAAACCTAGCTAGAATTGTCTTTCAATTGCCTTGGTACTAGAATGTAAATACACCAATCTACCTGATCTTTGTTATAGCATATGTTCCTTTATGCATTTCACTGATGTAGCCTTATTGCTGCTGAAGCTTATGTGATACTGCCCTTTTTTCCTCTGTTATACTTCATTTTTTTTCCTACCAGAGGAGAAATCTAGGAAGATTTACAGTGCTGTAGGTTTGTTCAACCTTTTCTTTCAATATTGCCCTGGTTCTTATTATTTGCACATGCATGTCTTTTGTTGTTGTTGTTGTTATTTTTTTGTTCCTGTTGTTGTTCTTGATATGGATGATTATATTTAACTTGTATATGGCATTAGTTTCATTTGATGGAAATTTAGTAAGATGACACTGATAAATAAATTTCCACTTTTGTTCCTTTCCTTTTTTACAATTAAATCCAAGCATAGGGATTGGAATTTTCAATTTAAGGAGACCCTTTTGTACCAAGATTCTATTTCCCTGAGGAATTAGTTCCAAACAAGCAGTATATGTTATACTTCACATTTCTCAACTCCATATGAAAGTACAAATACTCTACAAAATGTTGTGAAATACATAATATGAAAATAAATAAGCAATTTCATATATGTTATACCCACTATGATAAGATAAAAACCGCTGACATCTAATTAAATTGTATACATGACTAATTCATTTTCTATGGCATATGCATACCTTTCAAAAATTTGGTAGTTACTATGCAACATATGGACCCAAGACCACAATAATTGTTATGCAGCAGAAAGAAGAACGAACCTATGTGATAAGCTCTAAGGATGGAATTGTTATATCTTGAGATAGGTGGTTATTGGATTTATTATTTCCATCTTTTATGTCTTTTTATGAAGCTGTAATATTAAATTTTTATCAGTTATAGGGTTACTCTGACCAGTGGCCCTCTCAACTGCTATCTAGCCCACCATAACAACTTCTCTAAAAGATTATCCGAGTATACAACCATAAAGGGTCCAAGCTATTGTTTAAAAGTAAAGATTTAAAGAACCATGATAAAGATTTAAAGGTAGTTTATCCAATCAACTGGGTATTTGTATCTTACAAAAAAAACTGAGAAATCATTTAATTGATATGCTGGCCACAGGATGGAGTGAAATTACACTAACTTTAGCGAGAAGATGAGAAAAAACAAAAGAGAAAAGAATACCCAACGAGGGATTTGAGTAAAATAGCACAAGGTAGTACTTAGTATCATGCTAGAGAAAATGCCAAACATGTAAAAGATTAGGAAATAAATCTTCTTTGGTTAGAAGTTTGAAAATAAATACACAATACCATCCAAAAGCAAGATCAAGTTGCAAATTAGGTCGTTTTTAAGTTACATGACAAATTTGCACTTGATAATTAGAATTTAATATGAAGTATGAAATAGCTATAACAAACCATCACTGCATCAACAAATTTGTACTTGATCAAAGAGTATGAAAAGAAAAGGAACTATAACAAACCGTTGTTTCATTTCCATGTTCATTAGCCTCTATCAGCACCACAGTGGTCATACAAGTTTCACAGAAGCCTTTATATCCTCTAACGCAGACAAATCCAGAATTTTTGAAGCACCCTCTACACAAAGAGTGTGTACAAGTAAAGCACATATAACGAGCAGATCTTTCACAGATGCTACATATATGCCAACCTAAGGTGCAGAATCAAACAAAAGATATGTTAGAAATCTGATCCTCAACAAGAACTGAAGAACTAAGTGTTTTCTGATGAGGAAGATTAGTGAAAATTCATGCATGAAATTCTATTTTTTCTATATCATGAATATGTAAAAAGAACAGGAATTAAAATTTTACGGAAGGCAAGGAAGTTGATCATTGAAAAACCAAGTCCTGAAATTGTCCGAATGAACCAGCTTACTCAATATCTCAATCAACCCATTTTTAATCCAATCTTTATAGGAATGTTAAAAAGATCAGGCACTTAGCAGAAACTTATTGACACCATCTATTTTCCTAACAAAACGAAAATTTTAAATTCATGATAATGCCTATTATTCACTGGAAACCATCACAGGAAACTTCAATACCCATTCATCAATTTTCTTCACTCACGAAAGCTTTTGTTATTTCTCAATAAGATAGTGAAAATAGCCGCACATTTTTACCATCCATTAGCCAAACCAACTATTAAAAACATCAAGTAATATTTTTGAATTTACATTTGGTAGGACTCACCTAGAACCACAGATAAAGGGGTTATCCATATGACCTCATGAGTGGATAAGAAAGGATATTTAGATCATAATGCAGAAAATGTCACCAACAACTATGAACTGCATTCCAGGAATACTTATTATCATGTAAAACACATTGTCAAATTTTTTACAATTTAACTTTTATTAGAAAGTAATAGCCTTTTGCCTTTCTTCCATACAAGATTTTGTCGTCCTATTGGCTTCATCTTGGTGCAATAAATACAATCGTACTACCCTCTACATATAGTCTCAGTTAATTAAGAAATTTTTTATTTTGAAACCACAAATCACTCATGCATCTGTTAAGAACAAATCTCAAAAAAACTTTGTTACACTCCAACTGTGAAGTCCAGAGACCTGGAGATGCTGATCAAGTTCAAGGATTGCCTTTGTCACATTTCTGAACATTCGAGGTTGTATATGGTAGTCTAAGACATAGCATCTATGTTTACTCCTATTAGGGTGTCATATTCATAGGGCACTTAATCATGCATTCTAGGGTTCAAAAAGTGTTTGATCATGATATGAGTCTTTACAATTTTGTCTTTTGACTCTCTCTGTTTCTTATGCATTTCTATTCAAGATACTCTTATAACTTGAAAAATCTTCTCCACTTACTAATTTTACGAGATTTTATACACCATTGGAAATCAACCAAATAGTATTCTACCAAACCGTATATCAAAGCCTACTATCAATGTTGACCCCAAAAAAAAAAAAGCTATCAGTGCCAACTTGTTCCAAACAATGGGCTAGTACAAGTCCTTCACCAAAAGGCTACGCACTATAGATAAACCAGGATCAAACAGGCACCTAAAATCTTTTTTTTTTGAAAAATAGCATTGCATTCATTTCACCAATCTGAAATGGTACAATATATCATCCAAAGGGATGCATCCAAAAAAATAAAAGTATATGTATATAGTATATGGTATATAGTATATAGTTAGTATACACAGTGTCATCAAAATGTTCCAAAAAACAGGCACCTAAAATCATTGATTTGATTCATGTAGAGTTTCATATATGATTACTATCAACAGTTTTCTTCCAAAATTATAAAAATAAACACCACAAAACCCAGGCGATAGGCAACATAAAATATTTATCAAACTTCATTAACATAGATCTAAAATTGTTTTTGTTGCAGAGATAGGCCCAGCATAAAAGTTACATGGGTGCCCTGGCCACCCAAGTGCCTCATATTGTGAAGGATAGGCCAAGAGATCACTCAGCATCGATCCCCCACATCAACATAGAGATGCACTGTAGAATATGCATGGATCCTCACATTATTAAGGACCAATATGAGCAAAAAGTTAGTCCATAGTATCATATTAGCAACTTCAGGAAAGGATTCAAATGGGCTGATATATTGACTAAGAGTAGTTTAAGGACTAATGAGCAAAAAAGTTAGTCCATGATCATAGTATTATATTAGCAACTTCAGGAAAGAATTCAAATGGGCTGATATATTGACTAGGAGTAGTTTAAGCATGTAACATGTCAAGATTATCAAAACCCGGAAATGCAAAGACGGTGAGTAATTAGCATAATCATCAATGTGCTATGGATCTCAACAAGAACACTTTCTATCAATGTATGAATGTCCCACGTTCAATTGACCAGTCATAATGTACAAAACTTAATCAGCAGCATCAGAAAATGTCTGTAGTTATGGCCAGTGAGCAAGGCCTTGCCAATGAGAAATCAAGGGGTGCGTAAAAGCCAGTAATTACCTGATAGGTTTTCAAATCTATACTAGATAGCTAAAGAAACTACTTATAATATGCAGTCAACCTCTGAGTGACAAGTATTAGGAATGCACCATAAGCACTCTTTTTTTATTAAATAAACTTTATTTCAAAAATCATGGATACTAAGGTAGTCTAACTCACTTTCCTACTTAGAATTGGATAAGATATAAGTAACTAGGATATCTTAGTTTATGTGAAAAATTGAAATTACTAAATACAAAGAGAATAATTAAAAAATATTATGTTTAATGAATTATCTAGGCCCTTATGCTTACAAATTGTTGGTTTAATCAAATAATTTAATGGGTCAAAGTGATATCAAACAATTAGTACTACACTAAAATATTGCCTTTAGTGTCTCAATGTTAAAAATCTACAGTAGCATTAAATGCATTTCCACTTTTCAATACAAGCAGCTTGCACAGAGATTTATATGGCATATTTCCTTCTCACAGACAAATGGTTCTGAGACAATGCTTTTAATTTGAAATGATTAATTTTATCTCAAGATGCCTGCAACCTTTTCTTTATAGCATCTTAGGGTATCTGCACAGCAACTTCCCTCTTCTCACCCTGAAAATCTCTCCTACCCTTCAATATTGACTTTTAAAAAATCCAGTTGGGTTGAAAGAATTAACTGAGTTAAAAAGTGACTCGCAATTCCAACCCAACTGAGCACAAAACCATGTTGACCAACAAGTTCATTCAATCTCACAACTCAAGTTGCGATTTTGACACTTCAATGAGCAGAAGACATATGGCCTTCAATGAAGTTACTTTATCGATGAAAGTGATGAAATTAAATGTTTCACTTGCATCAACCTGAAAAAACGTTTTTCATTTGTAGAATGACGAGTGCTTAAAAATACTATCAGTTGGTCATATGACAACTTATACTGCATGAGTTTGTGACAAGAACATAAGAGTATGGAACAGTCTGATTATACCAACTCAAACTCTCAAAGACAAAGAAAAACTCAAGAAGTTGAAGAGATACAAGCCAAGTGCAGAGGACCATACCACAGCTCCATTTTCCCTTTGCACGGAAGAAGGCCTCATTTCGATTGACACATGAAGGATGATATACCTTTGGACAACCCCTAAAAATAACAGAAGAAAATCACATAAAATGAAAGTCAGACACCACAAATGAAGGTGAAGTATACTAACCTGCGATCACAAACCACAAGATCACCTCCATCAAAACATATAAAGCACACCTCTTCCTCCTCTTTCCTCCTTGATGCAGTCCTAGCAACCTGAGACTTAGCTGGTCGACCCCTCTTCCGCCGCCCTCCACCCCTTCGCACGATAGCTCGCGTGTCATCTACCTCCACATCCATCTGTACTGGTTCATCATCTATGGCATCAGCACTTTCATGTGAAGTGGCAGCTGTATCAGGCTCAATTGCGGACATGTTCTGAACTCCTCTATCAGAATCAGAGGCAAGCTCAGAAAGTGAGCACTTAGCTACTAAAATGTCTGGACCCTTATTATCCTCCATCTGCTCAGACAAAGACAGCGGCAAACTATCTAAGTTACTTACATCTGCAAATGCTGCCTCCTCTCCCTGAAAATCATCATCATCACATGAGGTGGCAACAGCGTCATGCTCACAGGCTGCTACCTTTTCGAGTCTATCAGAGCTGGAAGGTGAGGACGTAGAACACTTTGACACTGAAGCATCCACCTCTCCACATACGATCCGCTCTGTAGGTGCACTATCGGCATCCATCTTTGACAAAGCTACTTCCGCAGCATCGTTATCAACTGCGACATCCATATTTGAAACAGCTACTTCCACAGCATCATGATCGTCCACGGCGATTGCAGTAGAGTCACTTTCAACAGTTCCAAACTTCAGAACATCGTTAGAATCAGAGGGGAAAACAGCAGACGAGCTTTGAGGCATCAAAACCTCTTCTTGTTCACTGTCCTTCCCTTGTTGCCACTGGGAAATCGGTGCACCATCTACATCCATCTCAGAAATTTCCTGTGCGGCAGCGTCACCTGTAATGGTAGCAACGGTATCGGACTTCAAGACTGTGAATTCTTGGATGCTTACATCGGAACCAGGGGGGGATACGGCGGATGAGCCCCGATGCATCAAAACCTCATCTTGCCCTCCGATGTTCTCTTGCTGCGATTGGGGGATTAGGGTGTTTTCTGTCTCCTCCATACTAACTGACAGTGCCTGTTCTTTAAGGAGGCCAGCGTCATCGACTGCAGTGTTTCCAGCATCAGCCGCAAAGGCAATAGTTTTCTCGTCACCCCCGTCAAAACAGGAGGCGGAGGCGGCTCCAGAACCCTGAGGAACCAATGCCTCGGCCTCGCCATTCTCCGTCGCCTGCTCAAACTCGGGATTGAGCGAATCGTCAGCTTCCTCCGTATCCACCGGCGCCGCCTGCTCAGCGGCATCACCAGAAGCGGCAGAGACGGCATCGGCGACGTGCTCCAATGCGGCAACTTCCGGGGCACCCGCGTCGGGACCGGAGGGCTGCGACGCAGGGGAGGAAGAACCTTGAGGCACGGAGGAGCAACCGGTCTCACCTTTGCCCTCCGCCTCGTCGCATTCCGACGGGCGGTCACACGCAACCGCCTCCTGCGGTGGGCTCTCCTCGCCGCCAGGTGAGGGCGAGGGGTAGGGCTCCGCCAAGCTGCTCTCTCCTCCTCGTTCTTCCATCGATTGATCCAAACGCGGTGGGGGATCGGGATGCTCCCGAGCTAGGGTTTCCCAAAAACCCTATCTTTTCGCTGTTTCCACCCGCGCTCGAGCAGAAGGGAGGGTCGTTCGCCCTCGATTCTACTTGTTATAAATCTTTTTCTTATTCCTCTTCAATTTTTCGTGGATTGACAGACAGGGGGGGAGAAACGAGGGCGGCTTTCTAACATGGTAGCACCCGTTACGTCCGAAACGCAATACGCAAGGGATTCAGTCTAAAACCGATATGTATCAGACGGTTTAGATTCAAAGTAAATGAAGGATGGACGGTTTTAAGAACGTCCACATACTTTTTTATTTATATTGCATTCGTTTTGGTCGTGGTGGAACGCTGCGAAGCATATATCGGTTTTTATTTTTACAAATATCGGGTATTTTGATATATAGACATGTCGTGTGCTCGTGTCTTTGCATAATAATAAATATGACATCGAGAAACGCATGGTTCTTTTGTTTGCTCTCATCTTCCCTTTTAGCCTTCATTTTAATTCTTTGGTTTCATTTGTAACTAAATTCAATTTATTTATTTATTAAATTATAAATTCACTAAATGGACGTATAATAAGACGTAGAAACACCTACTGATATTATATTAAAATAAAATATCATATATCGGATGATAGTAAACAATAGTATTTTTCAAAAATATTTTTATAATTTGTTTTTCTTAATAAAATCCTACTAAATAAATCGTTTTCCATTTATATTTTATAAAGAATCCTTATATTTTAATTTTATACCTTAGTTTTTTCTTTTAAGATAAAATAATCTTCTTATTTAATTTAATATAACCTATATTTAAGCATAATTTATCCTTTTTAAATCTTCTTTTTAATTATTTATTAACTACATCAATTATAATTTTAAAAATAATTTATATTAATAATTTTTGTTTTATTTTAATAAATCACTTTATATAATTTTACTATAATTATATTCATTCAAAAAATACTCCAATATTTCTTATATATCTAAACAAATGCTCCAAAGATTTATTTTACTGCTGATAAATTATAAATATATTATGATATTTATTTTAGATTTAAATTAATAATATTTATATAAAAATTATTTATATTTAGTTTATTCAGAATGACCTCGGAAGTTGGAATAGGAAAAAGAAATATAAATTTATGCTGACGACCTAATGCTTTAACTTATACCTTAAGAAAGGCGGCTCACTCGACCTCTTGAGCAAGAAAAGAAGCGTTGTCTCCTTGCAATCGTTAGCAGAGGCTAAATAAGGGGCAGAAGGGAAAAGAAGGGGAGCAGAAGGAAAAGGAGAAGAGGAGGATGAGATCGTCGGAGCAGAGGTTTGTTCAGGAGCTAGTGCTGTACGCCGCCAGCGCCGCGCTGAGCTGTCTCGTCCTCTTCGCCGGTCTGCGCCACCTCGACCCCAACCGCGCCGCCAGCAAGAAGGCCCTCGAGCACAAGAAGGAAATCGCCAAGCGCCTCGGGCGGCCACTTGTCCAGACCAACCAATATGAGGTCACGGTCTTATCCCCCTTTATCCTTTCTTCGCCCACTCGAACTCCCTGCGTCACGGAGGGATTGGCCTAATTCCGATCGAACGGTTCTTTATGTTTATGAAGTTGGGATCCTTGGGTGAGGGTTGTCAAGTACTCTTTGACGGAAAAACAAAGATTCTGGATTTTAATGGATTCCCTTGACTGCTATTATCAGATAAAATTCTGAGGGGATCAATTTGTTGAATCGTTTATCGGGTTTACATGAGGGTCGGGATTTATTAGTTTTCCTCTCTCTGTTAGGGCTATCATCACTGGAACCACATTACAGTTCGGTCCATAATTTATTGTTCTATGGATTGTGCTATGTTGTTGATTGAGCTTGACACCTTTAAGTAATACATCTTTTATACAAAGACGCATGTCTTTCAATACAAGCTGCAAGTACTACTTAAGTTCATTTCATTAGGCATCCTCATTATCATGGATTATTTAGGGATCTGCTGCAAGTTTTAGCAAAATTCTAGCATAGAAATCCACAGAGGTTACTGCAGAAGATGAGGTTCAGAAAAGCTAGGGTTTTTGTTATTCTCCTGTTCTCCTTTTTTCCTATGTTAGTTTAATGATTTAACTTGTGCATTAATGTTCCTCCAGTTGGTGTCAACATGCAATTTAACATGGTTGGATAAGTCTAGGCCTTAGGTCCGTTCAATCATACAACCTAGATTGCAACTTTAATAACCTTGTTTGTAACTATGCTACAAGGAGTACATGCATCTCATTGAACTGTGTTTGCCTTGAATACCTGTATGTCTTGTTAAACATCACTGGCAAATGTTGGTATCTTCATAAGATTGTTCCTTTATGAGTTACGTGATCTAAGACTAACAACAACAAAAAATCAGCTTATGCGGTAAGACTAAATATGTTTTTGGGTGAAGGAAAGGCTAACTATATTGATACCATGGGCATAAGATATGTGTGCTGGTTGAGAGGTTGTTATACCTGGACATGACATAGCATTGTACCTCTGGTCAATATTCTTTGAAGAGGGTATCTTATCACTGAATATCATCTTTGAAGTTGTTGATCAATAATGCCTGATACCATTTCGTTTGAGGTTTAGAGAGGTTATTTATGCAATCACGTCTTGCAAGCAAAAGGCTGAGCTTGAATCTTGGTCACCAAAGTTAATAGTTCTACCTCAGTGCTAAGCTTCTTCCACATAACACAATGAATAATCCTATAAAACCCATTTAAAGATTATTTTAGTCAAGTGAAGGAGAACACTCCTCAAGTTAATTATGACTTTGCTAGTTCTTTCATAGAGCTCTGATAATTATTGTTTTTAAACTTGATGGGTGTTTTATACCGAGATTGTAGGTCCTCTCTCACGAATTTCAGGTTAAGCTGGGTTTAAAATGTGCATAATTGTACTATGAACATGATTACACTAAACGCCATGTTGCTGAAACATTTGGAGAACGAAGACCTCATTTAAGAATCATTCCTCCTTTCCTGGCCTCTTGTTATTCAGTTGCATTTGTTGCATTTCCCAATGCATAAGGTTTTCTTTTTTCACCTTATTTCTTTTAGAAAAAGAAAATTGAACTTTTCCATTAAACAGATAGTTGGTGATCGATTGGTTTTCTTTCATTCTGAATGATTGAACTTTCAGTTATCTCAAACATTAGCTTATGATGGTCTATTAAAATGATTTTGCAGGATATAATAGCTTGTGATGTCATAAATCCCGACAATATTGATGTTGAATTTGGGTCCATTGGGGGTTTAGAACATGTCAAACAAGCACTATTTGAATTAGTGATTCTTCCACTATGCAGACCTGAATTATTTTCACGTGGAAAACTTCTTAGTCCACAAAAAGGAGTTTTACTGTATGGTCCACCTGGAACCGGAAAGACAATGCTAGCGAAGGCCTTAGCCAAAGAATCTGGAGCAGTTTTTATTAATGTAAGGGTCTCAAATTTGATGAGCAAATGGTTTGGCGATGCTCAGAAACTTGGTGAGTTTGGTTTCTCTAAATCTTTCAGGGGGCACTTGAATTTCTCATTTTTCTACAGATCATTATTATGTTATTATTTTTGAAGCAGTTGTTCTTTTGTTTGTTGAAAATAATATCTTGGTAATTTCCTTTTTCATGCATCAATATTTTGTTTATTTACTTTTTTATAAACTTAAGTTGCAACCAATTATTTAGATATATACTAATTATATTTAAGGTTACAGTCTAATAGACCTTATTCATGAAAAGAAAATTATTATTTATTGGTAATTTATTATTGTAACTCTGAAAAGTCATGAGTTTTTTTTTCCCAATTTTTTTGGGCACGTACCATTTGGTATCAAGGTCTTATGAAAGACTTGGCGAGCACATACAGCATCAACTTTGAGTTGATAATAAATAGTGTAGCTACTATCTAGACCAGGCGATGCCATATTCTTTCATATGTTGTTAGAAATCTCAAATAGACATTGGGGAGACCTAGTGAAGACAGAGGGGGAGGTTGCTGTCTGTGACATCATTCAAATTCGAGGAACTTCCCATAATCACTGCAAAGGGACATCGCCACAACTAGAATTTTAGTCTTCACTTTGAGATCTAATTTGGATGTCGAAGAAAAAGGCAAAAATAGTATAATTACAGCACACAGAAGTTTCTGTCATGCCACAAGGTCTTCTCGCTCATCTTATCTACAATATTGATTGCATAAAAAAACCATAAAAATTTTGGGATTGTGAATTTGAGTTTCTTGTCATCTTCATGTTATGCTTGTATGATGACTTGTTCCATCTTCACAGTGGCTGCTGTTTTTTCTCTCGCTTACAAGCTACAACCTGCTATCATCTTCATTGATGAGGTCGATAGTTTTTTGGGTCAGCGTCGAAACACAGATCATGAAGCCATGGTTAATATGAAGACTGAGTTCATGTCTCTGTGGGATGGTTTCACCACTGACCGTGAGTTTTTGAATCCTCTCATCTATTCATTGATTCTCTATATTGTCCTGACATGTCTTTTTTTCC
This sequence comes from Thalia dealbata, assembly GCA_030544415.1. Taxonomy (NCBI): domain Eukaryota; kingdom Viridiplantae; phylum Streptophyta; class Magnoliopsida; order Zingiberales; family Marantaceae; genus Thalia; species Thalia dealbata. The sequence goes on from CM060458.1 coordinate 19,157,655, forward strand.
TGTTATGAATAATTGTTTGTGACAAGTAGCATCCTTTTCTAGTTATACTTTTATCATATGCCGATTATTTGTATCCAACTCTGAAAGAAACAAAGTCAGTATTTGCTAAATAAGCATGCAGTTTAGTACGCAAGGCAGAAATCTCATGATTGATGTCCAAACCAACAATTGATGCTTCCTGAAATTCTTAATATTTTACGAAAATTCTCTCTAAAGATCAATTAAATATGATTTCTTTCCTTTTTTTGGAAAAATGTTCACAATCACAGTTGCATCCAAAGTGAAAAATCAAAACACCTAATGCAAACCAACACATTATTGACTTTACAACAGACTGAGTTCATAGTGATCACCTGTCCAAATGATCCTATCAATATGATTGCCTTAGTTCTTAATGTAGTATTACTGTAAGTCTGCATCTTAATCAAGCACAGATGTGAACTTCACCTAGTGTATGTACCACCATGCAAAATTTTTTTTGCTATTATGCTGGATGCTGTAATTTGATGCTTTTCATCTCACAAGTAGTCCTTGTTTCTGGATTTTGCTTGAAGTAACTCACCAGTAGTCCCTTAGTTTTGGAAGTCTGATAAGTTTTCTTGCTTTTGATATTTTACACTTCTAGTGGATTTATAACTTTTCTTAGCTGAGCACTCTCCATTGCATCTATGTGATAGAATACCTCAACCTCTGTTACATCTACGACCAATACCAATAACTCAGCATGCTAAGGGAATATCACTTGCCAAATGTCTTGCAGAACAGAAGTGTTGTTTTTGTTTCATTCAATAAAATTTAATTTTTTCACAATACTCCGAATAGTTCTTGAGCTAGCATTCCACTTGGCCTAGATGTCAAAGCAACTTGCTTTTGATACCAGTGCAAAAAATTTGCATCAAAGAAATGTTTTTGGATTGTGTATTGGTACGTTGTTCCTTGACCACATCAGGACAAAAAAGGTAGGTTCGTGATACCCTTGCACTACTCATTTATCATGTTTTTTATTTGACCTAATCTCCTCATTTATCAAGTCTTTTATTTGACCTTATCTCCCTTTGAACAATCTAGCATGAAACAAAGCTTTATATTAGACTTATTAAGCACCAATAATGTGGTTCTATTTGGCAGGTGAGGGATGATTTGTTCTAATCGCATCTGTCCCTCCATTTTTGGGTTTGCTCTATTTGATAGATGCTAATGCTAGAGTAATTTTTCCTGCAGAGAATGCTCGAGTGATGGTTCTTGCTGCTACAAATCGACCATCAGAATTAGATGAGGCAATACTTAGGCGCTTTACCCAAATCTTTGAAATCGGCTTGCCTGATCGAGGTGAGAGAGCCAAGATACTAAAAGTGGTACTGAAGGGTGAAAATGCAGAAGAAAGCATTAATTACGAGTACATAGCCACCTTATGTGAAGGTTTTAGCGGGTCAGATATACTAGAGCTCTGCAAACAAGCAGCTTACTTCCCTGTTAGGGAGTTTTTGAATGATGAAAAAAATGGAAACTCGTCCAACGTAAGTATTTATCAGTTATCACGTTATCATTATTTTTGTGAAATGACAAGGATTGCCTAAATCCTAATCTTCATAAGTTGTCTGATATTTAGTATGATCTATATGTATGTTTCTGAGCCATTTGAGTTGATCATATAGGCAATAGGCAAACCACATCCTGACCGTTGGATTGAATTACGGTCACTTAAAGATTGAATACTTGGACCTCTTTGAGTCAATTTGGCTCTGATTATGGTTTGATGTCTACAATGTCAGATAGTACTGGTTCATCTGTCGTACTGAGATCTTGAAACCTAATTTTTAGTGGACTAGTTAGATAAATTTCCGTAGGTGCTACTCAAATTAATTAGGTTGAATAAAAATAACCATTTGTTCTATTGGGCTTTGTTACTTTTTTCTTTACAATATTTATTTCATTTTGATTTTTTTCTTGATAAAATAGAATGGTTCAGGTTCTAACATGCTTGCAGATACATCTCGTGAATACACATAAGAACATAATGCTGGGATTTTTGAGCAAAAGTTGGGAGGCCTAGAGCCACCAAATCATTTGCACGAATAATTTTTTATTGAAATGTAACTCTTGCATCGTAGCTTATGCCTGTATCTTTCAGGGCCCAAGACCTTTGAGACAGTCGGACCTGGAGAAAGCTTTGGTGACATCTAGGAAGGCTAAAAAGGTTACTGGCGAAAGCAGATTAGGTTCGCTATCACCTACATGGTCCGCACCAGGCGAGCAAGATGATGAGCAGGTCCATAATGCTATCGTGGAGATCTCAAAGATAATGTCTCGAATTGTGAATAACCAATCAGAAGTCCAAGATGCGTAGCTTATCTCCCTTTGAGTTTTGTCGAAGTCACAGCCGATTTCCTCAATTCAGAAACTTCACAGAAACAAGAGCGTCTTTTGCTTCGGGACTCAAGTTGATATTCAAATACTCTTCTCAAATATGTCAACCTGGAGAAGCAATTCCAGTCTTTGTTTTGAGCTTGATACTTGATCTAGATAGTCGATGAACCAGTAGTGGCATACAGATCACGAGGATTCCTTGCTCCTATAAATGTATTACCATTGATAATTGTCATCACCGTAGTTATGCAGCACTGTCTTACACACAACTAATGCTGAGAAAAACTTTTGGTCTTCCTGGGAATGTCAGTGGGGATTGCGTCGCTTATTATAGTGATGACGTTATTTTTCTTTTTTAGATAGAATTTTTATATGCTTGTGCCCTTTAATGCTGAAGCTATACCGCCGTTGCCCTGGACGAGTTAAAAGGAAGAGGGAATTCCTTTTGTTTGTTCTTGATATATTATAAGAGGAGACCTACAAACTACCTTATCTTACTCCTTGACTGAGCATGTATTTCTATTGATATCAACTGGCTAAATGGTACAAAATCCTCCCTCTATAGGATCATCCATAAAAGGAAAATAATCTTTAAGATTCATAAAATAAAACTTTAGATATGATGCTAATCTGAAAGTGAGGAATAACATTAATGTATAAGCAATAGATGTAATATATCAGACCACGGCATCAAGCCCGTCTAGCTCAGCCGGTAGAGCGCAAGGCTCTTAACCTTGTGGTCGTGGGTTCGAGCCCCACGGTGGGCGATTTATGTTTTTGTATTCTCCAAAGTCCAGAGTTAGTTTGGGGGTCTTGATAATTAAATATTAACATAATAGGAGAGAAGCGTTGAGGGCCGTTCCCGTCTCCGTCAAGGTAGACGCCAATCGACCAATCCAACGACGCTCGTCGATCGTCCTCGTCCACCAACAAACAAAACAACAAGAACAACAGGCGCCTCTGCTATCGTTGAAGCATCCATCATTCACGGTCCACCATTAATAATAATCAATCCATGATCTATAACTTTAATTATTTTTCATCTTCTCTTCCTGTATATGTTCAGCTCTCTCTTATTTTTCATCATCTCTTCATGTATATCTCTTCTTTCGACTTGTCATTAATTATATTGTTATACTGAATTTAAATAAATATAATTTTTAATCTCTAGAAAAAAGGAATTTTTTTTTTATCTGATGTTTATTTCGAATCCTGTTTGATCGTGGAACCAATCAATTATTCATTGATGTCGTCCTCTTTTTGTTCACATTCTTTTGCCTTTTTTTTATTTTTTTATCTTTCCTCCATTATTACCTTTTTTTAATCTTTATCCATGCAAGCCCATTCTGTTTTCCCTTACATATTTGACCTTTTCTTGGCACCCCAATCCCCCTCTGTGTCTCAGAGGAAATGAATTATAGATCACCTCATCTAAGTGGAAAGGAGGGATTTTAAATTCTAAGAAACCTTTCTTTTTTTCAGCAGCTATCCAAGTTCTTCAAGCTCATCAAATTGACAGCTCCATCATTTCCAATTTAATTATTATTATTATAAAAATATTTTCTTTAATTTTAACATCTTAAAAGAAAAAAAATGTATGATTTTGATTGCTAGTCTTTTCAATTATCTGAAATTAAAGGATATTATTTTGAGCGATAAGTCTTTTACCATTCTAACCCTTCCTTGGCCATTAATTAATTAGTGCTTCTAACTTCCAAGAGTAACCCATGACAGCATGATTCGGTTGAGATATAAATATGCGTAGAGTCCGCCTCCACAAGGCACAAGGAAAGGAAGGGAAAGCCGCGGCGCTCTGCGAGCAACCTGTGAAGAGAACCAAAAAAAGATGCTATTATGCTCTTCTTCCTCCTGCCCTCTCCTGCTCCCTCGAGCTCCACCCAACTCCAAGTTTCGTCAGGCATGGACCTCTTCTTCCTCGATCCTCGCATTACGCAATCGCCATAGTCTCTCTGTCTCTCTCTCTGTTTTTTTTTTTTTTTTTTTGAACTTTCGCCATTTCTACGATTTCGATTTTTTCAGAGCTTACATGAACCCAGTTTTGAGACATTTTGGCAAGGCATTTTTATTTTGATTTGGTCCTCTGTTTCGTTAATTTGCATCATTTTATTCACTTATTTTTCGGGGGAAAAAATGGTTTGAGAGTCTCTTTGTTCGCTCTAGTTTACGATGCATTTCTGTGAGGAATACGTCATTCTTACGGTTGATCGAGCTTTTCCAGAAATTATATGCTGGGCAGGTTAGATGCGAAATGTTTTTCTTGAGGGATACTTTTCTGCATGTACGATCTACTGATTTTTACCAAATCCCTATATTTTGAAAATGGGATAATTCTTCTTGACCGATCAAATGCGTCTGGAATGGTTTGCATGGAAAAATCATTAGATGTTGAGAAAACTTATGACCGCTCTGCTATTTCTTTTCAGTCACAAATCCTGAGGTATCCTAACCGGTATTTATTTCCTTTCTTTTTAATGCTTATTTAACTCCCTTTTTTTTTTTCCTCCATGGTAATCTGGAACTGGGGACTACTTAATGTATTTTATCTGATATGATGGCTTTCACCACTTTCATCAATCCACATTTCTTTCGATAGTGTAGGCATATATGTTGCCACCACTTTCTTCAATCCACATTTCTTTTGATAGTACAGGCATATATGTTGTTGATCTATGCTGAAGTAGGAGGATATCAGATTTTTGCAGAGTGAATTCCTAGTATCACGGTGTAGTAGTCACGACGATGCTTGAAGAATAAATTAAATCATGGTTTCTGTCAATTTTCTCGTGACATAATTTAAGTGCTTAGTCAATTAATTGATGAGTAATTTGGCATTATTAAAATTGTTGATTAAGCATGCCATGTGTAGCTGATTTATCATTGATCTGGCATGATTGTTATTTAAGAAGCTTGATACTTGAGCAATGTATTTTGAAGAAAGGAAATTCAGATTTTTTTGGGCAGTTCCAGGTTTCAATAGGTCTCTGTTTGTCTACGGAGGTGGTACGATGTAAACGCTGGATATTAAAGCACATTTATCTTCTCCCTTGCAGTTTAAGATCTGATTGTCTTCTGTTTCATAATCATTCTGTGGCAGGACTCGGGCTATCGCAGACGTGCTAAACCCCTGTCAGCTATTGTGGTCAATGCATCTAGAAGATTTGCATCTCCGAGATTTGTGGCCAAATTTCCTTTCCCGGACCTCAAGCTATTGTCAATGAGCTGGAAGGTGACTTGATCTCTTGAACAATTTAAAATAAGTTAACAATGCTGCATCTTTGCTTGGCCCTTTTTGAATTGTAAATTGAGTATAAGGTGTAACTTACTGATGGCTTCTTATATTCCTTCTTTTACCATTTTTGGGGGCACTATTTCAAGGCTGAGCATAATTTTGCAATGACATCTGTTGTGAAAGAGAATGAGGAGATGACAGCTACTGAAGAGGACACACGACTTGGAATTTTTGATGTGGATCCATCACTCGAACAATTTAAAGACCATTTCAATTATAGATCACAGAAATATGCAGAAACAAAATCATTGATCGAAAAATTTGAAGGAAGCATTGAAGAATTTTCTCGAGGTAAGATTTTCATGATTGTTCATGTTTATTTCCAATAAATCGTGCTTAGAGCATATCACATACATGCAACCACATGCTTTTTTAGGTGTACTTTCTGACTGGTTTCTTTTTCTACCTCATAGGTTACCTCAAGTTTGGACTCAACAGAGAACAAAATGGTATTGTCTACCGTGAATGGGCTCCAGCTGCACAGTGAGTTATCAAAGCTACTTTATAAGTTTCCTAGTTTACAAACCACAATAATTTGTTCACCATTTCTTATTTCTTAACGGTATTTTTTAAGGTGCCAATTAACACGATTCTAGAAATGCAATTTGTTGTAAAATTGAATCCAAATATGGATCTTGAGGACTCCTAAGAATATTGGAGTAGCTGGTTTCGAACAATTGAATCTAGTCACCCTTTATTAGTATATGGTTTTCAAAAGCCAATAACTAAGTGGTAGAATCTAAGATAAAAGTCGAGAGCAAGGCACATCACCCCTTTGGTGGGGTGGTAAGTGCATCCAAGTCCTTAAACAGTGGGGGGTTCAAAATGTTGACTCCATTGCCTTCACCTTGTTGTCGTTTCATTTTGTCGTGCTTTTGCAGAAATCATGCCCTTGTGGGTCCCTGATAGAACCTTCTAAACCAAGTTCTGGTTTCAACCAAGAGAGGAAATTGATCTTTTATCTAAATGAACTGACCTATTTTCTTTTGAACTTAAGACAAATATAATTGGTTCCTTTATGTTCATAATTGAGGCATGAAGCTTTAATTTTGTGTTACAGGGAAGCACAACTTATTGGAGATTTCAATGGCTGGGATGGATCCAACCACAGAATGGAAAAAGATGAATTTGGTGTTTGGTCAGTCAAAATTCCTGACTCAGGAGGAAAACCATCTATTCCTCACAATTCCAGGGTCAAATTTAGGTTCAAGCATAGTAATGGAGTATGGGTTGATAGGATTCCTGCATGGATTAGATATGCCACCGTTGATCCTAATAGATTTGCTGCTCCATATGATGGAGTACATTGGGATCCACCACCTTCAGATAGGTTAAAATTTTCCTTTGCGCAAAACTTTCTTTTCATCATGATTGTTTATAACTGTGTGTGTTTGCTTCATGGTAAAAATATTAAAATGTGCATTTTTTATTGCTGGCCTTTCTTTTGCAGATACAACTTCAAGTTCCCTCGACCTCCTAAGCCTAAAGCTCCAAGGATTTATGAGGCTCATGTTGGGATGAGTAGTTCAGAACCACGTGTAAGCACTTACAGAGAATTTGCGGATAATGTCTTACCTCGTATACGGGAAAATAATTATAACACCGTTCAGTTAATGGCCGTCATGGAACATTCCTACTATGCATCTTTTGGCTATCATGTCACAAACTTTTTTGCTACAAGTAGTAGATCAGGAACTCCTGAAGATCTCAAGTATCTGATAGACAAGGCACATGGTTTGGGTCTTCGAGTTTTGATGGATGTCATTCACAGCCATGCAAGCAACAATCCAACAGATGGTCTTAATGGTTTTGATGTTGGACAAAGTACTCAAGATTCCTATTTCCACACTGGAGAAAGAGGTTACCATAAGCTGTGGGATAGCCGGTTATTCAACTATGCTAATTGGGAAGTCTTACGTTTTCTTTTATCAAACATAAGATGGTGGTTGGATGAATTCATGTTTGATGGTTTTCGATTTGATGGAGTAACTTCAATGCTTTATCATCATCATGGAATAAACATGGCATTTGCAGGAAACTATGCTGAGTATTTTGGTGTGGATACTGATGTGGATGCAGTTGTTTATATGATGCTGGCAAACCACTTGGTGCATAACATTTTCCCAGATGCCACTGTGATTGCAGAAGATGTTTCTGGTATGCCGGCTCTATGTCAACCAGTTTACGAAGGTGGAGTAGGTTTTGACTATCGGTTGGCCATGGCAATTCCTGATAAGTGGATTGACATATTGAAGAATAAAGCAGATCCTGTATGGCCAACGGAAGAAATAGTTTGGTGCTTAACTAATAGGAGATACACCGAGAAGTGTATATCATATGCAGAGAGTCATGACCAGGTAATTTAAAGAAATCCCTTCTGTAAATTTTTATTTTCTTGCTGGAGTATAGGTGGCCAAATTTATACTGCAATTTCAGTCAGTTATTGACAAAATTTTTCTAGATAGTTTTAAGTACGCTGGTCTTATGTAACCAAAGAAGAATAACATGACAGCAAAAAAAAAAAAAGGAACCATAACCTGCAGCTTCGTTCAAGTAAAAGGAATAACCAATAAAAACCTACATTCTGGTATATGCAATGGTAAAATACAAAAGGATTTTTTGTCGATAGCTCCACCTGAAGCAACTGCACATTTTAGTTTGCTTATATATAAGCCTTCAATAGCTGCTGGCTCGAAGAATAGATGAAGGAACTTGATTAATGACAGAATGGAGGTGAGAATAACATCACAGAAACTTTCAGGATCACTTATTACACATTAGCATGCATGAAACATCAAGGAGATACTGATTTGTACTCTCCACTTCCATTTTGCTGAAATGTATAAGCACAAAAACTTTGAGGCGAAGTTTCAGTAAGTATGGGGTAAGGTCTCAGCATAAGCTGGAGGTTTTTTGCTCCATACGCCCAGTATGCTAGTATAAAGGTGTACCAGAAGATCGCATGCTACCAATCAGCACTAAATTATAAAAATGCCACTCGAGCAGAACAGTTCTTAAAATTTTACCTCTAAAATTCTCTCCTGTAAGTCATACCAAAATTTCCTCATTCTCCCTCACCTATAACACTACTTTCTCAAATCTCTCACCCTGACCTCTCTAATTGTCTAAAACTCCAAAACACTCGAGGTGTGTAACACTGGCATCCTCCCAACCCAAATTGTATCATTTATGCAACTCCAGACCTATTCATAATGCAAAATTTTAAATGAGCATGACGATTATCTTAATTGTATTTTTTTTTCATGCTTTCAAAGTCTTAGGAAGTCTGTAATGTTTTTGTAGAACTTTAATTTTTGTAGCGTGATTTTTTTTGGATGAAATTTGTTAATAGTGATTATTAGCTTAAGAGTATGATCATTTTGATTATGTACAATTTACCAAAATAAGCTAATAGTTTTTTGAAAGGTGACCTTGAGTAATTGCAAATGAACTATCAGATCTCAAACATCAGAAATAGGAATTTATTATTATCCAATTGTTGGTTTCTCTAAGAAACTTTTTAATGATATTCTATTTACATTTTTAGGCCATTGTGGGGGACAAAACTATTTCTTTCCTCCTCATGGACAAGGAGATGTATTCAGGCATGTCCGATTTGAAACCTGCTTCACCTATAATTGAACGTGGCATTTCATTCCACAAGGTTTGTTTGTAGTTAAGTTCCATATCTGTGAAACACATGAATGACAATTTTTAAGACATTAGTGGTTATGTTTCTTATGCTAGTTTAACAATTTGTCGTCACTTTGAGGAAGTACTTTATAGCTTATGTCCTTTTTTACTGATGATTGTCTAATATGTTCCACAATTTTGAAAATGTCATTCATTTTGATCTTTTACCGACCAGCTTTTCTTATTTTGTTTTCATATCAATTGCTGAAACTTGCAGATGATTCACTTGATAACAATGGCTCTGGGTGGTGAAGGGTACTTAAATTTTATGGGAAATGAGGTAATTATCAAGCTTCATGATTCTCTAGATTTCATCAAACCTTGTCTGTGGTAGTTCCTTCAGGAAAAAAAAACCTTGTTTGTGCCAGAAAGAGCATTTGCATTTGCGTACTTATTTCATAAAGACCTCAATATGTAAAGACATGCCTTTATATATTGATGTTATAATACAGTTTGGCCAGTTTAGCTTCCACACTTTGTGCAGGATAACTGTAGTAACTAAATGACGTCTCAGCTTTTTGTCCTTTTCTCAAATTAATGTTTCCATGTCATTTCAGTTATGATGCTAAATTACATCTCCACCATTTTTATACAATATTAGATCTTCAATCGTGATTCATAATACATGATGTTTATGCCTGCTCTAGCTTAACCTCCACTTCAATATGGTTCTGTAGTTTGGACATCCCGAATGGATTGACTTTCCAAGAGAAGGTAACAATTGGAGCTATGATAAATGTAGGCGTCAATGGAACCTTGTTGATACTGATCATTTACGATACAAGGTTTGTTAGATTTTTATTTGTCACCCTGATAATGTTTGTTCTAAGTTTTATTGAGTTTCTGAATGCATATCTCTTTTATGTGGTGCCCATATTTCAGAGGATCATTTTGTCTTTTTTATTGCTTATCTTTTACTGCAGCACTCTATCTAAGGGAATATTGGCTTCTCCCATCAGTTGTCTAATCATACTTGCCATATATCATCTTTCAAAAGAATGTTGTGCAAATTCATTGGAAGTCCATATATTCCTTGGATTTTCATTGTTGCCTTTTGCTATATTGATGATGTATGTTGGTTCTTGTCTACTCTACCTATCACTTCCGATATCTACTAATGCTGCTCAATAGACCCGATGCATTGCTGCTACAATAGCCTAATAACTTTTTTGATATTTAGAGACTGAAGAGTTTATAAAACCTTAAAAATAATGAAACGATAGAAAATCAAGTGGAAAATTAAAGGAAGTCTGAGAATTAGTTATAATAATTATTTTTGAAAAAATGCTGAAATTTATTTCTTAGAAATAATTCTGAAAAACATATTCTATGTTTTGTTCTATTATTTTTTTTGTTTGCATTTGTTTTGTTTTCTTTCACTTCCTATTTGTAACTCTATCATTTCAACTTTGGTGAAAAGAATGCAATTTTCTCTCTTCAAAAAATTCTGAAAACCATATCTAAAACAATATACTGGCTAGTTTCTAGAGCATAAAGACTTCAAAGATAAAGGAAAGATAATAAATATGGAGATCTGACAATATTTAAATATGATTTATGCAAAAGTACTAATTAACATTTCAGATAAACATGTTCCACTTTGGAGGTTTGACAATCACTAGTAATCTAGAGCAGGGAATTGTTGGTCTTGAGAGAGTGGTGTTGAGACTAACTGATACATTAAAGAAAATTGAGTGAGTGGAAATACATAAATAGGATTGTCGTTGAAAATTAGTAATTTAAGAAACTCTGGCTGGTTTAAGGGAATTCGTATAATTTTGGAACAATAATGAATGACTATATAGTCTTGGGGAGTTTCTCTAGCCATTGGGCATGGCATGAGTGCATTGGCTGGCGTGCACCAGTGCACTTGGTCTGGGTCACTCCACATGACCTGGTGTTACACCCTTAACTAATTAGGGGTATGACACCTGGGCAGCAGAACAGCCATCATCCATGCCTAAGTGGCTAGCCAGATCAATATTTGGATGATGATTGCTGCTTGAACATAACATAAAATTTCTGCATGTTACTCCGGATAACCTTCTCTTTCTGTTTAATATGTTTCTAATGCTCTCTAATTGTGTTAGTTTCTAATCTTAATCAGATTAATTCTGACAAAAGCTTTGTTATGTTTTTGGCATCTCACCAGTACATGAATGCATTTGATAGAGCGATGAATTTGCTCGATGATAGATTTCATTTTCTCGCATCTGCAAAGCAGGTAGTAAGCAGCGCATCAAAAGAGGACAAGGTAAAAACATTGTGCATTATGTCCAATTTCTTTCTTACCTCTCCAAATTAACCATTTGACCTTAAAATATTTATATAACCAAATTAATTCCTGATGTTTTCTGTCAGACATTAATTTCAAGATCTTTGTTACATTGAATATCCTCTCAGACACTATATTAACGGATATCTGCTCAGCCTCGTAGTTCACATTGAAGCGCACTTCAAAATACTTATTTGATTCCCATCCGTAAAAAAGCTGGTTTCTTATGCTAGATGGTACTTTTGGTTTGTATTTTAGTAACCATATTACAGAAAACTGCAGTAATTATTTCTCAACTTGATGTGCATCTCCTTTTTGAGTTTTTTTCAGCAAGTCCTAAACCCATAACCTCCGATGACAAACCTGACCGCTCTACCAAGTGTGCGCTTTATGCATGTCTCTTGTTTCAAATTCATGAGATAACTCAAGTATTTCTCTTTGCCCAGGTAATTGTTTTTGAACGTGGAGATCTGGTTTTTGTGTTCAACTTCCATCCAGAAAATACCTACGATGGGTAACCTTCTTGCTGACATGATTTATCAAGTCTTACTTGAGATAAAAACACACACAATCTTTTCCATATCATGTAGGTATAAAGTTGGCTGCGATTTGCCAGGAAAATATAAGGTTGCATTGGATAGTGATGCTTTTGAATTCGGTGGGCAAGGAAGGGTAAGCTGACATTTTCATGCATCACTTTTTTTTCTGCAACTTCTCTCTCTGTTTATTTTCTTGTCTTCTCCAAACTTTTAATAGACATGCAATAGTTCGTGTTTCAAAGTTGAAATGTAAGACTAACATGGTCTCTGCAATCTTGGTACTCCAAGCAGCAAATTACATGCTCGGTGTTGGGCAGGATCATTTCATTCTTCAATCAAGCAGAAAGCTGTGAGGTCCATTGATCCAACATCTCATGATTAAAAATTTCCCTTTTACATGGCATTGTAGGTTGGCCACGATGCAGATCATTTTACATCGCCCGAAGGAATACCAGGCGTCCCAGAAACAAACTTCAACAACCGTCCTAACTCCTTCAAAGTCTTGTCTCCTTCGCGCACTTGTGTGGTACGGTAGCCTCTCTCATGTGGATTACAACTCTTCTGGACCTGCAGCTTGATTCAATCTCGTGATCCTGCTAAGTTCCCTCTTCACATCAGGTGTACTACAAAGTTGACGAGACTCTTGAACGACTGTCCAAAGAAGTGACTGAAAGTGAAACAACAGTACTAAAACCTGTGCTGGAGAATTCCACAGTGGAAGCCACTGAATCCGCAAGTGAAACAACAGCTGAAACAGCGAAACAGCTGCTGAGGGATTCCAGAGATGATGGAACTGCTGAAAGCCCCAGCGAAGAAACAACTGAAAAGGTGAGAAATGAAGAAGACGAGTCTTCTAAACAAGCTTCTGAGAAATCTGTTGCTTCAGTTGGAACTGAAGACGAGAGTGAAACAGCAGCTCCCCTCCTCTATACGTACATAACTTAATCAAAGGTGCAGTAGTTTCTTAAGTGGCCTCTCTGATGTACATAAAGCAAGGACTTGAGTAAGCGAATGTTGGGATGAGGATAAGCTCAAAATAAATCATTGGTTCATATCATGATGGTTGTGCTCTTTGTTTTGCAGTAGCAGTGCTTTTTTCTTTATATAATATCGGTGTTTTTTTTTTGGATCACCACATAGAGATGGAACTGCCCAATGAATTTACTAACTTTTAATTAAATGTTTGAAAATGAATTTTTCATTGCTTAATTAAGTGTGTTTACAGTTCTTTAATCAAAATACAAACTAACTGATGTAATAAAAGAAAAGTACACAAAGTGTACACTCTCTATAATTGGAGAGGATCACGACTCTTTGAAAAAAAAACTGATGTAATAAAAGAAAAGATCTAAGCACCTTCAAGGAAAAAAAATATATATCGGCAGAATACTTTTCTTCTTCTCTTAACGAACAAATTTTAAGGGGAAAAAAATAATCCAACATGTGTTTTTAAATTTTTTTATAGACTTCAGGATCATTAAATATGTAACAAAAATTAATTATTTATACTACAATAAAAAAGAAAAAAAAATTAATATCCTATTTAAATATAATATTATTGTGGGAGTAAAAAATTCTAAATAAAATTGAGAAAAAATATTATTATATGCAGGTTTAGATTTTCATACGTCACCCTTTATTAATTTTTGCAGTCAGCCCTTAATATTTATATTCATATTACCAGAATAAAAGATAACGAAAATATATATTTTTCATATAAGTCCTCTGTGTTAACAAATTTACTATTTTATTCCAAATTGTAATTATGTTAACAATTAATGTATTAATCATATAAGTCATACATTATGAAAATATATTAAATTACTTAATTTTTTATTTCTTTCAATTTAGCTCTTCCTCTTTTTTTTATAAATTTTATAATACCCTCCTTTTGTTGCTGTTTTTTAAAAAGATAATTATTAATAGAAAATTATGTATAAAGCACTTTAAAAAAATTTCTCATTTTTTAAAAAATTGTTTATTTTTAGTAAGGGTTCAACGTACATTTACTTAATTTATTTTTAAAATTTCAAAACATCTTAAGTTAAACCCAACGAAGTAATTTATTTTTAAGCTTTAATACATCTCTATCATATTTAATGAATCTAAAATAAAAACTAATTTATTATTTTAAAAGGTTATTTTAATAAAAAAAAGGTGGGAAATTAATTGGACGGCGCGATCGATGAACCAACAACGACCTCGGTTGGGTTTGGGTTAATTTAATACGACGCCTCGTCTTCCTCCTCTTCGACTCTGATGAGGTGCCCAGAAACGGAGGAGGAGGAGAAGGAGAGAGATAGAGAGGACGAATAAGGGAAGAGACAAGATGGGTGCTTTTCTTCCTCGCAGATCCTTCCTCGTCGCCGTCTTCCTGCTGTTCTTTGCGCGCTCTAGTTGGGTCAATTCCTCCTCGGATCCTCATCTGACGCCAATCCCGCTTGGTTTCTACCATTCCAGGTCTGACACGTTATTACTTCTTTTCTTTTTCTTTTCTTGTTCAACGAGCTTCTAGTAATTTCTAAACCTAATGATTTCGCAAAACAAAGTTGAAGAAGAATTCCGGAAGGAGGAAACGCCCATTTTGCGAGCAATTGTCTCAGTATAGATTAGAACGAAAGTAGATTTGAGATGAGGGAAACTAAATATGTTAGTCAATAAATGCCTAAGGATTTCTGTTCGAGGATTCTTCTACTTAAGTTGGTAGCAGATTTCTTGGGTTTCTTTTTGTGAATGTTTTATTTAGATCGGGAATCTGAGAGATTAGATGAATTCGATGAGCTGTGCATCAGGATTCGCATTTCGTTCAAGGTATCGATGAGGTCTGAAGATAGTCTTTTTTTCTCTTGGGATTGGGACTCAACTGCGGATGCAAACAAAGTGAATAAAATACTTTCTTTTATTGGTGGCATTTGATCTTTTAAGCAAGCGTCCAAAAATTTTCTATACTTTTTATGCGGTTCTTGCAAGATCCTATAGTGTTACTTGTGCAACCATTTTTTATATCTTATTTTTCGCACATTTCATTTATTGATCAAATTATCAACTTGCCACAGTGATTCTTTGCTGAAGGAAGTTAAGAACATGGTGGTTCAGCATCCAGATAATCTTGCTGTAAGAGGTTCAACTTATTGTCCGTTAAGAAAGACTTCTTTATTTAAAATTTAAAATTAATTCCTCACTATGAGTTTTTTTTTTTGGCTGAATAACAATAGATGGAAACAATGAAAGCGAGCAATAAGGGCTATGATGCAGAGATTTTAGTTGTCACCTACGATAGAAAAGCAAAGAAAACTGATGACAAATCAAAGTTGCGGGTACTTCTGGTGAGTAGCAGGGAACCATTTAGATGTTTTCTCGTGATGGCTACATGACCGCATGGTATTTACTATCAGATTCTGCCAATTAAGAGACAATAATATAATTCATCGAACTTTGGAATGTCAAATTAAAAATATGTTTTTTTATCCAACATGTTAGATGAGTCTTTATTGTGAGAAGAAACATTCTATCAAATGCTGAATTGTCTTCAACGAACAATTTCGTTTAAATAAAAGAAATATAAAATATTCTGAACTTTTGATTGTTAAATGTGTTTATCATGTTCGATGGATCCTTTCCGATTTTAATGTCTCATGTTTGTGACAGAACATTCCTTGTCTTCCAGAGCTTTGGACAGCATGCGAGAGAGATTATTACCACTGAAGTAGGATTGAAACTACTTTCCTCGTTAGCTCAACAACATAATATGGACCCAATGTCCACTCATAAAGAACTGGATAACATCGTGGTAAAGGTAACCATGCAACAAGTACTTTAAGATTGTGTTTAAATTGTTTTTGCAATGTTTTCCTTGCAAGTTTGAGATATTGCAAAGTTCCCTTTGTTTACTTTTTTGAGAGCAGAAAATCATTGCTATGTGCTGCTTCTCTGACGCCAGTTTCCTGAATAATATAAATCATGAACCTGAAAATATGTTGTCTGATATAGTAATTTATCAATTATCTCCATGAATATTTCAAATTCATGGGTTCAAAAAGCAATAGTTTTTTGATGGTCACTTGTATTATAATCAAAAATGGATTCCTTGAACGGGATTGAGACACATGCATTAGAGAGTTTGCATGATGGTGGGTGCATGGTTTGAGTATATGATGATGAACCATTCATTTCTTAACTGCCCACGTTTTTGGAAGATTTTAATTACCTCATTAAATTCAACTTATTATACGAGAGGTCTTGGGTCTCAATCTTACTAAAAATATATTTCCCTCTACATATGGGAGCTTGAGTTAGAATATTATTACAAAGTAGTCCATTTTTTGAGCTCAAGCTAAAGTGTCATTCTATGTGATCGAGAGTGTTATATTTAAACAATTCAAGAGACAAATGTACCATTTGAAGAAGTGTGGTGGAAACTGGTAGAGAAATAAAGTTTTATGTCATTGAGCAACCAATAATGGTTGTTTATGCAACTGATTTATTTGTGCATAATGCACACAATATGCTCATGCATATATCCAACCTCTTAATGCAGCTATATGGAAAAAATTTATAACTATTCTTGATATAACTTCAATTTTTGAGAATAAAATTTATTTTGATTATGTTAATTTGTACATTACTTCTAGGATTATCAACAGAGAAAAAAAACCCCAAAGGGATGAACTATTGATCATGCAATATTGTAATTATCACAATACCAATCAGCTGATAATCTAATGGTCGTGCAAATGTTTAGAAAACCGTTGATTTGCAATAACAAAAGATTTTTTTAAAAAAATCTCCATTAAATTTTATAGAAGCCAAATTAATGCCAACTTGTTTAACACTCCCTCCATGAGCAAAAGAGTTTTGGGTGACTGATCTCAGTGAACTTAGAATGTTATGTTCTTTGTAGCTGTTATGTAATTAATCAGTTGATTTTTTTTTTTCCTAGAAAGTATGTGCAAATCTTTTCTGTTGTTCCTACTAGCAATCTTTTCCAATGATTTGAATCCTTTCAATTTTTTTGAAAGAAATTATTGCTTTCATTTCACCAATCTGAAGGTTTAATTCCTTTCAGATTAATAGTGTTTTGCATTTTGAGAAGCAAGTTGAGAAAATATACAAAAAACTTTGATTTTTGTTATTTCATCATGAATAAATAGTTTTTATTAGGTAGTAATGACATATCAGCAACTCGATATTTTTCTTTAGACACTTGTCAAGGCTTTCTTAGACTGTAATTTACTGTCCAATGTAGATCTATCTAATTAGTGAAAAACAAAAGACAGATTAATCCTCAAAGTTCTAGTTGTGGCTGTACTAATTCATCTATGACCTTAATAGGTGGTGCCATTGGAAAATTTGAATGGGCGAAAGGTATTTGAAGCAGGAGCTCTTTGTGAGAGGAGGAATGGTATGCTTACCGATGAGGGCAATATCAAACAATTGTTGGGTTTGTGCTTTTTCTGTGGTTTAATTGATTTTTTTATCAACAGGAAGAGGAGTTGATTTGAACAGGAATTGGGGTGTGGACTGGGGCAAGAAGGAGAAGGTTGAGTCGAACTGTTATTCTCTGAGATCTATATTTCTCATGCACAAATTTGCTTACCTGATAGTTTACATTATCAACAACTTATTGAGCTTATATATCTGGGCCACCATTTATGCTTTTAGCAACTTAGGAAATGCATGATTAGCAGCTAGGTAATTCCAAGAGTATCATAAAATTTTTTTGCCTAATTTGCATGATACCTAGATTGCTTATTAACTTGTCATTTATTGCTAGGACTGCCAGAATTTTTGCAATTTGCAATAAAATGTAACAAAAAGAGTAGGAAGGAAAAAGGAAAGTATCATATGAAGCAAACATATATGTATATCCAATCTCTCACAAAGAAGCAATCTGAGTTATTAAATCTCTTGATGCAATTTTTTACGATTTGCATTTTTTTTTCCTAAACTTGACAGGACTATGATCCTTTCGAAGAGAACCCTGGAACAGGTCCATTCAGTGAGCCTGAGGCCCAAATTATGCGACAGCTTGCAAAATCTTTTCAACCTCATATTTGGATGAATATGCATTCTGGAATGGAGGTATCCCGTATGATGTTCTCTAACGTCCTCTTTCGAGTTCTTAGACTTTTACCTTTAAGTTCTCCACTTAAAGTTTGTTCAGTGAAGACTTAAGTTTGCTTTATGAGTTTTTAGAAAAAGGACATAAATTTTCCAATAAGTGCTGTTTTCTTTTGTGTTTGACGTGAGGCCTGAAATTGATTAAGTTTACTTGATGTTGCTATGAATTATATGGTGATTTTCTTGAAGTATTAAGAGATTCTATGGATTGAAACCAGAAAGTGTGATTTATTTAAAATAGAAATTTGAATGCATCGATGTAAAATGAGAAGAAATCCTGTTTGGAAGAAGATGGGAGAAACATTTGGATGATGACAAAGGAAAAAAGATACAAATTCAAATTTTGTAGGGCTGGTACTAGCTAATGCAACAATAAAATCATTCTGTTTTCCAAAAGCTCTATGTTTAAAAATGTTCAGAATTTTATCCCATTGTGCAAGGCAACCATGTGAAGTGTGGACATTTCATTTCATTCATACCAGACGTTGCTTCCTCTATGGTTACAACTAACCAAGAGCTTTCTTAGATCTCTATCTTCTTGCTGTGACTCATCTGAATGGAAATTGATGTGGAACATTGACATTAACTATAGGGATGTATGATAAAACAGTGTGGTGATTTTCTTGTAGCATTCTGCAACTATCTGCTACTTTTGTGGATAGGTAAATTCAAACAAATGGCTAGTCAGAGGTGGGCTTTTTTATTAAAAGTTGAACTACTAGACTAGTGATTCTAGAAACTAAAGAAATGGTTTCAATAACTGTTTTAAGCTTTAGTTCATATAGTGCAGTGATTGGCAGATATGAGCATGTACTGTAGTGAGTAATATATATATCTTTACAACAATTTATTATATTCCGGTTGGAATTAATAAAAGTTATTTTTGCCGAGAGCTATGATTTATAATGAGTTCATTGTGCTGTTCTGATTGGTATGGGAATATACGGGTTTGGCCAAGTACTGAGATGGGTCTTCAAGCTAAAACTTTAATCCTCAGTTTCAATCACCAAGTCATAAATGAAATGTTCTAGCAGGAGTAATATCTAATGCTTGTGATAGTAGTATTTGACCAAGTTAGTGCATGATGGGGCTATAATTCTTCCTATCATACGTTCTAATAAGTTATATTTATCTATGAAGTTCTAAACATCTGCAAAAATTTGCCGATATCTATCACTTATGTATGTCTTGCATCTTTCATTTATCCATTGCCAAAAGAATTAAAATGATTAAAAAAACCCCAGAATTATAAAAAAAATATCCTCAAGTATTGTAGAAAATAATCTTGCTACTTTTAACAGTTATTTAATTTTTTTTATATTCATAGCATTTATTGTAGACATCTGAAAAAAACATACCGTTCATAAATAGCATTACCTGGCATGCGTTTGCGTATAGTTATTACTTTAAAATTACATAATGGATTTCCTTGTTTGAAAAATATGTATTGCCAAACTACAGACTTCATTGTTTTCCACAATTTTTTTGCTTATTAAGAGGAAATTTTTATCTATTCTTTTGCTTTTCTATTTATCATATACTTACTGGTCTACAGGCTCTCTTCCTGCCATATGATCACAAAAATACAACTCCAATTGGGCCCCTCTCAAATTCAATGGCGTCAGTATTAACGGAAGTGAATCATATTCATTTTAAAGACAAATGCTTAGTTGGTTCGGGTGGAGAGTTAGTTGGGTTAGTATTTAGAGAAATCAATTTAACCTTGACAACCTTTATATAAGACTGAAACTAGCTCTTTGCAGTTATCTTGCTCATGGAACAACAACCGATTACATGTATGATGTTCTTAAAGTGCCCATGACCTTCACTTTTGAGGTTTGTTTGTTGCACTTTTCCTATCTAGTTACTTTTATTTGTCATTCAGGTGCATATGGTTATCTACAAATTGCTTATCCATATGAAGCCATGCTTTTGAACCTTTTTTTACCCATCAATGACTTGCTGGCTGCAACTCCACTCAGAGTCAAGGTTTTGATTGTCTATGCATTTATAATTTCAAATTATCACATGTCCCTCTTGTAGGTGGATCTGAAAATCCTCATATTTAGCATTATCTGTTCTATTTTGTCAATAAAATGATGACAATATATTTAATGTAAGCTGCTGTTATAAGCTCCGGCATCCAATCAACATGCCTTCAAGTGCAACTCGAAGCATGCACGTCTCAGTATTTCTAAACAGTCTTCTCTCTGGACAGATTTACGGTGATCCGAATGCATCTTCAAAGGACTGTTTCAAAATGTTCAATCCAGTTGATAAGCATGGCTTTGATGTACGCAACTTTAACAAAGCGTGACAACAATCTTCATTTAATCGCACGGTTTTTACAATGTCTTCCATGGCTTGCAGGAAGTTGTCAACAAATGGACTGCTGCATTGTTCACTCTTTTTAGACTGGGACTTGCTCGGCTTGGTGAGGATGGCAACTTTGCTAAACCAACTGAACGAAGAAGATTTGTTCCCATAGGAGCAAAAGTTGTTGAGCGCAACTTGGTCGGTAATGAGAAAAAGAACAGGCTGGATGGACTTGAGGTTGGCTTGCAAGACATGCGGACTTATTTCAGGCTCTTTCTGCTATCATCTGTGCTCTTGATGTTCATGTTCTGCTCGAGGATATCAAAGAGCAAATATAGACAAACAAACTCAACTTAACTTGGGGCAATTTGATTATCGAGGCTGGTCAAGTTATAAAAAAAAAACGACATTTTTTGTTTTCAGTTTCTTCTCAAATTTTATCCTGCGCCCAGGGAAAATGTATATGTGCAGCTATGTCTTCTGTCTTGAAGCCAATCATAGTGCATCATCTCCTTCAATTTATTTAGAGTCCAAGATGTTGGTCTTGTCGGGTTTAAGATCAACTGTTCCTCCATCTATTATGGTATTGCAGCTTATAGAATAAAGACCACGTGCAGGCCTTGAAATTTTGGGGGTTCTTCCATCGGTCGCTGAAAGAAATGTTGATCAAAAATTTGTCGGTAGCGAACTAAATATTATGTTCAGCTCAGCGGCCTAAGTGTATTTGGTTACGGTAAAAATGCTAAGCTGTTATAATTTTTGTTCTTGTTCTTTGCTCTCTCATTTTATTTTATTTTATTTTTTGATGAAATGTGATCATTTTTGTTGATCACCAACGAATGTGGGGTAGATGTGGTTAACTGATTACAGCCAGTCCTTTTTTGATCAAGTTAATATTTCTTTTTGTTCTTTGTGTTAATTACAGCAATATCTTATTCTATCTGTAATTCTAAAATGCTAATTTATTTATCACCCAATTAATTAATGATTTAATATGTACAATTTACAAATAATATATCCCTCCATTTTTTTTAATCATGATTTAGTATGTATAATTTACTAAAAAAATGTCATTCAAATTAGGAGGAGGTATACTTAAATAAGAAATTAAATGGAATGGAAGTAAATGGAAGTGAGGTGAATGTAATTATCCCTAAAATATTTTACTAAATTAATGGGTTTGAATTTACCAGACAAATTATGACTGAGAAATCAAAATTACCACATTAAAATCGCAAGCATAATTATTCAGAGATGATTTATTTTAGATCGGCAGCAACCCGTTGATCAAAGATTTAATTGATGTTCTTGTTGTTCGCCGACCATATAAAAAGCCTTCCAAGATAAAGATTGACAACGAATCTTTTTGCTGATATCGCTCGCTTCCTTCTTCTCTCTTCTCTTTCGTCCTCGTCTCCCTCCCCCTCTCGCTCTCGCTAGGTGGTGATCGAGGACTTCTGCACCCGAACGCCGCCATCCTCCTCTCCCATGGCCGACGTGGTTCCCGTCGGCTATCGGTTCCTTCCAACTGACGAAGAGCTCCTGGTCCATTATCTTGGGAACAAGATCGCCGGACGACCTCTCCCCAGCCGCGCGGTCGCTGACGCCGACGTCTACGGCGCCGAGCCGTCTGTTCTACTCCGCGGCGACCGCGAGGCCTACTTCTTCGCCACCCGGAAGCGCAAGAACGCCACCGGCTCCAGGGTCGACCGGAGCGCCGGCTGCGGATCTTGGACCCTCTACGGCAAGGAGGAAGTCCTCACCTCCGTCGTCGCCGGGAGGGAGGTGGTGGTGGGGTGGAAGAGCTCTCTGTCCTTCAACGACGGCAACCGCAAGAACTCCGGCTGGACCATGCACGAATACGAGCTCGTGGCCGCTTCCGGCGAGTTCCAGACGCAGGTGCTCTGCCACCTCTCCTGCACCAGCAAGGCTCAGACTCAACAGCTCGGACTCCCGATGAAGAGGAAGAGAGGCGCATTGCCGTGTCCTGCCCCGAAGAAGGCTTGTCCGGACACCGCAGCCGTGACGACCGGTCATCAAGAACACATCTTTCCTCCTCCGGCGAGCAACCTTTTAAGGACGGAAACAGACTATAACGCTGATGGGATCGATTCTGCAGAGAAAGTCATTCAGTCTGCTGCATCGCCATCCCTTCCAATAGAAATCATGGCGATGAAAGTTTGTCATCAAGAACCCTTCTTTTCTCCTCCGGCAGGAAGCAGTTTACGCGCAGATGCAGATTTCAGCTCTAATTGCATCGACTCTGCAGAGCAAGTCGTTCCTCCATCTCTTCCAACAAAAATCATGGCGATGAAAGTTTATCATCAAGAACCCTTCTTTTCTCCGCCGGCAAGCAGCAGTCTGAACGCCGAAACAGATGAGAGCTCAAGTTGGACCGACTCTTCTGTTCAAGAAGCCTTTCTTCTTCCCGTGAGCTCTCCGACGGGATGGAAGTCTGAAGAATCGCCATCTCTTGCAATAGACATCATGGCGAGCCAACGAGACTCCATCTTTTGTCTCAGCGCAGAAACATATCTTGGAACTGAGCATCTGTTGTGGATGGAACCTGATGACTTTGAGCTCTTCACTTCTGAAGCTTTTTTCTCAGAGGAAACACTTTCTTTGCTCCATTAGAAGTCATTCATTATATGAAGGGAGTTCCTGTAAAAAGATGGAATTTTTAAGTTTAATACTCGGTTTTGATTATGTAACTCATTATTTGTCTCTGAGTTAAAATGTATGTAATGGTTACTCAACAAATGTTAGCAAAAAAATGATATAAACTGTATATTATTGAGAGAAATGAAAGTTTTTAAGTGTAGTTTTATGATCAAGAGGCATTGAACTTTTTGTCTTGCACATTCTTCACTAGACCAGTTTTCTTACATATGAGATTGTGACATTGTAAGCTTTTCAGCCACCATGAGTTCTTTCGATCAATAATTTGATTGCATTCCACCAAAAGAAAAAAAAAAGCAAAAGACAAAAAGTTGAATTTTCCCTAGAGAAAATCTCCATAGTTGGAATCAATACTTTGGAGGATGATGTTCCATAATTCACTTGTGGAAGAACAGATATCAAGCCATCTTTGATAAGCAGAAAACCAGTGTTATAATGTTAAAAAAACCATTGAGGATTATTCAGGCAAGTGCAGTTTCATCTCTCTTGAACAAGTTCACCTGAGAAAACACAACTCTTTTATTAGCTTGAATAGTAATTACTTTTGTTTTCCACTTGCATTGCAATGTTGGAGCTTGTTAAGGTGGTGCTCAACTGATTTGACAATGAAAGATGTTTAGCTGCGGCTTGTTGTTCCAGAGCAGGTTTGGGTTATTTTTGGAAGAGATGCTTTTTTTGAGTCGAGAACCAATTTGCCTTAAGGGCATTAATATGGTGAAGATGAGCCAATGATCATCCACAGGATCTTAAAAGTTTCATACCTAATATCTTGTTAGTAAACATGTATTGGGAATGAATACATTAGCTGAAGGTTTCTCTAATCTACGGTTTTATTTGCTACTGAGGCTGAGATGATCATACTGTTCATGCTGGCTTGAAGGCTGGCACAGAGCTTAATCTTTTTGATTATTCTAAAGCAATTGATACTATGAATCTAGATAAGGTTGCGGAACAAAATCATATTTCTTTAGATTTGAATGCGAATCAGTCTCAGTTTACTCTCGGTATTTTATTTTCACTGATACTGTTGTGTTGCCTCGAAGTAATTAATGCATAATGACTCCTTATGTTGCATCACATCTGCTCCTCTTGATGTTGTTAAAAGGTAACAAAAAGAAGCCAAACAAAAACTACACCATCAAATTTCCTTTATGAGTTGCCTGTGGAATAAAAGCAAAATGCAAAAGGCAAAAGGCAAAAGGCAAAGGCAACATCTCTTCTCTGCCTACTTCCCTGGGCAAATTAATCATCACGATATCTCATCTTCTTCAGAACATCCAGTTATTTCAGTAACTTTAGCATGCAATATGTTCAATCTTTACCTGAATCTTATTATTTACAGTCAGATCTCTATGTTTATAGCATTATTCTGATATTATTGGTGTAGTCAAACTTCTATCTTAACATTACATACATACTTATATTAATCTAAGAAAAGTTACATAACTTAAGGAAGCTATTAAAACTAAATAACTACTCAGACCATCTAAACTACCCATTAATAGTTACTCAAACCATCTTCTAACACCCCCTTCAGTTTCTTCTAAAACTCACCGTCAGTCTTCGTCATATTAAAAGGAAAAAAACAACAGGAAGAGGTTGACGACGGAGTCGTTCTCGCAGTCGGTACGCCTACCAAAGTCAAAGTTCACCTGCAAACCCCGACGAGGAAGCGCCTCCCTCCATTAATTCTCCATCTATAAATTAAAATACATCGAGCCTCCCCATAAGAATTCCTTCCTCATGCATGACGAAGCCGTCACATGGAGAGGGCCTCCATCGACGACTCCGATGACATGAGGAACGCACTCAACAACCAGCGCCACCACCAGATCATGCCCGCAGCGGCCGCCCACGTCTCCAAGTGGGCCGAGCGGCGGCCGGTCCTAATTCTCCTTCCCCCTCTCTTCTTCCTCGTGCTGTTCTTCTCCACCGTCGGCTCCCCCGCCGCCTTCCTCTCCTCGCCGAGCGGAATCCTCCTCGCCCGGACCCTCCGCCACTCCCCGGAGGCGAACAGCGGAACAGGAACCGACGGCGGCGGGAGTAGGATATCGGGCAGGACGGCTATCTGCCTCGTGGGCGCGGCGCGGCGGTTCGAGCTCACGGGGCCGTCCATCGTCAGGAACCTGCTGCAGGCGTACCCCGAGGCGGAGCTCTTCCTCAACAGCCCGCTCGACAAGGACTCCTACAAGCTGTCGCTGCTCAAGGCGGCCCCGAGGATCGCGGCCGCCCGGATATTTTCCCAGACGCCGCTGCCGGCCACCCGGTCTCACAAGCGGGTGCTCACGCCCAGCGGTTCGCCCAACGGCATCCAGGCGAGAGACCAGAGCTTCATTTTCTCTTCTCTCTCTCTCTTTCTTCTTTTACCATCTGCACTCCCCGCATGCCCTGCATTCGTATCCGCCATTAACACCGGAAAATTAAGAACATGAGATCCCAAGAACACATTCATTTCTATAATTAATAACAAATACCCACGCGTTGGTGTTGCAGGGCTTATTGCAGTATTTTGACATGGTGGAAGGCTGCCTGGGGATGATCAAAGAGCAGGAATCCAAAGCCAACTTCACCTACGACTGGATCATCCGCACGCGCGTCGATGGCTTCTGGTCCGCTCCGCTCCACCGGAGCGCCTTCCAGAGAGGCGCCTACGTCGTCCCCTCCGGCTCCCGTTACGGCGGCCTCAACGACCGCCTCGGCGTCGGCGACCGGGCAACGTCCGAGATCGCGCTCTCCCGCCTCTCCCTCATCCCTCGCCTCGACGGCGCCGGGTGCCGCGAGCTCAACTCGGAGTCCGCGTTCCGGGCGCAGCTTGCGAAGACGGGGGTCCGGTGGAGGGAGGTCCGCGTTCCCTTCTGCGTGCTGAGCGACCGCCGGTACGGGTTCCCCCCGACCCGGACCGGCGTGCCGGTGGCCTCGATCGGAAGCAGGGGGCCGCTGAGCGGGGCGAAGTGCCGGCCGTGCAAGCCGGTCTGCACCGGGAGCTGCGTGGCCAAGGTGGGCGGGGCCGTCCTCGACCGGGGATGGAGCTGGACGGAGTGGCGCAACGACAGCCTGCGGCTGTGCGACGCGAGCCACGGGTGGCCTAAGGGATGGGAGGGCATCTTCGACCAGGTCGCCGGGGCGGAGGCTGCGGCGGCCCGGAAGAGGATGGCGGAGCTGGACCTGCTTGCCTGCATGGACGACATAGAGACGATGAGGGCGAAAGCGGTGAGCTGGGAGGCGCCGCCGGCCTACGTGGTCTGCCGTTTGGGCGTAGCACGGCAATCTACTAACTCTTCGTTGTGATCAAACTATATATATATATACTGATTCTTTTTGACATTTGTGAAAGAAAAAAAAGAGCTACGGTTTGGATAATTGATATTTGCATCTTCAATGCAAATGAATGAGATTGAATAATAAAAAAGTACGCATTTTAATTATATATATTTAAAATATTTAAACAAAAATGTTCAAAGCTTTAAGCTTATATTTCATTATATTTTTGAAGTATTTAAATAAAATTAGCATCCCACCCCCTCATGTTATATTTTATAATTGGAGGACTCCACCGCTTTTCCTTTTTAGGGCCTCAACTTACCTGAATAAAAAATAAGAATCAAGTTGAGATTTAAAAAGCCCACAAATTTTATTTGTTTTTAAAAAGGATTAACTTAAGACCCATCCATCCATATGATTAAGCTGATTCATATAAAATTATAAGAAGCTTCGAGGAAAGAAGGATGTATATATATAATAAATGGTATTTAATTAGTCGTATCATGCTGACTAATTTATTTTTCATGACGATCACGTGGATGCTTTTGTTTTCCGACCCTCCGCATAAAAATCATTTATCAATTTCTTCCTGGAATAATACCATTTCCTTTTAATATTATATAAAAAATATATAGTAAAGACTGTAAACCCTCACCACATGAAAAAAAAAGAAGACCGGTTCAGGTGAACCGGCTTGGACCGGGCAAAGAGGCGAGGCGGGACGAGCGAGAAGAGCAAGCGCCCTTTCCACTCGAGCCGTCGTCCTCGAGCACGCGACGAAGCAACGACGCTTCGTCTTCTCCCGCACCGAGCAGCGCCGGCGATCCTTCCTTCGCCGTCGGCTGCTGCCCGCCGTCGTCGACGGCCGTCCGCCCTCGTCCACCCCCAGCGAGCAACCCCCGGCGGAAGGGAGAGCTCGCGACGCCCCTGCTCCCTTCCCGTTCGCGCGACCATCGCAGCAGAGAACCTGCTGCCGATCGATCGCCGCCCAGCACTCGAAGCCCTCGGCGGTCGTCTCCTCCGCCGCGGTTGGAGACACCGGCCGTCTCCGCATCTCCACGGGCCTTCGTGGAGTTCGAAGACCCCTCGGCGGGCGGCTGTGCTCGCCGCCCCTGTTCGAGCGACCAAACCCTACCGGCGGCGGGTGCAAATCGCGGATCCGCTCGCTTCGCCGGCCGGAACTCCGCCCTTTCCTTCTCCAGACGTCCGCGAGGTGAGCAGCTGTAAACCCCCATCTTCTAAATTATAATTTTAGGAAAAAAAAAAAAATTAAATTTCGGTCCGGTTCAACTGAACCGGCCAGCTGGCCGGTCCGAGTGAACCGGCTGACCCGGTCCGAAGGGGTCGACGCGAGCGAGAAGAGCCGCGGGCTCTTCCCACTCGCGAGGCGCCCCTCCTCTTCCTCTTCTCCTTCTTCTTCTCCTTCTTTTTCTCCTTCGTCTTCTCCTCCTCCTTCTTCTTCGAGCTCGCGACGCCGCCCTTCTCCACCACAGCGGAGCGAACGTCGGTGCCTTCCCGCCGCGTTCGCCGTCCGCCGTTCATCGCCGGCACCGCGGCAAGGAGAGCGCAGCGGTGCTGCTGCGCCCCTCTCCCGTCCCCTGCTTCCTCCCCTTCGTGGGAGTGGTTGCAGCTGCCCATCACATTTCCTCCGCGCCCACCGCCGGCCGTTCGCAGCCGCCGTCGCAACTCGTTCCTTCCCACCGTGACGAGGAGAGCTCGACGGAGCTCTGTTGCTGCCGCGCGACCTCTCCCCTGCATCTGCCCTTTCTCCGGCCTTCTCCCCCTTCGCAAAGGGCAGTCGCTGTTCGCCGCCCTCTTCCATCGCAGCGAAGCAGCGCCGACGCCTAGCATTTCGTCGTCGGCCGCTGCCCGCCGTCCGTCGGCGTCGGCCTGCCTTCATCCACCCCCGGCGCACACTCCCTGCGGAAAGGGGAGCTCGGCGACAGCTCCCTCGTTGCCGCGACCACCCGCAGCAGAGCCTCCGCAGATCGTCGCCGCTCGCCCTTCGCATCCGCCGTCCGTAGCCTCCTCGCCGCTGCCCATTTCCGCCACGACGAGGGGAGCTCGGCGGAGGTCCCCTGCAGCCGCGCGTCTCCCCCCTTCTTCCCCGACCTTTCCCCTGCTTGCGGGCGGAAAACAGGGCCGCGAGCAGAAACGTTTGCTCGCATGCCCCGAGCGGCGATCCCTCGCCGCCGCAGCTCCTCATCGCCCATCGTCGACGTCCTCTCGTCGGCAACCTTCCTCCATCCCCCATCCGTTGGCTGCGAGACCAAGGAGGGCTCGCCGAAGTGTCGCCCCTCGTCGATCGCCTCCGAAGCGGGAGCGAGCTCGCCTTCGCCGCCCTCGTCGCCGTTGGCGCCGCCGCTGCTCGCGAGACACCTCGGCAGACCTTCGCCGGAGCCGGAGAGTCGTCTCCGGGGCTGGGTCGAGCTCGCCGAAGCCGGAGGAGCTCCATCACCGGCGTCGAAGGAGGAAGCGGACGAGTATAGGTACCCATGCCCTCGCCCTCTTCCTTAATCATGCTTAAGGACTAATTAAGCATGGTTAATTAAAAATTAAGTATGCTTAGTATAAAATAGATTTATGATATGGTTATTGTTAACTAAGCATGATTAATGTTTAGTTAGATTAATATAAGTTTAGTTAATGAATTAATTAAGTTGAGTAATTAATGAGTTAAGAAATTGGTTGAGCTGAACGAGTTGGTTGAGTTTGGGTCGGACTTGGGTTCGGGTTAAGTTAAGTTGCATGATTAGTGTTAGTTAAACAATGTTAGTGATTTAATTAAGTGAGGTTAGTGAATGGGTCGAATCAAGTGGGGTTAAATCGGTTGGGTTTGAGTTAAGTTTGGGTTCGAGTCAAGTTGGGTTGGGTGAGCCGAATCAAATAAGTTGAACCTGGTTCGAGCTCGAGTCAAATTAGATTGAATTTAATTTAGCTGAACCAGACCCGAACCGAACCAAATCGAACCGAACCGAACCGAACCGGGTGAACAGTAGCTCGAACCGTTGACCGAGTCAACAGCGGACCCAGTCAGCATTGACCGGGCCCACCGCTGACCCAGTCAGCGTTGACCGGGCCCACTGCTGACCCAGTCAGCGTTGACCAGTCAACGTTGACCGTTGACCGTTGACCAGTCAACGTTGACCGTTGACCGGGTCAGAAAAATATAAAATAATAAAATAATATTAAAATAATAAAATAATATTAAAATATTAAAAAAATCAAAAAAATAATAAAAATTTATATGGGTTCTACTTGAGCTCCTGGATGACTTGGGCCAAGTTATGGGTGAGTTTGATGAGTAGAAATTGAATAAAAATTCATTGAAGTTATTAGATAAAAATGCAAAAATATGATAAATTCATAATTCATTAGGTGAGATTAATCCTAAACATACATAGGATTAATTTAATGTAATAAATTATTTAATTGATAGATTTTAATTTATTTATCTTAAGGGAAATAAATTAAATCTATTTTAAATAAATTTTATTAAATAGGATTATTTTGGGTACGCGATCCGAGAAGCTCGGCGGGTGATATTCTCCGCGCGACTTGGTTCCTAGAAGCAGATCGCTATCCAAGGTGCGTTGGTTCTCCGATGGTAGGATTTATTCAAGCTAGGGAATTCCCGCTGGGGTTTTCTTAGGAACAATTCTTGGATGTCTTAAATATGTTAAAACATAATGCTTGATAAGATTTGACTTGCCTGCATGTTAGTTTAGTTGTTTCTATCTGACATGTAGGATATACTCTGATTTGCATGTTAGTTTAATTTACTTAACATGCATGATATACTATGATTTTCTTATTAAGTTTCTAATATGTCGTAGTATCATGTCAAGCATGTTAAATATTATTTCATTGTGTTTCTATGCTATGCTAGCATACCTACCATGCAGACATTGATAGTAAATAACGACATGTTAGAACCTTTGGCGATGTCACCGCCACTTAGACAGAAAATGGGGCCTTTTTCCATATGCCCCGGTTGACCGCCGCGTTCCGACGGTGGTCAAACGGTGACGTCCCGTGAGGCGCCACTCCTGAGGTTGATGTATAGCGGAGCACTGGGAGCACCACTCCCGACGTTATGCATAGCTTATATACTGGGAGCTGGTAGGGTAAGAGACTGTACAAACTCCATGGTCATGTTAGACTGGAAATATGGAGCAAGTCATTACCCGAAATCTTCACCCGCACGAGTGTCGTTGTAGGCGGCCTCGTGATAGTCCTGAGATGGTTAGCTAGGATGAACCCTACCATGGACTTGGCACCGACGAAGTCGAGGGCCACAGCCCATCGTGCGGATGTGCGCCAATCTCGATAGAGGTCGACGGCTATTGGACTGGGAAGGTGATTCCACATGCGACGCCTTGGACAGTGGATCCGTAGACCGCACGGCTATCACCCTTGACGTCTGCAGACGATCGGATGAGTAGTCCGGATCCTAGGGTGGTTATTCCGGCTAGCCGTGGCCGATGATATTTAAGAGAGGTGACCCTGTCTACGGGCAGTGTGTAGTACTACATGGGTGTCGTGACCCCTACGGTATCCGGGGAGGATGTAAGGGCACGACGGTTTCGCTAGGGGAGGCATGGTTGGCGACTAGTGAAACAACAGGAGAGGGACTCTGGGTCATCCGTCCTCTCTGCCAACATCAGTGCAGTGGGCATAGGTAGAGACAGAGACAGAAAGGCACTGATGGGCTTACTGATACTCTTAGCTAGGGTAGTCACTAAGCGTAGGCTGGCAGCCCGAGTTTATGAAACCTTAAAGTCTCGTCACGATGTAGGTGACAGACTGTTGACGTGGACACTAGATATCACGTAGGTGACATCTAGTGAATTATACATCGGAATTGTATTTACGATGTTTGTTGCTCCCCATAAATTGATTTATACAAATCAAATGGGGACAGACTGTTGATGTTGACACTAGGCTTAACTTAGGTGACATATAGTGGCATGTACACCTTTGTTTATTTATTTATTTATTTATGCTGTCTATCTCAATATGAATTGTTTAAATTATATGGCATGAAAGATGATGATTAACCACCAAAGACATCCTAGAATACTCCTCCTAGCCTTTGATTTCTTTATTCGGTAGAGCCGTAATTTCGCACTAGGCCGCAAGGCTGAGCACACCACTTTTCCCCGTGTGTGCAGGTGTATTAGATGACTGCCCGAGTTATTCGATGAAGATGAGTCCGTCGACGGGTTTATATTTTTATTTATTTATCGTTGTCTTTTTCCCAGAATTGTAGTAGGTTTATCGGGACTGTGTTAGAAATTTTGAGTTAGATAATTTAATTGTATATTCCGCTGCATAAACGATGTATATGAATGGTATGTATCACTTGATGCCTTGTATGGGTCTGTCGGGCTCATACGGCGGTTGCCACGTGGCCGACGGTTGGGTCGGGGCGTGACAACTTAAGTGGTATCAGAGCCTAGGTTTAAAGACCTAACCACTAAACTGGTATCATTAAAGTGATATTAGAACCTAGGTTTGGAGAACTTAGGAGGTGAAGTTAAGTTTGAGGTTTTAAGGATTAAGATGACAGTCCCGATATAATATATGATAAAGTGCGAGTCGGAAATATAGTAGTATATTTCCTTGGTAAGGAGTTTTTACTCCGGCGATAGTAATTTTCGTTAGGACAAATTTTTCCTAGACCGCTAATCGCCTTAATATACGAGATTATAAATTTATTAATCTCCGGACAATATATATGGCTACGATCTCCACTACATTGGAGAAGAGATAGAAACTTAGATCAATATGCTCAAATCTACGATCAAGTTTCATTTCTAAATGATCAAGTAAATTTATCCATGATCATATTGAGGTTACCTTGTTGGGTGTATCACAATCACCTCTTATACCAACATAGGTAGCTATCATCACTTTGATCTTAATAGTATTGATATCAAAATATCTCATACGATATCTTTATCATACTATTTGTATCCCATGACCCAGTTGGGGTACTGAGTTTGAATGAATCTATCAATATTCGATTTTATCCGCTCCGATTCGAGCACGTGCTTCTGAGTTTGATTTGTAGACATAGAAGCACCAGATGCACTCCCACATCTGTACTCTCATGCTAGATAGCTGAGGTATCAGGTAATCTATCAGGATTATTAAATTGTAGATTATTTATGAGTCTTATCATCGATTCATATGTTACAATCTAGTTAAACAATTTGTGCATTATCATATCATTTTGTGGACCTTCCTACCTGAGTTAGCGCGTGTGTTATTATACGATATTTGAGCACGTGTGATATCGTTTAACTTTTGCTTATATCACGGGTTATAATTATCTTATCAGATTGTGAAATCTGATGTTATGATCATATTGACTATCGGGTATAAATGATTTCTAGAAAGTTGAAATCTTGAATCTTCGATTATATTCATGATCAGTTTGGAGATATATAAATACAGGTAAATTATCTCCAATTATACACAACTTTACATCTTTATTTTGATCAGGAAAATTTTCCATACAAATCTTTGATTTAATTATTCCAGTTAGATCTTGGAAAACTATTGATATTGATCGTCCATATGAGATCTGGACCATATAGTTATATCAGATTTATCTACGTAAGATCACCAAGCTTAAAGAAAGATCTACCGATATTTTAAGCTGGCTTACGTATGAGTTAATTTTGTTTAAATTTGACTCTTACTCGGATCTCTTAGATGGACTTCATTCCAGATTCATAAATTTGGTTGTGGATGAATCTGCATCAAATGATTTGAAATCATCTATGACATTACTCTCATTTGAGTAATTATTGATATATATATAAATCTTATGTGTATATGTTGATCATTTTTGATCGTCATCATGATTTTTAAGTTGCATCTGAAAGTTGACCGTCATCATGATTATTAAGTTGCATATGAAAGTTGACCGTCATCAATCATAATATTCGTGTCAACCCCCAACACTTGCAACTCTATGTATAGTATTTGTAGCTTTCTACATATACTCTTTTTGCAGCTCTACACCCTATCTGCAACTCCATTTCACAAATTCAGCTGGCGTATATTGCATGACATTTCTAGTTGTGCATGTTACAACTTTCTACATCTTCTTAGTTTCTGCAGCTTCGATGCTCACTTTTTATATTTCTGTGGCTTCATTTTTGCCGCTCAGCTTTACCGCTTGCACTCTTGCATGATTTTATACATGAAGCTTTCTACTCTACTTCAAGCGGTTCACTCTGTCATATTACTTTTTGCTGAGCTGGGTGCATCTTCCTTTGTACCAGCATTCTATGCATTCAATGCAGCTGTTTCCTGCTATTTTCCTTCATCTATCAGTTTCTTTTTGGAGCTTGAGCAATTTTCGCTTAATTCGTATATCCTATATATACGACCGACTTATTAGCCAAGCAGATTTCTTGTATCTGCTTCTTTTAATTCTGCTTAGTGGCCTTTCTGAATTCAAATTCTGTTGAATATTTCTGCAATTTTCTTTACAGTTATTTCTCCAGTTGTTTTCTGCAGTTGCAGTTTCTTTTTGCGGAGCTACTTCCTTTATCAAATGTCCTTAGTCAATTATGTTCATCGTCGGTAGATTTCTTTATTCATTTTATTTCGGTAGCTCCCACAGTTTAGCTCAGTTCTTTACTTGGTATTTTTGCAGCTCAGATTCCTATACATTTATCAGTATCATTATATATACCCGATCTTTCTCTGCAGTCTTATTCAGTCAATGCAGTTGGCAGCATTTTTATATCTGCAACTCATATTGCGACTATCTGCAGATTTTGGGGTAACTTTGCTTTGTACTTCTTTCGATTTCTCCTTTAAATTCTGGATGCCGCAGTTTTTCTTGGCACCTCTAGCACCTGTTGATATCCTTAGTAGGTGAAGGTATTGTTGACATTGTCTATTTCAATTACTGCTTCTGCAGCTCATATCTAGTGCACGTAGCAACTTAGGTACAACCACGATATTTCTATATCTACAAACTCGGATGTAATCTTTTTACTCCATTTTGAGCTTTGACTAAAGCTTACTTCGTGCTAGCAATCAATCTGATTGCACGTTATCATAATAATATCATCGTATACACAATACCTCTACATCGTACGCGATCTAACACTACAGTGTCAATCTCAGTGCAGTTGTGAACTAGCACTATAAAATTCAGTTTCAGATTTCATTTGGCCTATGTTTTTGTTATATATATTTCGGTGGCCATGCAATCAAGTTTTTGCTATTAGACATAGAACAAACTGTCATAATTTGAGCATTTGGATAAAAAGAGATATCATTAATGTTCGAATACAAATCTTTAGATCTAAATATCAAAGCCTTAACCGCTACTACTTATCCAGTATTTTCGTATTGAGAACTGATGTCCTCTTTACGACTATGATTTAACTATCTATATAATATCATGTGCTCACTTTAAGTTTTGGAACCTGTCCTTGCATCATAAGGTAGTGGTTGAAGGAATTTAAAACTAACGCGGAGCAAGTTAGTGGGCATTTTATTGAGTGGTTATTGCTATCTTTTTATATATTATCCTCTGTCTGGAGGTGACTCCATTATGACCATATTTTAGTTCAGAGATATCTGATCCTGATTCAACCTGAACCACGGAAGGTTGTCCTTATGCTAGTGAAAAAGAGACTACCTAGTATATCTACTTGAAAAAAATTTAAAGCCATATCTTCAACTTCTGCCCACTTGTATTTCTCCCATTGGGGTTAGTGCTTCACCAACGAATAATTTCCTTGATTTATTTTAATAATCTATTGTGGTGAAGTTTGATCTACTCATCTAAGATCGAGACAGTACCTCTAGTAGACCACTCTCATACTAAGCAATTGTTTGACACTCTACTAAGCAAATTGCTTCCTACCACGTACTAGGATACGCATCTTGTTGTTGAATAATATGGATGCTCATGAAAATCCAGATGTGACTACAATGATCCACAGTGTAGTGACAACTAAAGTGAATCGCTATATCATGATATATGCTATGTTGTCACGTGGGTCATTTAGATGAGCTATCATAAATTGCAGACATCGTATCTTAGTACCAATGAGTTTATGATAACTAAAGTAGTATCACTTTAGAAGGGAGTTATTGCTTAAAGAGAATATAAAGAGGCTATTTAATTATTATCGATCATGATTCGAGGAAGGGATCCCCGATTGTGTTTATTTTTGGTGGACCAAAAATTTTTAAGAGGGGGAGTACTTGTAAACCCCCATCTTCTAAATTATAATTTTAGGAAAAAAAAAAATTAAATTTCGGTCCGGTTCAACTGAACCGGCCAGCTGGCCGGTCCGAGTGAACCGGCTGACCCGGTCCGAAGGGGTCGACGCGAGCGAGAAGAGCCGCGGGCTCTTCCCACTCGCGAGGCGCCCCTCCTCTTCCTCTTCTCCTTCTTCTTCTCCTTCTTTTTCTCCTTCGTCTTCTCCTCCTCCTTCTTCTTCGAGCTCGCGACGCCGCCCTTCTCCACCACAGCGGAGCGAACGTCGGTGCCTTCCCGCCGCGTTCGCCGTCCGCCGTTCATCGCCGGCACCGCGGCAAGGAGAGCGCAGCGGTGCTGCTGCGCCCCTCTCCCGTCCCATGCTTCCTCCCCTTCGTGGGAGTGGTTGCAGCTGCCCATCACATTTCCTCCGCGCCCACCGCCGGCCGTTCGCAGCCGCCGTCGCAACTCGTTCCTTCCCACCGTGACGAGGAGAGCTCGACGGAGCTCTGTTGCTGCCGCGCGACCTCTCCCCTGCATCTGCCCTTTCTCCGGCCTTCTCCCCCTTCGCAAAGGGCAGTCGCTGTTCGCCGCCCTCTTCCATCGCAGCGAAGCAGCGCCGACGCCTAGCATTTCGTCGTCGGCCGCTGCCCGCCGTCCGTCGGCGTCGGCCTGCCTTCATCCACCCCCGGCGCACACTCCCTGCGGAAAGGGGAGCTCGGCGACAGCTCCCTCGTTGCCGCGACCACCCGCAGCAGAGCCTCCGCAGATCGTCGCCGCTCGCCCTTCGCATCCGCCGTCCGTAGCCTCCTCGCCGCTGCCCATTTCCGCCACGACGAGGGGAGCTCGGCGGAGGTCCCCTGCAGCCGCGCGTCTCCCCCCTTCTTCCCCGACCTTTCCCCTGCTTGCGGGCGGAAAACAGGGCCGCGAGCAGAAACGTTTGCTCGCATGCCCCGAGCGGCGATCCCTCGCCGCCGCAGCTCCTCATCGCCCATCGTCGACGTCCTCTCGTCGGCAACCTTCCTCCATCCCCCATCCGTTGGCTGCGAGACCAAGGAGGGCTCGCCGAAGTGTCGCCCCTCGTCGATCGCCTCCGAAGCGGGAGCGAGCTCGCCTTCGCCGCCCTCGTCGCCGTTGGCGCCGCCGCTGCTCGCGAGACACCTCGGCAGACCTTCGCCGGAGCCGGAGAGTCGTCTCCGGGGCTGGGTCGAGCTCGCCGAAGCCGGAGGAGCTCCATCACCGGCGTCGAAGGAGGAAGCGGACGAGTATAGGTACCCATGCCCTCGCCCTCTTCCTTAATCATGCTTAAGGACTAATTAAGCATGGTTAATTAAAAATTAAGTATGCTTAGTATAAAATAGATTTATGATATGGTTATTGTTAACTAAGCATGATTAATGTTTAGTTAGATTAATATAAGTTTAGTTAATGAATTAATTAAGTTGAGTAATTAATGAGTTAAGAAATTGGTTGAGCTGAACGAGTTGGTTGAGTTTGGGTCGGACTTGGGTTCGGGTTAAGTTAAGTTGCATGATTAGTGTTAGTTAAACAATGTTAGTGATTTAATTAAGTGAGGTTAGTGAATGGGTCGAATCAAGTGGGGTTAAATCGGTTGGGTTTGAGTTAAGTTTGGGTTCGAGTCAAGTTGGGTTGGGTGAGCCGAATCAAATAAGTTGAACCTGGTTCGAGCTCGAGTCAAATTAGATTGAATTTAATTTAGCTGAACCAGACCCGAACCGAACCAAATCGAACCGAACCGAACCGAACCGGGTGAACAGTAGCTCGAACCGTTGACCGAGTCAACAGCGGACCCAGTCAGCATTGACCGGGCCCACCGCTGACCCAGTCAGCGTTGACCGGGCCCACTGCTGACCCAGTCAGCGTTGACCAGTCAACGTTGACCGTTGACCGTTGACCAGTCAACGTTGACCGTTGACCGGGTCAGAAAAATATAAAATAATAAAATAATATTAAAATAATAAAATAATATTAAAATATTAAAAAAATCAAAAAAATAATAAAAATTTATATGGGTTCTACTTGAGCTCCTGGATGACTTGGGCCAAGTTATGGGTGAGTTTGATGAGTAGAAATTGAATAAAAATTCATTGAAGTTATTAGATAAAAATGCAAAAATATGATAAATTCATAATTCATTAGGTGAGATTAATCCTAAACATACATAGGATTAATTTAATGTAATAAATTATTTAATTGATAGATTTTAATTTATTTATCTTAAGGGAAATAAATTAAATCTATTTTAAATAAATTTTATTAAATAGGATTATTTTGGGTACGCGATCCGAGAAGCTCGGCGGGTGATATTCTCCGCGCGACTTGGTTCCTAGAAGCAGATCGCTATCCAAGGTGCGTTGGTTCTCCGATGGTAGGATTTATTCAAGCTAGGGAATTCCCGCTGGGGTTTTCTTAGGAACAATTCTTGGATGTCTTAAATATGTTAAAACATAATGCTTGATAAGATTTGACTTGCCTGCATGTTAGTTTAGTTGTTTCTATCTGACATGTAGGATATACTCTGATTTGCATGTTAGTTTAATTTACTTAACATGCATGATATACTATGATTTTCTTATTAAGTTTCTAATATGTCGTAGTATCATGTCAAGCATGTTAAATATTATTTCATTGTGTTTCTATGCTATGCTAGCATACCTACCATGCAGACATTGATAGTAAATAACGACATGTTAGAACCTTTGGCGATGTCACCGCCACTTAGACAGAAAATGGGGCCTTTTTCCATATGCCCCGGTTGACCGCCGCGTTCCGACGGTGGTCAAACGGTGACGTCCCGTGAGGCGCCACTCCCGAGGTTGATGTATAGCGGAGCACTGGGAGCACCACTCCCG
This sequence comes from Thalia dealbata, assembly GCA_030544415.1. Classification (NCBI taxonomy): domain Eukaryota; kingdom Viridiplantae; phylum Streptophyta; class Magnoliopsida; order Zingiberales; family Marantaceae; genus Thalia; species Thalia dealbata. Next base: position 19,196,329 of record CM060458.1, read on the forward strand.
ACGTTATGCATAGCTTATATACTGGGAGCTGGTAGGGTAAGAGACTGTACAAACTCCATGGTCATGTTAGACTGGAAATATGGAGCAAGTCATTACCCGAAATCTTCACCCGCACGAGTGTCGTTGTAGGCGGCCTCGTGATAGTCCTGAGATGGTTAGCTAGGATGAACCCTACCATGGACTTGGCACCGACGAAGTCGAGGGCCACAGCCCATCGTGCGGATGTGCGCCAATCTCGATAGAGGTCGACGGCTATTGGACTGGGAAGGTGATTCCACATGCGACGCCTTGGACAGTGGATCCGTAGACCGCACGGCTATCACCCTTGACGTCTGCAGACGATCGGATGAGTAGTCCGGATCCTAGGGTGGTTATTCCGGCTAGCCGTGGCCGATGATATTTAAGAGAGGTGACCCTGTCTACGGGCAGTGTGTAGTACTACATGGGTGTCGTGACCCCTACGGTATCCGGGGAGGATGTAAGGGCACGACGGTTTCGCTAGGGGAGGCATGGTTGGCGACTAGTGAAACAACAGGAGAGGGACTCTGGGTCATCCGTCCTCTCTGCCAACATCAGTGCAGTGGGCATAGGTAGAGACAGAGACAGAAAGGCACTGATGGGCTTACTGATACTCTTAGCTAGGGTAGTCACTAAGCGTAGGCTGGCAGCCCGAGTTTATGAAACCTTAAAGTCTCGTCACGATGTAGGTGACAGACTGTTGACGTGGACACTAGATATCACGTAGGTGACATCTAGTGAATTATACATCGGAATTGTATTTACGATGTTTGTTGCTCCCCATAAATTGATTTATACAAATCAAATGGGGACAGACTGTTGATGTTGACACTAGGCTTAACTTAGGTGACATATAGTGGCATGTACACCTTTGTTTATTTATTTATTTATTTATGCTGTCTATCTCAATATGAATTGTTTAAATTATATGGCATGAAAGATGATGATTAACCACCAAAGACATCCTAGAATACTCCTCCTAGCCTTTGATTTCTTTATTCGGTAGAGCCGTAATTTCGCACTAGGCCGCAAGGCTGAGCACACCACTTTTCCCCGTGTGTGCAGGTGTATTAGATGACTGCCCGAGTTATTCGATGAAGATGAGTCCGTCGACGGGTTTATATTTTTATTTATTTATCGTTGTCTTTTTCCCAGAATTGTAGTAGGTTTATCGGGACTGTGTTAGAAATTTTGAGTTAGATAATTTAATTGTATATTCCGCTGCATAAACGATGTATATGAATGGTATGTATCACTTGATGCCTTGTATGGGTCTGTCGGGCTCATACGGCGGTTGCCACGTGGCCGACGGTTGGGTCGGGGCGTGACAACTTAAGTGGTATCAGAGCCTAGGTTTAAAGACCTAACCACTAAACTGGTATCATTAAAGTGATATTAGAACCTAGGTTTGGAGAACTTAGGAGGTGAAGTTAAGTTTGAGGTTTTAAGGATTAAGATGACAGTCCCGATATAATATATGATAAAGTGCGAGTCGGAAATATAGTAGTATATTTCCTTGGTAAGGAGTTTTTACTCCGGCGATAGTAATTTTCGTTAGGACAAATTTTTCCTAGACCGCTAATCGCCTTAATATACGAGATTATAAATTTATTAATCTCCGGACAATATATATGGCTACGATCTCCACTACATTGGAGAAGAGATAGAAACTTAGATCAATATGCTCAAATCTACGATCAAGTTTCATTTCTAAATGATCAAGTAAATTTATCCATGATCATATTGAGGTTACCTTGTTGGGTGTATCACAATCACCTCTTATACCAACATAGGTAGCTATCATCACTTTGATCTTAATAGTATTGATATCAAAATATCTCATACGATATCTTTATCATACTATTTGTATCCCATGACCCAGTTGGGGTACTGAGTTTGAATGAATCTATCAATATTCGATTTTATCCGCTCCGATTCGAGCACGTGCTTCTGAGTTTGATTTGTAGACATAGAAGCACCAGATGCACTCCCACATCTGTACTCTCATGCTAGATAGCTGAGGTATCAGGTAATCTATCAGGATTATTAAATTGTAGATTATTTATGAGTCTTATCATCGATTCATATGTTACAATCTAGTTAAACAATTTGTGCATTATCATATCATTTTGTGGACCTTCCTACCTGAGTTAGCGCGTGTGTTATTATACGATATTTGAGCACGTGTGATATCGTTTAACTTTTGCTTATATCACGGGTTATAATTATCTTATCAGATTGTGAAATCTGATGTTATGATCATATTGACTATCGGGTATAAATGATTTCTAGAAAGTTGAAATCTTGAATCTTCGATTATATTCATGATCAGTTTGGAGATATATAAATACAGGTAAATTATCTCCAATTATACACAACTTTACATCTTTATTTTGATCAGGAAAATTTTCCATACAAATCTTTGATTTAATTATTCCAGTTAGATCTTGGAAAACTATTGATATTGATCGTCCATATGAGATCTGGACCATATAGTTATATCAGATTTATCTACGTAAGATCACCAAGCTTAAAGAAAGATCTACCGATATTTTAAGCTGGCTTACGTATGAGTTAATTTTGTTTAAATTTGACTCTTACTCGGATCTCTTAGATGGACTTCATTCCAGATTCATAAATTTGGTTGTGGATGAATCTGCATCAAATGATTTGAAATCATCTATGACATTACTCTCATTTGAGTAATTATTGATATATATATAAATCTTATGTGTATATGTTGATCATTTTTGATCGTCATCATGATTTTTAAGTTGCATCTGAAAGTTGACCGTCATCATGATTATTAAGTTGCATATGAAAGTTGACCGTCATCAATCATAATATTCGTGTCAACCCCCAACACTTGCAACTCTATGTATAGTATTTGTAGCTTTCTACATATACTCTTTTTGCAGCTCTACACCCTATCTGCAACTCCATTTCACAAATTCAGCTGGCGTATATTGCATGACATTTCTAGTTGTGCATGTTACAACTTTCTACATCTTCTTAGTTTCTGCAGCTTCGATGCTCACTTTTTATATTTCTGTGGCTTCATTTTTGCCGCTCAGCTTTACCGCTTGCACTCTTGCATGATTTTATACATGAAGCTTTCTACTCTACTTCAAGCGGTTCACTCTGTCATATTACTTTTTGCTGAGCTGGGTGCATCTTCCTTTGTACCAGCATTCTATGCATTCAATGCAGCTGTTTCCTGCTATTTTCCTTCATCTATCAGTTTCTTTTTGGAGCTTGAGCAATTTTCGCTTAATTCGTATATCCTATATATACGACCGACTTATTAGCCAAGCAGATTTCTTGTATCTGCTTCTTTTAATTCTGCTTAGTGGCCTTTCTGAATTCAAATTCTGTTGAATATTTCTGCAATTTTCTTTGCAGTTATTTCTCCAGTTGTTTTCTGCAGTTGCAGTTTCTTTTTGCGGAGCTACTTCCTTTATCAAATGTCCTTAGTCAATTATGTTCATCGTCGGTAGATTTCTTTATTCATTTTATTTCGGTAGCTCCCACAGTTTAGCTCAGTTCTTTACTTGGTATTTTTGCAGCTCAGATTCCTATACATTTATCAGTATCATTATATATACCCGATCTTTCTCTGCAGTCTTATTCAGTCAATGCAGTTGGCAGCATTTTTATATCTGCAACTCATATTGCGACTATCTGCAGATTTTGGGGTAACTTTGCTTTGTACTTCTTTCGATTTCTCCTTTAAATTCTGGATGCCGCAGTTTTTCTTGGCACCTCTAGCACCTGTTGATATCCTTAGTAGGTGAAGGTATTGTTGACATTGTCTATTTCAATTACTGCTTCTGCAGCTCATATCTAGTGCACGTAGCAACTTAGGTACAACCACGATATTTCTATATCTACAAACTCGGATGTAATCTTTTTACTCCATTTTGAGCTTTGACTAAAGCTTACTTCGTGCTAGCAATCAATCTGATTGCACGTTATCATAATAATATCATCGTATACACAATACCTCTACATCGTACGCGATCTAACACTACAGTGTCAATCTCAGTGCAGTTGTGAACTAGCACTATAAAATTCAGTTTCAGATTTCATTTGGCCTATGTTTTTGTTATATATATTTCGGTGGCCATGCAATCAAGTTTTTGCTATTAGACATAGAACAAACTGTCATAATTTGAGCATTTGGATAAAAAGAGATATCATTAATGTTCGAATACAAATCTTTAGATCTAAATATCAAAGCCTTAACCGCTACTACTTATCCAGTATTTTCGTATTGAGAACTGATGTCCTCTTTACGACTATGATTTAACTATCTATATAATATCATGTGCTCACTTTAAGTTTTGGAACCTGTCCTTGCATCATAAGGTAGTGGTTGAAGGAATTTAAAACTAACGCGGAGCAAGTTAGTGGGCATTTTATTGAGTGGTTATTGCTATCTTTTTATATATTATCCTCTGTCTGGAGGTGACTCCATTATGACCATATTTTAGTTCAGAGATATCTGATCCTGATTCAACCTGAACCACGGAAGGTTGTCCTTATGCTAGTGAAAAAGAGACTACCTAGTATATCTACTTGAAAAAAATTTAAAGCCATATCTTCAACTTCTGCCCACTTGTATTTCTCCCATTGGGGTTAGTGCTTCACCAACGAATAATTTCCTTGATTTATTTTAATAATCTATTGTGGTGAAGTTTGATCTACTCATCTAAGATCGAGACAGTACCTCTAGTAGACCACTCTCATACTAAGCAATTGTTTGACACTCTACTAAGCAAATTGCTTCCTACCACGTACTAGGATACGCATCTTGTTGTTGAATAATATGGATGCTCATGAAAATCCAGATGTGACTACAATGATCCACAGTGTAGTGACAACTAAAGTGAATCGCTATATCATGATATATGCTATGTTGTCACGTGGGTCATTTAGATGAGCTATCATAAATTGCAGACATCGTATCTTAGTACCAATGAGTTTATGATAACTAAAGTAGTATCACTTTAGAAGGGAGTTATTGCTTAAAGAGAATATAAAGAGGCTATTTAATTATTATCGATCATGATTCGAGGAAGGGATCCCCGATTGTGTTTATTTTTGGTGGACCAAAAATTTTTAAGAGGGGGAGTACTTGTAAACCCCCATCTTCTAAATTATAATTTTAGGAAAAAAAAAAAATTAAATTTCGGTCCGGTTCAACTGAACCGGCCAGCTGGCCGGTCCGAGTGAACCGGCTGACCCGGTCCGAAGGGGTCGACGCGAGCGAGAAGAGCCGCGGGCTCTTCCCACTCGCGAGGCGCCCCTCCTCTTCCTCTTCTCCTTCTTCTTCTCCTTCTTTTTCTCCTTCGTCTTCTCCTCCTCCTTCTTCTTCGAGCTCGCGACGCCGCCCTTCTCCACCACAGCGGAGCGAACGTCGGTGCCTTCCCGCCGCGTTCGCCGTCCGCCGTTCATCGCCGGCACCGCGGCAAGGAGAGCGCAGCGGTGCTGCTGCGCCCCTCTCCCGTCCCCTGCTTCCTCCCCTTCGTGGGAGTGGTTGCAGCTGCCCATCACATTTCCTCCGCGCCCACCGCCGGCCGTTCGCAGCCGCCGTCGCAACTCGTTCCTTCCCACCGTGACGAGGAGAGCTCGACGGAGCTCTGTTGCTGCCGCGCGACCTCTCCCCTGCATCTGCCCTTTCTCCGGCCTTCTCCCCCTTCGCAAAGGGCAGTCGCTGTTCGCCGCCCTCTTCCATCGCAGCGAAGCAGCGCCGACGCCTAGCATTTCGTCGTCGGCCGCTGCCCGCCGTCCGTCGGCGTCGGCCTGCCTTCATCCACCCCCGGCGCACACTCCCTGCGGAAAGGGGAGCTCGGCGACAGCTCCCTCGTTGCCGCGACCACCCGCAGCAGAGCCTCCGCAGATCGTCGCCGCTCGCCCTTCGCATCCGCCGTCCGTAGCCTCCTCGCCGCTGCCCATTTCCGCCACGACGAGGGGAGCTCGGCGGAGGTCCCCTGCAGCCGCGCGTCTCCCCCCTTCTTCCCCGACCTTTCCCCTGCTTGCGGGCGGAAAACAGGGCCGCGAGCAGAAACGTTTGCTCGCATGCCCCGAGCGGCGATCCCTCGCCGCCGCAGCTCCTCATCGCCCATCGTCGACGTCCTCTCGTCGGCAACCTTCCTCCATCCCCCATCCGTTGGCTGCGAGACCAAGGAGGGCTCGCCGAAGTGTCGCCCCTCGTCGATCGCCTCCGAAGCGGGAGCGAGCTCGCCTTCGCCGCCCTCGTCGCCGTTGGCGCCGCCGCTGCTCGCGAGACACCTCGGCAGACCTTCGCCGGAGCCGGAGAGTCGTCTCCGGGGCTGGGTCGAGCTCGCCGAAGCCGGAGGAGCTCCATCACCGGCGTCGAAGGAGGAAGCGGACGAGTATAGGTACCCATGCCCTCGCCCTCTTCCTTAATCATGCTTAAGGACTAATTAAGCATGGTTAATTAAAAATTAAGTATGCTTAGTATAAAATAGATTTATGATATGGTTATTGTTAACTAAGCATGATTAATGTTTAGTTAGATTAATATAAGTTTAGTTAATGAATTAATTAAGTTGAGTAATTAATGAGTTAAGAAATTGGTTGAGCTGAACGAGTTGGTTGAGTTTGGGTCGGACTTGGGTTCGGGTTAAGTTAAGTTGCATGATTAGTGTTAGTTAAACAATGTTAGTGATTTAATTAAGTGAGGTTAGTGAATGGGTCGAATCAAGTGGGGTTAAATCGGTTGGGTTTGAGTTAAGTTTGGGTTCGAGTCAAGTTGGGTTGGGTGAGCCGAATCAAATAAGTTGAACCTGGTTCGAGCTCGAGTCAAATTAGATTGAATTTAATTTAGCTGAACCAGACCCGAACCGAACCAAATCGAACCGAACCGAACCGAACCGGGTGAACAGTAGCTCGAACCGTTGACCGAGTCAACAGCGGACCCAGTCAGCATTGACCGGGCCCACCGCTGACCCAGTCAGCGTTGACCGGGCCCACTGCTGACCCAGTCAGCGTTGACCAGTCAACGTTGACCGTTGACCGTTGACCGGGTCAGAAAAATATAAAATAATAAAATAATATTAAAATAATAAAATAATATTAAAATATTAAAAAATCAAAAAAATAATAAAAATTTATATGGGTTCTACTTGAGCTCCTGGATGACTTGGGCCAAGTTATGGGTGAGTTTGATGAGTAGAAATTGAATAAAAATTCATTGAAGTTATTAGATAAAAATGCAAAAATATGATAAATTCATAATTCATTAGGTGAGATTAATCCTAAACATACATAGGATTAATTTAATGTAATAAATTATTTAATTGATAGATTTTAATTTATTTATCTTAAGGGAAATAAATTAAATCTATTTTAAATAAATTTTATTAAATAGGATTATTTTGGGTACGCGATCCGAGAAGCTCGGCGGGTGATATTCTCCGCGCGACTTGGTTCCTAGAAGCAGATCGCTATCCAAGGTGCGTTGGTTCTCCGATGGTAGGATTTATTCAAGCTAGGGAATTCCCGCTGGGGTTTTCTTAGGAACAATTCTTGGATGTCTTAAATATGTTAAAACATAATGCTTGATAAGATTTGACTTGCCTGCATGTTAGTTTAGTTGTTTCTATCTGACATGTAGGATATACTCTGATTTGCATGTTAGTTTAATTTACTTAACATGCATGATATACTATGATTTTCTTATTAAGTTTCTAATATGTCGTAGTATCATGTCAAGCATGTTAAATATTATTTCATTGTGTTTCTATGCTATGCTAGCATACCTACCATGCAGACATTGATAGTAAATAACGACATGTTAGAACCTTTGGCGATGTCACCGCCACTTAGACAGAAAATGGGGCCTTTTTCCATATGCCCCGGTTGACCGCCGCGTTCCGACGGTGGTCAAACGGTGACGTCCCGTGAGGCGCCACTCCCGAGGTTGATGTATAGCGGAGCACTGGGAGCACCACTCCCGACGTTATGCATAGCTTATATACTGGGAGCTGGTAGGGTAAGAGACTGTACAAACTCCATGGTCATGTTAGACTGGAAATATGGAGCAAGTCATTACCCGAAATCTTCACCCGCACGAGTGTCGTTGTAGGCGGCCTCGTGATAGTCCTGAGATGGTTAGCTAGGATGAACCCTACCATGGACTTGGCACCGACGAAGTCGAGGGCCACAGCCCATCGTGCGGATGTGCGCCAATCTCGATAGAGGTCGACGGCTATTGGACTGGGAAGGTGATTCCACATGTGACGCCTTGGACAGTGGATCCGTAGACCGCACGGCTATCACCCTTGACGTCTGCAGACGATCGGATGAGTAGTCCGGATCCTAGGGTGGTTATTCCGGCTAGCCGTGGCCGATGATATTTAAGAGAGGTGACCCTGTCTACGGGTAGTGTGTAGTACTACATGGGTGTCGTGACCCCTACGGTATCCGGGGAGGATGTAAGGGCACGACGGTTTCGCTAGGGGAGGCATGGTTGGCGACTAGTGAAACAACAGGAGAGGGACTCTGGGTCATCCGTCCTCTCTGCCAACATCAGTGCAGTGGGCATAGGTAGAGACAGAGACAGAAAGGCACTGATGGGCTTACTGATACTCTTAGCTAGGGTAGTCACTAAGCGTAGGCTGGCAGCCCGAGTTTATGAAACCTTAAAGTCTCGTCACGATGTAGGTGACAGACTGTTGACGTGGACACTAGATATCACGTAGGTGACATCTAGTGAATTATACATCGGAATTGTATTTACGATGTTTGTTGCTCCCCATAAATTGATTTATACAAATCAAATGGGGACAGACTGTTGATGTTGACACTAGGCTTAACTTAGGTGACATATAGTGGCATGTACACCTTTGTTTATTTATTTATTTATTTATGCTGTCTATCTCAATATGAATTGTTTAAATTATATGGCATGAAAGATGATGATTAACCACCAAAGACATCCTAGAATACTCCTCCTAGCCTTTGATTTCTTTATTCGGTAGAGCCGTAATTTCGCACTAGGCCGCAAGGCTGAGCACACCACTTTTCCCCGTGTGTGCAGGTGTATTAGATGACTGCCCGAGTTATTCGATGAAGATGAGTCCGTCGACGGGTTTATATTTTTATTTATTTATCGTTGTCTTTTTCCCAGAATTGTAGTAGGTTTATCGGGACTGTGTTAGAAATTTTGAGTTAGATAATTTAATTGTATATTCCGCTGCATAAACGATGTATATGAATGGTATGTATCACTTGATGCCTTGTATGGGTCTGTCGGGCTCATACGGCGGTTGCCACGTGGCCGACGGTTGGGTCGGGGCGTGACAGCAGCCGTGTTTCTCCCATGAAAAGGGGTGGTTTTCGCCCTCCGGTGGAGGCGCCGTGAGTTCGCTGGAGACGACGCCGGAAAGATCGCCGTTTAGGCGCTGATGGTCGTCATTCTCACAGATCGGCGTGGTCTCCGCGTTGAGTGAGGAGCTACGAAGCTCGCCGGCCGGTTAGCCTTTGTTTTCGCGAGCTCCGGCGAGGTGGCGTCTAGGGTTCCGGTGGCGGCGCTGCGTTTTCCGGCGGTGCACAGTTAATCCGGCGAAGGTGCTTAATTAGGGCTTAATCACGATTAGTGAACGTTAAACATGATTAGTTAAGCGTTAAGCATGATTAGTGTAAATATAACATGTTATTAGAGTAAGATGTATTAACGTATGCTTAGTTTAATTAAAAGCATGATTAGCGTTGATTAACTAAGCTTAGTGAATAAGAAATTATTTCTTTAATGAAAACGGTTGGGTTCAAGTGGGATTAAATCGGTTGGGTTTGAGTTAAGTTTGGATTCGAGTCAAGTTGGGTTGGGTGAGCCGAATCAAATAAGTTGAACCTCGTTCGAGCTCGAGTCAAACTAGATTGAATTGAATTTAGCTCAACCGAAATCGAACCGAACCGGGTGAACAGTAACCCGAACCGTTGACCGAGTCAACAGCAGACCCAGTCAGCATTGACCGGGCCCACCGCCGACCCAGTCAGCGTTGACCGGGCCCACCGCCGACCCAGTCAGCGTTGACCGAGTCAACCGCTGACCCAGTCAGCATTGACCGGTCAACAGCTGACCCAGTCCGCGTTGACCAGGCCCACTACAGACCCAATCAGCATTGACTAGTCAACATTGACCGTTGACCAGTCAACGTTGACCGTTGACCAGGTCAGAAAAATAATAAAGAAAATAAATTAAATTAAATAATTAATAAAATAATAAAATAATATTAAAATATTTAAAAAAATAATAAAAATTTCTATGGGTTCTACTTGGGCTCCTAGATGACTTGGGCCAAGTTATGGGTGAGTTTGATGAGTAGAAATTGAATAAAAATTCATTTAAGTTATTAGTTAAAAATGTAAAAATATGATTAATTTAGAATTGATTAGGTGAGATTAATCCTAAACATGTATAGGATTAATTTAATGTAATAATTATTTAATTGATAGATTTTAATTTATTTATCTTAAGGGAAATAAATTAAATCTATTTTAAATAATTTTTGGTTTAATAGGATTATTGTGGGTACGCGATCCGAGTAGCTCGGCGGGTGATTTTCTCCGCGCGACTTGGTTCCGAGGAGCAGATCGCTATCCCAGGTGCGTTGGTTCTCCGTTGGTAGGATTTATTCATGCTAGGGAATTCCCGTTGGGGTTTTCTTAGGAACAATTCTTGGATGTCTTAAATATGATAAACCATAATGTTTGATAAGATTTGAATTGTATGCATGCTAGCATAGTTATCTTATCTAACATGTTTATCTGCTATGTATCTAACATGTTCTACATTCATGTTCGGCATGTTGTATTTCTTTTCTATGCTTGTGTTAAATAACTACAATGCAGACATAGATAATACATGCGACATGTTAGAACCTTTGGCGACGTCACCGCCACTTAGACAGAAAAAGGGGCCTTTTTCCATATGCCCCAATTGACCGCCGCGTTCCGACGGTGGTCAAACGGTGACGTCCCGTTAGGCGCCACTCCCGAGGTTGATGCACAGCGGAGCACTGGGAGCACCACTCCCGACGTTATGCATAGCTTATATACTGGGAGCTGGTAGGGTAAGCGACTGTACAAACTCCATGGTCGGGTTAGACTGGAAATATGGAGCAAGTCCTTACCCGAAATCTTCACCCGCACGAGTGTCGTTGTAGGCGGCCTCGTGATAGTCCTGAGATGGTTAGCTAGGATGAACCCTACCATGGACTTGGCACCGATGAAGTCGAGGGCCACAGCCCATCGTGCGGATGTGCGCCAATCTCGATAGACGTCGACGGCTATTGGACTGGGAAGGTGATTCCACATGCGACGCTTGGGATAGTGGATCCGTTGACCGCACGGCTATCACCCTTGACGTCTGCAGACGATCGGATGAGTAGTCCGGATCCTAGGGTGGTTATTCCGGCTAGCCGTGGCCGGTGAGATTTAAGAGAGGTGACCCTGTCTACGGGCAGTATGTAGTACTACATGGGTGTCGTGACCCCTACGGAATCCGGGGAGGATGTAAGGGCACGACGGTTTCGCTAGGGGAGGCATGGTTGGCGACTAGTGAAACAACTGGAGAGGGACTCTGGGTCATCCGTCCTCTCTGCCAACATCAGTGCAGCGGGCATAGGTAGAGACTGAGACAGAAAGGCACTGATGGGCTTATTGATACCCCCGGCCCGAGTAGTCACTAAGCGTAGGCTGGCAGCCCGAGTTTATGAAACCTAAAAGTCTCACCATGACGTAGGTGACAGATTACTAATATGGATACTAGACATGACTAGGGTGACATCTAGTGACATGTACACATGTATTTAATTATGTATTTAATCAACGCTAATCTATTTTTATATAAATTGTTTAAACGATATGGCATGAAAGATGATGATTAATTTTCAAAGACATCCTAGAATACTCCTCCTAGCCTTTGATTTCCTTATTCGGTAGAGCCGTAATTTCGCATTAGGCCGCAATGCTGAGTACACCGCGTTCAATGTGTGTGCAGGTGTCGACACACGAGACGAGATCGTTGACGGAGGGTTCGTCGCGAAAGGTATACGACTACTGTTATGAGTTTTCGTATGCCGGTCTTAGATTTGTATTAGGAGATATCGGGGCTGTATTTAAGATGTTATTTGAAAATGTGGGTGTATGTAGTTTAGTATTTGTATTTATGCCTTGTATGAGTTTGTCGGGCTCATACGGCGGTTGTCACGTGTCGTCCTGCGGGTCGGGGCGTGACAAAGACGGTGAATTTAAATACTTGTTAAGTTTAAAAAAAATTAATACTTATATTTTTTTATATTTATGTAACCTTCTTAATACACTTATAATTTATAAAAATAAAATAAGATCCTAACTTATTATTACTCTTTACGTTACACTCTGCATTAGTAGTTTAATTATTACTCATAAAAAAATAGAGTATAATTTGAATAGACTTAACCTGATATAAACTTCGACCAGATCTTAACTTATTATTAATTATCCCTTTGATTCATTAAATATTACTAATTATTAAGATAAAGAAAGGTTTTGAAGATGTGATTTGGATTAAGTTTGACATGCTTACAGCTGATGGGCCGGATATGTGCTTCATGCCCACATGAGATTAAAGCCTCCCTCAGGCCACAATATGGATATATATTTTAAAAGTTTACATTCTATATATTTATTATTATTATTATTATTATTATTATTATTATTATTATTATTATTATTATTATTATTATTATAGTAATTTAGGAATTAATATTATTTTAATATTTATTTATTAATTGGAGTTAAAATATTAATATTTTAACGAGATTTAATATTATTTTTTAAAAAATAAAATAAATCTTCATAGGATGCAACGCATTGTTTTAATAGGATCACACCATCCGAAAGCTCATAACTTATATTTCGTAGCAGTAAGAGTAATCTCAACTTACTTTATATTTGAGCATCATATTGTAATGACGTGCTGACATTTATAGAGGAAGCAAACACAATAAAAAATAACATATTACTACGTAATATTCTAAGTTAAACATAAGATAATAAACTATTTTATTTTATCTATAACTAAATATATCTTCATCCCTAACTTGTTCTTTAAATAATTTTTAGTTCTTTTTGTCCTGCATACAATACACATGTTATGCTATCACCACTTGAAAAATCTACCTTATTTTTTTAGCTATTCTAGCTAATGCAGCCTCTGAAGAACCTTCTGCGTAAACAAATCCTCTGGGCTTATGTGAAGTTCCAAGAGGTTCACCAAAATAGGCTTCCGATCACTGACAACCTCTTAACATAACTAAAAACATTGCTTTTTAAGAGCTCCGCTTGTATTCCAAACAAATTATCCATATTGGTTATATTATGTTGGGTTCAGCTCTGTGTCCTAACACGGGATTCAAGATTTGATCGGGTTGTATGAGCAATAAATTTGAGTAGATTCAAGAGAAGTTTGTCTCTGTTCTTAATCTAAATACGCTTGCAATAGATCACAGGTTCTTTTTATAGAGTAGGCTTAATCGATTGGTATTCTTACTCTGCTGTGCTTATTATTTCTTCACTCCTAGGGGCTAGATGAGTGCGATCAAGTTGTTTTCTTTTGTTTTTGTGGTTAGTTTCATAAGGGCTAGATCGGCGTGATGAGGTCCTCAGTTTCTAACATATGATGAATGAATTGGGAAGATAATCCTCTAACCTCATGCTAAACCTGGTTTTTCCTCTGGTAGAGCTCTTCCCATGAGGCTGAGAGCTGCCTCTTTTGTTGGTTCTTCTTCCTCACCTTTTTAGTCCATTCTCTTCTTCTTGAGGATAAACCCCTCAGGTCTTTTCACTGCTGAACTAAAACTGATATTTTTCTGAAGAGTTTTGCCTGCCATTTTTCTTTTCATTTTTGTATTTACATGCAGAGCTGTGCCTGACAAGGGCCTTAATGCTTTGCAGGTTTTGAATTGTCACTGCCATATTACTTGTGCGGATCACTGATATCTCTACATGCCGCCTAAGATATGATTCTTGTCTTAATGTTTATGATATATATATATATATATACATTTCTGCAAGAGGTTTGTTGAATTTTTAGGCACTGATGGTCCTATTATCATCAGCTTGCTGCAATGTTGTGATATATCAGCCATGTTTATTCTTTTTTATCCACTATAAAAACTTTACTTTGGCAAAAAAAAAGAAAAAGGAAAGAACTATTTGAAGTCTCTTCTTTCCTTCCCTCTGGTTTATCATTTCTCCTGCTAATTGTTGATACTAGCCTTCTGGGTTTCCATTAGGCTTTGTGTCACCTTCTCCTTTTCCTCCCTAATGGCTGTTATTAGCCCTCAGTATTACCTACCATCAATCTTACTGTAGATTTCCTCTTCTCCCCAAAGATTGCTACTGGCCTTTATAACTTAATGTCGGCTATAGGTGACCTTTGGATGTTATGAATCCACAGCATGAAGTTTTTTGAGGTTGAGGTTGAGGTTGTGTCCAACTTTTTCTTCAGACCATGTTCTTGATATATAAGCATGCTCTGCACTTGGAATTAATTCCAAAAAAATAAGTAATCCCTGCCTTGAATATAATGCAAAGGAGTATTACATGATGATAACGCTCATGAAATAGCCAGCCAACCGCTAGAGAGATTGAAAAATGGGTAACATCGAAGCAAAAAGTTCAAAATATGTAGATGTCAAACGACAAGCCGATTGAGGAAGTAGGCTTATTCCATCTTCTTCTGAAACCAAAAGTAGAAAGCACGTCCTCCGGCCACAGCATCAGTTTCCGGCCGGCATGCTTATCGCTTGGCCTCGGTGGAAGCGGCAGCCGCGGTGGTCTCAACCTTGGGTCTCAGCGGTAGCACCCGCGCCCCCCATGCCGCCCAAGCCGGCAGCCATACCAAGAGCACCGTTCTCCTGAACCAACATTGCCACCGACAAGGTGAGGCTGTTGCCGAGCAAGTTCTTCAGGGTGGTGGTGTCCTCGGCGACGGGAAACTTCACGTCGGGGTCCTCGCCGAACGCATCGTCGCAGGCTCCGGCGTAGGTCATGGCCGCCGTGACGTCGTTCACGAGGCCGTCGTAGCCGCTGCCCACCTTCTGCTCCATGTCGGTGGAGGCCTTCTTCAGGTTCGTGACGGCCTCGGAGAAGGTCTTGGAGCAGACATCCAGGGCCTGCTTCATCTTCGGGTCGGTGACGGTGTCCGCGGAGGAGTCGGCGGTCTTGATGGCGTTCTCCGCCGTCGCCACGGCCTCGTCCACGGAGAGCTTCGCCAGCTCGTGGATCGTCTTCGGGGCGTGCTTCTCGACGAGGGCGTTGCAGAGCTTGGGATCCTGGACGTGCTCGCAGGCGGTATTCACGTCAGTGAGGGCGGCGGCGGGCATGGCGGAGGCGGTGGCCGCGAGGGCCGCGAGGAGGAGGGCGGAGAACAGCAGGACCGTACTGGATTTGGCCATTGCGGCAGAGCAGACGATTGGATCGATAGATAGTTGGGTGAAGAGATGTGGATCTCCTTATTGCTGATGGAGAAAACATTGAGAGCTAATACCTTATATAGCGAAGAGGAAGAAGGTACCATTAACTTCTTCTTGGACGCCCAGGGCGCGCTGACTTCTTCCTCCATCGTTTTTGGTTTAATTATTTGAGCGGTTGACCTCAGTTTTAGGTTCTCGTTCTTTTGCTGTCCACTGGTTTTCTTATTGACCTTTTCGTTCCTGCAAATTAATTAACGACAAAAACCTGGATACCTTCAAAAATGTATTACTTCGATCGATTTCTGATATGAATTAATACTTACGTTACTGTTCGTTATTCTTACAAAAATCTTTGTCCGATTTCAATCCGCGCCTACCTGGAGATGAAATCTACCGAGAAACACAACAATTTTTTTAAAAAATCAGCTCCTTCGGCGGCAGCGGCAGCGCTCGTGTTGCTTTTGTCTGTTTCCATTTGCAGCCAGCAGCTTAGGAGGCACCACCACTCGCCACCGCCTTCTTTCTCCTCTCCTTCTCTCTGGGTGTTCATTCGTTCGTTTCGTCCGCCGGGCCCCTGGGGTGTCTGTGTCTGTGTGTTTGACGTCACCAGATGCAGAGCGCAGCCGCCATCGCTGCCCTTCCATCGCCTCCCACCCTTCCGAGGCGCAGCCTTGATCTTTTTCCCATTGGACCCTGCCGCTGCCATCTCGTTCCCTCTCCACGGCCTCCTCCGCCCAGACAGCAGCAGCAGCTCCCGGGTCTCCGCCTCGTCTCTCTCGACGTACCAGGACGAGGGGAGGAGGAGCGCGAGGAGGGACGTCAGGGGGGAGGCAAGTTCCGTCCCCAGCTGTGCTGCGGACGATGGAAGTAATTATCTCTGCTTTATTTCTCGGTTCTCCATTCTGCCTTATTCTCGGTGGAGGTAATTATCTCTACTACATGGGAGACTTATGTTTCACTAAGTCTAAAGCTCAGCTTGGTTAAATTTTCTTGTGAAAATTTTCATTCTTGCTTGGAAGACAAACCTTTAATAGCCTCTTTTTCTGTTGCTCTTATTTTCTTGATGCTAATCCATCATGTTCTTGTTTAGCATGCATATGTTGGTGGCCTGCAAATTTGCAGTCTAACATTCTTCATGTATCAATAATAACATTTTACCGGATGGAAATGCAGTTACCAACTATTTGGGTTATACTCTCTCTTGTACCGATTGCTGGTGTTGCTGCTTTGGCATCGCTCACTGAAGCTTCTTTTAAGTGGTAATTGATTTCTGGTAGAATACAAGCTAAGAATTTGCTGATCATTTATATACGATCGAAGTCTTGTGTTTTTCTTATGAAACAGGGCTGGAGTTTGAAGTGCAATGCCTTCCAATCTGACATTCCAATCCCGCAACGTGCTGAGCAAGAAGATCACGGTTAAGAAAGAGGCGATCCAAGTTCCAATGAGTTCATATGGTACATTTGTGCAATACTGTTCTTTCATATTTGTGAACCTAGTTAGGGTGACGACTGCAAAAGAAACAATTTTCTCAAAGTAAAACCTTGAATATCTTTAGTCGGTCTTTACAGCAGCCGTTCAGTTTTGACAGAAATCTTTGGACAACATTAATCTCTTCTCAGTTATCACAATTATGTCATGTTTTCTGCTTGCTCCAGTAGCCCTATTCTTCGAACGCATCAAGATTTCTCCTTCCTATTTGCAGTCTGCTGTGAGTGTGGCATGAACTAACAGGGAGCCCTGTTTTTTAAACCTACATGTATCAGTCCACATTTCTTCTGGAGACCAGCTTAAGACTTTTCCTTTTGTTGGAACATTATGTCTGGATCTTGAACATATACATGAGATCACTCCTTGCTGGGCTGTGTTTTCATGCTTATTAACAGGTGTGGCAGTTTTTTAAGCGAGTGGTAGTCATTGTAGCATCGGTTCTCTTCTTAGGACACCGGTTTCGCCCATCAATGCTCTTGGTAATTCGAGTTCTTTTTTGCAGCTTGTGATGTAATCAGTGAACCTTTTTTTGATTCATTTTTGCATTGGAAGTAAAATTTCTATTATTATAGGAACTGGTGTGGCACTTGGTGGAGTTTTCCTCTATTGAAGGGTGAAGTGAATCAAGCCAAAATCTGCATGAGTAGCACTTTCTACTCCTAGTTATATGTTCAAGATCCAGTGATGATATGGTCGTGTGGAAAAGCTCCGTGTGTTCATCTACCTTCAACAATTGTGATCATCCTGCTTAATTAATTGATGTTGGGTAGCCTCACTTTTACTAATTCAAAGGGCATGCTCTTATGGACTTCAATGTATCCATGTTTCTGTAGAAATAACTGTAAAGATTATGAGAAAAAAATTGCAATAACCATAAACGCCAGATGCAAACAAGTGCAAGAAACGATCCACACCTTGAACAGAATAGGTTTGTGTAAGAACCAAGCCACCAATATTATTATAACTCCGGAAAATTATGGGCTATAGAACTCATCATCAGTGTAGTGTAAACTTGTGTTTGTATCATTTGAGCTCATCTGGTGGGATGCTCAAACCAGATCGATGCTACCCAATTGTGTGCATGACTGGAAACCACCTCTCAAATGGAGGGAATGACCCAGGATTCATGTTCAGGTGTCCCTATGATAGGATGGAAAGCGATAAAGAGGGAATTGTCAGCTATAATCCTCAGAATTACAGGCTCTATTATCACACTAGTAGCATTGTATAATCTTTTAGCAATATCAAGATCTAGAATCCAGTCCATCCAGATGGCTGGTTGCTTTCCAATGATTTCACCTCACCGGTAGCACTGAACCTCCGCGGCATGTTCCCCGCAAACGATGTTTTATTTGTTTCCGAGCTCAAAGAATCCGCCCTGAAGTTGTCCTGATCAAAGCCCCACGGCTCATCAGTAGAATCTGAGCTCAGCTGCCTGACATTGCTCCTGTTGCCGCCGGTTGAACGGATAGTCCTCACTGATTTTGGATTAATGTTCTTGGTTTTGCTCTGGGTATTTGTCTCGCTGAAAGCAGACCATTGCTTTGGATCAGGGCTTGGTGTGGCAGGACTATTTTGAAATACTACGTGCTGCAGTTCAGGTACGTTTCCCTCTATCTTCTGTCTAGGCTGCAAAATTGCAAAATTCATGTTGAAGGAATCTAGGTTCAGTTACTCGGACATATATTCAATTGGATTTACTCGTTAGCAAGGTAAGAAGAAATACCGGTGTATCAGATTGTTGTGAACTTGCAGGAGAGATCTGAGAGTTCGATTCTTTGGTTGCTGCTGAGGCATTTGCTGCAGCAACGGCACGCTTCAGCTCCTGGATCTCTTGCCGCTGGGAACGGCAGATAGCAGACAACTTCTCATATTTAGATGTCATTTCATCCTTTTCCAAGTTAACTTGCTGCAGCTCCTGTCTCAACATATTAAATTCTGCTTCCAAATCTTCCTGTGCTGATCTATGGTGCTTACTATTTACACCGATAATGTTATTCCCAGGGTTGAGCTTACTCGTATCAAACTCTGCCACAAACATGTTGAATGTCTGGTTCTGGGAAACGGTTTGATCAAATGCTTTAGTTTTTTCTGGACCATACTCAGACCCATTTGGAGAAAATCTAATTTCAAAATCCTCGCTCGATCCAACATCAGGACTCTTCCTCGAGTAGCTAGGTGGACTTCTAGCAGGGTGCTCCCTGGGATGGTCTCGTGGATTATGTTTAGATTTAGGTTGGTGGATAGGCTCTTCATCAAACACGGGCCCCTTGTCCTCCGTCACTTGTGAACCCTGTGCATGCTGTGTGGACCAGAATGTACCTAAGGGACTACCACTTCTCCCACTCACTGAAGCACTCTGAGAAGATCTGGACTGTTGAATCTCCGGAGATGAATTCTTTGCATGTTCATTAGATGGTGGAGGTGGAGGTGGAGGGCTCCTACGAGGCATTGGGGGAGTCCTCCTTTGTACTACTGCCAATCCACCGTGGAACATCAGATAATGCAATTGATGATTTAACAACTCAGAAAATATTTGGTTTGCCAACTATAATAAAGAATTTACAAAAAGTATTTCTTGGATTGATGTGAATGCAGCAAGAGAAAAGAATCCACCTTAATTTATATGTTCAAAGTTGTTTCTTGCAGAGAAATCGCTTCCAGTAGTAGAATTGAGGATTTATATGTGGGTTGTTGCCATGTTTCTTTCATGTTTATGCATACAACATATATACTGCAGATCATCTTATGCGCAAGAAAAATAGTTCCAATAATCTTACCATTGTCTTGCAAATGTGATGGGCTGGATCGCATTTTGACTGTTGAGGTAGATGTAGCACTATCAGGTAATTCCTTTTGCAACTCCACAGGCAACAGTTCATTGACCCGGAACCACAACTGTTGTGCGATATTATACAGACAAAGCATTAGAGGGTCGGCGTATTTTGCATCCATGTAAAAGAAGCGCCACATCTAAACTGAACATGGATTCCGGAGATGAATGGATAACAATCAAAAGAATGCTCTTGCCTGAGTTATGTCTGGTCTGGAATTTGGAGAGGCTTGGAGCATATCCCTGATAAGTTTTGTCATAGAATTTCCATACACTGGTAACTCTGGTATACGATAATTACCATTAAGTATCTGAAGCTTTGATTCACCATCAAATGCAGATTTGAAATAACAGATTCTGTACAAAAGACATCCAAGTGCCTGCAGAGAACAAAAAGTTAAATTCATTTCTAATATCTTCAAAGAATGCAGGGGTGGCAATCGACATATCCATGAGTTTTCTTCAAGTGATTCATTTGGCATTTCAAAACTCATCCTGTTTAACTACCTTAAACCACTATTACATGATAATCATGAAATAGGCGATGGGGAGATAAAGACATTCCTTTTTTCAAAGTTTCACAGACATACTGAAAGTCAGATTTCACAAACTTAATCTGTAAGCAGCGAAGTTTTACCTACCCAAATGTCTACTTTCTCACTAATGACTTCCCTCCTGTAGAGGTCCCACATCTGTAATTGCAGAACTGCAGGAAAATTAGTACTTATAGTTTCCACCAACACATGAACAGAGCAGACAGCAATTCCTATCCTATGACAACAAGATCCTAAATTATACCTCAGGGGCTCTGTAAGCAGGAGTTGTATGCTTCCTAATATTATCCTCTTCAATACCCATCTCCTCCGGCCGGTCAAAACATTTGTGATTGGTTGAGGTGCTGCCAAAGTCACACAACTTCCAAGCTCCATCAGCTCCGAGCAGAACATTTTCAGCCTTTAGGTCTCTGACAGCACAAAAAACCAAAATACAATAAAGAACCTAAGATATCAGAACTCTCATATCATGGGTAATTTGATTACTAGTCCAAGATTCATTGGATGTTGTACGAGAAGAGGTCATGTTCGGCAATTATCAAATCAGTTAGTAAAGATGTGCATGCACAGACATTCACAAATTTGACACAATCCGTGTTACTCCCTACAAGATGGCAACTAAAAGCCATCAAGATATTTCATTTGTTCTATGTCCATATTTTACGCGGAAAGAGTTCTATATTGGCTAAATTTCACCGGATTCACTGGGAAACTCAGGTGGGATGTCATAAACAATAAGAAAAATATGATATCACATATTGACAATAGCATGCTGAGATATATAAATCGGAAGTAAACTAGGAAGGATAACACAGGTCTAATGTACATAAGACTGTCAAGTTTCACATACCTATGAGCAATAGGTGGTGACTGACAGTGCAAGCCAAAAACAGCATTGCATATATCCCGGAAAATAAGAAGGATTTGCTTCTCGTCAAAGTAGCCGGCTCCTCTGTTCTCCAGAACTGCAACCAATGACTTCTCACAGTACTCCATCACAAGCAATACATCCTTCACCCGGCCCATGTCCATGGTAGCATGTGCTAATAGTTTAACGACATTTGGATGCCCCTTTAGCATTGTCAGCACAGAGATCTCCTTCATCGCCAATTCCAATGACTCCTCATCTTGACAGATCATGTGCTTAAGAGCATATTGCTTGGAAGGGTTCACAACATCACGGGCAAGGTAAACACAGGAGAAACCACCTTCCGCAATTACATTTCGGACCTGTAACTTTATGTTTCCAACATCAACCGTGCGCCCTTCTAAGCTATTGGTCTCCCTTGGCATAAATTGCTTCAGCTTCCACATGATTGGGGCAGGCAAGAGCCAATCCCAACAATTGAAACTTGAAGAGTTGCCTGCTCTGCTCTAGTGGCGCCTAAACAACAAATTCGATTCACAACAACCACCGCCAATTAGAAGAATGGTTCTTTACCTATGGAGTAAACACTAGTTCTCTATATTCTTTTGCTCGGAATTCAAAAACCAATTTTGTAAACAGGATCTATCTGCGGGCGTCTATGGATCACAAAAAGCAGGCAACTTGACCTCAGGCGTGGAACCAAAACTAGTTCTTGCTGAAGAATTAAAAAAAAAAAAATCCTTCTTTACAGCATCAAGGTCAGTTAGTACCTCCTTTGGCGAAGCTCGAATTGCATCAATAGGTTTCAAAATCAGACATCCAATTCCACAACAGAAACAGAGACGAAAGTGAGCATGTAAGAGAATCCTTTCTGACTATCCACTTCCTCGCAGCTGAAGCCGCAATAGCAATCTACAGGAAGCAGCTCAATCAAAAGCACCAGAAGCAGATCTAGAGCTCCCACCTCTGCCACACAAATCTCGAATGGGAGGAGGGAACTCAAAGGTCGCGCCTTTTTGGAGATCCAGTAGCAGGAAAGACCATCTCCGGCGGGCAAGGAATGGCTGCGGACAAAAACAAGGGATCCGAGGCAGGCTTTTGGGAGGAGAACTTTTCAGATCTGGGAAGGGGGCGGTGGGTGGAGACGAGAGAGGAGAAGGAGAGGGGAACAAAAAGAAACAAGATCGAGAGAAGCGAGACGGGATTGTGAAATCTTATCGAGGAAGGGAAAAAGAAGAGCTTGGCGTATATATTTTTTCTCTCTCTCTCTCTCGCTGCTGCTTTCTTCGTCGCAACTGCGAGAGCAAAAGTAAAGAGATTGCCGCGGGCGCGGATGGACCCGCCGCCACCCGCCATCCGCATCGAAGCGGGCGCGGGCTGGGTCACGCCCTGCTTTTTGACCCGATCCGACCCGGAAAAAAAATTGACCCGGAGGCGGTTTGAACCTGAACATGTCAAGTCGGATTCGATTGAGTTTGGCCGGGTCGAGGTTTAAATCAAATAAAGCTCATCCGGAAGAATATTTATATAAATCGACCCCGTACGTTTAAAATCTACCAAATATTACAAAGGAAATGAAAAAAAGTGGACAAGCTGCTGCCAAAGCTTCAATTTTGATGCTGGGAAAGCAGACCATTCTAAAGAAACAACAGAGAGGAATCACATATTTGTTATGTGGATTTTGTCTCTTCAATTTCCCTCCCAAACATGCATCTCTTCTTCTTCTTCTTTTTCTTCACTTGTTTAAAATGGAACCACGAAAACGCAGGCAGAATTCAGAATTCCAATTTGCAAGAAGCAGAAGCTTTCATTTTATTCACCGCGGGCCATCAACCATTTCAGAGATGAGAAAAATTAGAACATGATCCGGAATGAACCGTCTGAAATTTACTCAACGAAGCAGGAGAGAGCTTTACAATAAATTAATGACCATTTCAGCAACTCCCCAAACCCCCCGTGCTCGCGACCCCAAATCTACCAGCTTCTAAGTGATCCGACAATGGCGGAGATAAACTTCCATTAGCGCGGGTCAGACGCTTCTCGAGAGCATTTCCAAGTACCTCCTGTAGGACTCCTGCTTCTCCAACCTGAACTTCTCATGGCAGCTCGCGATGAACTTCTCCGCCAGCCGATCGATCTCGTTCTCGGCGCCGGCGCTGGCGCCGCCACCGCACTCCTCGTCCTCCCCCCCGGCTGCCTCTGCCGGCGAGGCCTCGAGGTCCTCGGAGGAGATGATGGAGTTCCAGGTCGAGTCGAAGTAGAGGAAGTGGCTGACGTCGAACACCTCGAGCGGACCGATCATCTCGGGCGGGTGGACCTTCGTGTTCCGTCTCCGCCGGCGCTGCAGTCTGTAGAGGTCCCCGCTGCTCCGCCGCGGATCGCGGAGGAGGCCGGCGGCGGCGGCCTTGGCGGCGCGGAGCGCGTGCGCGACGTGGGGGAGGAGGTGGCGAGCGAGGAAAGATTTGAACTTGTGGTGGTAGGAAGAGTGCAGGGAGCGCAGGCGGTGGTGGTGGTGGTGAGCCATGAACTCTCAGGTGGCTCGACTTGGTGAAGCCATGAAGTGGGGGGTCGCTTATAAAGCATGCAGCGCACAAAGCGACGCACAGCTCCACCTTTGGAGGGGGATGATGACTGCTGGTTTTATTCTTCTTGCATGCCATTTTTATTACTGAAACGATCGATTCAGTCAAGCTTAGAGGGAGTCTTCAATGCCCTTTCTTTTTAATAAAGGAGGAATCATATCACGAAGCAAAAAAAAAAAATGCAGGCTGAACTAAAGCAGGGCAGGTCCTCTGACATGAAGAACATGGTTAATTAGAGGGGAATATTTGATGCTGATGAGCTCTCTGCCTCACATGGAGGAATTAGATTGAGACAGATGAAGGTTCTTTTTCTTGCAGCATCCATTTCAAGTCACATATCATCTGAAAAGCTCTCTCTGAACATTACTACAGATATGCACATGTGAACTCTTGCCTGATTTCCTCCTGCTACTTGATGTTCCCTCCATTGGAAATGCAAATGGTGCAGGTAGAAGCTTTACATGCCAAGGTATTCAAACCACATCTTCCTTGCTTGCTAAAGAAAGCGATGATGAACATAAAGAGAGTGCTTAAATCAGATGATTAGGCTCAGTATTGAAGAAGAGATACATGCAGAGCTGTGCTGAAACAAAGGTGATGGAGACTGATCATGGAAGAGGAGTACTGGAATCTCACACCGTCACCAGCTTTATTTCATTTCCCTCCTCCTCCTCCTTCTCCCTCGCTTGGGTTTGGATATGAAAGTTGCAGGTTTAGCACGCCATACTATAAAGAAAAGTGCTTCTGTACTCCTCAAGCCCTGCTCTTTTCATGTCTACTGTGCTCCTACAGCATCCGATGACTCTCTATCTCTCTCTACCGTATGTAAATTTTTTTGGATTTAGACTTAGAATCTCTTTAAGTTTATTTATTATGTTATTAGGTTATCATCTTAAAATTTAAAATTTTATATCAGTATTTTTTAGCATAAAATTAGCATGTTTGAAGTGTTTTACGGTGCAGTTTAATAATTAGTTGTTAAGCCGATGACTTGTTTTTGTTTTTGTTTTCGTTGATGCCTTAAGAAAACAGTAATCCAAAGCAACAATCTATACGGAGCTTTATTTTTGTTTCTAAAAACACAATCACGTACACTGGAGTGAAAACATTAATACAACCAAAATGGAGCGTGCGGCCGAGGAGCGAGGTCGAGATGGACCGGCCATCGTGGCGGAGATTGGAGGGAAAGGTCGTGATGGTCACCGGCGCCTCCTCCGGGATCGGCCGCGAGATCTGTGTCGACCTCGCCGCTGCCGGCTGCAGCGTCGTCGCCGCCGCGCGGAGGACCGGCCGCCTGAGGTCCCTCTGCGACGAGATCAACGGCTCCGCCGGGCGCCGGGCCGTGGCCGTAGAGCTCGACGTGGGCGCCGCGGGCGGAGCGATCGAGGCGGCGGTCCAGGAAGCGTGGGCCTCCTTTGGTCGCATCGATGTATTGGTCAATAACGCCGGGGTGCGAGGTACTAATTCGACTTAATCTCCGGCAAAATTCTCTTTTTTAGCTTTATTGTGTATGATTGGGATACCTGCAAATTATTAGACTGGAAGCATTACACAGGTTCATGGTCCATGGTAATGGCTCAATTGCGTGCACAATTTTAGAATTGCTTTAATCCTCACTGATAAATGTTTTTTTTGTTAAAATTAGCACGTTCCTCTTTCCTATGCTTTGTTTGATTGGCAAACTATTTCAAAGTTAAAATCCTAAAAACAAATCCAGGACTTGCAACTATATTCGGGGATTAGTGTAATTCCTGTCTGCAATTTGATAGTACTGTTTCATTTCATTTCGTACTCTTCCTGCTGCTTACATAACACTAACCTGATAAATGAATCAGGCCAATCATGAACTTTTCCTAGAGATGTGAAAGAAAATATATTCTTACCATCGTTGTAACTGAGAGGAATAACATGAGACAACCCAAGTGCTGTTTTAAACCGATCGAAACTAAAACAGACGCAAGGCCAGAAATGGAAGGCAGGATATTTAAAGAGTAAAAGAGTGGTGGTTGTGGGGACTGGTTTTTTCCCTTTTCTTTTTGGTAAAGTAGTAAGCCACATTCCATTTGAGTAGGCTGAATTGTTAAAACAATAGAAACATGGTAAGTGCAAAGGGACTAGTGCTTCTGTGACCTGCATAATGACATGATTATTTATTTTGATACTCTACCATTAAGTTCACATATTCAGTTGTTCTCAAGAAAATTAGTTGCTCCTCATGCAACCATTTTATTGAACTGAGATTGTGTTTGTGTCCAATTTAACGAGGTAATGGTAGTTTTAGACTTGGCCCAGCAAATCCTTGAAAGTTAACATGAATTCCGAGTTCTCATTTGAAAAAGAAAAGAGATCTGTTTGGTGGATCTACTGAATTTAGAACTAGCATATCAAGGAAACGAAATCTGTTCAATATCTACGTAAAGGTAATCAAAGAATCTCTAGTTATATACACTTTCATGTTCGCCTAGAATGTATGTGAGAGAATGGAAGTACTGCATACAAATTTCTGGCTATATTTCTATTATGCAGATTTCTCTGGATCAGTGAAGCAGATCTAGGTACGAGTGTTGTTCTTGTAGATGTCTGCTTACAGCTTTGATGCTTGTGTAAAAGCACGCCTGATGTATCTAATGCTAAAAATATTTTATGTTTGAGAAGGACACTCTTCTATTTTGTTGGTATGGTAATTCTACTCCATTTTCATTGCTCACGGTGTACTAAGAAGTTATCTAGATTCATCGAATTTATTGGATGTTTCCGAAGAATAGATTCACTGAATTAATCTCCTCTCCTTCGTGAAAATATCAGGCACAGTTCGCACTATTTCTTAGTTGTTAATTGTACCCGGTCCTTCTATGTTTAGAATTTCCCATGCAAGTTCTAAACATGCAACATGTGACAAACTATCTCCATGCCTACTTTATCTAACCGCTACACTCATGGCTCAGGTGGTGTTCACTCTCCGCTTGATTGGCCCGATGAGGAATGGAATGCCACTGTTGCTACTAATCTGACTGGCTTGTGGTTGGTGACCAAGTATGTTTGCAGACGGATGGTTGATACAAAGCAGAAAGGATCTGTGATCAATATTTCTTCCACTTCTGGTGTCAATCGTGGAAAGTTGCCTGGAGCAATAGCATATGCTGTGTCAAAGGAAGGTGTTAATGCAATAACTAAGGTAATATCAGAAAGTCCACTGAGGATGGGGATCATGATATCCTTCTTCTCCAACCAATAAGGAGACATTGTAGTGTCTACCTTCTTTTTATAAGATTACCTTAAAAAAATGGCTCTCTTTACATGATATAGGAAAACTGTAATAAAAATTTTGGAAAATTGGAAATATCTTCAAGTACTTTGGTTATATACTAAGTGACAATTTGAGCATTTAATTTCCACTGGATTTGAAGGTTCTGGCCTTGGAGTTGGCAGTTCACAACATCCGAGTCAACTCAATAAGTCCTGGCATATTCAAATCTGAGATAACAGAGAAACTTATGCAGAAAAGATGGATCAATAATGTCGCAATGAAGATAGTTCCTTTGAGAACATTTGGCACATCAGATCCAGCAATAACGTCGTTGGTCCGCTATCTGATCCATGAATCATCTGAATACGTAACTGGCAACATATTCATAGTTGATGCAGGTGCCACGCTACCTGGTCTTCCCATCTTCTCTTCCCTTTGATGTCTGCCTATCTGCACAAGTCAGAGCCAGTTTTCATGTCGAGCAGGTAAGTAGGGCATCTCCTTTTATTTAGGAAAATGCTTGCCCCTTTAAGAACTAGGAATTCTCGATTGGTCCTGTGATCCAAGCATTTAGTTAGGATACATGGAAAATACCTTTCTATACTTATTTTCCTATGTAATAAACATGTGATCACAATGTAAGCAAAGATTTATATGTATTTATCTGTTTCTAATGGGCTGCGGATGATCCCGTCAACATGATGTCACAAGTTTTTTTCTTAATGTGGAAAAGTATTCTCAGTCATAAGCATGTTCCTCCTGATACAGAGATGCAAAATTTCTGTATTAATCTGTTGTTGTTCTTAGTGCTTAGAATGTTAAGTCTTTTTTTTTCCTACCGGTTTTTGTTCACGCTTCAGTTCGTGCCCTTGCGATCCTATTCTTTCAAATGTACTAAATTTACTATACTTGCAACAGTGCTCGGTAAAGTAAAGTTTGCGAGGATTTGAGCATGCAGTGTGGTTGAGTAGGCACCTGACGATAGATGTAGCCACTTGAAGAGGTAAATAATCTCCTCTTTTTTAGGAATGCAGGTCTTATTGTTACCGAGTTAAAACCTAGGTTAATTGACTGACAGAATTTTGTCATCCTTGGGGAAAACACAAAAGGGTGTCATGGATTCAGTTCGGGATTCCTTCTTTTTTCGGTGGAACTGGTGGATCCATTCAGCTCTTATAACCATGAGCAGATGTTAAACTATGATCAGAAGGTGCTGTATGATCCACATGATCCACATGTGGATCATGCTATGTGAGAGGACCCAAACTGTGTAATTTGTCTTTTTAGGTTGCAGGTAATGGATAAGAAAAGCATTAAACGAGTATGAAAATCAAGGAGTGAAGGAAGACACATATCTACAGAGTTTGGAAGCCGCACATGCCACCTGCAGTTGGCAGTCCATTAAACATTATAAGCGAATGGACAACTGGTCTGCAGCTTTTATCCACTGTATACATCACCGAAGCTTTGAGTAAGGCCTGCGAAAGCTGCCCCCTCCATCTGACTCTGGCACACCCCCACCAAACCAAACTGGTGCACCAGCTTCCAGTGATGCTGTTCACAATAAGATGATTACATATGTCAGGAAGCCAGAGTTCTAACTGCAGATTTGATCCGTAAGTGGGATTTAATTAACTTTCTCTATCTCCTGCTCCCTGATTGCTTTGTTTGCTACTGTTTTCCAACGTGTGTTGGTGAGGAGAACCTTGAGTAGTGTTTTGGTGTCTTGGTGCCTCATGTGATGTTCTGATGGTTATTGACTGGAGTGATAGATTTGTATTTAGTTGCATATGATTTCCTTGTTCTGATAAATCTGAAGTGGAGAACCATGTGATCTGATTGATTGAAACCAGAGTTTTGTTTAAATTGACAGCAAGTTGTTGTTGATACCTAACATATTACAAGAATAGTACGTTTAACATAGTTTTTAAGTTAACACTGCAAAACTCATATGGGATCTGTTCGTTTAAGCTTTTGCATGGATTGCCAATGGTTGTGATTTTTAATGCTCTCACTGTTGCTTCCATCAATTATTGGCGGCTAAAATATGCTTCATGTGGAAAATAGTCCAAGATTTGGTCTTGTTTTTTGGCTGGTGAGATGATGACACTGCATGCTAACCTTTTTAAGAAAAAAAAAAATCTTTCTGCTGGAAAAGCAAATCCATGATTAGTGATCCAGAGATAAATTTGAAATGCTGGTATGCGCGTGAGGTTTTCTTGGCATTTTCCTGCCCTTGTTTATTTAAGGACAGACATGCCAAGATAACACATTCTCAATTGCTTTTTAAAAATAGTAAGCAGACAAAATCACTCTATAGCAGTGGCAATGGCATTATCTTTATTCATGGATTAATCATCGGCCAATTATTGCTTGTTTCTGGTGCATGCTTCGCCTTGATCCCAAGCAATTGAATTCTCTCATCGATTGATTAATACATCATCGATCAATTTAATTGGACAAAACGTTAATATGCATTTGTTTGCAGTACACTCCTATTTTGTACAGTAATTAAAATAACGAGTAAAAAAAGTAAGTTCATCAACTTTTGTATGTATAAATTACTATATTTTATTATTATATTTTTTTCATTATTAAGAAATTTTATTCATATTTTCTTTGAATAAATATTTTAAAAATTATTTAGTACTTATATTAATTAATATGATATGATAATTATTTTTTTCAAATAATGCGCAGAGTGTAATTAAGTTAAAAAAATTAAATAAAATAAAAATTTTATTCATTAAGAATATTATATTATTTTAAATATCGTTATACTATTACATAAATTTTTTAATCATATATTATTTCAAATAAATTTTTTAAAAAATACTTAACTAATATTAAACTATTAATATTATTAAGAGTGATCATCAACTCATAAGTATTACTATAATATCATATATAAATAGTTATTTAGAGGAAGTAAATAATATTTTAAATTAAATATACGTCAGTAAATTCAATTTGATAAAAAAAATATTTATACGATAATTTATATTTAATTTGACAATTAAAAAAAATAATTATTTGGGTGGAAGGGCATCCATCCATCCATTAGGAGGCCTCCTTTTTCCCGGCAAACTGCGCGCCCCTCGATGTCTCAATCTACAAAAAGATCAGACGCACCCGCGTACGAAAAATATAAAGAAGTGAAAAGGAAAAAAATAGAGGAAGCACAAGTGAGGCGCTTCATCTCCTTTCCTTTCCACTATAAATCAAGTAGACTTTTCCCGTCGAAATGACGTCTTACCAACCCAAAAAAAAGGCCATGATTGCGCCACCCTCGCTTCCCCCCCGAGGAGGACCACCGCAGCAGCAACTGTTCCCCCCCTCGATCGATCAAAGGGACGGATCGACGAAGATATCAACAGTTCCCAGCCGATCGCGATCCGATCCATGAACCTCGGTGTGACCGATGCGATGATTTTGAAGTTGTAGAAAAGATCGATTTGGTAGGCCGGGAATGAGGATTGCAGAACCAAGAAGACAAATCTCCGCATTTCTCTCTCTTAATCATGGTGTTTTGACAGTGAAGCAGGCGCACAGTGCCCAGTCCCTTGGCTGTGGCCCCAATGGCAGGTGATGCATTCTTCAAATCCGGGGAGCCAATCCTTGCTCCTACTACTCCTACTCCTACTCCTACTCCTACTCCTACTCGCTCTCCATCATCCCTCCTGCCGCTCCTCTCTGGCCTCGCCGCGGCTGCTGGAGAAGGGCTGCAAATGGAGACGCGGCCAAGCGCTCTGCGGTTTGTGCCCGGGACCTGCGGGCTCGATCTTAAGGGGAAGCTATCCTTCGAGGGGGAAAGCAGCGGCGGCGCTGGGAGCTCCTTTAAGACGGCCCCGCCGCTGAGGAAGGTGAAGGGGGTCGCGCCGCCGCCGAGGTGCCTCGTCGAAGGCTGCGGCGTGGATCTCACCGGCGCCAAGGCCTACTACTGCAGGCACAAGGTGTGCGGGATGCACTCCAAGGCTCCCAGAGTGGTGGTCGCGGGGATGGAACAGCGCTTCTGTCAGCAGTGCAGCAGGTCAAATCTCGTTGCCTCTATTCCCCTTAATCTGCGCGTGCCTTCCTCTTTGTTCTGAGGAGTGCACATGAGATGTTCGATTAAATGCCTGCTGACTTAACAAATCTACTTTGATCTCACGGTTGGCCTGCATCGTGATCTCAAATATGTTTCTGCAAAATCCTGCAGCTTCGATTTAGCATTCTAGCATATCTTTTAAAACTTTGCTCTAATGCCATTTCCCCTCCTCTGCGCATGAGTCTTGTTTTCTGCAGGCTTATACCTGCAAAAGTGCTGGAACCATCACAATGGCAATCAAATGCCTATATTTTCTGCAGACTTAATTAGTACTGCCTATTGCGTAGCTAGCTATTGCCAAGGAATGGCAAGTCGTCTTTTCTTTCCAGTGATGCCAATTATATATTGCTTTTGACTCGTGAGCCTTAAACTTCAAAGTGCTGATGATCAAAGATGGTAGCATTTGAGTGGCTGAGACATGAACAATGTCTTTGCATCCTTGTTTTTTCCTCAAAAGGAGATTTGAGCTGCCTAGGTTGACAATAGGTAGACTTTTTTGCCTGAATACCTGCTCCCTTTCTTGAGTTGCATGCAAAAGCTTGCCATTTAACCTGCTTTAAATACGCACCTACTTTTGTGGTTGCATTGACATCTATCCGACGCTAGAGGATTCCAGAAATGAGAGAGAGAGAGAAATAGCAATAAAAGCTAGTAAAACTGTAAAAAGGGTGATGCCCTCACCAAGACAACGATTATCGACTCATTAATCCAACTTTGACATGTATTTCCTTTGGATATAGTATAATTGCTATAGTTATACATTGTAAATTCATTGACATGTATTTGTCAATGAAATTGTGGAGGATCCGTGTTTTCCATGACTCCATTTAGCCTATTGCCTTTTCTTGGTTTTACTGAACAAGATGCCTTAAAAGCTTACCTTTTCTGTACAATAAACAAGCTAGGTTTTCGTTTCAGGCAGCCATACCTATTTTGTCACCTTTGTTCTCAGAAGAAATTCTGGTATTTTTTTAAACAAAAACCAAAGATGATGCAACTCTGCTCATGAAACTGCGTCATGTCCATTTCCATTGAATACCTCATCCTGCCAGTGTATCATTTTTAATAACTCCAACTTGTTTTTGCAAGAAAATAGTTATATGTTCTTTTGCCTTTTGCTTTGTGAAGGAATAACTCTTAGGCTTTTTTGTGTGTGCCTTGAGAAGCCAGCGTGAATAGTTTTGTATCCAATAGCATGAGTTGTCTAATGCTTGTCAGAAACGTAAAATTTTGCCTTCCCCCCCAGCTATTTCTTGCTTTTCTTCCCCTCTTTCATTTGCTGGTAACCTTTCCATCAAACTAGTGAAGGATTTTTTTTCCAGGGTGATTGCAGCATGAATTATGTATGCCTAGCATGGATAATCATTAATGTCTGCATTATATTCTGTGGAACTGAAGCCTTCTCCCTGAGAATGCAGTTGGATTGATGCTACTTTATGCTAATTGAGAACAATGATCATTTGTGATAAACATTTGCCAGGTTCCACCAATTGCAAGAATTTGACCAAGGAAAACGCAGCTGCCGGAGGCGTCTGGCCTGTCACAACGAGCGGCGGAGGAAACCACCTCCCAGACCTCTGTTATCCCAGATCGGACATCTCTCATCAGCCTTCCATGGTTAGTCTCTTCTCATCCGAGCCACTTCGCTAAAATGGCTACTTCAATCTATTCAAAAGACCTTCTGATACTCTTTCTAAAACAAAATCATAACCTGCAAGCAGAAGACAGCAGGTTCAGGGGATTTCTTGTGGACTTCACGCACCCTAAAGTGCCTGCACTACTACAAGACGTACGGCAAATTGTTCAAACTGGCAATCATGGTGGCTTCGGAGCTCCAGCGGGCAGAGCGGCAAACTGTTCAAACTGGCCCATGTGTGAATCGGTACTCCCGGCTTCAGGAACACTAACTCTTGCAGGAAGTTGTTCAAATTCTAGTTGTGCTCTCTCTCTTCTGTCAACTCAGCCATGGGATAACTCCAGCAGAGTGAACCACCAACCGACATCTTCAGCAAGATGCAGCTTTGAAGGCACACCAATTGCAGGACATAGTTCTTGGGGATCTAAAGGCCTCGAGGGAAGTAGCAGCAGCATCACCTCATTTGAAGTGAGATCGACTGAAGTCGCAGAACCTGCGCATGATCTCTTTTCAGGTGAGCTCGAGCTGGCCCTTCTGGGCAAGAGGCAGTGCATGGGCCTTGATCACAGTAGGAGGTATCGGCATTCCGACGACGACGGGATCGGCTGGTCGCTCTAATCCCCCTCTGCTGGCCTCTCTCCTTCAATCAATCAAGCTTTTCACGACAGCTCTGATGAGATCTTGTTAGTTTGCATTTTGTTTCCCCTTTCTGGCCAGATCAACGTAAAATTTCTTTCTGAAATCGACAAATCTGAATCTGAGGCAACTCTTCCTCCTTGTAATGTGGTGGTTGACTCAGATGCATTGATCCATTTAGGAAGATTGCTGCTCAAACATTTTGTTTCCTGGAAAAATGGTTTGTGCTCAAACAATTAAGCAAAGAATTCTTTACTTAACTTAGTTGTGTCTTAAAATTTGTCATTTTTTCACACATGGGCCTGGGCCTCAAAATTTTTTTTGATCCTTTCCCAAACCATATCCACGCAAATCCCATGCGGCGTCCATCTATTGGTGGCCAGTATTCTCCCTGGCATACCCCGCGACCGGTCTATCTCGCTCTCTCCGGATCCACATGGCCTCCGGATCCACATGGCCACCGGAGAAGAAGCAGTCACCACCACCGCGCTCAGGTCCTCCGCCGCCGCTATTTAGGTGGTCAAGCTCCCGAGGCCCTGAAGAACAAAGAAGTAAGCAGCAGTAGAAGAAGAAGAAGAAAGAAATGGCTGCTGTTGGATTCTCCATCACTTTCACTTCCAGGTATTGACTACCGGCTACTACGCTTTCTATTATTCACAATATTGCAATTCGGGTGAAATTTCTTTCTTCTCAGTGACAGAGAGCCTTATAGCGTTCGCCGCTGTTCCAGAGCTTCGAGCTTGAAGTTGTACCGCAAGAGGCCGGTGGTCGTCCGAGCCGAGGTGAGGTTCGTCAACGGCGATGAGGCGAAGAAGCTTGTTGCAGACGAAGGGTTTAAGGTTCTGGATGTTCGAGACCGCGTCCAATTTGAGCGAGCTCACATCAGCTCATGCTATCATGTTCCTCTCTTCATCGAGAACAAGGACAATGACTTGGGTATGCTTCTTCATCTTCTTTTTTTAATAAAGATGGAGGTGGAATTTGTATCCAAACATTTAAATCTTTTGCCGGAGTTAAAATTGCACTTGTCTTGCTGATATCAGGCACCATCATCAAGAGGCAAGTACACAACAACTTCTCTGGCTTGTTCTTCGGTTTGGCGTTCACGAAACTCAACCCCGACTTCGTTCAAACGGTAAAGCAGCAGGTTCCGGCCGATAGCAAATTGTTGGTGGTCTGCCAGGAAGGGCTGAGGTTAGCCATGGTTTTTTGAGATATACAATCACTAGCTTTTGATATCTGAAAGCCTGCTGCATCATTCCTGCCCTTGGCTAATGCTATCTTTTTCTTCTTGTTTAAAATTATTATGATTCCTATGCTCATATGAGAAGTCATTCTACTTTTTGAGTGAAGAGAAGAAGCCAATTAAATCGTCTTGATGCTGATTATAAACTTACTATTTTGATGCTAAAGATCTACTTCAGCAGCCAACACACTAGATCGAGAAGGCTTTGAGAATGTAGCATGCCTCACCTCTGGTCTTCAGAAGTTAAAACCAGGTTCTGATCTTACTACAACGCCATGATTGATTGGTGTGAAGTTATCACATTCATATATATTGAATCTTAATCTAATTATTAATCGCTCATGTAATTTGCATCTGCAGGAACCTTTGATTCTGTTGGTTCCACGGAGCTGCAAAATGCAGGCAAGGCAGGTCTTGTTACAATCCAAGGGAAGATTTCTGCTGTTCTTGGAACTGTTCTAATCTGTATGTCATTATTTGATCGAACAAACCGACTTTAATATCTCTTTTCATAGTTTACAGCTATATTAACTTGGTCAAATCAACACTTAAAAAACACAGGTGCGTATCTCTTTATAACCTTCTTCCCAGATCAAGCAGAAAAATTGCTTCAGATGAGCAGCCCTTCAGGATAGTTCATCTTTCTGAAACTCCTGATCAGATATTTTGGAGGTGCTTTTGTTTCCAGGTAAAATCTCTCTGCATTGCATGTCACAGGATGACTTACTCTTAAACTCTTGCCCTTCTCTGTGAAATGCAGGATAAGAGATTTGAATAGGTTTAGTACGGAGAAGAACTTGGTTTGGGGAGGTTGACTTTTTGTCCTCCCACAGTTCCTGCGTGCATATTGCATTCTTGGTTGTAATGGATTCAATCTTTCAAAGTTTGCAAATAACATTATTGTCCGTGGATGGTGACAATTTAATGCAGTTTCTGTGAAGTTCCTTGCTTCGGTGGATGTTGCCATTAGAGTAGCGTATGAGAGAACTTAAGATTAATCATTAAAATTTTCCTTCTTCCTCACCCAGACTAAAAGTTAAAACAGATCTGAAAAGAGATGAAAATGGAATCAATTATGAATTCCACACGTAACAATGCATTTTATAGGGATTTTTCTTTTTTTTTTCCCATCTAGTTTGGGATAAAACAACAGTAGAAAATAAGATGGCACAAAAAATGAGCATTTCAAAAATAATTTTATATGTTTAGTTAAATATAAAAAATAAATAGTTGTATATTTTTATGAAATTTAAATTTTACCTCATAAAAATAGTAAAATCCATTTCTATAGAAATTAATTGCAGATGAAAAATAATATTATCATCAAATAAATATAGATATTTAAAATATGGATTATAATTAAAATTTATACCCTATTTTATATTAATATCTTATTAATTTATTCGATGTTTGATAAATTAGAACTTTTTTATTCTCGTATAAAACTTAATTATTTATAAATAAAAGACTGTTATTGGTTATTATGATAAGGGCCAACTGGTTAAACCCAAGTCTAAACATTACGGGTCTGACCTGCTACGCTCAACCTCAACAACACTCGACGAGGAAACGAGAGAGCGAATCTCGACCGTGTATCGAGCTACGGACGATCATGATTATAATCACGAGAGCCTCCATTTCGCTAGGGTTTCCTTTCGGCTGTTCGTTTTATAGGAATTGCGGAACTATAAATAACGCTCTTCATCTTCCTCGCTCTGCTTCGCCGCCGGCCCTTTACAAGGCTCTCTTCACCTTTTCGTGTCTCGTACTCGCTTCTCCCCGTTCTCGCCATGGCGCCCAAGAAGGTGAGGACAGCGAGCCGGAACCCTTGCCTGATCCCTGGCATCGGGAAGTTCTCGAGATCGAAGATGTACCACAAGCGCGGTATCTGGGCCATCAAGGCCAAGAACGGCGGGTCCTTCCCTCGCCATGAACCCAAGGCCGCGCAGGCGCCTCCGGCGGCCGCGAAGCCGCCCAAGTTTTACCCCGCCGACGACGTCAAGACCCCCATCCCCAATCGCCGCAAGCCCAAGCCTACCAAGCTCAGGTATGTGGGTTTACCGCTGGTGCTGCCTTTGTCATGTACCTCCCGTTGTTTGTTCTATTTCTCACAGCTGCGTCTTTTTTTCTTTCACTGAATTAGGGAGAGCATTACTCCGGGGACTGTTCTGATCCTTCTAGCAGGAAGGTTCATGGGAAAGAGGGTTGTTTTCCTGAGGCAGTTGCCTTCTGGACTGCTCCTGGTGACTGGTGTGTTCCTTTCGGATTAGATCTGATTTATTCCAGTATTGGGTTGTGGTCGTGTTTCTCTTTTTTCTAACTCTTACATGCACGGTTACTCTGTATGCCTTTGTTTACAATAAAACGATTTTTTTGTAGTATTATATTCTTCTGTGGAGTGTAGGAATGTTCTTAAGATAGCATGGGATACAAAAATGTAGTTTTTGATGCTTTAGAACTCAATCTCCAATGGAGTAATAGCAAGAGGCAATACATTCAGCTCAAGAGGCCTTGTTTTCAACTTAAATTTAACAATCTCAATGAAGTTACTCTAGTATGTTTCATTTGCCTTTGATTAAGTTTACGGCTTGTGATGTGATTAGGTCTCTAAAAATTTTGCAATATTCTCGCTGTGTTTTAGTTTGACAAAAGCTTGTATGTTTTTGCTTTGGCATCAATATGAATCAATGCGAGTTAAGTGTTTAACATCCCTGATAGACACCCAATCCTGTGCAAAATAGCTTATGTGGCTGAATCTTAGGTTAATTTTGGTTAATACAGTAAAAAATGGCTGGAAAATTATTTCTGCATGATATTATCTAAATGAGATATTGGGCATGTTTTTTTTACATCTTCTGGTAGATAATTTAGCATCTTTTCATATCTAGTGATGAAAAAGAGTTTGGCAGGTTGCCCCAAATGCCATCCCAGTCAATCAGTCTTCCCTACTTTGTTCTTAAGCATTTAGCAACGATGACTACTAACCACCAGTTTCTGATGTCCTCCGTATTGTGCTTTATTTGTTGCCGTGTCAATGATATCTCATCACTTTCAATTATTCACGTTTGTTTTCTAGAGGCAGACCATTGATTTCAAGTAGTTGGTTCATAAGAACATGGAGGAGGGGACACATAGTAGTGTTTAGTTTCTGTTCAGTTCATATTGGTCTTGTGTACCTGAAACAGCAATGGAATTTAGAAAATTAATTACTCATCCTCAAATTGCATCTGTCCTGATCTGTATGCTTTAGGCCCTTTCAAGATTAATGGGGTGCCTCTAAGAAGAGTAAATCAATCTTATGTCATTGGGACATCCACCAAGTTTGATGTATCTGGGGTCAATACTGACAAGTTTGATGACAAGTACTTCACCAAGGAGAAAAAGAATAAGACCAAGAAGTCAGAGGCTGAATTTTTTGAGTCTGAGAAAGAGGTCTGTTCTAAGATCGCAATGTGATAAATCACTAGTGTTACCTCTATTTATTATCCTGCTTATGCCTCCTTTCATTTTGCAACGTGCAGGAATCTAAGGGTCTCCCTCAGGATAAGAAGGATGACCAAAAGGCCGTGGACGTCGCCCTGTTGAAGGCCATCGAAGCAGTCCCGGATTTGAAGGCTTACTTGGGATCTAGATTTTCTCTCAGATCAGGAATGAAGCCACATGAGCTCGTTTTTTAGAAAGAAATAGACTCCTTTTCCGATTTCTGCTCTATCAAAATTATATTTTAGACTAGTTTGTTTGTCTCGAGTCTTGACTGCCAAGAAGGATCTTATGATTTTTGTTTGATGTTTGCCATTGTATTTCCACTCGACAGAG
This sequence comes from Thalia dealbata, assembly GCA_030544415.1. NCBI lineage: Eukaryota > Viridiplantae > Streptophyta > Magnoliopsida > Zingiberales > Marantaceae > Thalia > Thalia dealbata. The sequence continues at coordinate 19,234,834 of CM060458.1, forward strand.
AACAAGAAGCGCTTTCTTCCAAGGTTCATGCTGCCAAATTGATTAATTGAGCAAATCTCTGTGTTATCTATCCTAATGCATGCTCATTAGTTCTAGTTGACCTGCTTTTTCTGAAAGCTAATCTCATAACTCCATTTACTCTGCATGCCAAATTTATTATTAGCAGTACATATCTTTGAGATGTTCCAAAGGTGGAATGAGATTTTGTGGGCTCGAGAAATTTTAGCCAGCAATCAAATATTTGATGTCGTAAGGAAATCTTATAGCAACGAAATAGGAGCAGTCTAATAGGTCATCTAAAGCCTCCATTCCAATGGAAGTTCACACTCGATCGCTGCTGTTGATGGAATTCCGAAATCTTAAAGACACATCTCCTATCGCGTCCCTTCCGAGGCTTGCATCGGACAGTACATCGTACACCAGGTCATCATAAACCTCGTCCGCCGCCGGCGATGGAGGCGCCAGTGATGGCAGTGGCGTCGGGTCGTCCTCTTCAGGTTCATATCGTGCCATCGTCGTTGGCGCAGTCGGAGTGGCGGCTCTGTCGTCAACCAGCGGCCACGTTGCCGGAACCCTCGCGTGTCCCAGCGCCTGCTGCTCTATGGTGACTCGAGGGACGACGGCCGCCGCGGATATGTCCCACATTAGCAAATGGAGCCGGATGGGCTTCAGCGCATGGCGGTGCAGCGAGAGCTTCTGGCTGAGGGAGACGGTGTCGTAGCAGCGGATCGCTCCCGTTGCGGAGATCATCCACGGAAGCACCTTCTCGTTCCCGACCCTCGAAACGACGAGGAGCTTCGATGCTCTCGCAGCTCTCCTGTACAACTCCCGCAGCCGAGATCGGGCTGCCGGAGTGCCGGGACTGTCATCATCCGTCACCGACGATATGTGGATGAAACCCTGCGGACGAGCTCGAGCTTTTATGATGGATGGAATCAAAGAGATTTCGAAAGGGACAGACGAATAAAATGACCACCTCATCCGTTCGACTGATTGAGAAGCCGAGCTTGGTGTCACCTTCCTGCAGCTTGATCTCCAATGGCATCTCCCCCGCCGTCGGGCCGTACCAAAGCCTGACGGCTTTGATCACCCCGATGCCCACGCCGTGGTAGTCCTCGAACCCGCACAGGCTTTGGTTCGCCACGTCCGAGAGGTCGCTCAGCGTCCCCGTGTTCACGATGCTGGAAGCAGTCTCGCCCTGAATCTGTTCGACGGTAGAACGAAACCAATTAACCGGAGGGCATCACCGATGTGAGAGCAGAACATGGACCGATGAAAAAAAAGGCCATTGCCTTGGTGATGAGTGCCTCGGTTTGGATGTTGACGAAGGCGATGGGAACGCCGGCGGCCTGGGAGGAGGTGAGCCAGGTGTTGACGCGAGCCAGCGTGTCCTCTAGCGAGTTGTAGTTCGTGGCGGGGGCGCCGGACGCCTTGGGGAGGATGATGAGCGAGAGGGAGGAGCTCGAGCACGGGGAGGACAGGGAGTCTCGCAGCTTCCTCTCCCATGGGAAGGAGATGTAGCTTTCCTTCAGCTGCGCGGCGCCCAGTGCGCTGACCACCCTCGCGCTCGTTGTTCCTTGTCAGATGCAGTCGCAGGGTGGAGCAAATTTAGCTCTTCGGAGATGAGAACTGAGATGAGTTTTTTTTTTTGTTTCCTTTTGTTTACCTTGTAAGGCGATGCACTCAGCCTCCGATTTGTCGACGAGAGTGAGGGAGTAGTTGGGATCGCGAACGGAGCAGAGCGCGTACTGCCGGCGGCCGTGGGGCACGATGCAGGCGTGGAACTCCAGCTGCACGCTGGTGGCGCGCTCCCCGCGGCGGGCGCGGACAAGGACCGACGCGTCACCGCGCTGGAAGGCGGAGTGGAGGAGCTTCATGACGGCGGTCCGCCCGCCCTTGAACGGCGCCCGCACCGGCGGCGACCCGCCGAAGGTTATCTCCTCCAGGATGTCACCGGTCATCGGCGGCGCTGCTTCCCCACCGGCGCCGCTCCACCCCTCCGCCCTGCCGCTCCCGCCCAAGCACTCGATGGCCACCACCGCCGACCCCGCGCTGTCCGATCGCTCCATTCGCCTGGTCTTCTCTCCCTCTGCTGCCATCGACAGCGGCTTCGACGCCTCAGTGCTCAAATCTCTGCCGCTGTTCCCGAATAAGTAATTGAGCTTGGTAAAAGAGTTCCCTTCGAGATCGGCGATTAGAAAAAGTCTAAACTTTGGAGCGATTCCGATAAAAAAGATGGATTCTTTTTTACTCTCTCGAGGGAGAGCGAGAGACGAGGACAGAGGTCATGATTCGGGGAGAGAACTCAGAGATTTCGAGCTTGAAGAAGTTTGACTGATGAATCCAGTTGACGACGCAATTAATCTCTGGAATTTAGAACCGGCGCATGGGATTCGTCTCTTGGATCTCGTGGGAGTCAATTGAAACCTACAAGGAGTGGTCCACTTCTTCTCCGTCGTCTTCTTCCTCGTGGTCTCGTAGTTGCTTCCAAATCTTGGCAAGAGTTTGCAGCTTTACACGATTTAAATAATCCATGGCGTTGTTTTGGGCGCAGCGAACATCCGGCGTTTGGACGTTGACTTTTCAAGTCGCCGTCCCTGTACATTAATTATTCGTGTAACTCAGATACGAATTATATAATCTAAAACTAAATTAAGGATCCATTAGATGCACAAAATCTAAACAAATACTTAAATGCAAACTGATAATAATATGAATCAAACACTTAGAGACGAATAATTTATCAACAATTGATGGATTATCCAGCAACGTGATGAATACATGGAACAGAAAAAAGTCTTGAAACAAATTCACAAGGGAATTACATATTTTCCTCGGTTTCATCTTAAAGAATCTTTTTTTGCTTAAAAAGGACACATCTGCAGACTACAATGCTGAAGCACTCTCTTATGCTTGGAAAATTTAATTTCTCAGCCAGTAATCGCACAAGACGTTGATGGAGTCGCCAAGGGGATCATGAAATCTGCTTGCTTTCAAGGACCACGTTGAGAGCATTCTTATCAAGGCATGTCTTGTCTACTGGCGGCAGATGTAATGTTCAACGTAGTAATCATCAAGTTAAGAGGTTGACTTCCATCCTCAGTAGCCACCGATCTCAGATTAGTAGTATGCTTTTCTTGGATTATTCTGCATTAGAATTTCAAAAGGTTCATAGTTGACGCTTTTCCCTTTAATGGTCGTTTACAAGTGGAACATGCAGAGAACAAACGTTAAACACCCAGAAAAAAAGCAGGAAAAGGAGGGGTCCTACCAATGGATTTGGTCTATAACGATATCCAAGCATCATCCTTTTCTTGTACTGCTCGTAGATGTCATCATCAGCATTAACCTCACCAGGCTTTTGTGCACCGACACCCAAATGGTCCTGTTTCACTTGTCCAGCCATAACTGGATCTGCACGCCCCCGTCTATCACTGCCAAGACCCTCACCTGCAAGCATAACAACGTTTCAAAAAAGAAGCAAAAAAAGGGTTTTATTATATTAATGAACAAATCAAGTCCCCTAAGGAAAACTTACGATGTTTGGAGACCATTGATTTTTCAATCATATAGCCTACCATGCATGCATATGGTAATGTCAATCATATAAGCACACAAAAAAATGATACATCGGACTGAATAACAGCTTACCATGCATGCATATCCACAAACAACAAAATGAATCATGGCACACAACAGTAAGCAAAATTTCAAATTGTTTGGACTATATTGATTTTTCATTAAGAATGTGCAGTCTACGATCAGGGATTATCATGAAAAGATATAGCTTTTAAAGCAGAACCTAAGTCATGGAAGTATGGGACGATCCTCAATATCTAGCCAATGTTGTTAAAGTGAAAATTTGAACCAAATATAAAATTCAACTATACCTTCTTTCCAGCCCATTTTAGATAGAAGCTTATGCCCAATATTATCAGCCTGAATTTTAGCTCTTTCTGAAGCCTCCTTTGCCACTTTTTGTGCCGCTGCATCATTACAAGTGGAAAGAAAATTCTCCAACTCTTCGTGTGGAATGAAGTCACCCATATGGTGACCTTTCCTAGAGGAAGCTAAAAAACCACAAAAGATGAAAAAGAATATTAGAACTGCCTTGGATCTCAAGGAACACTTTTACCAGTACAAAACTTAGCTATTGATGCGATCTTAGACATGCACAACTACATTGGCTTGTAATAGCACAGCCACAAGAAACAGGAGCTACTAGCATTAGAGATTATATTCTGTAAAGATGGATCAAGTAGTTGCTGCTAACATTTGTATGTGGAATACCAGAATTAGAATAGCACCTTGAAGAGAAGCAGGTGGTGGCATTTCATCCTTAGACAGCTTCAGTGGCCTCTTTCGCTCTTCCTGTGCAGCTTTGTTCATGTAGAACTCCATCATTGCAATAGAATCTGAAGCTGAAAGCCCATTAGATTCACCTGCCACAAATGGAATAAATAAATATGATCAATTGTTAGCAAAAGCCACAAAGATACAGAAGGCAGAGACATTTAAAATGTGGACACTAATCTAGTATTGAAAGGAATCTTGATGTAAACTCTTATTATTGGGCAATATCATAAAATACATCTCCTTGACCAGATGAAAGAGCAATTGGTTTCCAGACAAACATGATTCTTGACGAAACCATCATGGAATCTCCTTAGAGTACATGATAATGCTAGTCATGACCATCAAAACCAAGAGGTCTTGAGAAAACTCATTTTATTATAATAAGGCTCAACTAAGGAACCTTTAACCAGGTGACATTCCAAGATTGACCTACCCATAACCCACTTTTTTCAATCCTTATAATCAGCATAATGAACTACTTAATCACAGGCTAAATGAGCATACCATGAGTAGAGGAGCTAGACTCCTCATAAGATCCATATAAAGCGGGAGTGGGGGTTTGATAATTGGAATACTGTTGTACGACACTCCCATGGAAACTGCTTGCTGCTCTAGAATTTGAGGTGTTACCACTGGCTGTCACAAGGAAAGGCTAGGATCAATCATGAACAAATAGTACACATTGACCATTCAGAATTCAAACAGGTGAAAACGGTGGATACAATTTTAATCAAATGTATTTACCAGAATTTGATTCTTTGGACTCTTTCAGTTGTGAATAAATTTTTTCCTCTTCAGACAGCCGATGCTCATAGTACTTGTAGTCTGAGCAACTTGAATCAAACAAAAACCTGCAAAACACCAATATTTGTTTTTTTTCTTAACATCCTCCCACATACTGTAGGTAAAATAAACGAGAAAATCCACTTTGCCCATTTACATATCTATTGGGAAATAGCAACATAAAGATGACAATACATATAACAAAGACAGTATAGATTACCCAAACATGCTGCGATTCTCTATGTATTAATTAGGGCACCTCAATAGTCAAGCAAATAATTAAAGATGCAGGTAAAACAATAACACGTGCATGCATAAGAAAAATCAAACTAATTGCCAAGCCTGATACTTAACTCTACGATAGAAGAACATATTCAGAATTGAATAAGTAGATAAAACACATCGGAAAATGAGAATTAAGGAGCTCTTACTTGAAGGGAGTATCTCCGGGATTTCTTTGGCGTGTTACATGCTCAAATTGCCTTCCATTCTTAGCAACAAAACTTGCTAACTTATCAGCAACTTTCCTGACTGCTGGATCACTTGGGAGAGATGGTACTGCATGTCACTTAAAGAACTGATTAATACCAAGTGCATGAACAAGTGAATGCAAATTTAGCAGGAGGGCCGCATTTTGAATTCTTTCAATCAACATCCCTTCCACCAATGTCGATAGACATTTAAACACATAGGCTGCATTGATGAGACAAAATAAATTTCAAGAAATCCTGGCACAAATTATGCATGAAATAACCAATAGAGCTAAGAAAGCTAAGGCCTCTTGCTCATAAAATGTTTACAGTAAGTAGCAAATTCTCTATCAGTTATGCCCTAGAGAGTGTTCCTTTATGTTTATATATATATATCTGTGTCCTTGTGTTGCTCTTCTAATTTTATACAAAGGCCTACTTTCTTATTCATGACAATCAATAACAATTCGGAAGTAATTTGAGACTATAGGCTTTCAGTTTAAGACGTGGCAGAAAATGTAGTAAAGTTAATTTGTTCTCACCACTGCAACAACTCTTATTTGGTTTAGTCATATCATATCCTAGACTAATTTTATGCTATGTTGAAAATCCCCTTAACAGATAAAGGGACTGACACTTATTAACTGAATGCCAATGAGTTGACCTTGTGATCAGTTACATAGGACAAGGGTCCCCCCCAAAAGCACAGTTACTCTTTAGAATAACCCAAAAGTTTGAGAACCCAGCATTCTTAGTCATCTCTTGATCTTTTTTATACGATTAATTGATTAATCAATGCCATGCTTTCAAGAATCTTTCAATAGAAGAAGTTCATGTTTCACAATGCCTTATCCATCCACCATAACTAGTATCTCTTTTCCTCATTAAAATCTTATGAGTCCCATAACACAGTTAATAGCATCTTTAAAAAAATTTACAAGCAACACAATTAAGTACAGAATTAAGATAGCAATACAACATGCAAAGAGTAAATTACCAACGTCCTCCTTGTGTGCTGAGTTTGGTGAGGAATGAACGATATCTCCCTGACCCAACTTCTGGCGTTTAATTGGTTTATCTTCAGAGACAGCTGCTTCTTCATCTTCCTCCTCCTCAGCTACAAACCTAACTGGGGTAGGTGCGACCTTTGACTTTTGCTTCAGACTGAAGGCAAGTTTGCCACCAGAGACCTGGGTGGTTCCCTTCTTCATAGGATTCACTTTAAGATCAAGTGGCCCTTTGCTAAGCATAATGGAAGGCTTCGAAGCAACAGAAGAACTAGCTGAACGATCAGCGGCAACTTCCACTTTTGACTTCTCTTGCTGGAGTTGCTTGAACTTCTCCATAAAAGATCCATCGTTCACAAACAGACTGGACGCGCCTCTCTTATCCATAGTCCGTGCCAAGCACCCAATATGCAGCAAATTACCTTTGAAACTACAAGCTGCATCCTTTCAGCTCCAATTAGAATTGGGTCTTATATGTAAATATATATCAAAAGAACCAAAATTTTCAAGAAAATACCAAATCAAAAAACCAATTTTCCAGGGATACACTCCGGTTAGGCAGGGGAAGAACGGGGAAACACAATCTGAAAAAAAAGGATCAGCAAAAGAACCCCCGTCTTTTACCTATAATCAATCTAGGTCAGGAGGTTCCGCGAGAAACCCTAGGTCAAATTCACAGGCTGAATGGAAAATTTCCAGAGGTGCCTTGACTGCTAACTAGTCCTAACGATATAAAATTTCCTACACAAAAAAAGGGATAAAAATCAAGCAAAAAAAATTGCAGACGGCATCCGTCGTACCTCGAATCTTCTTCGCAGTAGACTTCCAATCAAAGAGGAGGCGAAGAAGGAGCAGGAAGGCAGGCCGACGGATCCAGAAATCGGCACGGAAGCCAAGAACAAAGGCGGGTAAACCGGCGGCTCGAAGGCAATGGGGGAAGGAGAGCGCTGCAGGGCGACGAATCGAAGATTATTAGATATAAATAGCAGACGGCGGCCCGATTCCGGTCTCTGGGTTTAATCGGGCCAGGCTTAACTTAATAACACCTTAAAAAAGGGGGTCAAAATTTAGCCTTTCATAATTTTTTAGTATAATATTATTATTCATTGCCTTCAAATTAGGTTGAATTATTTTACCCCCTTTTCTTCCAGAGACGTCAAATTTAAGTTTTAAATTATTTTTAAATCAATTCGAAGTTACGATATAAATAACCGCAGCTGACGCTCCTTGGCGTTCATTCGCCTTCCCCTCCCGCCTTCATTCGCCGACAACCAACGCCAATTCGCCATGGACTGGGAGGTCCGACGCGCAGAGGAAGCCACTCTGCGATTCATATGCACCGGCGACGGCGGCGATTAGGGTTTTCGGATCGCAGCAGACCGAGGTTCGTCTCCTTGTGATTCCTCCCCCTTCGTTTCTCCGGGAGGTCAATGGCGTCCGCGAACGGATCCCCCTCCCGCGCATCGCCAGATGCCGGCGTATCATTCACCTCGCTGCTGCCTCCAGCGGGGTTTCGATCCGCGAGCGGAGGCTGAAGGAGGAGGGGCCGGACTCAGAGGACCTTCCTTCGATCGCTCAACGGCCGGCGAAGAGAAAAAAAGGGGACAGGAGCAAGGACATGGCTCCGAATACGAACAGAAAGAAGAGCGCAGAAGGGAATAAGGGGACAGGAGCAAGGACTCAGACTCGAGCGATGTGATGGTGCAGTGCACGAAAGATCTCACAAGAGGCAGCTGCCGGAGCTGCTTGGAGGTGGGAATGCAGACGATCATAGGCCACTGCAAGGAGAGGGGAGGGTGGCAATACCTTTCCGGCAGCTGTGCCATCAGATACCAAGTCTACACTTTCTGCGATGAGACGCCAACCATCATTCCGTGGCCGTCACAGGGGACCTTCCTTCACAAGGTGAACTTTGCGGCTTTACTTAAGTTTAGGACTGGGTTCAGTTATGATCTTGAGAAAAAATATTTAGTACTGCTTTGCTGCTTTACGTCAGTTTAGTACTGGGTTCAGTTAGGATCTTGAAATTTCATTCAAACAGACCAAAACCACTATTTTATTAAAGACCTTATTTGATTCTAACATCAAGCCACACAGAGATCATACCAAACATACCTAATCAACCCAACGGCCCAACCCTCAGACCAGTACCTAATCTATAATTTCAAAACTTGCAGAGATACTGCTCTCTGTAATTATTATGAACTACAACGAGTGTCTCCCCAATCAACACATTTAGTGATAATTTAAAGTTAAGTCTGCCTTCTTTCAAAGAAGATGGATGAGGCAGAAAACACAACATTTTCCTGCAATATTTCAACTCTAAATCCCATAGACAGCATTGGAGTTCGCTCAACTCTTATCCACAGCAGGAGCTTTCTCATCAACAGCACCGAAGAGCACAATATTCTGCTGTGATGGAAAATTATGCAGGAATTCGTTTCAGCATGCACGCACTGGTTCAATACACTGTATCGTTACTACTGCACCTGCTTTCCCGGAGCATTGTTGTCTGTTCATCATACTTTCAGCAGATCAGGCATCAAGTTGTCGAGGAGTTTTTAATGTGAAAAAAAAAACTCGATCTGTATCCCCGAGTCCATCACTTCCATCGCCTCTCTTGGAGATGGCTGTCATGCGACTGTGAGAGCCCGCCCTTGTTCTCAGGAGCGATCTCGGCGTTCTTCCGCAAGACGGCACCAGGTGAAGGATATGGATGCTGCTGAAAGAGTGGACCCTGCAATGCACACATCCAAAAGAGGTTTGCATTAAACAGTAAAGTCTATTCACGGATCAGATAAAAGGACATAGAAGGAGAATTATATATCCTGGAAGCAGAAGATATATTTACAGAGGAAAACTTACGATGGCGGTGGAATCCGCTGCCCGTAGTTGTAAGACCAACAACCCTGCATAAGAGTGAAACCATCAAATAGTGTCTAAAAACATCTGACTTTTATGCTCATGAACTGAACTTCTCTCAGCAAGTTTCTTCACTAACAAAGCATACCATCCTCCTCGAGGTGCATCTGATTAAGAGCTTGGATCCATAGGGTCTAACTCATCATCCTCAGAGTATGCTCGTTTCTGTGATCCCTTTTAGTGCCTTTTCTGAGTGGAGGCTTCCTCGACCCGCATGCCCATCCAACCAGCTAGCAGTAGCACCATTAATAATTTCTACTTTCATATGTTTGATGGGATAGGTGCCTTCTTACACGGTAAAGTTAGAGAACCAGTAATTTAGGATATTTTTGTGGTAGAAAATAACAAGCCTTTGCTTGAGAATTCCTTTTCCTGACCGATCCTTTGAGCAAGCATCATTTACTGCAGCTTGTTGATTTGGTAAATAAGACGATGGATATTGTTGGTAAGGAAGCTTAAGAACCCTGTGAACAAGATAACACCTAGTAGATTTCTCCTATTGTTGCCATATTATAAGATCTAATATAATTAAACCAAGTACATATGAAAAGAGTGACGTGTACAGAGATTGCAATAGCCCAAAGGTTGAACTAAGCCAAGTCCCCATCCACCACAACCCATATATCTCGTCAATAAAAATTGACTCAGTAAGCGTCACTCCTAAAGGATTCATTTCCACCGTTTTGTGGACGGAGATGTATCCTTGACATAGGCTGCTCCTCTCCCACTGTGCGACATGCGTATTTTAATAATATATTTATCCTATTACAATTAGAAAAATTCATGTGGTAAGTTTACGCTGTGCAAATAATAGTGAGAACATTCTCGATCCTCATTAAACAACTTAATGCAGCATGTCTCACTTGAACTTAAGAAGTTCTATTGTAACTTGTGCAAATAATAGTGTGCGGTGCAGCTTGTTAGACTTTTCAATGTGATGCGCTCCTCGATATCCACCGTTTCTTATTTCCTAAGACATCTCTAAATGCCGAGGCCGGGTTCCTTGATTTCAATGCCGCGGCCGGGCTCCTTGCCGAGGGTGTAGGAGAACCTCACGTCCTCAAAGGGTTTACTGAGGATGGCGTCCAGGTCGACCACCGACAAGGCCGCCGGTGGCGGTGGAGGAGGATGCTGCTGGGTTTGTGAAGGTGGTATTGGAGCTTCCTGGAGGTGATCGTTGGTTGCTCGTGTTCCCCATCTGCTTCAAGGTAGGCTTGTAATAATATTAACATATATTGCCTCTTTCAAATACTTATTTTACATGTATCCCCTGTCGGTCTTCTTGATTAAAGTAAAACTAATGAATAAAAATATATTGTTCGTTCATCCTACCTCTTCTTGTTTACCGCGTCTCGTTCACTCTGCTGCCACGCCGGCCGAAGAGTTCGACTTTTGAGAGCGTAAACTCTCTTCAATGGCGGCGTTTCCCTGCTTTTTAATTATTCCCATCACTGTCGACCTTTTGACTGCAGCGCCGACTGAAGTGCGAGGAAGATTAGGAAGGTGTGCTCCATTAATTGCCGCACGTTTCCGTCCGAATCCCAACTGCAGAGGTTGCTCGACGATGGCAGCTCGTAGCAGCAGCAAGTTCGCCGGAGCCGTGATCGTGAACTTACTCGTCACCTTCGGCAGCGTCCGGGCCGGAGATGGGGAGCTCCAGCTGCAACATCGTCTTGACGTACCTCCCGCGATGGATGTATGCTTCTACGTTCTAAGGTGCGAGCTAGTGACTTTGACTTCGATCTTGACCTTGACATTGACCTTGACCTTGACAGAGTCTGTCTCCAGATCTTCTCCGAGTACCTTAACAGCGACAGTCTCAGTGGGATCATCCCTCCAAGTTTAGGTCAGCTGTGTGAAATAGACGACCTAGAACTCTCCTTGAACTCACCTCGCCAACTTGTTGCCATATTTGGATGTATGTGATCCTACGTGTGTACCAGACGACTGGCTTTCCCCCTTCTGTTCTTGCTTTGGGGCGTGAGGAGCGAAATAAAGCTGTGAGAACAGGGGCGAAGAACTCAGTGCGCTCCATCGAGTCTCCAACAATTGATTTATTCTCCACTGACTTTGAATTGACTCAAGTCTTCTCCCACCACCAAAATCTTCAATTTAGTAATTTGGACGTCTGCTCTTAGTCATGCACTCTCGTACGGAATGTGCAGTCTGTCTGCTGACATAATGGGAAGCACGTCTTTAACATTATATATATATCCATCCCTTCTTCTTCTTGAATCAATCGCATCCGTATCCATGGCCGCAAAGCTCGTCTCAGGAGCAACGCTCGTCCTCTTACTCTTGAGCATCACCTGCCATCGTCTTCACACCGCGGAGGGATGCGGAAGGAACGAAAGACGAGCTCTCCTCGCCATCAAATCCGACATGTACGACCCCGGCGACTGGTTCTCTTCATGGACCGGCGATGACTGCTGCAGATGGAGAGGAGTCGCCTGCGACAACGCCAGCACCGGCGGTGGCCACGTGACGGAGCTCGACCTTCGTTACCCCTTCCCGGAGGACCGTGATGATATCGGAGCGAGCAAGGTAAATCCTTCTCTGATCGAGCTAAAGCATCTCAAGTACCTGGACTTAAGCATGAACGATTTTGATGGCGCAAGCATCCCCAGAACGATCGCTTCTCTTGTTCACCTGGAATACCTTAACCTATCCCACGCCATGTTTGCTGGATCCATCCCGCCTCAGCTGGGTAACCTCTCTGGCTTACGTTTTCTTGATCTTGGAGCCGTATTTGAATGGCCACTGTCGTTGCGTTGCGATGACCTTCGCTGGCTTTCCCGAATTCCCTCTCTAAAATACCTCGATATGAGCAAAGTGAATCTCTCTCGAGCCACGGATTGGTTTCACCAAATTAATTCCATCCCCACTCTTCAAGTATTGCGCTTAGGAGCAGCGGAACTCCCAAGCATTCCATCTCCTTTGCCCCCATTCAACCTGACATCCATCTCCAGGCTTCACCTCTCTGCTCATCATAACAGCTATCATGGCGATTCCTTATTGATGTGGTTATCAAATGGTAAGACTCTCGAGTATCTCTATCTTCCCCTTTGCTTCTCAAATCCCAGCATGGAGATGATACAGCTCGCGGTAGCAGTTCTTAGTAACTTGAAGGAACTGGATTTGTCAAGCAACAGCATCCATGGAGAAATATCTGAACTTCTTAGAAATGCTAGTAGGAGATTGGAACACTTGGACTTGAGCGATAACTCACTAAAAGGAGAACTTCCCACGATATTGGGCAATCTCACACAACTGCGATATTTAAACTTCTGGTCAAATATGATCAGTGGAGGAATTCCATCGAACGTAGGGAATCTTGTTGATCTGGAGTTCTTAGATTTGTCTGATAACCGTGTTTGTGGTAGGATACCAAGGAGCATGGGGAACCTCAAAAACTTGGTTTCCTTGGACATGTCAGATAATAAAATCTTCGGAGGGATACCACGGTCTTTCGGTGATCTCTATAAGTTGATGCAGCTAGACCTTTCCAATAACAATATCAGTGGACAATTACCAGAGGCACTTGGCAAGCTTAAGCACCTAGAGCTGTTAATTATATCATACAACCAATTAAGTGGGCTAATACCGAGGATGGTCGATCTATGCAATCTAAGCACACTTGATCTGTCCTACAATAATATTAGTGGAGATCTAACAAATCTACTTGATGGTCTGCTGTCTGGTTGTCCTCAAGGAGCACAAGTAGGGTACTTATATCTTCAGGGCAATAACCTGAGTGGCGAACTCCCTTCAATCCTTGGACATCTTTCTCAACTAGTGGAACTGGATCTCTCCGCAAACTCAATGCAAGGTGACATCACCGAAGCTCACTTCTCTAAACTAGCAAAGTTAGATAGACTGAATATATCTGACAATTTCATGAACATAATCCTACCGAATGATTGGCTTCCACCTTTCAGTGCCTCAACGATTGATATGAGCTTCTGCCATATGAGAGAAAAGCTTCCCAACTGGATTCGAACTCAGAGTCAATTAATGCAGCTTTATCTTTCCAGAGTGGGGTTATTAGGAGAACTTCCGATTTGGTTTACAGATTTCATTTCGGAAGGCCTTCTTGAAGAATTAGTATTGAGCTCGAATAATTTGAGCGGTCCGTTGCCTTCTGCTACCACAAGATTGATGGATCTCTCAAACAATTCATTCGTAGGACCTATTCCCTTTAGCTTTATGAATTCCATGGAAACTTCTGTTCTATCATTGTCATATAACCATATCAGTGGCAGTATTCCCTCCTCCTTTTGCAATCTTACTTCGCTGTATATTCTCGACCTATCCAGAAATCAGTTATCTGGAGAAATCCCTAGTTGTCATGGCTCACTTCCAACCTATCTGCAGTCTCTGCACTTGAATTCTAACAACCTTTCCGGGCGACTTCCTTCCTTCTTGGCTCATTGCACGGATTTAGCTATCCTTGACATTGGTGAAAACAAAATCTACGATGGCATACCAGCAGACCTCGGAAGAAATCTGTCCGCTTTGAAGGTTCTTCGTTTCAGCTCAAACTTACTACACGGGTTCATCCCTGTAAGCTTAGCAAATCTCACTTCTCTCCGGGTATTGGATCTTTCATTTAACCAGCTTCGTGGCAGCATCCCATCTTCGATTGGAAAACTCAGTTCCATGATTGAGATACCAAATGATACGACCTTCTCTCGGTACGGTGATTGCTACGTTTTTCGGGAATGCCATGTTGTTTCTCAGCAGCATGCCAATATCAAAGGAATTTACATGGAGACCGTCACACTGACTGCAAAAGGTTCAGCAAATGATTACACTACGGTACTCTACTTTTTGGCGGGCATAGATCTCTCAAATAATAATCTATCCGGCACAATACCGGAAGAGCTGACAGATCTCCGTGCATTGCGCTTCCTGAGTTTGTCCAAGAATCATTTGATAGGAAAGATTCCTAGAAACATTGGTGCTATGAAGCAACTGGAGTCCCTTGATCTATCGTTCAACGATCTCGAAGGAGAGATTCCTCCCAGCTTATCTGCGCTCCATTTCCTGAGCCACCTGAATCTGTCATACAATAACTTGTCGGGAAGAATCCCCACGGGTCGTCAGCTGTCAACGCTGAATGACCCATCAAGCTACGCCGGCAACAGACTTCTCTGTGGTTTCCCATTAGCGGAGTGCCCACGGAGCGATGGTCTGCCTCGCGAAGGGGAAGGGGAAGAGGAAGACGACGGAAGGCTCGAGAAGGTTCTGGAATTCGCTGCTGCTGCTCTGGGATTTGTGGTTGGATTCTGGGGTTGGGTCGGATACTTGATTCTGAAACAGAGAGCAAGGTTTGCACTCTTCCGAAGGGTCGACAGGACCTGCGACTGGGTCTACGTGCAGCTGGGAATAAGGTTTCCAAAGCTCAGCTCCATATGCAGATGAAGAGATGAGGATATACTTTGAACAACCACTGCTGCTGTTACTGTCGGTGTATGTGCCTGCACAAAGTAGATGGTTTGTATGTGTGTTTTAGTTTATCTGCGTTGGTATCTTCTGTTCTATGTGTGTGCATCTTTCCTGCATGCTATTCTGCAGGACAATATATTTATAGTTGGGCGATTTAAGTTGAATGCATATTGTTCACAACCCTCGTAAGCTTATTTTGCTTGAACGAAAAATGCACGCATGGAATAATAACAAGTATAATTTCCGCATCTACTAAACAGCTACATCTTTACGGTCAATCTTCCATTATATGCCGGTCAATTAATCATTCAGCTTATAAGTGGAGTGGATCGTCAAGTCCTCTGAAATGTGGTAATTGTCTACCCCACTACTAAACAAGTCAAGAGTTGGTCAATCAACTACATGTCTTTGTTGGCTATTAGCATTAGTGGTGCTTATGGACCGCAGCAAAGATTTGTATATATATATTATATAAATAAATCTTTAACTTATTACGAAATAGTAGAAGTGCTCTCTTTACTTCCGCACTTTGATTATTAACCCAATATGAACGCCCGTCAACTATGTCGCACCCTCAACATTCTTTGAGGGTGTGATAAGAAGCCTCCCACACAGCCCATAATATATATCTACACATTTGTACATATAATTAGATAAAACACGTTAAACACGTCAACGACGAGAATAAATGAAGACCTGGAATATTGAATGTTATCAACTCTCCCACCGTTAAACACGTCCAGAAGACACTCTCTCCTGTATATTAAGTATATCTGTCGGTCAAGTAGCATTATTAGTAGTCTCTTCCTGATTTTAACTTCCTCTCCCCGATAATGTGCAGTCTCTCTATCTATATATAGAGAACGGCAATTCATTGAGAGGTAAAGACCACCATATCCAACGATACGCCTTAATCTGAGCTTGTTTCGTACGCTTCTTTCTTCTGGAATCAGCACTCCATGGCTGCTGCTGAGCACGTCATGGGAGGACGAGTTCTCATGCCCTTACTTTTGAGCATCGCTGCTGCCGTCTCCTCGTGTCACGGGCATGGCCTTCCTCTCGAGGGTGCGGAGGGGTGCATAGAGTATGAAAGACGGGCTCTCCTCGTCATTAAATCCGACATGTATGATCCTGGCGGCTGGTTCTCTTCTTGGACCGGCGATGACTGCTGCAGCTGGAGAGGAGTCGCCTGCGATAATACAACCGATGGCCATGTCACGCAGCTCGACCTTCGCTACCCCTACGCAGATGACGATGGTTATATCCACAAGGGAGCTAGTAAGGTAAATCCTTCGCTGCTTGAGTTGAAGCATCTCAAGTACTTGGATTTGAGCATGAACAAATTTTCTGGTGCCGATATACCTGAAGCGATCGCTTCCCTTGTTCACTTGGAATATCTCAACCTATCCCTTGCTATGTTTGCTGGATCCATCCCTCCTCAACTGGGTAACCTCTCTAATCTAAGGTTTCTTGATCTTGGAGCTGTATTTTACGAGATGAGTTGTGATGACCTCCATTGGCTCACCCGAATTCCTTCTCTAAAATACCTTGATATGAGTTCTGTGGATCTCTCTCGAGCTGCAGATTGGCTTCACCAGATTAACTCCATCTCCACTCTTCAGGTGGTTCACTTAACGTATTCACTACTCCCATCACCTCCACCTCCTTTGCCCCCGTTTAACCTAACATCCATCACAAGGCTTGATTTCTCTGATTGTTATTACAACATCGATGATTACTTTTTCAGATGGCTATCTAACGGCAGCAGCCTTGAGTATCTTTATCTTGCCTCCTGCTTCTCAGATCCCAACATGGAGATCCTGCGAGTTGTCCTAGCAGCTCTGAGTAATTTGAAGGGATTGGCTTTGTCAAGCAATAACATCCGTGGAGAACTTTCTACAATTCTGAGGAATGCGAGTAGGAGGTTGGAGTACTTGAATTTGTTCCACAATTCATTAAAAGGAGATATTCCCGAAACGTTGGGTAATCTCACACGTCTGCAGCAATTAGACTTGTCGTCAAATGAGATTGGTGGAGCCATTCCATCAAATATGGGGAATCTTGTTGACTTGGAGTTCTTAGATCTGTCTTACAATAAAATTTCTGGAGGTATACCACGGTCCTTCAGTAATCTCTATAAATTGAAGCATTTGTTCCTCAACACTAACAGTATTAGTGGACGCTTACCAAGCATGGTTGGTCAATGCAACTTAAGCATATTACATCTCTCTGATAATAATATTGATGGTGAGGTAGCAAATCTTTTGGATAGCTTGCTGTCTAATTGTCCTCAAGGACCACAACTATCATCCTTAAATCTTCGCGACAATTATTTAAATGGAATAATTCCTTCGAGTCTTGGATATTTTTCTCAATTGGAAGAGCTGGATCTCTCTTCAAACTCACTGCAAGGTAATGTCATTGAATGTCACTTTATATAAAACTTATAGGTTTTTTATATTCGTAAGATGATTGAATTAATTGCAGGAGCAATACCGCAAGAATTCAGGTAGCTCAAAAACTTGAGGGAGTTGGATTTATCAGAAAACCAATTAAGTGGGCGAATACCAAGGATGCTTGGTCTATGCAATTTAAGTAGACTTGATTTATCTAATAACAGTATTGGTGGAGAGATAACAGATTTACTCCACGATTTGTCAAGTAATTGTCCTCAAGGAGCACAACTATCACTTTTAATTCTTCGTGGAAATAATTTGAGTGGGACAATCCCTTTAAGTCTTGGACATTTTTCTCAACTGGGGGAGCTGGATCTGTCTTCAAACTTGTTGGGTGGTAACATCACCGAAGCTCATTTTATTGAACTTGCAAACTTATATATTTTGAATATATCTTACAACTCCTTGCATGTGATCCTACGGAATGATTGGCATCCTCCTTTCGATGCCTCAACAATTGATATGAGCTTTTGTCATGTAAGTGGAAAGCTTCCTAATTGGATTCAAACTCAGAGTCAATTAACAGAACTTCATCTATCCGGAGTGGGACTCTCAGGAGATCTCCCGGATTGGTTTTCTAATTTCATTTCAAATGGTTCTCTTGGAGAGGTGGTCTTAAGCTCAAACAGATTTAGTGGCCTACTACCTTCTACTACCACAACAGCAATGGATCTCTCCAATAACTCATTTGTTGGGTCTATTCCTTATAGTCTTTTGACGGGAGCCATTGTTTTATCCTTGTCTTATAATCATATCAATGGCACCATCCCCGCTTCTTTTTGTAATGCTACTTCACTAGTAGTGCTCGACCTATCTCGAAATAACTTATACGGGGAAATCCCTAGTTGTCACGGCTCATTTGCAGCTCTTCTTAATTCTCTACACCTAAATGATAATAATCTTTCCGGGCCACTTCCTTCCTTCTTGGCACAATGCAACGATTTACTGACTTTTGATCTTGGTGAAAATAAATTTTATGGTGAAATACCGACATGGATAGGGAGAAACCTTTCTGCGTTGCGGGTTCTTCGTTTGAGGTCAAATGCACTGTATGGCGTCATCCCTGCAAATTTATCAAATCTCACTCGTATTCAAGTATTGGATCTTGCATTCAATGGACTTCATGGTAGCATCCCTTCTTCTTTTGGAAGTCTCAGTTCTATGATTAAGACACAAAATTATGCTAGTCTTTATAATGGTACTTTTAGTAATATGTCTCTGAGTAATAATTTATACGAAGAGAGCATCACAATAACAGCAAAAGGATCGACTGAAGAATACACCACAGTTCTCTCTCTTGTGACCAGCTTGGACCTCTCAAATAATAATTTATCGAGCGAAATTCCAGAAGAGCTCACAAATCTCCTTGGATTGCGCTTCCTAAGCTTGGCCAATAATCATTTGATAGGAAAGATTCCTAGAAACATTGGTGCTATGAAGCAACTGGAGTCCCTTGATCTATCGTTCAACGATCTCGATGGAGAGATTCCTCCCAACTTATCTGCTCTCAGTTTCCTGAGCCACTTGAATCTGTCGTACAATAACTTGTCGGGAAGAATCCCCACGGGTCCTCAGCTGTCGACACTGAATGACCCATCAATCTACGCCGACAACAGAGGCCTCTGTGGTATCCCATTAGCGGAGTGCCCATGGAGCGATGGTCTGCCTCCCGAAGGGGAAGAGGAAGACGACGTTATGCTCGAGAAGGTTCTGGAATTGGCTGCTACTGCTCTGGGCTTTGTGGTTGGATTCTGGGGTTGCGTTGGATACTTGATTCTGAAACAGAGAGCAAGGTTTGCACTCTTCCGAAGGGTCGACAGGACCTGTGACTGGGTCTACGTACAGCTGGGAATAAGGTTTCTAAAGCTCAACTCCATATGAAGATGAAGAGATGAGGATATACTTTGAACAACCACTGCTGCTGTTACTGTCACCGTATCTGCCTGTACACAGTTGATGATTTGTGTGTGTTTTAGTTGATCTGCGTTGGTATTTGTTGTTCTATGTGTGTGCATCTTTCATGCATGCTATTCTGACAATATATTAATACTTTGGATGCATATTGTTCACAACCATCTTAAGCTTATATTTTGCTTGAATGAAAAATGCGTGTATGGAATAATTTTTGAAATGAAAAATGCATGTTATGGTATTTTGAAATGGATTGGTCATGAGTGCATATCAAAAAAATTTATTTCTTTCCTTCAAAGAAAAGAAAAAAGACTAGGTAGTAGAATTCAAGTTTTGGCCCAAGAACTATCCCCAGCAGACCCAGACTTCATCTTATCATAATGTTACGATAAGCAGCCGTATTAACATATGCTGCTGGGTCGTATAAACAGCATGTCTCCCAATCATATCAATAATAAGGTAATGTTAAAATTTTGACTAAATATATCTAACATTATATTATATTACATTATATTTCACGGTTGTAAAATAACTTATGTATAGTGAAGCCATGTATTCGAAAAAATAAGTGGCTCATATGTCATAAATCCACATATAAATACTCCTACCCAATTTGTGAGAAGCATTGATCCGAGTGAATTGTCAGGCTTCATATGAATAAAATTCCCTTTTTATATTTCTTATTCAATCTTTTATTATCTTTATGATATTTTATTTATTCCTCTCCTACCGTGATTTTGTCTAATTCCTAATAATGGCATCAGAACCAGGTTGTTGCAGTTTTTTTTAATCACAGTTTTTGTTAATGGCGATAATGAAGTTTGAGATTGAAAAATTTGACCGAAGTATTAATTTTATACTTTGGCAAGTTAAGATGTAATCTATTTTGGCAGGAGAAGATCTTCACGAAACGATCTTAGAAGACACACCATCAGAACTTAAAGCTAAAGTGCATGCACTTGGTGTCATCCGTCTCTGTCTGTCAGATGAAGTTCTTCGAGAGGTATTGCAAGAAGACACACCAGCAAAGCTTTGGAAGAAATTGGAGCGTTTGTACAAAACAACAAGGCTCACAGCTAAATTAACTTTACAACAAAAGCTAATTCTTTTTAAAATGACAGAAGGTACTCCAATAGGAGACCACATCAATTCCTTCCAAGTAATTATTGAAGATCTGGAGAATATGGGTGTAAAGATTGAAGATGAATTTAAAGCCACGTGTCTATTATGTTCACTCTTGCATTCCTTCAAAAACTTCCAAGAAATGGTGCTATATGGGAATGATTCGATCACTCTTGAACAAGTGATCACTGCTCTTCATTCAAGGGAGCTCCTAAAATGTGAGCTCATGAAATGGTGCTATATGGGAATGATTCGATCACTCTTGAACAAGTGATCACTGCTCTTCATTCAAGGGAGCTCCTAAAATGTGAGCTCATGAAGAATTCAAGAAACAATCATGGTGAAGCTTTGACCTCAAAAGGAATGTCAATTGGTAAAATCAGCAATTTTGGATCTAGATCAACATCAAGATCTAGAGATGTAATTTGTCACTATTGCAAGAAAATTGGTCACATTAAAGCTGAATGCTTCAAATTGAAGAACAAGCATCGACATAAAAGAAGAGAGCATATCAATAAAATATTTGAAGCCTCCTATGCAGAACAGAAGAGTGAATTAGAGGATGTTCTGGTAGCTCATGTGAACCATTCAAGAAGTAAAGATGAATGGATCCTCGATTCAGGATGCTCTGTTCATATGACCTCGCACCGAATTTGGTTTTCTACCTATAACCCAACTACAAGTAGAAAAGTTCAGATGGGCAAGAACAACTCGTGCAAAGCGATCGGCGTCAGAACAATAAAAATTAAAATGCATGATAACTCTGTTAAATTATTATCTAATGTTTGACATGTTCCTGACTTACAACATAATTTAATCTCTTTGCCTACGCTTGGTGCACTTGGATATACTTTCACCGGACAAGGTGGAGTTTTGAAGGTCACTAGAGGAGCCCTAGTGATCATGAAGGCTTTGCAGAAAAATAAGTTATATGTCCTACAGGAAAAAACAGTGACAAGATCTACTGCTAGTCATGCTGAACCGAAGACATTTTGTTATTCAGCTTTTTTATCAACAAATGATAAAAAATTTAAGACCAGGTCAAAACGCATGTTGCAAAAGTGTTCTAAAAGGATTAAAGAGGACAAGGTATGGCGTCTCAAAATATGTAAAAAAGAAGTTCATGAAAATGTTATCTTTGATAAGCAGGAACTTCTAGAGAAGCGGGACTTGAAGGAGATGCGTATGATCATTGAAGAAAAGACACAAGAAGATCATAGTTCAGTCATGAAGATAGTTGAACTAGATCGGCTTATCCAATATATAAAAGCTAAATCACCTTTAGTAGAAGAGATCAGGAATACTTTCAGATATTGAGAATTTTTCTATTCAGGTGGAGTATCCGAGTATCGACTAAATATATCTAATATTATATTATATTACATTATATTTAATGGTTGTAAAATAACTTACTTATAGTGAAGCCACTTATTCGGAAAAATAAGTGGCTCATACGTCATAAATCTACTTATAAATACTCCTACCCAATTTGTGAGAAGCATTGATCCGAGTGAATTGTCAGGCTTCATGTGAATAAAATTTCCTTTTTATATTTCTTCTTCAATCTTTTATTATCTTTGTGATATTTTATGTATTCCTCTCCTACTGTGATTTTGTCTAATTCCTAACAGGTAATGATTATCCTTCTCCCTCTACATTCAAATGGCAAAAAGACAAAATGTTCTCTAAAGAATAAATTAAATTTTAAATCAAACTTGGAGTGATCCAAAAAAGGGTCATCCAATTATCCCTCCCTGTCCAAAAAGCTTGAGAGGGTTTGCTTCTCCAAACTATAAACATGCCAAAAAATGGTGTAGGAGCGTATGATACCAAAAACATCGAGAATAAGAATTAGTGAAATATATACAGTTGCTTTGACATCCAGCTTCAGCAGCCGTCGCTAAAAACCCGTGCCTGTGGCGACTCAGAAACAATGCTTGATCACCGATGTGCTTGACTTCGACCAAGAACTCTCCGTCCAGATCAGTGCGGAACATTTGAAACTTTCGTCTAGGTAAATCTAGGACGACCGCTAATATGTCTCCAAAAAATTCAGTAGATAGTAGCAATCGCGAGGGCGGATGGGCACCGGCGATCCCTCACCCAGCATTCTGAAATCGTGAGGAACAAACTGGAGCACCATCAGTCTGCCTGTTGGGGGGGGGGGGGGGGGGACAGACGTTAAGGAAATCCTCGCCCTCATATGAAGATATACGTGAAGCAGTAGGAGCACGGATCGTCAATGATCATCCAGCCAGACTCTCCTGGCCTCCAAGCGTACAAGTTGAGCATTCCAAAAAAGTGTTCAAGTAAGCGCAGTCAGGGTCTGTCGGTGGGGCTGACATGTATGCTAGGATAGTCTTCTCGGGGACGCCCGGGAGGTCGACGCATGCTCGGGAGAAGGGATTTAAGAGGAAGACGGATGCTTCATGGGAGAGGAGAAGCCAGCCGTGCCAGGAGCCGCAACAGAGGGTTGTGCGAGGTGAGAGGCCAAGGGGGAGGCGGAGGATGAACGACTGCTGCTTCTCTGCCGACCATAAGCGATAGCTGTCGTCGGTGAGCTTCAAGGTGCGCATCCATGGAGCCTTTCTGAGGGTTGGATCGAAGAGCGGTGCGGTGGCTCGCCAGGATTTGCACAGGCAGCTGAGACGCACGGCTTCGTCACGCTCAGGCGAGGCAGAATCATGGCGGTCTGTTGGTTTGAGGCTCCTGCGCTCGTCCTCCAGATTCAGATCATCATCATCATCCCCCCTTTGCTCTTCGTATTTCCTCTGTTCTCCACTGGCGTCATCGTCATCATCACTGGCCTAATTGGAGGGTGGGAGGGAAGCGGAAGCGGCGGTGGCCTGCCGGCGTCGACCGGGTTCGAAGAGGATGAACAATTGATCTAATAATAGAGGCAAAACGGGGCATATATGTATATATATTAAAGGAAATAAATAAATATAAATTAGGATGGAAAACGTACTTGCAAAGTAGATTTAGACTATCGCCAATAAGTTTATATAGATATATGTATACATATACATGTTCATATTTTAAATAAAATTGTTAATCTTCAACCATTTTTTTATTTTAAAAACCATTTCAATTATTTTATTTATTAAAGATGGTTAATATCATGATTTTAATTATATTAACAACATCATGATAAAAAATTAACTATTTATATAATAACAATCACATCTAGAGATAGACTTAACTAATTTAGAACTCAAATATTATTTACTTAATAACTATTTATGCTATTATAATTTCTTCAGGAAAATACAAAGATATTTCCCTCTTTCTATTCTTTTTAGAAAAAAGTATAGATAGTAAGTACTTTTTTAAAATTTAATGAAGATTGAACTCAAGACCTCATGATTAATATAACAAATATCTCCATATTTATCAAATAGACATAAACTTAGGAAAGATATTAAAAAAAAGAGGTAATACAAAAATTGCTTCAAGATTTCGAGTGTGTGAGGTAGTGCTAATAGACACTACAAGAATAACTAGATTGTACTTCAATTATAAAATCATATTGGAATTAGAGGAAAAATCTATTCAATCGAACACCACTAAAAATATCATAGAATCATGCACCCTGCGAGATGGTCATGTACCTCACATGCCTTGTCGGATCAATGCATGCCCCGCACCCCTTGTTGAACCATCAAGCGTGCCTTGTGCACTTTGCTGCATAATCTAGCATGCCTCATGTCTTGCCAGACAGATGGAAGTGCCTCGCGCTTCTACTATAATGTCTATATGCCATATATACACCATCAAGTGACTAGGAGCACCTGTCCACAAAGTGGATGCTCGTCTGATTAGAATAATTGAGTTTTATATTAGAGGTTGTGCGTTCAATAATTATTGAGTTCTAAAAAAAAGTGATTAGGAGCACCCTATAGGGCTCAGCCCACTTGTGTAGGATTTCTACACACCACACCACCTTCTACATGCATCCTGTGCACCTACACATCTGGGCATGCTTATCGGGTCGTGCTAGGCATGGCCCGTGTCAAGCTCCGACCCTACTGTCGAGCACTTAGCAACCGCCGTATGAGCCCAACGGACCCATACAAGGCATTTAGTGATACATACAGTCCATACACATCGTTTATGCAGCGGAATTTACAATTAAATTATCTAACTCAACATTTCCTACACAGTCCCGATAAACTTACTATAATTCTATGAAAAAGACATCGAGAAATAAAAATAGACCCGTCGACGGACTCATCTTCATCAAATCTCTCGGACAGTCATCTAACACACCTGCACACACGGAAAAAAGTGGTGTGCTCAACCTTGCGGCCTAGTGCGAAATTACGGCTCTACCGAATAAAGAAATCAAAGGCTAAGAGGAGTATTCTAGGATGTCTTTGGTTGTTAATCATCATTTTTCAATTGATTTGTGTAAATCAATTTATCAAAAGCAGTAAAACAACATAAATAAATTACCGATGTATAACTCGCTAGATTTTACCTACTTTGTATCTAGTGTCAATGTCAACCGTATGTCACCTACGTCATAATCATACTTTGAAGCTATAAAACTCGGACTGCCAGCCTATGTTTAGTGAATACCCTAGCTAAGAGTATCAGTAAGTCCATCAGTGCCTTTCTGTCTCTGTCTCTACCTATGCCCGCCGTACTGATGTTGGCGGAGAGGACGGGTGACCTAGTATCCCTCTCCATTGTTTCGCTAGTCGCCGACCATGCCTCCCCTAACGAAACCGTCGTGCCCTTACATCCTCCCCGGATTCCGTAGGGGCCACGACACCCATGTAGTACTACACGATGTCCATAGACAGGGTCGCCATATAACAATGTCATCGGCCACGGCTAGCCGGAATAACCACCCTAGGATCCGGACTACTCATCCGATCGTCTGCAGACGTCAAGGATGATAGCCGTGCGGTCTACGGATCCACTGTCCAAGGCGTCGCATGTGGAATCACCTTCCCAGTCCAATAGCAGTCGACGTCTATCGAGATTAGCGCACATCTGCACGATGGGCTGTGGCAACCTCGACTCCATCGATGCCACGTCCATGGTAGGGCTCATCCTTGCTAACCATCTCAGGACTATCACGAGCTCGCCTAAACGACACTCGTGCGGGTGAAGATTTCGGGTAAGGACTTGCTCCATATTTCCAGTCTAACCCGACCATGGAGTTTGTACAGTCTCTTACCCTACCAGCTCCCAGTATATAAGCTATGCATAACGTCGGGAGTGGTGCTCCCAGTATCTCCGCTATGCATCAACCTCGGGAGTGGTGCCTAACGGGACGTCACCGTTTGACCATCGTCGATACGCGACGGTCAACCGGGGCATATGGAAAAAAGGCCCATTTTTCTGTTTAAGTGGCGGTGACGTCGCCAAAAGTTCTAACATGTCGTTATCTACTATCTATGTCCGCATGGTAATTATTTAACACATAGCAAGGAAATCAATACAGCATGCAGGACACGGATTTAGAACATGTTAGATAAAATAAACTACACTAACATGCATACAAGTCAAATCTTATCAAGCATTATGTTTTATCATATTTAAGACATCCAAGAATTATTCCTAAGAAAACCCCAGCGGGAATTCCCTAGCTTGAATAAATCCTACCATCGGAGAACCAACGCACCTGACTTGGCGGTTTACTCCTCGGAACCAACTTAAGGTCTGCCTCGATCCACGTGCCGTCATTTATGCATTTTTTTTATATTTTCCAGTCAATTATTCAACGAATTTTAATTCTCAATCTAGAAATAATTTCTCAAATCTCTCTTCACCACTACTCTTAGAATGATCTCTAGAATCACCCCAATTTTTTTCCCAAGTTCGCCGGAAAATTTCTCCGGCAGTCGCCGAAAAGTTCACCAGAAAGTTCGTCGGAACCCTCGCCGGCGAAGTTCTTCGATCAGCACCAATATTGGTACCAATCGAAAGCTCTCTTCATGAGGATTCCAAAAATCATATTTGCCCCAATTTTTATAGCTCGTACGCGATCAATTTCACCGATTAAAATTTTGGGCGAAATCCTAAAGTTAGGGTTTT
Source organism: Thalia dealbata (assembly GCA_030544415.1). Classification (NCBI taxonomy): domain Eukaryota; kingdom Viridiplantae; phylum Streptophyta; class Magnoliopsida; order Zingiberales; family Marantaceae; genus Thalia; species Thalia dealbata. The sequence continues at coordinate 19,261,357 of CM060458.1, forward strand.
TAGCTCGCCGGCGGCCAATAGCCCTCAACTCCGGTACCAATAGATAGCTCTCGTCAAGAAGAATCCATAGGTACCAAGTTTGCAAGGTTTCACGACCGGAATGGTCGGTAATCGCCGGAGCAAGCTCCGGCGACGAAACTTTCGCCGTCGCCACCTCTCACATGATTTCTCCCTCATCTCTACACCAAATTTGAGCATCTTGGTATCAAAATGAAGAGGAGGTCGAGATCTACTTGTGGCTAAAATTTGGGAGCCTAATTCGTTGTAGTTTCACCGGAGCATCGTCGGGAAAATTAATCACCGTCGCCGCTGCAGAAGGAGAGAGAGAAAGAGGGAGGAGCTCGCGCGCGCTCGGTGGGAAAAATTATTATTATTATTATTATTTAAATTAGTTAATTAAAATCTTAAATCTAATTAAATCTTAAATGTCCAATTTACCAATCAAACGACGTCCAAATTACGATCCGTCTGCGTCGTTGGATTCCTTATCAAAAATACTACCTAATGGTATAATTTTCACATCAAAATCTTATACTTCAAAAATTCATATGATTTTACAATTAAGTCCTTTAAAGAATTTCTTTTACGATTAAACCCTTCAATTACTAAAATTACTCTATTGCCCTTATTCAAAAATCACGGGTCTCACAGCCCGTGCCAATCAGGTTGTGCCAGGCATGACACTATGTACACAACATATCGTGCTGGGCTACCTTTTGAAGCCTGCGTACCGTACCAAGTACAGCCCGACCATAGCTCATAACCTATTGTATGGGCATACTAGATATTGAAGGTAGGAAAAAGAATAATATCTCTTAAATAGAGAATGAAGAAACTCTTTTTTCAAGACTTCCCTAATGTGGGACTAAAAAACTCCTTTAATCTCTAACTTTTCATCTAGAATTCCAAGCCTTCAACATTTAAAATTAAATTTTTTCCATTCTATTAAAATTACCCCCACTAACATTTATTAATTATAATTTTACTAAAGGGTATTTTAGTCTTTTTATATATTATTTTTATTAAAATATTAATTAAAATTCATATAATTACTCCTTTATTTCTATTCTTAATTTTTATCATGGTTAATGAATTAGGACATAATATTAATAATGCACTTAAAGACATTATGATAATATTGTACAATTTATATTCAAATCAATATTGATATTATAGTTAGTTAATAAATAATAAATCTTAGTGTTTATAATATCTTAGATTAAAGATTTTCTAAATATGTTATCGTAACATCCTTCATTTAAAGATTTAAAAGTAATAATAAGTATAATATATACTGGAGAAAGAGTATAAAAAAAATATAAGTACAAAGAAATGTTCAAAAAGATAATTTTTCTTTTAAAAGTTAGTTTTTTTATTTTTATTAACTATCTAGCTTACAGATACTTCAATAAACTAAAATGAGAAGTTTTTTAGATAATCTAATTTTAGGAACAAATATTTTATAAAATGAGAGTAGATCGATCATATAGTTTAATTTTTTGTTAGTTTGAAGTGAATAGAGGTTTTATAAAGAATATTATATATTTTTAAAAATTTATATATTTTAATAAAATTAAAATTTATATATTTTAATAAAATTAAAATTTATATATTTCAATAAAATTAAAATTTATATATTTCAATAAAATTAAAATTTATATATTTCAATAAAATTAAAATTTATATATTTCAATAAAATTAAAATTTATATATTTCAATAAAATTAAAATTTATATATTTCAATAAAATTAAAATTTATATATTTCAATAAAATTAAAATTTATATATTTCAATAAAATTAAAATTTATATATTTCAATAAAATTAAAATTTATATATTTCAATAAAATTAAAATTTATATATTTCAATAAAATTAAAATTTATATATTTTAATAAAATTAAAATTTATATATTTTAATAAATTTAAAATTTATATATTTTAATAAAATATAAAAGTAATTAATATTTTTTAAAGTTTAATAAGTAGGTTTGGATGATTATTTTTAGTCTAACTTCTTAAAAAAAATTTAGTCCCACATTGCTCAGTTCTATTTGGGACACTCGCTCTCCGCTTTGTATAGGAGATTTCAAATGTTGTAACTTCTCTTGATCACTCTTCATGCTACAACTCACTCTCTAAATCACATTGCTCTTTACCTCTAAACGCTACTTATAAGTATGAGAGTGCGTTGTAGCATGAGTAGCATCAAGCGAATAAATCCTTTTTTATATGTTCCTCTTTATTTGTTTATATTGTTTGTGATATTTGTGGCTAATTCTCCCTGCTTTAATATGACCGATCTTCTTACGTTAGTGATAGATGGTATTTTTAGATCTTGACATTGATCTAGATTCAAAATTACTACTTCTACTGATTGTTCCTCCTCTTGAGGTCATAGCTTCACCAAAATTATGTCTTTAATTCTTTATGAAATTTTTATCCAAGAGTTCTTTGGCATGCAAAGTAGTTTTAACTTCATCAAGAGTAATCAAATCTTTACCATAAAGAATAGTTTCTTGAAATTTTTTATAAGACTAAGAAAGTGAGCATAACAGAGTCATGAATCGTTAGACAAGGAAAGATAGAGTAGGTCAAGAGTACTTTCATCGACATCAAGATCGGAAGGTACTTCTTCTAAGATCATTTTGTGCAATTTCTCCCTTGACAACATCGACTTCATCGTGACTTGTCAAGGTGCAAAGTTTACACTTCGATCAAGCCTTTCAATTTCAACCCATGTGCTTGCTATTAATCAAAAATTTCTGAAAACACAAACTTGGCTCTGCTGCTTCTAGTAGTTTAGAAAGATCGTAATTCAATCAGTTCAACTATAACCTCAAGAGTGAGGTTAGTTGATAGAAGCAACAATTTTGGATCTATATCAACATTAAGATCTAGAAATATCATCTATCTCTATCGTAAGAATATTAGTCATATCAAGGCTGAATATTTCAAACTCAAGAATAAGCATTCGCATGAAAGAAGAGAGAAAAATGTATTGAAAGATAGAAGTTCATAAAATTATTACCTTTGATTAGTAGAAATTTCTAGAGAAGCAAAACTCGAAGGAGTTGCTTATGACCGCTGAGAAAAATTAGCTCAAGTAGATTATAGTTCCACATCAAGAAGATGTCGTGTGGAACTTGATTGAATATTAAGCCACATGAGGCTATTCGGGGGAAAAGAACTATGTCAATTAGTTCTTCAATTCAGGCGGAGCATTAGAGCAGTATTAGATTATTAGATTGTTTACAGAGGTGAAAATTTGTTAGGTTTTTCGGTTAAGAATATAATAATTATGTATGACTTATATTTTCTACGCCTTCTTTGATGAGATGCCAACCATGATTCCATGGCCGTCAGAAGGGAATCTTTCACGAGGTGAGTTTTGTTGCTTTACTTACGTTTAGGACAAGGTTCAGTTATGATCTTGAGAAAAAAAATACCAAGCTTTGCTGCTTTACGTCAGTTTAGTACTGGGTTCAGTTAGGATCTTGTAAAAGATACCAATTACGAACTTGTATGAAATGATTCATTTCAACTTCAGATACATGGTTAATATTTCTGCGAAAAGAAGAAAACACTTGGTTAACCTGATATCTTCCGTAACTATACATTCTTAAGACAAATGTTTTGGGGAAGTTATAACTTAGGAACATGAAAACACATATGCTACAATATTCCTCCTAAAAAAAGCACTTAGCGTCTCATCGGCACAATTATGCCATCTCAGCCAATCACAGCACAGGGGCAGAAGTCAGAATTAATCAAATCAAAAGTTTGTAATCCTTGTGCTTGCTAGAAAGACTATTCGACTAATTAACTTTTAAAATTTGTGCATTCATCATTTGATGTGGATTCTTTCTCGTGTATTCATTCCCTGTTTAACAGGAGGACAAAATAAAACATCAAAGCATAAGGTCAATTGCCTGTGTTATTCTACTTGTGGGAGTAGTGCTCTTGGGTCTTCTTTTCTACTGTGGGTTGAAGTGGTTGAGAAGAGGTAAGAACCAAACAGTTTGTGTGGAAATGTGAAGATTGAAATGCTAATAATTTAGAGAACTAAACGTATCTTCACTCTTTCATAGGTGGTAGATAGCTGAAGCAAGATGATTTTAAGATTCTGGAAAATAGAGATTTAACTTATATGGAGTTTGCAATCGTACAAGTGGCTACAAATAACTTTTTCTGATGAAAACAAGCTTGGGAGAGGTGGATTTGAACCAGTTTATAAGGTACGACTGGCACTGACCTTTCACTTGCTTCAAGTCTCAACATATCTGACAAGCCTTTGACCGCATATTGTTCTCCCATGCAGAGAGAGCGCCCTACCATTTGATCTACGTTCCCATTTGATTCAATGTTTATTGAAAATATTCATGGAGTTATGTTTGATAATAATATAACTCCTGACTGCTAAATGATATAATGCCACACAACATGAAGTTACGCCACAGGCATTAAAGCAAAAATATAGAGAAACAAGTCCCTGACGACAATGAATACTGCAATTCTTCACTCAATTGAACAAGGATCAAACTCAACTCACTGGGAAGGAAGATAAATTAATCCAAGAAAACCAAGATCAACCCTTGCTATTCCTGTTTTTAAAGCTGAAAATTCTGAAGAAAATGGCCCTGCAGTGCACACATCCAATGAAGTTTGCATTAACAGTAAAGTCTTTTCTCGGATGGTTGTGGTGGACCGTTGATCAGACATAGAAGGAGAATTATATATCCTGCAAGCAGAAGATATATTTACAAAGGAAAATTTACGATGGCGGCCGTATCCGCTGCCCGTGGTTGTAAGGCCAACAACCCTGCATAAGAGTGAAACCATCAAATAATGTCTAAAAACATCTGACTTTTATGCTCATGAACTGAACTTTTGTTAGCAAGGTTCTTCGATAACAAAGCATACCATCCTCCACGAGGTGCATCTGATTAAGAGCTTGGATCCATAGGGTCTAACTCATCATCCTCAGAATAAGCTCGTTTTCTGTTATCCCTTTTAGTGCCTTTTCTGAGTGGAGGCTCCCTCGACCGGCATGCCCAACCAACCAGCAAGTAGTAGCACCATTAACAATTTCTACTTTCATGTGTGATGGTAGGTGCCTTCTTACATGGTAAAGTTCAAGAACCAGAAATTTAGGATATTTTTGTGGATTAGTCCATCCTCATTTGGGGAACTTCTCTAACCTGCAACATATTCTTCACGTACCTCACACGATGGATGTATGTTTGTACGTTCTAAGGTGCGAGGATCTTAACCTTGACCTTGACCTTGACCTTGAACTTGACCTTGACCTTGACAGAGCCTTTTTCCAATTTCCTGTTGAGTACCTTAACAGCGACAATCTCGGGGTATATATTTTTAAGTACAATACAATGGTTAATATATTTTGGAGCATACTGGGAGCAGCGAACACAGTGCCGTGCCTTGGTTTCCCCTTTTGTTCTTGCTTTGGGCATGAGGAGCGATAACTCACTAAAAGGAGAACTTCCCACGATATTGGGCAATCTCACACAACTGCGATGCTTAAACTTCTGGTCAAATATGATCAGTGGAGGAATTCCATCGAACGTAGGGAATCTTGTTGATCTGGAGTTCTTAGATTTGTCTGATAACCGTGTTTGTGGTAGGATACCACGGAGCATGGGGAACCTCAAAAACTTGGTTTCCTTGGACATGTCGGATAATAAAATCTTCGGAGGGATACCACGGTCTTTCGGTGATCTCTATAACTTGATGCAGCTAGACCTTTCCAATAACAATATCAGTGGACAATTACCAGAGGCACTTGGCAAGCTTAAGCACCTAGAGCTGTTAATTGTATCATACAACCAATTAAGTGGGCTAATACCGAGGATGGTCGATCTATGCAATCTAAGCACACTTGATCTGTCCTACAATAATATCAGTGGAGATCTAACAAATCTACTTGATGGTCTGCTGTCTGGTTGTCCTCAAGGAGCACAAGTAGGGTACTTATATCTTCAGGGCAATAACCTGAGTGGGGAACTCCCTTCAATCCTTGGACATCTTTCTCAACTAGTGGAGTTGGATCTCTCCTCAAACTCAATGCAAGGTGGAATCACCGAAGCTCACTTCACTAAACTAGCAAAGTTAGATAGACTGAATATATCTTACAATTCCATGAGCATAATCCTACCGAGTGATTGGCTTCCACCTTTCAGTGCCTCAACGATTGATATGAGCTTCTGCCGTATGAGAGAAGCTTCCCGACTGGATTCGAACTCAGAGTCAATTAATGCAGCTTTATCTTTCCAGAGTGGGGTTACTAGGAGAACTTCCGATTTGGTTTTCAGATTTCATTTCAGAAGGCCTTCTTGAAGAATTAGTCTTGAGCTCGAATAACTTGAGCGGTCCGTTGCCTTCAGCGGCCACAAGATTGATGGATCTCTCAAACAATTCATTCGTCGGACCGATTCCCTTTAGCTTTATGAATTCAACCGAAACTTCTATTCTATCCTTGTCATATAACCATATCAGTGGCGGTATTCCCTCCTCCTTCTGCAATCTTACTTCACTGTATATTCTCGACCTATCCAGAAATCAGTTGTCTGGAGAAATCCCTGGTTGCCATGGCTCACTTCCAACCTATCTGCAGTCTCTGCACTTGAATGATAACAACCTTTCCGGGCGACTTCCTTCCTTCTTGGCTCATTGTACGGATTTAGCTATCCTTGACATTGGCGAAAACAAAATCTACGGTGACATACCAGTAGACCTTGGAAGAAATCTGTCCGCTTTGAAGGTTCTTCGTTTCAGCTCAAACTTACTGCACGGCTTCATCCCTGTAAGTTTGTCAAATCTCACTTCTCTCCGGGTATTGGATCTTTCATTTAACCAGCTTCGTGGCAGCATCCCATCTTCGATTGGAAAACTCAGTTCCATGATTGAGATACCAAATGATACAACCTTCTCTCGGTACGGTGATTGCTACGTTTTTCGTGAATGCCATGTTGTTTCTCAGCAGTATGCCAATATCAAAGGTATTTACATGGAGACCGTCACACTGACTGCAAAAGGTTCAGCAAATGATTACACTACGGTACTCTACTTTTTGGCGGGCATAGATCTCTCAAATAATAATCTATCCGGCACAATACCGGAAGAGCTGACAGATCTCCGTGCATTGCGCTTCCTGAGTTTGTCCAAGAATCATTTGATAGGAAAGATTCCTAGAAACATTGGTGCTATGAAGCAACTGGAGTCCCTTGATCTATCGTTCAACGATCTCGAAGGAGAGATTCCTCCCAGCTTATCTGCGCTCCATTTCCTGAGCCACCTGAATCTGTCATACAATAACTTGTCGGGAAGAATCCCCACGGGTCGTCAGTTGTCGACGCTGAATGACCCATCAAGCTACGCCGGCAACAGACTTCTCTGTGGTTTCCCATTAGCGGAGCACGGAGCGATGGTCTGCCTCGCGAAGGGGAAGGGGAAGAGGAAGACGACTGAAGGCTCGAGAAGGTTCTGGAATTCGCTGCTGCTGCTCTGGGATTTGTGGTTGGATTCTGGGGTTGGGTCGGATACTTGATTCTGAAACAGAGAGCAAGGTTTGCACTCTTCCGAAGGGTCGACAGGACCTGCGACTGGGTCTACGTGCAGCTGGGAATAAGGTTTCCAAAGCTCAGCTCCATATGCAGATGAAGAGATGAGGATATACTTTGAACAACCACTGGTGCAGATGAAGAGATGAGGAGTTGGGCCTGCGCGCTGTCCGGCGTGGCCTCGGTGAATGCTTTGTGTGCTTACTCGTGCAGTCTCAGTGGGATGCATCTGCATGCCTCTCGCATGGAAGGGGCTCGAGTGTTCCCACGTGGCCCTCAATGCTATGCCTCCAGCTTGGCTCCTGGGTGCAACCCTCAAGCTTAGGTTGTGCCCACTCCTTGGGCTCAGACTTAAGTCTCGCCCATCAGGTGGTCCTGTAGCATGTTATGCCTAGATGCGTTGTTGTGCCTTAAGGCCCGGGATGCGCCCGGGGTGCTTCCCAAACTCAAGGGTGCGACAATAGATTTACGGAGAAAATAATTGACAGAGCACATACTCAAGAATTTGCTGTGATCTATGCAACTTATCTCTTTTAGATTTATCCTACAGTGATCTTTTTGGAGATGTAACGGATGTGATAAATAGTCTGTGTAATTGCATTGAAGGTTGCCTTCGTCAGCAATGATCTCAGTGGGATCATTGCTCTAAGTTTAGGTCAGCAGTTTGAAATAGAGATGAACCTGGACGTCTCCTTGAACTCGCTGCAAGGCGACATCAGTGAAGCCCATTTTCCAACCCCACCAATTTGCATCTACAATTCCCCTGTCAGCATTAGACCTCTCCAGTAACTCACTTCTGGGGCCAATTCAATTGAGTCTTGCAAAAGGTACTGTTAAGGAAACTGAGGATTTTACGAATATCATCCATCTATCGTACAATAACATGTAGAAGGAAATCAGTTTCAGATATTTGAAGATCCTCTCTATTTGTGGGCAATAAAGAACTCTGTTGTCTTCCATTGCTGAGTGTCCAGGTGATCCAACATCATCTCATCTCACGGAGGAGATGATGAAGAAATTAAGTACAGACAAGCTTGCAACAATACTAGAGTACATTTCGTTGTCATGGGATTTGTGGTTGCTTTTGAGTTTTTGTTGGCACCATAATTCTGCGACAATCATTTTTGTCGGCTATTAGTAGAAGTCTTACACCCATCCAATAATATATATACATTATATATATATATATATAATTTGATAAAAGATGGTGCATTTAATTAAAGCTATCAATTTTGAGAATAAATGAAGACCTGAAATATTGAATGCTATCAACTCTCCCACCGTTAAACACGTCAAAAGTCTCTCTCCCACTTTATATTACGTATATCTGTCGGTCAAGTAGCATTATTAGTAGTCTCTTCTTGATTTTAACTTCCGCTCCCTGCTAATCTGCAGTCTATATATACATACATACATAGAGGCAGTTAAGTGAGAGGTAAAGACCGCCATATCCAACGACCTGAGCTTCTTTCATACATTTCTTTCTTTTGTAATCAGCACTCCATGGCTGCTGCTGAGCACATCATGGAAGGGCGAGTTCTCATGCTCTTACTTTTGAGCATCGCTGCTGCCATCTCCTCCTGTCACGGGCATGGCCTTCCTCTCGAGGGTGAGAAGGGGTGCATAGAGAATGAAAGACGTGCTCTCCTCGCCATTAAATCCGACATGTATGACCCTGGCGACTGGTTCTCTTCTTGGACCGGCGATGATTGCTGCAGCTGGAGAGGAGTCGTCTGCGATAATACAACCAATGGCCATGTCACGCAGCTCGACCTTCGCTACCCCTACGCAGATGACGATGGTTATATCCACAAGGGAGCTAGTAAGGTAAATCCTTCGCTGCTTGAGTTGAAGCATCTCAAGTACTTGGATTTGAGCATGAACAACTTTTCTGGTGCCGATATACCTGAAGCGATCGCTTCCCTTGTTCACTTGGAATATCTCAACCTATCCCTTGCTATGTTTGCTGGATCCATCCCTCCTGAACTGGGGAACCTCTCTAATCTAGGGTTTCTTGATCTTCGAGCTGTATCTGGCCAGCAATGGTTGATGAGTTGTGATGACCTCCATTGGCTCACCCGAATTCCTTCTCTAAAATACCTTGATATGAGCTCTGTGAATCTCTCTCGAGCTACAGATTGGCTTCACCAGATTAACTCCATCTCCACTATTCAGGTGGTGCACTTAACGTATTCAAAACTCCCATCACCTCCAGCTCCTTTGCCCCCGTTTAACCTAACATCCATCACAGTTCTTGACCTTGATGATTCTGTTCGCAACTTCGATGATTACTTTTTGAGATGGCTATCTAATGGCAGCAGCCTTGAGTATCTTTATCTTGGCTACTGCTTCTCAAGTACCAACGTGGAGACCCTGCGAGTTGTCCTAGCAGCTCTGACTAATTTGAAGGGATTGGATTTGTCAGACAATAACATCCGTGGAGAACTTTCTAGAATTCTGAGGAATGCGAGTAGGAGGTTGGAGTACTTGAACTTGGCCTATAATTCATTAAAAGGAGATATTCCCCAAACGTTGGGTAATCTCACATCGTCTGCAGCAATTAGACTTGTCGTCAAATGAGATTGGTGGAGCCATTCCATCAAATATGGGGAATCTTGTTGACTTGGAGTTCTTAGATCTGTCTTACAATAAACTTTCTGGAGGTATACCACGGTCCTTCAGTAATCTCTATAAATTGAAGCAGTTGTTACTTCAACATAACAATAACAATATTGGTGGACACTTACCAAGCATGGCTGGTCCATGCAATTTAAGCATATTAGATCTATCTAATAATAATATTGATGGTGAGGTAGCAAATCTATTCGATAGCTTGCTGTCTAATTGTCCTCAAGGAGCGCAACTATCAACTTTAGATCTTAGTGGTAATAATTTAAGTGGAACAATCCATTCAAGTCTTGGACATTTATCTCAACTGGAGACGCTGGATCTCTCTTCAAACTCACTTCAAGGTAACATCATCGAAGCTCACTCTATGTAAAACTTATAGGTTTTTTATACTTATAAGATGATTGAATTAATTACAGGAGTGAAGCCACAAGCATTCAGGGAGCTCAACAACTTGAATTGGTTGGATTTATCGGGAAACCAATTAAGTGGGCAAATAACAAGGATACTTGGTCTATGCAATTTAAGTAGACTTGATTTGTCCTACAATAATATTGGTGGAGGGCTAACAGATTTGCTTCATGATTTGTCATTTAATTGTCATCAAGGACCACAGCTGTCATTGTTAAATCTTCACAATAGTAATTTGAGTGGATTAATTCCTTCAAGTCTTGAATATTTTTTTCAACTGGAGGAGCTGGATCTCTCTTCAAACTCACTGCAAGGTAACGTCATCGAAGCTCACTCTATGTAAAACTTATAGGTTTTTTATACTTATAAGATGATTGAATTAATTACAGGAGTGAAGCCACAAGCATTCAGGGAGCTCAACGACCTGACGGTGTTGGATTTATCCAAAAACCAATTAAGCGGGCGAATACCAAGGATGCTTGGTCTATGCAATTTAAATATACTTGACTTGTCCTATAATAGTATTGGCGGAGAGCTAACAGATTTACTCCATGATTTGTCATTTAATTGTCCTCAAGGAGCACAACTATCAACTCTAAATCTTTATGGTAATAATTTGAGTGGGACAATCCCTTCAAGTCTTGGACATTTTTCTCAACTGGTGGAGCTGGATCTGTCTTCAAACTTGTTGGGAGGTAACATCACCGAAGCTCATTTTATTAAACTAGCAAACTTAGATATTTTGAATATATCGTACAACTCCTTGGATGTGATCCTACCCAACGATTGGCATCCTCCTTTCAATGCCTCAACAATTGATATGAGCTTTTGTCATGTAACTGGAGAGCTTCCTGATTGGATTCAAAGTCAGACTCAATTAGGACAGCTTCATCTATCCGGAGTGGGACTCTCAGGAGATCTCCCGGATTGGTTTTCTAATTTCATTTCAAATGGTTCTCTTAGAGAGGTGGTCTTAAGCTTCAACAGATTAAGTGGTCGACTACCTTTTACTACCATAAGAGCAATGGATCTCTCCAATAACTCATTTGTTGGACCTATTCCTTCTAGTTTTTTTCATTCGACAGAAGCCATTTTTTTATCCTTGTCTCATAATAATATCAATGGCAACATCCCCTCTTCTTTTTGCAATGCTACTTTACTAGAAGTGCTCGACCTATCTCAAAATCACTTGTACGGGGAAATCCCTAGTTGTCATGGCTCATCTCCAACTGCTCTTAAATCTCTACACCTGAATGATAATAATCTTTATGGGCCACTTCCTTCCTTCTTGGCACAATGCAATGATTTAGTGACTCTTGATCTCGGTGAAAATAAATTTTATGGTGAAATACCAACATGGATAGGGAGAAACCTTTCTGCGTTGCGGGTTCTTCGTTTGAGGTCAAATAGACTCCATGGCATCATTCCAGCAAATTTATCAAATCTCACTCTTATTCAAGTATTGGATCTTGCATTCAATGGACTTGATGGTAGTATCCCTTCTTCCTTTGGAAGTCTCAGTTCTATGATTAAGATACAAAATAATGCTTCATTCAACATACTTCAGGACTACGATTATCATCATAGAAGATATTGTGACTCTATCCACTTCTGTCCGGGTCGTTATGATTTGCGTAATAATCTTTACGAAGAGAGCATCACGATAACAGCAAAAGGATCGACTGAAGACTACACCACAATTCTCTCTCTTGTGACCAGCATGGACCTCTCAAATAATAATTTATCAAGTGAAATTCCAGAAGAACTCACAAATCTCCTTGGATTGCACTTCCTAAGCTTGGCCAATAATCATTTGACAGGAAAGATTCCTAGAAACATGGGTGCTATGAAGCAACTGGAGTCCCTTGATCTGTCGTTCAACGATCTCGAAGGAGAGATTCCTCCCAGCTTATCTGCTCTCAATTACCTGGAGCACTTGAATCTGTCATACAATAACTTGTCGGGAAGAATCCCCACGGGTCCTCAGCTGTCGACGCAGAATGACCCATCAAGCTACGCCGGCAACAGACTTCTCTGTGGTTTCCCGTTAGCGGAGTGCCCACAGAGCGATGGTCTGCCTCGCGAAGGGGAAGGGGAAGAGGAAGACGACGGAAGGCTCGAGAAGGTTCTGGAATTCGCTGCTGCTGCTCTGGGATTTGTGGTTGGATTCTGGGGTTGGGTCGGATACTTGATTCTGAAACAGAGAGCAAGGTTTGCACTCTTCCGAAGGGTCGACAGGACCTGCGACTGGGTCTACGTGCAGCTGGGAATAAGGTTTCTAAAGCTCAACTCCATATGCAGATGAAGAGATGAGGATATACTTTGAACAACCACTGCTGCTGTTACTGTCGCCGTATCTGCCTGTACACAGTTGATGATTTGTGTGTGTTTCAGTCGATCTGCGTTGGTATCTGTTGTTTCTATGTGTCTGCATCTTTCCTGCATGCTATTCTGACAATATATTTATACTTTGGATGCACACTGTTCACAACCATCTTAAGCTTATTTTAAATGTGTGTATGGAATAATTTTTGAAATGAAAAATGCATGTTATGGTATTTTGAAATGGATCGGTCATGAGTGCATATCGAAAAAAAATTATTTCTTTCCTTCAAATAAAAAGAAAAAAGACTTGGTAGACTTCTTGTCCAATTTGATCTGCCGTATTAAAATATGCTGCTGGGTCGTATAAGCAGCATGTCTCCCAATCATATCAATAATAAGGTAATGAGTGTCATTCTCTCTCTACATTCATATGGCAAAAAGACAAAATGTTCTCAAAAGAATGAACTAAATTATAAATCAAACTTGGAGTGATCAAAAAAGTGTCATCCAATTCTCCCTCCCTGTGCAAAAAGCTTGTGAAGGTTTGCTTATCCAAACTGTGAACATGCCAAAAAATGGTGTAGGACGTATGATACCAAAAACATCGACGATAGCAATTAGTGAAATATATACAGTTGCTTTGACATCCAGCTTCAGCAGCCGTCACCAAAAACCCGTGCCTGCGGCGATGTCCTTGACTTCGACCCAGAACTCTCCGTCCAGATTAGTGGGGAACATTTGAAACCTTTGGCTAGGTAAATCTAGAACAACCAATAATATATCTCCAAAAAATTCAACTAGAGAGTAATAATCGCGATGGCCTATGGGCATCGGCTATCCCTCAATCAGTATTCTGAAATGGTGAGGAAAAAACTGGAGCACCATCAGTCTGCCGGTGCGGGGGCAGACATTAACGAATGAGCAGGGATCGTCCATGATCATCAGACTCTCCTGGCCTCCAAGCGTACAACTTGAGCAGTCCAAAAAAGTGCGCAAGTAAGACGCAGTCAGGGTCTGTGGGTGGGGCTGACATGTATGCTAGCATATAAGATTTGCTCCTTTTTTTTATTAAAGATGGTTAATATCATAAGAAGAAATATTTTATTTTAATTATAATAACAACGTGATGATAAAAAGAATACTCACTTAAGTTTTGTTTACAAGTATATACCCTATAATAACTAACAACTACTTATACTTATTTCCATATTTATATATATACAATGACAAATGTCTCAATATTTATCAAATCAAGGACATAATTAATATGCACATCTCTTCTAATTCGAGTAAGCAGGGATTATTATGATTTTAATACTAATCAAATTATAAAAAGAAAAGGTTATGTAAAGATTGTTTTCAAATTTCACTATAAGCTTAACTCTACTGTTTTTAGATTACAGAATCTAAAATTGAAGCAAGATGACAAAGAATATTGGAATTAGAGGAAAAATCTATTTAATCTAATTCTACTAAAAATTATCAAACTATGCACCAAAATCTCATGCACTTTAAGAGACGATCATGTATGTGAGCTATATATACACTATCAAGTGACTAGGAGCACTCGTACACAAAGCATAGATTCTTTTGATTAAAATAATTAAGTTCTATATTGGATATTATAGGTTTAAGAATTCTAAAAAAAAATGACCCGGAGCATCCTATACTAAATTGGATGTGAGTTTTGCTTTTGCTCATTAACCTCAAGTTGATTTGATTTAAATTTTAGGTTGATTTGGGTTGCACTAATGATTTAGATTTGGGTGGGGCTCAAGGTGCTTATGCTGACCCGGATTTCTACACACCTAATTGCCTTTTACATGCACATACGCACCTTGGCATGCTCGCCCTAGACAAATATTTTTGCACTCATCTCACACAGAAGGAGGCCTAGATGTTGTATTATGTGACATCCTCTTGAATCTGCACTTATCTCACACGGAAGGAGGCCTACGTGTTGTATTATATGACATCGTCTTGAATCCCTGCACTCTACTGCTGGATCCTCATTGTGTTCCTCATATCTCATACTATTACCCCCATTTCTCGGGTTGAGTCTTTGTACTTGAACCTCATATCCTTCACACTATTCTCGATTTGCCACCCATGTCGTGTCCTGGTGGTATTAAGCCATTTCGAGCAATTGAGTGGGGGTCATTGAAGTTGATAAGAGGCAAATACGTCAAATATTCTACCACAACCACATTGTAAAAAAAGGATATGTGTAATATTATCAGGATCGTCTTTGCAAACCGAACATGGTGGTGTCAGCTTGTGGAGACAACGTGCAAATAAAGCTACCTGTTGGGACTTGGGAGGCGCCCTCATCAGAATGGCGGAGAAGGAGAGCAGGGCGACGAATAGAAGAAGATGACTAAATATAAATAGCAGATGGCGGCCCGATTCCGGCCTCCGGGTTTAATCGGGCCAGCCTCAATTCAATACCACCTAAAAAAAGAAGGTCAAATTTATTTATTACCCTTTCATTTTTTTTTTAAGTACAATATTATTATTCATGGCCTTCAAATGAGGTTGATTTATTACCCCCTTTTCTTTTACTTGGTGAGGCGTCAAAATTAACTTTTAAATTATATTTAAATCAATTTGAATTTTTCGAAGTTACTCGAAAACCGACACTGAGATGAAGCGATAAAAATAACCGCGACGCTCCTTGGCGTCGTCATATGTAACGAGCGGAGAGTTTTATCCCTTCGCCTCCCGCCTTCATTCGCCGACAACCAGACCAACTCCAATTCGCCATGGATTGGGAGGTCCGACGCGCAGAAGAAGCCACTCCGCGATTCGTATGCACCGGTGACGGCGGCGATTAGGGTTAGCGGATAGCAGCAGACCGAGGTTCGTCTCCTTGATTCCTCCCCCTTCGTTTCTCCGGGAGGTCAATGGCGTCCGCGAACGGATGCCCCTTCCGCGCGTCGCCAGATGTCGGCGGATCCTTCACCTCGCTCCTTCTCCTTCCGCACGACCAGGTTGTGGACCTCCTCCACCGAGAGCCCGATCTCGCTGCCACCGCTGCTGTCTCCAGCGGGATTTCGATCTCTCTTAAAGAGGATTCTCCTGAGGCATCGACCCGCGAACTTAGACTGAAGGAGGAGGGGCCGGACTCGGAGGATCTTCCTTCGATCTCTCAACGGCCCGCGAAGAGAAAAGAAGGGGACAGGAGCGAGGACATGGCTCCGAATATGAAGAGAAAGAAGAGCGCACACGGGGATAGTGCGGGTGGTGAGAAGCTCCCTTACGTCCATGTCCGCGCTCGCAGAGGCCAAGCCACTGATAGCCACAGCTTAGCGGAGAGGGTAATTTGTGAATTGATCGATTTTATGTTATTCTTCGCCTCTCTTTTGACGATACTAAGTATCTTATTGTCTTTAATCTTAGGCAAGGAGGGAAAAGATCAATGCCAGGATGAAGGTTCTCCGAGAACTGGTCCCTGGATGCAGCAAGGTAAATGTGCTATCGCTCGATACTCGAATGTATTTGCCACATTGTTGAGAACACCTCTGCAAAATGGTAGAACTTTGTAGTCTATTTTGGTTTCCAGATTCTAATTCAATAAGTGGTAATTGATGAGCTTTTGTTTCATGTTAGAATGATGAGCTTTTGTTGCATGTTAGAATGGATATAGTGGTGTTATTATCACAGGAATCGTTGGAATCTTTTCAGTTTCATGTACCCTGCTTTTTGTAATGAAATATTGACTTATTCTGTAAGTTATAATGCCTGCACTTAAATTAGAAATTACAAATCCTTTTAGTATAGTTTCCGAGGGAAAAGATAGTAAGTGCTGGGGCTTTTATGTGGCCTTTTGAGAACAATTAGAAAGATTTCTCCTTTTGTTGATCAGAGCTCATGGATAGACAGCTATACAGCACCCACTTCTTCCTGATGATAATCAATAACACTATTCATGAGGTTCATTTAGGAAACTTATTATTTGGAGAAATCCGAATAGCCTATTGTTTGGCTGATACGCAGTTCAGGATAAGAACTCTGCTTGGCATCACTTGATGATGGTCATCAATGAGGTCTAGTATTCATCGCCCTTTTGTCAGATTAATTTATAAAATTAGATCTGCTTATCCGGGTTCATGACCACCTGTATGACCGCCTGCTAATTAGTTCCTTAGATTGCTTGTGAAAAGCTCTCTTGGTAATTACAAAAGCTGATCAATACCCCATGATCCTCATTACGTTTAGCTGCACAGCTTTTACCAAATCTCAAAGAAATGGAAGTGAGTCTGAGAAATATACGAACATTAATAATATATCTTATTCAAAGATATTTGAATTGGGTTTTATATACTTGTTTCAATTGCGGACGTGATGCAGATATTAGGTACCACTTCTCTGCTGGATGAAATTATCAATCATGTACAATCTCTCCAACGTATGATTGAGGTATGTGACTTGATCCATCAATAATTTGGCAACTTCTTCACTGTATATCTGCATTGTGTTTGTGAATTGCGAATAATGTTTCATGTCACAAGAGCTGTATCCCATTAGTTTTCTCCAGTTGGACATGCACAACAAGGAAATGTGGGTCAATTGTGTTGAGCATGATAGATGAATTGCACAAACCCCATTTATGGAAATCCAGCTAAGGAGAAGGAAGATTGAACAAATCAATAAAGGCTTGTTGTAGTTTACACTGACAAAATTGGTAAATGCAACTCTGATAAGTACATGTAGGTGAGATAATTCAAAGAAAGGAATTACGACAGATGGTAAGATAAATTGTCTTAGTTATATGGGGATAGACTACAACTTTTCACTAATGTATTATGAGTCAGCTATCACGCAGGATTCCTTGTAGAAGCACATCAGGCAGACCTTGGTTAAATTACTATCTGACATATTTATTCACTATGTTTTGTCAGTTACTGTCAATGAGATTAGCAGCAGTGAACCCAAGGATCAGCTTTACCGGCTATGATCACTTTTCTTCAGTGGATGTAATGCCTTCCTCCTTTCCTCTTATTCCTTAACCAATGCTTTTCAGCTGCCAAAATCTGCGTGATGCTTTAAAGTCATGATGTAGCACGACATGTCATTGAATTTATTAATTGTGAGACAACTTTTGTCCGTTCGTTGTTACTATTAATGGCCTTCCCTGTTTAGAAAACTATATAAGATGTCAGTGTTTTCAAGCCGAATACCAACCAAGTGATATACTTATCTATTTTGATATTCTTACACCATATCGTCAATTAAAATGTTTGCTGTCTGAAGGGTGGTATACTTTCGGAAATGCAAACTCATTATGTATAACATGAAGTAGTCCATGGTGCAGACATCAGATGGAGAAAGTAGGCAAGCACTGCAGCGCATCTGGCACATTGATTCGGGGAACCCTCAACAAGTATCAGGCGTTTCAGAAAAGGAGGAAACCTACTCCCATTCTTTAGTCTCTCATGGAAACTCACTCTTCCAGTTCCATCAATTTACTTCAGGTAATTTTCATTGTCATCTCTCGTTTCAGCTATTATACGTCTCATCTGAAGCTCAACGATTGTGGTACGGTAAAAATGGTATAGTTATACCTATAGAATTGGTCTATGTTCAAAGATCTAGTGTTTTAATGTATCCTGATTGCTGTCCGGTCCCAATTTTGGTTAGCGTTGTCGTGCAAACATCTATAAATGATTGCGCAAGGATAATAAGGACCTTCCTGTTCCAATTGGTCTACAGAGGATCCCACTTAATTAATATGCTCTTTTGAGCTCAACTTGACTATTAGCTCTTTTATTTCCTACTGGCTCGGGCATTCAAGATGGTTGTTGTCACTTTATCTCTAAGTGTACAGAAATTAAATTATTGATGTCAGAATTAGCTAATTCCTTTTAAGATCTGTCCCTTCTTCCAGTTCCATTAACCAAAGGGTAGCTGGGCTTAGGCTTGGGATCGTAACCTACATACCATTGGCCATGATGACAGCTGGAGCACATTAGGCTCGATTTAAACTTTCACCTTAAGCAAGACAGCCTTACTGTTCTAGTCAGGTTCTTAGCTATCCGATTCAGACCCTTGATGTAATTCTGTCTGTGTCCTTTGGTCCACAACTTTGGACCATTCTAGGTGACTTTACTTTGTCAGATAACTCTGTCTTAGTTTATGTTGAGATGGGGTCGTCAAATGAGCGACGACCATAATTCCAATAATGCATTGATGCTTTCCACAGTAACCCAGGACTAGCTCGCAATAGATTATTTTACCTGGTAAAAAACTTTCTCTGTATCAAGATCTGGAAGTCCAGACATACATATTGCCTTAGGTTGCAATGAGTTGATGATGAAGCTACATAGTGAAAGTGCAGGATCGAACTAGTTTTAATTTGACAGGTGTAACTAGAAACTACGTTCCGTTGTATGATCAAATTTTATTATTTTTGAACAGTGAAGCAGCACACCGACCACCAAAAGACAGAACTCTGAGACCGAGGGTGGCATCGCACATTTAGTGGCAGCGTAATGATATTCAAATGACAGCAATAAATTGCTCAAGGCCGAGTGGCGGGGAGTTGGAAAAGACATTTAAACTATTTATGTGTACCAGTTCCCATGATTGCATGTCTAGTACTTGTCACCTTGGCTTCTTCTTTTCTTTTTACTCTATGTTGGCAGCATTTTATGTAGAAGACTAATGGAAACCAGGCAGTCAATTGGTGCTTTCTTAGGGCTTGCTTGTGAACCATGCTAGGGTTATGAGCGTGACTCTGAATCCTAGTCTTCTTTGAAAGCTCCAATCATCATCATAACATTTGTCTGCCATGCTTATGCATGACAGGCTTCACTAGCTCCTAGTCTCTTTACCATTTTCCAAAATTTTAACTGTGATGCCGACATAATAAAGCACATTTCCCCTGAAATAATTTGCCGCTGGAATTGTACAGTTCGGTAGAGCATGATGCTGACATTATTTCTTGGGAAACAAAGTATTGTTCCAAATGAACTTAATTACAGATTCATTTTGATTCAATAAAGTTTAGTGGCGATTTGACAAGGTACATGTGGCTTCTACTATAAGCAGAGAGTACACGCTTAAAGACCTCTGCCTACCGGTCCTCGTTTGATAAAAGGTACGTCGTTTAGTTAATGAGCATTTTCTTTATTTTAAAAAAAATCCAAATAAACTTACCTTTTTTTACTATGGAAAATTCCATAGTAGAAAAAGTAACCGATCACACTTGACAAATTATTTGACATCCCAAGTGCCTCCAAATTTCACCTTTTGATTTTCCATGTCATACGGCAAACACAAAATAATATTACGCTTATGCAGTGCTCCATATCTTAGCATGGATTTCAGGCTATCAAAGCTAGCAAATTTGAGGCAAAAATAGATGGATGACTAAGTGGCAGATTTCATATCAAAAATGCTTCCCCCAGATGGGATACTTCACACACTCCGGAACCTGCTGTGCTGATATATACTAGCAGATCCACGAACTTCATTACAGTTTTCCATGATGATTCGTTTAGCACAAAAGTAGATGTCTCTGTCATGAACTGGCAAAAAAACCTCATGTGCTTTCAGCCAGAAAAAATTATTACAAAACAATAATTGTTCTGAACTTGGGAACTGCTAGAATACTTGCTGGTAAGTTTCTGATTTGACCTGTTTAGCCACCTCTGTTATTTCAGTGGTTACCACAGTAGGACTGTTGGCAAGAAACAAATATACCGCTCTGGAATATCACACAAATACAAGAAGAAGCTTTGGAAAACCTACATGTCTGAATCAAATCCAATGTTCCAGAACCCTTCAGGTGTCAATGGAGGGGCACACCTGTAGCGATGCCTTGACACAGCATCATGATGCTCACAGCGCCTGTTCATTTGGTTTGGATTACTGTCACCACCTGGAAGAACTGCATCATAGAACTTCTTGCATTGCTGGCATTCAACTCCTTTAAGATTCTCTCTCTCAGCTTTCTTCCTCACGGGCTCTACGTATTTAAAACCCTTGTTTGCTGGACCTATAATCGAGATCCCCCGCTGTTCTGGAATGGTTTTGTCGTTCATGTCCTGTGTTTCATCATCAGAGATGACAAAATCCACATCTTCGGAAGGAACTGCAATATCTTGAGCTTCTTGGCAGGGGTACTTGTTTAAGTTTCTCACAATCTCCATAGGAGTGTCAAGAAAGTCATCATGTGGATCACAACCATGAGTCTCCTGAGCTCGGGTTTCTCTCCAAGTCGAACTAGCTTTCTTCACACCAGCTGATGACTCTGATTTGACAGCAGCAGCAGTATGCTTTGTTAGACTGAGTCTTGAAGAGGACGATCGAGTTCCCACATTGTTCACAGCCTGAAGATCTTGATGGACTTCATGACTTTTATTAAAACAATTTTCCATTTTCAATTCATCTGCTTGAGAAGCAATGTGGGTGATCTCTTCGTCATCTTTTTCTACAGACTCTGCATGAAAAGCAATTGGACACCTTATACTATTAACATAAAAGACCAAGTCAATTAAGTTCTAAAAGAAAAAAATTCAGATTCATCCAGCACTGGTCATACTTAATACTTAAAAACTGAAAGAATTATAACGATTTCTATATTGAATAAGATTAGTGTTTCTCTGAAACTTTATGGGAGAGAGTTTAACCTTGTAGGCCTCTCTTTTTTGGATGAGACTTCTGCAAATTCTTAGCCTCCTGCACCCTCTTCATGTGATGCTCCCTTCCTGTGTTTTCCTCCATCTTCCTGAGTAAGTAAAGGTATTGTGACTTCAGTTGCCTGAATTTTTCAATCCAAACCTCTGTTTTAGCTTTCTCCATTGATATCTGTTGTTCATTCGATTGAACCACTTCCACTAATCCTTTCACTAACCCCTTTTGTTCATTCAATTGACTATCTTTCTGCTCAAGCTGTATTCTGAGCTCAGAAACCATTTTTTCATTCCTCTTCAAGCTTTCAACTTTATACACAAGTGATTCCTTCTCTAAATCTTCTTTTATTGCTAACTCTTCAACGCTGAGCAACGACGACTTATTTTCCTCGGATGAACTGCACAATCGCTGGATTTCTAGCCTTTCAGCGCGGAGCACTTCTATGTCCTTCAAGAAGGCGCATTCTTTTTCCTTCCATTCATCCTTTGCAGCTTTCCTGGCATTAGCAAGCTTTCTCTGTAAACTCTTCGTTGTTGATTGGAAAGCTGGAAATAGCTGGTCGCAGAAGATGGATTCAATCTGAGAAACCCGTTCTCTGACTTCCTCAATGTTGGCCACAAAGATGGTGCTGAGGCGATTTAAGGACGTCAAAAGCTCCGGATTGCTGAAGCCATCATCCACAAATGAGCTGACAAGGTCGTCCTCCATACCTACAACGAACAGAAGGTAACAGAACAGTAAGATTCGGCCGGATGCGAGATTTGAGCCTTGCTGCGGCCTCCTTCGTCGCCGGATTTTTAGGGGAATGGGTGAGGAGGCGGAGTCCTCACTGCGACAGCAAGGCCGATGGTGGGGGTACCTGCAGCTGCAAGACTGGAGATTGCCGTCGGAAATGAGATTTTTCTTTCAAGCAGTCGCGACGCGAAATGTATGGTGTGGGGAAATTATTAGGGTTTCTGGGGAAGGTGATGACTTTGCTTAGACGCGTCTCCCGCGTTACTATTTCTCGTTACTTTCAAAATTCCCTCCTTTTTCTTTCCCTAGTTTTAAGGTGGATCTCAAATGGGCTTGTTTGGGCTTGCAACCAACACACGAAGGCGATTTTGTTAAAAGACCAACCGCCCGTGTCATCTCATTCTCACATGCCCCCTTCTCCGAGAAGGCTTCTCCCGCGCTCACCACCGACGGCCGCTTTTTCCGATCTGATCTCGCAGGTAACCCCCTTCTCTCTCCTGGGATCGTCGGCGGCGATGGATGTGAAACGGGCGTAGATGGCAGAGCCATTCCTAGGGCTTGTGGACGATTTGGTATTTGTGGGAGAGGAGCTAATGTGAGGTCCAATTGGAGGTTCTGCTGCACTCCCACCACCATTCCACTTGATCTTCTCACCTCTACTTCACTCTCTATGAAGGATTTTGAACACACGCTTTTTAAATCTATTTCGTTCTTATGCAGGCTTTTCGGCAAGCATCCTTCCCTGAAATTAGGCACCCGGTACTGGGCTTGTGATAGTTTCCTTTCTTGTAATTTTGTCACTCAGTCTTTGCTTTGTTGTTGTTCAATTTTTCTCAGGTAAGGAATGGATTTACTTTGCAAGAATTGATTATATGACATCATCAATGCTTTCATCCTGGCGCTTTCTGAGGTAAAACACACTGGAATTATTCTTTTCTTCCTTCATTTATACCTTCTTTTGAACTTCATACTTTTATCTGATTAAATGTGGCTATCAGTACCTTGTGCATTGAACTAAGCATATGATTTAATGGTTACAATTTAGAAATTTGGAACAGTTTTGTCATGCTTTGATTTCCAGTTGTGTATTTCTTGGTCCTGAATCTTCAACCCAACATTTAGGCCTTGCTTGGTACGGGTGCCGTTCCAGGAATGGATATTCCATCCCACATTACCTCATATCATATAAGGTTTTGGTTTGTTTGACAAATGTGGTAACCAAACTGGAGTCATCTCAGAGTTCTTTTTTCCATTCTGTTCAAAATTCTTAACCACCACACTCACAGACTTATGTAGCTTATGGTACTTGTTGATCAATAGAAAGCTGCTATTTATGGTCTGGGTTACAAACTTTTTGTAATGCCTTTGATAATGCTTTGGAAGTATATGGATATTTGCTTAAAGATTTAAAGTTTCTAACCTTATACTCAGCGTTCTGAGCTATGTGATTTACTTATAAACTAGGAATCATATAGTAGTTGTAATTTCCCACCTTGTTTCATCCAGATTATTCTTGTAATTATTGCAAAAGGTTGTGTTCTTGCATAAAGGGTCATCTTAATGCTGACTACCCAACAGGCTCTTCTTTGCCATTTATCAGTAGTAAATGAAAATTCTAGCTCAAGTGCTGTGCAGAGTCAAGTTTCTCTTGGAGTGAATCTTAAGCATTTATGCTAAAATTATAATATTGCATTGAAAAGGCTGAGGAAAAAAATATGAAAACCGAATAAGCTAAAGCATCTAAGTTTCATAAAACTATCGTTGCTTAACTATCATGTTCCTCTCCTGTTCATCAATGTGTTGTCAAGCATAGGAGTTTGTGATTTGCAGTAGAACGTGTGCGCTTACCATAATATATTGCAATTCATATGATAACAAAGCAATATATTCAATGTAATTCTATAAACTTGTGATGCTTTCAGCTGTCACTAATAGCTAAAAGGGTTTCCGAGATGGTCTTCTTCCTGATGGTCAGATCATAATATGCTGCATGTAAGTCTCTTTTCTATTCATTTTCCTTTATGGTTACATCAGTTGTATAATTAAATCACAGCTGTTGTATTTTCTTTTAATAGAGATCATAAAATTTATCAATTCCTTAGAACTTCTAGAAGAGCATAAAATTCTAACTAATATTACTTATACCAACCGGCTCTTAAAGACCGGTACATACGCATGGATATTATCGTTAGCTGTCTTTTTCGTCCATATTAGTATGTCATAGGACTTAGTTTCTTTCGGGAGAAAAAAAAATTATGAACAACTTCTTTTGCTTGATTTGTAATTATTTGATAAATAATTTTGACGCTATTTTTAATCTAAAAAAACATTTGAGTTTACTTTGAATTTTCCTAGTTGGATAGAACACTCCAGAACTCCTGGCCCGTGCAGACAGCGGATCCCAGCAACCACCGGCGGCGGCGGCGGCGGCGACGTCACAAGGACGCAGCGGTTATTTTAAATAATTCACCGTCACTTCGTGCACGTGCCGCTCATTCCTTCTTCGAAGTCGAACTGCAGCATGCTATTTTAAACAGGTTCTGATGATATAGTTGTACCAACAGTAACTTTATTTTAACTTTTTTTTCTTCTTCTGATATTCTCATTTTTTGACAATTTCATGCATAAACTAGCTTGTTGGTGCAATGTGATTTTATGGCACAGGTTGACTATGCTTTTGATCCGCTGAATGATTCAGTCAAGAGATTGTAGCGAAATACTCAGAAACAGTTTTATTCTGATCTGTCAACAATCTTGCAGTGGTCTCCTTTCACCACGGAAGCTAAATTGTTGGAGCAAGTAAGCTGTAATCATTACTTATATCTTGCTAATAGCTAATATTTAAAGAGCTAACGTATATCTGTTTTCATGGAAGATCTAATATTTAAAGAAAATAATTTAATTAAGAGATTCATAAAATATGAGCAAATGAGCGATGATATTTGTGCATACGGGTGGGAGAGAGGAGGCATTAGGGTTTCCCAATAAATCTTGCTAATAGGAAAGGGATTTAAGGGTGGGAGAGATCCTGACCTGTGGGTGGACTCAGGAGGAGGAGGGGACTTACCCGGAGTGAGGACGCTGCCTTCTGATGGAGAGGAGTTGCTGCCTTCTCATGGAGAGGAGTCGCTGCCTTCTGATGGAGAGGAGGAGTTGCTGCCTTCTGATGGAGAGGAGGAGTTGCTGCTGCCTTCTGAATTCTGATGGAGAGGAGGAGTTGCTGCCTTCTGATGGAGAGGAGTTGCGGCGAGGAGCTGCTCCGCTGATAATATTCTTAATACGGTTAAGCAATTATATCGATAGAGAAATAAATTTAATTGCAATGATCTGATGATATATATATATATATATTTGACGATAATAAATTTAATTGTACTTAAATAAATTATATTCTTTAAGGACTGAAAATATATCATTTAAGTTTACAAAGAATTTTTTTTTTATTATAGTAGTATAAGTGAATTATTGATTCAAATGATATTCTAATTAAAGTTTTTTAATTTTAGATATGAATAATTATGTGATATTATATTATTTTAAAATTAAATATAAACTTTTTGATACAATTTAAACTTTAGGATTAAACAATAAAAAATGATTTTAAGTTTAACAATTTATTTCAATCGATTAAAATTGATTTTAATTTATACTTCATTAACCCGAACAATTTATTCAACTGATTAAAATTTAAGGTAACCAAATGAACCGATTGATTTTAATTCAAGTGACTTTTCAAAGTCAGTTGATCTGGCGGAGTTCACCGAGGCGCTGGTCGCCGTACGGGCACTTTTCCATTTCAAATCCGATGAGGACGGATCTCTGCCTTGTAGAGCTCACGGTGGACGAGGAGCTCGGCGGTTCCGTGAGTAATAGTGCAGGCTTCGACTAGCTCTTCCAATATCTACACAGCTTTGTCTTTGTCTTTGTCTTTGTCTTTGTCTTTGTCTTTGTGTTAGGCCTCCCCTCCGTAGGCTGCTGCTTCAGAATTTTAAAAGGCAGAGAATGAATCCATTGAAACTAACTACTGAGATGAGTCATTAACTGACAAAAGAGCATCGCACACACTGTAACATTCTACAATATAAAACGACTCCTTTAAGCAACCATAATGATAAGCTTTCTAGAATTAGACAGGAGATGGTAAATATTAATAAATGCATAATATCATTATCGGTACTTTTGTTCGACAGAAACCTAAGTAAAATTGAAACTGCGTTCCAAGAATAAAATAAATGAAACGTGGAGACGTTTTAATATTAAATCTACGGACAGGTAATTAGTATTTCTTTTTCATGTTATATTTAGAAAAGTTAGTGGTTAATTACCGCCCCGGAGGGATTGCTGGAGCTCTGAGGAGGCTGACGAGCAGCGATTCCAGTGCATAATAATTTTAGCTCTTCTAGAGTACTGCACAGCAAAATTATCTCACGCCAAACTTCACTCATTCTTGTGTTTTGCATCTGCAGATAGTTCTTGAGCTTGGACAGATGCTGCGCAGACACAGCAGCTGCAAACTCAATTATTTCTTCTGATGCGGAAATCAGATCCCGAACACCTCCCTCATCGTCTATCTCATGCTATCCTGTAAGATTGTGATTGCAATCGAGTAAAATAAAAAAAAAATCGGATAAAAAGATAGTGATTCCTATAAGTTGTCCTAAAATCTATAATCTAAAAGATACGAATTGAAAAAAAAAAAAGATCCGATCGATGGATAAAGATAAGGATCTCAATCGAGCGGGAGAATACATGGAAGAATAGCAGATCTTAGGAGAAAACGCACTTCAGAAGAAGACCAGATCTCTTAGAACTCCGGCCGGCAAGAAAGAGTGGATGTAACGGAGGAGAGTGAAGAGTGAAAAATTCATTTCTTTTATGCGCACCAACCCGTTGCTCCAGCCTTGGCAGATCCGACCCGAATGCCCCAGAAGGCTTTGGCACTAGGCATGCAAGTAGGCCCCCCAGCACAACCCACTAAGGCCTGAATCCGCATTCATCATCTGTCCCACAGCCGTCAGGCCCGCCACTGTTCCTTGTAGGGTGCCTGAGTTTGGATGCTCTTTTCTATTCATTTTCCTTTATGGTTACATCAGTTAAATCACGGCTGTTGTATTTTCTTTTGATAGAGATCATAAAATTTATCAATTTCTTAGAATTTCTAGAAGAGCATAAAATTCTAACTGATATTACTTATACCAACCGGCTCTTAAAGACCGGTACACATGCATGGATATTATTGTTAGCTGTCTTTTTCGTCATGGGACTTAGTTTCTTTCCGGAGAAAAAAAAAATGAACAACTTCTTTTGCTTGATTTGTAATTATTTGATAAAATAAGGATATAACACTCCAGAACTCCTGGTCCGTGCAGACAGCGGATCCCAGCAACCACCGGCGGCGGCGGCGGCGACGTCACGATGACGCAGCGGTTATTCTAAATAATCCACCGTCACTTCGTGCACGTGCCGCTCATTCCTTCTTCGAAGTCGAACTGCTGCACGCTGTACCTTCCGGTTCAGGTACCCCCTTCCGGGATCCGCTCCAATCGACCCGCTGTTGAATCTACGATTCGATCCCGCCACACGCCGTCGTCATTCGACGGTCTTGATGTCCGTCCTAGAGTTCCGTTTGAAAGGATCGGTGGGTAGGATCCCACAACGCGGCCAGCCCTCCCCTTTGCCGCCCCGCTCGCCTCCCGTCCTCTTCAAGTGTGTCGAGTCTCAACCAACCCCCTTCCCGGGTCTCCACTTCCTTCCTTCCTTCTCCCTCCTCCCTTCTCCCTCCTCCCTTCTCCCTTCTGCCGTCACTGCTTCCCCCGATCGAAACCTTATCCACTTCGATCCTCCTGCCCCGCTCCCTCCCCCGCATCCGCCATTCTCTGCTCGCGATGAGGCGACGACGGAGCAGCTCCACCCCGATCGCGTCTCCGTCTTCCTCCTTCTCCCTTCCTCCCGCGGACCCCCGCCTCAACCAAACCCTAGCTAGACGAATCCGAGACTTCCTCCTTCTCCTGATTTCTCTCGTGTTCGGTTACGTCTGGGGCTCCGCCGCCTGCCGATCGGAATCGGTTCCGAGCGGCGGTGACTCGCTGGAGTCCGCCGGAGATGATCATCAGTCGTTGTCCGTCGGAGACCTCGATCGGCTTCCCACCGACGTGTTCGTGCAGATACTGAAGCTCCTCGGGCCGAAGGAGGCCGCCCGGTCGAGTCTCGTGTGCAAGGCTTGGAAGATTTTTGTTTCGGACAATAGGGTCTGGATCTTCTTTCTCAAGCACGGGAAGGAGCCGTTCGACGCTGCGGTGTTCGCCGAGACGCAGTTGAGATTGGGGCCGATGTAAGTCCGTTCTGTTCCATCCTCCCCTGTGTTTCTAGAGACTTTAAGTTTGTCAGCATGATCCGCTGGGGGTTTGCTAGTTTGTTGGGCAAAGCTCCCACTTTACAGTATCTGATCGCTTTCCAAACTCGGGGAAATTTGGAAGCTTGGTGCTTGGTTGGATGAATATAAGCAGCAGATACTGCATAAGATCTCATCTGTTTAACTTGCATCGTAGGTTCTAAAGGTGAATTCCCCTCCTGGATAAATTTTGCTCGATGATTATGCACTATCGCCTTCGGAGGGTTTACTTTAAATTAGGTTTGTGTCAGTAACAAAATCTCCACGTGAGAGTTAAGCTTTATAGCTTTCTGGTGGGGGCCAGTGGCGATAGTGAAGAGGTTTCAGCTGTCTCTCCATTTGTTTGTTACATGTGCCTCTCTCTTTCTTTCTTGGGAATATTCTGGTTCACATATTAATTCATCGTCAGAACGATAAAATACCACTACATATCAATTGATATTAAATCCAGCCACAAATTAAAAGTCTTGGTTAGTATCTGAAGACTTAGTTTTGTTGCCTCTATTCAAGTACACCCTGAATATCCACTGTACGCCCTCTGTTTTTAAACGATATTTAACAATCGACCCATGTAGATGGTGATTCAAGATGGAGCTCATAAGAATATCCATTTATGATAATGGAATTGAAATCACCAGCTCAAGTATACATTGATTTCATGCGCTATATGCCATTACTTTTAGGGATGAGAAATATTGAACATCTACTTATTCTTTCTAAGATGCATATCATGAGGTGATAGGCATTTGTATACTCTAGTATCAGGAAAATTATTGCATATTAACTTGTCAAATTTGTGATTTTCATCTTCTGTGCTTCTATAAGCTGAACTACTCTAGTAGTTTAGCATCTTTGCTTATTCTATATGATTATTATTTCATTATTGCTTGTAGCTTAATTTTAAATATAGTTGTTCTACCTGACAGGGTATACTTTGATCACTCGCAGCAATTGTCTTTCATGAATATCTTTGCTCAGCGCGCCATAGTTCCAGGTTCTATTATTGTTGATGGTAAGATTCAGTCACATGGATTAATCTAGTGGGCTATAGTTACCTTTCTTTCTTTTTATTGTTTGTTCAAGAGTGATAAAACAAAAAAGTTGGGTAGTGTTCACAATTTATGAGAGCCATTTACCATACAGGATTATTTTAATTTCTTTTTGAAGTTGGGATGCTATTTACTTTGATAGAAAATAAATCTTGAATATCTTTATTTCAACCAAGGGAGTTTTTTAGTATTGCTGAAAATTCTTTTTACTTGGGTTGGTTATTTACCAAAATATTTCTCCTTGTCAATTTGGTAATGGATGCACTTCTATTACTGAATTTTTGTTGTAATTTGTGAATGTGGATCTGCTGTCACCAATATGTTTGTAACAAATACAGCTTCATCCAATTTTTGCAATACATGTTATTTTTGGTGCTCCAAGGCTCACACCCCTTTTGTTATTCTTGTGTGCTGCATGAAGGTGGCTCTGGTTATTGCAAATTTGGTTGGAGCAAGTATGGTGCTCCATCCGGACGCTGTGCAACACTATTGGTACTTTTCTCTACAGTGGTCTTAGAAATTTGGTTTCTATTCAGTAGGAATTTTATCAGGAATTTGTATGAAGTTCTGTCTTCCTTGTACCGCTTGTTTCTTTAAGGTATTGATAATCTTCTTACAATATGACTCTATCCTCTAAAGGAATTTGGTAACCTGGAATCTCCAATGCATGCAAGGCTTCGGCATTTTTTCTCAACAATATACAGCAGGTCTTGACTTTCATCTCCAATTCTAGCTTGAGAAACTCATCTTATTTTTTTCATGCTGAAATTTAACTCCTACTTCATGAATTTTTTTTATTTATTTCTGGTTCTTCTTTTACAGGATGCAGGTGAGGGCATCATCGTATCCAATAATTGTCTCTATTCCAATCTGCCATACTGAGGGTAAGTCGGTGGTGTAGATGGGCTGGGAAGATTAATGAGTTCATTATTTTGGGAACTTTCTATTTGAATTCTTTTGTGAATTATCACAGATTGAGCATTGGCTGCCTTTTGTGAATATGTTTCACGTGATTTATAATTAAATAATTCTTTCCTCCCCTGTCTTCACTGAAATTTTATGTACTTGAGCTTTGATCAGCCAAGTAGATATGTTTTTCCATCTGTGGACTTGCTCGCGTAGGAGAAGAAGTTCTTATGAATGTGGCTAATTGCTTTTAGTTTGTGTTCTTAGAATTTTAAATAGGTTAAAACAGAGATTCCTTCAAGGTTGTTTTATTTTTGCAGATACTGAAGCTGCTAGAGCGTCCAGGAAGGAATTTAGAGAGGCAATATACTCGGTTCTATTTGATATGCATGCTCCTGCAGTTTGCGCCATCGATCAAGTTCGTCTCTGAATTGTTTGATTCAGTTTCCTTTATTTTTTGTTTACCATCTTGAGAAGTTCTTTTCATATTATCCTAGATTTTGGTATTAGGATGTGTTGTATTTTTTTGCTCTACGTTACTAATCATTTGTTGCAGTTTATGTTTTGTATTGGTGGCCTTCATAATCACTAAGAATTATGTGGTTGTGTATATTTTCATATTCTTATGAAGCCATGGTGGGATACCTATCGGTAAAGTTGAATAGCTATTCTAGATGTTCGTCTCAGAACAGTTATTACTAGTGACATTTTTAGGTGAAGCATGAGGTGTAAGGAGAGGGAAGAATAAAGAGGGTAGGGGAAGATCCTGGAAGGTTGATGATCCCAGTGAAAAGGACGAGGATGGTGGAGAATCTTCTCTTATACTGTATACAACTTTTGCTAATACTATCGAGTTTAAAACCCTTGGTTAAACTCCATGTACTTAAATATGGTTTTTCCCAGAATGCTCAAAGTATAATGGCTTTTGATATTAGCTTATAGGCTAGTTGAGTTGTTGTGTGGTGATCCTATTTCTTGTTTAACTAATGAATTGTTCGACAGCTTACTTTCAAAAGGTAATTTAAAGATTGAATTTTATTGGGTTTTCTGATTTAACTTTAACGTTTACCTGTTATTT
Source organism: Thalia dealbata (assembly GCA_030544415.1). Taxonomy (NCBI): domain Eukaryota; kingdom Viridiplantae; phylum Streptophyta; class Magnoliopsida; order Zingiberales; family Marantaceae; genus Thalia; species Thalia dealbata. Next base: position 19,293,095 of record CM060458.1, read on the forward strand.
TCATCCATGACACATGTGCTTTATTACCTTGTCAGGCTGTTTTATCTATATATGCAGCAAGACGAACTTCAGGAATTGTTGTTAATATTGGTTTCAATGTCACCTCAATCGTCCCAAGTAAATCTTCTTCTCCTAGTGCAATCTGTGATAACTTGAATGTTTTCTTTTTCCACATGATACGTGACTTGCTTGTTGAATCCTCGTGTGAAGATCATCCTAGTTTGTCTACATGTTACTTATGACTTTAGGTTTTTTGTTTTTGAGTAAATAGTTGATCTTCACTATATTCACATTTTATTTCTAGCAAATTTCAGGTAAGTCTTTCTTCTAGTTTTTTTTCTCATATTTAGGAAGGCAGATTGTATGGAAATAATATCAATATACGTAATTGCAAACTTAAAAACTTTCCGTCATGGATTTATCTCCTTTAATTGGTTATATTAAATTTCATTTGACAAAAATAACATGGTAACACGTTACTGATGACAAACCATTTTCATTGACAAGTAGAATGATATTGATGACATATAGTTTTTATTTGACATGTCACTATGAGGGCATTTCATGTATTTAAAAAACATATTATTATTGATAACCATGATTTGTGGTGATTAACCTAAATTGGTAGTGGAATATGTTGAACATTAGAAATGTCTAGTAGGATATATGTGCAATATTAACGTTTAATTGCAAATAAATAATTTTAAAAATTTGGTGATATTAATATTCTTATTTGGGATGATGCTATATGCTCTTCTAAGACCATGCTCTAAAAATTATTTGTTCAACAGTTCTCAGAGGTAAGGTGATGCATGAGGTTGGCATTGAGGTGTTGGAGCTAGGTGCTTTAAAGCTTAATGGGTTCCTCAAAGAAGCATTGCAGCAGGGAAATATAATTTTTCAGTCGGCATATACTATTGAAGCAATCAAGGAGGTATGGAACTAATGTGAACATGGTTTTTTTTGTTCTACGAGCTAGCCTGTGATCTATACCACTTGGAAAGAGAATTCATCATTCTAGCCTTTTCTATGTTTCTCCCATATTTCCAGCCTCCCTTTGTGGATTGCTGCAAGTATAGGTATATAACATTAGAGCATAGATTGTGGACAGCAATAATTTGTGCCAATGAATGTACAGATGTGAGTTTCTAGTTGTGATAATCTCCCTTCCATGTCATTTCATGGTTGGAGAGAAAGGAGAGGAGGAAGAAGGATACATAAAGCACATTGTTGGAAGGTAAAAAGAACTATAGAGCTTATTCCTATATAATGAAAAGAAAAGATCTCCAGAAGAAAACATTTATGGAATTAACAAATAGGCATATATGATGAAGTCAGATCAAATCCCAGGGTACATGCACTGAGTTGTTTCCTATTGATGGTTTTTGGTTTTAGGAAATCGATTTTTAACTATAAGTTATATACATGTATTGAAAAGATTTATTAAGAACATCCCTATGACTGAGCACAATTTTTCATTTTCTTTTAGTTTGAGATGTAACATGGAACATTTTTGGATTTACGGCTTGTATTTATATATATTATTAACTGCTTGTTTGGTTATATTATTCTAGAAGATCCATGTGATGATAAATTATGGCTAATGATAATGTCATTTCCTGATAATATCTTTTATGCCAGAAACTATGCTATGTGGCCAGTGATTATGATGTAGAGCTACGGAAGGATGTGAAAGAATCGTGTGAAGTTGCAGGTGAGGGTTTCTTCACTCTATCCAGAGAACGTTTCCAAACTGGAGAGATCCTTTTTCAGCCACATATTGGAGGGTTGTAAGTTCATTATCCTTCATCTTGATGACAAATTTCTTAATAAGTCATGATGAATTTTAGAGAATCTCTAAATTCTGCCCTATTGAAGAGGATTCTTTTGTCTTTCTGTCTTATTTATATGAATCTTTCATACAAGCCAATGCCTAGTAATTACTGACTCGAGTATGTTTACATGCCATACAGACTTGATGGCAAGTCTATCCTCATTGAGAATTAAGATTCAGTATAACTTTTCTTCTTTACATTATAACTTACACATGCCTGGATTTCCTAATTGGTCTGATTTCATTTTGCGAGGAATAGTCAAAATTTAAACTGTAAATCAATGCTAATGCATATGTATAGTGTTTCCCCAGTTTTATTGTTGGGCAATAATGAAAATAGCACATACAGTTTATTCACGTGAGGCTATCAGAAGTACGTTAATCTTTTCTGCATACAGGCATTCAAAGGGTTTGCATCAGGCTATTGCTCAGTGTATGAACCGTTGCTTATCTTCAGAAGTAGCCAGTGATGATGGATGGTTCAAAACTGTGGTTTTGGCTGGTGGAACATCGTGTTTACCAGGACTACCTGGTATGCTTTTTTAATTAGTTAAAATAATTTTGACTCCCACGTTCTTTTCCTTTTCTAGATAAAGAAACGTATATTCGTTTGTTTTTGGGCTGGCTTGTTAATATTTTTTTGAGTTGTCATTCCTCAGAGAGATTGGAGAAAGAGCTCCTCCAATTCGTTCCACCACAAGTTTATGAAGGAACAAAAGTCATCCCACCTCCATATGGCACTAATTCTGCCTGGTTTGGAGCAAAGATTGTCAGCAACGTAAGCCACTTTAAACTATGTTATTAGTTCATCATTGATGGCTAGTTATCCATTGATGCTTATAGTTAAAGCAAAGATCAGGATGTCGGATGACCACCCAACCGAAATGTTGGGTTAGGAGGAAAAAGCCCATCCCCCTAGACACCTCCACGGTTAATCACTTAACAGAGAATTTCTAGCTAATCAATATGGTCTTGTAATGATTTGCTAAATTTCTGAAGAGTAGAAGGCAGCAGAAGTTCAGAGTTCAATCAGCTAGAGTGAAGCACAACCTATATCTCACAGCTTACTGTATGAATTTTGCTAGGTACAGCTGGTTAGTGGATAGGTTGAGACTGAATGGTATTTATTGAGTTTATTCCATTAATGGTTATCCACAGCTTTGTGGGGATTCATCTATTTGCCTAGAACCTTATTACCCCCAAGCAGAACTGCTTCAGATTGTCGTTTTCACACCAATCTGTACCATCTGGAATCAAGAGAGTTAGCAATGCCATGGTTGTCGGAGACTGCTTCATTCAGTTTACCGTCGTGTACCTAAGCATAAGTATCAACCAATAAGTGAACCGTAGTCACACTATTGAGTAAACCGTAGTCACACCCTCTTTTGGTACTGAGTGAACCGTAGTCCCACCACTGGAAATTGTATGGTAATAATGGCTTCCTGAGTGTAGCGAAATTACTAGCGTATATATGTCTAATTCTGTGTTATTCTATCTGTAATTATAAAAGTGAATTCTCGTGTAGTGGTCATTTTGCATTGGTTTATCTTATCCCAGGCTAGACAAGGCTATTGACTAAAACAAATATTTGCTTGGATCCAGGTGAGTACCTTCCATGATGCATGGTGTATTACAAGGGAGCAATATTTTCAAAAGTCCAGATCCAAGTACCAGATGCTGACCGACTTCTTGTTTCCCTGAGACTCGATTCTAGCATCTTTCTTGTTCAAGGTTGGTTCAATTCCTTCCCGATGCAGTGTTGTAAATTTTTCAGCAACATTCCTTGGGCTGTGTTTCTGTTCAGTCCGCAGTGGTCAGATATATGAGTCACTTCTAGCAAATAAGTCCTGATATTTTGCAAAGGAAGAAAAACTATAGTTGTCATATGATATAGCTGTAACTAGATGACTGCTATTCCTCAGTATTGCAACTTAAATTTAACATTATTTGTAAGCACATTTGGTTGGTGTCTTATAAGCATCTGTCTTTACTACTGGTGTGAGAGGGTTAAGACTAGCAGTATTTCTTCCAGTTTTATGAGAATGACTCGAATTTACTTTTGGATTAGTTCAAAACAGTTGTAAAGTTTTCAGACAAATTAATGCAATTGGAGGAAGCAAAGTTAACAACACAGTTGTAATGTTTCCTGACAAATTGATGCGATTGGAAGACGCAAAATTGATGCGTTCGTTGGTATTTCGTCGTCAGGATGAAATATTTTACTAATTGATAGATGCTTGTTGCATGGAACAAAAAAAGGGCATAACATTGGATTAAATGTATGAGATGCCAACACACAGGCTAATTTTATGCTGAGGAGGTACGGTAATCATCCGTCAAGCATTTTTATGTCGAGCAAAAGTGAAAGTTCCAGACGCCATTCTAAAACTCGATCATATTGTGTTCATGGCCAGGGCAACCATTTCGGAGGTGCCTTTGATTTCTTCCATGGAGAAATTATATGAATCCATTAAAAAAAAAGACTACTTCAGGAGCTTAGCTACCGAACTGTCCTCAACCAGCATAATTAGGAGGTAAAACCATAAATCTTGCATGATGCTACAAGTGTCTTCTTTTTTCCTCTTTCTAAAGCAGCATCCAATCAATGGAAACGAGGTTTCTATGAATGTTACAAGGGTCAATGCCGTTTAATTAACAAGCATATACCACCAACATCTACTCCTAACAACAATATATAACCTCTAGATTAGTATGTCATAATACCCTGGGAAAAGGAGTGAAGACGATATCCCCTCTCCCTGGATGGGGCATTAATTGTCGTGCACATAAATCACAGGATTCCCTACCTCGTCAAAGACACATGCGCCGCACACATCATTCGTGGAAATCCGACCCTGAGCTTGATTCCAGTATATGAGCAACCACCAAGTCCGCCTTGCCATGACCTGCGACTTCCCCGGACCGTAACCTTTTGGTGGAGGTCTCGTGCTTGGGGCTCGCGGAAGGGGAGCTCACATGGCAGCTGGAGTCAGGGGTCAGCGGCTCCCGGCGGGAGGAGAAGGAATCGTCGCATGAGATGCTTTTGTAGACGCCGTCCATGTCTCCTCCGTGCTCCCTGTCGATGGCCTTGTCTTGCCCGGGGGATTCTGAGGTTGGAGCTGGGGTCGAAGGGTCAGTTTTCTCAGAGTCGAGGCATTGCTCACCGGAGGTGGGTGCAGGAGTGACTGTTCCAGGTAATTCAGCTAGCACGCCACTGAGTCTCTGCTGCTCATCTATGATTTTCTTAAGATACTTCCCCTGGGCTTCTATTCTTAGCTGCAGCTGCCTTTGCACCTGTTTGACATAATATTCAGAAACCAAGCATAAGAAGCATATAATATATATATGACGGTTCAATTCATCATAGTAGAATACACTACATGCAGGGGAACTGCCTGAGTTGAAACTGACCATCATTGATCGGCAATAACGACCACCTTTTGCAGGCATATTACTGTAAATCGGTATCTAAAAGAATAGTAAAATTGTATATTGGAAAACTACCTTGTTGGTTCAAGTGATTCAACTATATATGCTTGATGCTTAGTAATCGTGTGTCCTGTGATCATATATATACATGTTTTTCTCTTTTCCTTTTTTTTGAAGAAGCGATCACATACACATGTTCTGGAGTTGGTCAAATTATGTTTCAGGAATACAAATACAAAATTCATCTAAGCATAGCAGCCTGAAAAAATAAAGGAAATGATGACAGGCTCCTCTGAGTTTACGTGCTTGTCTTTGGCATTTCATGATATGCCAAAAACCTATGAGGGTGTGGCAAAAATGAAGGAAGGGCATCATATTTCTTGAACCAAACCCTTAGAATCAACAGTGACAAATCTAGGTATATCGCTAAATGTTGCAGTTTCAGCACTCTAATCTACCAATTCCGTTCACACTAAGAATTCTTGTAAGCTAGGAAATTCGTCAACAAGCATAATAAAAATAGAAATCTGACTGCTTAGTAGTCTAGGAGTGTCATATATTTTACTTGCCTCTAGTTGTTCTTGAAGCCTTTTCTGCACCTCCATCTGCAACTTGAGTGCTTCTGTTATTTGCATCCCCCTAAGGAAAAATATGTTTCAGCTTGACAGCATATCATGCCGAAGAATGGTAAAGTCCCAATGCAGGTTAGCTTTACAAAATGGCAAAAGAAGAGCTTAACAAGCTTAGGAGTCCAACGCAGCGTACAGTCAAAATTTAAGAAAATGCAGTTTTTCAAACAAGTTTAGGAGTTCAAAGCTTAAAAATGCTATGGAGGGTCTCTAAGAAAACAGCTCCTAACCGTTTCCCTAATCCTCACTCCATAACTTAAGGGCGTCATTTTGTTTTTTGCCAACCACTGCTATGCACTGAATGATTCCCAAAAAAGAGCTAGCAAACGGTAAAAGTATCATACATCCTTGCCAGCAGATGGTGATCTGTTTGGTCAAAAACCGATGCAAGAGAGAGGAATAGAAATGAAAACAACAAAATTAAAACGAGAGAAGTTGAATGCTCATTCGATCATATTTCCTTGGATCATGCAAGTCAATGGACACTGATTTTGTTTTTAGCAACACATGCAGCAGTTTTGTTGGTCCAGAAAGTATATTCGTACAATCTTGTACTTACGAAGTGCTTTCAAGGCCTGAAGTTGAGTTCCCCTCATCTTTCTTTTCAGACCTTGTACCTGCAAAAATGAAGACCTAGTAAAATCAACTAAAGATAATTAACAGTTGTTTCATGGTGCTTGGTAGCATTGCATACAAGAACATGGTTTTAAAATCAAATAAGGAAATTCAGATGATTCAGTCCAAGCACAGTTACCAACCATCAGCTGAAGGTTCAGTTACATACTTTGCAAGCCGGTATTTCTGAACAGATAAAAAGAAAAAAAAAATAAGGTAAGAGCGCGACATAGTCAACAATAACATATGAAATTTAGAAGAATGGCAACCCATTATCAAGTACCTGCAGATGACTCTTGACATGGTAGATCGTTAACCCCTGCACACCCATGATTCTAAGAACTCCTTTAGGAGTTGCTCCTGTGATGAATTTTCCTTTTCAGTTGCCAACTACCTAGTAATCTTGGAAGGCACTAGAAACTAACTCAATAGAAAAACAATTTTGTAATACCTTGAGCATCTACTAAAACCATTGAAATTATCCACTAAAATGGAATTACCTGTTTGACGTACTGATATGTAGATCTTATCATAATTAATTAAGTCTCAATAGTGAAATAAAATAAATTTATCAAATAAATTCCTCGGCAATAAGGTTGATGGGATTAACCTGATTATTATGTTCAGAAAAATAACATGACAGCGAAGCCAATCCTAGAGAACACTCAATCAGACAACTAAATACTTAGTTATACCTGATGGTACATGAGGAAGCATTGAAGTTATAAAGCTAAAATTTTTATTTCAGTGTAACAAGACTATTTTTTTATTTCATTTAACCAGAGTTTATTTCATCAGCCCCTTGCAACTTAAAGTCAAGTTGTTTCTGGAAAGGGGAAAACAAAAATCTAAATCTTAAATTTGACCATATTCAACTTTGCTACGATGATAAATTAAAATGATAAAACATCTAGAAAGCACTTACTATCCGGTCCACCAAGCTGTGTCACAGCATCAACAAAACGCTCATGAAGATCATTTGTCCATCTTAAACGCTGTCTGGAGGCTAAATTTGGATTGCTGGAATTAGCACCGGTGATGGTGCCCATATTATTACTCGACTCAAATTGTTGGTCCCGAGAAACTGAATTGCTACGAGCTAAGTCTATACTTGAAAAAGGTGTTGGTTGATTCATTTGTCATTATCTGTGAAAAAACAGTAGATTGAATGATATTCACAGTTGCACACAACATGCTTTGGAAACTAAGAAGGGATATCATTTCAATAGCTCACATATACATGGTATTTTATCAAGGAGGAGATATTTCAACATAAATTCTATACTTATGCAACCATAAAGTATCACGATGCTTCTACCCAATGCTGGATTACATATGCCAATTAGTCGCATGACAATGTCATCTAAAGCATTTCAAAGCAAACTATTCTAAACAAATGATCAAACAACAAAAAGACCTAGATTAAAGAAACTAGTAAAGAAATCAACAGTTGTTATTGGCTAACTAATCTGAGTTTGATAATGACATTTGAAGTGTTTGAAGTTACAGAAATGGTTATGAAAATAACCAAAACATTAAGTAGGGCAAGGTCAATTCATCAACGTACAAGTTGACACTTCCAAATAACTTTATCTTCTAGTGGCATCCACTCCTTAGTGTCCTCAAACTGTTAAAAATTACTAGCCTTTGTAATTCTTCTATGTAAATCAACCTCAGTTCCAACTTTCTGCCTATGTTACTTCAGTCAATTCCAGGGGGAGCTCAGTTTATCTTCCCATCTTACTGAAACAAAAAGCTCAGAAGAGTCGGACAATAAAAGGTATAGAGTGCCACTATAGTAGAAAATTTAAGAAGCGAGGAGTCTCTGTCAAAGAAAAAAACTTGGATCAGTAACCACTAATGTGCCTCTTCCTATTAGTATGGATTAAGGACCAAGGAACCAGAAGCAATTGGATCAGTAACCAACAATGCACACATTCCTATTACCATGGATTAAGGTGCAACTCTCACCAGAACAGGAACAAGAAGCAGCATCAACTAAGCTCCCATATTTACTACTTCGCCCCTTTGCAAAAGGAAAGCTAGAGGAGGACATATCAAAGACCTACTATCGAAATCTAGCAAAAGCTATATAAGTAGCATCTCGAAACCTAGTTTGACTGAATGATCTTAAAAGTAGAAAGAAGATCATATCATAGGTCTCTAGTTTCCTGTTTCTCCAAAAATTGGGTCTTTTAAAGATCTAAGTAGCCCAAAATCTTACAAAGTTAACCATCTAGATCCATATAAATCATGAATCTGCTACCGTAAAGAAACATGAAATGCCTAAAAATGAAGTAGGAACAAATTACCCCCATCAACCCAAAAATGGAAACCCTAGTCATGAATCACAAATCCAAACCTCCTCAGTCCACTATCAGACGATCATCAAAAGAGCAAAACGTCCATAAGACCATCAAAAGAAGACAAGCAAAAGCGCAAAAATTACCACCCTGCGAAGCCCCAAAATAATCGAACTTCGAGCTCAGCTAGTCAGAAAGGCACAAAATCGACGGCTTCACCGGCTACTGAGAAACTGCTTCAACAAAAAAAATAAAAATAAAATTTAAAAAAAAAATCCACAGGAAGAATAAGCGAAGTAGACCGAAATTTACGGCGGATTTATGCAGCAAAAAAACGATCTTAGAAGACCGAATCATTTACGTCCAAAGCGGACAACTTTCCCCCAGCAAAATCCGCAAGAATTGGCTTTTCTGCCTTCCCCCTCCTCCCTCCGTCCACCCAGTCTACAGAGATTCGTCGAGCATCTGCCAATCGTAGGGTTCGAAATCCCTCCCTCTCGCCCTTCGCCTCCCTCGTCACGGAGCGCTAAAAGCAGACGGCCTCGCAGTCGCAGACAAGACGGGCCATCGCAGCAGCGGCCACAACCGTCAAATAGGGCCACGTGGCGGGTCCTCCGTGCTCCTGGGTTTGACTGGATCAGCCTGACGTTCCTGTCTGATTCCACCGCAGCCGTCTATTCGCTATCGGACGGCATAGGATCAACTTCGTCACTGACTCCCGTTTCGTGGAAGAGACGGCAAACTTCTCCGTCCGCCCTAACTGCGACTCCTCTCTTCGGCTTCACCTACTCGGTCGCCCGTCACACGTCGCCTTTACCCGTCACGTGGCTGTCAGAAGGGACGGACCCCGCAAGGCTGATCCAATTGGAGAGATGGTTGAAAAGAGGGTCCAAAATGGTCAGCTAATGGCGGCTTTGATTGTGGATTTTAGGGACGAGATTAATATGACAGGATTCGGTGAAGTGGGTTGACAAGGCGTTGCACGTCCAAGGAAAGCTTTGTATGATTAGGTCGGATTTGGAGGTGATCCACCGTCAAAACGTCAAAAGTAGAATTATTTAAAGTCAACTCCCATTTCCTCCATACTATTAAAATTTAAGTTAGGTGTATGATCATATAATAAAAAATACAGATGAGGAGTTTAGCTGAATGCGAGTGGAATATTCCCAAAATACACTTTGACATTGCGAACGGGAATGAAGACAAAAAACATGGATCTTTGTATAAAAAATTTGTGAAAGAGGATCCAAATCCGGATTACAGAAAGTACTTTAATATGAAGCTCTACAAACATAATGTAAATCTATTTCCCTATAAAAACAACAACCAGATCAACAGAATTGCAGCAAAGAAACAGTTTGACATGTCTGAGGAGAGACAGAGAGTAGCACAAGATGGGAAACAGCTCTCGGATCATGGAGATCGTGATGACCTATTGGAACAAGGGAATCCATTCCAGTTCTAAGTGAACCTCTCCACATTCTACATTTTGGAGCTTTAGGGAGATCTCTTGCTTAAACTTCCCGTTGATGACATTGATCGGGCTATCTGTGATGAGCGAATTGTTTTCTGAGCGCTGCCACTTCCCGATTTGCATATCAGCAAGCATGTCGGGCTCACCGAATGCCATGGCTGCTGCGATTATTGGTTGGAGTTCCACCTCAGCGTCGCCCATTTCATCGTCGGAGGACATCAGGTCATGATCGAATACTTCCTGAATGAGGAAGACAGTTAAATAAGATTTTAGAAGGGACCAACGATACAACATTAACAACAACAGATCAAAATCTTGCAATACAACTACAGCGAGCAGTAATGTCGTAGCTAGATGGAGCTGATGATGGAATTGGATCCCATTCTTGAGATTTCAAATGCAGTTTCTTTAGTTATGTCATGAGGATCCAAAAAAAAAAAATTCAATGTTTCTAAATATATCTATTCGTCTTCCCTATCTCTCCTCATTAATTAATCCTAATGAACGACCAATGCCTATCATGTACAACATTTACTTGAAATACCCCCTTATAACATAAACCCAAATCTTTGCGTTACACTGAATAATGAAATGTAGGACCCGTACATTATGTTTGCCTATGATTTTTCAAATCTGGAGCAGTCATCATGAGGGAACACAACATAACATGAATAAGATAGTGAGAGTAACTTCTCCAAATTTTTCTTCAAGGTCTGAGAACACAACACACTCACGGAAGTATCAGGGAGATGGTCAATGTGATGTGAACTTTGTTTCAAGTAAAACTTCAAAGATGCGCTCTAAGATGATAAATGACCACGCTGATTAATTTGAGCTCAGGAATTATATATTGAGATATGTGTAAAATCAGGAAAAAAAAAATTTCTTCAAGATCTAATAATTTCCGTATAAAATCAGGTAGAACCTTTAAAATGACCGAACAAACTTTATTAAGTTAGAAATGTGATTTCAACCAAACCCTAAACTAAAATTTAATTGGAATCACATTCCAATCAGTATTACCCCATACCAAGCATAACCTATAGGTCAAATGGATATAATATTATTCCAGAATCTCACCAATTTTAGGCTTTTGTAGTATTTAGGAACTGATAGCCTAAGCACCTGATTCCAAATTGGGTTCAGGTTACTCTTGATAAAAGTTGTCCGAGCCTTCTGCAGGGATCCAATAAAGTGATCAGTGTCCAATCCTTCTTAGGAAGAAAAATATTATCCAAATACCTAATTTCATGGAAAGAAGGGGAAAAACTCACCTGTTGTCCGAGAGTCAAAACAACATAGGGATCACTAGATAGCATGTCTCTAATTGCTAAATTAGTGCCCCTTATCACTTTTACGTTGAGAATGCCAATGAACTCTATCATCCCTATCTGAGATCGAAGAAGATTTTGTTAAGGTAACGTTAAAAAGTTATTAGATATATTTTTTGCCCTTTTGCAATAAAGATGTGTGATAATCTTACTGTACTCTTAGAATGTGAGATGATGCCAGTAGTATCCTTTCCAGAATTACGAGGCATAGAGTATCTTGAAGAAGAACGTACACTTGGTTTCATAAATTCTTGGAACACGTACTTGGACCTTTCACCTCAAAAAAAGGTGTTTTTTCATTAGGACACATTTGCATACTTGGGGAAAACATGATGAGTTCACCTTTCATATTGTTTACCTAAGGAATCTTGCTCTTTCTTCATAAGTGGAATCTGAAGGAGGCTTGGAATACCCTTCAGGAAGAAGAGCTTCATAAATTGAGTTTGCCGTGGAGTTTCCACCAACCTCTACCATAGAGCAGATTTCCTCATCAGACCATTTATCTAATGCTACAGACAGAACCTGTATCAAAATCAAAGGAGAACTGAAGAGTAAGAATAACTATAAAAAAATCCAGAAGGTAAATCACAAAATCATGCTGATAGGCCATGAAGTTAAGATGCACTACAATTCTGGAGAAAAAGATGTACATTGCTAGAACGGACATATGAAAGAAACTGACGGCAAATTATTTTGCCATTTTAAATTTTTGATTGATGGATGGAATTTTAGTTTAACGAAGAAACAATATGATGAGTGAAGTAGTGAATTGATATTCAATGAACCATTACCTTTGAGATATGTGTGCCAAAGCTTCTGTGCACACCACTGCATTGTAAGCATATAAATACACCGAGATTGACTGATCTGTAATGAAAAGTAAAAAAGAAATTAAAAATTGACCTTAATCGAGAATTCCACACAGCATCAATGTACCTGTAAAAATGAATACATGACTGTGCTAGACTATGAAATATCTCCTCATTTCTGGACAATGAAATATGCTGATGATTTTAAGGTTACAAAACCAATAAACAAAGAAAAATAACTAATGTGGAAAACTAGACGAACGTAGACTAGGTATGCTGCCTTGATTAGAAGGTAGAATCACTTACGCCCATTTTGGATCTAGAGCACCACAATCTGCACAAAATCGATTATCACTTTTATTCAGTAACTCCTTCAATTTTCTCGTCTGACCTGTAGGTAAGTCAATGAAATTTAGTCTAATCCATCTATTAAATATTATTCCAGAGCAATATTTAGCCTAATGAACCAGAAGAACCATAACGCTCAAAAGTATCAGGAAATTGTGAAACAAAGACAATGCATTGTATAGAAAGTAGGAAAGGCCTTTTCTAAACTAAAAACAAGAAGGAAAAGGGGGGCAAATCTCGTGGGCAATATAACTAGGTCAACAATAAAGAGGACTAGACAAAATAACTATTTTTATCGAGAACGACGAACGACAGGAGGAATCCAGCAGAAAATTTCAATATCTACGATTGCGATGCAATGAAACCTAATAAAACTGAGCTCCAAAAAGCGTTCAAAGAGATCGATCGGAAGCAAAAAGCTTCAGAAAAAAACATCCGAAGGACGAACGCGTGGTGGGAGCAATCCGAGAAGGGGAAGGGGATACAAGACCTCTGATCATGAAGGGAGATTTAGAAGACGAACCCATTTCAACGCAGCTTTCGAAAAAGCTGGAGGTTTCGGAGGTCTTCCCTATGCGTTGTTGTCGATCATGGAGTTGGAAAATTAGAACCCACTATTTCTACTCACCGATTTCTACCCACCTTGTTTTTGTTTTGTGGTATCGCCCGCCTTAAGTCGGCCCCGCTGTTTTGAACCAATTGGAAAACCGGTATAGAAATGTGTATCTTCAGGATTTTTGGGGGGTTAACGTAAAGAGGCGTCGTGTTAACCAATTAATCAGCGGATTCTTTTTATTTAACCCGAAGCACCGGAGCACGATACCGAAGGATTTGTATAAATCAACTCCGTCGCTGCACGGCGGTCGATCGAGTCGTGGCGGATGAGCAGTGGAGCTCAGAATTCGAATTACTCTAATCCCGCCGTTCCTCGTAGAGAAAGGAAGGAGTAGCAGGCGATCCCACCGAGGAGCTGTTTCCATAAATCGTCGATGGCGACTGGTTCTTCTGAGAAAATTTAGCATGTCGCTAATTGGTTTCACAGCCGGCAGCGATCGAATGCATCCCTCTTGCCCGCTTCATGCTCGAGGCGAACCGTGAGGAATTCGAGTGTCGCCGTCGAGGAACACGACTTCAGTATCGTGGTGATCAATGGGCGTAAGCTTCTTCTGCCTGCTACATGCTCGGAGAAAGGCCTGAAAGAGTCGGGGAGGAGTATGATGTGGTGGGCCAATCGGCATGCAATCATCAATATGTTGATCGAATATGAGCTTGCTTCTGCTTGCTACATGCTTGAGGAAAGTCCAGAGACGAGGGTCGCAGAGGATTACAGCATGATGGGTGAAGCGAGGCACAACTCCTCTTCGCTATCATGATCAAGTAAGTCCAAAGAGAGTCCAATGCAATTCATGGCACGCCCCTGGAGCCAGATAGAGGAGGACCGCGTGGTGGAGCTGGTGAAGAGGTGCGCAACCCCTCGCCAGCTGACGCAGGTTCATGCCCATGTTGTCTCAAGCGGCCAGCAACAGAACAACTTCGTCGTGGCCAAGCTCGTTCGCACGTTTGCAGAGTTCGGCAAATTGGATCAAGCAAGAGCTGTCGCTGGTGTTCTCAAAAGCCCCAATGTCTTCGTTTGGACTGCCCTGATTCGAGCCTACTCGCAGTTGCCTCTGTGCAGTGGTTCGGAGAAGGCTTTGTTTTTGTACGCACGGATGCGCCAGTGCCCTGAGATCAAGCCCCTCACCTTCACCATCTCGGCAGTACTGAAGGCTTGTGGTCAACTCGTCGCTTTCCAGGAAGGAAAACAGATTCATTCTGAAGCCTTCAAGCATGGTTTCCAATTCGATGCTCGTGTTCAGACCACGCTGATTGATTTTTACCGCAAGTGCAAGCAGTTAACAGAAGCACGGAAAGTTTTCGACGGAATTGTTCGAGCAGGAAGAGAAGATGTCCAGGCGTCCAACATGATGATTGCTGGATATGCCGAAGCCGGTGACATGGACACAGCTCGTGCGCTGTTTGCAACAATGCCCGAGAGGAACAGCATTTCAGTGATTGAGATGATTCATGGATACGCCTCCCTGAATCGGATGGATTTAGCCCACCAGCTGTTTCAAATGGGGCTTGCTGATGGTGTCGTGGATGTGGCCGTATGCACAGCCATGATCACTGGCTACGCCAAGAGTGGCAACATATTAGCTGCTCGATCGATGTTCGATGGCATGCCTCAACGGGATGTTGCTTCTTGGAACGCAATGATCTCAGCTTACTCACAAGCTGACCTCAATGACGAGGCCTTGGATCTTTTTAGGCTCATGTTAAGCACCACAGGTCGGCAGAGGGTGGAGCCAAACTGCGCCACCATTGCCATTGTTGTGTCCGTCTGTGCCAACTACGGATCACCAGGTTTAGCAAAATGGATCCAGGATTACATTGATCATCGTAGCCATGAATTATTGAACAGCCACACCATTGCATCACTCATCAACCTTCACTCGAAGTGTGGGGATTTAAACAAAGCGTACGAACTGTTTCAGAAGTGGATGCACAAGGATTTGATATGCTATAGCTCAATGATAGCAGGCTTAGGCATTCATGGGCGCGGCAAAGATGCAGTTCAGTTATTTGAAACTCTAACTAAGGCCGGTTTGAAGCCCGATTCCATATGCTTTGTCTCAGTTTTAGCAGCTTGCAGTCACGCAGGAATGGTGGATGAGGGACGTCGATATTTCCAATCAATGAGAGCCGAGCACTGCATCACTCCGACCGCTGATCACTACATGTGCATTGTGGACTTGCTTGGGCGTGCAGGATGCATTGATGAGGCATATAGATTGATAACCACGGACATGCCACCAAGTGTGCGACAGAATGCCCCCGTGTGGGGCGCGCTTCTAAGCGCATGCAGGACCTATTCGAATGTGACAGTGGGGGAGGTAGCGGCAAGACAACTGATGGAGTTGGAGCCGGAAAATGCAGGGAACTATGTGCTTCTCTCAAACATATATGCGAAGGCAAAGAAGTGGGATGGCGTGGCACGGGTCCGAGCGCTGATGAGGGGTCGAGGGATGAGGAAGCCGCCGGGATGGAGCTGGGTGGAAGTGGAGGGTGCACTGTTGAAGTTCATGACCGGGGAGGTGTATGGTGGGAGGCTGGATATGGTGTTGGATTTGTTGGAATGGGAGCTTAAAGACCAGGGTTTCCTTCCAATGCTTGATGATATTGAATGAATGGTAGATATATTAATGTGATCAAGCTATCAGTGAAAAAATTTTGAACTGGTGGCACACAAGATAAATTTTGTTCATCTCTGGGACAGAAGAGAAGGAAATTTGGTTGTCCACGTTCTCCAAAGAGTGCTTGCTTTCATGCCTTGATGAGGAGTTTTTTAAGCAAGGAAGTGAGAGGGAAGAGAGAGGGAGGAACGAGGGAGAGAGAAAGGGATTGGGTTTATTAGAGGAGCCTGAGGGCAGTGGGGGGATATTGAATTTGTTTTGGAGGAATTCAAAAGGCTATACATTAGAGAGAAGAAAGGATAAAAGAAACTTGTCCCTGATCCTTCCTCCTCATCATCAAACTATTGTTCCCAAACCCGGATTCAAATCGAAATAAAGATAAAGAGAAGCAAAAAAGGTTTCCTTTGGCTTGGAATGTTGAAAGAAACTATAACAAAGAGGAGATTCGTAGATTTCAAATATTATTCTGAGTTGCTTCTTCGTCCCTTCAATCCCACATGCTGGTGTGGGTACTTCGCACTCATTTCCCATATCAACACTTGCTGTGTATCTGAGACTTAATAAATATGTGGTGGTGTGGCATCATTTTTTAACTGTTTGAAATTGCAGATTAGGAGAATCCAAGTCTACCCTATGTACTTACTGATTTATCATAAGCTGAAGAAATAATTCTAGGAAGAAATGTAACCACTTCGCCTCAAGATAAGAAAAAATGAGAAAGAATTGGAGATAATGACCAACTGTAATCAAGCCTTCCCAAGTCCAGGGTTGCATGCTTCAGATTCAAGATGTCCAGGAACGAATGCTTCTCGAAAAGCATTCACCTTTCATGAAATGCATCATGATGCTGTACTGCTATGTTGACTGACCGGTAAGAATCTCCCTTTATTAAATGATCGAATGAATCACCCTGGAGCTGCAGCAAGCATGTGAGCCATGGGTTGGCATAGGCATCCCTATTCCCTACGATATGATTGTGGTAGTAGATCACGGAAATAATTCGAACCTCGTAATAGTTTTTCTCGGGTTGGCGTAACTTAAAGCAAGTTTGAAGGGGAAAAAAAAAGGCCAGATGAAGGCCAGATGACACTAAACAATTTGCAACATATGCAAATTGTTGCATGGACGTATCAAGACATATCATGCTGAATAAAGAAAAAATAAAAGAATTTGCTGTCTTATGTTTAGTTTAAAATATTAATATTTTTTGAGATATTTATTTTTATTATATTTACTTCTTTATAATTTGTAGCACATGATATTATAGTGATGCTCAAATACTCTTCCTAGAAGGTGAGTTTACATTACTATTAATGCTATCAAACAAGTTATAAGAAGTAAAATTTATGTAAGATGATGTAACTATACTGAAATAATGTAATATCCTATTGGTAAATAATAATTTAATTTATTTGCCAGAAAAAAAAAATTGCAACATATGCTTGATGGAGAGTACAGTAGTAAGTTGATCATCTATTCAATGAAGAGTTCACCATATCTTGCATTCTATATTAAGTTTTTCCATTCTAAGAATGAAGAGCACATACAGAGTTCATTAAACTACAAACATTTTCTGTTCTTTGACGTACTAGGCGCACTCAATACTTCCAGGTAATGCTGTGAAATTCTTGGCAAAGAAATATAATTTTTCGGTCATTTGCAGCTCAACTTGAATTAAAATACCGATATTCTGGGTTTAAGAGAAATGCAGTTTGCTATGTACTGATTGTTTGTTTGTGTTTGGTGCAGGGATTCCTCATTTTTTCAAACCTGATGGCACAGCTTTTCACTTTACCTGGTGGCATCTCGATGCCCATTCTGGGCTCTTAGCTTTGACTGCCTGCCCTGCCTGCATTGGATCTATACCTTGCAGGTTTCGGTCATCACTGCATCTGTAAGCACTATTGCTCATTTCCCCCCCTTCCGTTCATTGTTAAGCTGCATTCCCAGTTTATAATTCTGGTTTCTATGCATAAATCTCAGGTAGATGCTAACCTGTACAACGCATGTATTCTACTGCTTTTACTTGTACTAGAAATTTATCAAGCATCAGATCAAGGGATTGGTTTCGCATAATTAAATGGCAAATAGATAACAATGACAGTTGCAGTTTTTTGCATCTTGACTCCAACCACTCCATTCCAGGGCTAAAAATTAGGTTGACTTCTTCGTCTTGGTACGGATAACAGTTGTATATTCTACTGTTTTTGCCGTTGCGTTTAATTCTTGTTGAGAATGTAATCAAGCCAAATTTTGGCTAAAGCGTTAATGGTACTTATTATTGATGAATTAATAGGATCAATTGGTATTAGTCCAGCTGTGACCAAACTGTGCATATTAAAAAAATATGATGAATGATGAATTAATAGGATCGATTGGTCTGTCATGGTCCCAAGAAAGACTATAGGAAGAAAGAAAACCCATATGCAGTAGCTGCTGCATGTGATTAAAAAAATGCAGTTCCTCATGTGGAGTTCGATGCACGCATTGGCAAACGCAGCATCTGTAAAAGAATACGCCTTCCACTTCTGGACACTTTTCTAGCTCTAGATTGACCACTTAATCGGTTTCAACATATGATTTAAATTTATGATCATAATTGAATTTTATTTAATTCCGGATCAATTTCCAGGTGTTGTTATCTTTGGCCTTTTGTCCTCCTGGCTCTCTGGGTCCAACAGAGAGCAGACAAAAAGAAGTGGGTGGCTGGTTTCCTGGGATTACTGAGCCTTGCTCTTTCTTTTAGATTGGGAGGAGATTGAAATTGAACCAAATTGAATCACAGGAACTTTTTCAAACACCCTAAAACTCCTCACTTTTTTCAGTCTGGCCTTCATAGATTAGTTTATTTTAATTTAACACATGATTTTTCATTTTATCTTTAGTTTTCTTTTCCCTTCAGGTTAGAAAGCCATTATTCTCATACGGTCATAGGATGAGCACATTAATGAAAACTTACTATAGGAATCAAAGCAAAGCAAAAGAAATTAAGACCATAGGAGCCAAGCTGAAATTGACCCATATACACTTTAAGGTCCAGTAGCTTCCTAATGTCCCTGCCGATCTGCCTTCAATGATTCATGAGTGCGAGTTTGAAGTATATTACACATCATTTAGGGTGGGTCTCTTTGTGACCTCTGTGGAATCTACTTTTTAGCCAGCTTTTTAGCCGGTAGGAATAGTGCTCAGTGTACTAGGAATCAAAGTTCTCATAATCCAACTCTCCCAGGTAATTTGATTTACATATTTCTCACAATATACATTGTAAATTACATGTCGGCGTATGTATACATCTCATGAAGTATCTAATTGACTGTTTGATATGATGTTCTTTTGCAGCAGTGGATCTAATTTTCTTTAGCAATTTGGTGAGAGAGAGAGACAAGCGTCATTGGATAAAACATGGTCAACTTTGGAATCCTTGGTTCATGCTTTGAGGACTGAAGTGTCCCAAATAAATACCGAGACCCCACACTTTAACCACGTACGTTTTCCTTTATTTTGCTGGCCCCCCTCCTAAGAATTAGGCTAATGTTCCTTTTTCCTCAGAGGATGCCTTCTTTTTCGTACTGGTTAATAGTTAGATTAAGAAAAGACAACTGATGAGATTGACCGTGTGTCTGAGTAGCCGCACTTGTACTGTTTAAGAGATCTGCGTAGTAACTGATAACATCTCTATAGTTCAACTCCCTTTTAACTTCTCGGAGATTTACCTTTTGCATCACTATTTTAATGCAAGTTTCTAAATTTACATCAACGAGTATTCCATCTTTATGTCCCTCTCTGCTCACATCCTCGTTAGCAAAACATCGAATTGAGGTAAAAAAGTTGATCAGTTTAATTTTCTTCTACAGTTCTGTATAAAGTCAAACATAGATCTTGTCTTTTTTCTGGCTCTTACATCTCAATACGATCGGCTTCCAATTCGTTTACTTTTTAATCTGGATTGTTTATTTTTATCATTTATTATTTGATTTGGTTGGTAAAAAATGGATCAACTTTAATAACATGGCTCGGTTTAGTTAGGTCACTAATCCAGGCCATCTCACCAGCACCATTGCGGTCTGTGGCCTGTGGGAGAAGAAACGGACAAGGCAAAGGTGGGGGCGCTTTGCTTTTGCCCTGCTTTGCTTCTCCGAGAGGAAGAAGTGGAAGCCGCAGGATAAAGCAGACAACGCAGGTAGCAGTGGCGAGGTAACAAACAAAAGAGAGCGCCTTTCCCACTCCGTCGGCCGCAGCGGTGGTGGGTGGCTGGGAATGGGTGGCGGCGCGTCGAGATGGAGGAGAGCGGCGAAGAGGATTGTCTTCCCCTGCATCTCCTTCTCCGTCGAGTCCCCTCCTTCCAAGGCGGTACGTTTTTGTTCCATCCATTTTTTTCTCTCACCCTTCTGCAATCTGCATCTTCATCTCGATTTCGTCTTCCTCCAAATGGAGTGAAAAGGAATCGGCATTTCTTGCGGTTGCATCTCGCTGAAAATAATCGTTTTTTATTGGATTGTTTTAAAAAAAATGTGATCTGAGCATTGGGGCATTGACCTCGTTTTCAGCTACAGTTTTTTTGGGGGAAAATACTATTTCTCCACAGGTCGTTCCAGTTTCTTTCCCATTTTTTCCCGTCTATTACTTCTCTGCATAATGAGGATTTTTTTTCATGGTTTTTTCCTATCGATTTAGAAAAAGGAAACATTTTAATTTCGTGTCAGTTTCTTACTTAAATTTCTCTTGTTTCTCGCATATCTTTAAAGGCATTGCCGTTCGCAAACGTATTGCCCATTTTGTGGTAAAATTTTCTGGTTTGCTCTCACAATCTACAAGAGCAGTTCTTTCTTGATTCCCATATCCTTCCTCTCTCTTGGAACGAATAGCTTCCACCATTTGACTGCTGAAAAGGTTGGATTTTGATGTTGCCTTTGGTTGCAATTCGCATTTTTTATCCCAAATTCATGGAATTGGTTACAATTAGGGGTCTTCCATTTCATCATGCATCCTCTACTCTTAACATTCCAGCATGTGTTCCACCATCCAGATCTCATGCTCCGCGATCAGTTTGAAGGCAGATGACGCAGAAGGAAAACCGGGGGAAGCAGGACTGAAAGGTGCCCCTGATAAGGTACTCTTCTTTAGTCTTTCTTTCTTTTCCTTTGCAATTAAACTCTGCCCCACCAGTGTTTATTGATTTGAAACACTACAACTAAAGCGCAAATTGGATCACTGCTCCCCGAATTTAGGATTAGCATAAGAAATAAAAGCTTCCTAAATTAAAGTTCACTGGTGATGACCAGCTCTTCCTGGGACCACCATCAATGCAAGGCCCGCGTACTTCTAAGCATGATCATGGCACTCAGCTTCACTGGGGAAGTGAAGTTGAAGTTGAGCTCGAGCACATCCAGCTTTATGCATGGCTTTTTGGCAAGAGCCCTAATGAGAAGATCTGAATCCCTGAATAGAATAATATATAGAACTGGAAAAGAAAGGATTAGAATACAGTATGAGCAGCAAACAACACCAGGCTTTATGATTAATTTGGGCGCACTCCGACAATTCCACGCGCACAGTTTCAGAGGGCTGGCTCTTGTCCTTGGACAGCCAACCTAGGGTTAGGGGCGAATTATTCAATAATGGTATTTAAGATCTATATAATTTATACATATAACATTGTCATCTTAACAAGATATACCCTACTATAGAGAAAACCTTCTATATTGACCCCAGAAGTCATCAAAACAACATACATACTATGTATTCATACATCAGATGGAACATAAATAAGAATGTTCTAATATATATGATAGTGAGTGGACAAAACCTTTGTATTTGGATCTTTACATCTATAGAGATTCATCTAAAGAGTAAGAGGTGCATGTATCCTTGACTACTATATTATTTTATTCTTCTAAAAATTGATACATTCTTCTTAAAATAGGCATAGAAAGGTGTCCTGCATTTGTGAGATTAATCTGAGAATGGTGCATTTTTTTCTACGAGATTTATTGCATATATTCTTAGCAATGATTGTCCAGGACCAGCCAGTCTAAGTTTAAAATTAAACACCTATATAATTTGTTTTTAGTGCCCATTAGATTTTCAATTGAACTTTTTTTCAGCCTACTTGGTTACTATCAATGTATTTAGCATAAACAATAATGCAAATAAAAGACCAGTACATGGTAACCATCAATGGGAAATATATAGCCTTGTACTTTACCCTCTAACGGGAAATATATAAACCAGTAGCTTTTAGGAAGAAGGGATATATCAAGTACTCTTGCCTAGATGAAAAAAAACTTAGGCGTTATTGTTGGATTCTCCAAATGCCATGGAAATTATTTCATCATCCTAGCAAAAACAACTCTTGCCTTCTCTTTTCCTCTTTAGCGTTTTCCAAGACATTATTGTACATATATTATAGCCTTTATTCGCTGCTGTGTGTCAATTTTTAATATGACAGCGCAACCCAGCACCAAAGACACGGAATCAGCGGGTTCTCTTTGACTATCTCGGTTTATGTCACAGATGAGGTAGCACATCCTGACCTGTTAATACATTTTCAAGATCTAGGGAATGGACACACATCGATTCAATCAAACTGCAACCCTGAATAAGATGTCAATTACATAATCTCTAGCGGTGCTGTATGTTTGCTATGTCTGACTGATTTATGCATGCTTTTTTTTTCTAGAATTGTTAACATTGTTGCTTGCATAATGTCAAAAAAATATTTTTTACTTGGAAGCTTTAGAGACTTGTGTCAAAGAATTTAACTTTGATTTATTTTTCATCTGAACATACTTCACCTCCGCTTTTGTTTCACTTGAAACTTTCAGAGACTGTGTGCGATATGCTTGGAGCCCCTGAGCTGCGGTGATGGCAGCATCGACTTCGCCACCAACCAAAAGATCTTCACAGCCCAATGCATGCACGACTTCCACTTCGCATGCATTGCATCCAACGTCCGGCATGGCAGCGTCACCTGCCCCATCTGCCGGGCGCAATGGTCGCAGCTCCCCCGCGAGTTCACGTCTCCTCCCTCCATCAGCAATCCCGACCCCGTCCTTCGCATCCTCGACGACTCGATCGCCACCTCCCGCTTCAACCGCCGATCCTTTCTCCGTGCCACTCGCTACAACGACGACGACCCTGTCGAGCCTGAAGCAGTAACTGAACCCGGCCAACTTCGCCTCCGCCTGGTCCTCATCCCTGCTCCCACATCAACAGGTTACTTGTTCGGTCTCTTTGCATTTGAAACCATTGCGCATGCAGACCCGCAATGATCAATAATTGGAGTGCTTTTTCTGTAGCTGAGCTCGCAAGGCATCATCAGCAGACTGCTTCTTCACCAAATGGGCAGAAAAGGGGTTATCTATCAGTGAAGCTCTCTCACCAACAGGCAACTGATCTGGTCCTCGTGGCAAGCCCAAATGGACCGCATCTAAGGCTACTCAAGCAATCCATGGCGCTAGTGGTCTTCTCGCTGCGTCCCGTGGACCGGTTGGCCATCGTCACCTACTCCACCACCGCCACTCGTGCCTTCCCCCTCCGGCGGATGTCGTCTCAAGGGAAGCGGGCAGCACTGCAAGTCATCGATCGCATATTCTATCTAGGTGAAGCTGAACCCTCGGAAGGGCTCCGTAAAGGTCTCAAGATACTGGAGGATCGGGCGCACCACAACCCGCTCGCCTACATCCTTCACCTTTCAGATAGCCCGACCCGGAGCTACGTTTGCAGAGACCTGCAGTTCCCCATCCCAATTCACAGATTCCACATTGGCTTTGGGTTTGGAATGTCAAATGGGTTCGTGATGCATGAATTTGAGGAGTTCTTAGCCAGGTTGCTCGGAGGCACCATAAGAGACGCTCAACTGAAGGTAGGTGCCGAGGAGGGTGGGTGGATAATGTTGGGGGATCTCAAAGGAGGGGAAGAAAGGCGGATTCCGGTGGACTTGGCCGGTGAATGCGGGTTCCTCTCGGTCTGCTACAGCTACGTAGAAGGTGGAGCAGAACAGAGGCTGGTCACCGGAGAAGCAGTGGTCGGCGCAGAGAAGGATGACCAAAGTGACGGTCAGTTTGAGGTCGGACTGAGCGATCTCAGTACCAGCGGAGGAAGGAGCAGTTCAGTGCAGAGGTGGGGTTACCTCGACCCGTTCATGGCACGGCGATGGGCGAAGCATTTGCACGGTTACAAGGCATGAGGATTGCTGAATTTTTCAGAGTGCTGCCCATGTTCTGGTTTCATGTTTGCAAATGTAAGTACGAAGGAGTGAGTCCAGAATTCTGATTAGTTTTCAGGCTTTCAGCAATGAAGTTGATGACTCATTTCAACTTCAGGAGATCATATCTCAAATCTGATTGGTTACAAGATGGAAATCTCCAATCAGCATCCATCATTCTCGCATCTTCATCTCAGATCCTCTTGTATTCTTTTCTTATCCTTTCATTTTTTTTGTTTCTTCTCCCCTTTTCTAAAATCATTAATCATCATGTGGGTGTGCATATACTGTTTGTTTTGATGAACTTGCTTATTAAGCAAACATGGTGTTCCCTCAGATATTCAGTGAATGCTGGCTTTTGGTATTGTGAGTTCTGCAAAGTAGAATTTAGCAGCCATGAGGATTGTGGTCCTACCAGAATAGAACTACCTCTATAGCATGATAAAAGAAGTTCATCATGCCCCAAGCTTCTCAGCTCATTATAATCCATATATGACTCCGAGCAGGGGAGACCTAATTGTACCAGAATATTATTCAGATGCATCAATCAGACGACACATGATGAAGAAATGAATTGTCAAACGTCTCAAGAAATGCCAAAAAGATTGGTCCCAGTGTATTGAGTTTAATGCCCAGTGCCAATGTGGGGTCATTTGTGTCTATGCAATTGCTTAACTCATGTTCATTACCCACAAGCATGAGTCGCTCAATAGAATCATTGAATCACAATCTGATGCAAAATGCATACTTTATGCCTGAACTTATGCCGCCACTAAAAGACATAATTAACCAAACACAAATGTCGGATTCATTGCATTTCTCAGCTTGAAGATGAGCAAAGAATATAAGAAAATGATAGCGACAGGAATGAAGCTTTTACTATCAGCCCCTACTCATCATTATAATGCAAAAAGAAATAATCCATGAAGAGGCACCAGAAAAGAGCATCAACACATTCAAAGGATGTGTACACAAAGTATACATCCCCTCTTGTTAGAGTAATTGGGCTCCATACGGGAGGATTATGAGGTCTCATTAAGTTCTAAAAAAAAAAATACATTCAAAGGATGTGAATGTTCAAGACAAGCACGGACAGGCTCCAAAATCAATCACTTTTAGTCATCATTGCCTCCTTTCATTAATAAAAAGCCATGTGCTTAGAGAGGGATGGTATTCAATCATCTAGCTACTCATATTGAGGGCATAAAAGTAAAAGAAATATATAGTGCGTATAAAAAAACAAATGAATCAAAGGACTAATGAAGGAAATTTTTTCTGATTAATAAGAAAAAGCCAGATCAAAGTACTAGGTCAAGTATTGAGTGTTTAGAACATTAAAGCATGTAGATTGTAAGAAAAATGAACTTTCAATTTCTGAAAAGACTAGCACTATAGTCATAACAAACAAGGTCATAAAAACTCAATGTATGAACTCCAGGTCATGTAAAGAAAGCTTCGCAAATGTCATGGCATTTGAGTAGCACAGTCACTATAACTCAGGCAGAGCTCCATTAAAAGACCATTTAGCAGCCATGAAGTCCTGCGGTATTTCGCTGAGCTCCTGGGTTCCACTAATCAGATGACGATATATGAATTTGCTAGTGCATGCTTATAAAAAGTGAATTTAGGCTATAAAAGATATACAATTCCTGATCATTATTAAGAATATTGGGCTTAATGATGTTACTAAGTTATTAACACCTACGGCCCGTATGTGATAACAATGAGGGCAACTCCAGTGAAGATTAATAGTTGTGCTCCTTTTCCAACTCCAAGTGAAACTAGTTCAGCAAAGCTAGTGAAGTTACATATAAGCGTAACTGATTTCCTGCTACGATGATGGCATTTTTGCAAGCAAAAAAAGAAACCCCTTGAATAAATAAAATCATCTCACTCGAACTTTAACTCTGCTTGTGGTTCCAGAATTGTGGAAGACTTTAACTCTGCTTGGATCATTTTGTAACTATCCTGGGTTAGCAGTGTGTTTAGCCAGAAGCTAATGCTGAACTCAGTATTATTCATTCAAGGAAGGAAAACAGGCATCATCATGGATTGATCATCGAATACTAGGATATGGAAACTTGAGAAGAAATAACTAAATGCTTTTAAAAATAAAATGAGAAGCCACATGACTCATTTAGGTAGAGAATAAAGAAAGCAATTGTTTCTGGAACTGGTATACGACATGCATGTCAATCTACAATGCAATAACAGAAACATTAATTAAATATTCAGCAACATTTACAATAACACACAGATACATCCAAATTCATGGCATACATTTGAACAGTAGAACTCACCAGCAGGAACCCACCACCGGCCATGGCTAGCGGGTTGTAGTCAGATTTGTGGATATCATTACAACATAGCGAATCCTAAAGTGTAGAATCACAATAACGCAGCTAAAGTGTAGAATCACACTAACGCAGTTATGCAAACAATAACACGTAAGTGGATTGCTCAGGAGACTCACATTGTCATGGCTGCTGCTTTGGGACATAGTAGTAGGAGAGAGCGTCAGCAGGTGGGCCTCCCATGGCGTGGGCGACGTCTTCCTTCCCTTCTTCCCTGGGCACGATGTCGATGAGGAAATCGAACACGTCGGTGCGGCTGATGGCCCCCGCTATGTCATTCTTCTGCAAAGTCCGCCGCTTGTTCTCCTCGGCGTGAGCCCACGACCGGTGGGTGAGCTCCAGGATGAACATCTCGCAGGCCCGGGCGAACACTACCGGGGCCTCGGCGGCGATCATGCGGACGTCCTCGTCGGCCTTCATGATCTTCTTGATCCGGGCGAGCGGGAGGCTGTGGTTCCGGAAGTCGGTGGTCTGCCCGACCTCGCGGCACTGGTCGGCCCAGAACATCTGGAGCTGCTGTTGCTGCTGTTGGTAGAGATTCTGGTAGGCTTGGTAGGAGCCGGCGGCGACGCCGATAACCGGAGGGGCGGAGTAGCCCGGCTGCTGATCCATCCCTCCGTGTCAAAAATCTGAGTTTTGACGCACAGCGGAAGGCAAAATCCTGCCTTTTCAATATAAAAACAGGTAAAAAATCCAAATTTTCCCACAACGAAACAAAAAAAACTTGAAAAGAAAAGTCGGATCAAAGGTTGAGGGATCTGATCAAAAATATCTTCCTGCAGAATCTTAGATTTTTCTCATACAAGGAAGATGAAACAAACGACAACAAGATCATGAGGGAGAGTCATGCAAACATTCAATCAGAGAACAAGCATCAGAATGAGAGAGGAGGAATTACCTTTTGGAACTGGAGGAATCGTTCGGAGGAGGTTAGAACTGGGATTCGGGAGGGGAGAAGAGGAGAAAAAAGTTCAGGGTGAGACCATGCTGCATGGGTTTGTTTTGGAACTTTTTAGGGCTTGCTCCACTGTTAAAAAACCTCCATTTCTTTGGATTCTTTTAGTAAAATATATTATTATATTTAAAAATAATGTCACCGTCCTCTACGCATGCAAATCGGTCTGAACAACTCGTGATGCGGCTCAACGGGCCGTGCCCAACACGGTCTACTGCTGTTACCGTATCGAGTTGGGCCGTAAAGATTAAGCCTATGAGCTGATACGACAAATAATATATAATATATATATATATATATATATATATATTTAATAATAGAATAATTAATATATTTTGCTTCCAGATTTCAACCCTTCTTTTTTTCCTAATAAAAAGAAAGAATGCCAGTAGAGGTATGCAATCACTGTTTGTATAGTATACTACTCATAAAATATATCTTAAAATATTTATTTATTAAAAAATAATTAACTTTAAGTAATACTTGAACTAAACTACAATGCACATCACATAAATTATGATGTTAAGTTGTTGAAAAATTTAAATTATCTTTTTATTATAATCATACTCTCAACTCTTTAGTTTTTTTTAATACCAATTTAACTATCTATTATTAACTTGTTATTAGAGAATCTATTATAAACTTTTATAATAAATAATTTTAATAATTTTTAGAACTATGTATTATTAGCATTGTTTAATTTATAGTTAAGAGTTATCTTCAATTATTATAGATCTAAATCTAAGTGATACCTAATTTCAATTATCACTTGTCTTTTTTCAAACTTAAAAATATCTAATAGTTTAAAAAAATTCTAATAATTTAATCTTATTTATCAGCCCAGTGAATAAAATATCTCTACATTATCAATCTCAATCAAAAAATTACACCAATTTAAAAAAGAATATTAAATTAAATTTTTTATCATCTTTCTAAATTAAACTTTATCTTAAATTTTATAATTAAATAATAATAATTCATAGTAAATATATACGAATGACTTTATTAATGAAATCATTGAAAAGAGAATGTATTGAAATTACCATATATGCCCTCAATGTTTTCTTACGGAGATGACTTGGTTAATATCTCCATCCTCTCCTTAACTAATTACGGTAAAACCCATTCTTTATCATTTTAAAAAACGTCATTAACCTTCCAACTTAATGGACCATCAATCCCCAGCGTAGGATCCGATTTGGTACAAGATCCGATATCCATATACCGCGACGAGACCCGATATCAGCAGTACAGCTGGCGGCCGATAACCAATTGGATTTGGAGAACGCACAAAAAGGGAGTTTTTTTTCCACATCGAATTTTATTAAAAGAAGAGAGTAGATCTACTAACCCTCTCTCTCTCTCTATATATATTTATCTACACAAGTCTTCCTCCTCATCCCCAAACCTTCTTTTTGATTCCACTTTTCTCTGCAAATTTCTCATCCCTCCTCAAAACCCTAAATTCTTCGATCCCCTGTTGGTAGAGCGAGCGCTCGCGCTGTGGGAGAGGCAATGAAGATCACCGTGATGACCGCCGACGACCGCTTCATCACGCTCGACGTCGATCCGGAAGAATCCGTAAGTTCGGAGCAAGGGATTTCGTCCCTGTTGCTGTTGTCGCTGCTGTCGCAATTTTCTTAATTTTGGGGGTAGGAGGTGGTTGGAAAATCCAACCTCGGGTGTGGAATTTGGTTGGGAGACTTGATTTTTTTGACTTGCCGTGTTGTAGGTTGAGAATGTGAAGGCGTTGCTCGAGGTGGAGGTAAGTAGTTGGCTTGTTAGGGAGTATTACTTGGATTCTTTTGGTTAATTTTACTGGACTTTGCTTATGGGGTTGCGGCAGACGAACGTATCTCTTCATCAGCAGCAGCTGCATTTCAACGGGAAAGAGATGCGCAATTCGGAGCGCCTGAGTGCTCTTGGCGTAGCAGATGGTGATATGGTGATGATGGTTTCAGTACCTGCAGGGTAGATAATCTATTATTCTGACAAATTCAGTTATCTTAGTCTTTCTTTCATATTCTCCTAGTCCGGGCATTTAGACTACTGCGAACTTGTCTTTGTTTGCTTCAGTGTAAGGAACTTCAATTTGTACTATTCAATGTAGTGCACTTGAATGTATGATTATTTTGCTCAGGAAATTGCCATCCATTATAGGAGATAAGGGGCCTGACTCTTTCTTAATGGTTCCTCTAATGCCTTGTTATAACTGTAGGCTGAACCGTACACCTGGTGGAATACTCAAAGATTGTGGTTTGTACATTAATTATAATATATGATTTTTATTTTTTTAGCAGACTATTGTTTGCATGACTGATCCTACAGCAGCATTGTTTCAAAGTAGTTTTTTTGGTATAGTTGAACTTTTGTTAACAACTATACTAACATGATGATTTTTCTTATTTATTTTCAGAACAGCATCTGATGAATTGAGATTAAATGATGATGGTTCAGCTGTGAATCCTGCTGCCTTCCAGCAGCGTATTAGGCAGGATTCGCAATTGATTTCACAACTTCTTCAGGTAGGTTGATTCAGTGTAACTTTTTCTGTAATTCCATTGGTTATGAATGTGTCTACTACTAGTATTATGAGTTATTATGGGCTAAATGCAGATGTTTTATTTTGTTTTGTCAACCAATTAGTAATTGATTTTATTGCAGAGTGATCCATCACTTGCACAAGCTGTCCTTGGGGAGGACCATAATGAACTACAAAAAATCCTGAGGGAGCGTCATCAAATGAGAAAAGATTTACGACGAAAGCAAGAGGAAGAGCTTGTAAGCAATAATCCTCAACACATTTCTTAGATGCGCTTGATACTAGATTAATTATATGAGTAAATGGTTCAGGAACCGTCAGAGCACAAAAAGACAGCCAATATAGTGCTTGTGATAATTAACACAGCAGGCAACAACCTAAAGAACAGTGCAAAAGTTACTTGCACCAAAATCAACATATGATATAGGATGGTAGTAGTTGAAATGACGTCATCGGTGGTCTCAATGAACTAGTTGGTGGTTATTCCTGTCAACAACAAATATAAGTGGGGTGGGGTGTTCCATCAGACAACCAAGTTTCCAAGTATCTCTCTTTAGGTACCCATCAACCTTTGCCAATTGAAACACGAGAGAGAATGAATTATTAACTATTATCTCATTTTGAGAGTGCATTATCATCCTCTTTTAATTCCGCTCTAATTTTTCCTACTCCAAACCTCTTCTTTCATCACAATGTCTACTTCTCTTGCTCTACCCTCATTTTGGGGAGACACACAACTAGGAACTAGGAGGGACTTGCTTTATAAGAAAATCTTGAAGTTTCATTCCAAATGCATACACCCTATCTTTCTCCCAATGTAACCCAGATTTCCTTCCCTATCAACAACCATTCTTCGTTACTCCTTAATTACTTCATCACTAACCTAGATATATTGCTCCCTCTCCAATTCCAAAGATCTGCTTTTTCACTCCTGATGAATCCTGAATTTCATTCGCAGCTAACAATAATTTGTATTTTTTAATTTTTTTTTAAAAAACATGTAAGCGATAGATTAGTCCCTGATGAAATCCAGATTTGCTCCTCTACTGACAGTTGTTCTGAAATAATTCTTTTTTGCTTAAACATATGCATTTGCTTTATGAACTCTTTATTCTGAAAACTGATCACTAATAATTCCTATGTCCAGGCTCTGATGTATGCTGATCCTTTTGATGTTGAAGCTCAGAAAAAGATTGAAGCTGCTATCAGACAGGTATTTTATCTTTACCTTTATGTTTTGCCAAGCAGTAGTTAGATTTCTTTGTCATCTTAATAAATTGGAATTCGATATTATAACGTAAAATAATATAGTGGATCCAGACAATGTTTGGAATACTCCAATGCGGAGTTTCGCTAACGTGTGCATGGCCAGACAACCCTTTCATGCTGTAGTAATTATATTTCCTTCCGCATTTGCAACATTCCCTACTTGTGCAGAGTTTCCTTAAAAATGCATTTGGGATCTATTACTTTCTGTTTGAATATGGCAATTCCTCAAGTTAGATTATTACTTGGTTTCAGATATCTTAGATTCATGGTCAGATGTTGATGGTCAGACTCAACATCTTTTTTAGAACTTGGTGAGTATTGAACCCACAATCAGACTCAACATCTTGTTGCCTACATCCAGATCTGGATATTTGCTTGAGCATATAGGAGTTGCATATGCTTCGGATAAGAAGAAGCCAATTTAGTGCATTAAAATGTGTCATGGGCTCAATATTACCTTTTATATTCTGTATAACATAGTCTCTAAAAATCATCATTTTGATGAAACTAAGTTGATTTTTTTGTTAGATATTTCTAGCTTATAGTAGGTATACGGTGGCTGATGTGTTTTTTCTACGTTTAATTTATAATTAACAATTAACCTGCAGAAAGGAATTGATGAAAATTGGGAGGCTGCTTTGGAACACAATCCTGAAGCTTTTGCAAAAGTGGTATGTGTATGCTTGTTATTTATCTGTTTTTATTGAAAGTAAGGTCTTGTTATGTTTAATTTTGAACCTTTCAATATGTAGGTTATGTTGTATGTAGACATGGAAGTCAATGGAGTACCTTTGAAGGTATGCCAAATCAGCGCTTATTGTCTTCTTCATAAAACAATTTCTTTGCATCGTATAATGCTTCTTATTTATGTTTAAGATAAGAGATAGCAATGCCATATTTCTGCTGGCAAACTTAGATTAAGTATGATTCTAATTTTTCTTGTGATTTACAAGGATAATTTGTTAACATGTGATTTTGCTTTTACCATATTTTCCCAGGCTTTTGTTGATAGTGGAGCACAATTTACGATTATTTCTAAGAGCTGTGCTCAACGTTGTGGGTAAGAAAGTTCTTTATGTATTGAATAAATGCTCGATGAATTCGAAATGGAGATAGTTCTACTAGAATCAGTATACGATGATAGATAATATACACAGCCATGAATGAGCGGCCTATACATTTCATTACCATCGAGGGATTATTGCATAGATGTCCCCTCTATTACTTCAAGTATGCATGTAATTCTTGTAGTTTAAAATCATATGTGCACCCAAATCATATACATCCGAACATCCAAATATGATTGAATCATGCAAGTGAATCGACTCGGTTGAACCACAGATTGGTGGCAGTCATCACGATTGCTCACTGCTGCTAGAGTAGTGAGAGACAACCATAGGAAACCACCATCGCAGGATGCTGCAAGAGGTAGCCACTTTTGTGGGATGCAGCTGCCGCATGCAGCCTCCTTTCACAGCAGTGGCCTCTCATGTCTGCCTCATATGGCATCCCATGCTGGCTGCATCCTCCTGCATCTTGCAGCAGCTCTCCATGGTTGCCTCTAATGTCTCCACGGTAGTGCGAGGCCACTATGACTTCTCTCCAACAATATCCATAGTGGTTTGCTTTAGTTGGGCTTACGCAATTTCAGCTATTAATGTAACTTATATAGCTTTTATTATTAAAAAAATGAGTCACGTAGGCAGAAATTACTAAATGAAGTATAAATGATGTTTGCGTTATTCTAAACTAAGAGTTCAATGTCAAAATAATGGATGCCAACGTAACACATCCATATATATAAGTTGCATAGTTTTTTGTATCTATGAGATGCTATGCTTTTGGTTTTGTATTAGGCTATGGAGACTCCTTGATCAGCGTTACCGGGGTGTGGCCGTCGGCGTTGGCCAGTCGGAGATATTAGGCCGGATACATGTTGCGCCAATTAAGGTCTGTTTATTCTTTTTTAGTACTCATTCATTAGAAGAAGCATTATCATATCAAATCTTTGGATCACCTGCGTAAATTTGTTCAACTTAATTGCTTCTACGTATCACATTCCAGGCACTACCAATTGCTCTGCTATTTGATTCCGTGGTTCTTTGTTTTGTTTTTTCTGCTGATACGTTCTATTCAATTTTTATCTCGAGAAACACAGGTTACTATTGTGAGTTGAACTGGATCTGGTTTCTTTGGCATTCATAGATATCACAGGCTCTTTCTAATCTCTGAGGTTCCCGTTTTGCTTTGTGGAGTCGTAGAGTGTCTAAAGCTGAAAGCTCTTTTTTAAGCAACCAATTTTCTGATGCTCACGTTTATGAGCGGTTATGTCCATGATGCCATCTGGCATCAGCGGATTACATATCAATCTACTACTGTGCATTGCACGAATTGGGTCCTGTTGCCACCTCTTTAATATTTTTTCTTTAACGTAAGTGCCAAATTTCCTAAATCCGCCTTGATGAATGATCAAGTGTATTAGTCGTACTTTCTGGTGCGTTGTTCATGTATCTTAATCCCTTTCCCAGACTGATTGTTACTGTAAATTCTATCATCGCATTAGCTATAGTCTGTATGTTTTTGTAACTTTTCTTTTACTATACTACTAACAGTAACTCTTAAAGGCCCAGTGATTCTCTGTGCCTATACTATTTGGTCAGTAACAAATTTCAGGCCTTTCTTTTTATAGATTGGCCATGTATTTTATCACTGCTCATTCACTGTGCTGGATGCACCCAACATGGAGTTCCTATTTGGGCTTGATATGCTCCGTAAGCATCAGGTAACATTTTTGCATGCTTCCATCTCCTTTTTCTGCCTAAAATATATTGTCCTTGTATAACCCTTTCTTTTAACATGTGCAGTGTATAATCGATTTGAAAGAAAATGTTCTAAGAGTGGGAGGTGGAGAGGTTTCAGTGCCATTTTTGCAAGGTCTGCTTGAACTCAGCATATGAGTTGGACATGCTTCATAATTAATTTTGTCTTGAAAGTTAGGCTAATATGGAACTTTTTTGCAGAGAAAGACATTCCCTTGCATATCCGCGATGAAGAAAGATTATCAAAACAAGTTTCTCTAGGCCAAGGGTCTGGTCCTGTAAGCAAAATTCCACCCAGATACACTTTGCTATAGTCCAATCACTTGCACGTTAACTATCCATTTCAAAAGCTAGTGATTTTAAGTTTTTCACTCCCGCAAAGAACAGTAAATTTTCAGCGATTAGATCTTGTTATACCTATACCTTTTACAATTTCTTCTAGGCTCAGCCCTTTGATCTTTCAACCCTCAAACCATCAAGTACACGCTTGCAAATTCGTGCTAGTAAAATAAAACGCCTCAACTTTTTATATCAGAAGTACCTGTAAATATAACTAGACCAGTAGACCTGTTTTTGCTGTTCCGTTTTATACCAACAACTCAGCACTATACGCTCAGAATGATGGGTGATAGCCGTTATTGTATAAGGACCTCGACACTTCTAGCAACTAGCAAGGATATTTTCTTTTGCATGTTTAATTGTTTTGTATTCTGTAATGCCTAGGAATCATCAAGGACACAAGAGAAGACTGCTGCTACGTCTGTGCAAACTCGATCTTCCGGTGAGATTCATTATACTCTCCTTTACTTTGTGTATTCAGGTTTAGTCCTTTTAACTATTGAACTCATCTTATTCCTAAAAATGTTTCTTTCAATGTTTGATCTTCTAATGCTTTCTTTCTTTCTTTTTTCCTTTGAATTTTTAAATTGTCTCAGGAACTCCAAGCGATCATACAGAGGTAAACTCCTAGGGTTATCACTAAATGCTAAACCTTTCTAATTTCTGTTCATGTACATTTGCCCTCCTGGCCGATATTGGCTTAATTGCCGTGCAACCATGAGTTGCAATAACAATTAGTCGCATATTAAGCAACATGCATTTGTGTTTGTTTTAACAGGGTGCTAATTTTGAGGCGAAAATTGGTAAGCTTCTGGAGCTTGGGTTTGACAGGGCATCAGCTATACAGGCCCTCAAGCTTTTTAATGGGGATGAAGACAGAGCTGCTGCATTTTTGTTTGGTGGTTAATCAGTCCTCCTCAGTTATAAAACTATTCTTATCAAAACTAAATCGAATTTGGTCAACCAGACCAGAATGATCCAACAAGGACTTAATTATACTTGGAAGATACTGTCAAAGAGTTTGCCAACAATCAACAAAGTGAGGCTCATTGCCCATAAAAAAAAAAGTGATTATTAATGATATCTTGGCGAATTTAAATATATTTACTTGGCTGAAAAACATGTAAACATTGGAATCAAAATACCGAATCATCTGCCATCTGCATTTGCCTCTTTGTGATATAAATTTTTAATATTTATGCTGTTTGCTCATCTTGGATTGCTATTAAATTTCTCCATGCTGTGGGTCACATAAGAATTCATGTTCTCCCTTGTCAAAATCTAAAAAAAGAGCTCTTTGGATGTCTTAATCTGCTATTAGCGGTCCAGTCAAGAATCAATATAACATTGCTTCCATCATTATCTGCTTTATTTTTGTACCAAAATATTACAGAAGATGAAGACTCATCAATGTAAAAATATGCAATTCCAAACAGGGTGATGGTCTATATGACAAAAGCTGCAACTGTTGCTCTAGAGCAGATGCATAAACAAAAGCTGAACAGCGTAACTTGAACCAAAATAAAAAGCTCTTTAAGACGACAATTTCCCACTTGCAATTTAGATTACCACAATCAAAGACACAAGATATTTGTTTCCATACTTTAAAAAATAACAAAGGTTCGATCTTTTACCATCACGTATAATCTCCTGTTATCACTTCTAACAAAACCTATCTTTTTTGACTTCGTTTGCATCTTCTGACACTACTTTGTTTATGAAGAAAAAAAAAAGATCACGTGAACTTTGTTAATGAACAATAAGATAATGTGCCTTGCATCAGATGGCTTTCCTATCCATCTAGTGATTACACCTTTTTGTTGCCAAAATGAATAGTGTTTACAGTCTACATTCTTTATGAAACCTCAAAAAAAAAGTTCATGAAACGCGTTCAAAGCTATCCAGGATATCAAATTGCAAAATATCTCATCATGAAATCAAAAAGGAATTCTGTCACTTATCGTGTAAAATCAAGTTCCCAGTATAAACATTAGCCATAAAGAAAGAAAATAGAATTCATAAATCTAACAATTGCCACTGCCATGCATAAATCAACTTTTCCACCTGATGTTTTATTGCCAACAATTCTATTATCAAGGAAAAAAAAACTTTCTTAGGAGTTGGGGATTATTGGACAACAGTGACTTCATGTCAAGTTCATACATCACAGAAATGATTATACTTACAAAGAGATGCATCTAAGTTTTCACTTTGAAAAGTAGTTATAAATATAAAATTGACTATCCACTTACAGCTATACAAGGTAAAATAAAATAGAAAATAGAGCAGGAAAAATCGACCTCTTGTTTACTGGAGTAACAATTTCATAATTGCTCTACCAGATGAAGTATACCCTTGGAGAAGATACTCATTGCCTGTCAACTCAACAGGGAGCCAAATTGAACAGAAATAGAGTACCTTGAGATGACCAACAGATCTTTAACTAGATTGAACCTCAGATGGAGTCTTGGCATCAATAGAGAGAGCATGCAATCCACTCTGCAACTCCTCCTTCAGCAGCTCATATATAAGCCTGTGCCTCTTCACCATAGTCTTCCCTTCGAACTCCTTTGATATCACAGTAAGATTGAAATGAGTCTCTCCATCAGTTCTCCCCCTAACTCCAGCATGGCCTGCATGTTGATGGGATATGTCCTCCACCTCCAATTTGATTGGAGATAAACCTCTTTCCAATGCTTGGATCATCCTCTCTCTTCTTCCACCGGATACATCATGTGGGTTCACCGAACTTGCGCCAATGCCATCCATATCCTCTTCTGGCCTCTCTTCTTTATCAGTGTCAGGGTATCTTGGTGGATCGGTACTCCCATTGACGCCTGAGACCGTATCTCTGCTTATCTGTTGGTCTTCCACGCCTGAGTTCGAATACTTCCCCGCCAAAGTCTCATCTTTTGTGTCTGCGCCAGAGCTCTGGGAGTCCAGCTGACCACTTTCTGCGGAGTCGGAGGGTTCCATGTATACCTGGAAGGCTTTCTGCTGCATGAGCTTGAGCATGTTGAGAAAACCATTATTCCTGGAAGGCGTGAGGCTCTGGCGGAGGCCAAGGAGTTGGACGAAGTCGGGAGGCACGCGGGCAATCGCGGCGGCAGGGGAACCGGAAAGGCCAAATACGAGGAGGGCCGCGAGGCCCTTTGTGAGGGCGGAGTCGGAATCGGCCTCGAAGCGGACCACCGCGGGGTCGTCCGGGTCCACGAAGGCGCGTACCCACACCTGCGAGACGCAGCCACGGACGCGATGCTTGTCGTTCTTGAAGGCCGGATCGAGGGGCGGCAGCCGGGCGCCGTAGTGGAGGAGCTGCTGGTACTTGGCCTTGGGCTCGGGGACGGACCGGAAGAGATCGACGATCTCGCGGAGCTTCGGAGGAAGCAGCGAGACATCGAAGCCCGCCGGATCGTCAACCCGCCGCTGCTGCTCCTGCTGCTGCGCACGGGGGGGCTGCGGAAGGGGTGAGGATTTGGGGAGGAGGGGTTGGAAGGAGATGGGGGAGGAGAAAAGGATCGATCTGGAGCGGAGAAGAGGAGGAGGACTCCTCGATGGCAAGCCGGGGCGGCATGGGAGGAGCTTGGAAGAGAAGAGGCGGAGAGAGGAAGAGGAGATCGATGACATCGTCGAGGAGGAGCGACAACGAAGGAGAAGAAGAGAAGCCGCCTTCGAATGCTAAAAAGAAGGGTCGTCATCGCTTCATCCTTTTTGTGGTCATCTTTACCGGATCCTCAACCCGAACCCGAAACCGAACCCGAACCCGAACCCATAAATAATCGGGTCCATTTCGGACTTCTCCAGAAAGTCCGCTGTTCCCCATTTCGACGAACACGACGCCGCCATCCGCGACCGTCGCCGCAACGCTACCACCTCCTCCGCCGCCATCCGTGACCGTCGCCGCAACGCTGCCACCTCCGGCGTCGCCCTTTTATCCTCTCTTCCCCCCTCCACCGCTTCTCTTATTATTCTCCGCTTCGAGCGCGACTTCGCCATCAGATTCAGCTTCACGTCCTCCCGCTGAGCTCGGCCGTCTTCCGGATTCAGATTCACGGACTCCGGCAGATCATTCGTCGGCTGTGCACTCGATCTTGCGAAGCCGGCATTCTGGTGATGGATTTCGCTGATCCAAATATGAAAAGAAAATAGGGTCTTTTGATGGGCACAGAAGCACAAGGAATAAAGCTACAGCAAGCAATCTGGTCATTGATGAGATGCAAACGGAGGAATCCATGGAGCATTGAACAGGGAGCTTTACAGACAGCGAACAAATACACATACACGAGCATTATTGTCAGTTCATTTGACACCAGGACTCATAGCATGGCTTAATTCTGGGATTCAAAAATCAAACATGAGAACATCTAATTGATTGCAAAACCGTCTTCCTCAGCTGAGTGCTGGTTGCCAAAAAACAACCACATCATAAAACACTGGATTCCTTGGCATTCTTTTTACAGACTGCACAATATGGAAATGTGATGACAACACAATAAATTGTTTTGGTACATCAATGCAAGTTTTGTAAGATCACGTAAAAAAGTCATTCGATACTCTTTTTTTTTCCTTTTTGTCATCCAGTACACCTTCAATATAAGGATAGTACAAGGTAATGATCATTCAGCATGGAAACTGAAGAAATTGCTGAGTACATCGTTTGATGGGTCAGCTTCAGATTGAAAGATCTCTTGAAAAACTTCAGTTATTAGATTTCACAGGATCTGCATTTTATTAGTGTTCCTGTTATCAGTAATCAAAATTTATCTGA
This sequence comes from Thalia dealbata, assembly GCA_030544415.1. Lineage (NCBI taxonomy): Eukaryota > Viridiplantae > Streptophyta > Magnoliopsida > Zingiberales > Marantaceae > Thalia > Thalia dealbata. Next base: position 19,332,352 of record CM060458.1, read on the forward strand.
AAGCTACCATTTTGTTACCTGAAGATAGAATCTGCTGCATCTACTGAATTTTTTTTTTTTACTACTGGAAAGGGGAAAGATGTCCAGAAAGATCAGGTCAAGTAACTGCTAGCATCCTTGGAGAGATTAGAAATCCATATGCTGAAGAGCAAACTTCCTCCTGATGCTACCACCAAATTATGAGTATTGAAGGATCTTACCATATAATTCTAACAAAGTTGTTAAAGTTAAAGCGATAGGGGAAAGATTTCAGAAGGTAACCATGTCAAATCGTTCCAATTTAAGGGAACTTGCACTATGCTCATTATGAACAACTATAATCTCGTATATGGACTAACGAAGCAACAGTTTCATGGCTCAATTCCATCCTGAAACAATGAGATCTTGCAAGACCATTAAAAAACTGACCGAGCATACGATAACAAATAATTCAAGGAAAACGACCTAAAAAAGTTTTATTGAAGTTTGGTGAAATAGAACTGAGATGAAAGCAAACCCTAGGTGCACATACAGATGGAATCATTTCTTCCTCCTTTCAAGGCCGAGTGTCATCTTAACTAGAATTGTTTTCCTGATAAGAGTCAATTAACCAGATTACCAAGTGCTTAAAAGCCAGATGAAAATATTTGCCAAGTGTAAGAACCAGATGAAATTTTGAGTCATACCTTTCCTAGTCTGCTAGAGTTTTACCATCTTCTAACTGCTTCGCAGCAAGAATAAATCTTCATAAGCAGATATATTGGCGTTGTACCCTCACCCTTCAAACAATTCAGGCATTACAGTGAAATTATTATATGAGATTGACCTTAGTCAGCGACTAAGCCTTTTAAAATATTGCCAGGGTCAGTCATTAAGAAATAAAATAACAAGGTGAGGTTTACATTTTACCATAATCTATAATCTTCTTGACATCAATATATGGAAATTTCAGGATGGTAGTTATTACTGCTTATCATATTACCAACAAATAGGAACAGGTAAAATTAAAAAATAAATGAGATTTAAGAATATAAGAACGGTCAAACACTTTCTAAATTTAGTTTGTGCCCCAAATTATACTCATCAGTAATGTTGAATCTTAGAACATTGCAGCAATGCTATAGTAAGTAGTAGCAACTGCGTGAGTGCTAAAAACATTAGAGTCATAGGAGGACTACTTAATGTTAAACCAACCAATATAAGTGAACTAAAAGCGATATTTTCTTAGATCTATACTAAAAAATTCAGCAACTATCATGCCATGCATACAGCCGCTAATTGTCTGTTTAATAGTTCAACTGAGCCAAGCATGACTGTGACGATAATTTCAAATAATGCAAAATGGTATGATAACCAATAAACAAAGCTCAATTACGAAATAGGTAACTTTGGCGTTCACGATTAATATGAAAAGTTATACATTTCATGGAACTAGGCGTATATACAGGAAATACATGGACGTCAGTGGTAATGAAGGTAGAAGAATCTCTATAAATTGTTTTACTAGAAAAACAAATTAAGTGATTAAAAGTGAAAAATCAAGACATTAAGATTTAATTCTACTTATCTATTGCATTCCATTCTTAAATCTTATAACAAGTGAAGGACAAAAACATACGATCAAAGTTCAAACAACACATTGCAACAAGAAGGAGATCCAAAAGGTGTTGGCTAAGTAAATCCTTGATGTATACTAAACATGAAAGATCAAAGCATTAATTAGTATTGAGCCAGGTCAAACCTGGATCTTGCATTTGATATATCACGGATATTGCCACGGCTCTAACCCTCTAGAATGATCAATGTCTTCCCCGCTAGGGTTGACATGAAAATCTCCAGCTTTTCTCATCTGATCCATTGATGATGCTTCTTTTCAGTATTCGCATATTATATATACACACACTCAGGGAAAATTCATTTTTTTTTCAAAAATCTTACAATCGTAATAAATTACTATGCATTCATACCTCAGGAAAAGGATGTATACTTATCTAGTTCTGGTATTTGTAAATTTTTGACTAATGGTCTAGTGGAAATTAATATTTCATGTTTTAACTTGAATGTATCTCTATCTTGTGTATGCTGTATCATCTTGATAAGACTACACGTTATGGAGAAGCTCTTCGTACAAGATCTTAAAAAGGTCCCAGCAAAAAGTGTTGACCTGAATGTGTCTCCGTGCACATATCTCAAGACCCCTACCCAATAGTGTTTAATCCACATGCAGATGTTTAATATAACACTATAAATGGTTACGAGCTTCTTGCTTAATGTTGCTCAATAATTAATGGCCACAGTTCACAGTGTCATGCCGTGCAACACATCTGTAACATAACATGCAATGCAAGTCAGTATTTTCTCATGTGCAACACAAGACAAATTATACGTAGGTTGCATAGACCAAACACGAGAATATAAAGAACAATTTCAAGAAACAGCATAATCAAGACACAAAAATGTGTGTTCTTATCCCAAAACAGCAATACTTGCATGATTGATGTTTGCATTAACTGAAGAATTTGATGGATCTAACCTTCACACTTTGTATCCCAAGATCAACAATATGAAATGAAATGATATGATGAAATGTTAATCACTGTTCTTCAAGCAATAACGAGACACAATAGAAAGTACTCTATGCTTGGCAACAAATGAGTAGCTGTCATTTGACTTTCTTATCAAAACTTGTGCAATTTCGATATCACGGATCTGTAAGATCCAATGTTCCCAACAGGGAAGGATAACTGATCTACATTCATCATATATACTAAACACGGTGATAGTCAACTACTGATAATTAAGGCAACAATCTAGATTTGTGTGATATCAGTGATGATATGTAGAACAACTCGGTAGTCCTAAATTGCACCAGAGCAAGAAATGTTGGGTTTCACTTGGTGATACCAATGAAAGTATAATAGCCAGGGATAACACATTGCTTTATACGTGCAACAAATGTACATGCGACATGACTTGACACTAGAGGTTGAGGGTTCACTAAATTAAAAGAAATGCATTGCTACACTAATGTTCCTTCCCAAAAATATTTTAGGAACAGAAATATATATGTATATATATACATAAACAACAGTTTAATGGTCAGTCAAACCTCGAGAAGGTCCCAGTTAAACAAGGGCGTTGAAAAGCCAGATTCAAACTCTCGAAAATAAGGCCCCATTCCTAAATTTTGCAATTACATCTCCATGACTAATCTCTCGTGGTTCAAATATCACTTTGGCCTATATCTAATAACCTGAAATGAATTTTCAAAAAGTAATAACAATAACAGCCTGAATGATCTCATCAAAAAATAACAGCCTTAATGAAATTCCCTACTATAGAAAAAAAAACCTATGCCGCACATCCCAAGGCAATAAAGATACTTCTCATCTTTCCATCTTGGAAAACTAGCTAATTATTTTCAGCAAACAAAGATCTTTTTTCTTTTTGTAACAACACAAAGACCTCCCAATTCTAACCTTCCACCAAATGTTTAATTCTACTAAGTTCTGCAACGAGAAATAAAAGTAAATGGCAAAGAAGTTAGTGCGAACTGGACTTGCAGAACTAAGCAGGAGGCAAAAGACGAGGCAAGGAGAGTAGAGTTATGACAAAAGGGCCGAAGATGACAACAAAAATGAAGCTAAAGAACCAACAAGTGCAAACACCAACGATTATTTGCAACCAAAATGCCATAGAACCAGTAGAAAATGACGAAACAAGGAAACAACTCCATGGAATAAGGTGCTGTAGTCATAATATCACATGGAGAAGGATCAAAGATTTCCTCTTCTGATAGACCTAAAAAGGCAGGCTCCAGCTCCTCTTCAGCCTTCAGACCCATTTTGGTTGCTTCTGCATAAAAAACACCCTAGAACAAAGGACCGTCTCAAGATGCAACTGTCCGACCCGAAGGTTGCTTGCTTATCTTGTCTGCATCGGACTAGGAGCAGGTGAGAATGGATAAAAAAACATGAACAAGGGATAATAAAGAGAGGAGAGAGAAGGGCTGGTCAAATAGTTGCTTCTGTTAATCCATCACAGTGTACAAAGAGAGAGCGAGCTGAGTTTCTTCGAAGCATCAATTTTCTATAGTTTTTTATATAAAAGATCGTGCAAGAGCTCAATGTCAAGGAAATATCCTGCAGTCTATTTAGTCCCTGATTAAGCTGTGGTATGTTTGCTTATGAATTATTCTTTAATTATAGAGTGAGGCTTAGTTCACACATGGGACCAACTTCACAGAGGAACATTTTATGCATTTCTTTGTAATTCTGTGTTATGCATGTTTGTAATTTTGTTTTGCAAAGATATGATAAAGTTGGTGAGGTTCTATCTTAATGTACAGTACTTGTTCATATTGGATGTTAGGAGGGGAAAGATGTATGTACCTAGCAATCGTCTCAATCCAGAAAGGATTGGTACACTTCTTCTTCTTCTCAAAAGTCACGCTTCCACCTCCCCAATTTATTTTCCTTCTTAGTAAAGCTCGAAATTTGCCACTAGTTATGACATACTAAACTGTATAAGAAATCGAATAAGCAAAGGATTACCGATCAAGAAGACAAATCATCCAGGCTGCTGCTTAAGATCCCTCCTTTTGGGGTTGTCTGGGGACTCGATTCGACTCTACAGCCGAGGTTGAAGACAAGGACTAGGCAAGTTAATAGCCAAGCGTATACGTCTATATATATATATATAGAGAGAGAGAGCAAAATTCCTGGAGGAACCCCTCAACGGATAAGAAAAAAATCTCTTTGGGGGTTTTGGGATACTCAAATCGACTCTACTACCAAGAAGAGGAGAAGAAGGAAGAAGGAAGGAAGAGGAGGAGGAGGAGGAGAAGAAGGAGAAGACAAGGCTGACAGGAAGAGCAGTGAGCACGCAGCGGAAACAGCAGCTCCATCCATATCAGGTTTTGTTCCCACCCTGTGCTCACTCTCTCCTGTCAACCCCTCTTCCTCCCATTGGAATCTGCTTCCCGCCTCCTCTTCCTCCTCGGAACCGGAACTCCCCACAAAAACGCTTCCTCTAATTAATAAATAGAGCAGCAACGGCGGCGGCGGCGGCGGCGGCAGCACCGGCGGGCTACTCGCACTCGCTGTTCAAGCTCAAGATCAATTTAGCTCGACAGCTTTGCCATCTTTTCTGCACTGCAAAACGCGATCCGTATGCATATTTTATAGAACGCCTGAAGGAATCCCACCACCCGCCATTTCATCGAACACTTGGGGGAGGGAATCCCACCTTTTTTTAGCTGCTGGAATCGCTTTTTCATTTGTACCAATCACAAATTTCTGCTGCGAACAACAGTGATGATGACTTCTTGTCGGATTTTTCTTGTTCCTTTTTGTCGTATGCTCGTAATTATTCAGCTCAAGTAGGCATCAATTCCCGGTTCAGATGCATTTGCATGCACCTTCTTCCTAATCCCATATCGTACATATCTTTACACATCTGCTATCAACCCGGCTACGAACCAAATTAATATTAAGGAAAACAAAATAAAATAATCATATTATGTTTAGAACGATGAAATCAGTGCAGAAACACATGACGTGAAATAAATAACAAATCACAAGCAAGAAGGTACTTTTTATAATACTTCGTACATAGTAAAATTGTACATGATATTAAAGGGTCATGCAGAAGTACTCTCCGAGGCTACTTTTTCACAACCATCAGTGTAAAATAAGCCTTTTTTTCACATCCACCACTGCTTAAAATTTCTTCAGGATCAAACACTATATATATATATATCTCCGTACTTTAAATAATTGAGAGGAAAGAGAAATATGATAACTTATTCTGTACTCCGTATGATGAACTATGAATTAAATAAGTTTTAGGTAATTAAAGTTGAAGAAGGAAAGAAGAGATCCACCTCCTCAAGGAAATTTTGCTTCGCTGCAGCAACCCTTCTTTCTTTTTCCCTGCGAATCACCCTATCTTGAGTCTGAACCATGAACCACACAAATCGAATCATATGCCATCAATAGCAAAGACAAATAAGTGACAATTAAGCTTCTATCAGCATCAAAGCATGTCGGACGCAACCGCAGATAAGCTCAGGCCGCCCTGCTGTTCTCATTGTGTTTTAGACTTTGAATATTGAGAAAGACTTCGTTCATATCTCAAGTCCGATTCACGTTCATTGGAAAAAGACCGTGGATAAAGAATTAGTTGGTAAATGTTACATAGAAAGGCAGCATTGTCATTAGTTTACTACAACATTTTTGTTTGTAATATACAGAGGTCGATTCTTGATATATATATATATATATATATATATATATATATATATAGGTTACAGCAGTTACACAAATCAAAACCTGGTGACGGAAGTTCTACAAACAACTCTGGTTTTGGTACATGTTTACGCACGCATCATGATGCCTTGGGTGATTTTGAAGACAGCATCTGTCATGAGCAATTTGAAAGTGGACCAGCTGCAAAGAGAAGATTCCTTCTTGAAAACTGTCAGCAGCCACAATCATTCAGTATTTACCACACGATGTGTAATGCGCCTAAAAAGGAAGACGAAGGGGATGAAAAATGAAAGGGAGATGAGATATCGGTACCTGTAATGTATAGACAGGAGTGGATTTGGTGGGAAGAGTTTTTAATGATCGCAGACGATTTGAGCTGCTGGATTTACTGGTAAGAAACCAACACAAGTTTGCTTTCAGTTGGAGCAGATTACGGGTGAAGAATCAAGGGAAGTTATGGGGAAAAAAGAGCATTCGTGATCAAATATAACCAAATAGCTGCTTACTTCTCCGTCCTTGGTGCTTTCGTATTCGCCGTTACATCCCATAATTTTACAGTACAGTCAGCTGATCCAGAAGCAAGCAGCGTACCTTCACAACTGTGGTAAATGGAGATTAGTCTACAACAAAAAGTAAATTCGAGTGCTCTAACTTTGACATATAAGAGTCCAGCGGTTTGAGAAGAACAGAAACTGAAGCACTGAAGCGTATGGATGCAGACAGAGTAACAAAATCTACATAAATCAAAGATGGAAAAAGAAAATGGAGTTTAGAAGAAATTCTATATTGCCTGTGTGTGCATCATAAAACATGATAACATATACAATACAGGTCCAATGTTCAACCACCTACAAGTGAACAATCATCTTGATTTGATATATTTTCCAGTAATCATAAACTTAATAAGTGTGAATATCACATAGAGTAAACAAGCGAAGCATCTAAATGATCCAAGGATAACAGGGATGAAAAAAAATCATTTGGAAATACAAGGAACAAAAGCATTCAAAAAATTGAATAACTCCTACAGAAAAAGAACAGTACAAGAGGATGACTGAATAATTACCTCACCGAATATAGGGGAAATATATGGATGAAATAACCTACCTGAAGACAAGAGACCACACACAAGAATTGTGTCTTACTAACGGAGAGACACAACGGCCACTTGAGAGATCCCACATCATTATTGTACCATCCTCGTCACCAGAAGCCATATATCGCCCATCAGGAGACATTGCCAATGACACGATCATACTTCTATGGCCAATGAAAATGCGCGCGCACTCCCCACTTTGTACATCCCACAATCTGACAGTTCTGTCGCTAGAACCAGTTGCAATATAATTACAATTTGCATGCCACTGAACGCACTGGGAGAAAAAATGCAAGAATAAACAGCCATGTAAGTTTCAAGAGGAAACATAGAAATGAGACTATAGTATGCAAGATGGAAGTAATTTAACCAAGTAGATGGAAGACCCCGCAAGTACTAGGATAGCAAAGGAAAATATATATCCCTCCAAACACAGAGGTGCGTCATTAAAAAAAATGAATTTATCACAGTACACAGAGATGCATCAATTTCTTTAACTGTAAAAGTCAAGCGAGATTAAAAAGATTCAGTTTTACCCCTACATATATATCCATGCTCCGTGGGTATACGTGAAGCACATAAACAGAAAACCTACCAGCATAAAGAGTTATTTCAAAAACACATTGTTCATCAGTAGCACTAAAGCAAGTCTTATTTACAAGCTACTTTTAATCTAGTCATTCAGATACCAGGAAAAAGAAAATTAAATATTCAGAGTTCTAGAGTTGTATATTTCAGCAAGCTGCCGATATACTGAGAATCCATGACCATATTAAAAACATTTGGAACCAGGAGCTCTCCAAGATTTAATGGTTTTGAATAATGAATCATAGTAACCACATTCCAGTTCGACAAAAGACCTGAACCAGTTTTCCACTGTAACTTTCCAAGATCCATAACATGGTTCTTTTCACTTGTACTGGATAACATGGCTCAGAGTAACAGTGTAGCATACACTTGCATCCTACTATTATATGTCTGGATTGCAGGTCTAGTAACAATACATGAGGTGAATAGGGACATATAAAAGAAGGTAACCAAAATACGCACATCAGCAAATTGTATTTGTAAAATCATGAAAATACTAGTTCCCTGATTTAGTAAGAAAATAATAGGAGCAGACTGTAACTCATTAGCTAGAATTTCTGCATATGATAAAAAAGACAAACTAACCAAGAATGTCCTCAACTAGGAAGCCATAGTAAGAAACACAGGATTAAGCCAATTTATGAATATCATGTAAAATTATGTACAGCATGCAATATTTTCGATATAGTTTTACCATGTCTTTTCTTTTACAAAAGCTCAGATTGAAAAGAAAGTCAGTTTGGGATAGTATTTGTTGACATGAAAACGGCTCCAAAAACCAACTTGCATACAACTTGTAGCAGATATGGTGATATGACCACATAAGCATAGAGTGCAAGAAAATAATAAACTTTTCCAGCAAATTCACAAATCTGTCAGAGTTTCATAGGATGCTTAAAGCACTTTTCACCACGATGAGGCAAAGATAGGCAGTACATGTAAAAATGTCTCCAAGTCATGCCTCTAAATAAACAAGGGTGAAAAAAATAACGTGTATACAGTATAAAGAAGACCAAGGGACTATTAACGATCACTAGAACCCAGAAGCACGTATACTCACATCAACATCAGAATGATGTCCAGCCATTATCCTCAGAGGCTGGGTCCTCTCCAATGACCAAATCCTAGCAGTCCGATCATGAGAAGAGCTAGCAAAATAATGACCAACAGGACTGAACTGCCCCAATGTAGACAAAGTACAAGCTCAGTTATAGAGGTGCAGAAAAGCAGATGTATCTCAAAAATTTACAACTAGATAATCTCTGAGGAAGAAAAATTGAAGAGATCATGGGGACAAAAAAAGAAACTAAGACATACTAATGTGTAATGTGACAAGGACGATCAATAAAATTTGAACTCCAAAGTGAACCCAATAGAGTTTGGTTGATGAAGTACACAAGAAATTCAATATTATCCAAGACTATAGTTAATGCAGAAGAATGACTTTAGGAAAAAAAAAAGATTATTGCAGCTTTATATGGTTCAATCCGAACTGCATCCAGTATTTTCTTATGATGATTATATTGCATCTCAATTCTGTTAGGCATTCACTTTGAATTAAAGCATGTTATATCTGGTACTCAATGGCCAGTCAGAACCCCATAGTTTGACAATACAAATACTGCCTATCACGCACTACAATTACGCTAGGAAACCATAAGTCAATACAAATGACAGCCTGGGAAGCCTATTTGCAACAAAGTAACTATATAAAAACAAAGTTCCAAGAGTTGCATGCAAGCTTGAATGAGTTAGAAACGGTTGATACTTTATTAACAAATTGATCACAAACTTACAGGTGATTCAGCAAAAATTAAAGAGAACGCACCTAAAAAAAAATCAAATAAACAACTGACACAATTTGTGTAAATAAAAAATGAAATTTAATTAAAACTCATGGAAATTATATAAATCAGAATTTTCAATTGTCAAAATTTTCAAAGAGGACATCAGTTTTCTTACTTGAACATCCCACACTGGATAATTATGACCCTTGTAGCAGACGACATTTGCATTCAGCTTGGTGCTCCATAATCGAACTGCAGCACGACAAATAGCAAAGTATGAATTAGCTTAAGAGCTAGAAATTAATGTGCACTGCCGAAGTGACAAGCCATACTTGTAGAATCTGATGATGATGATAGAAGAAAATCCCCAAGAGGACTAAATGTGGCTGAATAAACAGGCCCAGAGTGACCATGGAACAATGTATATGACCTTTTATCCTCCTCAGTTGGAGGCAAATTCTCATTCTTTGAAGATTCATTTTCACCTTGCAAATAAGCTGTAAATTATAGCCAGTCAATTGACATCCATCTACTTGAGGAGCCAAACTCTTTATGCTAAATATAAGATAACAAATTTGCAAGACCTTCTTTCTAGAATAATAAAAAAATGGAAGAGTATTATCAACAAAAAAGAGGTTGAAATAGGGTTGACAAAGGTTCCTACAAGAGCATTCTTCTGTTAAAACTGCAACTATAAATTCTGACGCTGACAATAGAAACTAACAGCTCGGCTCCAAGATAGAGTTGATTAGCAAGGATCAGAAGATTCAAAAAGGAAGATAAAATATGAGAGTTAAGATGGAAGCTTCCATTGAAAGTTAATCAGTTAGGAAAGGTCAAATGAGTACGTGCTTGAGAAATCTTGATAATTTTGAATAGAACTAACTAGTTACCTCAAGCAAAAAAACCTAGTAGTAATCACGTTCCAAGAGTGAGCTATTTTTCTGAAAAAGCAATGAATAAGAGAAAGTAATGGAACATAACTACTAAGAGAATTCAAAATTTATATTGCAGAGATGCAAGAAGTTGGTTTCCTAGGAATTGATATAATATGTCTAAGAGAACAAAAGATTGAGAAATGAAGAAGTGCATCAGAGATATGAGAAGTAAACATATCATAAATGAGAGCACATGCAAGATTGTGTTTTATAAGCTCTAGAGAGTATAGAACAGAAAGCTGAAAAGACTGGCTGCCATTATAGCACAGAAAATACTTCACGATCACTCCATGACAAGAAGTTGAGTTTGGAGAAGACTTTATTTTTTGTTAGATAACATAATTCGGAGGAAACTAGCACTTTGTGAACTTAATAGGAAAACGAGGTTGCATGATGAAGCTGATATATCATCCTTCTCTATAAGAAAAGATTAATTAGAAGGCAAGGCTTAAGTTGCATATTTAACATGCTAACATTTATGATATCAAAGATAATAGCACTTACTCTACCAACTTGGTGAATCCAAATCAACAAGGGTGTTGGCCATGCAAGCAGCCGCATCCCTAAGTTTTTTCAATACACACAAGCCACCATGAGCTACCGATACCTTAATTTTTTGGGTATTTTGATTTCAGGGAAGTATAGGAGATATTTTTGGCCTCTCCTATTTTGTGTTATATGTTCTTACTTCCTTGTGTTATAGTTTTCTGTTGTTTTCTTTTGTACATCCTACATCCTTTTGGATGATAGATTGTATCATTTCAGAATGGTGAAATGAATGCAATATTATCTTTCAAAAAAAAAGATAATAGCACTTACTCTAGGACAAAGCTGGAGAAATTTTTATATTCATTTCGATAAAATCAGGTACAATATGTATGCTCTAAGGATTGTTAGACAAATCCAATAAATAGATAATTGCGGACTAACAAGTCCTTTTTCTTTAGCTCATGTATTTCCAGGCTACTAGAACAGGTTATAATGCATAGAGTCAAATAGAAATGCAATTAGCAATACTAACAGGTTTTCTTTGTCTGACCAATCTTTGACATGTCCCACACCTGCATAAAACTAAAAATTAAATACAACTGCAGAAAATCAACAATTCAGTACAATCAATGAATTTTAAAAATTCATTTCAAAATGCCATAAAAGGGCAACCTTCAGAGATGAGTCAGAAAATCCTCCAGCAACCAATGAGCCATCTTGAGATATAGACAAACAATTTAAACTAGCAACATTTGAGGAAAAAATAGGTTACCGAAAATGAATGAAACACTTTTGTTACAAAACCAGGAGGTTGTAGAAAGATATGATAGAAGCCATAATCACTAAATTGGCACCTGTTATGTGTATTCACCACAGTATAGAAGCTAATTGATGGCACTGCCAAGCTATTTAGTTGCACTCGACTACGTAGGTCATCCAAAATTGCTTGTTCAATTTCGACAGGCCTGGCATACTCAACAAGTCAACAAGATAAAACATTGTAGACAAAGCATAAATTCAACATTATCTATGCTAGATATTGTAAAATGCATCTGCTTAATGATTACAAAACCAACTGAACAGTCTGAACATGGTAATACAAGAAACATTCACCAGGAACTCTAAATCCCAGGATACCTCAATTAGCACTAGGCACGATTATCAATGTTTAGAGAAAGTTTAGAAGTACTGATTAATATGTGGGCCAAAGCATGTATAAACCTTCAAGCACAATATATCTCGAGACTGGAAGCACAATTTTTCATTATAATAGTATGAAAACTAAGTGGCTTGCAGAAAACAGGAAACATTTTATCAAGTTGATGAGAACAAGGAACAGAATGGAAATACTACCAGAGTATGCTAAGTAAGACAAACATACAAAAACAAGAGCAAATAAGATAGAGAATCATGTTATACGTTGCAAGAAGAGTTGGCTCTGGTTTCAGCCGTGGGGCTGCAGATGCAGCACTTGTTTCTGAGCGGACGTTATTCCCTACTGAACTAACAAGTTTGTCCTTCTTAGCCTTTCTGACAGAAATACTTTGTTTTCCCCCATCCAGAGACCTTTTCTGATTAATTGAATTTATGCAAGATCAGAGCATGCATAGAAAATAATAAAGTCTCCAATAGAACAAATGCAAGTGAGAATAAATACCAACATCCAAAAACTAGAAGATAAAAGGTAATACAAATCGGTAAAATAGTAGAAAAAGTCAAAATACAAATGATAACAGAGTCCAGATTCAAAACTACAGAGACTGATAAACTAGAATGAGTAGCAATGCTTTTCTCGTTCTTGTAATTTTTGTTTGATAAACTACACACTTCATTTAAGGAAATACCACATTTTTTTAACTTTACATTTTTTATATAATTTTCCTTTAATAATTTTAAATGAAAATCAAATTCAGTATCATACCCACAAAAACATCAAGGAAGTACCTAGGTATTAAGCCCATTGCCCATAAGCTAGCTGAGCTCCTTAACTCATAGCCTTGCTAAAAATGATGTGATTCCATAGCACCTCACAAAAAGGCTAGTAGTTTACAAGAAAACATCCAGTTGGGAAATTTGAACATGCTTAAAAGCCCAAGTATATAGGGGCAGGCCTGCCATGCAGCATGACCAGAGATGAAAGATCCTTAAGAACAGTGGAGATTCAGCAAGGACCTTTTTTCCACGGAAATGAATGAGAGACTATGCTATTCATGACATCTCTGTCAATCGCTTATATGGTTGTTGGTTAACCAAGCAAACACAAATGCCTCTAGGGTATGGTAAACAACTTTTGCTACATATGAACCACCAAAGCTAACACAGAAGTATTATAGAATACAGACATGCCTTTAATTCTTAAGGCACAAAAATGCTGGGTGTCGTACATGGTTCCAATGTAATGTAGTCCCTGTAATGTCATCCTATTCTCAAAGGAATGTCCTCCAAATATTGCACAATTAAAATTTCATCAAATATAATATTCATTATTCATTTCACTAAAAGAGCTAGACATTCATGAATCAAAAATCTTCTTCCACCTCTATGTTTAAAGAACTTGCCTTGTTATCTTCAGGATTCACTTTGTTTTCACTTTCAGTCTTCTCAGAATCAGAAAATGCTCTGTCCAAATGTTCTGAGTCTTCAAGCAACTGCAATTAAGGATTAAAAAAAATGATAATAGAATAAAGCGGCCATTTTGAAATTTTCAAGAGCCCGAAACATAGATCAAGAACTAATACCTCTTGCCTTCTAATAATACCCAGAAATGAATGCTTGGTAACACAGACTAAACCAGTTATGAAAAAAAACTGATCCCAAAAGTTTCTACATGGTAAGTGTTAAATTTTACTAAGTAGTCCCTTTCCAAAAGATAATACCCTTAAGAGAAGGCCCAATTTACTACTTTTAAATCACCCCTGGCATGTGGATTAGAATGAACTGGTGCAAGCCAAATACATGCATCGATTTTCAAAGGCTTAAGCTCTTAAACCAAGTCCATCATCCAAAATACCAATCTCTAAAGACCAATCCAGAAAACAAAAGGAACTGCCTAGGGTTGCATGCGACCAATAAAAAGTACAAAAAGAAAAATGCATTCAGTAGCAAATTATATTGGTGACATTCATTAAAACTTTGAAAATAAAATGATGGAAAATGAGTAATTATAACATATATCATATTTCAAAAGCTAAGACAGAAAACAAGGGTTTAACTGGGAAAATAAATTGCCAAGTTTTAGCCACTAAAACTACTAATCATGAGATAATTGTGGTTCCCTTTTAGCAAGAAAGCCCATGATATAAAATAACATGCATTTTTATTGCATATAATTAATTAATTAATTAATTAGAACCCACCCCCCAGCGTACTTCCTTCTGATTCATCTGTTTAACTATATCTCGATTTCTTCTTTCAGCGGTTGTAACTTCCATATTATCAGAAACTGAGGATGGTTGCCCAGGGGAAACTGCAATGATCATAGTGCTAATATAATCACTCAAGTGAGTATAACAACATATAGAAACATGAAAATTAGTATAAACGAAATTCATGATACTTTTTTGCCCTTGAGCACAAGTTATGTCAATTTTACAGATAACAAGAAATTAGAAAATACCTTCAAAGTTGATATGCTCATTTATCACCCCAAGTATGGTAAGAGATTGTGTTTTCTGAAGATATTGCAGAAGGAGATCATATGAATACTGCATGGACAAAGAGAAAAACCAAGATTCATCATCGTGCAATTATTACTGAAAACATTTAGAGCGTTTTAGATTGTAAATTGCAGAACACAGAAACCCTGATGTATCAAGAAAATAAACTGGAAGCACATATATAAGATGTTAATAAGTACTACTAACATAAGGCTACCTCTTGCATGCTTAATCAGTAACTGGCAGATAAAATCTCAACACAAACTTGATTAACATGATGATCAGTAGCATAAGTAACTAATGATCAGTGCTTTGGCATCTGGACACAGGCAATTCTTCAGTTATACTGCTTCAAGATTGGCAGTTTTAAATTGTTAGTTGAAAAAAATTTCTTAAATGCCATAGACAGAAATCTGAAAGTCTCGAGCTAAAATCACAACTTAGTTTCACCTATATAAAGTGTTTTTTTTAAATAAGAAAAACTTGTATTCATCACAATTGAAATGATACAAGGTCACCTATATAAAGTGTTGGACCAGAAAAATACAAGGGAACCAGCTTAATGCACAGTGGTGGAAACTCCTCAATGAGCTACCGATGAAAGTTATGTAAAATAACAAGGAATCAGTAACCACGTCCAGTAACTTGCTTCTTAAGGCATGTTTAGTATGAGGTGATATTGTTTAGAATGTGATTCCAACTAAAATTTCATTGTAATTATAAATTTGATTGGAATCACATTCCAATTAATATTACCCCATTCCAAACATGCCCTTAAGTGGTTATAAATGCTTGACTTTACATATGAAGATTAATGTAATTGATTAAGTTCACCACACTTGTATTCCACTCTTTCCTTTCTTTGAAAGTCATCTCTAGAAAACTAAATGGATCTTTTTTTTTCTTCACATTACTTAAGCATACACTGCAAACCAAAGCAATTGACAATTTAAGACAATCAAAAATGCCTAAAAATTAGTGATGACCCTATTTGCAGAATAACATGAAAGAGACAAAAATTCTAACAACACCTAAGTATACTACCTAATGAGGAGGATGTTACAGGTATATCTGGTTCAAGGTACATGTAGTTCTACACTTATGAGCGACATAGCAGTTGAGTTCAAGTCCTGGTTTTAGGTCTGAAGATCCATGGTTTGTGCATGTCTATGAAACAAAAAATTTATAAAATGTGCATTTATCAACTTGTTTATATAAGAAAAGGCACAATAATATGCATGATGCATATGGCTTCCTCAATTTGATATGCATCTGAGCATTGTGGTTGAGACAATTGCCTGTCTTATATCATTGCGTAGGTTCAAAACCTCAAGTTGCAATTACAGTAATAATTATCGTACAAATTTGCAACAATATCTTCATATATAAGCACAAAACATGGTTTACCCTCAAATATATGTGCCCTTCACCATGAACAAGTATGAATTAATATACTCCAAAATAAAATGGAAGTTTCCAAGTGGAATTGCAAATCATCTCAAACATTTACAATTTGAAGTGCATACACCCCAAGGATACAATTAAGCATATTGCACATAAAGGACACCTAAGGACAGAATTTAGAGTACAGAATCATACCTCACATATTTTTATTTTAAACTTGTTCTGCCTAAGAGAACGAGCCAACTCCATCTCCTACAGAGAATGGCATACATTTAGCATAATAATTATTAGTAATCACAAACCTAGAAGCAGAGTATCATTAAAATAAAAAAAAAAAGAGGCTAGAAGCTTTAGTTTGATAATATATCACAGAATAACCTCCAGTTGTAAGGGAGAAAGGATTCCTTCAAATTTCTGCAGATCCCCCAGATGCATCGATTCATGATCTTCACGAAAGGTGCGAAAAAGGTTTCTAGCTGCAGTGTAGCCATACAATATCAAAAAACATAGTAAAATAAACACTGCATGTCCAATAAATTGATTTAAGAAAAAAAAATACCTTCATGTATAAGACCTCCTGCCACAAGATCCATGAAACAATGTATGTAAACTGGATAAAGCACACGAAGCAGCTCATGCTGTACATGGTTTAGGTGAGAGATAGGTTTGGCAATGCACCACCACATCAAAGAGGAAAAAAAGAAGAAGATAAAGCTTGGATAACAATCAAACTAGACACCATATTTTGTTGTCAAGTGTAAAAGAAAGAGAATCGTGACCCTCAAGACTTGTTAATGCATGAAACATAAAATGTTAAATAATGCTGTTCAATGTTTTCCCTTTACTATAGACCACTGTTGCTCAACCCAAAAAATTACCTTGTAGGTGTCACGCAAACTATAAGCCCATGAGCGTAGCTTGCTATAACTGTCACAATACCGCACTACATCATTCTCCAATCTGTCATGTAGCATCAAATGATAAGTTCAAAGCACATTGAAAAAAATAGCATGCTCATAGAATAAAATGAATTGAAGTATCAAATTTTGTCACCTAATCCCTATTTTTTTATTCAATTTGCAAGAAACTATCTACAGATATTTAGCTCCTTTAAATTGATAAGATACAATACAAATTACACATGGAAAGAACACAAGCAAGAATTCCATATGTTAGAATGTAGTTACGCCTTAAATAACTTTCTGCTGATTGCATGATTTCTAATGCAATAACTGTCCATGAATGATACTTTTAAATATTTGATCAAACTGAGTCATGATTTAATTAGCATAAATTATTGACTGACGAGAAATTTTGGGTCATACCTTAAAAGTTAGAATGTCATCACGGCTTGTGATATATGTGACTACATGAAAAGTTTAATAAAACGAAGCAGCAGACACAAATACCAACAAAAGCAGAAAGAGAAGCATCCGATGACTGAAATATATACGTTCTCACAATAAAACTGAATAAGTAAACTCCTCACAAATACGCTTAAGCTTAAAATGGCCTCATGCATCAAACAGATAACGAAGTCAGCATCGGGTATTACAATATAAAATTTCCTAGTGTCGCTGCGAAGATGGAAAGACCCCTCACCAACTCAAGAGGCTCAAAAGGAGCCAAGTCGGAGTTAGAAATTTTAGTCCTGTTTCAGTAGGCACATCTAATTTAATCCTACCTTGTTTAAAAACCAACAGAACCCGACATTTAAATTTAGAGAAATCATGAGACTTAAACCCAAGTAGGAATCAGAATTTGAGTTTTTTTTACAGTTGTTGATGATAATTTTTGAGACTAGTGATAATTTTTTTTAATATCGATCACAATAGATATGAATTCCACTATCTACAACAGAATCATTTGAAATCGAGAAGTTCACGCACAACTATATTTTTTTACTAAATGTACAAGGATTAACTTGAAAAAGGTGGATAAAGGGGAAAAAATGATGAAAGCCGATAGATTTACTGTGAAGCGGTCATAGAAACCACAAATTTACTCCTTTAGAGCCAATTCCAGCTTCGAAAGCCATTATTGTAACTTTTATAAAAATGTGACCGCGGCAGTAAGAGAGGTGCACACAAGTGCAGAGAAAGATCGCCCAACCTGGATCCCGGGAGATCGGAGCCAGAGGAAGCAGAGACACGGTTCTGCTCTTCTTGGAGAAGGAGATCGGTCTTCGTGAAACCCTTCTTTTTCAGGTAAGCGATCACCACCTTCTGGACCTCCTCCTCCTCCATCAAAGTGCTCGAAGAAATCGAAGGAGGAAGGAATTAGGGTTTTGCGAGAAGTATCCGGTTCCGCAACACGGAAGAAGAGCGGTATCGGGTTGAAAACGCCACGAGTGCAAAAACAACCCGATATCCTTCCTGGTATAATAAGCTATGCACGTCAAATTGGATCGGACTCGTATCTCTCGAATCCTAAGCGGATTAAAAGCCCGCTTACCTGCAGCCGGCCTGAACCCGATTGAGGTCTGTAGTTAATAAAAAGAAGAAAAAAACCTTTATACATCAAAAGGCATATGTTCGTCGTCCTAAGATTCACTCGGCATTGCTACGATGTTGAGCAACCCGGTGCTTCATCAAAAGAAGTTGTTGACTCCCATTACATCTGGCAAGGGACTTTTTCAATTTTCTTATGACCAGCTTCTTTTGAAGGGAAAGAAAGATGATAAAGAGATGGATCAGCAAAGCTGCATATTGAGTAGAGAAGCGCTCCACTTTACTATTACACAACTTAATTTTATAATTTTATTTATATAATAAATATATATATCGTGCATCGTGACGTACCGCCTTAAGCCCATCGACCTCAGGAAGCAGCTCGGCACGGCACGCTCATTCGTCGGGTCGAGCTCGGATCGCCCGCGGATGGCCCGGCCCATTTTGCACTTCTATTGCTACTTCTGGAGTGCAGTAAAGATTAATATTCTCTTCTAGAACTCTTGTCTTTCACAAGATTCAACTGCAACAACGAGGAGGAGCAGCAGGTCAGTTGGTCAAATCATTCTCTCATAGAGAATATAAATATAACTGATTATTCTTAAACTTTTTAATAGTATGGTCTACCAATATAATTATCTCACTAAAACGTATATATATTTTAATTGAGCACATGTTACCTTCAAACCAAAACCAAACACAAACTTGGTTGGTCAACGTCAGATGATACGTGCTTATAATTTCAAAATCTATCTTATTCACAACAACATTGACTAAAAAGAGATTATTGTATCCGTGACTGCCATTCCCGTCATCTTTTAATCAGACTACTGATGATGTCAGAACCGATACCACCTCAAGTGTTGACCTCCAGTGCATCCGACAACGTGATATTTTCTAATTTTTTTATCACCAGCTTCTTCTATGGGGGAAGGTCTTTAAGAGATTGATCAGCATTTGCAATGACTGAGTCATCCTCTTGGAAATCTTCTCTCAGTATGCCAAGTGCAATCTCATTCTCCACCATCTGCTGGATCACCCTCTTTACAGGCTTGGCATCGAAATTAGGGCCAAAACCGAGGTTTCCAAGAAGCTCAATTGCTGTTGGGGTATAATAAAGATGGATGTTCTTCTGTAGAAGTCTCTCTTTCACAAGATTCAACTACAAAACCATCACATATTAAGTCGAAGGATAACTAGTCCACAATGCAATGTAGATATTTACATTTTTAGAATATAAAAGTTTTGAAGGGCATTTACCTTTATCTCAACTATGCGATTGATCTGTCTGGTATCGAGAGGCTTAAATACGATGTATTCATCAATCCGGTTCATAAATTATGTGCGAAAAGTTTGCCTGGCCAACTCAAGAACTTGCTTCTTCATCGGTTCATACACTGCATCCTCAGTTTGGTGAGTGCTTCGGAGGGTGTCAAGGATGAAGTGCGAGCCGATGTTTGATGTCATTATAACAACACTCTTCATAAAACTGACGGTCCATCCCTGTACGTCGGTTCTTCCACCTCAAGTGTTGACCTCCAGTGCATCCGGCAACGTGATGTTTTCTATGTGGGGGAAGGTCTTTAAGAGATTGATCAGTATCCATAATGATTGAGTCGTCCTCCTGGAAATCTCCTATCAGTACGCTAAGTGCAATCTCATTCTCCACCATCTGCTGGATCACCCTCTTCACAGGCCCGGCGCCAAAATTAGGGTCAAAACTGAAGTTTCCGAGAAGCTCAATCGCTGTTTGGGTATAATGAAGATGGATGTTCTTCTATAGAAGTCTCTCTTTCACAAGATTCAACTGCAAAACCATCACATATAAAGTCGAAGGATAACTAGCCCACAATGCAATGTAGATATTTACATTTTTAGAATATAAAAGTTTTGAAGGGTATTAACATGCATCTCAACGATGCGATTGATCTACCTCATATCGAGAGGGATAAATACGATGTATTCATCAATCCGGTTCATAAGTTCTGTGCGAAAAGTTTGCCTCGCCAACTCAAGAACTTGCTTCTTCATCAGTTCATACACTGCATCCTCAGTTTGGTGAGTGCTTCGGAGGGTGTCAAGGATGAAGTGTGAGCCGATGTTTGATGTCATTATAACAACACTCTTCGTAAAACTGACGGTCCATACCTATAAGTCGGTTCTTCCACCTCAAGTGTTGACCTCCAGTGCATTCGGGCAACGTGATGTTTTTTAATTTTTTTATAACCAGCTTCTTCTGTGGGCGAAGGTCTTTAAAATATTGATCAGCATCCACAATGACTGAGTCGTCCTCCTGGAAATCTCCTCTCAGTACGCCAAGTGCAATCCCATTCTCCACCATTTGCTGGATCACCCTCTTCACAAGCCCGGCGCCGAAATTAGGGTCAAAATAGAGGTTTCCGAGAAGCTCAATTGTTGTTGGGGTATAATGAAGATGGATGTTCTTCTGTATCAGTCTCTCTTTCACAAGATTCAACTGCAAAAACCATCACATATTAAGTCGAAGGATAACTAGCCCACAATGCAATGTAGATATTTACATTTTTAGAATATAAAAGTTTTGAAGGGCATTACTGCATCTCCACGATGCGATTAATCTGCCTGGTATCGAGATGCTTACATACGATGTATTTATCAATCCGGTTCATAAATTCCGTGCGAAAAGTTTGCCTCGCCAACTCAAGAACTTGCTTCTTCATCAGTTCATACACCGCATCCTCAGTTTGGTGAGTACTTCGGAGGGTGTCGAGGATGAAGTGCGAGTCGATGTTTGATGTCATTATAACAACACTCTTCGTAAAACTGACGGTCCATCTTCCACCTCAAGTGTTGACCTCCAGTGCATCCGGCAACGTGATATTTTCCAATTTTTTTATCACCAGCTTCTTCTGTGGGGGAAGGTCTTTAAGAGATTGATCAGCATCCGCAATGACTGAGTCGTCCTCTTGGAAATCTCCTCTCAGTACGCCAAGTGCAATCTCATTCTCCACCATCTGCTGGATCACCCTCTTCACAAGCTCGGCACTGAAATTAGGGTCAAAACCGAGGTTTCCGAGAAGCTCAATTGCTATTGGGGTATAATGAAGATGGATGTTCTTCTGTACAAGTCTCTCTTTCAAAAGATTCAACTGCAAAACCATCACATATTAAGTCGAAGGATAACTAGCCCACAATGCAATGTAGATATTTACATTTTTAGAATATAAAAGTTTTGAAGGGCATTTACTTGCATCTCAACGATGCGATTGATCTGCCTCGTATCGAGAGGCTTAAATATGATGTATTCATCAATCCGGTTCATAAATTCTGGGCGAAAAGTTTGCCTGGCCAACTAAAGAACTTGCTTCTTCATCAGTTCATACACTGCATCCTCAGTTTGGTGAGTGTTTCGGAGGGTGTCAAGGATGAAGTGCAAGCCGATGTTTGATGTTATTATAACAACACTCTTCGTAAAACTGACGGTTCATCCCTGTAAGTCGTTTCTTCCACCTCAAGTGTTGACCTCCAGTGCATCCGACAACGTGATATTTTCTAATTTTTTTATGACCAGCTTCTTCTGTGGGGGAAGGTCTTTAAAATATTGATCAGCATCCACAATGACTCAGTCATCCAACTGGAAATCTCCTCTCAGTACGCCAAGTGCAATCCCATTCTCCACCATCTGCTGGATCACCCTCTTCACAAGCCCGGTGCCGAAATTAGGGTCAAAACCGAGGTTTCCGAGAAGCTCAATTGCTGTTTGGGTATAATGAAGATGGATGTTCTTCTATATAAGTCTCTCTTTCACAAGATTGAACTGCAAAACCATCACATATTAAGTCGAAGGATAACTAGCCCACAATGCAATGTAGATATTTACATTTTTAGAATATAAAAGTTTTGAAGGGCATTTATGCATCTCAACGATGCGATTGATCTGCCTGGTATTGAGAGGCTTAAATACAATGTATTCATCAATCCGGTTCATAAATTCTAGGCAAAAAATTTGAACTTGCTTCTTCATCATTTCATACACTCCATCCTTAGTTTGGTGAGTGCTTCGGAGGGTGTTAAGGATGAAGTGTGAGCCGTTTGATGTTGTAAACCCTCATTTCTATAAATAAAAAAAATTATTTTTTTAAAAAATATTATTTTAATATTAAAATAATAAAAATAATATTTAATAAATAAAATAGGAATAGAAAACAAAATAATAAAATATAAAATTCTGAATTTAAATTTAAGAAAAATAGTTATTATTATTTAGATTTGTTTTTTTATTTAATTTTAATTTATTTTAATTTGTTTTTAATATATATATATATCGAATAAAATACCGTCGCTGCACGTGCATCGCACGTGCAGCGAGTTGGGGCGGGTCGACTCAGCCGAGTTGGCCTGAGTCGAGCGAGTCGAAGCGAGTTATGCGGGTCAACTCGGCGATTTGTCCGAGTGGGCAGAGTGGGAGGGCGAGTCGGGACCGAGTCGACCGACTCGGTGCTAGGTTTTAAACCTTCGGAAATAGGGGTTGCCCTGTTCCGAGGTAGACGACGACGGCGGGGGTGGCTGGAGCTCCGGCAGGCTGCGATTCGTTAGGGAGAGGTGCTGAGCAGCCTTGGGCGTCGGAGTCGGGGGCTGCGATCGATGGGCGCTGTGCTGGTGAGCTGGAGTCGCGAAAGGGACGGCGGACAGGGAGCCTTCTCTGTTCGCAGCTGTTCCGCCAGCGAGGTGCCCGGCGAGTTTTCCCTTCCACCACGACGGGGTCGATACGGCTCCGTAGGGTTGTATTGAGGCTAGTATCGGCTATGGCGAGGGCTTGACGGCGGTCACAGAGGATGGTTTGAGGTGGGGCGGTCGAGTAGAGGACGCCGGCGAGATGTTAGAGGTCGTCGAAGCTCTACCAGTGCGCGAGTGGGTGGCCGGAGAGCGGAGGAAGGCGCGGTATGGGTAGACGCGGGGTTCAGATGAGCGGGTGGCGGCTGATCGTCGACATTGCAGCGGAAAACGGCGGTGGCGCCGACCGCAGCGACGACTTCGAGCGGCAGAGAGCGTGTTCCAACGGGTCGCACGTGCGTAGCGCGTGCGGGGGTTCGGTGGGTTGCGTTCGGACCGGATCGGTCCGGTTCAGGTCCGGTTCAGGACCGGTTTCCCTCGGTTTTCGCTTGATTTCTCAGTTTTACAACCGGTTCTTTGTGGTTCAACGTTTTTATAGCTTGGTTGGTAAGTTTTAAACTTTTAAAAATTTATTTAGAATTTTTATCAAACTTTAGGTTCGGTTTTCGAATTATTTGTTGTTGGGTTCAGGGTTTTGAGCGCATTAACAATATCAGAAAAATCTAAAATAATTTGTGACACTAGATTATGCTTAGATTTAATTTTCATGATTTAATTAGGAATTTTCCAAACTGTTAAGTATGAATTTTGATTTAATTAAAATGATTTAGGTTTATTTAGGTCTTAAATGAATTATTTGAATGTTATTTGCATTAAAGAATATTTTGATAGGTGTCATTATGTTTGATTGTGGTTAAACAGAATTAAAATAATTTAATTAGAATTTTTACAGAATATATGAATTTTATATTGTGATTAAATTAGATAATTAGGGTAATTAGATTTTCTATTTAATGGAATTGGGGCTTGCTTGGTTGTCTTTAATTTTATTTTAGGAGATTATATTGCTGTGTTATTGCTTGAGAAATTAATTGTTTGCTGGAGTGATTGCTTGCTTGCTTTAAGAATCACGGCCAAGCTGTGATTCTTATTAAAGATCTGCTTAAGACTTAGGTGAGGATTTATGGTTTCAAATTTATTTGGCCTACTACAGATACTGAGTCCTAAGGGTCGTTGTTAATTATTGTACATGCTGATAAGTTAAATATCTGCTTGATTGCATATTTAATTAATATGAGAATTATTGGAAAGCTATACCATGCTAGTTGGAGTATGATATTCTTGTATGCCTGCTATTTACATGAGTTTGAAAGTTATATCATGATAGTTCATGTATAATATTATTATATGCATGCTCTTGATATAATGTTGAAAGTGATATCATGCTAGTTCATGTTTGATGTTAATTACATGCTTGCTCTTGACACGAGCTGAAAGATATACCATGCTGGTATGTGAAATGTTGCTATATGCATACTCCTGATGTGAGTTGAAAGATATACCATAGGGTATATGTATGATGCTATTATATGAATGTTGTGGATATTATGCTCATGTTGCGTTATTATTTGATATGTTCATATTGCTAAAGATGTAGAGACACTCAGCGAGAACATGGAACATATGGACATGAGATAATACTTGAGATACTTTAGGATGATGTTATGATAACACCTAGAGTGATCTGGATTGATATATAATTAAGAACTCTAGACATCTTAAGGTTATGATAACCTAGGAGAAGATGTGAGTTCATGGGTGTGGTATGTGCCAACATGTGGTGAGGAGCCATGTGCTAGCAATGGTAGAGGGGCAAGCCCGGTTGACTTAGCCACTAATATTTTGGTTTAGTCGGGATCTCACTTCGGTGTAGAACTCAACTTATTTGTGTTATACCAGGGTAAAGGGTGTGTTAGGAACAGTACCGCGCAATGCGCTACCCAGGCTAGGGAACCTGATGACGCTGGCATGCTCAACAGATGTGGATCCCTGAGCAGTCCAGGTTCATTGGTATCATATGTGGTAGATCCCAGCTTGCCAGGCTGGTGTTGGATGTGATTTATGATTTGTATGGTGATCCTGCCATGGTGCAGAATTTCAGTGCTGTATGGTACTTGTGATGGGAAATAAGGAGTGTCGTGATCACCAGCTCCTTCCGCCAACGTCAGTGTACAGGCATATAGGACAGAGACATAGAGTTGACACTGACGGGTTTAGGGAAGTCTCTGACGAGGGATTCTCCTTAAACATAAGTGGCTGCCTTAGGTGTAGAATGGTTAGATGAGGAAATATTAATTAAAGTGATATGATATCTTTGATTTAGTGGCATTGTTATGATCATATTTCTTATATATTGTTATATGCTATGTTATGATCATATTCATGATGTTCCATATTTATTTTCGTGTTATATTATGGACATGTTGATTTAATATGTGATTTCAGTGGATATATTTTTTTGTTGGTTTATACAATATCTTATGCCCATTTTTAGGGTGCTCTCTCTATAGCCTCACTAAATTTTGCAATTCAAATGTGCACATTTTTTTCCCTGTTGTGCAGGTTACAGGTTGGCTATTAGCAGGGAGTGAGGGAGAACTTAGTTGGTGGACAATAATTATTTTTGTAATCTAGATAGAGATGTGAATGAGTAGTATTGGCTTGAATGTACAATGTTATTGCTTCCGCTTTGTAAATTTATGAAATGGTAGTGCTTTGTGATATATTTTTTGCCTTGTATAAGTTGTGACATTGAAGTGCGGCTTATACGGTAGTTGCCACATGCCCAAAGGTGTTTTGGGGCGTGACAGATATCATTATAACAACACTCTTCGTAAAACTGACGGTCCATCCCTGTAAGTCGGTTCTTCCACCTCAAGTGTTGACCTCCAGTGCATCGGGAAACGTGATATTTTCTAATTTTTTTATGACCAGCTTCTTCTGAGGGGAAGGTATTTAAGAGATTGATTAGCATCCACAATGACTGAGTCATCCTCCTGGAAATCTCCTCTCAATACGCCAAGTGCAATCTCATTCTCCATCATCTGCTGGATCACCTTCTTCAGAGGCTTGGCATCGAAATTAGGATTAAAACTGAGGTTTTCGAGAAGCTCAATTGCTGTTGGGATATAATGAAGATGAATGTTCTTCTGTAGAAGTCTCTCTTTCACAAGATTTAACTGCAAAACCATCACTTATTAAGTCGAAGGATAACTAGCCCACAATGCAATGTAGATATTTACATTTTTAGAATATAAGTCGGTGATTCTTCCATCATCCTGCAACTAAAGCAGTACGCTGAATGATGAGGATATCACTGGTTCACCCGTGCAAGACTATGTTAGCATAATAGGCCCAATAATACGAGCTCGTGCCTGACGCACTTAATTACAGAATAAATGATATTGTCTAATTATTATCTTTTACTTGTCACTAAGGATAATAAGTGAATTCTTTTATTAGGTAAATAAATTACTTAATTACAGAATAAATGATATTGTCTAATTATTATCTTTTACTTGTCACTACATGAAAAGAAACAGATATGGAAGTTGTATAAGTAATTGAAGGAGTATTTATTCAAGATCAAATCTCTATTAAGAGGAAATCAAGGAATATTTATTCAAGAGTAAATCAAGGAATATTTATTCAAGAGTAAATCAAGGAATATTTATTCAAGATCAAATCTTCATCAAATATTTATTTAAGAGCAAATTAAGGAATATTTATTTAAGATCAAATCATCATCAAATATATATTCAAGACCAAAATAAGGAATATTTATTGTCCAAAATTCGTAGCTTTCAAGAGGAGACTTATTTATTTATTTTTCCTATTTTAGTGATACAAAATATGAAAAAACGTCCATTATTGTGTCTATATATTTGACGAAACATGCCCTATTGAGGGGACTTTGATTTTTATTTCAGCCACCACTATTGTAATGCTTTTGCTGCAAACTTGAAGTCCAATTTCTTTGAGTGATCCTTCCGCTGTTGCTCTTTCAATTCTTGTGAATTATTCATGTCGTTCTTCGTGAATAGGTCAGTCGTGTTTGACACGGTTGATAATTAACTGAGGAGTGGTTTAGCGATTGCGAGGTTGCTGGACGCGTTCCTGGATCGTGGTTAGCCTCCCATTTATGAAAGTCATAACTCGCCGCCTTAATAATTTCTCCTACGACGGAAGATCGGGATGAACTTATTTACACGCATCTTAAGTCGAGGCGTGTGCATATCAGGTGGTATCAGAGCCTTCGTTGCTGGTAGGAATTCATCTATCCTTTAGTAGATTATCTTTTATTTTTCCTACATCAAAAAAAAAATCCTCTAGTCCTTTTCTTGAACTTTTATTCTGTGTTTATCATCGTTGTTTTTCCAACTTTCATTTTGTTCTTTTGATCTTCTAATTTTAGTTTGCTTTGCGTTTTATCCTTCTTGAAAGAAAGAAAAAAAAGGTTGTTCAGTCAAAGAGAGAGTGTCGGCCCGAATTTAAGGAAAATTCGACTGAAATCTTTGAAAAAAAAGAGGAGGAAGTGTTCTGCAAGAAAAAAAAGAAAAAAAAAAGAAAAAAAAGACAGGTTGGGCGGAAAAAAAATAGAGAGAGAAAAAAATTATTTTTTTACTGAATTTTTATTTTAATTATCCTTGTACTTATTCTTCCTTTTGACACCATGCTACCTTGCTTGATTGAGTCTTAGTATATCTACAAATCTGCAACTAGGACTAATGCTTGTCTGAACATTTTATTAAACTTTGTAATTTCTGAAATTATTGCTTGCTTCTCTTTGCTACAAATATTTTACTATCTAGAGCTCCATAAATTAGCCTTGATCAGCGTATTCTAGCACTTTGCAATCACTTTATTCACTCCCTGTTGAAAGTTATCACGAACCAGCAAACACGCGAGTAATTTTTGAGAAGGATAAGAGTTTCAGGTGGTAAGGATTATGAGGATCGAGAGTATTTCATAAGCGATATCATTGTCTCTGCATTCTCAGGCTTTGATGGCTCATGTTACATAAACCTTCGAGCGAATACTATTCGATCAAGTACTTATGCGCCTGAATGGGTTGGAGAATTGTCTCGGTGGTATTGAAGCGTGACTTGGACAAGTGGAGCAAACTCCTCCACGACGACACCCACCACCTCGAGTTCCTCGAGGACGAGTTGAAGCTAATGCTGCTGCTGCCGTTTTATTCGAACCAAGAGGAAATTTGAACGCTGCATTTCAAGAGGCTGCCGATGAAGAGTTAAATGATAATTATTTTGCCTTGGAATTGTATCAGCACCGCCTCGCACGTCATCATCGAAGAGTGAGAGGTGATAGAGGTCATGCACGTCACCGTAATGAAGATAGAAGAAATGATGTATTGGGTAAAATTAAATTCACTGTTCCTAGTTTTGATGGAAAGTTGAATCCAGAAGCCTATCTTGATTGGAAATTATCAGTTGAGCAAAAGTTTAGCTGTCATCATTACCCAGAAGAGCAAAAATTACATGCGGCAACTACTAAATTATTGGTTATGCTTCTATTTAGTGGAGTCAAATTCAACAAAGAAATGAAGATCCTCATACTTGGAATGATTTGAAGTGCTTGATGAGGTCCAGGTTCGTACCTTCATATTTTGAGAGAGAATTACTTAATAAATTCTAAAGAATGAATCAAGGAAACAAATCTGTGGAAGAATAATATCAAGAGTTGCAGATGGGAATGCTACGTGCTAATATGCAAGAAGATGATAATGCAAAGATGGCTAGATTCTTGGGATGATTGAATGTAGAGATACAAGATATACTTGATTTTTAGAATTATAACTCTTTGGATCAACTATTTCATTATGCAAAGCTAAAAGGCAAATGAGGAAGCAGCCATACAAATCTGGTCGTAGCTATCCTAGTTCTTCCATGCCTTGGAGGGATGTTAATCAGCAACAAAAGAGTGTTGGTCATTCTAGCAGGACTGCTGCCCTAATTGGCCAAAGGAATTCAGGAAGCCGCTTTACCTCACCATCGTCCAAACCTAGTGATTCAGAAAAGACCATGGTTGCCCCTATAAAAATTTCATCATCAGTTGCTTCTACAGGAAGAACAAGGGAGATTGAGTGCTTCAAATGCAAGGAAAAAGAGCATTATATGCGTGATTGTCCAAATAAGCATGTCCTTATCATTCGAGAAGATTGTGAGTATACATCGGCTAGTGAGGTAGAAAATGAAAGCGCATCTAACCACTAGGAGTCTCAACATGTTTCAAGGTCGGAACTAGAAGAAATTACCTTTGATACAAATCATACAAGCCTCGTTGTTCGTCGTGTTCTTAACTCCCAGATGGATAAGGCAGAAAATGGGCAGCACCATAATTTGTTCCAATCAAAATTTGTGATCAAGGAACACTCTTGCAAGATTATAATTGATGGTGGAAGCTGAAATAATATTGCAAGTTCAGAGATGGTTGGTAAGCTTGGCCTAACCACACGATTACACCCACAGTTATACTATATTCAATGGCTCAATGCTCGCGGAAAGTTGAAGGTAATAATGATGGTATGTGTTCATTTTTCAGTTGGTACCTATTCTGACTTTGTGGACTGTGACGTGGTGCCAATGCAAGCTTGTGCATTGTTACTTGGAAGATCATGACAATATGATAAGGATGCTACGCATTATGGACGTTCCAATAAGTACTCATTTATGCACAAAGATAAGAAAGTTGTGTTGGTTCTCAAAGACGATTTAGATAGGGTTGAATATGAGAGAAAAGAAAAAGAGATGAGCGACATTCACAAAATGAAAAGTGAGAGTCATTAGCCCAAACTGAGAGAAAAAAAGAAAAATGTGAGAAGAAAAGAGAAATACCAATCAAGGGGCAGGTTCTATTGGCCACCAAAAGTGAGATACGAGAATTAGAAACCAATCCCCAAGAGTGCTTTGTGCTTGTATGCAAAGACACTCTCTTTTCTAATAATTATTTACTTTCTTCTTTGCCTGTGTCGATTCTTTCTTTGATGCAGGAGTTTGCCGATGTATTTTCAGATGCGATACCTACAGGGTTGCCACCATTGCGGGGGATTAAACATCAAATCGATTTGATTCCGGGGGCATCTCTGCCTAACCGTCCCCCATACCATACCAATCATGAGGAGACAAAAGAAATTCAGCGCCAAGTGCAAGAACTTCTCGATAAAGGGTATGTGCGTGAAAGTTTGAGTCCATATACTGTCCCAGTTTTAGTTGTACCAAAGAAAGATGAATCATGGAGGATGTGTATAGATTGTCGAGCTATCAACAATATTACGGTATGTTATCGTCATCATATTCCTCGATTAGATGATATGCTTGATGAATTGTGTGGTTCTACTGTCTTTTCTAAGATCGACTTGCGTAGTGGTTACTACCAAATTAGAATGAAACTAGGTGATGAATGGAAAACTGCTTTTAATACTAAATTTGGATTATATAAGTGGTTAGTTATGCCATTTGGTCTTACTAATGCACCTAGTATATTCATGTGCTTAATGAATGAAGTATTGAGAGCTTTTATTGGAAAAATTTTGGTAGTTTACTTTGATGATATATTAATTTATAGCAAGCCTTTGGATGAACATTTAGCAGATATGCACCAAGTTTTGATTGCTTTGAGAGAGACACGCTTGTTTGCTAACCTCGAGAAGTGCATCTTTTGCACGGATCGAGTCATGTTTCTTGGTTTTGTTGTGAATGCACAGAGAATTGAGATGAATAAGGAAAAGGTGAAGACTATTCGAGCATGGCAAACACTGACAACAGTCACACAAGTGTAGAGTTTTTATGGACTGGCAAGTTTTTATTATCGATTTGTAAAAGATTTCAGCTCACTCGCTAGTCTACTCAATGTGTTGACAAAAAAGAACGTGCCTTTCAAGTGGGACAATACGCAAGAAGATGCCTACAATTTGCTAAAAAATAAGTTAACCAATACACCACTTTTACAACTTCCTGATTTTAATAAAACTTTTGAGATAGAATGTGATACTAGTGGTATTAGAATTAGAGGTGTTCTCATGCAAGATCAGAAACCCATAGCTTACTTTAGTGAAAAGTCTAGTGGTCCATCGTTAGACTACTCAATATATGATAATGAATTATATACAATTTTGGTTAGAGTGTTAGTAACATGACAACATTATCTCTGGCCAAAAGAATTTGTTATACATTCACACCATGAATCTTTAAAGCATATTCATAGCCAAAGTAAGTTGAATCGTAGACATGCTAAGTGGATTGAATTTATTAAAAATTTTCCCTACGTTGTGAAATATAAGAAGGGAAAAGATAATATAGTTGCCGATGTTTTATCTAGACGTTACATGTTGTTGTCCCAACTTGATTGTAAAATTCTAGATTTGGAAAGGTTAAAAGAATTATATGCTACTGACTTGGATTTCAAAGACATTTATAATAAATTTAAATAGGGGAGATGTTGAAATAAATATGTATTAAATAATGACTATTTATTTAGAGCTAACAAGCTCTGTGTTCCTGCAAGTTCTGTTCGTCTTCTATTGTTACAAGAAGCGCATGGAGGTGGTTTGATGAGATATTTCAGAATACATAAGACTGAGGACGTATTGGCCACACACTTTTATTGGTCAAGGATGAGGCGCGATGTCGATCGTTACGTGGGGAGATGTACCACTTGTCAAACAATTAAGTCTCGTTTAAACCCACATGATTTATATACGCTTCTTCCTATTCCGAAAGTACCTTGGGATGATATTTTAATGAATTTTATGTTGGGTTTACCAAGAACTAAGAAGGGGAGAGACAATATATTTGTTGTTGTTGATAGGTTTTCTAAGATGGCTCGTTTCATACCGATTTATTTTTTAGGGAGATCGTTCGCCTACATGGAGTGCTGAGGACAATTATTTTAGATCGTGATGTAAAATTCTTGAGTTACTTTTGGAGGACGCTTTGGGGTAAGCTTGGGACAAAACTGTTATTTTCAACTACATGTCACCCCCAAACTGATGGACAAACTGAGGTTGTCAACCGCATACTTGGTACTATGCTACGAGCGATACTAAAAAAGAACCTAAAGTTTTATGAGGAGTGATTACCACACATTGAGTTCGCCTACAACCGAGTCGTGCATTCAACTATAAAGTTCTGCCCATTCGAGGTCGTCTATGGATTTGAGTCTGCTGCTCCAATTGATTTACTACCTCTGCTACCTTCAGAAAGAGGTAATCTTGATGCTGAGATGATTCGTAAGATACATCAGCTGACTAAAATAAATATTGAGGAGATGCAAATACAATATAAGAAGCATGCAAACAAAGGAAGAAAGAAAGTTATTTTTGAAGAAGGAGATTTGGTTTGGTTGCATTTGCGCAAAGATCGATTTCCAGAACAGCGTAAGTCCAAACTAATGCCACGAGGTGATGGTCCATTCAAGGTTCTTGTAAAGATCAATGATAATGCTTATAAGCCGGAACTATCTAAGGATTATGGAGTGAGTAATACATTCAATGTGGCTGATTTATCTCCATACTTGGGTGATGAAGATGAACTAGAGTCGAGGTCGACTCCTTTTCAAAAAGGGCAGTATGATGAAGACATCACTGGTTCACCCGTGCAAGACTCAGTTAGCATACAAGACCCAATGACACGAGTTCGTGCCCGACGCTTAACACAACAGGTGAATTCTTTTCTTGGGCAAATAAATTACTTAATTACATTGCCTAATTATTATTGTTTACTTGTTACTATATGTAAGGAAACACATGGAGGAATTACTCATATGAAAGTTGCATTAGTAATTGAAGGAATATTTATTCAAGATTAAATCTTTGTCAAATATGGAAGTTCCATGAGTAATTGAAGGAATATTTATTCAAGATCAAATCTCCATCAAATATTTATTCAAGAGGAAATCAATGAATATTTATCCAAAAGGAAATCAAAAAATATTTATTCAAGATCAAATTTTTATCAAATATATATTCAAGACTAAAACAAGGAATATTTATTGTCCAAAATTAGTGCTTGCAAGAGGAGGAGACTTATTTTTTTATTTTTTTATTTTAGTGACACAAAATATAGAAAAACATCTATTATTGTGTATATATATTTGGTGAAGCACGCCCTATTAAGGGGACTTTGTTTGCTGCAAACTTGAAGTTCAATTTCTTTGAGTGATCCTTCCGCTGTTGCTCTTTCAATTCTCGTGAATTGTTCATGTCGTTCTTCATGAATAGGTCAGTCGTGTTTGACATGGTTGATAACCAACTAAGGAGTGGTTTAGCGATTGCGAGGTTGCTGGTCGCGTTCCTAGATCGTGGTTAGCTTCCCCTTCGTAAAAGTCATAACTCGCTGCCTTAAGGATTTCTCCTACGACGGAAGATTGTGACCAACTTATCAGGCGGCCCGGCCCATTTTGCACCTTATTGCTGCTTTTGAAGTGCAGTGAAGATTGATGTTCTCTTCTAAAACTCCTGTCTTTCACAAGATTCAACTACAACAACAAGGAGGAGCAGCTAGAGGTATAAACGGGCCGTGCTCGGGACAGTTGTAAACCTTGTTTGTTTTTTTTAAAAAAATTACTTGGTTTATTAGTGGAGTTAGTTAGAGTGTTTTGCTAATAATACAAAGGTCACGAGTTCAATACTTGCATAGGCCACCGGTCTCATGTATCCTTTTTTATTTAAGAAATATTTAGTCCTTTTCTATTTAAGAAATATTTAGTCCCACATCAGGAAAGTCTTGGAAAGGAGTTATCCCTTTTTATTTAAGAAATATTTAGTCCTACATTAGGGAAATCTTGGAAAGAAGTTATATCATGTTCCTATTTAAGAGATGGTGCACTCCTTCACACCTTGAATATCAAATTTACCCATACAATGGGTTGTGGGCTGTGGTCTTGCCATGCCTAGCATAGCCCGACAATGTGTGTCGTGCGTGTGTTGGTCTAGCTCGGTGAACGACCGATTTAGTTGGGTTTTGGTTGTGGGTTGGCTGGTTTCGCAGCTTTTTTATCGTTTTAATTCGGTTCAAGTGGCTAAGGCTTGATTGGTGAGTTTTGAGCTTTAATAAATTTATTTAAAATTTTTAACATATTTTAGACTTACCTTTTGAATTATTTTAGGTTGGGTTCAGTATTTTGAGTGCATAAATGATATTAGAAAATTTTAAAATAAATTATAATGCATGTTTATGCTTAGATTTTTTATGATTTAATTGAAATTTTTCTGAACTATTAAGGTGATATTTTGAACTAATTGAGGTGGTTCGGTTTATTTAGGTGTTAAATAAATTATTTGGATGATATTTGCTTGAAAGAATATTTTGATAGGTGTTATTATGTTAGATTCATGTTAAACAGAATATAAATGATTTAATTGAGGTTTTTGCAGAATTTATAAATTTTATATTGTAATTAAATTAGGTAATTAGATTACTTAGTTTGCTATTTAATAAAATTGGAGAAATTGTAACTTAATAGATTTCTATATAGTGATTGGATTTTCATAGAATTATTAAAATTATTTTTAAATTAATTAAGGTAGTATAGTAGATCAAATTGCTAGAATGATATAATTGTGCAAATAGAAATTTAATTTGGATTCTTACTGTATAATTTAAATAAAAACATATTGTACACTTGTAGATAGTGTTGGCGTAATGTATAACTATGGTGGTTGTATTTATTTAAATTGTTAAATGATTTAATGGATTAAATAAGAATTAACTAAAAATTTGATGTGTGTTGTGAGTAGTTGGGGTAGTTAAGATGTAAACCTCGACCATCATATAGAATATATATATATATATATATATATATATTTACGAATAGATAAACGTACATCATGAAAATAAATATATGATATAATAAGATTAGGATTTGGCCGTAAAGGATGGGGGTGGAATTGGAAATTTACCTCCCACACCTTGCCCTTTTTAATGCCATCGTACGTGAGGGTTGAGGCTTGATTTCTCTAGCCGCAAGACACTATCACGTTGCCGTCATTAGACGACCTCGGAATTGGAAGAGCAAGAACTCCGTCACGGACGTCCTCTCAAAGCTCTTCGTAGGAGGTAAAACAAGAGACCTTTCTCCATAATTAACCTGCTAGATTAAAGTATTGCTCAAACTGTTAGGGTCTACTGTTAGCATAATTTTCC
The DNA here is from genome assembly GCA_030544415.1 of Thalia dealbata. Taxonomy (NCBI): domain Eukaryota; kingdom Viridiplantae; phylum Streptophyta; class Magnoliopsida; order Zingiberales; family Marantaceae; genus Thalia; species Thalia dealbata. Next base: position 19,367,822 of record CM060458.1, read on the forward strand.
TTTCCCCGTTGGTTGTTTCCTTCTTCTCCTTGCTGATGCCGAACCATTCTTCTCTCCTTATAATTCTTATTTGTTTATGTTGCTGCTACGGAAGCCTTTTCTAGCCAAGAAGATAAATTCCAATTATTCTATTCAGCGTTTAATCTTTAATACCGAAGCCCTTTTCTCCCTTATAAATAAATTTTCTCCCCTTCTCTGTTAGTGTCGAGAATTTACTTTATTTTAATTTCTTTGGCTTCTGCTACCACCGAAGCATGCATACAAGTAAACGCTTTGGTTGACTAGTACCCGTCGACCAACACCGTGTCTATCCAGGATTTCCTGCGCATGTAAGATGAATGCACTGAGCCTTACGGCCTAGTGGCTACAAAGAACGGTCTTGAGACAATTAGGCCATCAAGTCCACACCGCTCATATACATTACACGGGTGATAAGACATCATAACAACACATTTGTTAAAATAATAGGAAATAAGTACAATAATGAAATAAAAATGAAATAAAGGTACACAATTTATAATTTGCAAGAAAATAAATGGACTATTAAGCTTGCTCTCTGTATCCCCTAAGAATTATAAGGAGAGAAGAATGGTTCGGCATCAGCAATGAGAAGAAGGAAACCGCCAACGGGGAAAGAAAAATTATGCTAACAGTAGACCCTAACAGTTTCAGCAATACTTTAATCTAGCAGGTTAATCATGGAGAAAGGTCTCTTGTTTTACCTCCTACGAAGAGCTTTGAGAGGATGTCCGTGACAGAGTTCTTGCTCTTCCAATCCCGAGGTCGTCCAATGACGACAACGTAATGGTGTCTTGCGGCTAGAGAAATCAAGCCTCAACCCTCATGTACGATGGCATTAAAAAGGGCAAGGTGTGGGAGGTAAATTTCCAATTCCACCCCCATCCTTTACGGCCAAATCCTAATCTTATCATATCATATATTTATTTTCATGATGTACGTTTATCTATTCGTAAATATATATATATATATATTCTATATGATGGTCGGGGTTTACAATTTGGGGGCGTGACATAAGAGGATTGTTTGAGTTGTGTTATTTATGCATGCTTGTTTACTTGTATTTAATTTATTTTAGGAGATTTTGTTGCTGTGTTATTGCTTGACAAATCACAGCCAAGCTGTGATTTGTGTCGAAGTAGAGAGGAATTGCGTTGTTTGCTTGAGTTATTGACTGCCTTGCTTGCTTACTCTTAAGAATTACGGCTAAACTGTGATTCTTGTTTAAAAATCTACTTGAGACTCAGGTGAGGGTTTATGGTTTCAAATTAAATTGGCCTGCTACAGATGTTGAGTCCTAAGAGTAGTTGTTAATTATTGTACATGCTAATAAGTGATACATCTGCTTTGTTACATATTTAATTAGCATGTGAATTATTAGAAGTTATATCATGCTAGTTCATGCATGTTGTTACTGTATACATGCTCTTGATATAAGTTTGAAAATTATATCATGCTAGTTCACGTGTAATGCTATAATATGCATGCTCTTGATTATGAGTTTGAAGGTTATACCATGCTCGTATATGTATGATGTTATTACACGCATGCTATTGATAATTTTATGCTCATGTCATGTTAATTATATAATATGTTCATGTTGCTAGAGATGTAGATGCACTTAGCAAGAATATGGAACATATGGACATGAGATAAAACTTGAGATACTTTAGGTTCATGTTATGATAAACACCTAAAGTGATCTAAATTGTTATATGAATAAGAACCCTGGACATCTTAAGGTTATGATAACCTAGGAGAAAATGTGTGGTTCTTAGACTGGTATGTGCCAACATATGGTGAGGAGTCATGTGCTAGTAAGGTAGAAATGCAAGTTCGGTTGACCTAAGTCACTAATACCTTGGTGTAGCCGAGGTCTCACTTCGGTGCATAACTCAACTTCATTGTGTTACATAAGATAGAGGGTGTACTAGGAACAGTACCGTCTCATGCGCTACTGAGGCTAGGGAACCTGATTGACACTAGCATGCTCAACAGATGTAGGTCCCTGAGCAGTCCAGGTTCATTAGTATCGTATTCAGTGGATCTCAGCTTGCTAGGCTGGAGATGGATGTGATCTTTTATGTGTATGGTGATCCTGCCATGGGGCAGAATTACAGCGCTGTAATGGTACTTGTGTTTATGTTAGAAGGGGTGCCATGATCACCAACTCCTTCTGCCAACGTTAATGTACAGGTATATAGGACAGAGACATAGAGTTGACACTGACAGGTTTGGGGTAATCTTTAAAGTGAGATTTACCTTGAACATAGGTCGGCTGCCTTAGGTGTAGAATGGATAGATGATGATAGGTTAATTAAAGTAATATATCTTTGGTTTAATGGTACTGTTATGAACATATTCTGTCATATACTTTAGTATGATCATGGTTATGATGTTTCATTTTTGCTGTTTGGTAATACCTTGTTGATATGTGGTATTAATGTGTGATATTTTGTTGACATGTTGAATTAATATGTGATCATATACGACGGTTGCTACGTGCCCAAAGGTGGAATTGGGGCATGACATCAGGTCCGACCCGGCACGGGGCATTGTCTACCCCGGCCAGTCCGGCCTGGCACGCAGCACGCCCTAAGGGCATGTCGGGTCGGGTCTGCAACAATAATGAGTAACAGCTAGAGGTGTAAACGGGTCGTGCTCGAGCCGACTCGAGCACGGGCCGATGAGGCCCAACCATTGGTTGGGCCGGGCAAGCCCGGCACGGGGCGTTGTCCACCCCGGCCTTCCCAGCCCGGCATGCGGCATGCCGGGCCAAGCCCAACCCGAGCCCAAGCGAACCTACACAGGTCAAATAGACATAAATATGTGCTGGTGAGATTCAAATTTAGGTAGCTAGTAGTTACCAACCAACTTAAAGTTAATAATTTTATTTATATAATATTATATATATTGTGCTTCGTACCGCCCCACGCCCATGGACCGTAGAACAGCAGCCCGCCACGACACACCTACTTGGGCGGGTGGTGTCGAGCACTGCACGCCCATTGACCGGGTCGTGCCAGGCACAACCCGATTCAAGCTAACCGGATCGTGCCAGGCACAACCCGATTCAAGCCGCCCACCCGATTCAAGCCGCCCGTAGGTGGTCCGACCGTTTTACATCTCTAAGAGATGCAGGTAAATTGGACAAATCATTCTCTCGTAGAGAATATAAATATAACTAATTATTCTTAAACTTTATAATAGTACAATCTACCAATATAATTATCTCACTAAAACGTATATATATTTCAATTGAACACATGTTACCTTCAAACCAAAACCAAACACAAACTTGGCTGGTCAATGTCAGATGATACGTGCTTATAATTTCAAAATTTATCCTATTCACAACAACATTGACTAAAAAGAGATTATTGTATCGTGACTACCATTCCCGTCGTCTTTTGATCAGACTAGTAACGATGTCAGAACCGATACCACCTCAAGTGTTGACCTTTAGTGCATCCGGCAACGTGATGTTTTCTAATTTTTTTATGACCAGCTTCTTCTGTGGGGGAAGGTCTTTAAGAGATTGATCAGCATCCACAATGACTAAGTCATCCTCCTGGAAATCTCCTCTCAGTACGCCAAGTGCAATCTCATTCTCCACCATCTGCTGGATCACCCTCTTCACAGGCCTAGCGCCGAAATTAGGGTCAAAACCGAGGTTTCCGAGAAGCTCAATTGCTGCTGGGGTATAATGAAGATGGATGTTCTTCTGTAGAAGTCTCTCTTTCACAAGATTCAACTGCAAAACCATCACATATTAAGTCGAAGGATAACTAGCATTAGAATATAAAAGTTTTGAAGGACATTTACCTGCATCTCAACGATGCAATTGATCTGCCTGGTATCGAGAGGCTTAAATACGATGTATTCATCAATCCGGTTCATAAATTCTGGGCGAAAAGTTTGCCTGGCCAACTCAAGAACTTGCTTCTTCATCAGTTCATACACTGCATCCTCAGTTTGGTGAGTGCTTCGGAGGGTGTCAAGGATGAAGTGCGAGCCGATGTTTGATGTCATTATAACAACACTGTTTGTAAAACTGACGGTCCTTCCCTGTGAGTCGGTGATTCTTCCATCATCCAGTAACTGAAGCAGTATGTTGAAGACATCATGGTGTGCCTTTTCGATTTCATCGAAAAGAACAACAGAATAAGGCCTTCGTCGAACAGTTTCAGTCAGCTGGCCCCCTTCCTCATAACCCACATAGCCAGGTGGTGCACCGACCAATCTTGAGACGGCATGCTTTTCCATGTACTCGCTCATATCTATCCGAACAAGTGCATTCTCTGTGTTGAAAAGGTAACCAGCCAAAGCTTTTGCAAGCTCTGTTTTACCAACCCCAGTTGGACCCATAAACATGAAACTTGCTATTGGCCGATTTGGATCTGATAAACCTGCTCTAGAACGGCGAATGGCATCTGCCACAGATTTGACAGCAATGTCCTGACCCACAACTCGCTTGTGCAAGACTTCTTCCAAATGTATCAGTTTTTCCCTCTCCGATTGCTGAAGATTTGAGATCGGTATACCAGTCCACTTGCTAACAATCTCAGCTATATCTAAATCTGTGACCTCTTCTCGGAGCATTGAGGTTCCAGACTTTCGGAATTCAATAAGCTTCTGCTCAGCCTCCTGAAGTTGTCTTTGCAGCAATATAAGGGTACCATATTTCAGCTCAGCAGCACGGTTCAAATCATATTCACGTTCTGCAGCTTCCATCTCCAAGTTGACTCTGTCAATCTACATTAACAAATGATAAAAATGATCAATGGTTATCCATTGCCACAAGTTTTGCATTTCTTGACCGAGAGAAACTTACCTCCTCTTTAATCGATCTAATTTTAGTCATAAAGGATTTTTCCTGATCCCACTGCTCTGTTAGCTCTTTCTGGTTTTGTTTCAGAGATGCTAAATCAGCTTCCAGCTTATTTAGCCGCTCTTTGGAAGCTTTATCAGTCTCATTTTTCAAGGAAAGCTTTTCCATCTCTAACTTCAGCACTGCTCTATCCACCTCATCCAACTCCGTGGGCTTTGATGTTATCTCCATTTTCAGCTTTGCAGCAGCTTCATCAATGAGATCAATGGCTACAAACACCAAAAAATTGGAGATAGACTTCAGATATAAAATATATTATAATTGTGATTTTTTACCCGAATTAATAAACACAATTAGAATACCTTTGTCAGGTAAAAACCGTTCAGTAATGTACCGCTTGGATAGAACTGCAGCAGCAACAAGAGCACTGTCCGATATTTTGACACCATGGTGTAATTCATAGCGCTCACGAAGCCCACGAAGTATTGATATTGCATCTTCTACAGAGGGCTCACCACAATAAACTTGCTGAAACCTACGTTCCAAAGCAGCATCCTTTTCAATGTACTTCCTGTATTCGTTCAAAGTAGTTGCTCCAATGCAACGGAGCTCTCCTCGACCCAGCATAGGTTTCAACAAGTTACCAGCATCCATTGCCCCACCAGTAGCTCCTATATTGTACAATAAAAAGAAAAGAACTCAACAATTAAAAAGTTATGTCATGTTATAAAACAGACTATTTTTTTGGTCCTTTTGGCATAATTATTCATTGGATTCTGTACTTCAATGAAGCATTTTATGAGCTGGGTCAATTATGTAACCCACAAGTTTAGGGTGGAGCTAGAGCCCCTATTGTCTCAATCAAAATTCTTGCACTCAAAACAATGCATTGACGAAACCAAATTGCAGACAAAGTGAATAACCAAAATCAATATATTAGAAGAAATATTGCAAAATATATTCGAAGCTAAAAGATTAGTTATCCAGGTAGTTGAATCAATTAGACATTATATTTCTACCTAGTAAATTATAACAACACCAATTTAAGCTCCTACTATTTAAATTGAAGACCAGTCAAACAAATAGACTGCATGTTCTATGATACTTCTGAAACACATATATCTTCAAGTGATGTCACTAATGCTAATTAAACCTATTGAAATTAACAAAAAGAACAAACTGGCCATTATTGAGAAAAAGCAAAAAAAAATTCAATTTTGCAGATTTGACAAAGAATATTATCGTATTATTCTGAAAAATAGACGTTTGTTTTGTCAACTCATGGATGTTGTCAGTATGCATGAAGCCTTAAAAATATCAAACTCTATGATTGCCTTTGTACCACTACTGATAGGCATAAAAGAGCAATACAAACCTGCACCAACTACAGTGTGTATCTCATCAATGAATAAAATGATCTGGCCATTGGAGGCAGAGACCTCTTTTAGAACAGCCTTTAGTCGCTCCTCAAAATCACCACGAAATTTAGCCCCCGCAACCAGTGACCCCATATCCAAAGAGATCAGCTGTAGAAAAGAACAGGATTACTAAAAGGAAGCACGTAATATAGTCCAATTATATTGCAGTAAAAAATATCAGCATAAAAGATATTGTAAATTAATATACTGTGCTTGTGAGTACGCATTTCTCTTTGAAAGAGATCTACTAAAATCAATTAAGACTAACAAAAGATGACCACCACATGTTTCTACGAACTAGGATAAACTCGAGTAAAACTTTATGAACGTTTCTTTGTTTTCTTTTTTACATAATTTTTTTCTAAATAAAAATATAACAATAAAAAGGAATAGGTCAAGTTTGACTAATGAAAAAAATTATTGTACCTTCCTATTTAGCAAAGGTTCAGGAACATCCCCTCGTACAATACGTTGGGCTAATCTACAAGGAACAATAATTACAAAGGTTATGTCATGTAATAATTACATCTATATTACTAAGATGACAAATTCTGCTAAATAAGAAGATAAGAAAAATGATACACAGTGAGATCAGTGGTTAAAATTTGTTGAAACGGTTACAAGTGAATTAAAATAATAATACAAAAATTAAAACACTGGGGATAGGTAGCCACAATCAGTTATAAGATATATCTTGGTATCCAATTGTTAAGTTGAATACAATGAAAGGAAAATTCCAGAAAGCATACCCTTCAGCAATAGCAGTTTTGCCAACACCAGGCTCACCAATAATAACAGGATTATTTTTTGTTCTTCTAGATAAAATTCGGATACAACGCCTTATCTCATCATCACGACCTATCACAGGGTCCAGTTTACCGCGCTTAGCAAGCTCCGTCAAGTCACTACCATACTTCTCTAGCACCTGATACTTCCCTTCAGGATCTACAGGAATAATACCACATTATTCTGGAAACTTATAATGCAAATAATACTAAAACATAATTAATGATGAGGTACCGCAATATTCACAGCTACAACAGGGGGCAAAAACAAGCACCACATAGTAGAGGAAAGTGAGTTAAGCACTAATAATAATAGTTTCAGACTTACATGTGTATCATTATCTTCACTGCAACTTCATTCCAGTTTTAACCATCCTATCCCTTTATCTTTGTGTTCTAGTCTTTGGGAGTATCCTTACGTAGATAGTTCATGTGTTAAAGAAAAGAATCCAAGATCATATTAACTACATCATTGTTTCAAGTAATTGTAATTCAATCATTGTTTCCAGTAATTCTAATTCTATTTTCTACTCAAAAGTAGTATACTTTGACTCATATGTATGGCATAATACATTCTAGTACTAAATCAAAACCTTTCATATGCTTGTCAAATTTAATCAATTGAAAAGGAGGAACTATATATATACAGATAAAAACATAAGGATTGAAACAATAGTGAATGATGTTAAAATAAATGTAAAACTAGAAACTATTGAGAAGATTACATACTCTGATCTGTGACCCTCTGATTTCCACGCACATCTTTAATGGCTTCCCTCAGCACTTTATCACTAAGATTAAGATTCTTGAATAATTCTTGACCAAATCTTTTGTCAGAACAGAATGCTAAAAGAAGGTGCTCAATTGAGAGAAATTCATCACCAAATTCTTTTTCAATCTTCTTAGCATTGTTAAAAAGAGTTACTAAATTTTGTCCTAATATAGGCCCACTTGTATCACCACCAACCTGCCCAGGCACCAAGGCTATTAATTTGAATTGATCAAAAGTGATAACCGAAAGCCCCAACATCAGAGATAAACCACCTTAGGCTGCTGCGAGATGAATTCATCTGTAGCTTGCAGCAGAGATGTATTGTCAGTTCCAGCCTTGGTAAAAATTCTGCGAGCCAAACCATCTTTCTGCTCCAACAGAGCTTTCATCAGATGTTCAGATTCCACTACCTGTTGCTTGTACAGTCGTGCTGCATCTATCGCACCAACAATTGCATCCCATGCCATCTCTGTGGACTCTGCTTGGCTGATCTGCGAAAGCATGAATGATTGTAAAACATTGAGTCCTTCACAGATGACATTAGATGGATACTTGCTAATCAAAGGACCCACGATTGTGACTTAGAAAGCCTAGCAGATCCTCCACTTGTTTTTAAAAGTGGAACTTACAACATTTTTAAATCCAAGTAGCTACCACAAATGCAGAAATGTGAAGAATGTAACATCAGTCTGACTCATTGTGAGGATGCCAAAACAATTTTTGTCAGGACCAAATCATCAGGTTAGTGCATGCAACCTCTACAACCTAGTATGGCACAGCGAGTAGTGACGTGGTCAATGATGGGAGTTCTTTTAGCCTAATTAACTTCACTGAGATAGTGACAGAGGACAGTAAGAATTCTGCATCCTCGCAGGAAACCAAATGTGACAAACAGCACGAGTTCAAAGAAAAAGGAGCTAAAACCATTCGAGGAACTCAAAGGAGTACTTGGGGAGAGCTGCCATGGCTAGACTGAAGAGGGGCGGAGGAGCGGAAGTGGCGGAGTGGGAAGAAGCCCTTGTCCAAGATGCCGGAGAAACCCGCGCCTCCGACGGAGGGCGCGGAGGGGATGCCGGCGAGGCGAGCGGAATTGCCGGAGATAGAAGCGGACGAAGAGGAGAGCGCGGCGCGGAGCGAGAAGCGGCGGTGGCGGCTGGCGGACCTTGCGAGCCTCGTGGCGGCAGAGCGGCCCAGCATCGTGACGAAAGATCTACAGGCAAGGCAAGGACGTCAATGGGGATGGAGAAGGCGAGAACCGAGCGGACTTTATAGGGATGGGATGAAGGAAGAGTTGAGAGCGTTCTCGATAAACCCCTCACAAGGGTATTATGGTAAACTTACACTGAAAACAAACCCTAGTAGTCTGTATTCCATCTGAGGAATAAAAAGGCGAATGCGTTTTGCGGCAGCCGCCGTCCTCTCTGTTCGAGCTCTCCCAAGATGTCGAAGCGAGGTAATCCTGTCCATCTCCATTTCCGCTGATTCAGATTCTTCATCTGCGACCTCGTCGAGATCGATGATCTGGACTTTGTGCAGCACCAGAGTGGGGTTGGTTGCGTTGTTTATTTTTGTTTGTTTTTTGTTTTTTGTGTAGGGCGCGGAGGAACGGCGGGAAATAAGTTCCGGATGTCTCTGGGTCTGCCGGTGGCGGCGACGGTCAACTGCGCGGACAATACGGGAGCGAAAAACCTCTACATCATCTCCGTCAAGGGGATCAAGGGCCGCCTCAACCGCCTGCCCTCCGCCTGCGTTGGTGACATGGTTATGGCTACCGTGAAGAAGGGGAAGCCCGACCTCCGGAAGAAGGTCATGCCCGCCGTCATCGTTCGCCAGCGTAAACCGTGGCGCCGAAAGGATGGCGTCTACATGTACTTCGAAGGTACTGCGAATTGTTTCCTTATACAAGTTGATTCCCTTTTATTACAATTCAGTGGAGTTGATATCTTTCCTTCTCATACCTGGTTAATTCGAACAGTTCTGTTCTGATCATTCAATTGCTATGAATGTGGGATCGCAAGTTTTCACCTTTACCAGTGAATATGGCTAGATGCAAAGTCTTAGGGCTAAGTATTCATCTGAAAGAACAAAATACTTGTCAAGTTTACATTTTGAGTGATTATTTTATGCTCAAGTACCATTTTTACTGGGCAGTATTTGTGAGGACTCCGCAGTTTCTTTTCTGTGTATACACAGCAATTGTTGTTGTTACATGGCTGGGGATTGCTTTGCTTGATTGGTAATGGCTTCACTTTACTTGAGCATTTTGCTTAAATGGCTGTATGGGTAATTAGCTCATGCATATTAGTTTATCTGTGAGTTTTCTTTGATTTGCGCAAGTGCATGTGCATTTTTCTCATCTTTCGACAATTTTCATGATGTCCATATGGATCGTAACAGACCTACATGGAAAGTGTGCATTCTTATTCTTGTGGTGCTTTTTTCTGCCTGTCAATATTTTTTTCGTATTGCTAGTACTGTTTATGTCATCTAATTAGCGAGAAGTTTGCTGGTTTTATAGTAGTAAAGTGTTTTCTTAAATTTAACTTGTCATGGTTTCATTTTTGTTGATTGGTAGCTGCTTGAACTCTGTGGAAGCTATTTTAATTGCCTGATGTTTCATCCTTTCTAGATTGGCTGATGTCTAAATACCTGTATCTTGGTTAGAGTTCTTAATGTGCATACAGTCACTTTTCTTTTGCCCTTGTGCGTGGGACTTGCTGACCATTATCTATCTTTATATTTAGCTATCTAATGTTTCTTACATCTTTTCAAATCTTTCAGATAATGCTGGAGTAATAGTCAATCCCAAGGGAGAAATGAAAGGTATGCTAGATGGAGTGCGCATGGGTCATTTTTCAAGTTAAAAATATAAGATAGGTATTATTGTACTTGAAGCAAAGTGAAGTATACCATCAAACTATAGGTGTGGTGATAAAAGCGTAATTTTTCAACTTTAATTGTAACTTGGGCATTCCTCAATTGTGAATTGTGTTTCAAAGATTTAAAATTGCAGCCTGAATTTATTGATCAATGCAGGATCTGCTATTACGGGACCCATTGGGAAGGAATGCGCCGACCTGTGGCCTAGGATTGCCAGTGCGGCAAATGCAATTGTGTAACTTCATGGTGCTTGAGGAAATCAGCAGCTGGAGCTGTTCGATTGTATTTACTGTTTGCAAGAAATAGTTAAAATTTTGTGTTGTTTGTTAATTGTTTTGAGTTGATTACTATTTAGCTGATGTTTACTAGCAAACTTCTCATCTTGTGGACTTGATGTTTTGCCGTTGGTTGTAACCTGGTTTAATTTTGGAAATCTCAACTTTTCCTTTTTATTGTACCCAAATCATATCGTCCTTTTTATTCTTGTTGTCGTCATAACTCCAAAAAACACACGCACACTCACCTGAGGCTTGCTGCATTTTGCCACCGTGTAGTCCAAAGTCAGCGGATATTTGTAGGCACGAGCAGTTAAGTCCCATTCACCTGATGCAACAACAACAACAAAAGAAATAAATAAAATTATTAGCCTTCTTTCAAGGAAGTGAAAGATTATGAGTCAAGCGAAGCTGCTGCTTAGTTACCCACCTTTCATCCCATACTTGTAGTATGATATGACATCACCACCTGCAGAAAATGCTTTTCCATTCGCCTGCCGTATTATTATTATGATTATACAACATCTTAATTTTCAAAACTCCTCACGATTTACTGTAATCATCATCATCTTCATCATCATAAAAAAAAGAAAAAATCTCTCACCTTTATAATCAGTAGTCTTGCATCTGCCGCCTCCTCGTATCTTTCAAATTCATTTGTCAGCTTCGCGATCTAAGTATATAAAGTAAACAGAAATATCAGAATAGAAATATATATATATGTATAATTGCTCTGATGATATTATTAATAAACAAAGAAGGATAATAATAATGGATATTTAGTACCATTGCATGGGTGAGAACATTGTACTTGCGAGGCCGATTCAATACCACCACTCTAACGTGGGATTTGTCTTGGATCAAAATCTGATCCATATATATATATAATGATAAGATGTTGATGTATGAATAAAGAATAAATAATAAGAAAGAAAGAAGAAAACCTACTTCCTGTCCATCCAAAGGAGTTGGAGTTGCTGCTGCAGCCATGAGAAGAGTAGAGAAAGATTAATATTTCTTCTCCTCCTCCTCCTCCTCCTCCTCCAAAGCCAAGTAAAAAAGTCCGGTGGAAGAAGGAAGACAGTGGTGGTAGATTTATAATACATTTATTTACCCACACAATCACACACAACTGGTTAATAATATGAATACGATAACGAACTTAATTTATTAGGCCTCCCACGTTTTATAGATAGACTAATTAAGTACTATATATATTATATATAATATGTACTCTCTTTTTTTTTAGTTTAAGTAATTAGACTTTATAAGTTTTGATGTTGGATGTTATGGGTTCAGTATCCATAACATAATAAAATAAATACTAAGCTAATGTAATTTTTTTTCTTTTTCCTATCAACGATTGTAACAACTTACTTATTTACTAAAATTTTCATTAATAATTTAATAAATGTCAAGATAAATTTTATATTAATCAAATATTTTTTAAAGCTTGATGAATATTTAACCCACTAGCTTTCGTACAGAACTAAACGAGCTTGAAAAAACATACACATGCAACCGAGCTCAGCCCGGACCTGAAGCTGCTGTGCAGGGTTAAGCTATCAAGCTATGGTCTGAAGATGATATGAAATGTAACTAAATAAATTATCATCTTAGATCATATGGCCTGATGCTTTGTTTGCTGCACTTCCACAGTGGATGCACGACTGCGCCTGGGCCAGGACTCCATAATCTTATCAAAGGTGTGTCAGGATCATAATATTACAAGATGATAACACAATGCTTCATCTATAAATTTACATATAAAAATATTATTAAATTATTATAAAAAACAGAGGTCATTATACTAAGAATAACAAAACATGACCGCCGCATGTTTCTAAGAACTAAGATCAACTCAACTAAAACTTTATGAACGTTTTTATTTCTTCTGAATAAGAATATAATAATAAAAAGGAATAGGACAATTTGAATATAACAATAAAAAGGAATAGAACAAGTCTGGCAGATGAAAAAAATTATTGTACCTTCTTATCTAGTAAAGTTTCAGAAACATCCTCTCGTACAATAAGTTGGGCTAATCTATAAGGGACAATAGTTACCAAGGTTATGTCATATAATAATTACATCCATATTAATAAGATGATAAATTCTGATGAACAAGAAGATAAGAACAAAGTGTACACCCATATTACATCCATATTAATAAGATGATAAATTAAGATCTTAGGTTTAAGATTTATTAAGTTCTAAAAAAAGAAGATAAAGATAAATGATGCATAGTGAGATCGGCGGTCAAAATTTGTTGAAATAATAAAAATTATTGTTGGGGCGAATGCTGTTAGTTCGATAAGAAAAAAGAAAACAATATGTTCAGTGGCAGGTGCATCATTCTAGAATTTTGTTGACGAGGAAGGTATAACAAAGGCCTGTAGCTGCCCTCCCTCTTCTTTCATTGAAAACTCATATCAAGGCTCCTGCTCCTCGCCCAGATTCAGGTTCTCTCTTCTCTGCTTCCTCAATACTCATTAAAGCTACGTTATCTCCTCATCAAACAACTTGCATAATGCTTGTTTTGTTGTTCATTTGGCATCTGCGTCTATATAGACAAAAATTGACATCGTTGATGAGACAATAACTTTCTTCCGAGCAAATGGTCTTCCTTAGAAACTTCGACATCAAGTGCCCAGATGACAAGCTCCTCGTCTTCTTGACGTTCTACATTAACGTGGCACTTAAACGACTGGAAGGATGCAGAACACTAGCTGTGGGGACAAAAGCTATCATCAATCTGGGCCTGCAGAACCAGGCTTTCCTTTTCCAGGTCTTTTTGCTCTTCCTCATTCCGAGGATGAAGCAGGGAATTATCTCTTCTTATCTCTGGATTAAATCAAGACAACTTGTTTAGCCTTACTTTGTGCAACATAAACATCCTGGTGGAACTGCAGAGCTATTTAGGAAACTATTTGAAGCAGATAAGGGAGGAGACAAGTTGAAGATTGCTTAGCTGTGCTTACAGACCTAATGGCACTCCCAGCAAGTGGTGGCTGGCTTTTGCAATTAGGAAGTTCATGAACCTTAATTTTCAACCTCACTTACAAAATAGTAAATACATGGATAGAAGAAGTACAGAGCACTTGTATTTTTATTCTTCATAGAGATATAAACTATAGAGTAGTTATGATCAGTGAACCACAGAGGTGATACTGAATTATGATTTATTTTTTTTACCAGTTAAACATATTTTTTCTCCATGTTTTGAGCATACAGTAGGAGTCATTACATCTGCATGAGTTCCTTCTTGAGTTCATTAAAGTCTCGGGTTGTGCAGATTTTTGGGAAGCCTTTTAATAGGAAGATCAAGATCTCCCGATTCCTCAACACGATCCAAATATTTTTAAACCATCTCATCAGTAACCATTTCCAACGTTGGAGGATCCCACTGTCACATTTGTGAAAAAAGAACAATAACTGAGAAAAAAACTGGAGAGAAATGTATAGATAGAGATTGGAAGGGGGTTCAGGCTTATTATCTTTGTCCAATAATTTTGCTCTAACTCCCTGAATATAAATTTAGAAATATCAGTTTAAATTTATATAAATTACAAAAATACACAAAAAAAAATGTATATATACATAAAAGGTTACACAACAACCTCAAAGAAGTCATTAGATACACTTTTTTTGAAGACATTACCAAGCATTCTATTCTCTCATTTCAAACATTGTTCAAATTCTTCATGTCGACCTTTTCTAATCTTTACATAAGATAAAAAAGTTAGGGTTAATGTGTATTTAAATAATATTATAAAAGTTGTTCTTTTAAAAGAAAAAAAGGATCATACCGACGTAAGGAATAGTTTGAGACTTATCGGTGATGATCTCTTTATCGACTTTATTGCATGCATAATCCAACCTTCTTCCCGAACTGAGGCCTCTTTTTCCTGCTCATCCATTTCTAACTAATTAGACTACCAGTAACAAAATTAATTGATAATTTTACAACTACTCACCAAACAAGATAGGATTTCTTCAACAGAACTTTGTGAGAAACACTTGTTAACGATGTCCAACCTACACACGATCAAGATTTATCATAATTAGCAGATATGTACTCGTGTTCATCTCATCGATCGATTTGTCCTAAATGATCGAGAGAGAAAGAGAGAGATAACCTTCGAAGAACGCTCTCTTGTTTTACTGCTAATGCTTGTTCCTTGTACTTGCTGATGGTTTCCTCTATTGTAGTTGAGTCAATTGTCTCCAACTCACACAATGACTTCTCCAGCAAAGGTAGATTCTGCCATTATATCAATCAACTTAGCTTAGACTGGATCAGTTATGCGGAGTATTAGAAGAAGACTGAAGATTTAGCAGTTTTAATACTTTTGAGAGAACAAAGTGGGTTGCAAGGCCACATGGTAACATCTCAGCACCATCTAATCTTGCGCCGGTTAACCCGACGTATTCTCCTGAAATGCCAACAAAGTTTTCACTATCAATCAATGAATGCGAGCCAAATTTTAAACGAAAAGTAAGTTATGTTGGATTAAAATAAATAACAACCTAGAAAACCAGGAAACCGAGATAGAAAATAAGATGCCCCAACGTCAGGAAAGAAACCTATCGATGCTTCTGGCATTGCAAACAACTGGAAACATTCTTTCCTTCATCGTTGGTATTTATAACTTCATGAGATCATCAAACTGATGGCGTCGCATAGCATATACCGTATTTTCAGTGACGATTCTGAATTTTCCGTGCACTGAAAATCCTGCTCCTTCTCCCATCGTCATCCCATTCAGTAGAAACACCTTCATTTTTATTTTGATAAATGCTTCTTGTTGTTGTTAAAAAGAAAAGAAAAAATCAAGTGAATCAATCACAACACACTCACTTGAGGCTTGCTGCATTTTGCCACCACATAGCCTAAAGTCATCTGATATTTGCAGGCAAGAGAAGCTAAAGCCCATTCACCTGATCGTTTTTTGTTTTTGTTTTTCCCCGAAACAACAGCAGCAGCAACAACAATACAAATATAATTAAATTATTTGCCTTCTTTGAAGAAAGTGAGAAATTATAGAATGATATGACATCGCCACCCACACAAAATGCTATTCCATTCGCCTACCGTTTATATTATATGCTTTCAAAACTCCTCACCATTTACTGCAATCATCGTCGTTAAGAAAAAGGAAACTCTCACCTTTACAATAAGTAGTCTTGCATCTGCCTCCTCGTATCTTTCAAATTCATTTGTCAGTTTCACGATCTAAGTAGATCAAATAAAAAGAAAATTAAAGATACATATATATATGATCTGATGATATTATTAATAAATAAGGAGGACAGTAATACCATTGCATGGTTGAAAACATTGTACTTGTGAGGCCGATTCAATACCACAACCCTACCGTGGGATTTGTCTTGGATCAAAATCTGATCCATATATATATATATATATAATACGAATATCTTAATGGATGAATAAATAATAAATAATAAGAAAGAAGAAATAAATAAAAGCTACCTCTCGTCCATCCGCGGGAACTGGAGTTGCTTCTGAAGCCATGAGGAGAGAAAGATTTAATATATTTCTTCTTCTTCTTCTTCTTCTCCAAAGTTAAGTGAAGAGGTGGAAGGCAGTGGTGGTAGATTTATATATATTACTTGTACTTGCGTAGTAGTACTTAATTTTTTTAAGCCCATGATGCATTTATTACACACACAAATACAACTAATTAATAATATTAATATGATAACGAACTTAATTTATTGGGCCTCCCACATCTTATCAACTGATATAACTACTATTGATTTATTTCTTATATAACTACTAATTAATAATATTTATATTTTAATATAATAAAATATAAAAAAAATCAATTAGGTGTGTGTGTGTGTATATATATTATTCAAAAGAAAGTATTTGAAAATAGGAATTACCCATGTAAAACCAAAGAAAAAACATATTTAATTATTTCGATGTTAATTAGGAATCTAAATGAAACACAAAATAAAGAGAGGTGTTTTAAGTTGACTCAGCACACAATTTGGTTAGCAACTAAGAGCACTCAGTCGCTCACCATTCATTGGGTGATCAATTCTTTCCGCTTTCTGCACTTATTCACTCACTTCTACGTAGTTGCTTCAGCTTACTACTTAGTTTTTAACGACGCTGAGAAGGGAAAGCTCACCTTCCCACCTCCATCTAAAAGTTTTAGATAAAGCAGTTACAAAGAGTAGAACTAAGTGTAGTGTATATTTACAAGTATAATTAACTTGTGACATTTTAACAACGCTCATCTTTCACCTCAATGGTGGCTTCACTATTCTTAAAACATGCAATATAGTATTATTTATTTTACCCATGGAATAAATACTTATGTAGTATCATTCCTTTCTCTTCATCAGTCGATCTTAACAACGTTTTCTTAAATTAAACTTTAATATCAATCTCACAAGTAATATTCTTCTCCAAAGTTCATCAAAAAACTTAATTAAATCTTTGCAAGAAACCTCATTGGAACCCTTGTACGATGACATTTTCTAGTAGATATCGATAGAAGTACCAATTCATCGCACTCTCAATATCAAGATTCTAAATATCAAATTTGCCCGATCATTAAAAGCTCATTTATAACTCAATTGCACCATAATCTCCTTGTTGGTGAAATTATTCAACGTCAACTCTAGTACTAAATGATAGATTTATTTAAGATGAATCTATTTTCATTAAGATTAATATCTAACTCGCTCTACGATCACCGGTAATCACACAAAAAAAAAGTGTTCCACGACTCAAAACTCATCCTCTTACTTAATTAGAATTTCTCTTTGGAATATTGTCTAATAATTTTGGAAGACTCACCTATATGTGAACTTTTATTAAAAAAATTATCTTGAATCATTTGGAATATTGTCGAAATTAGAAAGGGATGATCATCCACCTTCTTTATCATGGCTGGCAGAGGAGAAGAAGATGAGATTCTATTGAGTTAATCCGAACCCATCCTCTCGTGCTAATTTGGGTTAAATCTGAGTTAGATTGATTAAATTATAATCGTTAATCTCGTAGGTTTTTAATTAGTTCCTGGTTGATCTTAAATCTTAAATAATCTAATAAAATCCAAATTAAAATATTTTTTAAGGTTAGATTTTAAATTATATTTAATAGTATATATTTCACAAAATTTTATATTTATTTTTATAAATAAGTTATTATATGAATATAATTATTTACTAACTTTCCACATTACAAAGGAGAAAAAAATCACCTTAAAACCCTCTGATCCCATGCAACGAGACACTCAAAGTTGACGGCTATAACTCATCAAATTAGGATGTTTTTCTAAGTCACATCAAGATCCATAAAGAGTGTATAGGATTGATTTGAGTGGAGACATATACGTAGGCAATGTATTATTATTTTTAGCAAACATTAAACTCATAACCTTAATTAATTAGGACATCATAAATTGTTTAAATGGACAAACGTTGATGATCAAGCATTCTCAAATTTCATGGAAATCTCTTTAGGTTTAAGTGGAACGACGCACTTACTCAACATTTATTCCAAAAATTATAAAAAATATTTATTAATGATGCCAATTATTTTTAAAAAAATTGATGATGAGTACAGAATCTATCTTTTATTTAAAACTTAATTATTCTAATAAAAAAGTATACATTCTTGTAATCCAACCAACGAAGACCTCTCAAATATTAAAATTATCCGAATAGATTAGGAGATCTAATTTATTATTAAATTTTCTTTTAAATAATAAATAAATTTAGAGGTGCATTCAGATCCAAGCTTGACTTATAAATCCATCGGATAAAAATGTATCATTAAATTATTATAAAACAGAGGTTAATATATTGCAAGTAGAAGATAAATCCAACCAATAAATACAAACAAAGCGAAGGAGCAGCCACGTGGAAGATTAAAAAGAGTACTCGGCATGCGTCGATCCCCCTGTTCGTTGCGTCAGCGAGAGTATTGTTCTTGGTGGCATATCTACGTGCTGCCACGTGAACGGCGCGGTGCATGTTGTCAAATTGGTTTCCACGTCGTCCTCGCGCCTCGATGGTTCGTCGATTTCGCCACAGCGGGAAGGAGGGCGGCTCGTGGAGATCGAGGCGAAGGCAGCGAGTCGACGACGATGTGGTCTTCTCCGAGGGTAGACGCCGGCGGCGCTTGTAATCTCTTTGGTACGTCACGGTCCGCGGCCGGCCGTTCCAGGGTATCACCTCCTCCTCCTCCTCCCTCCGTCACTCTTCACCACCACCTGCGTTGCTTGGCTTCTTGGAAAAAAAATCCGGTGTGGCTTTTGGGAAGAACCGATCTCATACCTAGTTGATCGGGATCGTATAAATTGGATCTGCAGCGACAAACATGGAAAATAAAACCATAAAAAAAAGGTTCGATTGTGGTTTAGGGCTCTTTTTTTCCCACTTTGATTTCTTCGAGGGCTCGGGCGGTCGAATGCTTTTTGAATTTTGATCCTTCAGTTTCGATGTATGAAGCAGATGACTTATTTGCTACATTCTTTGATTCCGGAGCATGACTTCTCGGCCTTCCGAATCTATCCATCGAATCTTTCAATTCCATCTGCATGCTCAGCAACTTCTCAACTCTATAAGCTTTAAGCAGCGAGGAGGAATCCAAGATGAGGTAGTAATAATCCCATAGCTGTTCTAGGGAGGTTTCTGCAACTATGGAGTTTCTACGCAGTGATGCTGTAATGGCCTATAAAGAATGCACTAATCTCAGTGATTTATTTGCCAAGTTAAATGAAAAGATGCTCGGTTAATGCAGAATTTGCAAAAGGAATTATATGGCTTTTGAACGTGGTCACATCCCATAGTTGGACAAAAAAGCATGAGCTCCAAAGAGAAAACAAATCACATTCTTTTCCTGTAGTGCCTAGGATTGTTGCTGCAAAATGCTGTCAGTTTGATAATTCTTCCGACTTTTAAGTGCATTTACTCATCCTTCAGATCATGGCTCATATTCATATTCAGTATCTGTTTATTGTTTTCAGTTAGCAAATTGAAAAAACAAGATCTTTTATGGCAGGTGTGTCATTATAGTTCTGTTGACGAAAAAGGAATAACAATGGACTGTGGCTGCTCCCTTCTTCCATTGAGAACTCCTCAGACTTCGATTCAGGTTCTCTTCTCCCTCCCTCTGTTCTTCAATATTCATTACAGCTCCATTATCTCCTGATCAATCAACTTCTACTCGAATGATTGTTTTCATCTGTCACTTTCTGCATTCATTCAAGATTGCTGCTCCCATACAACTGAACGCTTCTTAATCACCTCCCATAGGATTTCATACATGACTTACCAGCACAGGCAGAGATAGAGTCAGAGGGTGTGCGCAGAAGGGGTGCCATTCGACCATCTTGACAACTAGAGAGAAAAAGGAAAACAGGAAAGAAAAAGGGAGGGGAAGAGAGGGATATGGCCAACCTTGGCAACTCGGAAGAGAGAAAGCAGAGAGCATGACATGTGCCCAAGTAATACACATTAGAATAGTGAAATCATGTCTATAACAACATTGTCAAAACATTCATATTCACGTACATGGAGGTTTTACTTGTAATCGTCCTACCATATGGTGACATTGTATTCCATGTTTTGAACATGGAAGCAAAACTCAATCCTCCTCCTCCACAATGCCTTTTTACGGTTCGTTAAAGTTTGGGTCTGTGCAGGTTCTTGGGAAGACTTTTAAAAGGAAGACGAAGATCTTCCCAACCCCCATCCTGTGGCAATTCACTCAGATACTTTTCCATCATGTCATTGCCAACCATCTCCGGTGTTTGAGGCTCCCACTGTCACGTTTGTGAATTGAAGAGAATAATTGAGGAAGAAAAATTTCCAAACGGGAGATAATAGATGGATATATATGAACAAGGGTATAATACTTTTGGGTTATTATCTTTGTCCAATAATTTTGCCCTAACCCCCTGCATATGTATTTAGAAATGTCAAACTATCAATTTCTATGAACTCTATAAACAATAAAAAAATAAACTGTTTGTATCTGGGAAAACCTCAAAGTAGTCATTAGATACTGCTCTTTTGAGGATGTGAGAGAACATCTTATAATCTCTCATCAGGCATTCTTCAATTCCTTCATATCTACCTTTTCTAATCTTCATCATATGCATAATAAAACAAGCTTACTTAGAATTTAATAATATATAAACAATTTAAAATTCCTACCAACATAAGAAAAAGCTTAAGACTTATGGGTGATGCAATCTTTATCGGCTTTATTGCATCTGTAATCCATTTTTTCTTTTTGAACGAAGACCTCTTCTTCCTACCATAAAAGAAAACATATATATTCAAAGGTTTGGGTTTATTCTTAAATGACCTCATCGTGCTCCTCCTTCAGTAGTTGCACTATCTGCAGTGTAAATTAGTAAAAATAAAAAATAAAACAGGAAGAGTCGTCGTTCGTGGATCAAAATTTATGAATAAAATTGGAGAGATACGCCCCCCACCATGGAGCAGGTGAGAGCATTAAACTTAGTAGGTCGATTCAATACGATGACTCTGACGTGGGAGTTGCCTCCTACCAAAATCTGATCACATCATACGAGATTTAAGAAAAAAAAAGAGAGAGTTAAATAAAGAGTTAAGTAGAACGATAGAGATGCATACCTCCTCCTCCTCTTCCTCCATACGATGATGTTGTTCGTTCACTGCAGTGGCCATTCACTGGGATTAGGAAGTTGGAGCGGCGGCGGGCCAAATGTTTAGGCGGAAGAAGATGGAAGGGGAGGTGGGGCTGCCACAATCTCTGAGTTTTTGACGTCACTAATCAACCTTATTTTAATAATACCTTAAATAACAAGGCAAAAATTTTTTTTGCCGAAACTAACGGGTCAACATGACACGTCAGAATAATTGACCTATTTCAAGATTAAAAAAATGAAGCATCGCCACCGGTTCGCTCCATCACTCGCTCTATTGGGCCGAGAATGGCCCATCGTAAAGGTGGTGTGTGTGTGTGCGGCCGTTGTAGGTGTGCTCTCCTCCTGTTAGTTTTGCGTCTGCGGCGTGTTCTCCAAGCTGCCGAACCTTGATTAGTTTTCCTCCGCCGCCGCCGCCGCCGCCGCCGCCGCCGGACGTTCTAGGTTTTCTCCTTCCTCCCACCTTCGTCTCTTTGGCCTTTTGGAATCTCTCCGTCTGGCTTTTGCCGAGGGCCGCGGCGAGAAACAAAAAGGAGGCAAAAAAGGGGGAAAAAAAAGGTTCGAGATTGTAGGTTAGGGGTTTCCGTTCTTGAATGTTTTTGAAGTTTGATGCTTTCACTTTCGAATCGCTCTTTGACTCGCTGAAAGAAACTTGACGATGGAACAAAAAGGGGAAAAAAAGAAGAAGGTGATGCGGTGAAGGCATTAGCTTGAAGGAAGGATCACGCATATGGCTTCTCGGTCCCCGAAGCTCTCCGGCTTGCAAAAGCAGGTGTTAGGGCTCTACCGGCAGTTCCTCCGGGCAGCTCGTCTGAAGGCACCGGAGGAGCGCTCGAGGATCGAATCGATTATTTCGGCGGAGTTCCATCGCAATGCTGTGGCAGTGGATCGCAAGGATTTCCTCTACATCGAGTACTTGCTCCGTCGAGGCAAGAAGCAGCTCGAGCAGCTCAGGAGTCCGGGCACTGTCAGATTGACGACCTTGCAAGTGGGGCAAAAACCTCAGTAGATCATCCTCTCTTTAAACGACTTACTGGCAAGCATTTTAATCTTGCAGACGGCATCAAATCCTTCAACTCCATCTACATTTTCAGCAGCTTCTCAACTCTACAAGCTTTAAGCAGCGTGGAGGAATTCAGGATGAGGTAATAATAATCCCATAGCTGTTCTAGGGAGGTATGGAGTTCCTACGTAGTGAGGCCGTAATGTCCTGTAAAGAATGCAGGAAGCTCAATGATTTACTTGCTATGTTGCATGAAAACATGCTCAGTTTATGCAGAATTTGTAATAGGAATTATATGGCTGTTGGACGAAAACGCATGAGCTCCAAAGAGAAAACAAATAAGATTATTTTCCTATAGTGCCTAGGATTGTTGCTGCAAATGCTGTCAGTTTCATGATTCTTCTGATTTTTAAGTGCATTGCTAATATTCATATTCAGTCATCTTTATTAAGAACATAGTGCCTGGATTGTTCCTTTCCTATCAATTAAAACGTCTGGGACAACAAGTCGTCTATAACAATGCTGGTAGCAAAAGTGTGCTTATCGTTTTCGTTTGAAAAAGTGAAAAAAAAAACAATATGTTCTGTGGCAGGTGTATCATTCTACTTCTGTTGATAAATAATGTATCACAAAGGCCTGCAGCTACCCTCTTGTTCCATTGAAAACTCATGAGACTCAGATTCAGGCTCTCTCTTCTCCCTCTGTCCTTCAATATTCATTACAGCTACATTATCTCCTGATCATGCAACCTACCTGTGTGGTTGTTGGTTCATCATTGAACAATCTACATCTGCGCAGACAAAATTAGCACTGTTGAGGCAATGACGTGGGGAGTGTAACCACAAGGTGATACTGAATACGCTTTTTAACAAGCTAGACATACCTAATTATCAAATAATTAATTTATCACTTGAGAGTTAGCAATGATTAATTAAGATCTGGAAAAATATTGACCTTATGCAGACAGTTTAAGACGCATAATTAATTAAAATACCTCTGTCATTTTCATTCACAGGACTTCCTAGATGATATTAATATTCCAGAAGGATGGAAATAAATCTAAAACATATTAGTATTCTTCTTCCTCCTCAGTAGATCCTGTCTTTAAAGAAGTTATTAGCACAAAAAGTTGGAACGAGCTGCAGTTACCATTTGGTTCCCTCGCCAGCTACTGATGTCACATATTTACATTGATTGCTGTTTTAATATTTGTCATTCCCATCAACTGGGAAGAAATAAGACAATGTTTCTAACCTAGATTGGTTAAATAAAACCTACAATAACAAAAAAAGGTAGCACTACTTATAACTTGGAATGTCATTTGTTTCTTATTTAGTGTCGAAGCCCATATGTTTGAGGTACCAAATTGCTCCTGCTGCGGCATGATTCTCAGCGGCTTTCTTCTTAAGCTTCGGTTCGCTGTAGCACTCGAGGTGCACAGGGTTAACCCCTTCAGCTTCGACAGTAACCTTGTAAGTAAACCTGCATACAAATCCCAAACGAAACACCAAGTTTGAGTTTTTTTTTTTTTTTTTTTTTTTTTTTGCGGAAATAGACTAGAACCATAGAACCAGGAGCTGTTGTCGTGGTAATAGCATTATATAACAAAAAGCCTTTTGAAATATATAAACATTCCGACGCCTACAATAAGTTTTATAGGAAAGTATGAGGTTTTCTTGATATCCTAACTTAAGATTGGAGTTTCACCAATTCCAGCAAATTAGAATATTACTAGTGCATGATTAAGAGGTTAAGCGTCAGTATATGAGCACGCAAATAGGTCAGAGCATACTAACTTACATTTTTAGATGCGATGGACCTTCATCCATGCAACACTTAAACAATGGAGGCTTCCAGTAGTTTGCAGTACATATTTCTATCAAGTGTGACTTCTCTGATTTCTGAGCCAAAGCACCTTCATACCGGAAAAAATAATATGCTTTTCAGCAAAGGATAAAAGTGCTATGAAGGCAGGTCATAAACTTGTGAGTTTATTCCATCATTTCTAAAATAGAGAACAATTTGGCAAGTTAATATCTGATGGGACATGCTCATAAATTCAATTATCTAAAATAGAGAACATAGTACACTTACCTGTCATCTCCCCCTGATTGCCATCTGCCCTCGTTCCATTTACACTAACATTTTGTTCCATGAGTTGCTGAGTCTGGTCATTCTCTCTAACATTTTGCTCCATGATTTGCTGAATGTGGTCATTCTCTCTGTTACAAGATTCATTGGCTCTAGTTGTTGAATTCATACTGGATGAAGCAGAACTGCCTTTCACACCCGTAAAACCTAATATTTGTGGAGTCCCTTCTGGAGTCTGGATTAGATTCTGAGAAGAAGAGTCCGCAGGGTCCATGTTTATGGGATCCTCATCAAATCCTATTAGTTCTGGTTTGACTATTTTTGTCTTCAACAGAATCTCCTCAAGGGATTTATTTCTATGCTTATATCCACGATCCTGCACGTGATGTTCAGTAGTGATTTATCTTGAAGAGCTAAATGTATAGATGATATGAACTCAGCACATCAAATCGTATAAACAACTATAAGATCCTAATACATAATACATCGACAACATTAGTACACATTCCCTCTAATTACCATTTTATTTGACGTTCTATTGGTTCAGGAAAAACATCTAATAAGTCTGTCTGTAGTCGATTCAATAAGGCTGTTTCATTTTCGCTAACTGATGAATCATAGTTCATGGAAAGCTTAAAATAGTTGAGCCTCTTGATTATTATTTTTTTTTCTATTTCAAGGATAAGAGTGACAAACCAGAATGGATCTGTATTCAGAAAGAAAACAATAAAAAACTTAATTGATCATACCTTTAACAAAGAAATTGCTTGTTGTGCAGCCACTTTTCTAGCAGCTTTTGAACTTCTATTGGTTGATTCAAACACCAAGTCTTGATTTTCTAGATTAATTTCTACCTTAACAATATAACCACCTTCAACCTTTTCTGGTTCAGGGAGCCCCAGCACAATATGTAAATATTGGCAGAGTTCACGGAGTTCTCTCAGTGGATTCAGATGCAAAATAGAGAAGTCCAAGACAGGTTCCAATAGATTTAGCATCATCCTCCAGACAGTTCTTAAGTTAAATCCACTGTCGAGAAGTACAGCACCAAAACAGGATTCAACTATGTCACCGAGTACCTATATGAGTTAAACCACGTTGTAAAATTAATATTGTCCATACCCTATATGAGTTAACAAGGCAGGAATATTTTTGATTATGGAAATAAAAACCAGCACAAAATCCATACCCCTCCCCTCAAAAAAAAAAAAGAAAAAAAAGAATCCATACCCCCATAGGAACATACGATGTATAAATAATCTTCAAATGAAGTAGAGATACCTTTGGACATGCTGGTTCCTCAACCAAGTCCTTTTCCAATCGAGATAAATAAACATAATTTTTGAACTTTGTTATGTCTTCAGCGAGACTCCTTGAATCTTGTACAAGATACTTATAGAGGTATTTCCTAACTGAAATATTTGCGAAAGAATTGTTATTGACCGTTGATGACCTTAAGTCTGTGATCTGCCCTGGCTTCAACTCCGGGTAAAGTGTATACAGATATGAGGTAATCAAGTACTCCAAAACAGCATCTCCAAGGAACTCCAGTTTCTGATCAGGCAGGAAAAAAGGTACATCATGCAACAGTATAAAATATACACATGCTTCTTTGTCCTAAGAATCTCAAACCATAAAAAATTGAATGATTCTTATTTTGTAGCTTTCAAGTTTCAACATCTGAGTTCTTACTGACACAAACCTGGTAACATCCACCGAGGTGTTTGTTGTAGGAAGGATGCACAACTGCTTGAAGAAGAAGGCCTTTGCATTGGAATTGATACCCTAAATTTTCTTCCAAAGCATTTATATTTATATTGCTTGCAAGTGAGAGATTGCTTCTACTTGAACAACAAACGCTATAGATACTTGATACATCAAAATGAACCGGTATCCCAATCCAATGTAGAAATGCAATTGCAGCCTTGAAACCACTATCAACTAGAAAAGCTCCAACAAGGGCTTCGACAACGTCTGCAATGGTTTTTCTGTAAAGCCACTGATGGGACTTGGTGCATTTAACACTACAGCTTTCCGCAACATCATTCAACTTCTTATTTCCTTTTTGATGAATCACTGTTTCTGTGTCTTGGTTGCAAAAGTTTTTACAAGGACGGCCCAAGGCAAAGAATTGTTTTGGATCAAACAACTCATCACGAATATAGACCTGAATTTTTAATAAGGTTATGAATGTCTAATGAGTATGTTGGTTGGTCTTCAAAATTTGCCCATTACTTAAACATGAGAAATGAATCAATATAATGGCAGATCTAGAATACAGAAAATAAGGCAATTTGAGAGCACTGATTATGCATCAGTATTTATTAGCATAACAAAAGCAATGACTTACAAGAATGAACAATGATTCAGAGAACCAAATTGACTATTTGACCATAAACAGTGAAATACACTTTAATTATCAACTCCAAACATAAGAGAGTGTCATGCAAAACACAAAAGATTCCGCAATAAAATAACCTCAATGCATAGTGCAAGTCTTCTGCAAAAATATGCTATTAATACTTCATATGGTGGTTTCAAGTGAAAACAAAGCATGACTGAGAATAACTTCTCTTCTAGGCAGGAAAAGACCTACCAAAGTCATGTCACCGGCATAAAAAAGAAAACATAATTGACAAAAAAAAACTAATTTCTGTGGTATGTGTTGCTAAGTTGCAAATTGACAATACACTCTAGGGCAGGTGCACAGTCTCATCTGTCTAACCAAATTTCTGTTGAAGTTGTCATCGAAAGCACCTGACATTATTTCTGGTGTCACAACCATGTTGAGTTACTTTACAAGTGTACTTTTAATTAACAAGGGCAAGAGTATGAACATGGTAGAAAGCTGATTTCAGGATACAGAAATAATTCGCAATAGATGTTTTTTACCTGTAAATTCTTTGCAGTTGCCAGCACATACAAATTTGAATTACTCACAATATTGGACCTGTTTTGGGTCAACTGCCCTTCATCAAGAGCTGCATGTGTAAGAAAGCTGTGACGACCAACAGCATACTTTAGGAAAGAGTCACCAAGCACTTCAAATCTCTCCAGAGAAAGGCGCTCCATGCATTTTTCAGTAGTAAGTGCTTCAAGGATCTGAAATTAAGGTAAGGTTGCTTTGATATGGAAACAGGAAACAACAATATACAAATTATTATTGCAAAGTATATGAAGACCCTACACTATTAGCTCTGATTTCAGATGCTTCTGGAAAAGAGGAGCATAGCACATCCTTTAGTTCAGCAGCAACAAGAAGATTCTTCAGGCGATGCATAAAAGATGGCAATAAAGACAAACTACTACCAATGTCTTTAGAAAAACCAAGTATTTTCAAAGAACAAAGCTCTGCAGGCAACTCCACAAAAGCCTCCACAGTTTCACGGGTCTCTGCTTTCTTGAAACAAATGGTTAAGGTGATGGATATATTGGAAACAGAAGCAACCATCACAAACATAATTGTTCATAAATTCACCTGTATTTTCTTGTATTCTATTAATTAGTAAGTTGTGGCAATTAAAGAGCAGTTTGGCCTTCAAAAACGGTTGTTCTGGATAGGAAAGTTCAATACCCCTGGAGATAATATTATAAATGTTAAATAACTAGGGCTTTGGATTTCACACCACAGCAACCATAAACAATAAGAGTGAACTTAAATCACATATGAAAATTATGTGTCTGCAGTGCATCCTCCATATAAAGCACTCTCAAAAAGTTGTTTGTCTCTGGTTGAGAATAAAGAAAATAATAGGGGCCTAAGCATAAAAGAATGTTTTACTTTTACTAGTATAAATAACAAAATTAGTTTTATTTTGTTTACTTTTCACATCCTTTTGGATGATATATTGTATTGTTTCATATTGGTAAAAGGAATGCAATGTTATCTTTCAAAAAAAGGTATAAATAGTTAAATTATGATAAACAATTATGAAATTATGAGCCCTAATCATTTTCCTCATTTCTCATAAGATAATGAACCAAGATAATCTAAAACATTCACCCAAAATTAGTGATCTACACAATTTGTATTGTCGTGCTGTAGTGGCTATTGCTAATCAAATAATACTCACTTGCTTCTATAGAATGCTGCATAACTTGTATTCCTGCAGTTGCTATTGGCATTTATATCATCAAGGATTCCATCAATGAAAAATAAATGATTATTGTGTGGGGTGAAAATTAAGCTGTTTAAGACATCAACTTTATGCACTGGCCCATCCAAAAGTTGTATTTTGTCATTAGTGCAACAAGGGACTTCCTTGGAAGCAAATGTCACATTGGTGAAGGTTTGAGATGACAAACATTGTCTGACAGTTGTCCAGTCGATAACCATCTTTTCCTCATAAAGTTTCTCAATGACTGGAAGCAAGAGATATATGTTTGACGAGCAGTCTTGAGTTGCATGACACATCCCCAAAGGAACAAAGTTAGATTGAAATTCTGATCTGTCAAATATGACCTTGAGAAACATTTCCTGAAAATTCTGTGCCATCACTATCTGCAACAGCATACATTTATGTCATAAATCTAAATGACAAGAACACAATTATGACGACAGATTAAGCATCATTTTTTTACCTCCTCTTTGTTTAATGTTATTATTCCTTGAGAAACAATTCCTGTCTTGACAATTCTACCACGAGTTAAGTGCAAATCAACTTCCAAATTTTGAGCTTCATCAGGAAGAGGATTCTTAATAAGAAGACCAAACATGCGATATTGTCTGTCTCGAGGTTCAGGAACAAATCGAATGTAATAGAAATACATATTTATTCTATCATCATTACTGTCCCAAGAACCTTTAAGAACAGAAGGTTCTAGCATTTCATAAAGGTCCTCTCTTGAGGATTCATCTGGACCACACACAATTAGAAAGTAATCAATAATTGAATACCAAGAAATTAAAACCTGGAAACCTTACAAGCTAAAATGAAGAAGAGAGTGGACCTTCAGTGTTGTTGCTATTATTTTTTGAATGGTGTGTAGATGATCCTATCTTTTCTGCACCATTTAGACCAGGCAAGAGATAATCTGTCAAAGCACCACACTCATGAAGCTCCTTGCACACTTTTAAGCAAGCATTTCTTTTAGCTTCATCCTTTGAGTTACAAGGAATGCTATCGACCTGACGAATAGCAGAATTTGATGGTAGAATAATTCTGCATATGGTCCCATCTGGATCATCAAAGTAGAAGAACTCAGGTCGAGGAGTGAAATATCTGCAAAATGAGTTGGAGATCATTTATCAACAAACTAGGGCAGGTTACATAATTTTCAGCAACTTCAGATAGCTAAATCTATATGTAAATGATACAAACACTTTACGTACTCATCTCGTGGAAGTTTGTCACAATAACGATGGAGGAGTGAAACACTGCAACTTGTACTGATTGAGGCACCAGTGTTATTAACCTTATAGACAGTCTCCTCCAAATTATCAAAAGTATCGTTTGTGGTTCTGCTCATAATTTCCTTATTCATGATATGCTCACCATTCATAAAATCATTTAGCAGGTTTTCTTCACGCTCATTCCCTCTTGAATATTAGTGATGAAGATTAGGGTAACAGTTTGTCAGTTTTGAAAGGAAAGACAGAAAATACTCACAATTCAAACAACATTGGAAAAACACACACCTCTCAACCAGAAATATATATTCCGATTCTGTCATGCGAGCACGCCCTCTAGACTGTATAAAACTTGCAACTGTTTCAGGCAGATCGAATCTCACAACAAGAGAACAAGTTTGAATATCAAGTCCTTCTTCCACAACATTAGTAGCAACCAGAAGATTCACCTAGCATGTCCATGAAAATGAAAAAAAAAAATTTCAGAACTTGTTGACCAAGATACAAAGAGACAAAAAAAAATTCAATTTTTTCCACATTTTACAGAATATTGTATCAATATGCTTTAATCCCATTAGGTATATCGAGCAACTCGTGTTGCTCATCTGGTCAGAGCAAAAACTTTTTAGCTGTCCTAGATTTAAGACTCAAGATGGATATCTAAAAAAGAAACTATTTGGTGTATCTTATCATAAAAATATACAATAAGCTCTAAGAGATAATTACATCCCCTGAAAATAAAATAATGTGTTATCCAAAAATTTTAATCAACAACATCATCACTTGTAATCTTTAGAAAATACCTCTCCAGAAGAAAATTTTTCAACGATGCCATTCATTTTTCTCCGTGTCATGCTCTTCATTCCGGAATGGCAACCCACTAGAAACTCACATTTCCAAAATTCAAGAGATGGTAGGCTCTGAAGGACATATGCTAATGCTTCTGCAACAATTATTCTCCTCACAAAAACTATGCATTTCATGGCTGCTTCTCGCATTCTGAGACAACACATTTTTTCATTAACTTTACAGATGGAACCATAAAAGCTTGGAAAGCATGTGTTCTTAGTAAGATATGCAGACACCCACTGTCAATCAGGCACACAAGTGCTTGCAAGTTGCAAAAATTGAACAAGGTATCCAAACATCAACCATATACTTACTCAAAGATCTGAAATCATCATCAAATTTTAATAAATTCTAAATTCTGCATGTGCATCTAAATCTATAATGGAAAAGAAATGCCTTAAAAAGTTAAAATTTATATTGTCTTACCCACAGTTAATGGAACTGCAGTATGAGTAAGCATAGGACGGCAGTTATTAAGAAAAGAATATATAAGAGGCTACACATTAGGCCTGCGTGGCCTCACGGTAAGAATTACCTAAACTCAGCAATCTTCTAATCTGTCCTAAGAGTCAGAAAGAAAAGGAGGAACAAAAGTGTTATTAACTTCTGTTTAACTTTATTAGGTGCATGCAAGTGTTTGATAGCTTGGGAGCTTAGATAGGTCCAAGAGAGCTTGAGAACAATTGCTACCAGTCAAATTTGAAGATATAACAGCCTGGTCGGTTTGTATCAGTTTTGTTTCTTCACAGATACAAGCTGTGAACACTACGAGCAAGAAATTGCTTTATGTCATTCCAGCCCTTCTGTAAAGTAAAACCTTCCTGTATGGAGATGTATTGATGCACCTCCAAGAAGGAAAAGGGCTCATGTCGTCATGCAATTGCAAGGGAGATAAAATAGACAAAAAAATATAAACCATTTGTATGGTCTACTACACATTTGACCAACCACTCAGATATACCTGTATGATGAAAGAAGTCTAATCAGAAGTGACAACTTCTCTGAGTAGAATGGCACTTCTGTAGCTTCAAAAGATAGTGAATCAGCCCCATTGTTATCTAAGGAATTGTAAACAATCTCTCAGATGTTTTACACCACAAAATATAAGAAAACAAAATGTTTCACTTTCATATAGTATACCAGAGAATATGGATCAAACCTCTATAAGATCAGCATTATGCAAGAAAACAAAATGTTTTATATAGTATAGACTAGAGAAAATGAATTAAACCCAAATAAGATCAGCATTAACAATACTTATTTCCAATTTGCATGATATAAAGCTAAAATTTAATAGAACAACATCATTTTACCAAAACAAAATATAATAAAGCTCTATTCCAAGACTTTCAAAAATAACAAGGCTAACAAGACAAAGCTTAATTTCAGCTTACATCAAATATCTGGTTGTTTCTTATTTCCCTCCACTGGTTTAGGAAATGAAGAGTTTTGGTTGAATCATTAGCCTGTTTCTTATTTCCCTACATTCACATTGGTCTTCTATTATTCTATAACCTATGAACTGTTTTCAAATGTGTCATAGTTCATAAATAAAATCGATCATGATATTGATTGTCGACTGTTGTTCTTTTTTTTTTATAAATATCATTTCCATTCAAACCTTGAGGTTTTATGTGATGATGTCACCTCCATTAGAATATCATCAGATAGGTGCGTCTAAACAAGTAGTATTTAGAAATCTGCTATATCATCAAAAGAAAAAATTCCACTTGTTTACTTTGGTTCTTACAACTGTTGATGTTATGCAAATCATCATTTTATATAACATTGTTCTGATCAAACTGGCAAAGTTCAGGTCATTATATGTTCTGTGTGAATATATATCAGGACATAAACACATTCAAAACTATAATCCAGGAAATTCCATCTTCTTCTTGATCCTCTTCCTCAAGCCCATGATATTCACATTAACACTGGTAGCCAATTTTTCACACCACCACCAAAATGAATGAAGGGTTTGCATGGGAAGACTATCTCATGAAGCCTAGACTTAAAACGATGAGTGAAATTTAAAACAATAGTGTTCCACAGCAACACATCTCCAAGTTTATTTTTTCACATTCCACTCAGTTTGGATGAAATGATGCAAATAGAATCTAAGATGCTAGTTCAAAACAATCAAACAAGTAATGGACTGAACAACAAACTGATGTACTTTAAAGAGGAAGCAACAACTTTTTAATAGGAAACAACATACCATCCAACAGATGACTATGTAGAACAGACAATGCCTTTGCTAAGTACTGTTGATGTGCATGGCACGTATCGCCATCAATTGCTAGAGTGTCTATTTCTGGCAAGGTAGCCTCAGAAGAATCTAAATGAACACTCTCGCCCTTAACTGTGACAGTCTCCGTCTCTAGTAAGTCAAGATTAACAGATTCTAAACCGACTCGTGCAGCCTTTCACAAATAAAAGGAAAGAACAAAGCAATGGGTTTTAGGTTGCAAGCAAGTAAAACAACAAATAACAGTCATTGCATTAAATAAAATATTGGGAAAAGAGGAAGACCATTGCATGCAACACAAAATTAATGAAAATTGACAATAGAGCAGTTCACTCAGACCATTTGTATGCTAACAATTCAGAATATTGCATTAAAATCAGAAGATACAAAAATCGAAAGAAAACAAACATTGCTTGCTTTGTGGTATAGAGGCCAGCTAGCCTCAATACATCTAGATTCTCGAATAAAATTATGAAGACACCAGGAGTCATTGAATGAGGCTGTCTTCGGGAGTTGTAGTTCACAAATATAACTAAGTTGCTAATACAAGAAAGTGTTACACTGAAGTCAAGAATGAACCAGTTCATCTTCTGAATTTAGGTGATATTTCTAAATTTTCAGTATTATTAGAAATAAGCTATTTTTATATTTAGAAGCACAAACCAACAGCTTCTAGCCATTAAACATGAACTTTTAGGACATTACAGGAGCAAGCTGCATACCATGTGCTAGCTTATATGTAACAAGATCGTAAAGTTTGATTGGGTATCACTTGACCCAAAGCTTAAGCTATAAGGAAAGCTTCAGTCTGTATTTATTCTATTATTCAGACCATCAGTGCAGGTGAGAGATTGGACTGAACAAAGCTCGAAGGATGGGGTAGCATTCCTTGATTATATATTCTCCAACAGATCACTTAATTGAACAAAAAACTTCTTGCTCAACTTCATCACCATGTTATTTTTCATGTGAGAACTGCTAGAGTTTTCAAAACTATACCAAACCAGCCTGAATCTTCAACATAAAAAAGGTCAACTAATCTTCCTATCTAATAAAACAAAGTACCCACGAATACAACAATGGAGCAAACGAAAATGATAGCATGACAAGATAAGACTTTGTGACTATGGCTAATGAATCTCCAAGAGGAACTGTAGAAGGTTAACAAAAAAGGAAACTAAAAGTTTTACCAAAAAGACAACAAGAATATTAACTCACTTTTATAGCTCCAACAAGTCCAATGTGCTCCAAGCAGAAAAGAATATTATCATGCAACTTATTCAATTGCTTTACCATTTTCTGAGTCATTTTAAAATCACATATCTTGTCTTTAATCATGGAAATAGACTGCCAAAGAGAGAAGAAAAAATAATAAGTAGAAGCTAGCACTAAGTGAGTCAAAGACAAAAGAAAAAAAAATTCTCCTAAGTTGTAATAACTAACCTCAGTTCTTATCTCCTCAAGCTTTTTACTGTAAGCAACAGTAAAGCTTGAATCAGTATGGAGAACTGGACCATAAAAGTAAATCTTCACATTTGGAGAAGCAACAAAACTTTCAAGTTCTGATTTGTCATCAACAGAGCATATCTAATTGCACAAGAAGATCAAGAAAGCATTAGAAAATAAAGTAGGAATTCATTTTGAAAATATCATCCATAGAAGATGTTTCAGAAAGGAGGATTTTTTCCACCTTGCAATCAAGTAAATTCTCAAGACTGTTGATGCATTTGGTATAGTTCAATTCATTGGTTCCTCCTGTAAATCAAGCAAGCAGCATAAGTTCGATGAGTGTATGTTGTGTGAAACAAATAAAGCACAATAAAGACAACTTGGCAGGTGTTAATAATAAAATCAGTATTCATAGGCATAATGGGCAATTACAAAGCAATCAGTAATAGGTTCCTCTTGTCCTTTGTTCAGTGAGAAATGTGTTCAACAAGAATAAAAAATGGTCATTTGAGAATAATCACATCATGAGTCTATACACATGGAATTCATTCATCAAATCTGTCCTTCTTCAATAAGGCAGATCCTGCTCATAAAAGTTTAATTACAAAAATAAATGATCCAAAGGGCAAACTGAAGACAAAGGATAACCTATAATGAATGACTTTAACAATCCAAAATCAATAAGGCTGAAGAAGGGGCCATATGCATATATTCATAGGAAAAAGTTGGATTTCCTTCAAGTACAAAAATAATATAACTTTAATTGCAGAAGTATCACCAGCTTCTTGTAGCACATTACTTAAATAGCATACTTAGCAGTGTTATAAGTATTAATTGAATATTTTTATATTAATCCACCACATTAAGCTATAGTCTTCGGGACTCTGGGGCACGCACAATTACCTGCTTATCAGGTTATTGTTCAGTAATAATGAAACATACTTTGAAGCAAACACATGCAATTGCTCAAATTCTAGGATTCACATGTTATAATAGAATGTATAACTAAGAAATAGAACTGACATTGGTACATTGATGATTAGCATAAACAACTCTGTGTGTAGATATAATAATACCCCCAATCCAAACTCAGAATAAATACCAGACATGATTTACACATAAAATAGATTTACCATCAAGGTAGCAGGCGACTACATTGGATGGTCAGAAAAGTTACCTTTTCCAATGATAGGGGAAGCTGTCATTCCAAATATACGAGGAGAGTTTGCACAACCAGTTTTGTAGAATTCCTATTGAATCTCCAACAAAAGTTTGAGAAAAAAATACTTCTAACTAATTATGTCAACTGCAATTTATCTTTTGTCAAAAAATGTAACACCATGTATTTGGTTAAAATACCTTCATGATTTGTGCATAGGGGTGTCTTGTTTGTGATTGTGCATGATGGCATTCATCAAAAATTAGCAAGGCAACTTGATCCATCTTAATGAAACAATGATGTAAATTATGAAGAAATATTTGTGGTGTCATAACAAGCACCTGCAAAAATCAAGAAAGCATGTACATTCAATTAACTAGTACTTGATACCAGAGCATAAACTGTAATGAAAATAACAAACTAATTAGTGAAATCCAACATGATAGCAGTATACAACAGAAATTCTCAGAACAAAGAGTTCAACAACGAACAAACTGACAATATATGATACTTCAACTGACCCCAAGATTTCAATGGAGATAAAACAAACTAATTGCACATGGTTGATCTAGAATGCAAACCCCTAAGTTTTTCATTTAATAATTATAAACTTCAATAATTTGTAAGATGAAAAATACAAAACCAAAAGGAAAGATCAAAACTTTTACCGTATGATCAAACTCAGATCTATACTTGTACACTATTATACTTCTGTCTGTGATAACCAGATAAGACTAACTGAACTGATAACCCTGTTTTTTTCCTTCTTTCTCCCTGTTAGAGACTTATATCCCCATATGTACTACATATATTTCCTTCTTTACTAAATAAATGCTTCAGATCATTAGAAATATCTATAGATTAACTACCACCTGAAGGACAATACAATAAATCTCGAACATATCAAATAATAAACACAATGACTTACCAGAAAAAGCGCAATCAATGGACAGAAGAAAAAAAAAAGAGTTACTAGAATATGATGATCAAAACAGCCCCAATTGTTATTCATCTCTTAGTAAATAGACAAAAGATAAAGAGATTTTCCAGAAAGATGACCAAATATATCAACCACAATAGGAAAGTTACAATATCCACAAGTGCAGAATAGAGGAATAGGACAGTTGATTCATTTGAACTCACCTCATATTGGCTGATCTCCTTATTCCAATCATCATGGTCCTTTAAACTTCTTTGAGTTCCATAGTGGCAATGAACTTTGAAATCAGTGGAGTTTTCTATAACCATCGCTTGCTATCAAAGCGAAAGTTAATCGATTGTTCAGAATAACATAAAAAAGGTTGAAAAATGAGTAACTTTAGGAGAACCACAAGTCTACATAAATCTCAATTATATCCCCAGTGGAGTAAGACAACTTTGGTAGCAAACCTGAGTCTTTGTGAGCTTTGTAGTCCATCTTTTTGGCAGTACAGTTGTGAGACTATACTTAAACAACTGATGATTGTTCAATGGGAGCCACAATATAATTGTTCAAAAGATAAAAAAAACAATTAAACGTTCTTATGTAACAGTTATTCTTAAACATATTTTTGTACTGAATAACAGCAGTGCAGTGTCCCTTGCTGCTCAAAACATCTTACGAACAAGCACGTTCACTAGAAAAAATAGCCAGCAGGCAGCATAGAGATCCGCACAATCAAAAACACTAACTTATGCTCTCCAAATTTAGTATTAACAATGAGTGCAACATCGCTGGACAATCTAATATTGATGTAACAGTTAAGATTAATGTGGAACATGAGGTTAGATATCATCCAAGAGAATACAACTTACTTTTAGCAACTAAAACATGTGAGAAAAATTAATGAAGATTCTAAATTCTCAAACCGCATCGCCATATATCGAAAAAGTCAAGCACAAACCTGACGGACAAGAGGGATGCTGGGAGCTAGGAAGATACATATACTGTCGCTCGGCTTCCGAAAAAGGAAGCCGAGCTCGTACATAAGCAGCACTGCAATGTGCGTCTTCCCACATCCTGTCTCAAGGTAGACGATGATGTTCTCCTCCAACGCTTTTTTGCACAGTTCCAACTGGTACCTAAAAATGGGGAGAGAGGGTCAAGCCTGCGAGAGACGATCGAAGCGAAGAGGGAACGACGGGCTGGAAAAAACTCACTTTCTCGCGTGGGTTCGAGGATCCTTGACTCGGTCAGGAGCTACTGAGCTATCGCTCATGGCGATCGAGCAGTCCTTGTCTCGGTTAGGAGATACAGAGCTATCGCTCATGGCGATCGAGCAGCGACTCGACACAGGGATCTCTACACTCTACACTGAGAGAGAGCAGGAAGAAGCGAAAAGAGCGGCGATACACTGAGAGAGCAGGAAGAAGCGAAAAGCGAGGGGAACTCTACACTGAGCTAGAGCAGGGAGAAGGGAAGAGGGAGGAGGAAGACGACGGAGCGAGAGAGCGGGCCGAAGTCGCGAGAGCACCGTTGCCGAGGTCGAGGGATGCGAGTAGCGACGGAATTGTGGCCATCCTTGGGGGGGGGTGGGTGGGCCTTTATACGCTGTGCCCTGCTTCCTTTTTTGCCGTACGGGGAATTTACTTCGGCCCCAAGGCAGCGTCGCGATCGAACCGGCGCCCGGCGGAGCCCACGCGTGCCACGACCGCAGCGAACGAGCCCGCCTGCGGTGAGTTGGGCTACCGGAGTCGGACGACGGTATTTTCCCGTTAGGATATATGATTTTTATCATCCAGAGAAAATTTTATTCTACCGTCATTAGATTTTATGATCCAAAAGTTGAGAGCTGCTCCCAAAATACTCCAATTTACATTATGGATTCGATAGGTTTATCTGATAAACCATAACACGAGCATTTTAAATAATTCTCGTACAGATTTTTAAATATCTTCCCACACCAAATTCGTGGGTCGGTGGATGCCGCTTGCCATATTGAACCGTAAGCGAGGCGCACGTTAGCATCGGTTTGAGAGTGCTGTGTGCATACATTGCTATGTACATTTACGCGCCGGATTTGAAGCACTAGAAGGCGACGGCGGTGGCGGAGCGCGGCGGGGAGGGAGGCAACCGGGAGGTGAAGTTTCGGTACCGGTGGCCGTCGGCGGCGGGGGGGAGGTCGTCGTGATCGAGCCCGTCGTCGAAGTTGAGGGCGTAACTGAGGGGGTCGTACCTGAAGTCGCCGGAGCCGCGACGGGCGTGGTGGTGGCGGCCGATCCGGGCGACCAGGTTCCGGCAGCGGCCCCCGATTTCCGGAAGCTCCTGCGCCCTAGACTGGAGCCAGACTGCGGAGGACCGGATCAGGGCGGACGACGACGCCGGGCGCGCGTCGTCGTCCGCCTCCTCCTCGCCGGGGCCGCCGCCGAAGCAGCAGGAGGAGCAGAGCGAGGAGCGCAGCCGCTGCATCAGGGAGGGGGAGGAGGAGTCGCCGGGGAAGCGGGCGTCCAATTGCATCCACGAAGAGGGAGGGAGGGAGGGAGGAATTAGGGTTTGGGTTTGGGGCTCGGAAATGGCTGGTGATCGCAATCGCAGGGTGCGGATGTATATATATACACACACAGACACAGAGGCTAACGGATAACGACGGGACGGGGAGGGGAGGGGAGGGGACGCGGGGTTAACGGAGTGTGAGGTTGGAAGAAGGTGACGTTGACGGGGCACGAACACCGCTCCGCGTCTAACGAGCTGTTGAGGGCAATTAGGGGAATGCACTTTTTATATATAACCTTCCAAAGGAGTGAGTTGAGTGGGTGGAGGGAGGAGCAGATGCTGCACTTTAAATCAACGACGGAGGTGGGTTTGGGTTTTTGCATATTAGTCAATCCGAGCCGCGTTTAGTTCCGTCCGTGGAATTTAATAGCTCGGATATAATCATACGGATCGATATTTAATTTAACTAATTTCAGCACTAAAAACTAATAAATAAAGACGTTGATACGATGAAGTCTGTCCCCAATTAACATCGTAAAACCATTCCCAATTGGGCTTATTCAACGTGATCCGAATGGGCCTGGCAAAACACCCACTGCTTACGT
The DNA here is from genome assembly GCA_030544415.1 of Thalia dealbata. Lineage (NCBI taxonomy): Eukaryota > Viridiplantae > Streptophyta > Magnoliopsida > Zingiberales > Marantaceae > Thalia > Thalia dealbata. The sequence goes on from CM060458.1 coordinate 19,407,646, forward strand.
ATGGGGCAGGGTTGCTGTTGCTGTTGCTGAGAAGCCAAGTTGCCTGCCGCCCACAACCAGCGGGGCGCAAGCTTTCCCACCGGCTGCATTAAGTCTGTGCTGCGTTAACGCCTTACGCACGGCCAGCAGGACCAAAACTTTCCCACTGACTAATGAAAGAAGGGAGGATTTTATGCATCAGCTACTAATCATTCCTCAACCTACCGCGGCCACGAGATTAGAATGAAGAAGAATCACTGTAGGATTCGTGCAAAGAAGACGATCCTCGATGTGCCGTCTGATTAACACGTCAATTACCTCCTGCAGCAAGGGAACTTAGGATTGCATGAGAACATATCACACTGATTTTGGAGCAAACTGCCGCCTAACGAATAGTTAGATTCATTAAAAATTCTTGCAAATTGCAAGAGGTCTAGGTTGGGCCAACATGCCCCGCCCTAATATTATTAAGGAGAACATGTGACTCGTGATTTAGCTGAACGAATAATACGACCGCAGAAGATAATAATTTGCACATTGCTCCTCACTTATCTTGAAGAACTCGACAGACTATAAATATGGTGATCGATGTACAAGTTGAAACAAAGAATTACTAACGTCAACCTGAATTCTTCTCAGTTCTGATACATGCCTTTGACCTCTCCGAAACCAGAAACCATCCCTGCAACTTACATACCGAAAAAAAAAAAAAACAGCTTCTAGCAAAAGCCACCGAGAACCAATTGCTACGTGCTCGCTAAGTTGTCATTTGAGTGATGTGCTAGGTAGGTAAATAATGGTTGACACCTTTGGACCGCAGCTACTGGATCAGATGCTTTCTCTCTGCATAATTTGGAAGTTAAATCCACATCCAGCAGTAGCTGGAGCAATTAAACGGACAAGTTCACGGTAGCTGCAATAGACAATAGGAGGTCAAAATTAATGTAGCAACGATGAACTCAACTTCCAAGCAAGGTAGAAACAGAAAGCACTTTGCAAAAATAAAGAGCATGAACTGAACACTGCCGTCCCTTAAAGATACTTCGATCATGAACTGAACACTGAATCAAAGAGGTCAGGTGTTTTGCATTTATAGTGACTCAATGGAACAAAGGCTTGTCCTCTTATTCCTTTAAACAAAACACGAAACTAGTATTCAAGTAGAAGCATTATCACATCACAAAGAAAGGGTAAGTATAGTTAACAAGTAATGTATATTCTTCATATTGGCCAGTTGATCATAAACATAGTAGCATGCTACCGAAGAGATGCATTAAATATTTGTACCGAAAAACCAAGAAATAAAACATATTGGATCACTCTATTATAATTTTTTGGTAAATGAGAAAATGTTAACGATGCATAGTCTAGAGCACATTACCAACAATTGTAGCAACAAGAACAAGGGAATCGACCTTTTTACTCTAAGCTATCTACGGTCACCATAAAGTTTTTTATTTAAATTCCATTAAAAAATGGAACGTCCTTCCCTCAGGAGACAAGCCGCTGCAAATGATGTATTCAAAAATGATTTAGTGGGAAAATATTTAAGAGGTGTTATGAAGGTATACAAAGAATATAAGAATGAATGGTGATGGATAATTCCACAAGAAAAGGGCATCAACCTTTCTAGTTTAAAATTTAACTATAGGTGCTCAAACAATAAGGAGAAAAAAAAGGGTATTATCTGTGTATTATCTGCGATTTACAGGTTATCTGTGTAGCACATGAAAAACAATATCCCTCCGGTAAGCTTATGTGGCACACTGACCAGTTCATATTTCTGCATCTTTCTGTTATTTACCTTTCTGTCTTTTTTATGGTGCTGTTATACATCACATGTTGGTATGACTTAAGTCGGAGCACGTTTTTGCAAGTAAACTATTTGCAGGAATAAACAATGCAGCCATTGCGAAAAGAACAAATTCAAGCTCCCAACCACTTGTAGGTAAAACGAGAAAGGAAAATACTATGACATTTTATGGTTCCAGTTGCATGTTATATACAGAAAAATGTAACTAAAGAAAAAAATTTAATTACTAACCCTTGGGCGCTTAGGACTGGGAGGTTCAGGTGGATCCCTGCGACCTTGAGAACTACTCGAGTCATTCAAGTTTTGTGCTGAAGCCTACAAATACAAATCACTTACATCAGTTTTAATAATATGACAGCTAAAATAATTTGTCCAGCAAGCTGAAAGTACACAAGAGGATGATATATCTTACATTTGCTGTTGAAGAACTATGATTGGATGGCAAACCATTTTGACCTGCTGAAGCCCCTTGAGATATGAATGGCATAAGATCACGCACCAATCTAGAAAAGAATACTCCATCCTCACTTACACCTGTAGCCTCACGTGGAGGGTTCCCTCCTAAATCTGCTTGATCTCCGGCAGAACCTCTGGCCAACTCCTGATCACTGCTGCTACCAACAACAACTTGCTCCCCAGGGAAAATTGCCTGAAGCCATTGGTCCAATCCATTTGTCAGCTGAGAAATAGGGCTTGGCCTCTGTTGCTGCCCAAATTGGGTTCCAGTATTGCTAGTGCTATTGGTGGATGTCAGTCCCTGTTGGGCAACACTGAGAAAATCCCTTAAAGACCCTGAAGAAAAGATATTAAGCAGCTATGACATATGTTCTTAGTTTCAAAAGCATAACGTAAATTATAAAACCTAGAACACTGAAAAAAGCAGCCATAATATTTCTTATCTAACCAAATTAAAACAACACATAAGATGAGTGCACTAGAGATTATTGTGTTTGCATACAGTAAGAATAATAAGTTGGACGGTATTGACTGTGGGACTGTATGCAAACTGTTTTCTTCATCTTAACTCTGCACCAGTCTAGAAAATTATCAGTATATTACATTAAATGCCAAAATAATCATATGTAGATATTTTAGATCATATTACTCTAATTCTCATCGTTTATGCACTGATCAAAACCTCTTCCAAGTTAATGTCAAAATGTTTCAAAATTATTCTTGAACAGATCAGAATATGAGCATTCAATAGATCTAATGCCTTTGCATTTTCATTAATCGGAATGAACCAATCTGTACACATATATTAGGTTAAAAGAATGTCCAGATGAAGATATATGGTACATCTTCAAAATGGCAGAGAAGATTTGATTTCAACTCTTCATATCCCAGGTAAAGGGTATAAAAAAGGATTGTTATGCTGGGAAGCACGTGCAACTGAGCCCAAGGAGATGGAAGGGGGTAACAGCACATGCCTTCTCACAGCCAAACGGAAAAACATACATTTAACAAAACAAAAGATGCATTTTTTAAATTTAAAAAAAAGAAGACACAGCATTGTTCAAAATGACCGAAATTCTCAGAATTTGTTGTTAAGAGGTCATTGGTTAAAACACAACCATAGAGCTGATGTCACACTGACCTTGAAATGTAGCTGATTGAATTACTGGAGGATTTAAACCAGAAACTACAGGAACTACATTTGCTGATGTGCGATTGATCTCATTAACAAAATCTCCAAAAGTAGATTGAATGTTTTGTGATTGCATAGTGGATCCACCAGTTGGCAGCAGATTGATATTATGACCATTTTGATTTGATCCATTAGATAAATCTATGCCCCTAGCCTCCTCCAGATTGCCAGCAGCAATATGTTGAACTCTTGCAAGTAAGGGGTATATTAGCCCAACTGCACTACCAGATGTATCAGCCGTAGAGCGGTCAACCCCAGCTGGTACTGCTACCACCGTTCTTATTGGCAATACTCTGACTCCAGAATCTCCAGCAAGTGAAGCATTATTTGAAAGCCCTGAAACTGCTGCCTGGTTAGAATTAGTTACAGAAGGATTTCTTGTTGAGGTTATGGTCTCTTGTGGTTGTTGTCCACCCTGTTCACCAAAGTTTTGAGGGGAAACAGGTACTGTCCGGCCTAGTTGTACAAATGATCGCATCTATCAAATTACAACCATTCATGGAAACAGAGGCATTAAAAAATAGCTAAAAACTGGAGAAGGATCTGAATACCGGCACGAAAACGGATGCTGATATTTCCAGGAACAAATGCAGAAGCAAATGGTTCACCTTGTGGACCATGAGCAGGATATGCAGCTCCCATACGTGGACCAAAACTTGATCCTGGATAAAAAGGAACAGGCTGCAACTACAAGCATTAGTTGAATGCAAATGTTTCTAAGACAAAATTCAATAAATTGGAGTTGTTTGACCTGAACCATCACAGGATTGGGTCCAGATGCAGAGATGAAAACTGCTGGTCCAGCATTTATCACAGCTTCAGACTGCATACAATAAACATCACTCAACTACAAACATGTTCATGTCCAAAATATTTGGAAAAACAAGCTTCTTATGAAACCTACTGGGGTTTCACCCAAGCGCAATGTCATTGTTGTGCGACCCAGTTCTAGGAGTAATGACCCCATGTTTTGCAAAAGGACTCCAGTTCTAAGCACACTGTTTTGAAGGTCTCCACGCATGCTTGGATCAGTTAAATTCACTTGATCCTCTAAGCGCCTTGCAAATTGCTAACACCAAACAACAAGATAATGGCAGATACAGATCATTTAAGCAAGCAGAATCGATGCAGTCATCATAGTTATGTAAGACAGAAAGTGTACTCAAAAGCACTGTTATGTTATGAACAAATATGCAACAGTTATATAGGCTGGTATATGTACTGATTTTCTTCTAAGCAAATTTCAACTCGACGAGAACCAAATGAATGAGCACATACATTTACATATCCATCAACATGTCCTGCTAGCAATTGTCTTGTGGACAGCAGAATTTCTGCTAAAGAAGCTGGATTTGGTAGACCACTGGGACCAAGAAATTGGTGAAATTGAACACCATTATTATCCACATTAACATTGCTTGCATCATTTCTGTATTCCCTTCCTGGCAAAGTGTAGCTTTCTTGTCACCTTAAAGAGAAGATTTTACAAAAACGTAAGATTTTGTGGGCATTGTGAAGAAAACTACCATTGGCACTTAATCCTTCCCTCAGAAACTCATCCCTCATGAAGCCCAAATACTGATTAATAGTGGTTAAAGAATCAGGAATTACCTGCAAAAATGCCAAATTTATAGGTAATCATACCCTGAGCAATTTGCTTTTAACAGCAAAGAAATTGTTAAAACTTACAGTTGGTTGCTGAGACCCCAAAGGAACTGCAGATTGAAATTGCTCTGGCACATGCCTTGAACCAAGTTCAACACCTGGAGCATCAACCGTGGTTCTTGCACCCATATTCTGCTAAGAAAAATTGGTTTTCTTATTGATCATTCAACCTTTTTCCCCTTTCTTAATGACAAAATGAAAGAAAGATACTTACCCTAAGATCAGAGGCTGAGGTTTGGGATCCAGTATTTCTTGTTACAACAGCATTTATGATGCTGGATATAATCTGCCCAAAGAAACATCATGTTTCACCCACAATAAAATGATTCAAGCTATTCAAACACAGAATTAAAATATGTGCATATCACTATATCCTACTAACAGACTAACCTGAGAAAGATGCTGAGCGTGATTATCCCCTTGACCAATATTGATGGTCTCAAAAACTAAGGTACGGCCTCCTTGACTACCATGATTGCGGTAAGTATCTGAAGAAGAATTAGCGGCTGCAATAATAACAATAAATATTCACTTGTTAGGATACCAATTATTTTTCTTCCCAGTCAAAACCAGGCAGTAGATACCAGTCCACTGTCTTACTGCTGTCAAATCATTTATGGAAAGAAACTGGGGGTTTTTTCATACTTGGTTTTAATATGTACATGATCAAGAAACTAATAGCAACATTTAGAGTCACCTAAACTATTACATATGTTAGCCAATTGATTAACCAGATAAAGAACCTAAGGCCTTTGCTACTTGTGTTAATTTTTGGCACATCAATGATTAATCTGTTTCCTACATCTTTTTGGATTTTGAGTGACAACTAGTTTTTAATGTATATAGATACAAAAGGTACAATATCTACACAAGTTTCCAATGGCAATTTAGGTTTGTTCAGTAACAAAAAGGAAAAGATTTATAAATGGATAATTTAAAATGTGGGTGAATTTTTTTTTTTGAAAGATAACATTGCATTCGCTTCGCTTCACCAATCTGAAACGATACAATATATCATCCAAAAGGATGTGAAAATACACAAATTAAAATAAAACATAAGAAAACTAAAAAGAAAATGTGGGTGAAATTGGTAGAAGTACAATTTGATTTCAACACAGACCTGACTGACTTGATGCACCTTCTTGTTCCATCTGACCTGTTGATGGTAATGATGTGGATTGGTGTGGTGGTCTAACAACCAGATGCAAGGTGTGACCATCTTCAACATCTTAACCATCTATATCAAGGAACCCATTTCAAAGCCATTCAACTCAGCATTCACAATTAGATGAACAGCTGCAAGATAATGGGAGTATAATCTTTTTTTGAACTTGGTGAGCATTGAACCCACGACCTTCCGTATAGAGCCCAATTGCTCTAACCAAAGGATGTGTACATCAGGAGTATAATCTTGTTCCAGCTATTCCCAAAAACCCGGAGGGGTAAAGGCCCAAAAACATAACTAGAAGGAAAAGGCCTATAAAAGAGTATGCACACTTTATACAAAACCAAAAAAGATTGATAATTTTGACAACTGCATTAAACATATGTCATGAACTCAAGGTAGGAGGCCATATGACACTGATAGGCTGGATGGTATGTGCCACCAAACCCATTAAGCAATATACATTGGCAAGATACTGATAGGCAATCTTATTCGTACCATTCGCAATACTCACTGCTAAACATATGCCAACAACAAATATATTGAAGAAAGCCTTAGATGCATGAAATATATTGAAGAAAGTACCAGTAGGATTACTCGGAAATGAAAATTGAGCAAAATCATCTGCCTGATCTCATAATTCTTTATAGCAAGTCAGAAACCTCAGAAGAGCTTCTTCCTCATATAAGGATTAAACTCTCTGAAGATGAAACGATGATATTCAACATGCAGATCATGCAGCAGAAGTAACTAGTGTCTTATATGCCTGCATAAAGAAAATACATGCATGATGTATCTTTGGAAAGGAGACAAATCATATCATTGAGATACTTAAATTTCATCATATTTAATAGGACAAGGAGCAAGTGCATGAAAAAACCAAAGTGTATCATGACAAGAATAATATAGAAGGTATGTGTCCCAACAAATCTAGCCAAAAGATATTCAATAAGAGCATGAAAAAGAACATTGATGTAAGCATATGCACCATAACCTGAAAAGGTCCTTAGGCTTTAATTTCTTGACAAGAGTGCATGTATGAACAAATAGTGATTACTATCAAAGCAATAGAAAAATCCAGGTAGGATCCTTATACAGTATTCCCTCCCTCTGCATCATTACAGGATTTTTCCATTAATTTTATGGTCAGTTTCGATAACTAGGGAAAATAACTTATGAGCTTAAGATCATCAAAGAAGGATACGATAGGCAGAAAGGATTTCATCATCTTTTAAGACCTTTCCACGACAAATTAGACGCTGTTGTTCTGATATTACCCCAGTAACACTAGCTATTTGTTCCTTCAACTTTGGAATTGGAACCTGCCAAGTGAACAAATTAATGTACAAGACCATGAAATAAGGTAAACTTTGCAGGGAAAAGAAGCAATTAAAGGTCTCAAAAAGGTTTTCAAAAATCTCTAACTAGTATGTGTTATGTAATTTCTCATGTTCATGGTACTACTTTGATCAGACAAAAGCAGATAGGTCGCATCTGTCCGAGTAGCTGATGATGGTCTCTACTCAAAGAGGGAAGAATCTTATAGATATGACTAGGAGAAACTACAATTATTTTGTGATACACTTTACTGACCATTTATAATGACACACAATGACATGATTTGCAACATATAAATCTGTTATCTTAAGAGTATCTCATACATTGTTTGTCTTGTTTGCTCAACTTATTAAAATATTGAACCAGAAAAATATATGGTTAAAGAGTTTATCCCTGTGGAAATATTCAGTGTTAGTATATCTCCAAGGAATCCTGTCTACTTTTTAGTTCATGAAAATCAATTACATCCACCTTCCATGCGCTATTGTTCAATAGATAGCTGAATCTGCGGGAAGACTATCATCTTAATGACAACTCTGTAACATCCACTTTTGAGACTCTAATGATCAAGGACTATTCAATCCAATAAAAAACTTAATTGAAGGCAAGAAAAAATCTTGCATATATTGAAAATCATCAAATATTATGAAGATCAACATAATACTTAAAGACAAAGGAATGAAATAATTTGAATAAAGTTAACCAATAATCACTTCATTGGTAAAAAATGTACTTACAGACTTGTCCACTCGCAAAGTGTATGTTTGAGAATCCAATGTTTTAATTTTTATCTCCACGGTGCTCTCAGAATCCTCTGCAACATCTAAACATGATGTAGTTGCTTTAGAAGGAAAATGAGTTCCCATACTGTCCTTCAGTAACCTGAATAACAGAAGCTACTGTAAGTGCCATCACGATGCATTAGCAATTTATTGATCTAGACGATTGTGTGACAATTAAACAAAGCAATTCATCTGCTGACGTGGAATGAATTAGAATTAGTGTCACCTTAGACTAAAGTTAAGTAACATGGGTGCTCATGATATGCATATAAAAGGAGAAAGAAACAGCATTTTGCTTAAACTATTCTGTCATCTGTAAATTTGATAGAGAAAGAAGAGGAGAAAAGACATCAATTTATTCTTGGCAGTCCAAGTCTGATGCTAATGACAACTATGTTATGAGGGAAGAACATCCTTTGGTAAGATAAGTGAAACTTTCACTTAAATACAAGTTCAACAGAAGATTGAGAACATATGTATAGACTAAAACTAGTGCAGGAGCAAACCAAACGACTTTTTTATTAAGCCATGAAAGACACTATATTCTTGGACAGTAGAGTAGAAAAACACAATCATTCGCTGTAGTCAAACACGTTGCCTTAAGTATGAAACACACGGTCATAAAAGTAAGCAATATCTCACTAGCTTTAAACTAGCAGGTTTCGTGCATTTAAAGATTCCAGCAAAAGCCACGGACGCATATATTTTGCAATTGATTTTAGACTTATTGGAGCTCCAAAATTTTAACTTCTATAAATTCTGATCAAAATGGAGCAAAGCTTTGCATGCCACCGCTAGGCACAATAATGACCAATTTAAAACAGTCTAGCATCATAATCTGCTCTAGGATTACTAGATTATGCGTGATGGTTCGAAGGATTCTAGAATCTAACCAATTAGACTGCTAATATTCCTTGTTTTTAGAAAATATCCATCCATTATCTTATGCTCGGCATGGCAGGATACTGTGCTCCGCATCCTGCCCAATCCGAAGGAATAAGCTCCTTAGCTACACACTCACTGGTCCGGTGCCAATCAAAACCACAGGCCCAAAAGAAAAGAAATGAATCCCAAACCCTCATAATCACATGAAAGATTCCATCGGGCTCGCCTCCTCACAGCTGGAACTCACAGTAACACAACTTCAAACGCCGCAGAAAAGAAACCCGATAAAAGAGCAATCCGGTCGGGAGAAAAAGCCCAAAAAATCACGACAACAATAAGCCTAAATCGAAGACGCCGACCCGATTCAGCAGCACCGGTATGAATCGCAAGGAGCACCGACCAGTGATCTCGATTACCTGGGATGAGGGCAAGGGGGGGGGGGGGGGGGGGGAAGAGGAACCCTCGATGAAGCGAGAGAGCGAGAAGAGGGCTGGCGAAAGCCGCAAAGGGGGTAATAGAATCTGTACCCAGTTTTTAACTCTGGAGTGAGATGGCAAAAGAAAAATTTATATTTTCCTCTTTTTCAATTTTATTTTTCCTAATTGTTTGTAATTTGCTTCAAAAAAGGATCGGATTTGGAGCTTTTGGTCCACCGATTCCGTGGGCCAGCGGCGCGGCCATGGCACGGTGGGGCCCGAGCCGGTTGTTTATTTCCTATTTGCTTTGTTATTTAGATCGAATCGGAGACGTTGGTTCGGGGACGGAGGGCGTGCGATCGAGCTCGAACCCAACTATGGGCCCGGTGGCTGGGTCGAGTCAAGGTGGGATTAAAGCTGTGACCTATTTGGGTGTTGATCCGGTCTAATCTTGACGAATTACCTTTTTACAAAGAGTGATGAAGCCTTACAACGACCGATTAAATAATAAATCTTAAATTCACAGTTTGGAAACATGGAGAGAGATCTCCCGGAATCGAGAATGAACACCAGCATTAGATTAGGAAATGGTTAGTCTAAATCCATATGACAAATCATATAGTATATAATAAATACATCAATGGGCATGAAATTTTCCACTAGTTTAGGAATTGTTCTTGAAGTTGTTAATTGATGATTATATTGTACAATATCATATCTGTAAGAAGAGGAGAAAACAAAAGGTTTCTGAGATCATGTTGTAATATCATGCACTTGGCAGAGTTGCAGTCATCATCAATTCATCATCAGACGAGTCTCCGCTGTTTTCTCTCACCTCGTTGCAGTGGATGGTCAGCCATCTTGGCCTTTCTTGTTGAAACATCCTGCAACGTTGAAATCAATGAAGTAATTGACAGACTAAGAAACAAATGGTTCCTAAATCTTTTCTGAGAGAGGGAAAAGAATAGACTTACAGATGCCTGCAAAGCGGTGAGCAGTGAACTGTGACGACGTAGTTGCAAGTAGAAATCTCTTTGATCGAGGTAAGCACAACAGAGTGCTCCGAGCACACAAACCTAACCTGCCATCATACAAGGATATGCAAAATTTAGATATTAGGCCATATTCTAGAAATAGGTCAAAAGGAACAGTATCTCCCCTAGATTCGAGAAGAAAGCATTTCACTTGTACCTCAGTTTCTCGAGGTTGCATGGTCAGGTCGCAAATGGTTCCATTTGTATACTGATGAGGATGATACCTGGAGAGATTGTAGGACCCGTCATTTACCCACACTTGATCAATTAGTCAAGTCAAATCCAGCTGCCACTGCTGTTACTTGTAGCTATGAAGGAAAAAATAACCTTTGTGATGCATCTTTAGAACGAGGATCTTTAAGAGTAGAAATATCGGATTGATTCTCATTCACAATGGCTGTTGCATCAGGATCGAAGATACCCAAAACAAATTCTTGAACTACCTGCAATGAAAGCAATCATACATCCGCTCATTTTTGTAACTAGCAAGTCAGTGAAGCATCAAGGTGGAAGCAGTTCATTTAATCAGAGGATAAAGATGAATATATGCTAGAGAACATAATATTGGGTGGAAGCAGATTTGTATCTTTTCCATCTTTTTTCTTTGGTAGCATGTTAAATTCCTTGTACCACCAGAAAGCCAACCAAGGGCCATCTTAATATAAAAGGTTATAGGTAAATCTATCATATCATTCATCTCAGAATGGATACATACCATTGAGATCAACATTGCTTTTATCTAACTTGCAACTAATTCATAGACAACTAATACTGTAATGACACAAACATCAACTAGGAACCATCTACATCATCAAATATAGCAGCTGTAGACAAAATTAGTAGCGAGAATATTTGCAGGAAGAATGAAGAGCAAAAGCAATTCAAGTTCTATAGGCCATGACAGTGTGAACAATGTAGAACAAAAGCATGCTTGCTCCATCTTCAACATAGAAAGTCAAGAGGTCCTCTGCATATCCGAAGTAGAGAGGAAAGGCCTGGACTATACAAATGTCATTTACTTAAAATGTTAGTATTGGATTACCAGTGATAGGCAAGTCATTATCTTGTGATTATTTCCTTGTAATCTGTGCACACCAGTGAATGTATAAGTTCATATGGATGACGGGGACATGCTTGGAATATGTGCTTTCTAAATATCAACTTAATGCCAACATGCAAAAAAAATGCAGAAAACAAGTTACTTTTATGCAGTCTAATTGACAGAGAGCTCTTGCTTACATTCCACCTAAATATAGCAGCAATTATGAGGGAGGATACTGATATTAACTATTCATAACTTTCCTCAGGACACTTACTACAACATACCTTTTCATCTTCCAAATGAAGCTGTTTTACATGCTTCTGGAAACAAAATTCGTAAGTCCACCACCCTTCATGCTGCAAGATAGATAATTCAAAAATTGGTATCTGTCCAGTTCCATTTGTAAAGCTTCCAGATCCATAGTAAAAACATTACCCTGTAAAAGCATTGGTCTTTTAGAACCTCAATTAACTCATCCGGAGTCTTCAACTTGAGCTGCCGGCCTCTTTCCATAATTATACTGCTCAAGTTATCATGGGTGGCAGACCTTAAAACATTTGTTTGCTTAACTATAGGTAAGAAGCAGATATACTTTTGGCCTTCTTTATTTGCCATTGCAATTTTTTCCTGATCGTCTTGCTGTAGAATAATCCAGGATAAGATTCCATAACAAACTTTATCTCAGCATTTTTTTTAGAACATTGAAAAGGATCTATAATCATTAGCAACATATACTTCAAAGCAAGTGGATCACAGCATATTTCCCAATAAAAAGAATACAATGCAGAATTAGATCGTTTGTCTAAGGTTTTGTGGTGCAAACTAAAGAAACTAGGCTACTTGGAACAAGGATTCATTCAAATGATCCATGACATCAAAGAATATAACATAAAGGTTTGATGGCACCAGTCATCATGATACTGAATGGACTCAACAATTGTTATTTTACCTTTTACTAACACCAATCATCCATTCTGACGGTCACATATTATTCATATAAAAAAAATGAGGATGACCCTTCATCAAGTCTTTGCTAAAACTACCGATGACAGGTGTTGCTTTAAACAATTAAACCACAAAAAAAATTAAGTTTGTTACAATCAGTTATGGTCTATTCATTTCTTTAATAACAAGCTAGCAACATCATACAGAACTTTAAGCAATATAACATGCTTACTGGATAAAATAGAGAATCTTCTGAGTGGTATTCAACTTTGTACATAGGTTCATTAGAACCTCGGCCAAGTCTAGCACCTACAGGTAAATGATGAAACACAAATTAGAAAATTAAGAACAACTGCATATAAGCATTATTTGCTCGAACCCATTAGTACTCACAGCCGATATCCATATGCAATCTGGACTGTATTTGAAGAGACCTTTTGCAAACATTTAGGTGTGTACTAAATCATGTGCATGCTTCAAGAAGACCAGAAAAGATGAATACATAAATTTTTAGCTGAGATTTTGATCTCAAACTTACCGGTTGTTTGTTTAATAAGAAATGGTCAGGACAAGAATATTCATCCGTCAATCAAACCATATTCAGAATCACGATGTTAAGATAGCTGAATCGCCAAAATGCAGCTTACGCACATATCTCAAAATGGAACTTGTTGGCAAAAGTTGTATTTTTACGATAAAAGATAAAGCATCTAGGGCAAATTTGACAGGAAAACATGCCCCAAAACCGTGAAATTTTAAGAAAGAAGCAACATCCGGGAAACATGCAGCTCATTGCAGGTAAATTAGGCTTAACAAGCCTTATAAAGACATCATTTCCAGCTTCACAATCAGTCTATCTGAATCTAGAGCTCGCCAGTGGAAAAAAAGGGTTTTGGAGACTAAAACTGGAACGAGGAACCACAAGGACGTCCCGAAATATTAAGAATCGACCAATTCTTATACGACGGCGAAACGCAGATTAGACAACTGCGATCGTAGATAAAGCGGGCGGAGAAGTGAATACGCACCGGAACTCGTTATGATTTTGTCCGCCAAAACCGAGCTGTGACTGACATCATTGAACACATGGAGGAGAAGGAACAGGGCGCACAAGAATCTCGCAGAGCCCATAGAGGAGAAGGCGGGCGGATCCAGTCGCCGGCGTCGTCGTTGGGGTCGCCGTTTCCGCAGCGGGCAGAAGAAAGGGTAGGTGGTCGTCTCATCAAAAGGCTACCCTGCGTGGACCAGATGGTGGTGACCGGATCCGGGCTGGAATGAAGAGAAACAAAATCCGACCCGAAACGAGAGAATTCATTTTGAAGGATCGGATTAAAATGTTGTTTTCTAATTCAAAAAATGCAAGCTATGAACTAATCGAACGTTACTGGAACACTCAAAAAACGTTCTCTCGTTACTGAAACGAGAGAACTCAAAAAACATTACTGAAACAAACAAAACTAGTCAGTAATTTATAAACACCATAAGATGAGATATCAACATGAGCTCATGATTCTTTTTTTAAAATGAGCTCATAACCCTCTTACTTTTAGCTTGTGACGACTCAATCAAACTTGGGATGTTGATCTCTCTTCATTACACTGGGACGAAGAAACCATATATCATTGCTCAGTGGTCAATTCATATGTTTCTCCGAGGCAAAAATGAGGAAAAAAATTCCTGTAGCCTCTTGCAAGAATAATTAGGACATTCATAACAAACTCATTCTTTTCTTCTTATTTAAAAAAAGAAAAAGATAAACCCATTCAGCACAAAAATCTGAGAGGGCAACAACGACATATTAATAAAGAGCAACAGCTTAAAGATTTACAATAAACTAATGCAACTCAAAAGTTAAAAAATATCAGGAAAAAAAAAGTAAGTGAAATGCTCACCTCAAGCAGCCCCCAGATAAGAAAGTTATCTGTTCTTGGATATATTTTGATACTTATCATGCAGTTTCTAGTACATGATTAAAGTTTTGAACCTTTCGGGAGAACAATGGGTGGAGGTGAAAAGATGAGGTGCCACTCGTCCAGCTTTTAGCATCATATATTTTGGTCCATGTTTCAACTATCTGATCAACCTTGGAGACCAACTTAAGTTCTAAAAAAAACCTTGGAGACCAGCTCTTTTCTAAAAGAGAGGCAATTAGCAATGCGACTAATCATTGCCATTGAGTTCATTCTTTTTTTTCTTTTGAAAAATGAGCAAAGCATTGATTTCGCCAATCTGAAATGACACGGTATACAATTCAAAGGTGTGAAGGAAACTCAGTTGGAAAGAGAGTATAAGTCAGAGAAGCAAAAGAAATGACAAAAAGAAGAGCATGAACATGGAAGTATAAGATAAGAAAAAACAGCAACAGAACAAGATGAAGAACCCGAAACATAAAGAAACCAAACAGCAGCCAAAATGAATGCAGATTGCGCCATCGAGATCATTCTTAAGAAGGAAAAAAGATGATGGGAGATCTGAATTAGAAATAGTTGTTACCTTCCTCAAAGTTTTCATCGGCACTGTATTCTTATATAAGAGCAGTGATCTCAACTGCGGAAAGTCCTCCGAGTTTGAACTTCTCTATAGATGCCATGACGCTGTCTTCCCAAACGGGAAATCCCAGTTCAAATTCCACAAGCGAACGCACATAGAGAATAATGCCCCATAATATGTTTATCTGAGCCTTCACATTTGTAGCCTGCTTTACTGCTTCATCCACAGAGCGTTCTTTGAAATAGCTATCCAAACATTTCTAAGGCTGCCTGTTTGAGTTTAGATAATTCCTTTAGTTGCTGCTCCTGCATCTCATCCCGCATCTTCGTACCCTTTTCAATATCATCCTGAGCATTGTTGAATAGCTGGAAGAGTTTCGCAGAAGGCCACGCCTGTGAATTTACCCGTCTTCCAATAGCATCGCACCATAAAAGTTTTGCTTACTCAAACTGTTGCCGAGGATCCCACAAATTGGGTATGATTCTTAAGGCTTCTTTGAATCTCTTTCCTGCCATAACGTATTCCGCATGAGCCCAGTTGTATGCGAGTGTGACATTTTCGACTGCTGATGCCATAGAAGCAAGCCCTAACATGAACAACTTCTTCCTTGCGCGAGATACATGAAATTCCCCGAGTTAAACAGTGTAAGTGCCACCAATTCCTGAAACTTGCACTCAGCAAGTTCAAAAATTTCCTGGACTTCTTCGCTGGTGATAGTGTCTTCCATTGCCTCAGAGCAAATTTCAAAACCAAGCTTAAGTGGATTTTCATAGTCAGAATCCATATTGTTCTTAGATAGTTGGAGAAATTGGACAATCCAATCATCTATTCAAGCTGGCGAGCTCTTCACTACCTCATCATACCTCCTGCTTCCATTTTCTTCCATGTTATTGTGAATTGTTCTATGCTCTCCCAAAAAAGAACGACTTCCTGCCTCATCTAGCCATGGCTCAGGCTCACGACCAACTTATAAGGAACAACTTGATTGAACCTTGCGAATCTGCAGATTCTTCAGCCCACTTTAGCTCCTTGGAAGAAGTGATGGTCTTCAAATCACCCTTTTTGTCTCTGAATTTGATAAAAAAACTCTTCAAGATTGGAAATTTCTTACCAACAATCTCCCTTATTTGTAGCATGCTGCAATTAGCTGGCAGTTTTGCCCATCTTATATCCTCCCCAGCAACCAGCTTCATTGCCGTGGTAGGTTCTTCCTTCACATCAATGCACTTCCTCTCTGTGACCATCGCCTCCAGAGATTTTTGGCTGTTCTTCTTTTTCTTTATTGACTTATCTTTCACTACTACAACATCCGGCAGTGAAAGAACTGCATTACCATCCAGTGTGGTACCTTTCTTCGCCGTTGCCTTCTTTACCCTTTCCGATTCCCAAGGCTGTAACATTATCAGGCTCCATACTCAAAAGAAGCTCAGCGTCTTTACCTGCCAAATCCAGCTTGTTCGAGGCTTTAAAACATCTAACTCTTTTCAAGAGAGCTTCACTGTACTTGGGTAATGCCTCAAGGGCTAAATTACATTCGACAATTGCTCGGTTATAATCTGGACCTATTTCCATATAGCAAGTAGACTAGCAATGTTGCTGCGCAGGTATGGAGTACTCGGTCGCTGATAATATCTTCAGGCATGCCGAAGTATTGCACCACTTTCCAAAGAACAGCTCGGCAGATTGCTCTGCCGTGACTCGCTCACTTTTGGGGGTCCTCATCCTTGTAATAGGGCTTGAGGGACGAGACCTGAAAGGTTGGATGGCTGCGGAGTCAGGCTGGAAATTGGAGTTTGTATCCTTGTGGCTTTTAGGAATCAACTTCGTGGCCATTTCCATATCTGCGAACAGTCTCTTGGTATTTTCCTCTCTGGAATAATCTGTTGCCATCCTCTTCCAAATCATGGGCTATGTCCAGGAAAATTGATCTATCCTCCTCAAAAACATCCATCCCATGTTCACTGCAACAGCAGGTGCCATGCTTTAAGTTCACACTATTAACTTTACCTTCTGAACTCTTATTTTTCTTTCGAGAAGATCTACCCATTAATTTCCACTTATCAAGCTTTCTTTTATCTTTCCCTTCTTTTCTCACTGGGGGAAACGAACACAATCTGATCAAGCCTTATCCAGTGGTATGTAGCTTTATTTAGATTCAAATCCACTGCAACCCACGTTTAAGAAGTGAGAAACAAAAGTTCTGGAGAAAAAAAGGACGAAATTGGGAACAATCCAGAACCAAATTTCCCGTTCTTTTTCTCTCTATCCGCTGAAATCATCCTCAAGGACTCTTCAATTCATATAGCATGAGTTTGAGGGCTTGAGATCTGATGCGAACTTCCTGAGAACCCTAAAAGCCTAATCTTGCGAACAAGGCCAACACTGCTCTCGCCTAATTTTATAAATCAAAGCTCATTGAAACGATAACGGGGAGAAACTTATCTGCAAGCCGTCCCTCCGCGCCTTCCGCACAAGGATTGAATCCTCCACTGAGATGGAAAGGAAAAAATGTCTCTGCCCCGTGTAGAAAAAATAATAATTTTTTCCACAAGGGCGGGAGGCTTCTCAGAAAGATTGAATCTTCACAATGCCAATAAGAAATCAACATAAACAAAAGCAAATCCTCCCCTTTAACGGAGGAAAGAATAAAAAAAGGGCTCTCCTCCGACGAACCGAAATCTCCACAATCCGACACCGCCACACGGATGGGATCCCGGCGATTGTCCGTGTGGGGTGGAGCGGAGGCTCGTAGGAGGAAGCACATAAATGGGACGTCGAATCGAAGCAGGTGGTGATCTCCCTCCTTTATAATCCCCATATTTCTGGATTCAATATAGAAAAAAAAAATAGAGTGGGGAGGAGATCGAGCGAAGAAAAAGAACGATTTTTAAATAGAGTTCATAAAAGTCGTTTCACCATTCTGCGATTCCCACGGCAGCAGTTTCCGCTCGTTCGCGCCAGATAAGAGCGGCAGCCCTGAGGAACAACGTACCCGATTTGGTTCTTCCCGCGCCCAGGTGGAATATCCCGTTGGAAGAATTCCCCTCTCCGATGCGAATCATGAGAAATAATTAATTAAAAATTTCCTCCAAAACATACAGTTAGGAGGAGAATAATTCGGGAATCTTAAGCGACGCAACTCAATTTAATCACGGACGACTCCTCCATCGTTGCTTCATGATGCGTGCGACGCACGGATCGACGAAGACTACTGGAGTTTTACGCGAACGTTTCCGCTCTACGCTGGACAAAATCCTGGATCGGCTGCTTCAGCAGTTAGCTGCAGGACTCGCTCTATATGAACTCCCGAGGCCTCGACGCCATTCTTCGCGGGGAGGCAGCATGGTGATGTCGGTGGTGTCGCCGCGGCGGTGGATACCGGTGGCGGTGCTTGCCTACTACGGCGGGGGCGAAGGGCACCAGCTGCCCCGAGAATGCTCCTCCTACTACGAGGCCGACGACGGTCCGGCGGCGGCTTGGGGAAAGGAGGAGGACGGAGCCGTGCAAGTGGCCCATCTTGGGGCCGCCGGCCGCCTCAAGAACGTGCTAGTGCTCATGAGCGACACTGGCGGGGGGCACCGCGCCTCCGCCGAGGCCATCCGCGACGCCTTCCGGCTAGAATATGGGGACGAGTACCGGGTTCGTGATGCGTCCTCCTAGAAAATTAGGATAAATTTTGAGCTGTTGTGTCTGTGAATCCATATTGAGGTTGGAATTTGCCGATCTTTAATGCGTCCTTCTAGAAAATTAGGTTAATCTGTAGTTGTCCTGTCTGTGAATCCATATCGAGGTTGGAATTTGCAGGTTTTTGTGATGGATTTGGGGAAAGAGCACGCGGGTTGGCCACTGAACAACATGGCGACGACCTACAAGTTCTTAACCAAGCATGTCCGGCTATGGAAGATGGCCTTTCATGGCACCTCGCCCCGCTGGGTCCATTGCTTATACCTCGCTGCCCTCGCTTCCTTCTATGCCAAGTACAATTCTCCTCTGCTGCTTCTGTTCTCTTGCTTTGCAATCTGATCATTCTCAATCACATCATCACATACTTAGAAAGAAAAATGAAAAAAATGCAGGGAGGTTGAAGCAGGACTGATGAAGTACAAGCCGGATATAATCATAAGCGTCCACCCCCTCATGCAGCACATCCCTCTATGGGTGCTCAAATGGCAAAAGCTTCAAAAGAGAGTATCTTTTTTTACTGTTATCACTGACCTCAATACCTGCCACCCTACATGGTAAATTTCAGTGGATCCATAAGTGTTCCTTATTCTACTTGATCCTTTTGTGACAGCATATGCTTAATTTCCAGGTTCCACAATGGTGTGACGAGATGCTATTGCCCCTCAGAGGAGGTATCCAAGAGAGCTATACTTGAAGGACTACAACCTCGTCAAATTCGTGTCTTCGGCTTGCCGATCAGGCCGTCCTTCTGCCGCGCAGTTCTGGGCAAGGTTTAGTTTTTGTCTCTCAAATACTGTCTCTTGAGCTAACTCATCCATGTGGGTGTGTGGGGGTGTGTTTATATATATATATATGTGTGTATACTGAACACATGTAAGTAACAGGGAGATATAAGAAAAGAGCTGGGGATGAACCTCCAATTGCCGGCTGTTCTGATAATGGGAGGGGGAGAAGGAATGGGTCCTGTGAAGGAAACTGCAGTTGCTCTTGGCGAAACACTCTTCAACAAGAAACTTGGCAAACCTGTTGGCCAGATTGTGGTCATCTGTGGGCGTAACCAGTTCTTACAGTCCACATTGCAGTCAATCCAATGGAAGGTTCCTGTCAAGGTATCTAAACTCACACGCAGAGAAAGAGAGAGAGAGAGAGGTTTCTTGTTAAATTTCACAGTGTTTAAAGCTTTTGCTAATGGTTGCAGATCAAAGGATTTGTGACGGAGATGGAGAAATGGATGTCGGCCTGCGACTGCATCATAACAAAGGCCGGACCGGGCACAATAGCTGAGGCTTTGATCAGGGGGCTTCCTATCGTTCTCAATGATTTCATCCCCGGCCAGGTGATCGATCGAGCTTGACATAAATGATACTAAAACATCTCTATGGCTCCAACCTTCAGGTGATGAACAGTCATGATTCCTTCTTGGACGCAGGAAGTTGGGAACGTTCCGTACGTGGTGGACAACGAAGCAGGCGTGTTCTCCGGCGACCCCGAGGAGACGGCCGCCCTGGTGACCGGATGGTTTGGCCCCAGAAGAGGGGAACTGAAGAAGCACTCCAGGAATGCGCTCAGGCTTGCACAGCCGAATGCGGTGTTCGACATTGTGAGGGACATACACGAGCTGGTGCAGAAGCAGATGCCCTCTCTCCCTTCTCTTGCTCTCTTGCTTCATCGTTCTTAGACAGCCAGTACATAGTTTATAGTCCAGGAAAGCTTCATATGATATGTGTGTCTATGTGTGTGTGTGTGTACTGATTAGTGCCGTATTACTCTTCAAAGAGGATTATGGATCAATATCAGGTTTTCGATGGGCCCAGGGAAGAGATAGTGTGTATAGATTTCCAATCATTCAACAATATTTATGCGCCTGAAAAATATAAACACTTTTTTCCACATCTGCTCTCCATCATTTGTTGTTCCCCAGGCAGGCAGAAGGTTGGACCATCTGCAGCTGCATGTGGAAGTGCGTTCCCTGATGATGTTCTTGGATATGTAGATGAAAAGGCATCTCCCTCTCCCATAACAGAACGTTCAGCAAAACCAGCAAACCGGGCCAAATCAGCCTTCTCCATTTTTGTATTTGGTTTAGATCAGAAGAATGAGAACTTGCTTTAAGAACTTGTTTGACATGACATATTTGGGAACTTCCTGTTTTCATTATTGCCTGGTGGCTCCCTCCGAGGGTGTGGAAATTCTTCATGAGCCATTCGATGGGGAATCATCCTCCCTTTTCCTATAAGATAATTGAACAGTTGGATTCCAAAACTGTTCAGTTGATATGCTTGGAAGCCACTTGTCGACTTAACGTGATTTTGACCACAGCATTATTGCTTAGCTACCATTATTGTAATCTTTCCTTAAAACATTACCATCTTCTCGGCATAAAACTTTTTTCATAAAAGAATCTCTAAGCATAAAGAGGAGAAGGACTCACCAAATCTAAAGCAAAAAAATTAACCACACTTGCTTATATATATATATTTGTACATATATAGTCATATTTATATTTTTTTAAAAAAAATATTTGTACGACTAAATAAAATTTATTATATAATGAACATTAAATGACTTCATTTATAGTATTATATTTGTGTGTGTATATATATAAAAATATAATGTTTAGTGATATTTATTATAAGACGTTAACTGTTAAAATACATACAGAAACCGAAAGAGTGAAAAAAAAACCACAAATGGCAAATGCAGTGCGCTTGCTAAATCAGCGGAACAATTTTGTTACGGGTGTGATTTATTTTTATTAAGAACCGGAAAAGAGGGGTTATGGTTTCTGTTTTCTATTTTCCTAGAAAAATCATCGTCCGTACCATATTCGCCCCTGCCTAAAATCGTGCGAGCTGTCAGAATTCAACCCGCTGGCCCATCTATCACCGTTGGATTACTCGGGAGCACGAGTATTAAAGCGAATATTCGGCGATGGACGGTGGATGCGTCGTCGGGCCCTTTTTTTTTCTGGACGGCGCACTTTTGCTCCTGCCTCGTCGCGTGCGCGTGGAGAATACAAATTACTGGGTCTCGGCAGGGGAAGAGGAAGAAGCCGATAGAAAAGAGAGGGAGAGAGCGAGAGGATAGGGAGCGAGCTGAGAGCTCTTTTCGTCTTCTCCGGTTGGCGATTTCGACCATGGCGGGGAACGACTGGATCAACAGCTACCTGGAGGCAATCCTGGACGCCGGTCCCTCCATCGACGCCTCCAAGTCCTCGTTGCTGCTCCGGGAGAGGGGCCGCTTCAGCCCCACTCGCTACTTCGTCGAGGAGGTCATCACCGGCTTCGACGAGACCGATCTGTACAAGACCTGGGTTCGGGTAATCTTCTTCCCGCTTCCCCTCTTTCCGAGGATCTCGACTGTGCCAATTCCAGTCTAAGATTTGGGTGCCTGGGTTGTCTTCGACAAAATCTCATCTTTTTGGGATGGACGGGCGTGGATAGGCTGCGGCGATGAGGAGTCCGCAGGAGAGAAACACGAGGCTGGAGAATATGTGCTGGAGGATTTGGAATTTGGCCCGCAAGAAGAAGCAGGTGTTTTTTATTTCCTTTTCTCCTGCTCTGATTTTGGAACTAGTTTCGATTTATTTTATTATTTTGTTCACTTTTCTTAGGACGAGTAATACAGTTGTGTCTGTGTCAAATCCGCTGTCTTTTGTTCTTCCTTCTATTCTTAGGCGGTGGTCGAAATCGAATTGTGTACCATTTGTTGCGCTTCATTTCGAAAAGATTTCAAGTACTTCTCGATCTAATTGGTCGACCCTGCTTTGTTTATTGATCGATTCTTCTACTTCAGAAATGGTGACTGTGCGTTATTCTGCCAATGCGGAGTTTCATTTTACACGAGAATGTAACTTTATGCGAGACCAAGAAGTCCCAGTAGGTGGCATCTTTCTTCTTTTGTTTCTTGTGTACTGGCCATGTGAGTGTTTTCTGGAGCCACTGGCTTGAAGTCGTATTTGCCTAGATATTGTTTACTCTCTTCTTTTGTTGTCGTCATCATAAATACAGAGCATGTAACAACGTGACTTGATGGGACTTATGCTGCCTAGCAATTAATTTCATCAGGAAAATGATTACTTCCAGGGTTAGGATACAAGTGGATTATTCTAGGCTCTTTTATTGTGACAGTATGAGAATCATCTCATGGAAGTGGAGTGATGACATATTATCTACAGAAGATTTAGTTAATGGTGAATTTGGATCACCAGATAGTAAGATTAAGAAGGCACACCACGTTCTTGGATTTATGAGTTTCTAATATAGACTACTCATATTGAGGAGCATGGCCTTGTCGTATTTCCCGATGGAAAATATTTGCATGACGTTCACCCTATCTTTATAGGCTTCCTTGAAAAATGGACGAAATACAGGGACATTATTTTGAACCATCTCTGTTGGTTCTATCAAAATTTTTGATTGAATTAAGTGAAGGGAACTTGACGATGTTTTTCCTTTATAATGAAGGAAGTTTATGGGTCTAATTTTAATACTATTTCATAGATATAAATGTTTAGATTTATTGTTTTTTGCCACCCTATAGTTTCATTTTGGCTTCAACTATAGATTGAGGGAGAGGAAGCTCAACGCATGTCTAAACTTCGTCTTGAGCGTGAAAGAGGCCGACACGATGCAACTGCTGATATGTCTGAAGATCTTTCTGAGGGAGAAAAAGGAGACACTATTGGTGATAGATCTTCTCATGGTGACAGCACAAGAGGCAGAATGCCGAGGATCAACTCAGCTGATGCTATTGAAGCCTGGGCTAGTCAGTGCAAGGATAAAAAATTGTATATAGTACTAATAAGGTACGAGCGACTTGTGTCACTTATTGAAAATAAGACTTTTATTTTATTGTTCGAGACATTGAGTTTGCGTTCGTATTATCTTCTGAAATGTTGCTGTCCATACTGATGCATAAAGAAGATATTTATGAAAAAATATACTCAATAATTGCCATTTTCCTAGATGCTATGTGCTGTCTGCAAAATTGACCTGTCTTGACTTTAGAGCTTGCTACATATAACGCCTTGCCAATATCCTCGATGTAATTTCTTGTAGCAACCGGAGCCTGAGAAACTTATATGTTCCTCCAAATCAAATCTATGTACGTTAACAGAGGACTCATAATATTACATCTTTTCTGCAAATATATACAAACACGTTGAGCCTTTTGTTTCTTCTTATCAATTTAAAGAAAGTTGACCTCTGCTTTAAGAACACCTTTTTCACATGAATCACATAGATCAATCGTCTTTCTTATTTTTGTAGTTTGTACAGCAAGTTGACATTTATTACACGTGAAAAATCTAAAAAGGTACAAAAAATACTTGTTTTGTGATGCTTACTCCACCAAATGCAATTGAAACTTATAGTAAATAAAAGACAACAAATGTTCATTTGAAGCACAGAACACTAAATTTTAGTAGTTGATATTGTACAAAATGAATGAACATCACCAAACTTTTGATAAATGATAATCACTTATAATGGACTTAGATGTAATCAAATTGGGAGTTGCAAATATTTAAGTTTGATGTTGTTTTGGAACTATCCACTGGCTAAATAGATTGCTAAAATGGATCCAAACTGAGAGAAGTCCGATATAATTTTGGACATTAGGAAGGCCTTCAAAGAGTATGACAAAGATTGCTTTTTACTTAATTTCTAATGCTGTATTCAGCAATTAGATGGTAGTCTTTATCTGTGCCTTGTGGAACTTTTATATAAAATTTCCCTAATGATTTTAGCTAATGTCCAAAACAACAGACTTTTAGAGTTTTTAGTATTTAAGAGTTATTATTATGTTCTGAGAAATATTCTTCAATCTACAGCATTCATGGTCTGATACGTGGTGAAAATATGGAGCTTGGTCGTGATTCTGACACTGGTGGTCAGGTACATATGGATATAGAATTTCATCTTAGTAATTTTATGGGATCGTTTTCACTATACTAGTGATTGGTTGAGCAAGCAATATCTATATTGTGACTATTTGATACGATGTGAAATTTTATATTGTAAGAAAATCTTTTATTCAATTTTGCAAACTTCAACCCTTGGTTTTTCTACACTTTAATCCATGCCTAGGTAACTGCTCTGACAATCCATGATGTGGTGTCTTAGGTCAAGTATGTTGTAGAACTTGCAAGGGCTTTGGGTTCGATGCCTGGAGTTTACAGGGTTGATCTGCTGACCCGGCAAATATTAGCCCCAGATGTTGATTGGAGTTATGGAGAACCAACGGAGATGTTAACACCAAGAAGCTCTGAGAATTTCGCACATGAGATGGGAGAAAGCAGTGGGGCTTATATAATTCGTATTCCTTTTGGACCAAGAAATAAATATATTCCGAAAGAACTTCTCTGGCCACATGTTCAAGAATTTGTTGATGGTGCTCTGGCCCATGTTATGCAGATGTCAAAAGTTTTAGGGGAACAGATTGGTGGTGGGCAACCAGTATGGCCTGTTGCGATTCATGGGCATTATGCTGATGCAGGCGATTCTGCTGCCTTACTATCTGGGGCATTGAATGTTCCTATGCTATTCACTGGTCATTCGCTTGGTAGAGATAAATTAGAACAACTCTTGAAACAGGGGCGCCAAACAAGGGAGGAAATTAATGTAACATATAAGATAATGCGCAGGATTGAGGCCGAGGAACTAGCTCTTGATGCCTCTGAAATTGTGATCACAAGTACAAGACAAGAGATAGAAGAGCAATGGCGCTTATATGATGGTTTTGATGTGATACTGGAAAGAAAGCTGCGAGCTAGAATAAGGCGAGGTGTCAGCTGTTATGGCCGTTATATGCCTCGTATGGCTGTAAGTACTGGACATTAATTGTTACATTTGTTTATTTAAGAAATATTGTGCAGATGGATTGCAAAGATTTTACTGTCTTTTCCATTTATAAAATTTTTTCTCTGTTTTTAATGGTTTTATAACCCTTAATAAAGATTGCGTTTTCTTGGTAGTCAAAATAAAATTTTCAGTTCTTTATTTCGCATGTAGTTGTAGTTTTGATTTATGACTTTGGGTAGGTGATAGTTATGTTACTTGGCAGGCCATTCCTCCAGGTATGGAGTTCAATCATATTGCTCCATATGATGATGCGGATGGCGAGTTAGAAGGAAATGATGATAATTCAGCATCCCCTGATCCAACCATTTGGTCCGAGGTCTTATATTTATGTTAACCTCCAGTTTTTATTTAGTTGCAAGTCTTTTCTTCCGTTGATGATGTTGTGATATATTCAAATACTTCAAAACCCTGATTTATCTCTGTAGATCATTCGGGTTTTACTAACACTAAATATGGTTTTTCTTATTCATTTTTTACAGATAATGCGATTCTTTACAAACCCTCGCAAGCCTATGATCCTTGCACTCTCAAGACCAGACCCTAAAAAGAACATTTCAACTCTTGTAAAAGCATTTGGTGAATGCCGCCCGCTAAGGGAGCTTGCTAACCTTGTACGTTAAAGATTGAAATCATCTACTTTACAGACTGTGAATGGGATGGCGCATTCATTTGAGCACATTTATTTCAAGAGTTGCTAGTAATTCAAGTATAAGGTTTCTGACATTTTGTTTGTGTTATAGACACTTATAATGGGCAACCGTGAGGATATTGATGAGATGTCAAGTACAAATTCTTCAGTTTTGACATCTATTTTGAAGTTAATTGACAGATATGATCTCTATGGACAAGTTGCATATCCAAAGCATCACAAACAATCTGATGTTCCTGACATATACCGTTTGGCAGCTAAGACAAAGGTATTATTTACATCTTGACCAACAATCAAAAATATATAAAATCAGCATGCTACTTGATGTAATTTGTATAATATCCATGGAAATTTAGTGTAGCAGAATGAAAGAGGAAAGTAAGATCTGATTTTCGTTTTTTTGAAATCAGTCTCTTCCGTGAACTCAAGATTGAGAAGTACCTTTTTCTTTAGAGAACTTGTAAATTTTACTGTAGATATTACTTCCCTTGCTAATTTTGACTTGTAGGTCACTCTGCATTCCAACATTAAGCTTATTGCTAATTGATACTGGCTTTAGAACTTTAGAAATCCATTTCCTTTCTTGTTAGTGCTCTAATTACTGTTAACACCTTACCAAACTACTGGAGGTTCTTTGACCTTTGGTTCCATCTTTTGGCATAATGGTATTTGCTTACTGGCTTGTCATTTTCTCAGGGTGTTTTTATAAATCCAGCTTTCATTGAACCATTTGGCCTTACCTTGATTGAGGTTTGTATATTTATACTTTCCTATCTGTAATAAACTCTTGAATGTAATTCCCTATGTCAACAACGTTATCTTAAAATCCATTGGTACATTATATTTTTGGATGGAGCAGGCTTCTGCATATGGTTTACCTATTGTGGCTACAAAAAATGGAGGCCCTGTTGACATACATAAGGTATGTTCTTTGAGCTAGTAACTACAAGAGATAAGCTGGTACTTCTTATTTGTTTATGTTGGAAAAACGTGATAATGGTGTGTCATATGGTGAAATGTGCTTTAGGTTCTTGACAACGGTATCCTTGTAGATCCCCATGATCAGCATGCAATTGCTGATGCACTTTACAAGCTTGTTTCTGACAAGCAGCTCTGGGCACGCTGTCGACAGAATGGTCTGAAGAATATTCACCAGTTCTCCTGGCCAGAACATTGCAAAACTTATTTATTAAAGCTAGCATCTTGCAGACCAAGGCATCCTCAATGGAGGAGGACTAAAGATGAGTTTGATGATTCTGAACCAGATTCACCAAATGATTCCCTGAGAGATATTCAGGACATTTCTTTGAACTTGAAGCTTTCATTAGATGGTGAAAAAGCTGAGGATGGCAGTGTTGTGGGCAATGCCTTATCAAAGGGTCTTTTAAAAGATACACAGAAGGTTGGCTCTGGTGAAAGAACTGATCACAATTCGAATAAGCTCCCAGTTTTGCGGAGAAGGAAACATATTATTGTGATCGCTGTTGACTCAGTGAATGACACTGATCTTATTGCAATAATCAAAAGCACTTTTGAAGCTTCCAGGGAGCACAAGGTTTCTGGTTCTGTAGGCTTCATATTGTCGACACGGTTAACAATATCTGAGATACATTCTCTTCTTATGAAGGGAGGAATTGTTGCTACGGATTTTGATGCTTTTATATGCAATAGTGGCAGTGATCTCTATTATCCTTCTTCAAATGCTGAGGATCTGCTTTATCCTTCTGAGCTTCCTTTTGCCCTTGATGTTGATTATCATTCACAGATTGAGTACAGGTGGGGAGGTGAAGGGTTGAGAAAGACTTTAGTTCGTTGGGCTGCTTCCATTATTGACAAGAAGGGTGAAAGAGAAGAACAAGTTGTTACTGAAGACGTGGAGCGTTCTTCTACCTATTGCTATGTGTTTCAAGTGAAGGACCCATCACTGGTAATTCTATTTTTAACTGTTTGTTTTGTTTTTATGTTACGGTCCCTCTAGTTGATGTGATAAGTAATATTTTCAGCAGTTATCTGGCCACAAATTAGATTTTTGTATTTTTACGTCCTGCAAAATATCTGAAGAATCATAAATAAAGAAAATGACAGCGTCTTAACTGCTGAAAGATATGATTTCTGTGTCATTCATTTATGTTCAAGGAGCATGCGATAACATCTACTATCAGACCCATTAAAAATGTATTGAATTTAGGAAAATATGAAAAAATAGAATTAGAAAAAAAAGTAGAAACATAATATAGGATGCCTTAACTGAATGTGAAGAAACAACACGAGTTTAGAAAAAAATAAGAATAAAAACGTACGTGTAGTGAGAAGGAAGAGGAAAAAGGTATGCAAAGAAAATAAGAGGGGAGGGCTGACTGCGGAAAAACCAGTTGGTGCCCTGACTCATCTATTTTAGATATGAGCTGAACTAAGAGATCTATGTAGTGATGGCATAGGTTATGACATATTATTTTCGTGGACTAAGAGGTTGAACATCCAAATATAGTAAATTGTTAGATTGGTGTTACATTTCAAAGTTTCATTCGATTGTTAAGATCATTTACCTCTGCTGGAGTTCATGGTTATTAGGTGATCACTTTTGAGTTTTGGTACACTTCTTAAATCCCAGGGTGAACTTTGAACTGAGCATTTTTTTAATTTTTTTATTTATAATAAATTTTTATTCTTTTTCATAGGTTCCTCCTGTAAAAGAGCTTCGGAGACATATGAGAATCCAGGCACTTCGTTGTCATGTCCTTTATAGCCATGATGGTGGCAAGCTAATTGTCATTCCAGTACTAGCTTCTCGATCGCAAGCACTTAGGTATTGTATATGATATGTTGATAATGCTAGATATTAGTTTGATTCATTCGTTTGTCTGTTTTGCAAAAGTCTTCTCTTTTGTCATCTTTTGCCAAGGGAAATAGTAAATTATGTTATAACCCACATACTACTCTAAAGTTTTTTTTTAAAAAACCACATACCACTCATTCATACTTAAGAAGCATTTCTTCTATAGTTAATTAACTATGCTACATTGTTGTCTCCGCAGGTATTTATTTGTTAGGTGGGGTATAGATCTCTCGAATATGGTTGTATTTGTTGGAGAAAATGGTGATACAGATTATGAAGGGTTACTCGGTGGATTGCACAAAACTGTTATTTTGAAAGGTCAGTTCAACACTGCTCCAAGCCAGCTTCTAGCAGCTCGAAGCTATCCATTGAATGATGTCGTGGCCTTTGACAATCCTAATGTTCATGACACCGAGGGTTACGGGACCAGCGAAATTCAGTCAGTTTTAAAACAGATGGGAGTACTTCAGATCTAAGTTTTTTGTTCTTCCTGAAATTATTACTATTTGTTCTGGCAATGTGTTTCCTCTTTGGAGGTGCTTTTTGTAGAATAAAGTTGCAAGAACTCAAAGCTTGCTACCCCTTCAGTGATCTTGTAGATATAAAACACAGTCCTGCCTCCGCCAAGGAACATCTAGACTGGAAATGTTGGCTGCCATGTTTCATCCCATCTTATGATGCCTGGCTTTTTGTCCTGCTTGATGAGCTTGCTCAGCATTTATCACTACCAAGAAAGTTTTTGTTTCCATGTGGTGCTGAGAAGATTCTGTAGAGCTCATCTTCTCCTCCACAACCAAGCTATTTGTTTAAATGTCTATGGCGTATCTTATTTCTGCACCTAAAGGACATATCCCTTCTTTGTAAACAAACTATGATGATGCTTTTCTGGGCTATCAAGAACTTGGGGAGAAGCTAAGACTTTGTGCTATGGTTAATTTGTCAAGCCAAACACTTTGTTGGGTTTTTTGTCACCCTCAATCTTATATTTCATTGTCAACGAGGTATATCCTGTTCATAAAACGTGTTCACTCAATACCATACGCTTAATGGCCATGGGCCAACACTGCTTTGGAATTTTTCCCTAGTCAAAGTTGATGTGCTGATCAACAAGCCAGGAGGATCGCACCATGTGAGCATGTGATTGATATAGCAAGATAATCCATCAGCACCAGT
Source organism: Thalia dealbata (assembly GCA_030544415.1). Lineage (NCBI taxonomy): Eukaryota > Viridiplantae > Streptophyta > Magnoliopsida > Zingiberales > Marantaceae > Thalia > Thalia dealbata. The sequence continues at coordinate 19,438,053 of CM060458.1, forward strand.
AAAATGTTTCGTAGTGGTGATGATTAATGATTTGAAGACCTGAGCTTAATTCTTCCCACTTCCTTCCTTCTTCTCCATGAACTAAAGGAAAAAGAAAAGAGACGAACTCATTCAAACTAGAGATATTTACATAAACTGGCCCCTTTTAGCATCAATCAACACAAGTTTCAGGGAGCACTCGCGAGTAGTGCAACAAAACACTGGAGAAGGAACCGACAGTGTTTTGTCACTCGATCTCCTGCACAAAAAGGTTCTCCTTTTAATAGGAAAACAATGATCAGCTACATGATATCCCTATCTTGTTAGCCGCCAGCTCTAGGATTTTACCAGCTGTGATTTCATTCGCAGGTCCAGCTTCCCTTTCTTCTGATTTCTGATTCATCGTCGCCTTGGCTCGAATCAAACGCAAAAAGTTCGTCATTTTCCAGATTCAGTAGCTCCTCCTTCGACTCTCCCTTGAGCATCTCGACCACATCGAGCATCGTCGGTCTCTTCTCCGGCTTGCTCTGTGCGCAGACGAGGCCGATGAGCACCATCCTCCTCAACTCCGACTCCACAAAGTCCCCCCTGAGGTTGGCATCCGCCAATTCCCTAAACCTCCTCTCCCGAGCCAGCGGAAGAGCCCATTCGGCGATCGGCTGCTTCACCGTGAGGCTCAGCTTCTGGATGGCCCTCCTTCCACTCGCAAGCTCAAGAAGCAGCACCCCGAAGCTGTACACATCGCAACTCTCCGATGCTTTCCCAAGCATGGCGTACTCCGGCGCGAGGTACCCCAAGGTGCCCTTCACCCTCGTGGTCACATGCGACGCACCGTCCGGAATGAGCTTCGCGAAGCCGAAATCAGAAACGCGCGCCTGGAACTCCGAATCCAGCAGCACGTTGCTCGCCTTGATGTCTCTGTGGATGATGTGCGGCGTCGCTTGGTGGTGAAGGTATCTGCGAAGAAGTAGAAGGTTTCGCTTCAGCATCGTTGCAGCTTGGATTTCCATGGAAATGAAGCAGAAGCGGGTCGACTTACGCAATGCCCTCGGCCGAACCGATCGCTATGTTCATGCGCCTCCTCCAGTCGAGCAGGCAATCCTGCGCTTGGTGGCCGTGGAGATGGGTGACCAAACTCAAGTTGGGCATGTAGTCGTAGACGATGAGCCTTTCCTTCCCTTCCGCGCAGTATCCGCGCAAGGTTAGCAGATTCTCGTGCCGCACTCTCGCCAAGACCTCGACCTCCACTGCGAACTCCATCTCGGCTCTGTTGCTCCAAACTTTGAGCCTCTTGACCGCAATCTGCATCATTGGGTTGAGGAATGCATAAAAAATAAGCAGGAAGATTAAGATCAGAAGCAGATGAGATGAAGACCATCATCACTGGAAATACAGTCTGATGCGAAGGGATTAGAAAAAGGTTTGTCGAATTCAACTGAAGATTCATCAAAAGAGATTTCTACAGGACAATCACAATCAGCTCAGAATATAAAACGTTTTATCTGTCCGACGGACTGATTACTTATTGGAGAAATTTTCGTCTGCGATATTAAGGAAAACATGAACCGGAAGTTTGCAAAATCACTGATAATGAATCTCCTAACCATTCAAGTCCTATGTATCTAGCCAAATGATCGGATTCGAAACACTGTCTGCAGACTGCAACCACTCCGATTCATAGTTCTTTAAAGTGCATCAGAATAAAGATCATCAGTTGATTCATCGAGATGGTACCTGCGATCCGTCCCAGAGATGACCTCGGAAGACGCTGCCGAACCCTCCTTCCCCGAGCTTGTTATCGTAGTTGAAGTGATTCGTCGCGGAATGGAGTTCCTTGAGAGAGAAGACTCTCCACGTCGACGACGATCCCTTCTTCCCCGGCCGCTTCCTGCGGCAAAAGAAACAAAAAAAAAAAAAAAAGGCGTCACCTTTTTTAGCACCAGAAAACCATCAAAATATCCCCCTTCCGTACCCTAATCCATCAACAAAACAAAAAGAAAGAAAAAGAAAACCCACCCATCCGTGGATGTCCCGCAGCAGAGCAGGGAGCGGAAGGCCATTCGCAGCCGCCTTTTCTCGGCGTTCCGATGCGGAAGGTGGGAGCTCTGGTTGGAGTGACGAAGCTCGCTTTGGCTTCGACGACGGATGCTTGCGGTCAAAACGGGAGACAAGGCGAGCAAGGAAGGAAGGAGGAAGGAAGGAAGGCGATGGGTGTGGTGCTGACCTGACCCCGCAGGGGCGGCCTTTTAACGGGTGAGAGATGCGCATTTGCCCGCAGTGCGTGTTCGCTCGAACGATGAAGGCGGCGGTGCGAGAATTTCCATTGGATTACCCGGGGAGAAGAAGGAGGAAAAAAAAAATTCCATGGATGTGTTGCTCGTGATGTCACCGAGAAGAAATCTTTGCGCGAGCCGTGGATTCCCCACTTTGGTCCTTCATTCAAAACTGCAGTTTTTTTGTACTCTTCGTCCGGGATATCGATTCGTATGACCGTCAGCAACCAGCAGCTCCAATGGCGACCGGAAGTGAGGAGAATTTGCAAGCAACGGCGTTGCTTTATTTTAGCAGTACCATTTTGGCCGTAGTGCAACGGCGCAAAAGGTCAAACCACTGGCTTGCACAAGTCAAACCCCCTCGTTAAGTTATAATCACACACCCCAACATCTAATTTAGAGTTTTGGATAATTATAAAATATTCCTTCTAATATATTTAATATTATAATCACAGTTATTATATTATAAATTGAAAACTAATTTTTAAAAAAAATAAATTTGGATTAATCCCTGTTTATGGCAAATGATCAATAATAAAAATGTTTATGAAATAATTATCTGCTAGTAAGACACTTCATGTAGACTTTATATATTCTGCACGCTGAGTGCACCTGCCTTTCCTAACAAATTAAATTTCTATTTGAAGTTTATAGTCGTGTAATAATGGTAGGTACAGGTTAACCACGCGATCAAAACAGTAGAAAAAAATTTGCTGCACTGAAACAATTATAGAGTCATAAGTCAATCTATATATATAGCACAACACAAAACAAAACAAGACATCCGATTAAAAAAAAATTCATCGCTGCACCCAGCGAATAAAATAAATAAAGTGTGAATGATTGATCGATCGATCGAGTCTGCCGAGCTAAACTGTTTGTTTTTTCTCGGCAGAGGAAGAAGAAGAATTAATGAATTAATTATGATTCGATGGATCAACATCGCGGAAAATGCTGGTGATGAGCTCCTCGTCCATTTGGCTGGTTGCATCATTAATTAATTAGTTAATTAGTCACTCGTGCCGTTGAACAAATTTTTGCTCCGTATTATTTTTTATATCAATATTATTAAGATTATAATTTTGATCGATGATACATTCAGATGCATCCACCGTTCAATTCGGGCCGCGTTTGGGCCCCAACTCCCGCAAACCGTAGATATATTTTAAAAGAAAATTCACGTATTAAATAATATATCATATAAATCGTGATATTATATATTCAGCATCGGATAGTATAAAAGTTAACCTTTACAGAAGTATAGGATATAATTATTATATATTCGGATAGTGAAAATACAAATAGTTCATATAATTTCATAGTAAATAAAATTATAATGAACGTAATATTTTTATAAAATATAAGTAATATTTAATACAGCCTTTTACGTCCGTAGTAACGTAGGCTGATCCTACTAAATAATATATTATATTAGTTTATTTTATCACGTGCGAGATATCTACGGATCCATTTTAAAAAAAATTGGGCGATTAAATTGGTAAATTTTTAAGATACGAGCTTATTTTTAATAAAAGAATAATAATATTGATAAATTAAGTATTTAAGAAATATATGATTGATAAATAAATATTACCAATGCAACCCTTGACCGGTACGTGCACTAATGATTAAGAATACTAGTACTAGCATAATTTACAAAATGCTAGGTAGGTACATTGTTGAAAAAGATGATTTAGAAGTGTTTAATCTATGATTCAACAGTTCTATTTAGAGCTATATTTATTCTATGATTTACTTTGTATTAAAAGTTGATGATTACTAATAAACTACTAAAGTAACAGAGATATATGTTAATTGTATTTGACTATAACATAAACCTTAGAGTATTTATTAAAAAATACAATTTATAGTAATATTATATATAGAGTGAATTATTTAAAATAAAATGATAGAAGTATCAATATAAATTATATAATAAACTACAATCAATACAACATAGCTCAACTATTAAGATAACTAAAAAGATGATAGAAAAATAGCTAAAAATTAGGATACGGGTTTATGCTTTGCGAGGAAAAGAATTATTGAAAACTATTTAAATAATAACTTAAAAGATGAAACAGTTTTTAATTATTGTGATATCTTATCTATTATTGTGATATTTTTTGTACTCTAGTGAAAAGAATTTTTGTGCAATGATATCTTATCTATTAATACCGTTTACTTCTTTTACTATAATTTTAGTATATTATATTGAGCTAAATTTGCACACTTGACGATATAATAACACTGAATTTTTTATGATTCTTATCGTAAATAAAATATATTTGTTATTTACTAAAAAAGATAAAATTTAAAACTTATTATTTTGGGGGTTTCGTTTGAGTATATATTGTTAGGTATTTTCATTGATAAATAGCGTCAAATGGATGCAGGTAAACCGAACCGAGCCGGCGATTGGAGTGCGGTCCGAGTCAAATGGAGTTGGGCGTGGCCGTGGAATGGAGCCGGCGATTCGAGTGCGGTCCGACTCAAAATGGAGCTGGGGAGGGACTTGACTCGTTCACCGGTGGAATTGAGCCGGTGGGATGTCGAATGCGGGTCCGATGCAAATGGGAGGGGAGCGACTTGAGTCGTCGCCGGCCGTCAAATTGGACTGGGTTGGGTTTGGAGGGATCGAATCGAAGATTGGCGAGTGGGGGACGGATGATGATGAAATGGCGGAAAGGTGAGGTGGAGGCATTGAAGCGCATGTGGGAAGGGGCAGGATGGATAAGCCTGCCTTCCGTCGCCCCCCCTCTCCTGCCCTCTGCCTTCCATCCACCTCCTCCCCTTCTCTCTTCTCTTCTCCTTTCCCACAGCACATCGCACAGTCTTCATCACCCCCCTTGTCCTCTTCAATTTTTTTAACCTTGGAAATCAAGTAGTGGGTTCAAAGCATCAGAGGAAGGAAAGGAAAGAGAGGGGAGGGGAGGGGGGGGGGGGCCAAAAGCCAGCAAGGGGGGCAAAAGCCATCCTAATTTTACCACAAATTCCATCTCTCTCTCTCTCTCTCTCTCTCCCCCTCTATTGCTCTATAGCTCTCTCTCTTCGCCATTCCCATACCCATTCCCATTCCCATTCCGAATCCCCGCCGCCGCCTTCCCCCTTTCCGCTTCTACCTAATCCAATCCACCCCACCTGCGAGAGGGAGAAGAGCCGGAGGCTGCTTCTGCGTGAAAGGAGTTTGTTTTCTTGTTTTTCTGTTTGTTCGTTTCGTTTGTTGGGTTGCTGTTGACGCGGGTGGCGTAAAGGAGGCTCCTTGCAGGCCGATCTTTGAGATCTCCGGATCGATTTCTTCCCCAAAGGCGAGACCTTTAGGATCGGTTCATCGGAGATACTCGGTAAAAATCCGATTTTTTTTTAAAAGTTTTTTCCTTTTCCCTTAAGCCTTTTGTTTTATTTTTTCATGTTGAAGAGAACGATTTTTAGGCTTCGTTTTAGGGTTTGGTGGTGTGGTGATTGTTCTTGGATTCGGAGGTTTGGCAGCCTGGCGCTAGCTGTGTCTGCTTCCTTGATGTTTGCGTTATTTTCTGTGTTCCGGCCTCATAACTTAGGTCGCGTATTTTGTCCGGGATTCCTTGTGATTCTTGGAAAGACGATTTAAAGCATGACCGTCGGATGCCATCGCATGTCTTAGGCACTACTACGTCGATAGTCATCCCTCATCTGACATCGTCTCTCTTTTCTATTGTGTTTGTGTCTTCATCTCGTTGTTCTTTGCGGTAGCTGATTAGTTTGCAGATACGTCTTCCATTCACTAGTTCCTCGTCGCAATTGGTTTCCTGCATCATCTGCTCTGTAGAATTTGCTGGCTCAACCGCCGTATGGTATTAGTCTTTAGAGTTTTTATTTATTGCTCATCAATCACAACCTGCTAGTGCACAGTAGCTCAGGTACGAAAACAGCTGTATTGTTGATGAAAAAAAACTTTTCAGGGAAAAATGTATCTCAGACTTCGCTGCTCCCCTTTTTGTCTTAGCTAGGATGTTTGATTAACTTTTGGCTGTCTTGTGTGGTCGTAGCAAGATAGGATTGCCAAGCCACCAACAATTGAAAATAGGATATCCGGACAGTAAATACGATGGAAGTAGGTAAAAGAACAACAGGTAAAGTCCAAGAGGAATTTTTTTTTAATATTTAACAAAGCTCTTGGGAACCTACTTTGATGCCATGTAATGCAATTGGGAGGTAGTATGGTCTTACCAGTAGTTGTTTCATTAGTCGAATCTGATCATTTCAATATTTTTGGCTTGGTCAGATGTTTTGTTTGCTCATCTCAAACAATGCTGAATAACTCTACACCAAATTGTTGTGCAATGCCAATAAAGAAGAGATTATACGCAAGTCCAAAGACAATAATCCATTATAGTATAATCAATAGTTGCATTTCTGAAGAGGCATACAACAAAAAACTTGTATTAAGTAAAATTCTAAGTGTTCCAAAAGTTTCTATTCGTTAGTTGTTAAAAATGCTGGAGGCGACCTCTATGAGCAATATTAACCTTTTGTTTAAGGGTACATTGAGCTGCAAGTCAATTCTTTTTGTTGCTTGATTTATGTTTTATCAAAAAAATTTCATGATTGCAGTTCAACATTTGCAAGCTTTCATGATTTATTAATTGTTTTCTCTTCCAGGTTGGGATTATGCACCTTATAATATCAATTTTTATTGCTTGGAAGTTATGCACGAAAGCTAGGATTATTCAGTCATCATTTCCATATTCGTTCTACCAAAAATTTTCCTTTTTCTAATATGTTTCTTTTGCAGAGTTGCTCTATTCAAGCAGTACCTGGTTTTTAGTTACTCAATAGCGATTGGATATACGAGCTTTTGTGCATTTTTCAAAAGTTGCAAGAAAGGAACAATAAACAAACCCTGATGCAGGGTCAAAGGAACAGTTCTCAGTCCTTCTACGAGATTGACTTTGATCAAGCATCTAATTCAAACAACTCTTCCACGGATCAAGAGATGTTATGGAACAACCCTCTTTTTAATTCAGGAGAGAACCGGGATTTACCTAGCAACCCAATATCTCCTAGTGGTACTAGCTTGTCATGTAGAAATGCAGCTAGTCAAGAGAGTGCTAGCTTGAGTATTTGGGATGCACTTGGGCCTAGTTCTAGTATGCCTCCTCTGAATGAAGACAGTCAGGATTTTATAAAACTGGAAAGTGGATGGACGTTGCCTTCTAGAGGCAATAGATCAAGTGGACCCAGGATAAGAGAAGTTAGATCTGAAGCAAACAATACTCTTTCTTTTGGAAATGATGATACTGAACTTAACAGCAACCATGCTGTCAACAATGGACTACCCTTCTCTCAATTCCTTAATATTCGTGGACTCACTGATAACTTGGCTGACAGTTCAGATAATGCTGTGATGAGTAATCAGGTTCTTGAATCTGGGATTCATCAAGAGCTGTATAATCCAGGTTTGCTGCAACGTCAACATATTGCATTATCTAGTAGCTCCTCAGGAACACTTGAGAATTCTTTAAGGGCTATTGATTTCTTTTCCAACAATGGTGGAGATGGACAAGGAGTCGCATCGGGTGATCAGTGCTCTTCACTCAAGAGAAAGAACATTGAGGGAAATCATGGAGAGTCTTCCACCAGTGCAAGTTCTAGAAACCTCAATAAAGGTGAAACTAATTTATTGCCCTTTATTCTTGCTTGTTTTTCTCTTATTACTTTGGATAAAGGTGATTTGCTTATTTATTATATGTATCAGGTATAAATTATGTGGAAGAAGGAACAAGTGCAAGAGTTGGTACAATCACTAGAGTTGCAGCCTCTGAAAACCTGCCTTATGGTCGTGCAGCTGGAAAAGAGGAAAGTTTTCAGAGGAATACACGAAAACGAATCTCCCGTGCAGATTCAGCCAATACTTCTACACCTAATCCATGGTCCCAACAGCATTCTGTTACTCATTTCAGTGCTTGGCCTGCTTCTCAACTATCATCTCCAGCAGTCTCACCGAATCAATCATTTGACTCTAGTTTAGCGAGGAATAATGTGCTGCCAAATAGGCAGTGTGCAATGCCCACAGTCCCAATTCCTACTTTCTCCCCAGGCCTTATTTCTTTCCCACCCATTGGAACTTCCACCACTGAAGTAGGCAGTTCTTCAGGCTTTCAAACATTTGCAGTTGGTGGAGAATCTGGGGATCCAAACTTGGCGATTGATCCAAGTAATAATGTCTCAGATCAAGCTTTTGTCCTCCCTCATTACACTAGACATTCAGGACGAGACCATACAAATTGGGGCTTGGCAGATGGAAACACAATATTGGCTGGAAATGCAGTGCCTCCATCACAGGCTAGCACCAACGTGGGGGTTTATCAATCATCAGGCTCAAACTGGGTTTCTAGCCAACGTCGTCGCCGCATATCAGAAGCTGTGTTTAGGTCATTTTTCCCAGCAGGTACTGAACATAGAGGTCGAATTGCGAGCCTTCCTCCACGTCATGGCTCTTCATCCACATCACAAGAGGCTGGCCGGTATCAACCAGGAGGTGCCTCCCGTGCCAATCAGCATCCATACATGCGACTGCCAAATATTTTACCCAGGCAAAATGATGGTGCTTTGGGCATTCCTTTGTCCATACGGGCTCTAGCAGCTTCCAGAGAAGGGAGAAGCAGGATATCCGAGGTAAGCAATTGAACCTGTGTTTCTCTAGGCTTTTGTTGAATATTATACTGCTACCTATAGTTAATCTGGGATGCATTTATGGGGCACAGACATAACGTATCATTTGTTGACACAAATATTTCTATATTATTAGGCTACAAATATCGAGCTTACCATAAAAATGCACATTTCCTAGGCTACATGGCGTTATTAATTTTATTACATATTCTCAATTATATATATATATAATAGAGAATATGTAATAGACGTCTTTGAGTACAGCCATCGAACAAGACAATTTTTGCTTGGTTCATAGCGTTTTAAAAGCAAAAACACCCATTACATGAGTTGAGGATCGCTGCAGCATCTGAAATTTGGTTAGACTACTATGTGTAAACTGGAAATTGTACAAGGATAGCTTACCCTTTACATTCTTCTGGCCAAAGTCTTTTTTAGAAGGATAACATGGCTTCTCAAATCTGCTTTGTGGTTAGCAATCTAGCCAAGTTCAGAGTTAATTAATTTGATATAAAGTGTTTAATGCTATTCACTAGTAATAGTTTGTTCAGCAGAATTCGTTTTTGTTTGCATAATATTAATTGGGAAAATTGTCACTGGAGCAGATTCGTAATATGTTTGATCTCATTCGTAGGGGAGATGGTTTACTACTCGAGGTTAGTTTGAACTGTTTATATCTCTCCTTATCTTTCGATTTTTGTTAGTATGGTGATTGTTCAGTATTTAGGACTGATAAATGAAGCAATTAGCTGAGATTTTCCGTTGTATAACTTGCTTGCTACTTAATTGAATGACCTGCATAACTTGGGTGGTAAGAGAAAGCTTGAAGCCTCTGATGGAAATAGCTTAAGTTCACCTCTTAAATGTAGCTACACAACTATTTCCTATTCTCATGCAATATAACATAATCCTACGATGATGTTTATTGTCTAGCATGTCCAGTTGGAAGGATTAGTGAGTTATCCCTGTGCTTCCTAAATGCCACTCCGAGTTAGCTGGCTGGATAGCCCTCCCCAGATAGGTCCCTATGCTATACATAGTTTATTTCTAAGTATAAATGAACTAGCTTTAAGGTTCAAAACTAAAATCATGCATTGTAAAATCAAACATGGATGATATTTCCTGGCATCATCTTCCTGTTGCGAGGAGATGAATCGAGCAAAATTTGCCATCTTCTTTCATGGAGAAGCTGGTAGGTAGGCTCATTTCATCTCTTTACTATTCTCACAAAAATAATAATTTAGCAAATGCAAGTCATTTTTCCTTATCTCTCTGCACTTGTAGAGATGTCCTCTATTAAGTGTTGCTATTTCTGGTGCACAAAATGTACACTCCTTTGGTTAGAGTGGTTGGGTTCAATACACACTAAGTTAAAAAAAAAGTGTTGCTATTTCTGATTTGTTTTAGAAAAAGGATTTTTCTTTGAAATGGAGCTTTAACATTAACAAGATGATTTTGTTATCATTCCACTGAAGAATTAAGTCTTTCAATCTGATTTGCATAGCTGAAGTATATCCTTCACGGCACCCATATCCACTGAACTTTGAAAGGGTATATAGCGGTTGCAGGATTGCCAGGATCTTTGCATGTCCATCATCATAATATGAAGTTGTCATCATCCAATCTTGCTAGTTCCGTTTAAGGTTTAAAGTGGCTAGATAGTTAGACGAGAGTCATTGGGCTAGACTTATTCTGATGATATTTGAACAGGATGTTTTATTATTTGAGCAGTCGGTATTCGTCGGGGGTGGAAATTTTCAGGACAGGTACAGGGACATGCGGCTGGATGTGGATAACATGTCGTATGAGGTAAATCATCTTCACTCATGCTCTCATTTGATCCGGAATCGTATGAACTCTCGGGTTAAAATGGCATTTGTACCGGCAGGAATTGCTGGCGCTGGGAGAGCGAATTGGTAGCGTAAACACTGGACTGACCGAGGAAAAAGTCCTGAAATGCCTGCGGCAATGGAACTACGTGTCGATCGCATCAGAACCGTCACCGGACGAAGTTGAGCCATGCTGCATTTGTCGGGTGAGCAAAAAATTTACAACTCAGAGCATCATAATTTAACCAACCAATCAAGAAATCCCCAGTAGATGATTGATGTTGGTCGGGTGATTGGCATCAAGTTCATGGAAAACATATTTCCTCGTGGAAGTCCCATGTTGAGATTATTTTGTTAGAACGATGAGAAGGATCAAGGATTGATGTCTTTTTTTTTCTTTTTTTTTTCCTTTATGGTGTGTGATCTTTTGGTGCAGGAAGAGTACGCTGAAGGGGAGGAGGTAGGGCGACTCGATTGCGGTCATGACTTCCACACGAGCTGCATCAAGCAATGGTTGATGATTAAAAATTTATGTCCCATCTGCAAGACCGCTGCACTCAGTAACTGAGAAGAAGAAGAAGAAGAAGAAGAGGGAGGGAGGGAGGGAGAAGGGGTAGAATTTGCTGCCCTTTCCATATGGCACACTTTTTAAGTTGGATGAGTGACTTTAATTCTTTAGTAAATTTATAAAGTGATGGATAGCAATTTTCTGATTCTTTCTTGAAAAGTTTTTTGTGTGCATTTTTTAGATTCTTTACATCCTCGGTGCATTTTGATCCTGACCCCCCTCTCTCTCTATATATGTATATGTATATAATATATAAAGCTATCAAGAACGTTCTCAGAACTTAGAGCACTACTAGTACTTACCAATTATAGCCAGTAAGTATACAGTCAATCCATCATATGTATCATAGCAGTGGAAAATAAATACATTTTATACCCTGTTATATATACACACACATTAATCGCAAACTATAAAAAGCTATGTTCATTCTCTACCAACATCATCTGCAACGCAAGCAGTGGAAGATTAAAGAAGAAGAAGATGGGACTCATCGGCAATGGGAATTGGGAAGACCGAAGGAGAAGAAGAAAAGAATTATTAGCAGTCCAAAGACAGAAGAAGAAAAATAAATTCTCTGCTTCTTCCCAAAAAAAAAAAACTCCTATTCAGACAGGGAATACCAAAATTGATGATTAAATCTTCCAAGCTCTCTTCCTTGTTTAATGTTAGAATAGACTACCTGAGCCTCGCTATATGCAACAGAAGTGAAAGAAAAAAAGAAGAAGAAGAAGATATGGATGAGCACGTCGCGTCCTCCAAGGAGGAGAAAAAGAAAACGGTTGGGAAGGAAGAAGAAGCAAATTTTGGGAGCAGTGTGAGAAATACAAAAAAATCAATCAATTAATTAGATTTTAAAAAAAGATTAGAAGCATCTAAAGTTAGAAAATCTAAATTTATTTTTTTCTTAAATAAATTATTTTTCCATCTGATACATATACACGTGAAACTAAGAAATCCAACCCAACCCAACCCAACTTGGGCTAATCCAATGAGCCCAACATCTAATTAAGCAGCTTATATTTATGATTTCATTAATTCCTTTTCCCCATTTATACCATTTGAAACGGGCTAAAAATAGTATTATTTTGTAATAATATGATAACGCAGGTAGGTATATGTTTGCAAAAATCTTTATATCGTAAACTTATCTATGACTCAGTAGGTAAATTTATGATCAGTAAAGTAAATCAAAATAGGAACAAGTATGAGCTGAAAAAAAAAACAAAAATCACTCCCATAAATACAAGCTGAACCAGATGATTCTTAACATCTATCCTATATTAATTAATCATAACAAATTAATATAAAAAATGATTCAATCAAATACATATATATATCATACTGTATTATATGTTACCATACTTTATATTAATATTTTTTCTCCATAAATCCAGCATACATACAACAGGTGGCTTTAGATCTAATCTCCCATTAACCTACTATTATCAAACTCCCAATAACCATCACATATTACATAAGTCTTATTATTATTATCAGTACTTTTAAATGTTGACATGAATAGTTTGCAGACACAGTGACTGAATACGATATGTGAACAGGAATTGCTGCCAAGAAGTACCAATCAATTAATCCACAAGATAATGTTGTTTAAAAATTAGGGGGAGAAAGGATGGCACGAGAACATGCACAGCATCCATCCAATTGTGCCTTTAATAAAACTTAGATTCTAAACGAGTCTCTATCAATGTATTTATATATATATATCTAACTCGTTCACTGTCATCTTCCACTCATTGATTAATAATTAATCAGGCTTACATACGATGAGCGCAACAACTCAATTCCTCCTCTTGCCAATTTTGGTTGCTCGGTTGCATCTTCATCTACATTCGTAGCCTCTGAACCTAAACAAATTGATGATGTATTTATATATATGTGTGTGTGTATGTGTGTAGGGGAGAAGATATTAAGACAATTAGATCATATTAATTAGGGGTGCCAACAGACTTGAAGACTTTTGGAGTACCAAACTCAAGCGTACATATCAACCACCATGTCCGATAATTAACGACGTCGGAATAAAATCAAACACAAAGTGCAGATTAACTAATTTTCCACGTTGAAAATAAAAATCAAAGACGAAAGTAAAACAATCTCGATGCGAGATAAATACTTTAATAAAGCTTTAAAATGATACGAGATTAATTTACGCATCAGATACTCCTAGAGGAAAAAATTAATTTCTAAATAGGTCGAGCACCAATTTATTTTTGTTCGGCTGTTTTTTGAAGGGGGAAAAAAGAGAGAAGAAGATGCGCTGAAGGGCGGTTTGATTTCCATTAATAATGCATCTAATAATTAATTCCACTTGCAGTTCAACAAATAATAAATAAAATAAAAATAATAGAGAAAGAAGTGGATGAGGGAGCGGCACACAAGCCCAAAGGGGACCCTCACCGCCACCGCCACCGCCACCGCCACCAGCGGCGGCGGCGGCGGCTATAAAATTAACCTGTATAATTTATTTGCGTGTCTTGTTCTGCGGCGAGATCGGTCGTCACTGATGAGTTCATCATGGGAGTTGAGAGTACTCTGTTTCTTTTTTTTTTAAAGAAAATATATTTTGTTGTTGTTGTTGGCTCTTTTGATGCGTCTCCTCGTGGAAAGAAATCGATCACGCATTGCACGCGGAAGAACTCCGCATATATATTATTGAGGATCGAGTGAATTACAAAAATATCCCCCGGTAAAAGTTCAAAGTCAACGTCGACGCAGAATTCATCTCGATCGAGTCATGAATCGGAATTCGATAGCTGCGAGCGTTCTGATCAGGGATTGGATGGAAATGGCGTATCTCTACGTCGATGTGACGACGACGGCAGGCGTTCCCCCCCTTAAAAAAGACGGAACCCTAAGAATTAGAGATGGAGATGGAGAGCGGGGTGATTCAAAGCTCTTCGACTCCGCGGCCGCGCGGTACTTGGCATGGGTTAAAAAGCTCTGCCACCTGATTACCTCGGAAAAAGACGAGACTTTGGCCTCGGTAATTTGAGGAAGAAGAAGATGAGGAGAAATAATAATACAAGTGGGCGAGGGATTCCTTTTACTTTTTCGATTTGGTTAACGTGGGAAGGAAAAGGGAAAGGGGAAGGAGATAAGAGTCGCTCGTATCTTTCCCTTTTCTAATTCTACCTCCACCAGGTCCAGCAGAGGCAGCGGTGTGTGTGTGGGTGGGTGAGAGAGAGAGGGCGATAGAGAGGAGATGGTGTTGTTGGAGAGGAAAGCAGCAGCAATGAGTGCCGAGTAGAAGATTAGAAGGAAGGGGGAGAGAAGGATTGGAAGGAGGAGGAGGAGGAAGAATTGGTAGGAGGCAGCAAAAGGATGTGAATCCCCCTCCCGGCATTTGCCTCCGAAACAAGGCCCCCCACTCCCTTCCTTCCACCTCCCTCATCCTGTCAATTCATGCAACTGCTCAAGCCTTCTTTTGGCCTTCTTCTTCCTCCTCTTCTTTTTAAGCGGATGCCTCTCTTTTGAGGAACCGAGTGCGCAGCTGTTTGCTCGCTCGCTCGCCTTCCTTCATCCGCCGCTTGCCTTTTTTGTTCGATCGCGTCGTCACTCGCCATTAATGTCAGCTCGTTTCCGGTTTGCTGGAGCGTTTTGAGGTGGACGAAGAGGGTTCGGCATAAACAGGTGGCGGCGGATTTGGAGCTAAAGATCGGAGCTTCCTCTTCTTCTTTTTTTTTCTTCCTTTTTCCTTTTCGGGGAGGGACGGAGGAGGAGGCATGGAAGGAGCGTGGGATCTCAACGACGACGCAGCAGCGTCGGAGGGGAAGGTGACGACGGCTGCCGACGCCAGCTCGGCGGAGGTCGAGAACGACGATTCCGGCTCCTCGGTCGTCGTCGTGGAGGCGCCCGACGAAGGGGAGTCCGACGGCGGAGGCGGGGAGCGGATATTCGGGTTCTCCCTCTCCGGCCTCCGCGACGAGAGCACCTCCGCCGAGAGCGAGCCCGCCGCCGTCGTGACCCACCAGTTCTTTCCCTTTGGCGCCGCGGAGGGGGAGTCGTCGTCCCCGGCCGGCGGAGCCAGCGCGGGCGCGCCGCCGTGCGGGCAGTGGAACGGAGTCAGGTTCCGGCAGTCGTCGTCGGAGCCAGCGGTGGCCGGAGTAGCGATGGAGGTGGCGCCGGCGGCGGCGAAGAAGAGCAGGCGAGGCCCGAGGTCGAGGAGCTCGCAGTATCGCGGGGTGACCTTCTACCGGAGGACGGGACGATGGGAATCCCATATTTGGTCAGCTTCCTCTTCTGCTCGTTCTTCTTCCTTGTCTGTGAAGCTTTTTTTACCTTTTCTGGAAAGCGAATCATGGAAATTTGGATGCAATAATTTGGTCCCCCTATTTGGCTTCTACTCGGTGCTCATCCTATCAACGATGTCTTTCCTTCCATGTGCAGGGACTGTGGAAAGCAAGTTTACTTGGGTATGTACGAATCAATCACCGCAGATTTGCTCTTCCCTCTTTAATTGGATCAAAAGCAGCTTCTTGATTGCATTTTATCATTAACCGCAAACTGTTGATTTCTTCTTCTGCTTCCTTCCTTTTTTCTCTGGAAATGTGTCGGCAGGAGGATTTGACACCGCATATGCAGCTGCAAGGTTAGTCCATCGAACTTTCTTTTTTCGTTCTTCCTCCTTTTCCTGATTGTTCGCCTTGCAAGAACCCTAACTTTCATAGTTTTCACGAGCAGGGCATACGATCGAGCTGCCATCAAGTTCCGGGGGATGGATGCAGACATAAACTTTAGTCTGGAGGACTACGAAGAGGACATAAAACAGGTGAGGAACTAGGACGAAGATGGCAGATCATGCTTCAAAATTCTCAAGTAATGCTTATGAGTGACCTCTGGTGGCAGATGGGCAACCTCACCAAGGATGAGTTTGTTCAAGTTCTTCGGCGGCAAAGCACCGGTTATCCCCGGGGAAGTTCCAAGTACCGCGGTGTCACCCTGCACAAATGTGGGAGGTGGGAGGCCAGATTGGGGCAGTTCTTGGGCAAAAAGTATGTGATCTCTCCCTTTGCTTTCACCTGTAAGATTGTTCTTGTCGTTGAATCCTTTTTTTTTTTGCCTGCCTTGCTCCGCAGGTACGTGTATCTGGGACTCTTTGATACCGAGATTGAAGCTGCCAGGTATTTATCTTCAGATCATCGTGCTTCTGGAGGAGCTACGCTGCAAAAGAATTCAGTAATAAAATTAAGCTTTTCATCTTGGTGTTCCAGAGCTTACGACAAGGCTGCAATCAAGTGCAACGGGAAGGATGCGATCACCAACTTCGATCCTAGGATGTATGAGCATGAGCTTGTTGTTCATTGTAAGAATCTGTTCAATTATTCATCCTCTTCCATTACCAACTGGCTTTATGATCTAATGATACAAGAGTAAAATGTACCCAATATTCCAGCTGATCATGCCGAGCACAACCTCGATCTGAGCTTGGGGGCTTTTGGTTCCAAAAAGAGCAGAGTAGAAACGGTCGATCTTGTAGGCTCAAACTTTGGAAGCATCACAAGATCGAAGGTAGAATTTTGCCGATTATATTGCTCAAGTTCTTCCAACTGCTGAAAGGCTTAATGAGATTCGTATTACCCAGTTCGATGACAAACTCAAGCTCCCTCAAGGAAGAGAGTGCTACAGCAGTGGCTACTTCAACACAAGCGAGAGGTCAAATCTGCCGCTCCAAACAGCCATCAACAGCATGTCTCCAGTGTTCCACCACATCAACGCATCATGCGTCCATCAAGTGTGTAAATTAACTCGCATTACTTTACTCTGCTTGCTTTGGTCCATTGCAGAGTACTGCTCTAATCAGCCATTCCTTGTTGTTTCAGTATCCCGGCAGCAACAACGACGGCGACGGTAGCCAAAATGTCAGCAAGTGGCTCTCACTATCCAATGGTGGAGAGGAGCAGTGCCACCTAGGTTGGGGAAAAGGCATGGAGATCAGCTTTGGGCATCTCCCCATTTGCTTGCCACCACCAGCACCACCACTTACTTTGCAGCATCATCAGGATTCCCACCATGGATAGCAAAATCTCCACAAGAATGGTTTCTTCTACTTCCAGTCCTCCTGCATCAAAAGCAAAAACCACAGAGCCTCAGAGTCAGAGGACCCACAGTCTCTTTCTTTCCATTCATCTCTCATCCGAAGTGCCCCCACCGCACCTCTGTAGCTCCATCCGCAGAATCTTGGAGCTCAGAATTGAAGAAGATGCTGGTTAATCAATGACGCCTTCGTTTTAGAGCAGGCAAATGACAATTTGAGGAACGAGGAGAGTAAAAAAAATTTGAAGGGTTTGGTAAAAAAATTCTCCATGAATAAATGTAGGCGGAGGAACAGTGCAAGTGGTCCACCTGAGTTGGAAAAGGGAGCATTCATGGCGAGAGGGACAAGACACCTCCATGGCTCCATGGAGCAGCTCAATCCTCAAGATGAATAATATTGAACACAGAGAGGGGGAGAGGGGGATTTTTGTTGTGTACTAGTTTTGGTGAACCTGCGTTTTCATTAGCAGACAATTTAAGATGCATAATTTTATCAGAATCATTCCTTCAGCGACATTAACTCTCATCATCCTCCTCCCTTTCTTAGGAATTCTTCTGCATCAAGTTTGCCGTCTTGTCCCCATATATTGGTATCACCAATTCAAGCAAGAGAGGAAGATTATTTTATATGTGCACATATTGCCTGGTTTAGAAGAACCTTTCGGTAGCATATAAATAGCAAACCTAATAATTACTCACTTGCTAGATTTCGTGGCTTAATTAATGCAATACAAAGTTCCTTAATTTTCATGCCAAATTTGTTCTTGTCGGCCGGCCTTTCAGCCTTCCTCCTTGGTACTTTGAGTTATTATAATGCCATGTCATTATGCTAATGATTAATGAATCAACCAGTTTATGGGTGGGATGGGTGGTGGACCTGAAGCTTTCTGCAGTCATCAAGGCTTTGGTTTGTCTTGGTTTGGTGTTGAAGGGAGGAGAAAGAGATGGATCATGTGACAGGGAGAGGCATTGCCACCTTGCTACGCCAAGCTCGGTGGAGTCCACCCTAAAAGAAAAAGGTTGCCCACATTTAGAAAGAGACAGAGATACCAGGAAGGATGCCTGTGAGAATTCAATTATTGATTTGTCAAACAGTTGGAATTTTGCTTCTATGATAATAATTGCAGCAAAGAGGAGGAGAGAGATGGGAAGAAAGATAATTTAGCTTGCAAAAATTATATAATATGGAGAGCAGTACCTGATATGTCTCACACTCTCCAGATTGTTGTGTTGGAAAATTTGACCGACTTCTGATACGGCACAAACATTGCAAATGCTGCTGATTTCATTTTGAGCAAAAGGAAAAAAAAAAAAAGCCTTCTTGCTTCATGCTGTTACCGTTTCAAGAGAAACTGACGGCCGGAATGGATTTCCAAAGGCTGATCCCCCTGCTTCAAAACAAAACATTATTCTTCCTCTCTGCATGCCTTATTTTCTCTCAATAATTGAACAAATACAGATTCTAAAAGTTATGCCAGGCAGAGCCATCAAGATCAAACCAAATAATCTAAAAGGGCTCCAGTCCCCAGCAGGTTGAATCATGACATGGACGGCTCAGGCTGATGCGTTTCATAAAATGATGACGGAACTTAAAAATCTAACGTAATATAAAAAAGGTGTAGTTTTTTCTTGACATCACAAGAACTTGGAAAATCTATAATTTCCCTTAAGACCATCCTTGGCCCACAATGGATTATGTCAAGCCTGAGCTGTGGGCCTCAGAGACTGTAGGAGCGAATAAGTTTATTAAAAATATATAATTATAACCGAACAAGTTACTGCTAGCAAAAAGAGTTGTTACCCACTCCAACCATATCACCATTGCAACTATTAGATTTAACCAAAAGGAACTGACGTTCTTGTGAATAGAAATGATTGCCTAATCTTATCACTAAGTCACCATGTTGACCATTGGGTCAGTCTAATCACCATTAATTGCCCATAAAAAATCTGAGGTGGACATTATCTCCACCGATAAATTAAAATAATAAATAACTGGATCAGCACATAAACAATCCATATTACTAAGCATCACTATAACATTTAGTCTAACTTATTTATATCTAGCACTCCTTTCCTAATAATATTATCACCTAAGCATGAGGCCCAGAATTGTGTCAGATAATCATATAAACACTCAAATGAAAGATGAGACATCTATTCATGCAAACATTCACTTAGTCTTTAAACCAGATATTCACCTAAGCACAAGATCAGAAATTCACCTATACACTAAGCCAAAAATTTATTATTTTGTTTACTAAATAATGCACACTGTATTGGCATCCTTTTTCCCTCACAGCAACACTATTAATTGATAATTAATAAACTCCACCCCTTAACTTTAATATTTATATTAACTAACTCTGCCCAGGCATCCTTTCCTCCCGTCTGGTACAAACTCATTAACTGCTCAATGAATCCCACAACCACATCCTCTCTCTCCTCTTAAGATTATTTAATTACCTAATCATACCGCCAGCCACATCCTCTCTCTCCTCACCTAATTAGTTAACCAACTAATCCTGCCGCCACATCCTCTCTTATCATTCAATACTAATTAATTAATCCTACAACCCCCCTCTTTCTTCTCGTCAGATTAACCTAAAATTTATGGTGGTAAAGGGTAACACATTCGATCTAACACACGGTGTCAAGCATAGCATTGATGAAGGAAGAGAATAATACATGTACTTTTCATCCCTCAAGGTGAAGTATGACAGCCAGAAGAGAAAAAGAAACACAATCAATATACAAAACACTCGTAAACTTCACCTGGCAAACAATCGGGGAGAGCATACTTTCAGAGGAGAATAATCTACCTGTTATACAATAAAAATTATAAAATACCAGGGGTTAAAACCTCATACCTCCATTGACTAATGGGTATCACATTCCCCTCTCGTTTCTCGTTGCACAAATAATTCTCCTTTCTCTTAAAGACCTTCTATTCAAAACCCCTCATTTCTCCTTAACCTTGTTCTTAATATATATATAAAATTGGAGATCGCCCGCCCGTTTTATGTTTATTTCTCTCTCTGTATACACACATATCCTCGCCTTTGCCTCTATTTGGTTGGATTTATCGATATTAATTATGGATCCATCGATTAATTAAATCAAACAAATACTATTTTTAAGATAAAGATAATTATTTTACCTTATTTTCTTCAGGGTTACTACGCATCCACTTACAGGAAAGAGAGAACGGAGGTACAACCGATGGGCACAAACCAGGAGGACCGGACCGCTGGAGACAGGTCAAATATTTAAAACTATACCAGTACTGATGCTACAAGTCAAAATTTACAGCTATATATACCAGTACTCATGGGGGCAAGCGAAGATTATTTTGGACAAGCTCTGGAAAAGGCTCTGGTCGCGTCCGAACTGGAAGTCAACTATATATATATATGCAGATTCCTGAGGAAACAGCCAAACAATGAAAGAAAAGCGTCATCATATAGCTCAACTTATCACCAATAAGTACTACATCTGCAACCAATTAAATATTTCTTTTCCACATTTAATATCATATCACATATCATTGCGGTGCTTGCTTGGACCACCACCTTTATTTACTCGCAGTGCTAATTAATAAAGTTTTCTAGCAGGACAATGAACAAAAGTGAAGTACAAAGGTAAGACTCACATCCAACGTCAGACACATGCATGGCTTCCGTCTTTGCTTTGTTTGTCATCTGCGTGATGGCTGTACAGGTTCCGTTTCTTGCAAGTGGTGCTCATGAGAACCATAATAATACTGAGGAAGATGGTTAGTTGATGGAATTATGAGATAGGAGTTTCATGCCTTTCTAATGTTCTCATACTGTTGACCGGCAAGCTCATCACATGCAAAGTTCTTGAATACTGTCATTAAAATTGTAATCAATATTGTTCACCTGTGTAATACAAGTCGATTTTCACATTCTAGATGTTCTAGACACACAGAATAAATGAAAGAAAATTGATGCAAAAGTGGGTGATATATGCCGACTTCGTTGTATTTCCCAAATGAAAAAATATTAGCCTCAACCATAATTTTCACGACCCATTAGCCATTTGTATCTTCTTGACTTGATACCACCATCCAGATTTACATAAATGGACGGGATGTAAGTTCCATCATTCCTTTAGTCCTGCAATGACAGCAAAGAAAAAAGTTACAGCCTAGCCAAAGGCACATCAAAGACTAAATGTCATCGTATCCGGGGATAATTCAATAATGCAGATGATTGCTGAAGTTTGGAAGAAATCTAGTGTACCTCAATAATTATAAAGGTGTCCGGGACTTCAGTAATGATTTCCGTAGATGAAGTGAGCAATAAAATTCAAAGTGTCTGTAAAGACCAGTCAAATGCAAAGTGCACCCATATCAGGCAGAGATCGAGATCCAGGGTCTCTGATCTCTTTCATGGCATCTTTTCTCTTATTCCGCTTTGGTTCCTTCCTGCTTTTACTGGAAGCAAGTTTGTTATCACTGCCGAGTATAAGATTAGGACAAATTATTGATTGTTGTAATTGCTAGCAGTAATATATATGGATAAATATTTATATACGTAGCACTGGTTCACAAACTTTGGAAACGAACCAATGGTCGCCAAAATAACATTAATCATCAAAAAGATAACAATGAAGTAAACACTAAAGTATACTACTCTTACAAGCCTCAATAAGATGCGAATGGGTGCAAGAAGAAACTCTGTTAAGTTTTATTGCTCTAAACACTTGAGAAGCGTTTGCTTTTCATACTTAGAAAATAGATTAACAACTAATATTCCAACTTTGTCAACCGGGGATAGTGTAAACAAGCTTCCGGAAACAATATCCTTCTTGTATGCTATCTTGTAGAAAAAATAAGTATTAAAAAAATACTCAACCACAACACCGGCCAGATAAGGAACCAAGTGAGTAATGTACTTTTATGCTAATAAAATTTGGTTTGAGAGTGAATCGAGTAATCAAATTTGAACAAATAAATATGAAAATGTGCAAGAGCACATACGCTATGGACGAAGAAGCTTTTCCCACTGTGGTGACACAAGTCTTGCATTTCTTCTTAGATCCACAAGAACAAACTCTGTTTCCTGGTTTTTTCTGAGAGGACGGGTGTAAATGTGCAAGTACAAGTTAACTTCCATAAAATTAGGTGTTTAAAAACAAATCTTTAACAGATACCTTACACTGATTATGATTGTTATCAGCCTGAGTAGGTTGAATTTCCTCATTACATGATTTATTCACCAAATTTATACTGTCTGATGCTGCCATTGGCTGTCCATGGTCATGAATCTGGTCTTCTCCTGAGAATTCCTGAACTTCTTAGCATAAGGCAGATTGCTTGAATCACAAAATAAGCCATCACAGATGAGGCATCGGAAAGGATCAAATTAGATTATAAAAATTCAAAAGTGGCAAATATTTTTTCTAACACACATCTCATCCGATCAAGACGTTCCTAAGCAAGGGGTTAGAAAGGTTTGTAGGCTGTGCAAAGCAGGGCAATTCTACAGACTATAAAA
Organism: Thalia dealbata; assembly: GCA_030544415.1. Lineage (NCBI taxonomy): Eukaryota > Viridiplantae > Streptophyta > Magnoliopsida > Zingiberales > Marantaceae > Thalia > Thalia dealbata. The sequence goes on from CM060458.1 coordinate 19,460,929, forward strand.
CATGCATTTATGAGTAACTCCTGCAGATCAGAGGCATATGAGACAATTCGTATCCACATTATATTACTGAAACATTTTCATTGTGAGGAGGCTTTTTCTATCAAAAAATTATGTTTAAACTAACAGCACTCAGAATTGCAATAAATCAAAATGCTACGCTAGCTTGTATGATAAGAAGCCAAGCTGCCAAGGTACAAGAAACAAAAGCTATACAGCAAAAGTAATGTTGAATAGTTGAACAAGAGAACTGCAAACCAGGATAATTGTATTAGGTAAATCACAAGGTTAATAGTTCTTTTTGGTATCATATGATCAACAGCATGGTAAACAACATTTTCTAAACAAAAAAACAGCCTGTTAAACAAGTTATTAACTTGGACTAAATCTTCTCCTTTGGAACTGTTACCATTACAACATGTACTTTCATCTACGTCCAAATCCTGCTCAGCTATCAAAAATTCAATTGCTGCATCAATATCACCGTCTACTTCTTGTAAAACCTGAGGCCAATATTTAACATTTCAAAAGACATTGTATGAAGATAGATACAAAAGTAGATATATGGACAGCACCTTTTTATTGGGAACTTATTATTCTTATACCTGTTCAACTTTATTAACATCCTCACATCCTGTTCCAGCCATGACCAACTTAACTGATCCACTATCAAAGGTGCGTCTGTGTACAGGCCCTTTTGATGTTTTATCAATCGGCCCTTTGTAGCTATGGTCCTTTGAAGAAATATGAGCATCCACCTGATCATATATTTGACATTAAGTAGCTCGTATGATGGATCATTGCAAATCCCTTTATCCAGAGAAGCTAACTGCACCTTGATAATTATTGCCTTAGCAGGTCCTTCACAAGGATCATCCTTCAGTCGAACACTATTGTAGTGCTCACCATCATGGTAGCACCTGCAAAATTCATAACAAATAAAATGAACAAAATTTCTTTCATGACACAACCTGGTAATTGTAAAACATTCTGGTATAGAAAATCTTAATAAGAACTATGATGTATTTCATATTTCATGCCTTTACGTTAATCTTTTGCAAAGACACATAACAATTAATAAACACAAGATGAGATACATGACTTGTAGAAAATATTAACTGTTATGTGGTGACTACAATACCAGGATTATATTTTGTAACTTTTTCTTCACTCTAGCAAACTAACCTTAGACTCAAAACATGAAATACACATGCCAGCATAAAGTTTCATAATCAACTGTTACTCATATTGGAAGAAGTATACTTACAAATGAATCATGTTAGCTTGTTGACCACTGAAATTAGTTATGTACCAGCGTGGAGACATAAGCTGCATAACAAGAATAAGAAACAGAGCACTCATTAGCAGAGAGAAATGTGTCAGTAACTGAGAAATTACAACGAATACTCAGCAAAATGAAGAAAATCTAATGATGACCTTTCCAAATTCTACTGTGCAATGTAACCATTCTCCACCAGTAGATTACCATGACAGAGTCAATACAATAATATTACAGTAACACAGAAATATATAGAAGACCACCAACCCTGATTTTCACTATTCTCACAATTTTTTAATATTTTTTGGTCGTAATCCATTACAAAAATTTTAGTTATTGCAAACATTTCTGATGTGGTGACTGTTCAGAGCTACTGCAAACATTGTCTATATACTGATTTGTTAAAAAAAACACATAGGAAAGAATATAACTAAAGAAAATAACTGGACCTCACAAATCATGGCCTCACTGCAGTGCCTCAGATGTAGGGAAGAAGATGCACAACTTAAAATTCTAGAACAAGGCCAAAGTGCCATGAGACCTAATTACACCTGCTGATTCTTATGATATAAATACTCTCTTATGAAAACGTATTCTCAGAAATAAAGACTACACACATATCATTAACAACAAGCAATAAAAACGTCCATCTAACAATTAGGAAAAAGAAGTAATATCACAAAATAGCAACAAAAAAAAGTACAAAAGCATGGCCTAGATTCATCATTACTCTTTACTTGACCATACGACACAGAAAGAGCTTGTACACCTAGTATATAAAACCTTCAGGTGAGCAACCAAAGAAGCCATAATGACCCAACTATTTTACATTGGGCATGTGAAACGTTTTCCACAATTAGCTAAGGTTGAGAACGTTTTATGTCAGCAGCAATCCTTTATCAAGTTCTGAGACCACTGAATGGAGAGGTAGGATAATAGGCACTCACATGCACATTTCAAGTTCTAAACCTCATGTTCCAAAATAATATTCAAGAGAACCATCATGAAAATAGTTAAGCATGCCAAGCACAATACACTGTTATTGGTCCAATAGAAGAAAGTTACTATTATATCAATTCCAAAAATCAGATGACAGCATGAGACACTGAGCTTTATTACTTCAGTACACAAATAGGATGTACATTGAGCAAGTCCTTATGAAACATTAAATTGATAAGAAAGTGTGACAGACAAAGCCATGAAGAACTTACTCGGTGAATGCAAATATTTCTTTTAGTAACAAGAGAAGCTGCTTGAACTTCCATATGACCTGCCCAGGTTCCATCCTTTTCCATGGACTGACAATACTCATCAAATGGAACATCATCCTCAATAAATGGTTCAAAATCTTCACGATGGTTCTATTAAATACATGCCAAAATTGAAAGCTATTAGTTGATGAAAACATCGGAAAAAGCAATACCAAATATCAAGCTAGTAAAATATTTTAACTAATAGCAGATTCAAATGATATCAGCTAATAAAATTCAACAATTTTATATGATGCTGAACAAATAAATTTTATTATTCTTGAAGAAAACAAGAGAAAAGGCCTTCACATGCCTCTTGAGGCATTCAGGTCATAACTATTAATCTTAAACCAATAGATCATATTGAGGAGAAGTACTAACAGCGTATGAATGATCATTGACTCATTGTGTCCCAGAAGCAGTCCAAGAGTCACATACCATGATATATTTTACCACCATTTCACGATACTTTTGGTGTTCATCTTCATTACCCTCAAGCTGATCAGCTAGGCCCCTGCAAGTTATTTTAAATAATCATACTAGGAAAAAATCCGCCACTTACAATATCTATCCTAATGTTTATGGTATCCTAATCAAGAATTTGAGTGCTGAATGATAATTTCAAAGTTCATAACATCTACTAATTCAATCCAAATTAACGACAAACCTAAAGAAGCAGTTGCCATCTGCTGTAAGTTGAACTATTTTTAAGCCCAATGCTTCAAGTTGAACACGAAGCTCTGCTATATCTGTTTGTTTCCCATGCTTCTTTGGCTACAAGCAACAGTATGGGAGAAAAAAATCATGTTATGCATGAAAATAAGGACACGAAAATTTTGAAACAAGCTGTTATGAAGCTATTCAGCAAATGGCAGCCAAGATCGATGGGCCTAATTATTCAAATTCCTGTGTTCCGTGAAATCCAGTGCTCAACATCACATTGCAAGACCACACCGCCACGTTTTAAATTTTTTCTTCAATATGCACTTTTAATGATTGCGGGAACGAATTAATAACCACTCGAAAAGGCAAGCGATCAGTAGAAAACAATTAGGGTTTATCTAAAGTCGAATGCAGAAGCTACTTCAAAGCGATCCAACCTCGTATCCATCGGTGCTTCTTCCACAGCCTAATCGGCAATTGCCATCGACGAGATCCGAACCTTCATTGCTTTTCCAGAATCAAACTGATTTTCCGAAATCGCCCAGTGAGGGACAGCGAAGAAGGCCGCGGACGGAATTCCGTAATCAAAAAAGTAAAAGAAAAAATATAGATCGAAGAAGGGAGAAAGAGAGGCTGGGCTTACACCACCATCGTGCTGCTTTCTGGACTTGGACTTCTTGCTGCTGCTGCCGTTGCTCTTCGCATAGACCATGGATCGAGGGAGAGAGCACCGATGGCGAGAGAACGAGCGAGCGAGCGAGCGCCGACCTTGGCGAGACCCTTCGAAGGAGACGCGGGGGATAACGAAATCCACTCCTCCCCTGTTTAGGAATTAAGAAGAGGGCGTTAAATTAATTAATAGAAGAACCTAAAAATGAAATCGGCCCCCGCGTCGGACCAAGAACGATCGAATCACCCCTGACAATTCTACGAGTGTGACGTGGCTTCCCACACCGAGTGTCCTTTAGACACGTCACCCCGGTATGCTCGAGGTGATTCAGCAGTGCTCAACCATTGCCCAGGAGGGAGGCAATTTCAACGGGTGCGGGGTTAACTTCTTTGTGTTAATTATTTTTTTAATTAACTATGAATTAATATCTTTTATTTTAATAAATCTTAAATCTATAATATCTAATATTAAGTTTATAAATTAGTAAAATATAAAAATATATTAATTCAATCACTCATTGTATATTAAGATTATATTTTTATATTTGTTTGAGCTCAACACCAAGTTTCTATTTTTAAAAATATTTAGTGCTATTTTTTGGTATTAAAATTGCTGATATAATAACGTAAGTATCTGAGAAAAGACAAGAAAACAACAGCAAGAGTGAAGTAAGTAGTTAATTGTGTTATATATGCTTAACGACAATATGCGTATGTATACAGATTAGTTTAATTAGGAAGCGTTAGAGAAGCCTCCGTTTCTGTCTTCATATCCTTTTCCTTCTTCGCCGCCGCCGTCGAACCGATCTTTCTCCATGATGGTCACCGAGGAGCCACCATTCCAGCTGTCGCCGTGATCGGTGCCTGCCGGTGTGCTCCTGAGCTTGCCGATCGCCACTCCTCCTTTGCCCATCACGTTAATGTCCGCTGTCGAATTATTTATACATACAGTTAAGAAGAGGAGAAGAGCGAGAGTGGAGGGGGAGGCAGGCGGGCGTACTGGGAGGGTGGGAGAAGGACCAGAGGATGATGGCGCAGAGGAGGAGGATGAAGGGGATAACATGGACGAGGTTCTCGGCGACCTTGGCGCGGCTGGCCTCCTTCTTGGCGGCGTCCGACTGAGGGTCGAAGGTGGGGAGGAGTTGTTCCATGTCGGATCTCGACCGCAGGCCGCCGGCGTGGTAGGAGCACCCCATCGCCTGCGCCGCCATGTAGAACTCCTCCGACCCCCGCACCGCGCTAGCTGACCGGTGCATGTTTGCTTGCTCGATCTCCTCGCTCGTTCTCTTGTTCCTCATCTGGTGCAGCAGGATCTCATTATTCTTCTGGTTTATGTTTACAAGATTGAGATTAAAGGAAAGAGGACGAGGAAGAAGAAGAGCAAAAAAGAAATGAAGTCAGCGTGCGGCTTGGGATCCTGATTTGTAGGGGAGGGAATGTGCCATCTCCTGAATTTTTAGGTTTTTACCGGTGAATGAGACGCGACGACCTGGTCAATGCGTTGACATTCTAAATAGATATTGATGCATAATTCAAGGCACGTGCCAAAATAGTAAGCTGACTTGGAGTTCATCAGACAAATGTGAGCTCTCTGTCTGCTGGTGATCATAAAGCATCAAGTTTTATAAGAAATCATCATCTCCCTTTTACATACATATTCATTCATGTTCATTCTGTCAATGAATCAATACATTCCACGAAGAGGAAGGAAAAGGAAGAAAAGAAAGGAAAAAGGAAAAAAAAAAGCTCTCCAACAGTAAAGCAAGATACAAAAAATTACAATTAGATTGTAGCAACAAACCCTCTCAGATCTCCAGCTCTAATATGAAACAATTTGGAAAAGAATAAACAATAAAACTACCTAAGAGTGATGCTGTCCAGCTTCAGCTCTTTCATCATCTTTGCTTGAAATGGGTGGATTTTTGCTCTACAGGGTGCTTTGGAGCTTCAGGCAAAGGCAGGAAGAAGGGGGAAGGAACACAGTTGCACTTATCCAACAAGTGAAAAACTTTACATCCAGATCTCAACTTTTTTTCTTTTCTTGTTTCCGCGTCTCGTTATTGGTGAAGAGAAACACATGATCGAGCATTGCAGCTGATGGTGATTTCCTTGTCAATATGCTTACCTTATCTATATGCTTACAATATACAAATATGAAGAAATATGGTATGAACATGTACAGGTTTGATTTCTCTGTTAATTAGATGCGGCTCTCTTTGCATTTTGCTTGTGCTGTGACCACTTTATGCAATTAACTACTACTTTGCCGAGAGCAGGTAAACTGCACTGTATCACAAAACGTTGCGGAGGGGGAGCGGTCTGGGTCTGGCTCGTGTGATTGTTTGATCGGTGTGCCGAATCCATTCAGACAATCTCCATGGTTTCTGCCATTTCCATTTGAACTGCAGTAGCCACTGATGATGGCTCCTTTTCCATCTCCAGAGTTTTCCTCCTTGGCCTATGATTGCCAGTTTCTTTCCCATTGGGACATGCCCGATCGGCACCATCTGCAGTCGGAGAAGATATCTTTTTAAATCACACTGAAAACAGGTGTTGAGCTTATTGAATCCAGGAGCAAGAAAGCAAACCTTCAGTGGCTGGTTGTCAAAAGTTTCAGCCTTTTTGCTTGGGGAATTTGCGATACCAGGCGTGTACTTTAGCTGTTTCTGTGCTGGCACAGCTATTGGAGACAGTGGGGTACTTGTTTCATCAGCAGAATGCTTCAGTGAACCATTTGAGGTCACCTGCAAAAGTTTTTGCACAATAGTTTCAGAAGATGATGAATTCCAGGCATAGTCAGTGCTGCTTACAAGTGAAGTAGCTTACAGAAGGTGAAGTAGACATTGCAACTGGAACAGCTTGCTCTGATAATTTCTGTTGCTTCTCCATTTCTTTTCTCCGTGCTTCACTGAGTCGAAGAAGACTGACAAGTTCATGCAATTGCTCTTTTAATTCCTTGACGTCGATTTCCTTCTCTCTCAACTTGCATCTGCTCCATAGATGAAATAAGGAATTAGTACAGAACAATAGCGCAGGACTAATGGGAGAATGTTGCAAGGTTTTGCCCGAGAGACAAAACGGTCTAATTGAGAATGATCAATGGATCTCATATTGGCATTGTTTGGATAAAACAAATGTTCAGAAGAAACATGGAATCGGACCTTGCATCTGCTGCAACGTTGAACAAAAAATGCAGTACACTCTTTGCTTCTCCCATGGAACGCAACTGATTCCACCTTCCATGCCCAGTGAATGCTCGTTCGCGTTCCTCTGCCTCTGAAAGCTGGGATGCCATTGTCACAAGAGTATTTGATGAGATGCTCACCATGTTTTCCAGTGATGCAATTCTCATTAGTCGTGCATTGGGGGACAAAGAGGATACTCTGCACAAGGATGACCTTGTTCTTGTTACTAATGTCTATTAAATAAGATTAAAACCCAGCATCCATAATCGTAGATTTGTTCTTGTTAATTCATTTCAAAAAGGTTTTAGCTAACCTGGAGTGTCCATTTTTAACTCTTGGACTAGCACCACCTGATGAAGCCTCCTCTTGTTTCAGAAAGCTAAGCTCCTCTGCCAGCGAAGCACGTCTGAATAAAGTACAGACACAATCAAGTCGATAAGACAAGTAAAGGATGCTCCATATCCAACCAAGAAAAAGGGAAGATAAACTGATTACTTACACTTGACTTTGTTTTTCATATTCATTGCGGACTTCATGCACATGCACCATAACTTCAAGCTCATGATCCAGCCAACGTTGCAATGATTTTTCATTGAACTGAAAGTTTTAGTCTAGAATTAGGCTTTCTTTTGCTCAAAATAAAAGCGACTTGAGTTCTTATAGGATCAAATCAAGTAAATAAAACTTTGTCAAATAGATTAATCATTTACCTGACCACCTGGTAAATGACCATTTGTAATACCTGGAAAAGGGAAAATATAAGATAACGAATGGACAATGGAAAGCATAAAGATGATTTCTATATTTTTCAAGAACAACATACCAGAGTTCTCACGTGTGGAGGATTTTCGGGCTTCTAGCAGCTCTTTCAACTTCTTGGTAGCCATTGCGGCCTCCTCTGTCTTCCTCTGAAGAACCTGTAGAAGGTTTTTAGATACAGATGAAGTATCATATCAATTGCTAGATTGCAATAAGAATTAAGTAGAACATGATGGAAGCAATCACAAAAACTTCCCAGTCACTGTTGAAGGAATTACTCTACCAATTTCCTTGTTGAATGACAAATGACTTTTCTTCTAAGATGACAAACATTTCTTATGCAGAAGAGTTTATATCAATACCTGTATCAGCTTCTGGTTTCAGTTGTACAGTTTTACAAGCGCATTTAAACATTACTTTTGCACATAGATTCTCTAATCACTTGCACACTTTAGTGTTCACATCAACTCCAATTTTTAAAAAAACTGAAGTTACTGATTAAAGTTAATCTATCTGATGTGTATTACACGTATCTATGGGTGTTTCAGAGGCAAATTACTATCTTTTTATCATACATAAACCTCAAAGAAACTTATCCAAACAATGTGTTTCTACCTGTTTCTTCATTGTTTGGTCGGCATCATCAGCAATCAAATATCATAAATTTATCTTGAACAAAACATGGCGCTCTTGATTTGTTAAGAAACAAGAAACGCTATGATAAATTTCAAGTAACAAAATAATAATGGTAACAGTATACAGGAAGAGATAGTTGTTTTTAAGTACCAGTTTCTGCCGTTGATTCAAGGCTTGGAGTTTGTGGCGCTCGTACTCATTTCTCCGACCCTCCTTCTTCAACTGCTTGAGCAGATGCACCAGAATCAGATGAGGCATGTAGGACACTAATTATTTGCATTTTCTACTCAAATAAAAATAACATGGTGTAGATTACCATACTCTACAACTTCCAGAAAAGGATGGAATGGTTCAGTGCCATTCTATGTGACGATACATTAGACAAAAAACAGCTTCAAAAAGTAAATGAAATAACTTATTGAGGAAAAAAATTAAAGCACACTATCACAGTTGATTTTGTAAAGCAGACTGAATCAACAAGCTATAAGCAGAATGCAAAAGCTATAAGCTCTAAGCTCTAAGCCAATGACATTTTACATGTATCCATGTTCCTTGCCAACAACGGAGTGACACATAAAATAGTATGCACCTCAGGTGTCCATACTTGTTGATGATAGATGACGTTTATAGATCTCAATTGTTAATGGTGAATTAAAGGCTTCAAAGCAAAAAAATATTTAATAAAGCTGAAAACAAATTTGAAGTTTTTAGATTCATTGAACAGTTACTTCAAATAAACTTGCAATATGGATCCTCAATAGCATAAACAATAACAGATGATGCACCTGTAGTAGTTCCTTTTCACGAGAAGCTTTCCACTGGCGAAATTGTTCAGCCTCTTGCTTTATTCTTTGTTGCAACTGAACCTGCAGAATAGAGATACGAACATGGTCGATAAGAAAAATCATGACCCACCGGAGATAAATAAATCAGTGAAGAAGATATTAAGAAACAACCTTTTGTGCTTTTATAAATTGTATCTCTTCTTGCAGCTTCTTTGCTGCTTCTTCACTCCGTTGCTTTTGCTTTAACAGTTGTACCTGGTTCTCTTGTTTCTTTTTAAGATCCAAAATCTGCAGAAGGGACTCCAAAAATTAAACAAGTCTGAAAGTGGTATATCGTTGTAGATCCATGTAGATCCATGGAAGAACATCAAGCATAAGTATTTGACCTGCGCTTCGAGGGTCTTCAATTTTTGTAAGTGGTTATCTGGCAACTTGTGCACTTGCCCATCAGAGGCAGCAGCAAGGTTTTCAACTTCAGCCAACAATCTGTCTCTCTCTTGCTGCAATTTTGGTGGCCATAAGGTCATGCATCATTGGAGAGTCGGGTAAATCAAGAAGCATCTAATAAACCAAATGATTGCTCACTAACCTGCACTGTTTTTTTCTCCTCCTCAAGCTCCATGAGTTTCTTTTTGAAGTGTTGCTTAAGAGCAAGTGTCTCAAATCCACCAAACATTTTCATCTCAGACTGCAAAGGTTAGAAAACTGACAAGCTTAATGAACTAGCCATAAGAGACTCGATGGCAATGTGGCAATGCTGCATGCGCTTAATGAGATCTTCATACAGAAGAATGGAATCAGTCTAGCATCTTTTAACTCTAGATCCAAGCTCATACAAGAACATGGATCATAACGTGATGGTAGTATCTAGTAGATGCAATGTTTGGATATCTACCTTACCAAACTTTATGTTTCGTTAAATATCTTCACAAAGGATATAGAGATTTTTCAAAGTGCCATGATATGAAATGCAAAATTAGCTTATTTTAGTTATGTATTTTATGAAATAAGACTTCATGAGGAAAGTCAACAATTTTTTATCACCTCCTTTTGCTCCAATCGCCTATTTAACTCATTCAATTCCTTGCCCATAGAATCTTGCAATAATGTGTGCTCCCATTCTTTGGCTGCTTCATCATCTATTTCCTTGGAGTCACCTGCTAAAGCATTTGCACATTAATAAGCAAAACTAGAAGAGTTTTTTATAGCCTTTGTAGTTGTAGGAAGACAAACAGAACCAGAAAAATAATGGTCCTATTAACATATACATTCTTAGGAAACCAGCATAACCTAAAGCAACTAGTTCAATCTATCTCATTTACATAAACTTCTAAAAAAAAACTAGTTGAGTACATCAAGAGCAAAAAAGAAAATTGCCTCTTAGTGCTTCAGCCATCTGATAATCAAAGCTTTCTGTGCTGTGGAGCCTCTTTAGACTTTCCGCTTTTGGAAAACAATTTCCAGCTTTCTGAAGTAACATTAATGATATTTATCAGCAAGTAACCTTCACCAAAAACTAGAACACATAATATAAGAAGAAATCTAGAACAACAATGAAAGAGAAAACAGTGTTGCTTTGTCTTTACTCTTGTTTAGATTGGTGTGAAATTTATGCACGATGTTTGCCTAACAGCAACCTGACCTATGCCATACACTTAGGCAAATGGGATCAAACTTGGTTCCTAATATTCTAATCAACATTAACTTAGGGCACCGTCTGATAGGGGGACTTCCATCCATGTCAATAGTACAAATTTACAGTAGCTCCAATCTGGGATTGCTATTCTTTATTTATCAGTTATCTCTTGAATGTAAACAAAGAGATCTAATCAAATCCTAGCACTGTACTCAGTGACTGATCCTATTGATTTGTTCATTGAGAAACCTTCAATCCTTTGTCAATTGCAATCTATAGTTTATTGAATACATCCTAATGGAATCCTTTGTCAATTTGCTGATGTTTTGTGAGTATCTAAATTCATTTTAGCCAAGAGGTGATATGGATTCTCAGCTTTGGAAATATTAGTTGCCCTATTCTTACTAGAAGCTCCAGTCCTGCCACATGATATTTTCATTTTGTGTACTGAGATTCATATGTTTAGACAAGTTGGATTTTTTATGAAGTACAAAATACTGAAAATGGTAGTTTTAAGGGCGCTGATTAACGTACCTCTGAATCTGTATCAGAATGCTCATTCTGAGGTGACTGACTCCGGTATTCATATAGCTCTCTACAAAGATCTCCGTTTGTGGCTTCCAGCCAAGAGATTTTCTCTTTGAGAGCCTACAAAATCAACAAAAAAGATGCAGTTCTAGTAGTGAGTACATATCAACATAAAAAACATACAGCATGCACTAAGAATCTGCAAGTATAAACTAGAACAAGCACCTGAATCTCATCAGTTGCTCCTCCACCCCCACGATAGCAGGCTAGTTCTGCCTGCAAGTATTCGATATGTTGCCGCATTCTCTGAATCTCTTCTGATATTGGATTTCTGTTGACCTGCAATGGCTCCAAGAGATGAGAAGGAATACATCATATACAGGAAAACAAATGAAAACCTTGCTTATCCTACTGATGGTCATTGAATAAAATTCACAAGGTCATACTCACAATGGGTTTATTTTGAATATTGCGAGCTCGGTTAGCATATTTCAATGTGTTAAGAGTTTCCTCTGCATTAATATCAGCTGGGCTGATGCAGGCTGGAAAAAAGAAGAGAATGAAGTCAAAACCAACAAAATATATATTATCCTTTATATTGTCTGATACACAAAACGATTTGGTGGAACTAAAATATTTGTCAAGAGTTGCAGTTAAACTTCAAGCAATCAAATCTAGCATTTATGACAATAGACCATACCTATCATTACAGTCCGGCTATTGCCACCGAGTGAGTCCTGCAAAAATTTGTAAGATATATGAATAATCATTTTCGGTCATTTAAGCCATAAGAGAATTCCAACTTGAGATGGATGACATGTTTTTTGCACAAATGAACAATCATAAATCAACAGTGGAATAAGGAATATTAAACAAAAAACCAAAGTACTTAATCTTGAAACAAACCAATTATTGTACTGCATCAAAGATTCTTTTTTCTTTCCTTTAGATATGCTCAGGGTCAGTATCAACTAGTATCAGTGGTCTAACACTGAACAATACGAACAGGTTCCAGATAGTCTAGACCAACTCTAGCATTATTGACCAGTTAAATAAAAAATATATGTCATCCTATTAATTTAATTCGAGTCACATGCAAAATTATACATACATTTTCCCTAGTAATTCGAACTCAATGAATGATGACCATTACCAACTTGAAAGAAATGTTGCTCTTATAATTGCCATAAAGATGCATTACAAGTCCATTCTCTTCAAAATTCTGATAGCTGTAAAACTTACTGCATTTATGTCCTACATAATAATAATGGTTATTCCTCAGACACATTTCTAGCTCTGTAATAGGGTTATCTCAAATATGGTATATGTTTTATAATAAAAATAAGAACCGAGTGGAATGTTTGCATAAGTATTTGTATGATCCCTACGCATCATTGAATAGATAAGGTGCCCAAGTGTTGGCAAACCTGCAAAAGCCGAGTGAGTTTGCTGTCACGGTAAGGAACATGGGAACCTTCCTTACGCTTTTTTTCATCCCCTAGAGCACTTATGACATTCCCAAGGGCTAGGAGGCCCTTATTAATATGAACCCCTGAAACAAGAAAGCATGTGAGTGAAAGAAAACTTTGTTTTTTTTTTCCAGAAGGATGTTGTACCCACCAAGAACTAGGTGAATTACCTTCCTTGAATCGAAGACCATCTGAGCCTGTTCTCTTGGCACGTTCTGATCCAGCAAGATCTACAAGGTGTAGTTTTGCACATAGATAATCATCATTCATATCCTCTATTTGGGCACCTTCAGAAGTGAATGTTGGACCAAGTTTGCGCATCTGCTCCAATGTGATTGTGAAAATGGCATGGGAACGGCTGTTGCATAACGAAAATTGAAAAAAAAAATTAAAGATGGCATGATGGACTGGATCCATCACAAAATACAAAAAATAACTTATGTGACAATTCAACATTGAGCAGCAAAGCACAACTTTTTGTTAGCAGTAATGATGGATGACACTGATAAGAATAAAATTAAAATAGTATTTATGGTGTCGATATATATGAATGTGCAACCTCAGGCAATGCCTAAGATGGCTTATAGCATATAAAATTGTACAAAGGAAAAAAATGGAGAGAGAGAGAGAGTTAATTGTGTTTTCTAACCTTGATTGATTGTTCATATTTGTGCTTCCAGTTGCTCGATTCAATGAACCCTGTTCTAGACATGCAGCCATTTCTTTTTGAGTGCTAACAAACACTTCAGTTGATCCAGCCAGTGTTATTGCCCCATTTGATGCCTCACGTATCTGCACAGGAGGTTTTCCAGGTACTGCCAACTTCCCAACATGTCCATTGACAGCCTCAACTTTGCCAGCAGATGAGTTATCTAGCAAGTCTCTCACTTCTTCTTTCAGAATCTTGACAATCCCCCAAAAAAACTCAGTATCAGAAGAAATCAAGGATTTACAGACAAAGTTACGGTAGACCAAAAGGCAATCTAATCCAAATCGGAAAAAAGGCACCCAAAAATGCAATTGGTGCCATCTACTAAAGAGTGTAGATCAAAACATGAAATATACATCAGATGTGTATTGTTGTACCTCAATGAACGAGACATGCAACTGGAATTCTGCTTGATTCTTCAAAGTCTCAATTTTACTATATAAAGCATTCATGACTTGAGGGATAAGCCCAGATTGAGAACCATCCTTACATCCAGTTCCCATGGTGTATGTCTTTCCTGACCCCGTCTGTATCACGTCAGGTTGTCAGATGCTTTAATGATATAGGAATATATTACTGATCTCTATATGCTTACTTGGCCATATGCAAGAACAGTGGCATTGTAGCCTTGGAATAAACCATCCACAAGTGGAGCAACACATTCTTCAAACATGGCAGATGATGGGGAACCTGTACTCCCATACACATGATCAAAAGTAAATGAATGGGTGCCAATTTGCACCTGCACATAAAAAATATTTCGTAACTTCTTTTGTTTTGGAAATTCTTGAAAACTTGTTGGAAACTGCAACTATTTATTGTGTGTTCCAGTCTAACGGTTTTTTATTTTCCAGGTTAATCAACAGCAACAAAAAATACCATCAAACATCGTTAAAGAGGAACCCAGATCAACTTAATCAACCTCTTATACCAAACATCGATGGACAAAATGCAAAGCCTTCTTTCTTTAGGAGATGATTAAATATCTACCAAAACTGTAATTTGACTCTCACTAGACCCAAGTTTAACTCATCAAAAACTGCATAGGATTAGAAGGAGAGAAGAGAGCTGCAAGTGAGTTGACCCTACAATCCACAAATTTCCATGGTCTCACTCGTCATACTATGACTCGATGGTAACCAAATGCACATTTTTATTCACAACAGCATAATCTTTAGTGATCCAGAAGAGTAAAAAAGATTAAAAAGAGTTTCAGAAGTGTCAGGTGATCGTCAATTGGAAACACTGAGAACTGCATCAAATTTCCATCCATTACGTTTTGATCCACAGAAGGGAAAACAAAGGCAAGTAGGAAATCAAAGTGCATTTTCTGTAAACCCAATCCAAAAATCGAGTCAGATCTCTGTCCCAATTCACCTAAAAATAGTAAAATTTCGACCTTTACTGTTTGTCCAACTCGTTGTCAATCCCAGCATGCATAACCCAAATCTAAAATTGAGGGCTTGTGCTTTCAGGAGGAGGAAAAGGGAAGGGGAGTAAAAAACCTGCGGCTTCCCAGGGACGACGGTGACGCAATCCTTGCAGCCCTGCTGGCGCTCGTCGCCGATGAGCGGCCTGACATGCACCGCCACCTTCACGCAGCAGTCCTCTCCGCTCTCCACCGCCATCTTTCGTCAAGAACCCCAAGATCGCGCGGCCAGAACCATGCAACAAAGCGAGATGCCGACCACCTCCAGATCCACTCCACTCTCGAAATTTTCCAGCGAGAACCAGAAGCAAAATCCAAAAAGAGGCCAAATTTGGTAATGAAAGGAGCGGAAGAGCACAGTGGGAGGGGGGGAACCTGCGGATGTGTGTCCCCGGCTACGAAAGAGAGAGCGTGATGGAAAGTTTCGTTGAAGAACAGAAAGAAAAGAATGGAACGGAGCGGGAAGGGTCAGTCAGGAGGAAGGTTTGGTGGCACCAAAAACAGCAACATCAGCAACAGCAGCTGCTGCAGCACCAACAACCACCACCACCATCATCATCATGCTTCCTTACGCTTCACTGCGAAGGCCTCCCTCAAACCCAAAAGGAGCAAATTTGCAGGGCGGTGGAGGTGGAGGAGCTGGCGGAGGAACCCCTGCCGGTGGTGGTGGTGGAGATTGGCGTCTGTGAAGAGAGAGAGAGAGTGGTTGGAGTTGGAGTTGGAGGTGGGAAATCTTGAGGACCACTCTTCCCCAAAATACCCCCTCCTCCCTGCAGTTAAATTTGCAGCAGGAGAATGCAGTAATGGCGATGGATTGCTGGAGGAGGACGACGACGAAGAAGAAGAAGAAGAAGACGACGAAGGAGAGAGATGGCTGTCAAAGTGATTACTTGCGCAATACAAAATCAAAAACAAAAGGAGAGAGGGCGGATTCGTTGCGATTGCATTGATTTATGGTGGCACAGTGTTCACCACGGTCTTCCTCTACAACGACTCGGCATCTCCCTTTTCCATCTCATGATTAATAATGGAGGTTTACCAACTCATCGCATGTGTTAGTTTATAATGAAGATGAAGAAGGCCCGTTTGATGCATCCCGGTGATAATTTAGCGTCAACCATGAATGACTGCGCTGGGCGTGAGCTGGTGAGCTGGTGGCAGGGCCCCTCCCCCTTCCGTTGCCTCTCTCAAGATCTTTTGCACTTGGAGTTGGATTCTCCTATTCTCAATCTCATCTCCAAGATATCTAACCAAAGATCATCTGGAGAATATTTCTTCTACAAGTCAGTGCAGGGCAGTAAGCTTTCTCATTCACTGCAAGGCCGGACAGGTCAGTCAACTGAAGCAATCTACTGCATGAAAAAAAATTAGCAGTCACATCACATTAATTTGATTTGATTCCCAAGGAAAAAAAAAAGCTGTTCTCTTGGCGATTAAATCAAGATGTATAATGAGGTAATTAAAGCTCGGAAGTCAGAAAGTCAAAACCCAGCCAAAAGTAGGGTTCTTAATGGCAGATTAATGTAAGGAAGGAAATTAATCACCCCTCTCTCAACTGCATTTTTTTCCCATCTCAGTTTTGCAGGTCCAATTAATTAATTCCCAAGAGTGCAGATGGAAGGAACAAGTATTGAGCTTTCTCGATTCTATGGACCAGCCATGGACGCTCCCTCCCCCGCTGCGATTAAACTTTAGTCCACTAGGACAGCTAGGGGGGAAGAAAGGGCCTCTTAATTGGAAGGCACCCCCACATCACATGGAGCTGCAGAGGGGGCGCCACTACCGCACCTCCTTCCGAAGCCCCCCCTCCCCCCAAATTGATTTGGGGACTCCGAAAATGTAGGCAAATTTATACAGAAACAGCTCGTATCGCTGCATCATTGGATGCTTCCCTTTCCCGTAGCAAGAACGAGACGGGGAAGCAAATGGAAACCCTAGAAGACGATGATTAATTCCTTCTCATAGCTTTGGCCCAAAGCTATCAGCTGCAGCAGCAGCAGCAGCAGCAGCAGCTGGCGGCAGGATCCTTTTTGTAGATGGTGACTCACTCTGTACTCTAAAATGGCTCATCAAATTAGAAGAAGAAGAAGAAGAAATCCGGATAAAGAGACGAATAATCCACGACCCCATCAACAGCAGCAGCATCCAAACACAGCGGAGGAACAGGGAAAGCCATGCATGCATGCAAAATACATGCGCAGTACACGTGCCCTGCAACTTTTCCAATTTATTCGCTTATTTAATTAATCATCTGTTCACAATCCGTGCGGCACGGGCTTGACACGTGACATGTCTCCCTGTGTCCTTTAATTAATTAGTTTTTACCATCATTTAACTTCTCCTTCCTCCTCTCTTCTTTCCAAGTCTTTTGTTTTGGGGGGTTGGTGGAGCGTCTCAGTGGCCTGGAATTAATTAGCAAGCCAAAGCAAGCAGTTAAAGAAACCCCTTCTTTTTTTTCTTTCTTAATTGATCTATTTGAAACGGGAGGGCAGGCTCACGTGGCTTCGTTGTCGTTTGCTTTATCCCCTTCCCTTCCTCCTCTGCTTCTTCAGATCAATTCATAATTCCACGGTCCAATTCATGCGCGTATCGATTTGAGTTGCTCGGATGATGGGGTCGATGCGAACGCTGCAACGACGGAGTCCCAAAAAGGTTGAATTTTGCGTTGCTCTCGATCGCCCCGGAAGCAAGCAACCCCCAAAAAGATTCAATTTTTCTTTCTTTCCCTAGATCGGAGAACGACGTCGTCGTCGCCGGCCGGGGGAGTCGCTGTCGCCCAAATAGATGAACCCTAAATTTTGAGCTTAACCACTCATGGAGATTATTAACAGTGGTATGATGATTGCTTAATGAAGATGATGATCGAGGTCTGTGTGGGTGTTGTTGGGCATTCAATTCATTTGATGCTTGACCTGGGATTATAATTAAAGTTTCCCCCTTTTTTTAAACAAAAAACTGTTCCTGTAAAATGTGATTCATCTCATGGATGTTGCCATCAATCATCGTTATCGGGGAATCTCTTTCTGCAGCAGCGATTACTTTTCATCTCTTTTTTTTCCTTCACTTGGATCGGTCCGAACCAAATTCTAGAAATGAAAACGAGGAGAAAAGATCGAACAGGGAATTGAACCCATTCCATTTCCATCTCTCTTGTTCGCCATCAACATGGCCTGCTGCAAAAAGCTCCTGCCACGCGAACGCAGGCAAGCAAGCAATCATTAAAGTCGATCACCCCACTCGGCTTCATCTTCACCTTCACCTTCACCTTCTCCTTCGGCTTCACCTTCCCACCACCCTCCAATTAAGTACTTCTCCTCACATGCCTCGCCTGGTCCACCCCTTCACATGCTTCGCCCTGCCTTTTACCTCCTTTGCCACCCCATGATATGACTCATGAGAGAAAGAGAAGAGACCTGGAATTAATTATGCACGCTAAGACCCTTATGAGCTTCCATCAGTCCGCATTTTGGATCGGCAGATTAACTGCACATGTGAAAACTTGGGCCTGATTGGGCTCCTCGGCCTTTGATTGATTGATTATTCAGATTGCGCATTTGAAGAACACCGTGAATTATATATATAGAGAGCAGCGATATTGGCGATCGATATACTAATTATGGGGAGGTGGGCGGAGGTGAGCGATGGAGCATTTTGTAGGAGACATATCCCGGCGGAGGAGACGCAGCCTTCCCCTTCAACGTGGGCCGAAGTTTCTTCGCCGGCGCCGGCGACGACGGGAGCGGGCACATGGGGAGGCTGCACGGGAGGCGCTTGGAGTCTGGGCAGCGCCTGGGGCGGCTCTTGAACCAGGAGCACTCCGCCTTCGACCGCTGCATCGGCAGCCCGCAAATGCAGTTGTTCCGCACGTCGATCACGCCGGGCTTCTTCCTGAGCAGTTCCCAGCAGGAGCGCCCCAGCGAGGTGAAGTAGTTCCCAGGCAGCGACAAGTTCACCAGATTGCCGCCGTCGGCGGCGAGCGCGCACACCACGTCGGGCACCTTGCCGTAGAGCAGATTCTCCGCCAGGACGAGCTGCTCCATCTTGAGAAGGCAGCCGAAGGACCAGGGAATTGGCCCGGTGATCCGGTTGAACCCAGCGTCGAACACGGTGGCATTGCTCAACAGGCCTACCTCGTAAGGGAGGCAGCCGCAGAGCTTGTTGTTGAGGAAGAGGACCTCGAGCAGCGTCCTGGAGGCGTTGCCGATGGAGCGAGGGATCGGCCCGCTGAATGCGTTGTTAGCGAGGGTGAGGTAGGCGGCCGGGGTGCTCCCGAGGGTGGCAGGCAGTTGCTGGTCGAACAGGTTGTTGTTGAGGAAGAGGACCTCGACGCCGAGGAGGAAGACCTCCGGCGGAAGCGCACCGGAGAAGCGGTTGTAGCGGATGTCGAGGAAGGTGAGGTTGGCGAGGGGGAGCAGCGTGGCCGGGAAGGGCCCGGAGAGGTTGTTGTTGCTGAAGTCGAGCTCGTAGAGGTACGGGAGGCCGCTGAGGTCGGGGACGGTGCCGGAGAAGTTGTTGGAGTTGGCATGGAAGATGGCGAGGTCAGGGAGCTGGTCGAGGAAGCCGAAGAGGGTGGGCGCGCAGAGGTGGAAACCGTTGAAGTCGACGGCGGCGATGGTGGTGGCTGTGGCAGGGGAATCCGGCGGGGCTTCGCAGTATTTGAGGCCGTCGTAGTTGTCGCAGGGGCGGAAGCCGACCCAGGTGCGTGTGACGCTGAGGGGGTCGCAGGTGATGTTAAGCTTGAACTGTTGGATGACGACGTAGGCTTCGTACTGCATGACGTTAGAGAATGAGCAGGGGAACGGGTCCGCCGTAGCCACCACAGCTGGCGGCGGCGGCGGAGGAGGAGGAGGAGGAGGAGGAGGAGGAAACGTGGAAGGGCAGGTGCAATGGCACTGGGTCGACTCCGCTCGAGGCAACGAAACGAGGATGATGACGCAGAGCAAGAGCAGGAGAGTTATGCCTGTGGAAGCCATTTCTTGCAGCGCTGCTGCTGCTCATCGGGTCGACGGAACGCATTCAATTTATAGACGGAGGAGGGCCGCAAAGAACACGAGGTTTTGGACTTACCAAATGGCAATGAGAGGATTTGTTGTTGCTGCTGCAGCTGCTGCTGCTGCAGAGACGACGTTGACTCGAGCTCAGCTCAACTAGCAATCGAATTTTGCATTAAGTTGGTTGACGAGTTGTTTGAAAATGAACTCCGAGATGGAGAGATATATAATACGAAAGTGCTTCTTTCACTATAACATATTTTTTTTACACTTGATCAATCGAGAAGAGCATGTTATCGTTTTATTTCAGCTGCAGCAGACGCACTGCTTTTGGGTCACGGAGGTGGATCGCCGATTCCACTAGTTATGCCGGGGTTGCTGATGAAGCATATCGTAGGTGACGTATCCCGGAGGAGCCGCGGCCGTCGTCGTCGGCCGACGCCCCTGCGCCGCCGGCAGTCTCGGCCAGTTTGGTTCCATAAATGGCCTCTTCCACGGCTCCCTCGACGGCAGCGAGCACTTCGGAAGGCTGCACGGCACGTGAAGCAAGGAGGGGCAGTACGGCTTGTGCCACAAGAACCGCGAGCACTCCGCCGCCCGCCGCTGATCCGGCAGCCCCCAAATGCAGTTCTTCCGCACGTCGATCACGTCGCTCCCGTTCTTGATGAGTTCCAAGCATGTTTTCCCCAGGGTGGTGAAGTAGTTGTCCGAAAGCGACAAGTTCGCCAGGTTGCCGTCGACGGCAAGCTTGCACAGCACGTCCGGTACCTCGCCGTAGAGCAGGTTGCCGGCGAGGTTGAGCTGCTCCATCTTGAGGAGGCAGCCGAAGGACCATGGTATCGGCCCGGCGATCTGGTTGTACCCGACGTCGAACACCGTGGCAGCGCCGAGCAAGCCGATCTCGTAGGGGAGGCAGCCGCAGAGCCTGTTGTTGAGGAAGAGCACCTCGATCAGCGTCCTGGAGGCGTTGCCGATGGAGCGGGGGATTGGGCCGGTAAATCCGTTGTTGGCGAGGGTGAGGTAGGCGGCGGTGGTGCTGCCGAGGGTGACTGGGAGCGGCTGGCTGAAGGCGTTGTTGTTGAGGAAGAGGACGTCGAGGCCGAGGGCGAAGACGGCGGGGGGGACGACGCCGAAGAAGCGGTTGAAGCGGATGTCGAGGAAGGAGAGGCTGGCGAGGGGGAGGAGCGTGGCCGGGAAGGGGCCGGAGTGGGCGTTGTTGCTGAGGTCGAGTTGGTAGAGGTACTGGAGGCCGGTGAGGTCGGGGACGGGGCCGGAGAAGTTGTTGGAGTTGGCGTGGAAGAGAGCGAGGTCGGGGAACTGGTCGACGAAGCCGACGAGCGTGGGGGCGCAGAGGCGGAAGCCGTTGAAGTCGACGGAGGCGACGGTCGGGGTGGCGGGAGAGTCCGGCGGCGCCTCGCAGTAGAAGCCGCGGTAGGTGTCGCAGGGGCGGTAGCCGACCCAGGTCGCCGTGACCTCGAAGGGGTCGCAGGTGACGATGCGCTTGAACTGCTGGATGACGAGGTACGCCCGGTACTGCTTGAGGTTGGGGAAGAGGCTCGGGTCGGGGTTGGCGGAATTCGGCGCCGGTACCGGTGCCGGCGCCGGCGCCGACGGCGAGTACTGCTGTTGCTGTGCTCGGCACCTCGGAACAACGAGGGCGGAGAGGGAGAGGATTAAGAGGAGGACCTTCAAATTTGGCGCACGTGAGAGGAGACGGCTCATCGTTAATAATGAGAAATGAAGGCAGTGTGGAAGACAGCAGTGGAAAGGTTTACTATATAGACAGAGAGAGAGGAGGAGGAGGAGGTAATGGCAAATTGGCAATGTGGCATCATCGGCAGTGGAAGTCCAAGTGTTGACTATTTTTCTTTTTCTTCTAATGGTGGGGTTACAGTCCTAATGCTCCAACAACTCCCCTTTCAATGATGGCATTCAGCAGCAGGAGGAGGAGGAGGAGGAGGAGGAGGAGAGATGCTTCCATCTCCATTCACATTGTCCAAAGAGACCCACAAGAGAGTTGTTGAGCTCTCGTGGTCTATTAAATATATATATCTGCAAAGTTGGGGAGGAAGAAGACGGCGTCGCGCGTGCGACTTTGCCTTTGGTGGAGTGCCCCCTTCCTCTGCAATTTGTGTGTGGAATTGTGACCATCCACTGAGCGATGAGAACCCTTTTTGTTTTTGTTAAGGGATGGTTGGGTTACGGGAGGGTATTAGGACCCAAAAAAGATGGCTTAAATTAAGTCCATTGATTGAATCCTATTGGCAAGTCATGTCATATGGTCGTGGAGAGGAAGGCCTTGTGTTAGACCCCCTTTTTCGAACCATCCTCGGATCCAACTCGCTACCCCGGCCGGCCATGCTTGGAACCAGCCATGCCCCAACTTCATCCGTTAGAGCAACTTGGATCAAATCTCCATAGTTGATCCAAATTGATCCTTGCACCTTCAATTCAGCTTTGATCTCTTCAAGATAAGGATGAAGGCACCCTGATCGTTTGCCATAAGAGAGTTCCATCGTGAATAATCAACGAGTTGAGAAAAACCCTAGCTAACTACTTCAAAAAGGAAAGAAACCACTTAGCTGACTTCTTTTAACCTCAATTTTAAGTTGAAGGCTTCGAATTAGAGTTGCAGACTAAGTCTAGCTGATGAGGAGCTTGGTTGTCTGCCCAAACTCACCTCCCTTGTGGAAAACTTATGAGTATAAATAAACTTTGAAAGGCTAAGATAAGTTATAGACCTTCACTCGCATCGATAATTATTACAGTAGCTCGGATTTAGGACTGCAAAACCTAGCTATTATGTCACTTTTGTGACGTGAATCTTTAAGCGTTTCTGTAGGTGAATAAAGTTCACTTTTCTCACTTATCCTTGTTCCATCAAATTAAGTCAGGGGGGTGACAGATTGGGTTTTTGTGGCCTCTCACCAGTTAATGTGGACTTTAAGCCCAAAAAGTCTTTGGGCTCTCAAGTTTATTAATAAAGCAGGTAGGAATAGTCCCTTAGATGGATAAACTTAACGCCGTCGATCCAAATGAAGGATGAATTATATCAACTTACTGTTGCACGCGCGCTGACGACGTAGATATAATTCAAACAAACTGATCGACGTATAAATAGAGATGGGGGATTAGGCGATGTGGCGAGGAGGCTGATGAAGCATGCTGTACGTCACGTAGCGAGGCGGAGGGGACGCCGGAGTCGGCTGTCCGGCCGCCGGCAACTTGGGCCAAGTTGCGGCCACAGACGGATTCTCTGTCAGCCGGCGGCTCGGGAGACGGCAGGGAACGAAGGTGGATGCGGGGCAGAGCTTGGGCAGCTTCAGGAATCGAGAGCACTCCGCCGCCGGCCGCTGCTTCTTCAGCCCGGGTATGCAGTTCCTTCGCACGTCAATCACGCGGCTCCCGTTCCTGATGAGCTGCCAGCACGTGTTCCCCAGCGAGGTGAAGTAGTTGCCGGAGAGAGTGAGGTTCGCCAGGTTGCCGTTCACGGCGAGCCTGCACACCACGTCCGGCACCTCGCCGTAGAGCAGATTTCGGGCCAGGTTGAGCTGCTCCACCTTCCGCAGGCAGCCGAACGACCAGGGAATCGGGCCGGTGATGAGATTGGACCCGGCGTCGAACACCGTGGCGCGGCGGAGCAGCCCGACCTCGAAGGGGAGGCAGCCGCAGAGCTTGTTGTTGAGGAAGAGCACCTCGATCAGCGTCCCGGCGGCGTTGCCGATGGAGCGGGGGATGGGGCCGGTGAAGGCGTTGTTGGCGAGGGTGAGGTAGGCGGCCGGGGTGCGGCCGAGGGCGGCGGGGAGCGACCCGTTGAAGAAGTTGTTGTTGAGGAAGAGGACCTCGACGCCGAGGAGGAAGACGCCGGGCGGGACGGGGCCGACGAAGCGGTTGAAGCGGATATCGAGGAAGGAGAGTCCGGCGAGGGGGAGGAGGGTGGCGGGGAAGGGGCCGGGGTGGATGTGGTTGCTGAAGTCGAGCTCGTAGAGGTAGCGGAGGCCGGCGAGGCTGGGAATGGGGCCGGAGAAGTTGTTGGAGTTGGCGTGGAAGAGAGCGAGGTCGGGGAGCTGGTCGAGGAAGCCGACGAGGGTGGGGGCGCAGAGGCGGAAGCCGTTGAAGTCGACGGAGGCAATGGTGGGGGTTTGAGGGGAGTCCGGCGGGGCCTCGCAGTAGAAGCCCTTGTAGCGGCAGGGACGGAAGCCGACCCAGGTGCGGGTGACGTTGCGGGGGTCGCAGGTGATGGTGAGCTTGAACCGCTGGATGACGAGGTAAGCCTGGTACTGCTTCAGGTTGGGGAACAGGCGAGGGTTCGGCAGCGGCGGCTGTGCACGGGCGGCGGTCGGCGACCAAGAAATGAGGAAGAAACTGTAGATGATTATGATGAAGAGGGAGAGCGAGAGAGCACCGCTTCTTCCGCCCGCCATTGTTTCAACCCCTACCAATCTATTATTATCCAGATCCCTTAACTGAGCTCGCTTGCTCACTTCATGTCTAATATAAACTGAAGAAAAAGATACGGGGGGATTGTGATGGAAAGCATGAACAAGACGAATATATTAATTTAAGATAAAAGTAAACACCAATGTCAAATAATTCTGATTACATAAATTCCTTCTCTTAATACACTCAGATTACTTTTTTAAAAAAATTATTTACTTATATCGATTAAAATAATTACAGTAGATAGAGTGCAGTAGCCTCAATGATTTGCATCAACAAAGATACCAAGCGTGCGAAAGTAAAGAAGAATACGTGACAACAGAGAATAAGAAAAATATAACTTTATTTTAAATACTGATAAAATAATTAACATCTACTTAACTCTTAATTACTATACTCTATTTAACTCTTAATTACTATACTCTATAATTTCTTTTATGATTTTTGAATACTTACTTATATTCCTTTTAAATTTTTATTGGATAATTTATCAATTCTTTTTATGACTTTATAAAATCTCTCAATCAATCCACGATAGTTCTAAGAAGTATCACTGAATTATTTTATTTAAATAAATATCTCTCTATATCACATCAACATTTTAATACATCAAAATATATTAATCATTCTGCTATTTAATATTTTAAAAATATACATATATATTATATATATTTACTATTCTTGTCGTGCGCACGAGCTTAGTCCTTGCGGCTAGGCCCAACCCCTTGCGGCTAGGCCCAATCCGACACGGTAACAGTAGCGGGCCGAGCCCGTTTGCATGCCTATTCACATGTCTCACATTACCTACGTAGCTCTATGTGATAGATCCCGTACTAGACATCCTAGTATTATAATATATTTTTTCTAGGTATTGACATATCTCGGGATAACAGAATGTATGACATTCTAGTTCGTCTTTATAAGTGTGTTAATTTAATTTAAATTGATGCCCTCCTCCGAGGCTTCCACTAAAATAGTGTAATTTAAATAGATTCAATCATTAACTCTTTCTTAAATTATTCAAGTTAATTTCAGTATAGTTTTAATATCTTTAATACTTCTTAAAGTTATTTTTAAACTTTCTGTTGAGATGATGTACTATTTTTACTTAAAAATAATGTTGAGAGATTTTAGTTCAGGTAATATTTCATTTGAATTCAAACTATTATTGAACTCAATTCAAAAACCCTAATTAAGATTTCTCGGCAGTCGACAACGAATGGTGGGAATTTATGCTTAATGCTCAAACCTCTCTTTACACTACCATTATTGTAGAACAAAGCTAAGGGTGACGGGGACATGGTGCCGAACGATACTTCCAATCTCTTCCCCAGACTACTGAGTTCTTGTGACATCTACCAATTGTGGACACGAGACTTGATACAATTATCAACTCACTCATTATGTGCTTTATCTCGCATTTACAAAAAAGCTGCTTTAATTTGGACGCAATCGCGCAACTCCTCAAGGCGTTTCAAGTGTGGGGGAGTGCGGGTATTGAAATATGTTGTATGCAACAAGTAAATAGAAGGAAGTAAGCACATTTTATAAGACGAGAAAACTCAAAAGAACTCTTGAACTCACCTTATTACGTGAACAGGTTGGAGCTCCACTTGGGATGAATAGAGGCTGCACATCAGGATAAATCAAACTGACATTTCTCATACCATGTGAAAGAGGAACAATGTCATGGAGTTTTCTAAGTTGTAACTTTATTTTCCAGCAAAGTTGATCAAACTAATGGACACACGCAGAAAAAAAGAAGAAGCAAGTATCCTTTTTTTTTTTTGTCTTGCATCCAGTTACAGAGTTGCAAACACTCTGAACTACCATCAGATATAAACTAAGAGTATCAATAGACTTATTACTTAGCATTTTCATGGATACCAATCTAGAATTGACATAACAACACCCCTACTCAAACTAATTCAAATTTACATTTTTTACTTAAACCAAATCTGATTTGTGTTTAATGAATACTATGAATACCTATATTAATACGATATAATAACTGGTGAACTAGGGCAATATTTATTATTATTGTTTAATTTCACTACTTGAAGTCTGATGCTACTATAATAAGTTTGGTTTGGGAGTGGAGTGTTCATTTCATTAGATATTTGTCAGACCTCTACTAACTAAATGATTCCAAGTATCAGGGACCATGATAGTCTAACCAAAGCAGATATAACAGGACGATACCAAGAAAGGAAACACGGCTATTGCAAAAAATCTCAAAGCACGTGAAATCTTACTCCTAGGGCCATGATCATTGAGCAGCAAAACATGCAACTAAAGTAAAGCAGGAGAGATTGGTGTGATTATTTAAAGATAAGGCATCCCTCAAAGCACATGGAATCATACTCCCAGGGTCATGTTCATGGAGCACCGAGACATGCAACTTTAAGCTAAAGCAGGAGAGGACAGTGAAGTTATTTAAACATAAAGCAGTTCACCTGGCTTTATTATGCTGATAATTGATCCCATAGGTATAACATCTCTTTCTTTTAGCAGCTTTTAGCAGCAATATGATGCAGAAAGTTTATCAGAGCTGTAAAACACCCGGATGCTTTCATGGTAGGTGTCTGGCTGGAGGAGCACGGAGGAACCTGCACTGAACCACATGAGAGATCATGTCAAGTATAATAGGTTCATCGCAGAAGTTTGAGGTAGGAATAAGTTGTATGAACAGCATGCTAGACTACAGAATAATCACTGAAATAGTAAGATATTTTTGTTTCACATGCTTCAGAAAAACTTGCATTACAGTTTTCAATGACAGCAGGTGCAGAAGCCTTTGAAAGTAAATGGTAATTCTATGGATACAAGACATAATCATTCTATCTCCATGTTCTAAGGAACAATAGAATGCTTAGTCTCACAGAATTGAATTAACTTTTTAATTCTATCAAGAAATAAATAATTTGGTGCACCCTCATTTTATTAGAGTGATAAGATTCAACACTGAAGATTGTGAGATCAAAATAAAAAAAAGGAATAAATAGTTTGGAATGCAGAGTTCATCTTCAACTTTATATCATTCCACATAGATAATGTAAAGAATTAAAGAGGGAATACCAACTTGGACATTTCACCTACCAACACTATGTGGCAAATATATCTTGCACGACTTGGCCGGAGTAATTAAGATGATAATATATTAAGTTCATGGTTAGTAATTTTGAGCTCGATAATAAGAGCATCATGAATAAAAAACACCCAACAGGTCCAGGGGCTTGGATTGGTCGAGTACATTCATCTAATGCATGCCTACTCGCAGTTATGCTCTATTTTACCTGTTTGCTATGTTCCTATCTGAACTAAAACTATCATCCTTTACCAATATTAAGTCACAAGTCTTTGAAGGATCAGATCCACTTCTAGGTGGCAATGAAAGCTACATTAAAGAAAAAGTTTAGTTTCATAAAAGTAAGGTGTCCATGTTCAAATAGAAGGGACTTCAGATGCTGTGTCTGTGTCGGCAGCATACCCAAATTTAATAAAAAAAAGGTAAGAGGTATTGAGCACATTGCCAATACAAATTTTTGATGGTGTTCGGACTCGAGTAGATCACATTTAAAAACATTTTCCTACAAGAGAAAAGAAAAAAAAAAGAAGCTTAAGTTCAAGGGTAGGCATCATTGTCTTCCCATTCACCAACGGATTGAAGCTAAAATGGTACCAGAAGGAATAGAAAACTAGACAGAGGAGGCATGGATACATCTGCAGCATTAAACGGACATCAAAAGACTTATGACATAAAATTGATATCAAGTTGGACAAACAATCGAGCAACAGAATCAATTGACAACCATTATGCAAATAATTATCTAACATCATGTAGACAAAAGTTTTATGGCCAGCACCTTAAAGTCAGGTCCATGGAAAATTTCTAGAACAAAATCTGGCTTTTTTACTAAGAAGATTATTGCAAGATCACGGTTCATAGGATAAGCTGATCTCATCAAAATTATCCCAGCCCATTGAAGCTTCCAGTTTTTGGCAAAGGGGTAACGCACGGGCTAAATTATCTCAAATTTAGACTTTAGGCAAATCCAGGTGGCTAAGACAATAATTAAACAATTAAGAAATTGTCGTATCATAACTGAATTATTTAGGGGGAAAAAAATCTGATCCCAAGGTACTAATTCAGCCAATCCAGAACTCTGAAAATGTTTACCTTGGCTTGGACTAGAAGGTCTTCATTGATCTTTCCTAGATCTATCTGAAGCATACTAGCATATTGTCTCTCGGCATTGCTAAAACAATACTTGTGATATAAAATAAGCATACCACGTTGCAGATAAGGATCGTGAACTTTTCACATCATCCTGGTAAATTAAACCAGTGGAACGACAAACTCTTCTCATTAAGTGAAGTAAAAATCCTAAACAAAAACTGATTGATCATTGATTGTTTCCATGATGAAACAAACATGCAAAAGAAAGCACCAAGGAAAAGTACTGCAGATAATGATAGTCTGCATTCAACTGCGTTAGACAAAGATAATGCAAAAATATCAAAATCTATTTATAGTAATTTCACTCTCAGAAATTCAGCTAATCATTACTTTAATTAGCCTGTAATGGCTACTACTAAATGAAACAGAAAACATCCATAACTGGAACCACCTAGACTTTATTGACACACATCAAAGTCAGCGGGAATGAGAGCTAAAAGAAGCGAAGAGCCTATACAACCCAATTACCTAGGTGGAATGGGGTAGGCTCACATGACAACTGTGAATCATCCTTGCTTCACCTATTGAAGCAAAGATTATGAAGTTAAGCACTTATGGTTTGCACCACATAGGTTAATAAACATCTCCTGGTATTTCAAAAGCTGTACCATGGATTCACCTAATAGTGATCCTCAGCCATCACCATGCAAATTTTAGTCTCAAGTGAATTTTTTTAATAATGTATGAAGCCATGAAGGACTCAATACTGTATCAAAAGCACTAATTGCAGTAGTACACCTCAAACGAGATGTGGATTTCACATGCCCCGCTTCAAAAGGTCAAAGATATGGTGCAACAAAGTCAATCTTTGTATATAGCAAGGCAATAATTCGAGGAATATCAGGAAAACAGACTTGCAAATTATCAGGGTTGATAATACCAACTCAAGATACAGGTGAGATTTTTTTTATAAAAAAAGAAAATGAAAAGAGTGAGACTTTATATCAAATATTTTCAGCTTCTCTTAGAAATGATGGCAACCAGAGTAAAATCGAAAAGAATAGAACAAAAAAGGCTATTCTATGTCATTAGAAGTCTTTAAGATCGTTGACAGTTCCTCCTGGCCCCTTGTATGAAATTAATGCAAAATAAATAAATTCAGAATCTGGATATTTCAAGTATTTATCTATGAGAAAAGAAGCAAATTATCAATTTGCGGGTCATGCCTTGTTTGACTCTATATCAGTAGACCTCCATATGCAGATGGATGAAACAGATGATCCATATTACAATGAAACATGAAGCTAACAGCTTGTACATTCCAACAAAAATTTCATGCAATTCCACAATGACAGATCTCTACTCTAGAAGGAAAAACAAACAAGACCACTCGGGTAGAGAAACAAACAGAAGATCAATTGAGTGCATGACAATGATAATCATATGAAATTATGATCAGAAAAGGCATCAGAAGCATAAGTATGAGCTCCGTTTGGTATGGACAGCAACACTACCCAATATTTACTTTCAGAAATCTGGATCAACAACTTATGAGCAGCAATAGTAGCAAATACAACCCTAGTAATGAACAGTAAATTGGCATGCAATTTTAAACATTTAGCAGAGCAACGGAAGGAACAAAAGAAAGACTTTTCCCCATCATGTATGATTGGAGCTGCTGCTTCCATGAGACCATCTCCTGATAGCAGATGATACAAAGTTCTTCCCAACAAAATAACCCATTCGAGTTTTCCATGGCGATGACCTAGAACTACTGCTCGATGGGAGAAGAGTAGCAGCTCCAATCTGATCGATTAACTGCTCGTTATTGTCAAGAAGCCCACTCTCTCCAACACTGGCCTCTTGCTGCTCAACTGATCCAGTGATGTCCAGGTTGACTGCTAGCATCCCGTCCCTGCACGCCATCAACCAGTCTGCACATCCCGGTGTCACTCCTCGGCACTTCTTAACTTTCACCTTCACCAACTTCGGGCAGCCCTCCGCAAGGGCTTCCATTCCCTGATCAGAGACTGGGCATCCTTTGATACAGAGCTTCTTTAAGGACATGCATTTGGAGGCAATACAAGTGATCTCAGCATCCCCAAAGGTTTCGCTGCCACAGAGGGCAAGGCGTTCCAAGTTGCGGCAATTGCTCGCTATAAGCCCTAGGCTTCGGGCGGTTGGATTAACCCCGATAAGTACCAATTCCTGAAGGTTAGGGCACTGTCGGGCGACAACTATGAGGCCCTCGTCACCAATCCGATTAGTCTTCCACCCATCGATGTGGACCTTGCGGAGGAGGCGACAACGTTCGGCAACAGAGGCAAGGCCAACATCTGTGCATTCTGGAGTCTTTACAAGGTGAAGGATCTCGAGATTGGCACAGGAAGAAAGGGCAGACAAGCCCCAATCGCTGACTTGAAGCTTCTCGAGGTGGACCTCCGTGATTCCAGGGACCTTATCAGCAATATCCTGGAGTGGCTTGTCCCAGTCCCCGGAACACCGGATTAGTTTTAAGGTTTTGAGGCTCCAGGATCCAGCGATGAGTGTGGCGAAGCACTGGCCATTGTAGAGCTCTTTCAGGCAGATGGACCGGAGAGAGACAGCACCTACAAAGGAATCTACAGCGGAGGAGGCGTCGGCGAGGCCACGGAGCCGCTTGATGGACAACTCCTCCAGCTGAGTGCAGCCCCGGACAACGGCTTCAACACCCTTGTAGCCGAACGTACATGACCCAACGGAAAGCTTGCGGAGGCCCTGGCAGTGCTCCGCGACGGCAGCCATGCCGGCGTCAGTGATGGCGCGGCAGGCACGGAGCTTCAGCCGGGTGAGCTTAGGGCACCGTCCGGCGATGAGCACGAGCGCCTCGTCGCCGATGCTATCCGCCCGGCGTTCACACTTAAGGGCGAGCTTGGAGACCGCGTCAAAACGTTTAAATACGGCCGGCGCAGCCCCAAGCAGGGCCGCCTTGGCATCGAGCGCGAGGCGATGGCGACTCTGCCCCTCGACCACGTACCACCTCCGGCACACCAGCGAGCACTTCTTCCGGTCGCCGGAGCCGAGGGACTGGAAGACGAGGGCGAGGCACTCGTCAGGCAAATCGACGGTGTGGTCCCTCGCCGTATCAAGGGCATCTCCCTGGGTCATCGACGCCAGATGGAGGAGCGGCGCGGGAGCCGGAGCGGAAGAGGAGTAGCGCGGCTTGGATCGGCGGATGGAGGAGGAGGAGGAGCAGGAGAGGGATCTGGTGGCAGATGGGGAGGAGGCGGATTGGCCCATGCAGGGCGGCCGGAGCGGGGGGGGGGGGGAGGAGGAGGAGCGGAGGAGGCGACCGTGGCGTCCGGATCTGGCAGCTCTTTCTTCCACTTGGGGGGGGGGAACGGACTTGAAAAGGAATTCCAATCGAGGCAATTAACCCCCACTCAGATCCGATTATATAATTATCGTTTATATATTTGTCTTCACTCGTTGTGTCGTGTCTTAAGTCGGAACATAAATGGTGACCCGAAGCCATGGGCCTGACTCTGATTGGAGGGAGGAGGGAGTTCTCGGTCAAAGTCGTGACGGGAGGTGGTGACGGGGAGAATGGAGTTTTGACGCGTTGGGTTGAGAGCGAGCCGCGACCCCAAAACGTCGAATAAAATTTAAGGAGGGGAGCGGGTGGCAGACTTTGACGACCGTTGCGTCTAATTTAATTGGTCATCGCCCTTTGCGTGGCGTTTGCGCACGACGATATGTTAATTTTATGGTTTTTTTCAATTACACTCTTCAATTTTATCCTGATCACATGTTCTCTCTTTGTAAGTTTCATTATTGTCCTCGTATATTTTAGTTATTGACCCTCTTAGTATATACAAGTGAAATATTTTTGATAATATAACATATATAATTACTACATGAACGTATGACTTAAACGGTGCCCCAGTTCAATAACTATAATAGCTTTAAGATATTATTAATTGATATGTTAATTTTTATTAGGTTCTTTTAATTAGATAAATTAAGTAAGCAAAATCTCATAGCATTAGTTGTATAGATATAGCAATAGACTCATTTATTAAACTAAATAAAAAAATATTAATACAAATTAAATAAAAAATTATGATTAATATAACTGTTAGAATAATTAAAAAAATATATATAAAAATGATAATTTATGCCGGTGATAAACAATTTCTTTCAAGCATATCAATATATTTATATGTATATGATAAACAATCTTTTTTAGATATATTAATATAGTAATTTTTATTAGGTTAGATAGATATAAAATAAGAAAGATAGATATAAAATAAAAAAGTTTGTTATTTTATATTTTTTATTTAAATTCATGTTCTACAGTTATATATATTATATATATTTTTTAATGTATTTACCGGTTTCCACGTGATATTTAGTAAGTTGAGAATTAATTTTATTATTGTAATAATATTAAAAGGATGAAGTACTCTAACAATAAATTAAAATTTTATTTTATCTACTAAAATAAAGTAAATCCACTGATTGGCAGTTAGCTAAAAGTTATTTTATTTGAATTAAGATCAATTACGAGAAATTTTTAGATAACAAATGGGGGGGGGGGGGGGGTTTTAACGATGTTGGATCAGGATATTGAATGCAAACCCGACCCGTTAGCAAGAGATTAGCTCGTCGTCCCTCCCATCGCTCTCTCGCTGGATTGCGGTAATGGCCTCCTCCGCCACCGCGCTCCTCCTCCTGCCGGGAGCTCCGCTGCTGCGGGCCCGAGCTCTGAGCGGGGCCGGGGCGGCCCTACCTCGGCGCCCCGCCTCCTGCATAATCGCAGCCGACGAGCCCCTCTCGCTGCCGGCGGCTGCGTCCGCAGGCGAGGGCGCCCCGTCCTCGTCCTCTGGCGGCCCCAAATCGCCTTTTTTTCCGCCGAATTCGCTCCAGAGTACGTCTTGGACGGAGCATCCGGAGTACAGAAGGTGGAAGGATAAGGAGGATGAGATCCTTGAGGACATCGAGCCCATTAGGATCCTTACCAAGGAGATTCTTCACTCTACGAGGTACGTGATTGTCGTCCCAGCATAGATTTACTATTGAGTTCGTTGAGAATTGGTGGATGTCGAGTTTAAAATTTGAACAAATAGAGTTCCTGGTTTGCAAGGGTGCATTTGAATTAGAAGTCAGGGTCATTACGTTCATAAATAAAAACTACATTTCAGTCCTTTTGTGCTCTCTGGATGGTTGAACGAGACTTGTTTATGTTTCCGATTAACTGAATATAAGAGCAGGAGATTGACTGATCTTTTATAATTCTAGTGTGAGTTGGCGAGTTATATTTCAGAAATGCAGCATAATACAGGCGAATCATGTTTCACTTGTGAAATATTCAAGCAAGTGGTTCTTCGAGCAGGATGTTTCATCGGCATAGGAATTTTGGGTCTAAGGTGTCTTGATTAAAATGGTAGAGGATGAAGTTTTTATTATTTCTTGATCATTGTACTGCTTTTGCTAATGGTTTATTCGAATACGAATATTGTTTGTTTATATATTTTTACTTCAGAATATGGTAGATTGTAGGGTGAATCATTTTGATGACTTAGGATTCTAGTCATTTAACATATCGAGACTCACTTGTTGGATGAATTTGTAGAGAAATTTTCGGTATGGGTGATTAATCTTTGTAGTTGAAGAAGGGAGTTAATCATTCATTTGATCGAAGGCTGTTGTAAGAGTTTTCAACACTCTTGGTAGGCATCCAACTATGTTGAGTTGATAAACAGATAACAAGATCAGTGACAAAATGGATCTACGATGCCTTGCCACTTTAAATTAAGATATTGAGTCCGAACTTATTGAAATTGAACTAATCTCTCTCAATAAATGTCTAAGGATTTACCTGAAATTCCTTACTGTTGTCATAAATATGAAGGTCCAAATTGAGGGAATTTGTAAAAAAAGAATAGCCAAACAAGTTTCCGATGGTTAACAGGGTTTAAGAAATTAATCCCATCACAAGCAGAAAAGGGCACTGAACCATTAATTTCAGGGTGATGGATTGATCTCGGTATGCAAAGTGTACTTAAAGATTTAAATGTCGTACTAAAATGAGAAAACCTGTAGGAACACATGCTAGAAACTTTTCTCAAAAGATTTGAGTAGGTCTGACACCCCCATCTGTACAAAAATATAATTTTCAGAGTGAGGTCTGAGGCTCTGCATGCAAGATTCGGTTTGATACTCGTTTGTCTTCGACATTGATTCTGAGCCTAGTGTAAGTTTTTCTATGCCAGCAAGTAAAATGGCAAGAAATAACCTCATTCATTATGAAAACATGTCTCTGTTTCCACGAAAGTGAAGAAAAAGTAACACTTTGTTAAGAAGGAACACGTCCTAAAATATTTTACGAATTTTACTTTGATCATAGAACATTTGAGTTGTTTGATCTGTTGCCCTTTTGTTTTCCTTCTGGGCGTCATTCTGCTAGCATAAGTGATTGAGTGACTAGATCCATGCGGCACCTAATTGTCGAAGCGGTATACAGAAAACTGGGACGGGACGTTCTGCAGCTAATTGTCGAGGTGGCATACAGAAATGGAACATCTCTGAGACGGGAATAAACTTGAAGGCTTCAAGTTGGTTGTCTTTCTGGTGGGACCAGTTTTAGGCATTCCTAGTGGTAGTCTAGATACCACATATTGGGTTGAGATGAACCTATGTCTAGCCCTACTAAAGTTTTCTTTTTTCCCTCTATCATGAATACATCCATTTGAGATCTCGTATTTATCCATATCAGTGGAATTTCTGACTCATTATTTTGGTGAATCATGAGAAGATTCTCAAATTGCTCACTTATATCTCACTTATGTGTCGATTGTGGCAGAATATTTAGGGGAGTCAGCCATGATATACCTGATCCATACCTAATACGACAGTGACAAATGATAATAACCTCACCATTGTACATCCCTTTGAATTCTTCATGGAAAGGATCGTAGCCTTGAAGTGTCATTTTTGTTGTCCCCTGTTGTACTCAGCCATATACTGGTTACCTTTAACATAGGTGAATGCACAATCAATGATTTTAAAGCTCTCTCGCTAATAGCTCTTTGAAAGCAAAGCATTTTGTTGAATACTAATTTTAAGATCCACATTCATTATGACACCTTATTCAATTGATATGTTATTGCAATTTTTTTCTGTTGTTAGTAGCCTTCTTGCCACTCTACAGGCATATGCAATTATCTTAAGATATATTTTACGCTTTACAGAACTAATGCCCTGCAGATACATGGATGGTGAGCGTTTGAGTGCTGAAGACGAGAAAGAAGTAGTAGAAAAACTTCTCGCATACCATCCTCGTTCAGAAGATAAGATTGGTTGTGGTCTTGATTCTATAATGGTAAAGTATAACCTATTTGTGATGTTGCACATGTTTTTCTGAGAGCCTATGCTTACACCATATGACTGCAATTTTGTTTGTAGAAATGATGGAAGTTCAAATAATCTTTATTTTTGAATAACCATGGATATGATAAGAAAACAGAGCACGAAAGTTAAGTTGCATAGCACATTTTTGTGCATCATTTTCTCGATTTGTTATCACAAACAAAAAAGAGAAGCAGAATAATGCAAAAATGCTGATGCTGATAACTATTTTTGCATTTTTGATGTATAGTTTTGCAATGGGTTACTGTCAATTGTTTTATTACCATTCAATTCCATGGCCAATGATGGAGCTCACCATTCTGCTTTTGAAGGTCGATCGGCATCCACAGTTTCGAAACTCAAGATGCCTCTTTGTCGTCAGAACTGATGGTGTATGGATAGACTTCTCATACCAGAAGTGTCTTCGAGCATATCTTCGGGACAAGTATCCCCTGTATGCGGAAAGGTTCATCCGTGAACATTTCAGACGTAGCTGAAGGTTCATTCCGATGAAGGCCGCATCTTGTGTCGCCCTTTGTAACCCCAAGCATTCAACTGGTCTTTCATATAATCGAGAGAATCGCCAATATCTCATAGATGCCGGTGTGCTTTGAACCCATCTTACGACCGTGATGAATCACCAAAAAGGGTGATTGCTTTTCCTGTAGCAGTTGTAATCATTTCGATGAACACAGTTATACCTCATCAAGATATCACTTTGTACTCATTCCGATTTTTGACATTTATCGGAGATTGCCACCTTTGACCGTGAAACTGTAAAACTGACCAAAAGTGCTTTTCTTTTTGTGTTAAAACCCTGCACCTAACATGATTTTTTGACCTTCTTGTTGACAGCTGGATGTTGAGAAGCCACCGCAACTACTCACCATCACACAAGGTAATGCTACTAATTCTCTACCCTAAGTTAAAAACAAGACGAGGCTAATTTTTTTTATTTTTGCATAATGTGCACAAACGCTATTTCACAATTACCAGACAGCGCAAGGATGACACCAGGTTTGATGTCCTCTGATAAATTCATGATACTGTTGTCCCTTTGTTTTTCCCTCTGCTAATCCTGCGTAGTTTGTCTTCATTGCCAAATCTGCGAAGGTCGAACTGAATTTGCCTACTTAATGGTGATAATCCTTGTCTTACTTTGGAGAGCCTAAAATTGTTTGCGAAACCTTCCATTTCCTTCATTTGCAACTACAGCATTGTAACTTCCGTAAAGAGTCGACTTGTTTACATTTTGGATGCTGCAGATAATACTAGATTATTCATTACACCCCATTTTTTGAGTTCTTTCCCTGGTCTCAATTGTTGCAGAGTACACATGAGGAACACCAAAATCCATTAATTGTCTAACTGGCACTAGCTAGGGAGAAGTAGTGGCACCACCCTTTAGGAAACATAATCACATGTACACATTAACAATTTGCATTTACTAGTGCAATTTGATAAATCTCAGCAGGGGAACCTAAATTTTCCTCATGAGCAGTAGAATTGATTGTGTTAACTACTCTCTTAGTTGTACTTCACAGTCATTTGTGATGTTAGTATAGATACGTATATAGGTCTTGGAAACTCATTTTACTGACTCCAGCAACTTTTACCAAACTAACTGTTGCAATTTCTTTTGCTAGGTTTTCAACAATTTGATTGCAGAGGGAGGGTACTCCGTGAAGTCAGGACAGTTCTTTTCTCACTCTGCCGACAGTGATGTGGCAGTAGGATGAATGATGAGCTCATTTGTACGGGAAATGGATTGTTCCACTTTGAGGAAATCAATGCAAGTCCTACGTGTGGGCACGGTTGCCCGCTCCACCGCCTTGTGACACGCACTCATGCACTGAGCTGGCCGCATGAAGGCAAAGGAAAAAATAAAAATAACAGCAGGTTTGTGCTTTGCCTTGGATGCTCGTAAAAGAAATTTCAAGAATTATGCTGCTACCCTTTTATATATGAATCAATCTTTTTTTCTCAAGAAGTTGGAAG
This sequence comes from Thalia dealbata, assembly GCA_030544415.1. NCBI lineage: Eukaryota > Viridiplantae > Streptophyta > Magnoliopsida > Zingiberales > Marantaceae > Thalia > Thalia dealbata. The sequence continues at coordinate 19,498,924 of CM060458.1, forward strand.
CTTGTAGATTTAATTGCCAAATGTTTTTCTTCATAATTTTTAATCTGATAAAAATAAATTTAGTTGAAATAAAAATTATTTGTGTTAAAAAAAAATTAATTTTATTTGGTTGGTCCAATTTTTTTAAATTTATTAAGTAAAAAATTTCTAAAAATAAAGTTATTAATATTTGGAACAAAAATTCCTCACCCATTAAAGCTTTTAAGCACAAACTTCAATAAAGTTACATCATTCATTTAAGAGCATTGACTTTTCCTGTCAACCCTCAAAGTCACTTCAAAGCGGTCAAAGTCTGGCTTTTCATTATCATCAAAGGCTAGCCCTTAAAATTGAGTAGAGTAGAATGGTTCAGGCTTATGAATTGGTTAAACCTAACATTCAGATCAAACAGCCCAACCAATTTGAAATCCGATTCTACATTAGAAAAACAACTGCTCTGCTGGAGCACAAAGTCATGTAGATACTTTTTTTTTCTCTTCTTTCAAGTAGAAGGATGCTGACTTCCTAACTGAAGAATTGATGCAGGTGATTGAATGGAGAGAAATGTTTGTTTAGTTAACTGTTCCTCTGCTGTGAGGGGAGAATAAATGCAAGGGTAGGCAAACAACCACCAGCAGCAAAGACAATGCCATCAAATTTTCAATTAAATTTTTGACCAAGAGATTCCCTGCATGTGTTGGTCCATGGATTACCAAATGTTGGGTGGAATGAGGTTTTCTCATGGACCTTCCTTCCTCCTTTCCTATCTTGCTGCCATGAGGGACGTGATGTGAACCCTAATCTGCTCTCTGCATTAATGACATGGATATCTAGTTTTCCCCCCTTGAAAGAAAACCATAATATAAATGCTGAATATTTATCATTCATATACTACTGTTTATGGCTATTGCCTTTAACTGTGAGAAGAAATAGTTCAATAAAATCCATCTAGCTACTGCTATGAATTTGGAATTTTTTTCATACTACTGTACATGCATAGGCATGATTTCACTCATCACCTACTTAGGGACAGGTGTACATATTTATTTCTTATCATAAAGTCAATCATAAGGCTCAGGCAAGTGGAACATCCAAATAATTGATAGCTTTGAGGCAATAGATGCATAACTGGGGATCGAAAGATGCATGCTCACCAATATCTGTAGCTTCCTTTTCAAATCATTAAGTTGCATTAGGTATTGAAAGCAACCTGAGATGATTACACTGCATGAATAAAATAGTGATGAAATGAATGTAAATTGATTGAGAACCTTGGAACAGGAATAATACATGGTTTGTTAGGCTTTGGAGAGGCTGCTCACAACATGAAGCTTGGAGCTGGTGGTGGGGCTAACAAGATCACTGGTCAAATATGTTATTATTATTTTGAGCCCTTAATTTGTCACATCAGTCAGCATTTTTTACATTCTTTATCCGGTTTAGGTTGTGAGCCAACTAATCTGAAAAGGATGCAGCTCTGCTTCAGCTTTGCCTAATGATAATTGTATCCACTAAGATTGCAGGAAGATTCAAATCTGCATGAGCTGCTGTCCAGAGTCTGCTAAAGGAGTGACCAGATCACGTGCCACAAATCTTTCCCTACACGAGAGTAAGAAACAAAATTAACATTATTATTCTCTCTCTAACTCAAGCAGAAGACCTCTTCTTGACTTCAGAAGAAAAAGGTACTCCTTCAATCTTTTTAATAAAAAGGGGCTGTGTTCATGTGCCCAGTCAATCAACCTCCTTACTCTTTTAGAGATCAGAAGACACAGTAAACTGGGACTTAAGTGTTGGTTCATCACATTTCTGCTACTTTCCAGTGAATTTTTTTTACTTTACTGGACCACCTTCCCAACTCAACTCTGCACTCCTTTAAGGCTTCCTTCTTTAAGTTTCTTCACCCACCCAGCTTGTCAGAGCTCCAGGCAGCACCAGTTTCAGCTAAAGCCTACCTAAATGCCATTTACTTCCTTCTCATCTCATCTCTTTGGAATGTGAGCACTGCAGAGATCTTCCAACTCACGTCCATGTGAGTGAGTGGGGAAGGGAGGAGGAAAAAGAAGCACGTACTACAAACACACTACATTCTCCCCCTCCTCCCTTCCTTTTCCCACCTCACGTGCCCGCCATCATCGCATTAGTTTAAGTAAGCTCGATCCCACTCCCTACCTTGTCCCCGTCCTGTCCTCTTCCTCAACCCGAAATATTTAGGCTTTGGGTTCGGTTCGGATTCGAGTTGGAGCTGGATGCAAGTTGAGAAAGTTGGAGGGCTTTTTAGCTTCGCTTTCCAACCTGTAGAAAGCTTATTTTATGGGTGATTGATCCTCCTTATGAGACGTTGATTCCTTTATGCAGACTCTTTTCCGGGCTATTGATCCAAGTCTCAAGATGAGTTCACATGCCCGGTGGTGGAGTTGTTGTCCATTGTGGTCTTTTCCTTGCTCCCCACTTAATCCTTCTTCTTTATGCCTTCATTTGTTGAACTACTCCCTTGCGAGCTAAAACGTAGCAGGTATTCCCATTACACTGCTACCTTCTTTTTCTTCTTCTTCTTCTTCTTGGGATTGGGATTGGGATTGGGATTGGGATTGAGATTGGGAGATGAGCTGCATCGAGGCACCGCCAACATGATCTCTCACAGTAGAATTCTCTCTCTGCTGCTGCTGCTGTTCGAGCTTGAGCTGGTGCAGGGACTCAACCAAGATGGGGCGCTGCTGCTCCAGTTCAAGTACTCCGTGCTCTCCGACCCCATCGCCGCCCTCGCCGATTGGAACTACGACGATGCCTCGCCGTGCGCCTGGAACGGAGTCATGTGCATGGGCTTCTCGGACGGAGCGTCCTCGGCTTCCAGAGTGACAGGTTTGGTGCTTCCCAATTCGCAGCTTGTGGGCTCGATTCCGCCGGAGCTGGGCCTCATCGAGCACCTCCGCCACCTCGAGCTCTCCGGAAATGCGCTCAACGGCTCGCTGCCGGCCTCCATCTTCAACGCGTCGGAGCTGCATGTGCTGTCATTGGCCGACAACGACATCTCCGGCGAGCTCCCCGAGCTCGTCGATGGCCGCATGAATGCGCTGCAGGTTCTTAATCTCTCCGACAACGCGCTGGTGGGCACCTTGCCGAGAGGCCTCGCCCTGCTCCCCAACCTCACCGCTGTCTCCCTCGCTGATAATTACCTCTCTGGGGACGTTCCCGGCGGCGGATTCACCCAGCTGCAGTACTTGGACTTGAGCTCCAACCTCATCAATGGGTCCTTGCCGTCTGATCTCGGCGGCCAAAGGCTCGGCTACCTCAACCTCTCTCGCAACCAGCTCGGCGGCGTGATCCCGCCGGAATTGGGATCGAGAATTCAGGCCGGCGCCGCCGTGGACCTCTCGTTCAACAATCTCACTGGAGAGATCCCGCACAACGGAGCCTTCGCCTCGCTGCAGCCGGCGGCGTTCTCCGGGAATTCTGGCCTCTGCGGGAAGCCACTCACGAACCTCTGCTCCATCCCCTCCACCCTCTCCGACCCTCCCAATTCCACGGCGGAAACGCCGGCCGACTCTCCTCCGGCCTTCGCGGCGATGCCCAAGAACGCGGCTGCTGTTGGGACTTCCAGGTCCGGCGGCGGGCAAGGGGGGCTGCGACCGGCTGTAATTATCGCAATAACGGTCGGCGATGTGCTCGGGATCGCGCTTCTCTGCGGAGTGTTTTATTACGTGTACCGGATGAAGAAGAAGAACAGAGTACAGCAGCAGCAGCAGCTTGTTAAAGGAGGCGGCGTCCTTGCCACGACGAGGGAGCTGCCGCCGGCGGACCCCGAATCCAAGCGCTTCGGCGGGCTTTCGTGTTTAAGAAGGAGGAGCGACGACGAAGAAGACAGCGAAGAGAGTTGGGGCTCCTCCGACGACGAAGCAGAGGAGGACGGAGCGCAGAATGGAGCAGGGGGCGGCCGCGGGAAAACCCCGCAGCAGCAGAAGCAACAGGGAGCTACTCTCGTCACCGTCGACGGCGAGACGGTGCTGGAGATGGAGACGCTGCTCAAAGCCTCAGCGTACATCCTCGGCGCCAGCGGGGCAAGCATCGTCTACAGGGCAGTGCTCGCCGACGGCACCGCCTTGGCCGTCCGCCGAATCGGCGAGTGCAGCGCCGTCGAAAGGCTCAAGGACTTCGACGCGCTGGTCCGCGGCATCGCGAAGCTCCGCCACCCGAACCTCCTCCGCCTCCGAGGCTTCTACTGGGGCGCCGACGAGAAGCTCCTCATCCACGACTTCGCCGCCAATGGCAGCTTAGCCAACATCTCCTTCACCAGTAAGTCTCTCCCCTTCTCCTCCTCTTCCCCCGCTTCGACTCGGGAGCTCGGTGCTCAACCCAGTGCTATCGCTCTTTCTCAGGGAAGCAAGGCTCGTCGCCGTTCCACCTGAGCTGGGAGTCGCGGCTGCGGATCGCGAGGGGCGTGGCGCGCGGACTCGCGTTCCTCCATGAGAGGAAGAGCGTCCACGGCTACCTGAAGCCGAGCAACATACTGCTGGACGCGAACATGGAGCCCAAGATCGCCGACTTCGGCCTCGACCGCCTCATGTCCGGCGACGGCGGTTACCGGCTGGGCACCTCGTCTCGGCTCTTCGGAAGCAAGCGGTCGGTGCAGTCGCAGGGCAGCCTGCCGGAGCTGTCGCCGCCGATGGCGAGCGCCAGCCCGTGCGGCTCCTCCTCCGCCTCGGCGCTGGGGGCCTCCGCGGTCGTCTACCAGGCGCCGGAGTTCTTGAAGAACCTGAAGCCGAGCGCCAAGTGGGACGTGTACTCCTTCGGGATGGTGCTGCTGGAGCTGCTCACCGGCAGGGTGATGTCGGAGGTGGAGCTCGGGGAGTGGAGCGCCGGATTCGTGGTGTCGGAGGAGAGGAACAGGATGGTGAGGATGGCGGACCCGGCGTTGCGCGGCGAGGTGGAGGGCAGGGAGGAGTCGCTGCTGGGCTGCTTCAAGCTCGGTTTCGCTTGCTGCGCCTCGGCGCCTCAAAGGAGGCCCGCCATTAAGGAAGCTCTGCAAGTGCTGGAGAAGCTGCCTTCTTCCTCCTCCTCCACCTCCCCCTCATCCCCCTTCCTCGCTTGATTTATTTGTACAATTCAAAACACAGCGACCGAATCCCCTCTGCTATTAATCTAACCTTCTTCCCTGCAACACGCGATGATTTGTTTGCGTTCATGTGTCTCTAAATTCTTCTTCTTCTTCTTCGATCAACCTGTTCTTCTCTTTCGCTTCTTGTTTCTATCAACCAAATCCATTAAAGCAGTACCATTTTAGCCTGTTGGGCCTCCATCCAATCCGGTCTTTCTCTTTTCTTGTATGTTTATTATGAATTAAGATGAAACGCACGAACAGATTTATGGAATCCATCGCTTTCTACGTTAGCGAAGAAATAGGAATGATTGGACAAATAGAAAATAAAGCGAATGGATGTGAAGGTGATGGCACGAGAATAACATGGGCAAATTTTTGTTGGATCTCTGTCCGTATATTATGTTGTTTTCCTATAAATATAAATATATATATATATGTGAACGATTTAAAAGCTTGACGACGTCGACAGTGTGATGAGATGAGAAGAATGTGCTGCCGACATCAACAATTCCATGTATGAACTGTGCATGATAAAAGGCCGCCTCGTCTCTTTATCTGCACTCTTATGCTAAACTTGGGCTCCATTATTGCACTGACCCCTCCCATTACTTTTATATTTATCCGCCCTTTTTAACTTCAAATTTAAATTACCACCCATTCTATTACCCTATCATCCGAATTGAATACAGGAGTTCTTTATTGATCTAACGGGGATGATGGTGATCTCTAAGTCATTCTATCAGATGGCACCAGTTGAGCTAAAGGAGCTCAGGTTACAGCTACAATGTTTAATGGATAAGGGGTTTACTAGACACTGAAAAATAATGATAGAATTATGAGGATAAATATCTATTTTCTCAAATTAATAACTTAAATAAATATCTATTTAAGGATCAAGAATTTAATGTGCTAAAAATGAGATAACTTTCGGCACATATCAAGCTCTTATTGTTTTATTGCCTCTTTGTTTATAGTCCTTATAATTAGGGGATATAATTATCTTGGTAATATAATTTTATTACACCAAATTAGTTTTTTAAGTTAATTACTGCTGAAGGCAAAGGATGACGATATAATTTTAAAAGTAAGATGTAATATTTCCTCCCTAGATTGAGCTAGCTAAGGAAGGAATATGCCGGTATAGCATCACATGCACACCTCCTCATCTTTCAAACCTACTTTTTTCCCCCTCCTCTTTAATTCCAACTCATCATTGAGGGGGTAAAGGGGAACAAAAGGTGACCCAAAAACAAGATCCAACTTATTAGCAAGCAATATGTACCTTTTGTATAATAAAAAAATTTGATCCTAAAAATACCTAGATCGATTGAGTTAGTTTGATATCGATTTACCTACTTTATCTAGCGAGGATTATAGCTCAATTTACTTGATATTAGCTATATCATGTTTTGATTTAATTTCTATCTTATATATTTTTTAGTCTATGGCAGGTTAATATATTTTTTAAAAGCAGTGGAATCAAATGGACTCAAATGAGATAGAAGAAGAAGTGAGACCCCCCCATTAACCCCCTAAAAAAGATAGGATGCTGGGATGAGGGCAGCTTGGTCTCCTCCAAGCCAAGCCATGATGAGCACATCCCCATACACACACACACACACACAAAAGGAGGAATGTTAGAAATTAGCTTTGAACTTTTATTACTGTTAATATTATACTTTTAATTAAGGCGTGACGAAGAGGTTTCCTCATTCTAACCTCCCCCCTCCTTAAAAAAAATATCAGGCAGAGTCATCTAATAATTCGAGTACGAACAATAAAGTCAAACCTAACCTACTATCAATAAGAGATCGAGTAAATGATAAATGTTCATGACATTATCAGCTTTTAGAAGTAGAAAGTAATAAGAACAAATTATAATTAAATATTACTTTATTAGCACATATAAAATCTTTCAATCATCACTCAACTCTCTTATTAAATTATATTCATCAATTCTTTTTCTTTGATACTAATTATATAACCTCTCATTTGATTATTAATATTATTTGATTTATATAAAAAAAATATTCTACTTATTTTTAGAACTTTATATTATTAGTATGACTGGACTTATATAGTAATCAATGTCTATCTTTCAAGTATGTTTCTCTATAAATTATTGGACTCTCTATTTGATTGAGATATCCTGAATTGATTTTGTTGGTCCGAATCTAGTTCTCTCTCTTTAATATTCTGGGGCTAAGTATTGTACCACACAAAACTCCTCATTAAATATCTTGAGTCGGATGAGTACAACTTGAATACATTATCAACCTTAACCTTACGGTGTCACACCATATTTTTAAGTATAATTGGATGAGTTGAAATAATTCCTATGTTTATTTTTAATATTTTTAAATTAAAAATAAAAAAGGGTACGACCCTGGTAACGACTCTTCAATTATGACCGACAATAACTCCTCCAGGCAAAGCGATAAGGAGACAGATTAAGGTGTTTAATTAATCAAGCTATCGTAATTATCAGGGGCCACTCTCTTCTCATCTCAGTCGGTTCATAAATTAAGCTCAGAAAGAGACGCCGACATCGGCAGCAGCACCGAGTGGAAGAAAGGAATAAAAATTATGCGGTCGTCCTACTCTGACCACTGACGCCCGGTCAAAGAAGAAGCGGACGGTTGACTCACCGCTCCACCCCTTCGTTAAGATTAAAATAATTACTTCGTCAGAAACGAGACGACCCAGACCAACCCGGGATGGGATTCCTCCTCCAATTCCATCGTCCTCCTCATCATTCTATTCGTATCACCCATCGATGACGACGAGCTTTTATATATCTCCCTTTTCTTTTTCCTTCTCTTTATGTATATATACATGAATTAATATCCGACGGCCTGCTTGTGAAAAACGACTCCAGTTTTTTTTTAAAATATATATATATAATTAAGGAAAAAAAACATGGGTTTTTTGTCGGACTCGAGGGGATCACACGCGTCGTCCGGGGAGCTGACATGTGGGACGATGCTTTTATTCCCCCCTCGTTTTCCACGTGCATCTTATGACCACCTTTTATTTTTTCAATCCGTAATAATAATAATTTAAAATTTATCATGTTGCTAAATTTAATGATAAGTGATAGGTTTTGAAAGTTTATAAGAGTTTTTTTTATAAAAAAACTCATTTTAAAGGTACTAATATATAATTATCCCGAGGCCGTAATAAAAAGAGATGAATCGGCAGGGGAAGAGGCACGTGCGGAATAGCTGCCAGCACAACGAGGGTCGGATGGATTCGTACGTAAAAGTTTTGGCACCATGATTGATGATGCTATTTCTTTATTATCCCTCGTGTTTCTTAACTCATTCCACACACGATGATGGCGGCGGCGCCGAGTGAGCGAAAGGATGTGGCGGAAGGAAGGCAAGTTTTAAGTCACCCACCGGCTGCCCTTCCTTTTCCCATGCCAACCACGCTCTTTCGACCAATAATCCCCCGTTAACCGATCAATTAATTACCGGGGAAATTTTTATCTTCCGCACACAGAAATAAATACTTAATTATTATGTGGGCGGTCTTCTCTGCTTTCACACTGCGTAAAAATAATGCACCCGACCGGAGGCCGATGGTGGATTATTAGCCACGTGATTAATTTACCTGCTAAAACGTGTGCTCCTCGTGCGGTGAATGATTGTCATGTCTCTGCTCCCTGCTAAATTATTTTTTAATGATATTTAATATTATACAAAATACCACATCTGTATCAATTTTTAAACTTATTTTAAAAATTAACCCCGCATATTCAGCGTGATTAAAAAAATAGAGATATAAGTATGATTAGATAAAAGCACCGGAACTCAAGCTAAAAATAAAAAAAACTAAATAAGACGCAACAGAACGGATATCGACGCATTAACGCCATGGTGGAGGTTGGTTGGCTAAACAAACGGATTACGTGACGATGATGCACTCCGTTAACCAAACAACCTACTACTACTCCCTCCCCCCTCTCTCCCTCTTTTCCTAAAAACTACTACTGATAATTATTATCTGTATTAATTTTTAGCGGTTGGGACGTTACCCTCCCTCCGTTACGTAACCATTAACTTCGCCTTCAACTTCCCAACCTCTTCACGAACCCACCTACCTACCTTTTTCCTTTTTTTTTTTTTGCTTCGGTAAACGACAAAACCGGGTCTCGTAAGCCGGGGTGGGGGCAACAAACACCCCCCTCCGACCACACGAGCCAACGGCCTCCCCGTGCCCGGCCTGACCCGCGTCACGTGAAACGTTCCCCCGCCTCCGTGCGCGAAGGAACGGTTCGAGAGAGGAGGAATAGGGAGGCGGGTAGGGGGGAGGGGCGGTGAAGGGAGGGTGGGGGTTGGGATTGGGAAAGAGGCGGGAAAACAAAGGACGACGCGTGTACGATGGCCAGCTGTACCCAATCAAACCGCCTTGCCGTGGAGATAAGGAAGGCGGGCGGGTGCGTGTAACGTCCGATGTCCGGTAAACCGACCGGTTACTCCCGGTCGCCGCCCAAATTTCCCCTTCCCCCCTATTTAAAAGTCCAATTCCGTCTCCTCTGCCCACCGCCTTTGCTTCCCCCTTCCCCCTTCCGTCTTCTTCTTCCTCACGACGACCAGTTACGAGCGCGAACAGAGAGAGGAAGGAATACGTACCTTCTTCTTCTTCTTCGCTTGGGGTTGCGAGATCCGAAGATGTCTGCGGCGGTGGCTTCGGTGACGTGCCGGAGAAAGGAGGCGGACCGGATCAAGGGACCGTGGAGCCCGGAGGAGGACGAGGCTCTCCGGCGGCTGGTGGAGCGGCACGGGGCGCGGAACTGGACGCTCATCAGTCGGTCCGTCCCCGGGCGGTCCGGCAAGTCGTGCCGCCTCCGATGGTGCAACCAGCTGTCGCCTCAGGTGGAGCACCGCCCCTTCACGCCGGATGAGGACGAGATCATCGTCCGCGCCCACCGCCGGTTCGGCAATAAGTGGGCTACCATCGCCCGGCTTCTGGTTGGCCGCACGGACAACGCTATAAAGAATCACTGGAATTCCACCCTCAAGCGCAAGTGCTTGCCGGCGGCCGCTGACGCAGCTGGGGCGTTCGCTCCGGCGGCGCTGAGCGCTGATGAGACGTCGGCGCGATCGCCGAAGAGGGCGAGAAGTGTGGGCTCCGGCTCCCCACGCGCGGGGTTTTGCTTCAGCCCCGGCAGCCCATCGGGATCGGATTCGAGTGATTCGAGCAATCAGAGCTACCCCGCAACGGCGGCGGCCCCTCACTTGTACCGTCCGCTCCCCAGAGCGGGACCCGTCGTTGCACTCGCTTCCTCTTCCTCTTCTCCTCCCGTTGACGAGGAACACCACTTAAACATGGAGACCGTGGCCGCGGCCGCGCCTTCGCCGTCTTCCGACCCTGCGGACGACCCTCTGACCTCCCTGACCCTGTCGCTTCCCGGAACGGACCGGTCGGACACCTCGAACACGCACCAGAACAGCACCATCACCACGGGCGGAGACAAACAGAACCAGCTGGGAACGCCACCGGCGAATTGCCCTGACGCAGGGGCAGACGACGGCGGCCGGAGGCAGCTACCGCCAGCCGAATTCACCCCCGAGTTCCTGGCAATGATGCAGGAGATGATACGAAGCGAGGTGAGGAGTTACATGTCCGGTCTGGAGCAGCGCGGCTTGATGTGGACGCAACAGCCTTCCGAGGCGGCCATCCGTCACGCCGCCCTGAAAAGAATCGGCCTCATCAACATCGACTAGTTTTAGTCCTCAAAAATGACATTTTTCTTCTTTTGTGCGTAGAGCTAGGCAAAAAGAACCACCCTTCAGTGGAGGCTTAAATTTTATATTTTTTCTCTATATATATTGTTTCTTTTTTTTCCCGTCTTCTTCTCTGCATGACTTCTTTTGAACAAATAACTGATCTATATGTTAGCAGCAGATGTGTGAATAAAATTATTATCTTTAGCTCAAGACAACACATTTCACTTAATATGAATATGTATACACGTCTTTAATGCTTACCACCAGAAATTGCGCCGATATCTTCATTGCTTGGAGCGATCGAGATCGATCGATCGCTCATCCGTCAAATCCGAAGCTGAAATGAATTGTTAGGTGATACGTCGAAGATTCCCGGGCCTTTTGACCATTTCACCGAAACAACACTACCTTCCGAAGAAAAAAAGAAGAACAAGAAGAAACAATTATAACAGCATTAGCTCGTCCAGAAAAAGACGCATTTTTTATAAGCATATGCAGGAATGTCTGGGCCACTAAACCTTCATCAAATTAAAGGAGCAAAAATTTGGGGGCAGGTCAATTCTGGGGCGGCATCGATGACCTATCATCAGACGTGGAATTGATGGGGGGGGGGGGGGGGGTGGCAGGCTGGCAGCTGAAATCAGTCATAATCTGTCGCTGTAAATAGACTGGTATCTGAATGAGAAGGAAAAAAAAAAACTAATCTTGAGTCATCAAATCTATCGAGCATTTCTGGCAAGATTGCTGGCATTGGCATAAATCTCTGGCGCAGCATCTCGAGTTTTAATTGAATGCGTTAGCAAAGGCAGCAGACCAGGAAGGATAAGAATTCTGACATATCCCTCAATGTGTGCCAGCCATCAATGCTGCTAACTGCTGTGTTCAGCATCAAACTTATCTACTCCAGCTAAAGATCAGTTCATCACTGCAGTAGTCCTGCAAATGCAAAAGCTTAATCATGAGGCTAAATTTCACCCTTAACTAATATCAAGTAAACTAAATTTCTACAATAGAAAACCTGCCAGGAAACTAAGCAAGAAGGATGCAATACAATCTTGAGATAGATTCATTCGTATATGAGAAAGCCCTCCTTAAAAGTTTCTCGTGTCATTTTACAGAACATGTGCAATGATTCAGGCTATTTGACTGCAGATACTGAAACAAGGCAACACATGTTGTGAAATTTCTACCTACATATGTTGAACGAAAAATTATCCTTAAGACTTATCTACAGCAATTCCAACTGGGTAAGTTATACTACTACATTCCCAGCTTCGCCTCTGTAATTGAGATATTATCAACCATTTCTTCCTCACGGTTCCAAATCCCTATGTCGAATTCGCTAATGCTTCCTCATTCCATGCAGAAGTAATGAATTCGCAGCCTTTGATGTGATGTAATGAGAGAAGTTCCTGGATTAGATCTTCTTCGGTGTACTCTTGTCTTCTTATTTCTACGAACAGAGTTTCATCTGTGTTCGCATGCACACAGTCGAAGCTTCACTCGGAAGTCACAACCAACGTGCTATTTAAATCTCTCATCTCTGTAAGCTAGACTCCATGGAGTATTTTAGCTCCAGATATAAATCATCTACGTACTATTTCTAATCTAAGCTCGATTTACTGCAGCCATGGACAATGTGCTCAACATCTTGAATTTATTTTTAATAAAAATCACGGGACATTCATAAATCAGGCTTACTGTAATTGATCAACATGTAATAATTCTTCATTTCTCAGAACAAGGAATCAACTAGCAAAAGAATTGCACAGCAAAATAATCGAACAAGACCGCAGATTTGGAAGAAGGTTGATGCAATGTAGGAAGTGGAAGGAACCCTAATCTCAGGGATAGATGGAGACCTTCTGCTTCGCGAATGAGGACCTTCTCGACCGCCATCGAAACGGCGCCCCAGACCGAGAGATCAACGGACCGCCGCTGCCGCCAGCTGCCCCCGCGATGGAGGACGGCTCCTCCTCGACGTCGGTTCCGGCCCTCGCGTCTCCCCCCAATCCCCGTCGCCCGCTCGCCCTCCCTCTTTCCATGTTTTAACTTTTTTTCTTATCCAATATATATAGTTTTTTTTTAAAAAATCACCACTTAAATATGGTGTAATACAAATTAATTTAAGTAAAAACAAATTAACTCCGCGACTTGATCTCATCCAAGCCGCAAATCACCAGCTACGGAATCATCGCTGTATTCGCCGGCCAGGTGGCGGCTTCCCTGGGGAACTGGAAGCCCAATGAAGTTTTGCATTAAAATGCTTAAAGCCAGATTAATAAGCTTTAAAAGTAAAAGAAGATTTCATTACTGGGAGTAATTTTAATAGTTTCACACAACACAGGCAAAGACGAGACGAGACCGTCCCAAATGCTGCACGCACGCCACTTCCCCCAAGGAAGGCAACGAAACAAGTAGACTACCAAGCGACAAACACCTTGTCGGCATCCACGGCAACCTTGGCCCTTCTCCCGTCGTCGCCCCGCATTGTCCAAAGCGCCAGCATCGTCGTCGCATCCCGATGCCCCGTAAACGCCAATGGAGAGAGGACTTCGCCGAGCTTGCAGGCGTCGCACGTGCCCACGTCGCCCCCGACCTTTTCTTTGTCATCTTCCCCCAATCAATTTCTGCACACGCGACGCGACGAAGAATTCTGGGTGAAGCGTAAGCGGCACGCATCGCCGGGAACGAGGATCGGAAAATTGAGCAAGGAGGTGCTCGATTTGTTCCGTCAGCTATCGGCGAGAGCGGTGTGAGATGCTAAAAATTGGGTCTTTTCGAGCCACGGCAACAGGCGATATGGTAAAAATTGGATCCTTGACGGGAACGAGTCGGGGACGGAGACCGGATTCTCTCCGGTCTATCCGCCGGCGTCAGCCGCCGCCGCTGCGGCGGTTGCTGTTGTTGCGGTTCATCTTCTCGAAGAAGCCGATCGAGAGGAGGGAGAGCGAGAGCTGGACCGCGTCCTTGCCCCACTGAGGCTGGGGGAGAGCCCGCCTCGTCAACGTCGACGCCGACGTGGCGGCTGCGGCCGCCGCCGTGGGGAGGGAGCGGATCGGGGGCAGCCGGCGGGCGGAGGGGCTGAGGAACGGGAGGATGTAGAGGGAGTGCAGCCGGCGGAACCCACCGAGCGCGAGCACCACAGAGCGGAGCTGCTGCTGGGCGCACGGGACCTTGACCCAGTCGCGGGTGCACACCGTTTCCCAGACCCCCTCGTCCTCCGCCATCCTCCGCCACCGCCGGCTGACGCACGCGGCCCGCCCCAGCGTCCGCGCGTCCGCCCGCCTCAGCACCTCGAGCACCAGGTCCTCCCCGAGCTCAGCCACGGCCACCACCACCTCCTCCTCCTCCGCCGAACCCGCCGCTTCGCCTTCATCATCCCCACCGGACCTCGGTCTCTTGCACCTCCCTATGGGGCAAACCTCCGCAACCCCGCCGCCACCGTCGGGTCCCTCGATCGAACGCCTCTTCATCTCTCCTCCTCCTCCTCCGCTTCGAGTCGATCGTGGGATTTGGGCAAAGAGCTCCAATTAATTCCCCCTCATTTGGCCTTTTTGCTAAAGGATAAAAATTAAGACAAAAACATGCAATCCCACAAATACCCCTAATATATTTCGTAATAAGAAACAAAAATCGAGGACAATTGAGTAAGTTCAACTTCAGCAGATGCGGACACCGGAAAAAAGCGTAAGGACATAATCACCGCGATCATGTGGGTAGAGACAACTTTCTTACTCGTCACCGTGGCGCTCTTACTCCCCCGTATACCTCTTCGAGGGAGTCCTCCACAGCGGCGGGACCCCTGAACGGCCCAATGAGGCGGCTCCGGTGTTAGAAGCGTAGAGCTAAAATTAAGACGGAGGGGATGAGTGCACGTGAAGGCGCGTTAACCTGTCTGCCAAATTTTAGCGAATCGATCGACCGAAGGATGACGAACAAAAACAAATTGGCGAGGTGCGATCCGACAAAAAAGATTTGATCCGAAACCGCTTTTGGGCTCAGTTTGATTGTTTCTAAATCCGCTGCAGAATTCTTGATTCTCGATGCAAAATTAACAAATAATAATAATAATGCCGTAAAAGAGGGGAAGGAGAAAGCGAGAAGCCGCCGCCGGCGACGCATGAGCGCGTCGAAAAGGACGCTTATTGATCAATTAAGCGTAGGGGGGGAGGGAAGGGAACCGATCAGTGGCCGACGACGACGAGCTCCTGCGGGAAACCACCGGCGCTGTCCTTCTCGGCTTCGCCGTCGGCGGGGTCGCCGGCAGTGTCCGCCTGGGGGGTGCCCTGGCATTTGGGGTTACTGGGGTCGGTGCAGGGCGCCTCCCCGGCGTCCACCACCGCCGACCTCGTGAGCAGCATGCAGACGAGGAGCACGGCGAGGAGGAGGACGGTCGCCTTCTTGGAAGCCATGTCGATTATAATCTCGGCAGAAGAAAAGAACGCGAGCAGAGAGCAGTTCGAGTTGATTCGCCGGTGGAAGGAGACAGCTCCAATTTATACATAGAGAGAGAGGGACGAGGGATGAGGAAGAGTTTGCTGGTGAAGGAGATCCGGCTTGACCGTGCATTTTGAACTATTCGTTCGTTCGTTAAATTGCCTGCATTTATTTCGGCACGAAGGATCGCGGTTGGAGAAACGGACGACGCGACACCGAAGCGATGATGAATGAGGAAGACGGATTCGATCGATCGGTTCGTCCCACGTCACCTGTCAGATTAGAGACGTTGGATTAACTCCGCATGCGGTGGAAGAAACGGCAGCATAATATGTTTATTCTCATCAATTATTAGTCATTATTAGGTTGGGTTTATTATTGCATTTTAATCCCTATATTTTATTCACACTACAAGTAGACACGTGACATTTGTTTTTAAAGTCACGAGATAGCATTCTTACTGGATAGTATACAAGCACGCGAGCTTAATATTATTATGGGTGCAAGATTATATTTGATGACGTAGCATAAAAATAAGTTATTATTTTAAAAATTAATAAATATTAAACTCACTTATAGGATTAAAAGAATAGAAGACTATTTAAATAATAAGTTAAAAATTAAAGCAATCAATGCTTTCTTATATTAACATAATAATTCTTATTAGATTAAATAGACATAAGATAATAAAGTTTGTTCTATGAATTTAAAATACTACTGTTGTAATATATTAATTCGTTCTTAATATATTTACTCTCATTATAATTTAAAACATAAGCATATATTTTAAAGGGGAGTTAAGAATTATTAATAATGTTATTAAAAAGTTACATGAAAGTAGAAAAATTACCCTAATATAATTGAAATAACTTAATATAATTTGATGGTCACTCAAAATTCTATTTTATGTACTAATTTTTTAAATAAATATTAAATAAGAGTGCGACTGCAGCGAAAGGAGAGAGATGTAATTTTAAAATGTTAAAAAGATACGTATAGGTCAGAAAAAGATACGATGTCCGTGCAATTATCGTGGGGGTGGCTTCTCCGTCGCCGTCCGATCCCCCCCGGACGACGCCGCCGTCACCGTCCAATCTCTGCTCCCCGTGATCCGCTGCATTATTCGCCCATCTAAAGCCCACGTCAGCGGCGCTCCCTCGTTAAGCACACGTACTTATTTTTCCACTCCTTCGTGTGGTACCCGTTTCCCGGACCTACATCTTTCCGCCGGTTGGACCCACCGCACTCTCGAGCAGAAGACGGGTAGCTTCTGGAGTTCGCCCGTGCGAGTCGAAAGTTTCGTCGTCGATCGGCATCTGATGACATATTTTATTAAATAAACAATAATTTACATCGGCCGCCATCTGCCTTCGCTTTTACGCGTCACGCCGCCCTACCCGTCGCGTCGCAGTACGTCAACCGGCCTCCCCCCTCCTCTCGAGCGGCTCACGTCTGAACAGCATCTCGGTCGTCCGTTTCCAGAGCGGACGCATCCCGGCCGCTGGTTTCGTCTACCAGCTGGAATCCGACGTCTGCGAGGAGCGTCGGCAGGGGGGGCGTCCGACATACGCCCGTATCGCCCGCAGCTCTGGACGGCCCGGATCGCCCCACGGAGGTGGCGGCACCGCCGCCTACCCGTCGCCATCCGACCCGGATCGGCCCAAGCGCGCCACGTGCTGCGTCGATCCCCCGAGCCCCATCCCGCTCAAGCCCACGCGGGCTTATCCGATCGCGACTTACGTCACGACACCGGCGTCGGTGGCTACGTAGCACCATCGGGGGCTCGATGCGCGCCGCGTCGGCCCGACGTAGCGCGAGTCGCGAGTTAAGTTGGGTCGCGAAGCAGGGAGGTGCACTGCGAAGGCGGTAAGCGTAAAGAAGTAAATGTACCTCGGAGACTTACCCGTGCGACGATTGAATTTAAGGGCGGATGCGTAAGGGATGGCCCGCGCCAGCTCTGGGGTTACTGAGAGGGTACGCCGCCAGAGGTGTGGGATTTGGACTACCTCTGGCGGGGGCATCACGTGAAGGTTGGTCTTCGGCGACGCGGACGGCCAGGATCGCTCGGTTAGGCCGGATATAAGAGCCGGGCGCTCCCTCGCCCGACTTCTAGTTCGTTGATTTCTTTTCGCTGCCTCTCGATTTCTTATTTTTTTTGCTGCACATTTTGTTGCTCGCGGGGTGCGCGCTCACAGTGCGGCACGATGTCGGTGCGAAGAACGATGCACCAGCTCAGCAGCGGCATGATTGTATCGGGGCCGCCGGAGCCGCCGAAGGAGAGGCCGATGGGGGTGGGGTCGCGGCCGGCGCCCTACACCGGTGGGGACGTCCGAAAGTCCGGCGAGCTGGGGAAGATGTTCGACATCCCCCTCGTCGCGGGGGACTCCGGCGGCGCCCCCTCCAGGACCGTGTCCAAGTCCCACTCCGGGCCGCTCGCCCGCTCCGCGCCCTCCTCCGGCTCCGGCCCGGTGCCGCGCAAAACCTCCGGCCCGCTCTCCCAGATCCCGCCGACGGGGCTCATCACCTCCGGTCCAGCGAGGTCGTCCGGCGGTCAGACGGAGCAGTCGCCGGGGCCGATGAGGACTAAGAAGGTGCCCCCGGCGTACGGCGGGGCGCTGACGGTGGTGGAGGAGGAGGGGTTCGCGTTCGGAGTGTCGAGGGTGTGGAGGTGGGTGCTGGCGGCGGTGTTCGTGGCGGGGCTGGCGGCGGGGGCCTTCGTGTGGGTGGCGGTGGGGCGGCCGGAGATCCTGATTGGGGTGGCGGCGGTGGCGGCGGCCATGGGGGTGTTGGCGGTGTGGAATTGGACGAGGGGGAGGAAGGAATTGGAAAGATTCTGGCGGTGCTACCCCAATACAACTATCGAGCCCAGGAATCTCCCAATTGGGAAGTTTGTTAAAATCACCGGGGTATTCTTTTATCCATTAATGGATTTTGATTACAAAATACAAATATTTGTTTCTTTAATTGTTTGTTTGCTTGTGCTAGCACATTTACCTATAAAGAAAATGAAGTCCTGCGTTATGTTAATTGCAAGTTTGATGCGCTATCTTTTCACATTGCAGTCACAGTAATATCATAAGTTCTCGATGAATCCTCATTCTCTTGCTAGCTGTGGACTTTCTTAACTTAATTGTAAGGTTAATTGGTGGACCACGCAGCCATTTTTGCTTCTCTTAAGTTGATTCAAGTGAGATGGAAGAGATTAATTCCAAAGGGAAGCTTTAAAATGGAAACTCAGTTTCACCGTAGCTGAGGCTTACTATAATTGCTAGTGAACATGTCTTACATGCATTTAGTTTGCTTTTCAAAGACACTTGAAGCTAGAGCTGGAGAATATGATGAATTCGCTTACGTTAAGCTAACATGCTGCCAAATAGTACAATTCATCGACAATTGATATTGTTAGAGTAGGTAGACTTACTCAATAAGTATTTGGACTAAAAAACAAGAAAATTCTGTGTTTGTAACTATGCAGCCCTTTGTTGGTTTTCCAGCATGATATGATTACAGCCACATTCGATGTTTTGTTTCTGTATTTATTTAAAGCAATCAGAGGATTTAATGCCTAGATTTTGTTGGGTAGCTAAAATTTGGCTTAGGAATCAGTAACCTGATTGACTAAATCTGTTGCTGGATGTATTTCCTTGTAGTTTTTTATTAATCCATGTAGTTGTTATGAAAGTCAAAAAGGAACTCTGTTTAGTACGTATTTAGTTATATCTCTTGCTTGATATTTTAGTTTGATTGATCAAAATGGATAAAATGGATAAAAAGAAGGAGATAAATGGACAGAATAATTAGATTCCTTCAAAATATTCTGAATAAATGTAGTAGGGTAAAATTCAAGGGACTAACCCCGAGCTGTTAGTTTAATAAGATAACATGAATGACACACATTCAATTTCTCCAAAACCATATGCAGTTTGTTTACCATGATATGACAATTTTCCAGTTTTCCGATGTGAATGCACTGCTTTGCTGTCTGTGCAGCATGTCACTTGCGGAAGCATCCCTCTTGAATCATCATACCATAATATCACACGCTGTATCTATACATCTACTGAGCTACATGAGTATAGGGGCTGCACTGGACCCGCAGCTAATCCCAGTCATAAGCGCTTCACATGGGGATTGAGATATGCCGAGGTTAGTGTCTGGTTCCATTAATAATCTGGGAGATATGATTTCCTTAAGCTGTGTTTAATGTGTATATTATCTATCATATGATATATATATATGGAAAGTGACATCAGCTTCTTCCTTTCATGTTATACTGCAACTATTGCTGCACTTGCAAAACGTAACCATAAACACAACCACCACCGATATGCACCACATGCTTCTAGCATTATCTTTAATTACGAGGTTTTGGGGGACCATAGAATAGAAAAATATTATATAATAAGATGAAACTGGAGATGTAAATTTTTCTTACTTAATTCTGAGCGAACATTTTTTTAGATGCATAACAAATACAAAATGTGCTCTACTTTGGAAGCAGAATTGTATTTTGAGTTATCACTTAAATAACCAGGATCTGCAGGAAGTTGTGGGAAATTTCTAGCCAGTCCTCAATGATCACAACTCATTTTCACTTCCGTGAGAACCCAGACAACTCTCAATAGATCAAATAGCTGGTTTAATATGTCTAATCATTAATTGTGTTGATGAAATGCTTACAAAAGAAGGCTAGCTATAATGCAGGCCATGCTTTCGTGGCATATTTCTTAGAGTGGTAAAGTCTCTCAGGTTGCAGATGATGATAGATGGCTTGTGGTTCTTGTGCCATGATGTGCTAGTTGATACTATCACGGCAAACTTGCATATCGCATGTTGATATATAGGGGAGAGACATCAAACTGAAATGTAGTGACAATCGAGTCTGCATGAACAGAGAATGCCAGGGATGCAATATATGCATATATATTATATGTGGGAGACCACATGAACATCCATGGAAATCACAAAACATTCATAGGAAAGCATATGAATAAACCAAACTGATGAGATTCTTCAACACAAAGGGAAGTGTGGCCATATGTTGGATATTTAATAGCAATGCTAGGATTTGTGGAATCAGGTAGAAACCAAATATGAAGATTGACCAAAAATTAGCCATAATTAAACCTAAGTCATATCAGCCTGGAAGTAGCTGATTTAAACCAGTTGAGTTTCCACTTTGATCGAATTAAACCAGTCAATGTGAGAAATAGGCCATGTGTATGATCAATAAACGGTTTTAAATTAGTATCAATCAATCACAAAATAATTTGGCAGCTTCACCAGCAAAATGATACCAGGGAAGGCCTACCGATTGCTTGAGGATTTTACCGGGAGAATTATTGAAAAATGAAAGTGTATCAATTTCACTAATAGAATAACAAGGATGTCTGTTTTATTGCGAATACACCAGAAAGAATCAAACATTACCCTATCCTCCTGCGTAGTTGGTGAGCAGACTATACCTTTTCCATTCATTGATGTGAAACCAGGCGCTCAAATGAGTCATATTGTAAATAAATTTATCAAATTGGTTGCACATTGTACACAAAGTATACATCCCTCTGGTTAGAGTAATTGGGCTCCATACGGGAGGATCATGAGATCTTGAATTCAAGACTCATTAAGTTTTAAAAAAATTGGTTGCACGTTGAGATCCAACATAGCAAAAGGCATATTTTCAATTTTTCTGCATTCGTTCCAACAGTGATCATTGTCCAAGTGCTCACAAATTTGTCTCCATCGCATGTTCATTCATTTGTTAGCTTCAATCTTGACCAGATCATTTCCTTGCTCATTTTGACAGAAATATGTTGCAGACTTCTACATATCTGATCCAGACACTGGCACAAGGTTTCTTGTGAGAGCAGGAAACGGAGCAATAGTTGCAACTTTCATCAAACCTTCAACCATTATGGAGGTAAACAAAGACAACAAGGAGCTTTCTCCTGACTTTTTAAGTTGGTTGGCAGAACACAATCTTCCTAGTGATGATCGCATAATGTGCCTAAAAGAAGGGTATGCCTAGTATAATTTTGAAACTGAAATTTAAATCGTTCCTCTTTTTTTTTTTGGTTTCAACTTGTCATTACATTTGTTAGAAAATGACGTGGCAGGTATATCAAAGAGGGCGACACAGCAACTGTGATGGGAATCCTCAGGAAACACGAAAACCTAATCATCATCGATCCTCCTTCAGATGTCGTGTCGACAGGTTGCCAATGGAGAAGATTTTTCTTTCCGATGTCGATCGAAGGCCTCATCCTAATAGGTGACGAACGACCAGATGAGGTGGTGTATCAGGTGTAAATATTTGTAAAGCTTCCTCCATCCTTTAGCCTTCATAATAGCTCAAGAAGAGAAACAGGTGAAAGTAGATCAACTCTACTTATTCGAGTGTGCCTTCTTCTATCGTTTTAGTTCGATGGCAGTAGAATAAAGTGAAGAGTCCGGACAGTGCAGATTTATTTTTTTTAAGTATGTATTTTGGCCTCTTTCAGTTTTTGTAGGTCTGCTTTGGCTCAAGTGGCAGGGCATGTATTCAATGTATATAAAAAAATTACAAACTCAAACAAGGATGGCAGCTGATGATGTCGATCTATCATTTGTTTCTCTGCAAGATGGCTGGGCCTCTGGTTGAAGTTTGTCCATATTGTAACATAGAATTGCGTGTGTAATCCAGCAAGCAAGAATGCTTCACAAACAGACATCAAGGTCGATATCAAGGGGATGATTTCATAATCTTATTATTCCCTGGCATTGTACAGTACAGTACGGGCTCCGAAATTATTGAGAATTTGTCAAATGATGTCGTCTTGTGTTGCATGATAAAAGCATGCTATAGAATTGCATTGTTATTATTATTATCATCATCATCATCTGGTATGTATCTGTGCTGGCAAGGATAGTGATTGATCATCCCAAATCCCTAAAGGGAAGAGGTTTGATGGTGTTTGTTTGCATAAAAACAAAGTCAGCAGTACATCCCATGTTTGTTAGTTTTTGGTTTCCGTCGATGCCGAGATTGAATGGTTGAAAACAAATCGAACATCGAAAGCCAGGAACCATGCTTCCTGTTTTCAACTTGCATCCAGGTACTGCATGCGATGAGTACAGAACTTTACCTCATGATGAGCAACTAACTCCGCATTCAACATCTAAATCGATCATTACCAACAACGAGACTTGGATCACATATGCTGTTACAGGAATAACGTTGGAGGTAAAAAAAAAAAACCAGTGCACGACAGTAGGAAGTCCCAATACATTTTACCAAATTTTCAAATCAGCTACAGCAATTTTTTCAACCAAATTTAAATCCTCCATTAATCAGGGGATCACCACAGTTCCTTCATGTCCAATTTTAGGGCCTTCAAAGTTGGGAACAATGACCAAAGCCTCCGATAAAAAAAAGGTTACAAATGTATCCTGACACACCGCAATACTTTATTGCCTTGATAGTGACCGCACTTGACTTCGTTCAAAGTAAAAAAGGACAGTTGACTTATCCATCTCTTGTGTGTTACCATTTGTAGCTCTTATTGACTGCAACCTTTTTCCACACATGAACCTTTTCTGTGTATCCCTCTACATTAATTTTTCGTGTCTTCAGCTCTTTCTATCCTTATACTCTTCCGTCGCCTATACGATCCGTTGCATCATATGACTCTTCTCCAGCGGCTTCACTATCAAGACCAAGGGTGTGAATGTGGGCTTCTTCTGGAGCTGAAAGCACAAAAATGAATCAAATAGTTGTATGAATCAACTAATTGTTTCCAAAATACAATATACAATCAACAAAAGAAACTAAATTGGACGCTTGTATTAAGCATACATCATATGGAGACTACAATAAAAGCTACATAGGAATCCTCAAACAATCATGTACTCTAGATGTAACATCAACACAACATCATACGTTATTCGACCGGACAGCAATCTTCCCTAATCGATTATAAGAGGAGAATTTTTGGCAGCATAGCATTCTGGAGATCACTTAGTATGCTGTCTATTTGATAACCAATTTCTCTAGCTTCAATTACTTTTATCAGAATAACCTGATAACATCCTTGACATGGCCTTTGAGGTAGAAAGAATACCAGCTTTGCAAATAAAAAACAGACGAGATCATAAAATGAAAAAACTGTCATGCAACTAATAAAAGTACAGCATACACAACACAAGGGACTAACCGCCTACTAATGTGACGTCTACATTTGGTGAAAACAACGATCTATGAACTGTCACATTACATCTGCCAGAGCAGATCAATTATCATCAAGGACTCAATTAAATCTTGAAGAAACTCTGATCAGCCTTGTCACAAGGTCACACAGACACAGATTAGTGTATACTAGTGCCACATTGAGTTGTGACAACCAAAATGTCTAAAAAACCAAAAATATAAATGATTCTGAGTGAACCCATACTACACCAGCAATTGCTTGGTCCACCTATGATACAGTATATTACCATTAATATATGAATGCATGTACCCCATAACTAGAAAATTTGGACCCATTAGTTCATGCAGGCATTTGGTATTCATGTAAGAAACCTCACACAAGGAATTTGCAAGGAACTGTGAGGAACCAACTTTTAACCGTCACAATCCATATGCAGTCAGGAAGGTCAACTTTACGTATGTTTTGTCATTGAGGAAAAAAAAAAAATCTTCAGTTAATGCAAGTTAAAATGGGCATGAATTGACAATTAACAATGATGCATCTCACAAGAACGAAAGTTGCAGCGAAGGTTTTGCAATCTTAGATCCTCCTAGAAAATAAGAATAAACACGGGCTTCAGAAGTAGCACACAGCCCAAATACAAATATTGCTGTTATTAGGGCCAAATCTATTACTTGAAATTCTGAGCTACAGCCAGTACGCCGGGCAAATTTTTGTGCCAAAAAGAATAAAAGCCCATCTATCTTTTGTTTTTACATCCGCATGACAACAATGAGAAGGGCTGTTGATGTGAAAAAGGGCATTCAATCTACAAATATATTACAATCTATAATATGCTCATGTGTTCACCTTCATACAATGTTAAAGTAGCAGCATTTATTTATAAAACTACTCATTATATTAGGAAAAAAGAATATGACAACTATGTGGTGTTCAGGTCCTTGTAGGAACATTCTTAACGTCGCATGATATGATACTGTAGAGAATCTAGATTGCAGCAAATTTTTAGGAGAAAATAGTATCATATTTAGTCATATTTACCCAAATGCCAAAACATCTGAGAGCAAGTGGAATGTACCTTGCAAGATATATTACAGTGGATAGAAATTCAAGAATAGGAAGTATAAGGTAGGGTGAGGATGTACCCTCGATGGCTCATAACCTAGCTAATAACTTAAAAATTCTGTGTCGATGACCTAGTTAATATTGTCACAATGTAAAAAATAAAAGACACATGAGGTGATGGTGAGTAAATTGGAATGCAAGAATTATCTATGATATATTCTGTGATCTTATAGCACTTCAAAACATACATAGATTTCTTTTAATCATAATGTTGTGTGAAGTTTCATATTAGTAAAGAATCCCAAGCTCAACAAATCTGTCACTTGAAGTTATGCCAACTTCTGTTGTACCCTAGAGCAGCCTATTAGCTAATAACATAGAAATTAAGAAAAGTGCGATCAGGGCTCACTGCAAACTATTAACATGTAATGAATCCAGCCCTATAAAAAGATAGTACAAGCTTTTGTATATGATCTAAAAATAGTTATGGTTATGGAGGAAGAAATCTACTCAGCTACTAGAATATCCCTGATTTCATCACTATACATCATGATTTGTTGTAAAGAAGTCGGCATTGGTGAAAATAAAAATAAATGTACACCACCCATGAATCAGTTCAAGCTCCACGTCCCAACAATGCTTTTTTTCTTCTTTGGGAATTGTATTAAATCATTGTTAACGTAAATTGTGAAGAGTGGTTTCTGCACATCGACACCATTATCGTTGCAAAATAAAATTCATCGGAATGCATCATTTTCACTATTCTTGAATATATGGTACAAGGCAAAGGGTCAATTTCCACGCTTGAAATAGAGAAGACAGTTATTCTAGTCTCCAAACCATGAAACAAGAAGTAGCTAATGAAACTAGCTACACCCATTATCTACAGGGAAAGACTTCAACTCACATTTTGTTTATAGCACTGCATACCTACAATCTATTCTGCTCTTATTGAACCATATATTCCAACTATTTGGGTGGATGAAACTCCTCCAAAAATGACAATGAGCAATAAGCCATTTTTTCTTTTAGTAAATTTATGAAAATATACTATTTGAGGTTTGCAAGTCTTCGTTGACAAAAAGGATCAAACACATAAATAGGCATGACTAAGAATCCCTTTGAAACCTCCTTACACAAATTTTTAAACGTATCGATTGCTAAACCACCAAATGTATAGTGTAACCTCGTGTTTCGTTACTTTTTTTCCGATCTCCTGGTTTTCTTATGGTTAGTGTACAAATAATGTCACGAAATCCAAAATGAAAGATGCTGATAGAATCAGGATACAATGGACGGAGCTCTTCTAACTCTTATGCCAACAATTATATAGATGCGTATTTCCGAAAGAAGAAGAATGAAGCATATATTAGAAAACCTTAGATCTGATCTAACATCAAATATTCAAGCTCTTACATTAATAGCTTATTCTAAATTCCAACCATCGATATGAATATAAAAATGAAAGGAGCAAGACGTCAAAAGTAATTAGGAATAGCAAATCGATGGATTCGGAAAGGAGATAAGAAAATGAACCAACTTTTGCTTAGGAGCTTCTTCTTTTTTCTTCCAACTTTTGGCCCGAACCTCAGAGGTGGAGAACAGTGGAATAAAGGTCATCTTCAGGCGGCGGCAGAAGGTTGAGATCGAACGGAAGCGGTTGCTGGTACACGGACGCGATGTCATCGTCATTGTCGATGACAGAGGACGACGACCCACAGAAACTGTGGCAGTCCTCCTCAGCGTCGAGGACGCGTCCTGGCGGCGGGTTCGGCCGAACCTGCGTCGACGTGGTTAGCCGGGGCCCGCTGAAGGACTCCACGGTGCTGCTGAGACTGCTGGACGTCGGCCGCTGCGGCGGAGGAGGGGACGTCGGAAAGTGCTGGCTGCGGTCGCGCGAGAAGGGGAACCGGGCGGCGGCGGACCCGAAGTGCGGCAGGGGAACGGTGAGAGGGGGCGACGAGGAGGAGGAGGGAGGGAAGTTGGTCTTCGCCTTGGAGCCACGGAGGGCCCTGGCAGCGGCGTCGTAGGCTCGAGCCGCATCCTCGGCGGAGTCGTAGGTGCCGAGCCAAACCCGAGCCTTCTTCAAAGGGTCTCGTATCTCCGCCGCGAACCGCCCCCACGGCCGCTTCCGGACGCCCCGAAACCGCGGCTCCGCCGCCCCGTTCCCCGCGGCGGCCTCGGGTGCCCGGCCCTTCCGCATCGCTTCGGCAATGGAGCGGATCGTCGATCGGATCGCAGGGCAGGCCGCAGGCGCAAGCCGAATGGAAGGTGAGGGCGCAGAGGGGATCAAACGATGGAGTTTCGATTTGCCATCTCAAAAATCTCGCATCCCGATCGATCGATCGCTCGATTCCATTTCGATCCGATTGCGCTCCAGATCAAATCGGGGAGGAAAACTGCGGTGGGTTCTGCTACGATCGGTCGGTCATCTCTCTCCCTTCGCCAAAATCCTCCGCCGTTGTCCCCTTTCCCATTCTTCCTTATACAATTTTATTATCTTCGATGTCTTTTGGCGACGACCAAATGACGATTGTACCCTTATTAATATATATATTTACATATATCCAAATATCTACGAATGCGCATAAATATTATTTTATAAAAACAGAAAAATATTTTAAATACCCATAAAAAAATATGGAGTTAATGTTTAGCAATTTTTTTTAAAAAAAAACATGTTAACTCGATTGGAACCTTAAGATTAGTGCTTGGAATCAATAAACGGCTGTGATCCAAAAGAATGAGTAGTTTATTAATAATGAATTGACAATTAATTAATCTTGAGCGTGCTGCCCTCAACTCAATATTATATTGTGTTTTATTCAAGGTCAAACATTTCATGAGGACGCCAAAAACGCCCTCTCGAGCATCTCCAATGGACGGAAGCTCTAAACCTACGACGTATATATACACAGCGATTGCTCCTCCATCTTCGACCCGTCTCCGGCATCGAGTAGCTGTTAACGATGGCTAGAGGAGGCGGATCAGAGGAGGCGGCGTTCCTCCTCCCGTCGTCCACGACGAAGTCGCTGCCGCCGCTCGACGAGCGCGAGGATGTCGAGCTCCGCGGTCTCCGCGCTTGCCTCCGGTGGATGTGCCTCGACCAATCCGACGGCCTCCGCACCGCAGCGTCCTGGTCCGTCTTTCTCCTCCTCGCCGTCGGCGTTCCGTTGCTGTCCCACTTCGCGCTCGTCTACAACCCGGAGCGCCGGCCCTACGACCTCGTCGCCCAGCTCTCACTCACCGCCGCTGCCGCGCTCTCCTTCCTCACCCTCCCCGTCCGGACCCGCCGCTTCCTCTTCCCCCACAAGGTGCCTGCCGAGTCCGGCCGCGTCGGCCGGGCCTACGCGGCCGAGCTCCGTTGCTCGTCCCGCCTCCTCGCCTGCTTCCTCGCGCCCTGCTCCGCGGCTGAGGTCGCCTGCAAGGTCACCTGGTACCTCACAGGCGCCGTCCGGGTTCCCAGCTCCGCTGGAAACCCGGCGCTCGCTGGCGCCGCCGCCTGCGCCCTTGAGCTCGCCTCGTGGATCTACCGCACTGCCGGCTTCTTTCTGGTATGCGTGCTCTTCAAGCTGATCTGCCACCTATCCATACTCCGGCTGCAGGACTTCGCAGCAGTGTTTCAGGAGGAGTCCGACGTGGAAGCGGTCCTCCGGGAGCATCTCCGCGTGAGGCGGCAACTCAAGGTCATCAGCCATCGCTTCCGAGGCTTCATTTTGTTCGGCATGGCGACGGTGACGGCGAGCCAGTTCGCGGCGACGCTGGTGACTCTCCGGCCGACCTCCGAGGACAACCTCTTCAACATCGGAGAGCTCGCAGTAAGTAATCCTTTCGACCACCTGTACGCCATTCCCCATTAAGCATCGACCGTCGGATCGATACGAAATCTTAATCAACTTCCTCTTTTGTTCGACCAAATGCAGCTATGCTCGGTCGTGCTGGTGACGGGACTGATGATTTGCCTGCGCAGCGCCGCCCAGATCACGCACAAAGCCCAAGCGCTGACGAGCCATGCGACCAAGTGGCACGTGTGTGCGACGATCGAGTCGTTCGCCATCGATGGCCAACCGGCGGCAGCTGCGACGACCGAAGAGGATGAAGGAGCCAACGAGGTGGAGGAGGAGGACGACGAAGAGGATGAAGAGGAGGAGGAGGAAGGCAGCCAGGAAGATGAACTGGAGGGCACAAACCTTCTTCATCCTCGCGTACTCCGCACCGTGACATTCCAAAAGAGACAAGCACTCGGTATACTGTGGATGAAATAAATCGATTGCAGGCAAGCACGTCGCAATGGCCAATTTATACGGAGAAGTAGCTGATTAAATTGCATGTGTTTTGCAGTGACGTATCTGGAGAACAACCGGTCTGGGATCACCATATTTGGGTTCACGTTGGACCGCGCATGGCTGCACACCATCTTCATGCTCGAGGTGGTACTCTTCCTGTGGCTTCTTGGGAAGACCATCGGCATCTCTTGAACTTATACTTGTGCTCCCTCCGTCTTCCTCTTCCATTCCGTGTTATCCTCGGTCGGCATGTATAATTAAGAAAAATGTCAGGTTAAATGTTATAATTCCTCGATGCAGTACCCATCATCCGGAAACCGATATGACTTGCATTAATCATCTTCATAACAAGACACAAACCACCGATATGATTAATATCTTCAGGTCAAAATAATATAAAAACTATATATATGTATATATTACGGATACAGGGATAAAAACTAGTTACTTGAGATTGCAACGAGTACGACCGGGGTAGATTGAAGAGAGCGAGAAAGATGAATTCATTGAATGAGGGCTTTCCAGCTTTTCTGGCACTGCCTTCCAGATTTGTGATTCGTCTGCGATCAAAGCACGTGAGTCGAGTGTTTTGCCGTATTAGTCAACTTAAAAATAATAATTTCTTAAAACAACCGGAGCAAAAATATTTTTTTTTAAAACTAGTCACGTCAAAAAAAGTTAAGCAATCTTTTAATCATAAGAATTCAAAATCACCCATCGAGCCCGATTCATGGTCCAACCTTCCCCACACAAACATTTTAAGCTCATCATAGGAGGGGATGCTTCTCCTCCTCCAAAGAGGCCTCCGGAGAGATGCTGCCTCATCTTCTTTCCATACTTTCCTTAGCAACCAGGGTGGACCGGTGCATTCAATTTTTTTATAATTAACTTTTTGATGTCGCTAGTTGACCGGATAGTTTGGAAAAAAAACACGCACAGATTGGAAAAATATGTTTTTGCTCGCGGTGTTTGAAAATTATTCTTTTAAGTTATTGATACGATAAGTATACAAAAGTTAAAACACTCCGTGTGCGTCCGTACAGCGTACAGTTTCCGGACGCCTTGGACAAAATCGAAACCAAACTTTGCCCGACGTCGACCGCTCGATCCTCCTTCCCATCTCCCCATGTCGACCTTCCTGCCCACCTCGTACGGTGGCCGATGGAAATCTCAAGTTATATATTGGCCGGAGGAGCGAGCCGAAGCTCGATCGAATTAGAATACGACGTCCCATATATGAACGCCATGGCGTCTTCTTGCAGGTGCTTCTCCTTCAGTGTCTCCTCGGCCACGGCCTCAGCGATGGCCTCGGGAGCCGGGTCGCCGCACCTTCAACTGCTCTCGCCCATCCACCCCAACGCCACCACTACCTTCCGCAGGTCCGCGTCCTCCCTGAGGTCCACCGGGAGGCGCCTTCCCTCCGAGCCAGCGCCGTTCTGGCGGACGTCCTGGCCTCGCCAGGTGGCGGCGGAGGAGGGCGTCTCTGGAACCGACGGCGAGAGCGAGGAGCCGAAGCCCCCGGTGGAGGAGTTGGTGGAGGAGCAGGCGAAGCTGGTGGAGGAGGAGGAGGAGGAGGTGGAGGCGATGACGGAACGTGAGGTGGTGAAGAGGAAGCTGTTGGTGAAAACTATAAACTCACGAGGAGAGACGGGAAGATAAAAAAAAAATACTTTTTTTTTATTTTATTCATGTCAAAGATAAAAATATTAAGTCTGTCTATATAGATACGAACTAAAAAAACTAATTAGTTCTAAAAAAAATAAAGACATGATAGTTATTACCTCCTATATCTCCACTACCACCATATATTACTCATCTTCCTTTTACTTTTTCAACCAAATAAAAATACATGATAGGTTATCATCGAAGTTGAAGAATCATCAATTATTGCACCAACAAGCATACCAACAAATTCTGAAAATACTGATGATAAAGATGAACCTCGATAACCCAAAATGCGAAGTTTGCAAGATTTATATGATTCGACAAGTGAGATGCATTTTGGATATCTTTTTGCAGATGCTGAAAATATCAACTTTGAAGAGGCGGTGCGAGATGAAAACTGGCAAACTGCTATGAACGAGGAGATCAAGGCGATAAACCGCAACAACACATGGGTGTTAGAAGAGTTGCCGAAAGGAAGCCAGCCTATGTGAAGTGGGTGTTCAAGAAAAAGATGAATGCTCAAGGCAAGATAGAATGGTACAAGGCGCGACTTGTTGCGAAGGGATACAAGCAAAAGGCAGGAATTGACTATGACGAGGTATTTGCTCCTGTTGCAAGAATGGAGACAATCTGATTACTCTTTTCACATGCTGCTCAATTCAAATGACCAATATTTCAAATGGATGTCAAATCGGCATTCTTGAATGATGTATTCGAAGAAGATATCTACATCGAACAACCACCCGGGTACGTGAGAGTTGGAGAAGAAAAAAAAGTGCTAAAATTGAAGAAGGCGCTCTATGGATTGAAGTAAGCACCGCGAGCCTAGAATAAATGTATCAACACATATTTCAAGGAGAACGGGTTCAAGCAATCTTCCTACGAGCATGCCCTTTATGCATAGAAGAATGGAGGTAACGTGTTATTTGTTGCTCTTTATGTTGATGATCTCATTTTTATGGGAAACAATGATAAAATGATATAAGAGTTTAAGAGCACGATGACACGTGAATTTGAAATGACAGATTTGGGTTTGATGAAGTTTTTTCTTGGCTTGGAGGTTAGACAACAAGATACAGGTATCTTTATATCAGAGGAGGCATATGCAAAGGAAATTTTGAAGAAATACAAGATGGTAAATTGCAACCCAGTTTCAACACCTATGGAACCATGTACAAAACTTTTGAAGTTCGATGGAGGAGATCGTGTCGATGCGAGTAAATACCGGAGTTTAGTAGGAAGCCTTCGCTATCTCACATGCACAAGACAGGATCTCTCATTAAGCGTCGGCATTATAAGTCGGTTCATGGAGAAGCCAGTTTATTCACATTGAAAGGCATTGAAGCGAATCTTACGGTATATCCAAGGAACGGTGTCACTTGGGTTGTTCTACTCGAAAGTAGAAGATTACAAGTTAGTTGGATACTCCGATAGCGATTGGTGCGGAGACATAGATGATCGGAAAAGTACATCGGGATATGTATTCTTTATGGGAGTGACTGCATTTACTTGGCTTTCGAAGAAGCAACCGATCGTGACGCTCTCGACGTGTGAAGCAGAATATGTTGCAGCATCTTGGTGTGTATGTCATGCAATATGACTTAGAAATTTATTGAGCAAGATGGAACTAAAGCAACTAGGTGCAACCATAATTCAAGTTTGTCAGCAATTGAGTTGGCAAAGAATCCAGTGAACCATGAAAGAAGCAAACATATTGACGTTCGTTTTCATTTTATCCGAGATCATGTGAAGGAAGGAAATGTGGAGTTGGTGCACGTGGCGAGTCCAGATCAAGTTGCGGATATATTCACAAAACCGCTACCAAAAGAATCTTTCGACAAATGTAAGAAAATGATCGGCGTGTTGGATGGTAGAAGCATTTAAGTTTAAGGGAGATATAGGAACTATCATGTCTTTATTTTTTTTAGAATTAATTAGATTTTTTAGTAGTCTCCACTACCACCATATATTACTCCTCTTCATTTTACTTTTTCAACCAAATAAAAATAAAATAAAATGTAGCATTTAATGTTTATTTAACAAAACTCCCCTGTAAACTTAAATGCTTCTACCATCCACCGCCGTTCATTTTCTTGCATTTGTCGAAAGATTCTTTTGGTAGCGGTTTTGTGAAGATATCCGCAACTTGATCTTGATTCGCCACGTGCATCAACTCTACATTTCCTTCCTTCACATGATCTCGAATAAAATGAAAACGAACGTCAATATGTTTGCTTCTTTCATGGTTCACTGGGTTCTTTGCCAATTCAATTGCTGACTTGTTGTTAACCTGAAGCTTTAGTTCCATCTTGCTCAATAAATTTCTAAGCCATATTGCATGACATACACACCAAGATGCTGCAACATATTCAGTTTCACACGTCGAGAGCGTCACGATCGGTTGCTTCTTTCAACGCCTTGTTTTGAGCCACCGTATAACTCGTGGTACTTGATGGTTCTTCGAAACCTTCTTGGACCGTCTCCCATGCATCTTGAGATCCAAGAAGAGCTTTCATTTGAATGCTTCAATTCTCGTAGTTTGCCTTCGTCAGTCGTGGTAGCGGCATTTGCCTCGTTACAAATGCCATTGGCTCTGATACCAATTTGAAAACTATAAAAAAAATAAACTTACAGAGGAGAGATTGGAAGATCGGAAAAAAAAATACTTCTTCTATTTTTTTTATTCATGTCAAAGATAAAAACATTAAGTCGTTTATATAGATACGAAGCACTACTAAAAAAAAAAATTAGTTCTAAAAAAAGATAAAGACATGATAGCCAAGTGTCAGTCGTATTACCTCCTATATCTCCACTACCACCATATATTACTTCTCTTTCTTTTACTTTTTCAACTAAATAAAAAATTAATAAAATGTAGCATTTAATGTTTATTTAACAGTTGGAGCTGCTGAAGGGGACGGATCGGGGGCTGCTTGCGTCGAGCAAGGCGAAGGCAGAGACGATGGAGCTCATCTAGCGGCTGGAGGCACTCAACCCCACGCCGGCGCCCACCGACGACCGTGCCCTCCTCGACGGGAAATGGATCGTCGCGTACGTAAGCTAAACACATCGTTATAATTCCATTCAGCAAGATCGATCATTCTGCGGTTCGGTCGGTCGATTTAGATTCTCGTCATGCTCCGACTACGGAAGCTCAAGTTGCTTTCCATTCTTAGCAACAAATCTTGCTAACGTATCTGCAACTTTCCTGACTGCTTTATCACTTGGGAGAGATGGTACTGCATGTCACTTAGAGAACTGATTAAAACCAAGTGCGTGAATGAACAAGTGAATGCAAATTACTTTTGTAGCAGGAGTGTCACATTTTGAATTCTTTCAATCAGCATCCTTTCCACCAATGTCGATAGACATTTGAACACATAGGCTGCATTGATGCGACAAAATAAATTTCAAGAAATCCTGCAACAATTTTTGCATGAAATAACCAATGGAGCTAAGAAAGCTAAAGCCTCTTGCTCATAAAATGTTTACAGTAAGTAGCAAATTCTGTATCAGTTATGCCCTAGAGAGTGTTCCTTATATGTGTGTGTATATATATCTGTGAAGGATTAAGCTTATCTGTGAAGGGACTTGGCAAAGTTGACACTCGATCACACACTACGCCTGCTCCCAACTCAAAGAACTAGCGTACGGGGAATGTGCAGTCTGTGGACTGACATAATTGGGAGCACGTATTTAACATTATATCCGTCCCTTCTTCTGCATTTTTTTTCTTCTTCAACCAATCACATCTACATCCATGGCTTCAAAGCTTGTACCATGAGCAACGCTCGTCCTCTTGTCTCAGGTGCAACGCTCGGATGGTCGTTCTATGCGATCTAAGCATACTTGATCCGTCCCATTATAATATTGGTGGAGATCTAACAAATCTACTTGCTGGTTTGCTGTCTGGTCGTCCTCGAGGAGCACAGCTAGAGCACTTATGTCTTCACGGCAATAACTTGAGTGGGGAACACCCTTCAAATCTTGCAAAATTTTCTCAATTACTGGAGTTGGATCTCTCCACAAAATCATTGCAAGTTGACACCGCCGAAGCTCGCTTCAGTAAACTGCTGCTGTTACTGTCGTTGTATGTGGCAGCACACTGTTGATGATTTGCATGTTTTTTAGTTGATCTCCGTTGGTATCTGTTGTTCTATGTACGTGCATCATTCTGCAAATATGCTATGCTGCAGGACTATATATTTTAACCTTATTTTTGCTCGAATGACAAATGCATGTATAGAATAATAATAAGTATAATTTCCACATCTACTAAACAGCTATATCTTCTCAGTCAGTCTTCCATCGTATGCTTGTCAATTAATCAATCCGCGTACAAGTAGTGTAGATGGTTAAATCCTCTCAAGGTGACAAAAGTCTACCCCACTACTAAACAAGTCAAAGAGTTGGTCAATCAACTACTTGTCCCGTCGACTGTTAGTTTTTCTATTAATAATCTAGTGGCTTATAATTTTATGTAATAATTAGTGATTTATGTTTGTTTATTAATTAGTGGTTAATAACCTCTCTCTGAAAGATCTAAAGATCTAACATTCATAATTGTTGAATAAATTCCTCCTTTTTTATTTATTCTTCTTTAATTTTTTATATTGTTTATTTGATTTTAATTATTCATCTCCTTACTCTAATTTTTTTGATCGTAACAAATGGTATCAGAGCTTCTAAGTTTTTATCTCAGTTCTTGTAGCTTATGTAGACTATTTAAGACCTAAAGATGAATGGATCCTTGATTTTGGATGCTCTGTCCATATGACTTCAAACCTATAACTCAACTACAGGTAGAAAAGTTCAGATGGACAACAATAACTCTACAGGTAGAAAAGTTCAGATGGGCAACAATAACTCGTGCAAAGCAATTGACGTTGGAACAATAAAAATTAAATTACATGATAACTCTGTTAAAATGTTATCTAATGTTTGACATGTCCGTGACTCCCAGCATGATTTAATTTATTTACCTACGCTCGGTGCACTTGGATATACCTTCACTGGACAAGGTGGAGTTTTGAAGGTCATTAAAGGTGCCTTAGTGATCATGAAGGCTTTACAAGAGAACATATTATATGTCATGCAAGGGAAAACAATAACATGATCTGCTGCTAGTCGTGTTGAATAGAATATGTTTTATTATTCAGCTTCTGTATCGATAAATAATAGAAAATTTGAGAATAGGACAAAATGCATGTTTCAAAAATATCCTAAAAAGATTGAAGAGGATAGAGTATGGCGTCTCAAAATATGTAAAAGGAAGTTCATGAAAATATTATCTTTGATGAGTAGAAACATCTAGAGAAGTGGGACCTGAAGGAGCTTAGTATGACCGTTCAGGAAAATACACAAAAAGATCACATTTCAGTCAAGAAAATAGTTGAACTAGATCGGCTTGTTCGGTATACAAGGGTTAGATCACTCTCACTGGAAGATGTCTGGAACACTTACAGATATTGAGAATCTGTCAATTTAGGTGGAGCATTGGAGTATCGTTAGATTCTTCATCGAGGTAAAGATTGTTAGTTTTTTTTAATTAATAATCTAATAGCTTATAATTTTCTATAATAATTAGTGGTTAATATTTATATATTAATTAATGATCCACTACTCTCTACTGTAATTAGAGTTATAGAGCTACTATAAGTAAACCTTTTTGTAAGAGATCTAACATACATCAGAGTGAAACTGCAGTATCAAAGTTATTTAGGGAGTAAATTCTCTTTTTTATTTATTCATCTTTAATTTTTTATATCTTCCGTGTGATCTTGACTCTTTCTCTTCTAATAGTGATTTTTAATCCCAACGTGTACATCTTTTCCCAAAGGAAACGATGAAAGTTTGCTTTTTCAATCATTAAAACCAATTCTTTCCCCTTCTCCTTGGAATTAATTTATCTTCATGGCTACTGAGCGCTATGCCAGAGGAGGTCTACTGCTCATGCTCTTCATTCTCTAACTCTTCGGCCATCGTCTTCAGCCTGCAGGCGGGTGCAGAGAGAATGAAAGACGGGCTCTCCTCGCCATTAATTCTGACGGGTGCAGAGAGAGTCGCCTGCAATAATACAACCGCTGGCCATGTGTCACGACCCCGTCTTCCCCACGATGAAACAGGGAGGATCGTCACACACGTCCGCAATCCCAATGGGAAGACGAAGACGTGCGCAACGACCCTCCCCTGTTTCATCGTAGGGAGGACTGGGTCGTGACACCATGTCACACAGATCGACCTTCTACTCCTACGCAGATAATGATTATGATTACATCACCAGGGAGCGAGTAAGGTAAACCCTTCGCTGCTTGAGTTGAAGCATCTCAATTACTTGGATCTATGCATGAACAACTTTTCTGGCGTCGATATACCTGAAGCGATCGCTTCACTTGTTCGCTTGGAATATCTCAACCTACACCATGCGCTGTTTGCTGGATCCATCCCTCCTCAACTGGGGAACCTCTCTAATCTAGGCTTTCTTGATCTTGAAGCTGCATCTCACCGGTCGATGAAATGTGATGACCTCCATTGGCTCACCCGAATTCCTTCTCTAAGATACCTTGATACGAGCAATGTGGATCTCCCTCGTGCTACTGCTTGGCTTCACCAGATTAACTCCATCTCCACTCTTCAGGTGTTGCTATTAACATATTCACAACTCCCACCTACTCCATCTACTTTGCCCCCACCCAGTCTAACATCCATCACAAGGCTTCATCTCTCTGCTTCTGACGACGACTTCGATGAAAACTTTGGTGATTCCTTCTTGAGATGGGCATTTAATGGGAGTATCTTTATCTTCGCTCCTGCTTCTCAAATCGCAGCATGGAGGCGCTACGATTTGTCCTAGCAGATCTGAGTAATTTGAAGGAATTGGATTTGTCATACAATAACATCGATGGAAAACTTTCTACAATTCTGAGGAATGCGAGTAGGAGGTTGGAGTACTTGAAGTTGGCCTCCAATTCATTAAACTTAGGTCTGGATTTGTCCTGATCATGATGCCTTTGGGTTATTGGAGTGGCAGCAGAGGGTTTGATCCTTGTTAATATTTATGGTTTCATTCCATAGAGTACTAATAGTTTTTAACGATCTTTTTTTTGTTGATGAAGGTTACTTGTGTGATCAGCAAAACGAATGCAGAAGTAATCGGTTAATTTATTTAATATTTCTGGCACGTGATCTGCGTGCCGCCATACGATGGCATGGTGGATCACAGTGTGCTCTTGACAAGAACGAAGACGCTGCCGTCTTCCTCCCTTGAGACCCTCATCCCCTCGTCGAGATACGTCGTCAGGAGCCAATAACTCGCCGCATGGCCGGGATTTGGTACCGGAATCTTCAGCGGCACTGCGCGATCGCCGATGGCCGCGGCGAGGGATGATGCCGCGTCCTGCATCGAGTTTCCGGCAGCCATCAGCGGCGCTGAGGCCTCCTCGATCGAGTCCATCAAGGACTTAAGTGGTTCTGAGGTCCTCGATCGCTCGGCGGCCTCCTTGATCGAGGTCACCGCGCTTTCGAATGGCGATAAATCGATACGGCATGCGAAGTGAGGTGCCCAGATGATGTCTCCCGTGGAGGTGATCTGCAACGATGGCGGATCATTAACGGCAGGAATTTGTATAATGGAAAGGACAGGGAGACGATGATCGCATCACCTGCACTCGCTTGTAGCTTTGGACTTCGAATCTGGCGTTGGTGGTCAGAGAATTTGTCCCGATCGGGCTGAATGAGATCCTTACGGAGTTCTGCAGCGTGGAGTTCTCGGCGTCGATGTCTTGCGAGATCTCGTCCACCTTCACAAGCTGACCCGGCAGCGCCGACAGCAGCGACCGCAGCTTCCGTAGTCGGAGCGACGACGAGAATCTAAATCGACCGACCGAACCGCAGAATGATCGATCTTGCGCTGATGAAATGAAATTATAACGATGTGTTTAGCTTACGTACGCGACGATCCATTTCCCGTCGAGGAGGGCAAGGTCGTCGGTGGGCGCCGGCGTGGGGTTGAGTGCCTCCAGCCGCGAGATGAGCTCCATCGTCTCTGCCTTCGCCTCGCTCGACGCCAGCAGCCCCCGGTCGGTCCCCTTCAGCAGCTCCAACAGCTTCCTCTTCAGCACCTCACGTTCCGTCGTCTCCTCCACCTCCTCCTCCGCCAACTCCTCCACAGGGGCCTTCGGCTCCTCGCTCGCGCCGTCGTTTCCAGAGACGCCCTCCTCCGCGGCCACCTGGCGAGGCCAGGACGTCCGCCAGAACGGCGCTGGCTCGGAGGAAGGCGCCTCCCGGCGGACCTCAGGGAGGACGCGGACCTGCGGAAGGTAGTGGTGGCGTCGGGGTGGATGGGCGAGAGCAGCTGGCGGTGCGGCGACCCGGCTCCCGAGGCCGTCGCAGAGGCCGTGGCAGAGGAGACACTGAAGGAGAAGCACCTGCAAGAAGACGCCATGGCGTTCATATATGGGACGTCGTATTCTAATTCGATCAAGCTTCGGCTCGCTCCTCCGGCCAATATATAACTTGAGATTTCTATCGGCCACCGTACGAGGTGGGCAGGAAGGTCGACATGGGGAGATGGGAAGGAGGGTCGAGCGGTCGACGTCGGGCAAAGTTCGGTTTCGATTTTGTCCAAGGCGTCCGGAAACTGTACGGACCCACGTGGAGTGTTTTACCCGTATCAACGACTTAAAACAATAATTTATTTTCAAACACCACGAGCAATAACATATTTTCCCAAACTATATTTTTTTATAGCCAAACTATCCGGTCAACTAGCCACGTCAAAAAGTTGACCTAGTTTTTATTTATAAAAATTCGAACGCACCGGTCCACGCTCGCCCGCACCCGTTCGACCCTCCTCTGGAAGCATCCCCTCCTGTGAAGTGCTCAACGCCAGCGAGGAAGAAGCATCGCTGGGATGCTTTCTTTCCTTGCCCCAGGAGGGACGGCGAGCAGTCTCCAGTGGTCCGCCACAGTCCTCTGTGCCTCCGCCCGCGGCACGGGAAAGTGGGTGTGTGGGGAAGAGACGACGCTTCTTCCCGTACTTTCCACGGTGAGCTGAGGAGATCTTCGCGATAAATAATCTGATGGTACGAGGACGTGGGGGAGAAAGACAATGATGGTCGAACCGGTCCGGCGAGCTTGGACCGAGACGGACGGGTGATTTTTTAAAAATAGCTTTAACTTTTTGACGTGACTAGTTTGGAAATTGTTTTTTCCTCTGGTTGTTTTTAGAAATTATTATTTCAAGTTAATTAAATATGGCAAAACACAGACGAATCACAAATCTGAGAAGGCAGTGCCAGAAAAGCTGGAAAGCCCTCGTTCAATGAATCCATCTTTCTCGCTGTCTCTTCAATCTACCCCGGTCGTACTCGTTGCGATCTCAAGTAACTAGTTTTTGTCCCTGTATCCATAATATATACATATATATAGTTTTTATATTATTTTGACCTGAAGATATTAATCATATCGGTGGTTTGTCTTGTTATGAAGATGATTAATGTAGGTCATATCGGTTTCCGGATGATGGGTACTGCATGGAGGAATTATAACATTTAACCTGACATTTTTCTTAATTATCCATGCCGACCGAATGGAAGAGGAAGACGGAGGGAGCACAAAGCAATAACATAAGTTCAAGAGATGCCGATGGTCTTCCCCAGAAGCCACGGGAAGAGTACCACCTCGAGCACGAAGATGGTGTGCAGCTATGCACGGTCCAACGTGAACCCAAATATGGTGATCCCAGACCGGTTGTTCTCCAGATACGTCACTGCAGAACACATGCAATTTAATCAGCCACTTATCCGTATAAATTGGCCATTGCGACGTGCTTGCCTGCGATCGATTTATTTCATCCATAGTATACCGAGTGCTTGTCTCTTTTGGAATGTGACGGTGCGGAGTACGTGAGGATGAAGAAGGTTTGTGCCCTCTAGTTCATCTTCCTGGCTGCCTTCGAAGAGGCCAAGGGAGAGCTAGAGGCTTTGCTCAAGAAAGAGGAAGGTTCGGTGGTAGTTATGTATCTATTTCTCCTAACATGATGCAATAAAAATTTAAGAAGGATAAGTCACAAGTTAAGTGCTTTAGTTGTCAAAAGTTTGAGCACTATGCTTCGGAGTGTAAGAAAGAAGAAAATGCTTATCTTGCAGAGACAAGTGAAGAAAAGGAAGTACATGAGGATCATGCAATTCTGATGGCTTTTGACGAAGAGGAGAAGACAAGTGAAGAAAGGGAAGTGCATGAGGATCATGCAATTCTGATGGCTTCTGACGAAGAGGAGAAGACAAGTGAAGAAAGGGAAGTGCATGAGGATCATGCAATTCTGATGGCTTTTGAAGAAGAGGAGAGTAAGGATGATACACTCTTACAAGGTATCAGCTCTAAAATTCTATTTTTGATACATGCTTTGATACTTGGTACTTAGATTCAGGTGCCACTAGTCATATGACCGAAAATTTGGCATGCTTACATAATTTGAATACTACTTGTCATGGAAATGTGAGATTTGGTGATGGTTCACGAGTTAATATAGTAGGAAAGGGTAGTGTGAAGTTTTCGGTTAGCAATGAGGAGAGAAGCATCATAACAAATATTCTCTACATTCCTAACTTGAAGACAAACATACTTAGTCTTGGACAATTAGATGAATTGGGTTTTTCCACTACTATTAAGCTTGGTGAACTAAGTATTCATGACAAAGATGGGAGATGTTTTGTTTCTGCAAAAAGAGATGGTAACAGACTGTATAAATTTCATACTCAAACTCTTGAAAAATGCTTGCTAATTGGTGATGATTCTGTTAGTTGGTTGTGGCACAAAAGGTTCGGCCATTTGAACTTTCAAGCATTAAGAACAATGCATGATAAACATCTTGTAGAGGGCTTACCACATATCCATGAGAATGATAGAATTTGCCAAGAATGTGTTGCTTCTAAGTAGTGTAGGTCTACATTTCAATCCTCAAATTTCAGAACTAGCAAGGTGCTAGATTTGATTCATGGTGATTTGTGTGGCCCCATTGCTCCACCCACATTAGGAGGAAATAGCTACTTTCTTTTACTTGTAGATGATTTTTCTAGATTTATGTTTGTAGCTGTGTTGAAAACAAAGGGAGAAGCATTTTCTGCATTCAAGATGCTCAAGATGTTGGCTGAAACTGAATGTGATAAGAAGTTGAAAGTGTTCAGAACAGATAGGGGAGGAGAATTCAACTCAAGGGAGTTCAATGCTTATTGTGATCAGCTGGGTATTAAAAGGCAGTTAACAGCACCCTACACTCCACAACAAAATGGAGTAGTAGAAAGAAGGAATAGAACAGTAATGGAGATGGCTAGAAGCTTGCTGAAGTCTATGAGTATGCCCCTTGAGTTTCGAGGAGAAGCAGTCAACACTTCTGTGTATCTATTGAACAGATCTCTTACAAGTAGCTTGAAGGATAGAACTCCTTATGAGGCATGGATAGGAAGGAAGCCAACCATTACACATCTAAAGGTTTTTGGATGTAGAGCTCATGTAAAGGTTGTAGGTGCATATCTAAAAAAGCTAGAGGATAGAAGCAAACCTATGGTGTTCATTGGGTATGAGCCTTGTTCTAAAGCATATCATTTCTTTGATCCTGAAAGGAATTCAGTAACAATGAGTAGGGACTGTATATTTGAAGAAGGAGCAAAGTGAGACTGGTTGCAAGGAGAAAATAACAAAGTATCACAAAGTATCAGAAATCTGCAGCAACAAGGTGTTTCTGGACAGTCACAGTATCAGTTTGTTGCTGATCAATTTGGTGGGCTTGAATCTGATTTTGTATCATCAAATAAACTGATATCTGAGGAGGAACAATTATTTTTGCCATTACAAAGCCGAATCACCCCAATTCCTTTCAATTTGGATGATACAAACAGTGACACTACTTCACAGTAGAAAGTATCAAAAAATGATACTTTCTGTGATACTTTAACTAACCTTTGTGTTGATACTTTTGCAGAGACTTCTGATGCATCTTGTGAACCAGCTGCAGGAAGGAGATTTAGGTCTCTTGAAAGTATATACAGAAGCTCAAATGCAACTGAACCCCTATAAGAAGAAGCATGGCTTGCAAGCAATTCAATTCAAGAACCTTTGAATTTTCAGGAGGCTGCAGAACATGAAGAATGAAGGAATGCAATGAAAGAAGAATATGATCAAATAATGAGGAACCAAACCTGGATTCCTACTGATTTACCAAGGGGAAGCAAGGCTATTGGCCTGAAGTGGGTGTTCAAAATTAAAAGAGATGCACAAAGTGAAATTCTAAAATACAAAGCAAGGATAGTTGCAAAG
Source organism: Thalia dealbata (assembly GCA_030544415.1). NCBI lineage: Eukaryota > Viridiplantae > Streptophyta > Magnoliopsida > Zingiberales > Marantaceae > Thalia > Thalia dealbata. The sequence continues at coordinate 19,541,693 of CM060458.1, forward strand.
GGATACTTGCAACAACAAGGGGTGGACTTTTAAGCGGTGTTTGCTCCAGTTGCAAAAATAGAGATCATTCGGTTATTGATAGCAGTGACAACTCAACAAGGATGGGAGATACATCAGATGGATGTCAAGAGTGCTTTCTTGAATGACACAATAGATGAAGAAGTGTATATGAAACAACCTGATGGGTTTGTCTTCAAAGGAGAAGAGGAAAAAGTGCTTAAGCTTAAGAAGACATTATATGGACTTAAGCAAGCACCTAGAGCATGAAATATTAAGCTTGACAAGTCCTTGTTATCACTAGGATTCAAAAAAAAAGTGCAAGATCCTGCTGTGTACACCAAATCAGTAAGGAATGAAAGGTTGATATTTGGGGTGTATGTGGATGATTTACTTATTACTGGTTCAAATGTGAGAGTCATCCATGAATTCAAGGTGCAAATGCAAAATGAGTTTGAAATGACTGATATGAGACTTTTACATCATTATCTTGGCATGGAGATCTTACAACTAGAAGACCGTATCACTCTTTGCCAATCACTATATGCAGAAAATCTACTAAAGCAGATGGGCATGGTTGATTGCAACTTGGCACATACACCTATGGAGGAAAGGTTGTTTTTTCAGCAAGCAAAAGAAGTAGATGCAACTGAATACCGTAGGCTTGTTGGGAGTTTGAGATATCTCACTCAAACAAGGCATGATTTGATGCATTTGGTAGGGATACTTAGCAGATATATGCAAGCTCCAACGGTGGCACATTCAATTGCAGCAAAAAGAATTCTAATGTATCTCAAAGGAATACTTGGTTATGGCTTAACTTACTACAAGGGAGATCACATCAAAAATATCGTGATACATGGGTATAGTGATAGTGATCATGCAGGATGTGTTGATGATAGAAAGAGTACAAGTGGTATGGTATTCTTCTATGGTGAAAGTGCAATCAGTTGGAGCTCAACCAAGCAAAAGATAGTAGCTTTAAGCTCTTGTGAGATTGAATACATAGCATTGACAGGAGCTGTGTCAAGGAATTTGGTTGGCACGTTTCTTGTCTTCATTGCTAGAGGAGGAAATAAAAACAGTAACAATTTATGTTGACAATTTGTCAGCATTAGCGCTTAGCAAAAATCCAGTCCATCACAATCGAACAAAGCACATTGATACAAGGTATCATTTCATTAGAGATTGCATTGAATCAAACCAAATTATGGTAAAGTTTGTGAGTTCTAGTGAGCAAAAAGCTGATGTTTTTACAAAAGCTTTGGGTCGGCACAAGTTTGTTGAGATGAGATCGATGTTGGGACTTCAAGAGGTGAAGTGCAAACAAGTTTAGGAGGGAGAATGTTAGGAAGGTAACCTTGTTTGGTATAAATCAATTTAGTTTGTAGTAGGAAGATTTCAGTAATCAGTAATGGAAAAATTGTGTTTTGATAACTATTTTCAATTTACATTGTAGTGAGAAGATGGAATAATTTCTCAATTCTTCTCCAAATTTTGTTTCCCTTCTAAATATTACATTGTAACTTTTGATACATTATATAATACAATTCAGAACGAGAGGAAGTTTTGTATCCTCTCGGCGCATTGTTTTCCTCTAAAAGCTGCTGTGTCATTGCTGAATTGCTCCTCTTGTTACTGTTTTATTGATCTTTGCCAACAGAGGAGATGCTCCCGGAGGACCGCTTCCACGTCGGACTCCTCCTGGAACAGCAATGGAACGCCGACGGCTAGGAGGAGAAAAACGGACCAGTACACTGCGGCGTGGAGGCCATCGGATTGGTCGAGGCACATCCATCGGAGGCAAGCGCAGAGACCGCGGAGCTCGACATCCTCGCGCTCGTCGAGCGGCGGCAGCGACTTCGTCGTGGACGACGGGAGGAGGAACGCCGCCTCCTCTAGCCATCGTTAATAGCTACTCGATGCCGGACGAGTCGAAGAGGGAGGAGCAAGGACTGTGTATAAATACGTCGTAGGTTCAGAGCTTCCTGCCCTTAATGATCACTTCCACGGTAGAGTGAGACCTCATCTGGGCACCTCGCTTCTCATACCGCATCGATTTATCGCCATTGGAAAGCGCGGTGACCTCCGTCAAGGAGGTCATCGTCCCTCGCCGCCGGCCGTCGGCGATCGAGGCATCGAGCAATGCCACTGGAGATTTCGATACCAAATCCCGGCCATGCGGCTAGTTATTGGCTCCTGACGACGTATCTCGCGGGAGGAAGAGGGCATCGTCTTCGTTATCGTGAAGAGCACGCTGTGATCGGAAATAAATTTCATCCATCATTTCACCTTCATCGCGTGTAATAGAATAAATAACTGTATTAAAATGAAACAAAATAGCTAATTAAATAAAACTCTGTACTCTTGTAATAATAACCACGGGGAATTGATGGCGGGCGCCGGATGAAGAGGTCGAAAACGAAGGCTGTGGCCATCAAAGATTGTCTCTCCCTTATGTGTTACATAAAAATAAAATAATTTAAATGATAAATACAGATGGATATGATTTTATTCATATTATTTTAAACTTTAATTCGAGTTTTAAAAAATCATTAAGTTAGAAAAAATAAAAATTATTTAACGATTATACTTATTAGGTTATGGGTTCAAGGATTATATTTTTTTTCTCGAATTATATTGTGAATATTTCATTATATATATTATTTTTAATAGTTAAATAATTATATAAAATTTGTAAAGCTCGATCGTCTCATCACTTTCCGGAATAATTCACCGAGTAAAATTTTTAAGTCGAGTCGGCTGAAGGAGGATGCAGACATAATGCCTCTGCCCTTCTCCACTCTCTCTTTCTCGATCGTTTCCTCAGGGCGGATGCACTTCCTCCGACCGACGGGAGAAGGACGAGCATGGTGGCCTTCCAGAAGAGAGGCGGCGGCGTTGTTCTCATCACCCGCGATGGCGAGCTTATCGCTGACACCCCCAATGGCACGGGATTTGTAAAAATAGTAGTAGAATGGTTAGTTGGAAATAGTTTAGTTGTACTGCGATGTGCCGTTTTATAATTTTAAACTTGATAAAGAAGGGTTTATGGTGTAATTATTGTAAACTAGAAGGGTGCTGTCGTAATATAAACAGTGAAATTAAATCCCCCGCTCGGCCGGTAGAGCGAGACTTAACAAAACGGAGCGTGGGAGCCCAGTTTCCAATGTTAAATTAATGACTCCCTTTTATTTTATTTTATTTTTGTTTCCCTCATCTCTTCCCCAATCCCTAGATTATAAGAACGAACGAATTAAATTGGAGAGTCAACCCCTCTTCCTTCATTCCTGTGACCAATTAATCAATCAATTAGTTAGGGGAGCAGGAAAAAAGAAATGAAAAAAAAAAAGACCATACTTTTCAACACCTGGAAACCCCAACTTTGAACCGTGTGCCGGTTGAAGGAAGCTTCCCACCAACTTGGAATTATTTAGCTTCTTTGTTGTTAACTTTTTCTCCCACACCCTAGATCAATTTCTCCGTCTCAAGTCTCAGTTCATACATGCCTAAACAGGAGAGCAGTAAAGGTTGTGAAGCATATGCGTTATAAGACTACATGTTTTGATTAGTAAGCAGTCGACTGCCATATAGCAGGCAAGAACACTGATGTGTTTTACTAATACGTACTTATCCTAGATTAGTTGATACGTCAAGCGTCGAACAGTTTCCGCTATATATATGTATATTGATATATGTGTTCTTGATTTCTAATCATGTTAGGTAGAACAATGAAGTTTCAGCGTAAGCCAACACAAGAGTTGTTATGCAGTACAAGTTGTGCAGGTAACCTCACTTTGTTGTCTTCTGCCGCTGGGGCATGGCATGAGTTCCTCGTTTTCCTTTCTCCTTGCTCTCTCCACTATGCATGTATATAGAGGTCACATTACGAGTCAATCATCGTCGATACAGAGCAGTGAAACCAGAGCTCCTTCCGAGGTATATATAGCACTATCAAATCCCTAGTTGTTGTCCTCGATTAGAGTCTGCTTCTCTTGCCCCTGCTTGCGGTGATGGAAGGAGATCAACCGAAGAAGAACAGGAAGAGGGCGCAGGAGTCTGTGATGCCATCGGTGTCCTCGATGCTGCTGCTCCTGCTTTCCAGTGTTACCGCTGCGGCCGCGTCGGCGTCGGCGGACTACAAGGAGGCGCTCTCCAAGAGCCTGCTCTACTTCGAGGCGCAGCGCTCCGGCCGCCTCCCCTACGACCAGCGCGTCTCCTGGCGCGGCCACTCTGCCCTCACCGACGGCCTCGAGCAAGGAGTCAGTAGTTTAATTCCGTCGACGACGTTGATTTATCGGTCACAATTACGTTACTCTGATCCGCCGGCCGGCGTACGTTCTCGTGTTGAAGGTTGACTTGGTCGGAGGGTACTACGACGCCGGGGACAACGTGAAGTTTGGGTTGCCGATGGCGTTCACGGTGACGATGCTGTCGTGGAGCGTGGCGGAGTACGGCGGCCACGTCGCGTCGGCAGGCGAGCTGAAGCACGCGCTGGAGGCCATCAAGTGGGGGACTGATTACTTCATCAAAGCCCACGCGCAGCCGGCTGTTCTCTGGGCGCAGGTAAATTGCTCGACTCAATTTAATTCTTCCCGGCCGGAGATCATCGAGCACGAACTCAGCCTAATAATTAATTAGGTGGGAGACGGCGACACCGACCACTCGTGCTGGCAGCGGCCGGAAGACATGACCACGTCGAGACAAGCTTACAAGATCGACGAGGAGCACCCGGGGTCGGAGGTGGCAGCGGAGACGGCGGCCGCCATGGCCGCCGCGTCCTTGGCCTTCAAGAAGACCAACCCTCACTACTCTCACGTCCTGCTTCACCACGCTCAACAGGTACTTCTTCCTCCTCTATTGAGTTAGTCGTACTCTTATCAGGGTCGATCTAAATCTGGAACGCACTGCAGCTGTTTGAGTTGGGAGACAAGCACAGAGGGAAGTACGACGAGAGCATCGGGGCGGCGAAGGATTACTACCCGTCGGGGAGCGGCTACGGCGACGAGCTGCTGTGGGCGGCGCTGTGGCTCCACCTGGCCACCGGAGGGGAGAAGGACTACTACTTGAACTACGTGATCGACAACGCTGAGGAGCTCAACGGGACGTCGTGGGCCGTCTCCGAGTTCAGCTGGGACATCAAATACGCCGGCGTCCAGACTCTCGCTTCCAAGGTAGAAAAAAATTAATTACTACTACTGCAGTGATAGTAATTGATCGGCCGCCGACGACTTACCTTTTCAAATCAGAATACTTCCGACCCTTCTAAACTAACTGATAGCAGAAAAGACTCTGAATGATCATCATTGAAAGCAACATCTAAATAAACTAAGTATTCAGCTACAGATAATAACAAATTTTGGTAGATTTAGGTAGGACGAAAAATTCCACTGAGGCTTCAAATTAAGTATATATATATTCTCATTTGCATCATCCGAGTCAAGCCGACAAAGGAAAAAATTGAAGTCCTCCAAGTTTGGCACCCAATTTTGAGTCCGCGGCTGGCAGATTGACTAAAAATCTAATTTAAGTCAAGCAGGGCCAACACGGTTGACAAAAAAAAAAACAGATGCTCCAACGAAGCAGTCTGAGTTGCCAGAAGAGCTAATTGGTCAACATCACAACCAAACTAATGCTATGATTGATGTCAACAAAGTTTGGTCGAGTTATTTTAACACTTTGGTTTCCTAACACGGTGATTCTTCTCTTAATTTTTTCTCAGTTACTGATGGAGAAAGGAAGGAGGCGTCATCTCCAGGAGAAGCAAGTGAAAATATTGCAGGAGTACAGAGCAAAAGCCGAGCACTACATGTGCGCCTGCCTCGGCCTGAACTCCGGCGAGTACGAAAACGTCGCCCGCACCCCCGGCGGTCTCCTCTTCGTCCGTGAGTGGAACAACATGCAGTACGTGACCGGCGCCGCCTTCCTCCTCGCCGTATTCTCCGACTACCTTGCGGGCGCCGAGTCCGACACCCTGCGCTGCCCTGCCGCCTCCGTGGGCTCAAGGGAGCTCCTCGCTTTCGCAAGTGAGCAGGCCGAGTACGTGCTCGGAGCGAACCCAGCCGGCGTCAGCTACCTGGTGGGGTACGGCGAGCGGTATCCGGCGAGGGTGCACCACAGGGCGGCGTCGAGCGCGTCCCACAAGGTGGACAGGGCGTTCGTCGGGTGCGCGCAGGGCTACGACGAGTGGTACGGCCGGCGGAGTGAGAACCCGAACGTGCTCGTCGGGGCGGTGGTCGGCGGCCCCGGAGCGGAGGACGATTTCACCGATGAGAGGGGGAATTACGTGCAGACGGAGGCCTGCACTTACAACACGGCGCCGATGGTCGGAGTCTTCGCGCGGCTGATGACCGAGGCGGAAGGGGAAGAGCGCAGTTTAAGTCGAACATGAAGAATTATTTTTTGGTTTTTTTAAATTTTTGCTTCCCTAATTAATGAGTGAAGGAGAAGATATGTTTATGTTTTTTTATTTTTAAAAATACATGTAAAGATACACACACAAGAAAGAAAGAATTAATGACATGTTCATTGTTATTTATTTAATTTGACTACGTCTACAATAACATTATTTTAAGCAAGTGAGCAAATTGTGAACGCCTCTGACCGTGTTTTAAAACTTAAAATTGGTTCAATTGTAATTAAGTTATATGGAGGGTATAAATGACATTATATCACCATTATTATTTATGCTTTCCTTTCGTTTGCAACACGCTGCGGCCAACCAATGACAACTGTTGAAACAATTAATAAAAATAAACAAATAATTAATTAATTATTAAAACGGACTCCATTTAGTAATTAAAAAATTATACTAAAAATAATTAAATTGATATTTAATTGCACCAACAAGGCAGGAAATAATGTATTTCTTTAATAAAGTCGTGGCTAAATGGATGGATTATGAGCCGTTGAGATCTGATCAGACGGTCTTGGAGAGCGGGCTTCACTGGAAGTTCCCTATTTGAGTCGACGTCCCTCTGCCTTCCCATCGCCGTCGGCTCTTCTTCGCTTCCCCTTCCTTTTGGCGTCGTTGCCGGCCCTTCTCCTTCGCTCGCTTCCATGGCGTCTTCCACCCTTAGTCGTTGGATCAGACCTGAGGTTTGTTCTTTCTTGATGCGTTTTTCTTTATGTTGTTGATGCGTTTTTCTTTATGTTGTTGATGCGTATTAGTTTCTTCAGATCGATCGATGATGGTATTTGTTTCTTCACGATCGATCGATGATGGTATTAGTTTCTTCTCGATTGATGATCGTGGTGTTGTTCTCAGGTGTATCCGCTGTTTGCGGCGGTCGGGGTTGCGGTGGGGATCTGTGGCTTTCAGCTGGTCCGAAACATTTCCACCAATCCCGAAGTGAGGTCAGCTTCGATTATTTCTTCCATGAGAATGCAATTTTGTTTGTGAGATTTTTCTTGATATTCGCATGTTTCTTCGTGTCATGATTTGGATCCGCGAGTCCATAAATTTTGAGCGTTCGATCTGATAATAAATGCTCTATCTCTGTTTCAATATGTTACTGTTTGATTATTAGAAATCGGACGGACAAAGTTATATACGCCTTTGTGTGACCTGATGTGTTTTTTCTTGATGATGGATGTTTTAAGTCATTACACGGGCATCGATCTATACTCATGAACATACTAAATGAAGAATTTTTCGTTTTTTACCCCTTGAGATCTGAAGCAGCAAGATGGTTCTGGGTTGATTTGAGGAAGATAATTTATCACAGATAACCTGCGATTGAATTATGACATGCATGTCACACATTGTGTTTATATGCCATTGTATCTGGTGATCATTGCTGGATAGAAGTCAACTGTCTACTGCAATTAACTTTCCGCATCATCATGCTGCTGCAAAAGGTTGAATCCTGAGTTTAGCCATTTGAATTTGTTTTGCCTAAGAAAGGAAGACACCGAGGTCCCATCAGTGCAGGATTTTGAGATTATTAATGTGAATCACATTTCCATTATGGAACAATTCCATCTGCATACCTGACAAAATAGGGTTCGGTTGTTCTAGTTGATGGTCACCTCATCCTAGGCTTATATCATCCGTTTATTTTATAAATATAGTACTTTGCTTTGCGTCACTTTTTTATGTTATATCCTACACTTTGCAAACTGCAGGGTGACCAAGGAAAACAGGACAGCAGGAATACTGGACAACCATGCAGAGGGAGAGAAGTATGCAGAGCATGGTCTCCGCAAGTTTCTCCGAAATAGAAGACCTGAAATAATGCCGTCAATCAACGGTTTCTTTGCTAACCCGGATCAGAATTGAAGAGTTTGACAACGAGGGAGCAACTCAAAATGACAGTAAAATTCTTGTTTTCTTGAATTGGTGATTGATGCAATGATTTTGCAAAACCATGATAATTTGAATGCATTATTTTGTACTTTGATGAGATGGAACTGAACACTCTTATCAAGCGCGATATGTATCCTTGAAGGATAACTCTCAGTTCTTGATTCATAATTCTCAATTGCTGGAGATGAGACGTCTCCTATTTCTTTATGGATTTCTCTTGTTCTAGGACTGGAGCCCTTGAACTACCTTCAGTTTCATATTAATGGGCAGTGATTGCATATATGTATCTCTATATATTTTTATTTTTAAGAGTTCAAACTGTTCCAGGAGAATCTGTTCAGAGCGGTGAAAAAAAAAACAATTGTTCCCCCTTAGCACAGCACACACTGCAGACCGACGTTGGGAATTCACCTCAAAGCTAGGTTTTTGTTCAGGCACACACTGCGGCCCAATGTTAGGAATACATCTCATCAAAGGAAGGTTTTAACCAGAAACCTGAAGTTGTAAGTTAAGATTATAACCTCAGAAATGAAACATGAGACGATCGAGTCACGCTTAAATAAAATGCTGTGCAATAATTCACAATATTCAGATTGTCTCGAAATATCAAAATTGATTCAAATCGATTCCACTCTAACCTTTTTACTTTCATTTTTTTTTAAAAAAAAAGACAATCATGGTTATTAGGGAAAAGAATGTCTTGGATGTCCAAAACGAAGCTACCATTTCCTACCATATTTTTAAAACTACAGGAAAGGCGGGTGAAGGTGCTCACAAAGTTCCATGGGCAGAAATACCTGAGAAGAGTTGAATGCCTCATAAAATTCTATTTATGAAGGTTCAGACAGCCTCAAGTTTGGATTTATTCACAGGACGTCCGCGACAACCATCATAAGCTGTTGTATTTAATTATCTAAATCGGCGACATCGACTTTGCTCATACCTAATCATCCTCTGTGACCACAACAAGAACATGAAAAATAAAATATTACAAATAAATTTCATTCTGTACCTGCGAAACAGAACATATGATCATCTCTTCCGGAGGCACATTCTGAAAAACTGTGGGTCATCGTACGCATTGCAACAGCTGAACATAATCTGCGGAGAAACGTGCTCTTATCACCAAAAGTTCGTCCAATGACATTGTTATCTGACGAAATGTTAACTAATTTTACCACTTAGCTTCTCCGAATATCTGAGAGATGCCCAGTGGTCCAATATTACAAGCATCACTTGACTCTAGGAGTTCTCTTTGTGATGTCACCACCACATGGATGGACTCCAAGAACTTTCTTTCAAGTTAAGAAATAATGCTGCAAGAATGGAAAGTTTCATAGCCAATCCACATGCAAACCAAAACATTATAGAATAAGGAATTGGTAATTTGAGAAGGCACTACTGCTTACTGCTCCATGGCATGGGCCTCAGGAAAAGGGGGAAGATGGCTTAAGATAATTTCATTTGGAAATGAGACATGAATGCTAAATCATCCGACTTCTTGTACCTGCAAATGAAAGTCCAAATGCATCAAGTATCATTCCTCTTTCAGTGCATAGTCATTTTGAACAAGAAAGGATATTTTCTTTTGAAGTAAAAAAAGAAGGGAAAACGACTTACCTGATTAACTTCATGAAATGATCACCACAAGGCCAGATGTGCAATATTGAAGAATCTCTAGGGTGCATTTGTTAGAAGTAAAAGATGAAAAAGGTGTCCCAACAAAAAGGATTATTCATGTAAGACAAAACCAGTGTAGAAAAAGGAAATAAGCACTCCGGTGGCACATCATTTTATTAGATATATAATAAAACCAATGTAGTCTTCTATCAAGAACAGCAACAAAGACTATATTTTCAATCAGGCATTGATCGAAGAAAAAAAAAAGAGAATTCATAATTTTGACATGTAAAAGCTTTCAATACGCAGATTGAAAAGGTAATTTCCCAATTTTAATGAAGAAAAGAACTGAAAAATTAGTACATTATCTCATTAAATAAATATTTGATCAACAGCAGCTAGCTGTGTGCATTAGCAGCAACACAACTAAACTAAATCTTTGAGAATATCTGATGCAGCATCATGAACAAACTATAAGATGCAATGGGAATTTACACAAGCAAATGATACGAGGACTGTTGTTTTGTACATACAAAATGATTTCATTTAATTAGAATATTATGCTAAGAATACATTTGCAGACTACAGGATTATCAATAAGACAATAAACTGAAAAGGAAACATTGGAGGACTTTGTGCAAGGTAGACATCAGGAACACATGACAAGAAGAGTTTTAGGAGAACCTAATATTTTTTTAAAAAGATTCGAGTACATCACTTAGGAGAAATTTTAATATAAAATATAGAACTTTTAGAAGATCCACAAACCTCTTGTCATTCTTACTGAATCAAGTTCCCATAACCTAAACAGGTATTTTCACAGTCCTGTTTTACCCTAAACTATTTGCTTCCATCTGGCACCTACCGTCCCTTTCTTTTTTTTCCCTAAAATATGATGTGATACACCATGGCAAGTTGTATCCATACTATAATTTTCATCCTAAGAAACACTATGAGAAAATTAAGCAAGAGAGACCAGTTTTAATAAGTTTTCAAATCCTAGCACTATCCAAAATACCTATTTCCAAAGTAATAGTATTCAGAAACAAGCTACAGTCATAACTGACAATCCCACAGCCACAAACTGCGTACAAGTTTGCCTTAAACAGTAATATCCGAAGTATCAAATTCTTTATAACTGAGGGAGTTGCTTGCATATGGAACTATGTTAACAAATAGTACTAGCAACCTCAAAAGAGAATAAAGGAAAATTTTGAAAAACTAGGATCGCAAACATGCCTTCTTCGTATGAAGTGATAATCTTTAAATTATATAGACAAGTTCCTTCTAACACAAATACTACAATTGATTCTTTCCTCACGCAAAATGCATCCATATGTACCCTAAATAGCAAACCCATTTCTACTCTACTAAGTATATTGTCAAAAAAAAAAAGTTGAAAAAGGTAGAGGATATATTGTTAGATTAGAACCTGACTAGCAAGCCAGATTTGAAGCATATATTTGCACAATCATAACAGTAAATAAAACTTCAACAGATTGAAAGAGCAAAGATCATCCATCTTAAACTATCATATCTTAACAATTATATTTATTAATTATTTCTGTCCAATCTTACACACCGTACAAATTAAGCTGAAGAAGTTAACCATAATAAGTTATCAAAATCATTTCTTATACGTCCAAACCCTATGCCCATATTCACATGGCTTTCTTATTATAGGACCTAACATATACTCTATAACAAAGAAACACAAATTACTCATAGACACCCTCAGATAAGAACACTCACAGGAGGAAGTAAGGGAATGAAGCAGTGACCTCTCACACACTAAGTTCTTGAAATCATGCTACAAGAACGAGCGAAGCGGACAGCCATGGGTTGTATTCCACTCCCAATTCCCATCTCACCACCTGCCACAGGGGCATAATGCTTCCTACACCCAGGGCATCGACCATCTGCCTCAATAATCCGTTTGTGACAAAAGAGGCAGAGGTGGAAACCACAATTACAGGGGAGGAAGCTCGAGTCTGTTGGATCCAGGTCCTCATAGCAGATGGGGCATGACGACGGCATCGAGAGGATGCCATTGTGAGCCCACCCAGCTGTGCGCCGCTCCATGCTCACAGGGAAACTCCGCTGCTTTGAGAGGTTGGGCAGGTTCTGAGGGCGGAAAGCATCATCAGGCCTCCAAGCCATGTGAACTGTCTGCTTAGAGTCCGGCTTTTCCAAACACTCTTGGTGATCCTTGCAAGTGTTGCCCAGTGATATTGTAGAATCCGGGATGGTCGCTTCATGGTTTGCATCAGCCTGACTATGGTCATCAGCAGACAGCGCATCAGCTAAGGCTTCCCAATCGTCCATTTCCTCCTCCTCTTCCTCCTCTTCTCCTCTATCCACCCCATCATCCACCTCTACTTCAGCATCACTGATGCTCCTTGAGGAGGACCCGAAACTGCTCCCGCTGCTAATACAATTCCTAGGGCATCCATTTAGACTGCTCATATGAGTCGGAGAACCTTCCTCGCTCTCATGAGAGTTGGATCCGTCACGCTCGGCGGAAGTCCCCTCCTCTTCCTTCAGTTTGCGATCCAACTTCTTCGAGAGCGCCGGATGAGGAGGAGGGGAGGCAGCATGCAGCCCCCTTCCGGCAACCGCGATATCCTTATTCTTCACTAAAGATCGGCAAAGAGAGTACAGACTAAATCAAAATTTGAGACTTAAAATTCGACAAGAAATCTCCAATAAGGAAGGATCCACCGATCCCAAAGGCAACTAAACTAAATCCACTAATTCGCCCAAAAATTCTCAAAAATAGGAAGTAGCACCAAACGAATCGGGCTGGGGAGGGTACCTTGCGAGAGCCACTGCTCGCGCCTCGCGTCGAGTTTGTACTGCTTCAATTTCGCCGACCTGTGGGTCTGACGACGAAAAAAACGGCGTCAATCGCACCAATTGGAAGCGGATCGGAAGAAAAAAATCGAGAAAGAGAGAAAGGACAGAAGAAACAGCACCTTCTTTTTCTTGGCGATCTCGCGCGAAATGGCAGCGACGGCGGCGACGTCGTCGGTCACGAAGTCGGAACCCATCATCTCCTCCTCCTCCTCCTGGTCCGCCTCCGCCTTCGGCTCCTCCGCTGCTGCTTCCTTTCACCGAGAAGAAACCTCTGACGAAGAGAAGGCGCAAGCAAATTGAGATTTGCAATAAGCGGACGACGAGACGAGAGAGCGAAGCGAAACGGATAACCAAAAAAGCTTGCGGTTTCCGCCTTCTTTCATCGACTGAGGTCGGGCAGAGTGACGAAGTTATCTAAATACCCCGACGATTCTAGAATCCGCACCCGAATCCGATAAAAAATATTATTTACATCTTCTTCCATAACGTGAATGCAGAACCGGATCCGATAAAAAAAATTGCACCTTTTTTCCAAAACACGAATCCGAATAAAAATAAAAATCCATTTAGCACCAATCTCAAAGCGTAATTATTATACATCAGACGTAGATAGTCATTAATCGTGTAAAAAAAAGAAAATGATATTAGTTGAATAGCTTAACGGATCGGGTAGAGAGGGGTTAGTGATGGCAAAATGGTCTCGATAAAAAGCCACTGACTTAAATAGGGATTGCCTTTTGACACCTAATAAAACCATTGCGTTTTGGGGGTGTTGAGTTGTGTTGGTGAAATCCCAATTTTTTTGGTGAACTTTTTTGTTTCTTTTTCTTCCGGGATTGCAAAAGATCTGAGCTGGGGTCATGGCGTAGAAGATGACACGACGAATGCAGAACCGATGTGTGATTGCTGTTGCTTTTAGTAATGAGATTGAGAGGCGAATTTTGTTTCCTTCTTTCTTTTTCATTCTTGGCTGTACACATTTTACTCTGGCTTCAGTGGTCACAATTTGTCAGAAGAATCAAAAGCACAAGCTTTGTGATATATAATGATATTTCAGTAACGAGAAATATCAGATGCTGAAGTTGGCTTCACAAACATCATACGTTCTTCAAGCTTGGATAGAACTGCAACAGACTCGAATCAAGAATCATTTATCTACATGCATGTCCCTATTGTGAAACAAAGCATTGGCTGTATCAGGCAACTCGAAAGGGGATGCATTTTGGTACCTGATGGAATTAAGCAGATGCAAAGAAAGAGAAGAACACATGGAATGCTTACAAGGTTAACTTCAAGTGATAACACAGTTGAACAGGCAGATCTGAAGTGATGCACAACATCCTGCAACCTAATAGTAGTCTGTATTCTGTCATCATGCGTATCCTGCAATCGAACAAGTTGTTGAGAGCAAAGTAATGACAAAGAGTTAGAAACTTTCCACGGACGCAAATACGCCACATTAATAGCAGAAACAATAGCATCAGGTGACATGAAGTGGGATGCTGAAATTGAAATTAATGGTCTGAAACGTCAATAATTCTTCGAGGGGGCATAAATATTAATGGTTTAAATAGCATCAGATGACTACACGAAAATTGAGGATAGATAATTGTCTTCAGGATTGTCTTGAACCAATTTGATGATGCATGTATCATGCTGCCTCATCCATACAGCATTAGAGCGCCGACAAAGTCTAGACTACAACTAAAACATATAACTCATTATGGATGATGGTACAAGATAAAGGGCCCCAAAAGAGGGGGAAAAACAAAGGTTGCACTTGCTCAAATTGTCAGAACGTCGAGCATTCACTGTAGCAGTTTCTTCCTAGTTCCTATCACTTTTTTTTTCTTCCTGTTATCCTGTTGTAATCCCTCTTTCCTCTGTTCCTCCCACAGCAACTAGATGGTGGTAGAAAGATGAATGTGGAACAAGGTGGAACATGGACAATAATGCAGCAGTCCTGAAAAATCTGCAGCATAGACCTTGCTTCGGTTTCCAGAAATGCACTTCATAAGCAATAGCTCTATCACCATCTCCTCTCAGACAAGGAAATGAGCTGAAAATCAAACAATAGAAAATTAAGCTTGCAAGATTTTGAAATGCTACGTGCAATCCAGTAATAACTCTTAACTCAGCCTTCCACGTGGATGCACAGGGTTCAAAATTTTCACCGACTTGGTGAAGCTTTTCCAATTGGTAGAAAGGATCTTCCTACATTGTTTTATTCAGATCTCAACAATAACTCAATTTGATGGCCTGAAGGTGTTTAAACAGTAAACAAGGTCCCTAATATTACATAAACCAGAAGTGAGTATGCTCACACGTGCATGTCCTAAGTTTCTGATGTGTATATATACTCATGATGTATATCTCTATACATGCACACTGATGAAACAGTGAAAGAACAGTTTCACTAACCTGCCGAGCAACCTGTGCGATCCTCCTACTGTCTCTCGATGATTCCCCTATTAGGCTACTAGATTTCTGAGTCTCAGACAAAGCATTATCTTTGTCTACTTTTCTCCTACACATGCTGTTTTCCTCTAAACCTGTAGATTCAACCTTGCTATCCAGAGATCCCCTCTTCCGCTTCCTCTGAAAAGTGTATTTGAGAATTTTGTCACTTCCAGCTTCAGCAGAAGGTAAAGATGACCTGCAATGTTGATCTTTATATTCATTCTGGGCAAGTGTTTGGTCCTCTTCTTTTGTTGCAGAAATTTCTGGATCCTCTACTAATCTATCATCTAGTCTCATTAACGTTTTCTGTTCTATCAGTGCGCTATCTTTGACATTCACATTTGTTGGATAAGTATCAATCACCTCATTGGTACTGACCAGAATTGGATCTTTGAAGCCACTGTCTTCACAACAACTTTCATTTGTAAAAGTATGGTTTTTATCAGCATGATTACTAAAAGAACTACATGGTTTTAAAACACTTCTCCTGGTCATCATTCTATTTCCATTCAAATGTTTTGAGCATTTATCTGTTGTTGGATCTTCCCCAGATACCTGAGTTGAACAAGATTGTAGAATCTTTACGGGCAATAAATTGCCGGTCGTGTTGTTATTGTCAGCAGATCCCTCCTGGTCATTTTGTTCGACCTTGGGATGATTGCAATCTGCTGATCTGTCATGTTCCATGTCATCTTGGGTAACACATTTTGTGGACCACATAATAAGCTTTCGTCGTCGCCTATTTCGTCTTCTTACTACTTTTTCCACTATACTAATGTTTCTGCTTGAGGCACCTTTATTTTTGTCATTTTCACACACGATCACTTCACCCTTTGTGTTTGATACCCGATCATTAATTTGTGAAGCAAGATCCTTGCCGGACACTGAATTCTGTTCAAAAGCACGTATTCTTTGTGTACATCCATTTCTATAGAGCTCTGGCTCTTTGTTGTTCAGTAAAATACATGCCAACTCAGGGTTGCCAGCATAATTCTCTGATGCGCTTAAATTTTTCAAGGGATGACCACGTGTTTCATCTTTGTTGAACAAGTTTCGCATGCCTTTAGGACCATTCAAAGAGTGCGAGCATGGATCAGACTTTTCTCTGTTTTTCTGAGCATTATTTTTCTCCAGTCTTGCATCGTCATGATCCAATTCAGAATTCAGTCTCCTGACTTCAAATTTGAGGCAATCTATTGTAACTTTTGCTTCACTGAGTTGATATTCAAGTTCTTGAATCTTCCGCACCTGGGACAATTTTGCCTTTTCTGATTCAACCATCTGTAAGGCCAATATTCCTTGTCAGTGAAAAGCTTCGATGGTTTTTTAAAGAATGAGAAGAAATCATTAGCATTTGACACTAACAGAAAGCTGAAGAAAAAAGTACCACTTCAAAAAAGTGTCAATTTCAATTTTCCAGAAATGACATGCAGTGCCTAGCCACTTATTCACTAGTGGGAATAATTAAAGAAATTTCCCAGCATTTTGCTGACATGTTCTCAACATAAGTTGAGATGTATTCATAAAAGTTCAACTCCTCCAGCATTACCTACACAATGAGTCAAGAGATGGATCAAACTAGAAGAGTAAAAATGCATAAAATTTGTCAAACCATCTCATTCACCATCATCATAACCAGGTTTCAACCTCAGGAACCAAGAGTTGTTTTCTAACAAATACTGCATCAGCAGAAACTAAGGTGTTCCTTTTATCCTTGTTACGGGGACATGGAAGGGAGAGACAATTCAGATGCCTTCCAAGTGTCCAACTTGGCAAACACAGAAGTAGAAAGACAGGTAAGGGACTTCAAAACTATGGTTTCCAACAAAATAGATTGTTTATAGAATTACTAAGAAAATCAGATGATGTGCAGCTCAATACAATAACGCATTTGTGCTGACATCAGTTTCTTGTTTCAAGAATAAGAAAAAACCACTCATGTTAATGTTACTCGCTTACCCCAATCAGAGACCTAGGCATCTAGTGCATTGACTGAGTTCACCATATTTCACCTTTTTAAATTAAGAAACTTCAATAAATTTTAAATATGAGAAGCAAACACATAACTAAAATTTTGAAATTGAATCCAATAGATGACAAAAGGATCAATGAATTAAGGCCACAAGAAAAATTATCTGTTTTAGTCAAAGGAGGCAGTAAAAAGTCACGGTCGTTAAATTTACAAAAATAATGCAAGGAATGTCATGTTTCCTGATTGCCTGACATCCTTTAAACCAAAAGGAATAAATTTTACGAGATATGAGCTATACCTATACAGTTAATTCAAATTGAAAAATGGATGAAAATCAACATACATGAAATGTGTTAGTCTACTACAGCTTAGGATACTGACTTGGATGAGTTACTAGAAAAAAGAACAATAGAATTGTAAGGTTTGATCATTGAAAATTAGGGATGATAAGTAGACAATATAAAGATATATTCATAAATCTGAATATTAACCGCTTAAAGCACTCATAAGCTAAACTTAACTAAAGCAGGTAGTCATGTATGCGTGAATCATTCAGTTGGATGTGCTTCCTAGTGAACGTAGGCACACCAACAGGAGACAAAGATTGAAATATCCGTAAGTTTTAAAAAGAAGTAATAGCAGATACATATCGTCACATTTACATATATAAAATAAAAGCCAAATAAATTGAAAATACAATCACATCTTACATAGAAATTATAGACATTTATTATTCTCACTGGCTCGTTCCCTGGTTTATCAGCTACTCTCTACCAAAGTCACAGCTCGCTTTGACCCACAAACAACATGGAAGGCCATTCTAGACAAACCAGAAGATAAAATGAAAGAATATCCTTTGTCAAAAGCATGAGGAGAAATAATGATCGTACATGACAACAAATTCTTAAACCAATGCTCGGCTATGCTATATCTCAACAAGTGCTTGGTATAATTGTTATTATGGGTACTACGCGAATCCTGTCTCATAGACTTTGTTGATCATGGCCTCCGGGAAATACAAAGACTAGGAAGTCTTGTTGTTCATAGACTGTAGATTGTGGCTTCTATTTTTCCTAATTTAATCAAGTTTTTAAAGTGCAGCAATCTTGGCACCAAAAGGAGAATACAGCTTGCATAAGAATGATTCGCGACATATTAATACTACAGTTTATCCAAAAAAAAAATTAAAAAAAAATAGCATTAGGGAAAAATCCTGAAGAAAACAGACGTAGTAAAATTACTGTGAGCTCCTTACAGTTCGACATGGTTTACAGAAGAAATGTGTGGTCATAGAAAAGGGGGCTCCCGGAAGGATAAAACATAGAGATGCAAATAAAAGGTTAATTTTAGAAACAAATCCTATTTACTGAGAAATTTTTTTTGGTTGCACTGTTAGGGACATTGTTTGCATGCCATGACTACAATGGAGGGATGGTTTGCCTGCTGACAGACATCAAATACATGAAAAGATTTCGCAAGGAAAAAAATACGAAGCACAAATTTTTTTTTTCAAAAGGGTTATTAAAGAAATTAAACCACGGTTCATAGCAAGAACTTAACTCCCAGAATCATTCCTAAGGATTGAAATATTAGCCATTAGAGATAAAGGGAAAAGAGAAGACAGAAACATCCAGGCCCTGTCCACACACACACACACACAAAAAAAGGAATCAAGGACTCATTTCATAGAAATAAAGAATAACAGAAAAAAATTGAACGCATCGAAACAAATGGACAAAGAACGATCTTTTGCCAGAACAAAGAAGGATACTGGAATCGCAGTTCACAGTGCGAAATAGCTAAAAACCATCACCTTGGCGTCCATGATCGCCTTCAACCGCAGAAGCATCGCGAGGGACTCTTCCTTGACAAGGGACAGGCTCCGCTGAAGCTGGAGCACCCGCCGCTCCGAGGCCAGAATCCGCCCCGCCGACTCCTTCGCTGTGTTCAGGATAATGTCCGCGTACGCTCGCTTCAGCGCCGCCATTCTCTGAAGGACCCTCCCCCGCAAAGCACGCGTACCAACCAAAAGGAAGAAAAAAAAAATCGAAACCATACGACCAAACAAAAACGATCAGCATAACTCACATCACAGAAGGAGCAGAAAGAAAAGGGAGACCAAAAAAATGACGAGATTGGGACAAAAAGGCAGGGCCGTTCTCATGATCGGAGCTCGGGAAGGCAGTACCTCAGCGTCGTCAGCCATCGGCGACGGCCCGCGGAGGGGAGAGCGTAGGCGGGATGCAGAAGAGGAGGAGGCGAAGGAGGAAGGGAGGTGGTTTTGTTCGGCTGCGGGTTTCCTTCTTCCCCTTGGCTTTCCGTTTTCTTCCCCTGTCTGTTATGACACGGAATGGGCAAGCAGAAGCCGTGCGTTTATTTACGCTTTTGTCCCCGCCGTTTGCCTTGCTTGCGCCACTCTCGCTCAGCCGTTACGCACAAGACAGGATCCACCTTTCCCTCCTCGCACCGTAGGAGCAGACACCTGTTTCGTGGGTCCCATCTCTCAACCGACCCTCTTATTGGCTCCGCAAGCTGCTTCGAGTTCGCCTCCGCAGCCGTGCCTCCTTTTCTGACGAGTCTCCTCGGTGCATACAGGGTACAGCTTATTTCTCTCGGATCATTCGCGGAGGGGGGCTTGAGATCCGACGGGGCCCGCTACGTGGGCCAATAGTTTTTTTCGAATATTCTGTAGCCTGGGGTGGAGAGCGAGGAGACGTCTCGCGGTTACCGGTTTCAAAATGGGCGGAGACGGAGTTGAGGGTTTTCTTTTTTTAACCTGTCGGGCCGGCCACTGTGGCTTGGGGACGACGACTGCGGTGGACCGGTTTCTCTGTGGCCTGCCCACGCCATTTAATTTATCAAAATTTAAAATAACGCCAAACTTAAACATGTGACTTAAGATTTTAATTTAAATATCGTACGCCACATTATTTTATACCAATAAATTTAGGATTTATGTTTGCTATAAAGCTACTTATTGAGATCATTTCTTCCTATCTTTCATCACGTCTTATCTTTCTCTTTAGAAAATATTATTTCATCACTTAGTTCATCTTAATATTTTTTTTTATCTTTCGTACATATTGAGTGCCAAGAATTATCTTCATCCGAATTACTCAAATCTTATAGTTGAGAAAAGTGAATATATCAAAACAAGAATGAGAGGCTTTTCAAAACTCCACCATGGGAGTTGACAAGGTGAAGAAAGTCCGACTTTAAACTTTAAGAGTTGAGTTTGAATATTTCTCTATAAAATGTTAGACAATTCAAGACTACTTTATAAGAATTTTAATAGTTATAAATCAAATAAAGAGTACGAGAGAATCAATACTGAAAGCTTGTCACGCTCCGTACCTTCCTATAAGGCACGTGGCAGACCGCAGTGAACTCTACATACAGCTCCGTTTACCCCCGAAACTATATGGGAACTACTAAGCATACCTGATGTATATCCCCTCTATTTATGGAAGGAGAGAACCTGGATAATAGATTATTATCCAGATTATTAAAACCAGATCTTTACTACCGTGACACACACTTATATACAAGTAATTTATAATTAAAATGGGCACATGCCCAAGGTTATACAAAGTATCTAGCCAGTGGATCTTCATACGCACAAAACAAAGGTAGAACTGTCTTACCTTTCAAAAGAAATCAGGTGCCTGGCTATACGCTACGATATCTATCAGACTCTCTCCTACTGTGATCATGAAAAATAAAAATGAGTTCCCCTACGGGGTGAGTAACGCCGTACTCAGTGAGTTGGATAGAAAATAATATAAAACTGAGAACATAAAATAACAAAGTCTCAAGAATAGAATCATATGACTATTCGTGTGCAATAGCCAATCAAAATGAGTAATCAAGAATTACACGAGACTATATCCGGGGCTAGCATAAACAAATACAGTTGTTGCAGACAACTGTCACCTCAGGGGGAGGAATCAGGAATCATAAGGTACCCAAATCATAATAGAAGTACAAGAATAAATAAACAAAGCCCTCTTTCCTCCTGGGTTGCACACTGGATGTCGCTACCTGGTATCCATAGCTAATCCAGAATAAAAACCAGTCAGGAGTATCCAAATCTCCCATCCTGACCTCGAGCACTATCGTCCCACGCCCCTCCTCATAGGTGGCCCATGGGAGTGCTAATAGTGTAATAATCTATCACTGCAGTGAAAAGTGCCTATAACACTATTTATTATAATATCATGCTAGTCATACGCATTTTCAAGTGAAATAATATCACGAAAAATTTAACAGATGCATATGCTAGATCAGGAGTCAACAGAAGCATAGTATAATGCTTAAAATGAATCAAGTAACAAGAGTATCAAACATGGATATCAAGGATTACTCATAACTCATTCATGATCATAATCAGGATAATACTAACTAGCAGGAGAGCCAAAGGATATCAAATATAAATAATCAAAGAGACTATAGTTCTCCTAGACTAAATATTGAGAACTATCCTGTCTATTCTGCCCAGAGAATAAACACTCACCTGATCCTAACGTTGTAAGCACGTTTTAATTCGTATCGCGAGCGTTCGTATCCTCGTGTTTGCTTATCAATTTTCCTGTGAATATTTTAATAAATTTTAATTCTCAATCTAATAATAATTTTACAAGTCCGTCTTCACCAGTACTCTTAAAATGATCTCTAGATTCACCCTAATTTTTATATCAAGTTCGCCGGAATCCTCGCCGGCGAAGTTCTTTGATCAGCCCCAATATTGGTACCAATCGAAAGCTCTCTTCATGAGGATTCCAAAAATCATATTTGCCCCAATTTTTACAGCTCACACGCGATCAATTTCACCAATTAAATTAAGTTAGGTGAAAATCCTAATTTTGGGTTTTTAGCTCGTCGGCGGCCAACCGGCAGCCAACAGCCCTCAACCCCGGTACCAATGGAAAGCTCTCATCAAGAAGAAGCCATAGGTACCAAGTTTGCGAAGTTCCGTGGTCAGAATGGCCGGCAATCGCCGGAGCTTGCTCCGGCGATGAACTTTTGCCGCCCCCTAAATCTGCTAGTAATATAGTATCCCCCAATATGATCTCACAGTCTTTATAAACCATATTTTTAAGAAGTTGTTCTCCTAGAGGGGTGCATACGACAAGTTCAGGTTTCAAAGGAACTAAGGGTTTATCACTAAACTTTGCAAACTCAGGATTAATATAAGATCTATGAGAATCACTATCAATAAGTACTCTAGCAGTATACTGAAAAAACTGTAAAGTACCTGTGATCAGGTCTGGATTGGCCTTAGCCTCCTTATTCGAACTGGCAAAGATCCTGGTCTGTTCTCGAGGTGGAATCCCAGAACCACCGTGTGTCCCTCTAACACTGCTTTCTTGATCTGCTTTATAGCTTCTTACTGCCCCAGATGGTTGTCTGTCATGAGTGGTCGATCCCCTACCACTTGGTACTGGTCTGGGCATCCCACTGCTTCTACTGTCACCTCTTTGTTGTAGTCTTAGGTAGTTACTACAATAATGCCCTGACTGATGACAATAGAAACATCTCAGGGGAGCTCTGCAGATTCCAGAATGATTCTTACCATAATTTCTACAATTATCTCTAGTCATAGGTCGAACTTGAGACTCAGAATCTGAAATGAGTAAAGCTCGAGGATAAGCCTATGATCTAAGAGCACTACTAGATGATTCTCCCATTCTTTGCGATCCCTTAACTATCGTACTCTTCCTCTGGAATGTAGGATTGAAAAATCCTTTCTCTTTCCTGAGAAAATTTCATTACCCTTAGAAGGTGCTGGGGATAAATGCTCAATCTCCACTACCATCTGCACTAACTCATGATAACTGACACTGGTAGAAGTAACCAACAACTTTCTAATCTCTGTATTCAGTCCCTTTCTAAACCTACTACGCATATACTCAGTATCTCGGGCATACTCTGGATAAATACTGATAAAGCTCGTAGCTAATTGTCAAACACTAATACTGATCTATGGCCTTGTCTCAAAGCAAATAATTCCTCTCTCTTTTGATCCTTATAAAAGCTAGTGTAATATTCCCTATTAAAGATATATATAAATCCTTCCAAGGTAATTGGTAAAGCTCCACTAGCACTGAGGGACTCCCACTAAACCTGTGCATCACCCTCCAATAGCTGAGCTGCTAGTCTGATAGTCCTGAGATAGTTAGCAAGGATGAGCCCTACCATGGACTTGGTACCGATGGAGTCGAGATTGCCACAGCCCATCGTGCGAATGTGCGTCAATCTCGATAGACGTCGACTGCTATTGGACTGGGAAGGTGATTCCACATGCGACGCCTTGGACAGTAGATCCGTAGACCACACGGCTATCACCCTTGACGTCTGCAGACGATCGGATGAGTAGTTCGGATCCTAGGGTGGTTATTCCGACTAGCCGTGGCCGATGAGATTTATATAAAGATGACCTTATCTACGGACAGTGTGTAGTACTACACATTTGTCGTTGCCCTTACGGAATCCGGGGAGGATATAAGGGCACGACGGTTTCGCTAGGGGAGGCATGGTCGGCGACTAGTGAAACAATGGAGAGAGATATTGGGTCACCCGTCCTCTCCGCCAACATCAGTGCAGCGGGCATAGGTAGAGACAGAGACAGAAAGACACTAATGGGCTTACTGATACCCCCGGCCCGGGTATTCACTAAGCGTAGGCTGGCAGCCCGAGTTTTTGAAGCCTTAAAGTCTCATTATGACGTAGGTGACAGACGGTTGACATTGACACTAGATATGACTTAGGTGACATCTAATGGAATAAATTTATTTATTTATTTATGTTGTTTTATTGCTGTATATAAGTTGTTTAACATAAAATACATGAAAAATGATGATTAACTATCAAAGGCATCCTAAAATACTCCTCCTAGCCTTTGATTTTTTTATTCGGTAGAGTCGTAATTTCGCACTAGGCCGCAAGGCTGAGCACACCACGTTCAATGTGTGTGCAGGTGCCGACGCACTAGACAAGATCGTTGACGGAGGGATTGTCGCGGAAAATATACGATTGCTGTTACGAGTTTTCGTATGTCGGACTTAGATTCCTATTAGGATTTATCGGAACTGTACTAAGATGTTATTTGGAAATGTGAGTGTATGTATTTTAGCATTTGTATTTATGCCTTGTATGGGTCGGTTGGGCTCATACGACGGTTGCCACATGTCGTCCTGTGGGTCGGGACGTGACATTTCTTGTCATATAGGTTTATAAGTTAGTATAAGTTTAAGGTTTAATTTTGCTATAAAAGTCTATTTAAGCATATCTTCTAAGTTCTAGGAGAGAGCGCGTGAGAGCCTCTATATTTCCAACATAAATTTGAATCTAAACGCGTCGCATGATCGTTGATTCATTGAGTTATTAAATGGGTTAATGTCATGATGGATCGTAGATGTTCGGGTTCCGGATCCATATTAATAATTCGATCCATTAACAATCAAGTCATTTTCGAATTCGCGCTCCAGCCTCCACCCTCCGGTGAAGCGAATCCTACGGCTTCGATTGCTTTCACGAATCTTGATGTGTTTTTCCTTGCGATTTTTAACTTCCGCGTCATTAAGTTGATCGATAGCGTTTCTCCCTCGCTCTTCACCTCTCGACCTCTCTGGTTTGCTGGTGTCTTCTGCTCCACCGTCGAGGAAGGATCCGGTCTCAGGACGGCCTTTGATCCTCTCGATCCTGTGGATCTCGATTGCTGAATCTCAGCAGGTTGCTCTTTTCGGATTGGGATTCTGAATGTGTTTTTTTTTCCTTTTCTAGATTTGGGTCTCTCGTGGGGGTATTTATAGGCTGCAGATTGGTGCCTAGACTTCCTGGTCGAGATCGGGGCATTATTTGCTCCTTCCGTCATGGATGCAATCGATGGATGAGCTGAACCAGTTATCAGCGTCGTTGATGCAGGCGCAGCCATCGTCCTCGCGGACGGGGAAGTTGGCGAGGGCTCCAAAATCTAAGAGAACCTCAACTTTTTACAGCGTCCTCGCTCTTAGCAATGCCGTAAGGCCCGCCGCGATTTGATCAATTTATTGGATGCATCCAGCCCGGGATAATGATCAAAAGAGTAGTTTCACATTTGAGTGGGCATTGTCGCATCTCGACCGTCTTGATCAGTGACAGTTTATTTTTCACTTATCTGTAAGTTCGGTCTGTTTTCTAAATACAATCTCTCTCATCGCAGCCGAGTGGAGAGAATGTCGCCACTCGCGCTTCATTCACGATCGATCTCCAGAGAGATGAATCACTGCGTAGCAAATCTATAATTGATTAGCCTTTATGCTTTGTCATTAACGTATTATTTCATTTTGTCAAATAGTCTTTTTCTGACCGCTCATAGTCCTAAAACTCAAGACATTTTTCGTGCATCGTAAGATGACAAGACTCTGGTTAACAACCATTGTTATATAACCAAGATGATGCTGCCAGTCACACTTAATGTCCGTAGGTGTTGTTTAAATCAACTATCAGCTTCCTCTCTCGCATGTTTTTCTTTCTTCAGCTCCTCCTTGAGGTCAGGAGACTGAATTCTGAATTGGACCATGACGATGGAAGTCTGGAGAAAAATAATGCTGAGAAAACAAAGAAAAATCTGATCCACGCCCGCACTCTTTGAACGAACCTAAAGGCATGCGGAACTTGTTCAACAAAGATGAAACATGTGGTCATCCCTTGAAAAATTTAATCGCATCAGAGAATTATGCTGGCAACCCTGACTTGGCATGTATTCTACTGAACAACAAAGGGCCAGAGCTCTATAGAAATGGATGTACACAAAGAATACATGCTTTTGAACAGCATTCAGTGTCCGGCAAGGATCTTGCTACACAAATTAATGACCGGGTATCGAACACAAAGGGTGAAGTGATAGTGTGTGAAAATGACAAAAATGAAGGTGCCTCAAGCAGAAACATCAATATAGTGGAAAAAGTAATAAGAAGACGGAATAGGCAATGACGAAAGCTTACTATATGGTCCACAAAATGTGTTACCCAACATCAAATGGAACATGATAGATCAGCAGATTGCAATCATCCCAAGGTCGAACAAAGTGACCAGGAGGGATCTGCTGACAATAACAACACGGCCGACAATTTATTGCCCGTAAAGATTCTACAATGTTGTTCAACTCAAGTAAACTTTAGTTAAGTTTACCTTGCTTATGAGATAAGTTAATATTCAGATTTATGAATATATCTTTATATTGTCTACTTATCATTCCTAATCTTCAATGATCAAACCTTACAATTCTACTTTTTTTTTTCTAGTAACTCATCCAAGTCAGTATACTAAGCTGTGGTCGACTAACACATTTTCATGTATATTGTTTTTCATCCCTTTTTCAATTTGGATTAACCGTATAGGTATAGCTCATATATCATTCCTTTTGGTTTTAAGGACGTCGGTCATTCAGGCAACACGATATTCCTTGCATTATTTTTGTAAATTTATCGACCATGACCTTTCACTGCCTCCTTGGACTAAAACAGATAATTTTTATTGTGGCCTCAATCATCGTTCCTTTTGTCAACTATTGGATTCAATTCCAAAAGTTCAGTTATTTGTTTGCTTCTCACATTTAAAATTTATTGAGGTTTGACTAAAAGTTTTTTTTTGCCCGATCATCTTTAGCAATATAAAATAAACTGAGTGAGAACAAGAACAATTAGACGAATAGAGCTATTGAAGGAGATCACTTAGGTAGATCAATAAGGCTAATAGATATATACTTGTCACTGAGCTGCAGTGATCACCCCTCACACTTGGAAGTCAAGCTCAAGAACCATCTAGACTATGATAATACCGTCCAGCATCGGAGGAAAGGGGACGGATCTAAGATGAAGACTGAGGACACCGACGACGAAGTGCTGTGCGGTGCGGTTCCAGGAGACGGAAGGGACGGCGGCGGAGATGGTCGATTCCGAGTTCAATGCTCCTCCAGGTGTCCAGGCTGCTCGCGGCGGCGGGGTGACTCCACCTTCTTAATGAGTTGAGAATTCTGTCGCTCGGAGGGAAATAACTTCGGATAAGCTCATGTCTTCTAAATACCGTTGATGCATTGGATTTATAGAGTTATCCTAATTTGGGGTAACAATCACGATGCATATACATAATTAATTGGATGAATATATACCGTTTGAAGTCTAGATTTGAGCGTGTGATGTTTCGGCTAGCAGTTTGCCGGCATATATAGTACCTAATGTTGCTATTAAATCATCTCGATCACTTGATAAGTGGGACAAATTTATGAAGTATAATAAGAAGCTAATGCTATGTTTATCACTCATATTATAATTTCCTTCCGTTGGTATTTCATTAAGCCTACAATGACCTAAATGGCAGGTTTGTCCAAGAAAACATCTGGGCGATGCTTTCGGAAGAAGAATTGCTGCCGAAAAAAGCACCTCGATATTTTTTATATATGCACAAACATAACGGCTAAGTAGTAAAAGAGAAGGTGCGCATGTGTACAGAGTATCTTGTTTCATACATAGTAAACCATCCCCACCTCCAACGTCGACGCGTGCGGAATGTTCGTAGCGTACGCCGTGCTCCGGCTGTTCCTCCTCAAGAAGTCGTAGCCCACATTGATGGCGAGCCTCTTCACGAGCCCCGACCCGCTCTTCGCCCGCACGTACGAGTGCCCCAGGATGAACGCCATGCCCGCCTCCCGCGCCTCCATCAGCTCGTGCAGCTCCTCCCTCACGCCGGCGTTCATCTGCGGGCTCGACGGCACCAAGAACCTCACCTTCTTCAGCACTCCTCTGCCCCCCGCTGCCGCCGTCTGTATCTCTCGCGACCCCGAGCAGTCCGCCGCGTGATCCGCGTAGCCGTTTGCCTCCGGCAGCCGGAATCCAGCTCCGACCACGGTCATCTTCTCCTCCTCCTTCGCGGGCGGCTCGCCCTCGACGACGCCGTTGTTGGCGGCTCCCGAGACCCCGGAGCGGATGAACTCCGCGATGCTGCAGACCAAGTCCTTCTCGAACTCGATGTCGTCCTTGTGCACGTCGCGGTAGCCGTAGCGGACGATGCAGCGGTAGAGGCGGTACTTCTTGGGACCGATGCGGCCGACGAGGAAGCGCTCCTCTGGCTGGACGTGGGGCACGGGGACGGACTTGATGCAGAGGAAGACGAGGACCTGATACACCATGCGACGACCGCACGTTGTCAACGCTCAAAAAAAAAAAATTTAAAAGAAAAGTGTTACGAAGCGACGATGTGAACGATCGATAGAGTACCTGATGGAATGCGGGGAGGTTAGTGATGAAGTGGGAGAAGATGGCCGGGATGCCGGAGACGAGCTCGGTGTGTATCAGGCCGATGCCCCGGACGCGGACGATGCCGAGATTTGGGCCGAGGCCGAGGAGCCAGTCGATGGAGATCTTGTTCTGGACGTCGAACTCGTACTTCTTGAGCGTGCCGTAGTGCCAGGTGTACATGATGAGCATGAAGATGAAGGAGAGCGCGATGGGAACCCAGGCGCCCTCCATAAACTTGATGAGGGAAGCGGAGAAGTAGAGCGCCTCGATGGTTCCGAAGAAGAGGATGAAGCACACTGCGAGGAAGATGCTCCTGTTCCAGCACAGGACGATCACCAGCGACATCAGGCAGGTCGTCACCAGCATCACCGTGATCACGGCCAACCCTGCTCCATCCAATACCAAATTAACAAGAAGAAGAAGAAGAACATTAAACCAAAACACTACACCAATCCAGCAAATTAACAGAAAGCCTAGTCCAAGAAAAATCACTATAAACACACTATAAATCTGACTACATAGATAAAGAGCCAAAGAGCCTTCACTGTTATTACATAGAATCTAAGTTCAAACACATGTAAAAGGAAAAAAAAAAAAAAGCTCACTTCGACAGACCAATACATGAAATTGAAGTTATAATTTTTCCCATTCCAATTGAAAGTCTAGTCGACCTTCAATCTAAGACTCGACTTGAGTTGATTTTGTTAAAATTAGGTATCCATAAGAATGCATACTTGACTTAGTCCATTTACACCCTACCCTCATTGTGTATAAAATAAAGGATCACTAGTGGAGTATCAGAGTATGTTCTACGGATATGTTGCCGCCTTCTTTTCCAACAAAGCCTTTGGAATACCCACCAAAGTTTTTGCAATTTTTATAACTTCGAACTCAGTTTGCGTAGCACAACAAAACAACTGCATTTTTCTATCAACAAATCCTTCGATGTGCTAAAAGTATCTCTGGAAACTAAAAACTGTGCTTGATAATTAAATTACCTGCTGCATTGCCCATGCACTTTGTGTCCCTGAACCCAATCGTCACTGCCAAACACAGGATCATCAGCGTCCAGTTGATCTCCGGGATGTAGATTTGCCCGTGAAACTTCGACGACGTGTGAACGATCTTCACCTTGGGAAAGCAGCCCAGTGCGGAGCACTGCTTGATGATCGAAAAGGTTCCCGTGATGATGGCTTGGCTCCCCACCACCGCTGCGAGTATGGCGATCACCAGAACCGGCCACCGTATTTGCTCTGACGAATTAACATGCAACCGTCATCTCTCATTAACTTGTTTCCTGAAGGAAATGTGTAAAATTGATAGTACCTGGTACGGAGACGTAGAACCCGATTCGGTATTCGTTCGCGATAACATGGTGTCTTGATAGATACGCAGCTTGCCCCATGTATGCCAGGATCAGTGATGGATAAACCACCAGAGTAAAAGCAATCTGCAGATTGAAAGCAGAGTTTAGTGCAGGTAAGCTGAGATTGAATATAATTTTGGTCTTTTACCTGAATCGATAACTGCGAGAAATGCCCCAAATCGGCGTACATGGTTTCAGAACCTGCAATCATCGGAAAAGGAGCAAAACGAAGATTGAAATATGGCTAAGAAATAAGCGATAACTTGTACAAAAGAAAGGTTTTTTGTTTTGAGCGCTGGCTACCTGTGATGCATAAGAGGATTCCACCCAAGGACATCCAGCCTCCTCTCTGGGTTTTTTTCACGAACTTGTACATGTAGTAGGGAGAGAGCGCTTGGTAAACATGTGGGTTCCAATGGAAGATGTTGTAGACGCCGATCGCGCTGATGCACAGAAGCCAAACGATTACGATCGGGGCGAACAGGAATCCAACTCGGTGCGTTCCATAATGTTGCAGAGCGAACAAACAGATCAATATGAGGCACGCGATTGGGACTTCCACATCTGCGGATTCATGAACCCTAATCCAGATCAGTATATTGTTATTACAAAGCTGATAACTCGCCGTTCTTTCGAATTAGCATTCACTTGCTAAAATTAGAGAAGAAGGGGGTGTTTGTTCTTAGGATTAATCGACCCGAGTCTCGAGTTCTTACATTTGTGGTGTTCCCTCGACATGGAAAGCTCGAGCCCAGAAACCGCCGAGAACACTGCAATTTCCAGAGCAAACCAATTAGGAAAACGCTCAGCAGCATCGAGTCAGTCAGCGGTAATTTCGACAAACACGTTGAGGGCAGACAGACCAGAAATGGCCGGCGTGAGGACGCCGTCCCCAATGACCATGCAGGTGCCTATCAGGGCGAGGATCAGCAGCATCTTCTGCAGCACCTGGTGCTTCTCCAACGCCGCCTTCACCCTCGAGGCCGCCGCCCCACCGCCCGCGGGGAGAGCGCGCGCGGCGCCACCGCCGCGGCCGTCCGTCTTCTTGTACGCGGAGATCTCCTCGTCGGCGAGCTGGCCGCTAGGGAGGAACCCGACGCGGGCGTGGCGGCAGAGGAGGGAGTAGAGCGCGAACGTCCCCCCCTCGCCGTCGTCGTCGGCGCGGAGCACAATGAAGACGTACTTGAGGAGGGGCACCAACGTGAGCGTCCAGAAGACGAAGGACAGCACGCCGTAGATCTCCTCGTTCGTCTCCGAGTGCTGGATGTCCTCCGCGAAGGTGCTCTTGTACACGTACAGCGGCGAGGTGCCGAGATCGCCGTAGACGACGCCCAGGCTCTGGTAGGCCAGCGACAGCACCGTCCGCCACTGCGCCGCCTTCACGGTATCCGGGAGCCGGCCGCGGCCGCCCTCGATGTCCATATATCGCGCAGGAACAGCTCAAGCGCTCCGCGAAACCATCGATCGATCTCCCGAAGACGAAACAAGAAGAAGACGAAGGAAAAAATTCCAGTTGCGGCGGAGGAGGAAGGAAGGATGGCGAGAGGTCAAAATGGTAACGGAGAACCAACCAGAGGGAGGGGCGGCATGAACCGAGTAGGGGGCAAAAGGAGAAGAGTATTTTAACAGAGCGAGAGTGGAGGTTCCGGAATTAATTCCATCTCTCCATTAAATGCTCTGCATATATACACACTATGCTTAATATTTGGAGCAGTTGATCGGAGTTGAAGGCAGCGGATGTTGTTGAGGAGGAGGCAGGAGGAGACGGCGGCGGTGGTGGTGTAGGTGGTGACGGTGGTGGTGGTGGTGGTGGTGGTCGTGGTGGGTATCATTCACTCATTTGTCTGCCGTCAAAGAGGAAGCCATCAGGTCCTTCTTCTTCAACTCGGGGGCAGCACCACACGAAGAGAAATGGCCCCACAAAAATTCATTTTAGAAAAATATAAGTTTATTTTTCCAAGTAACCGGGGATGTTTATGATTATTTTTTCTTCACCTTCTACTCCGAGATATCGTATCATCTACCGCTCAGCACTAATCTTAAAGTAAAAAATAAATTGTAATTAATATAATCCATACGTTACTTATTTTCTCGATTATTAAACTATTATTTATTATGGGGAAAAGAGGAACTTTAGAAGGAGAAGCTTATTTAAAATTTTCTACCCTTCACTTTCAGTATATTAATGAATACCTTTGTTAGAAAATTAAAATAATAATAATAAATAAATACCTTCATCACAGGCTTATCTTTTTTTCTTACTAATTTCCAATTATGATGCTATTAATTAATTAATTAATATCAAAGGTCATTCAGCCGATGAAAATGGCAGAATGCCCACGCATTTAATCTGTATCTAATTTTTTGGACTTACTTTTGTACTGATATTATTTCTTCTTTGAGTAAATTGTTACGAGGAGAAAAAGTATCCTACTATTTTAGAAGAAAATTGAGGATTGAGATTTTGGATCATGGGGGATTGACATTTTTTGGTGGGGAATTTAAAGGTGCAAACTTTTGCTTTTCCCTTATCTTGTCTACAAGCCAACAAATTTAGTGATGTGACTTGAATATAAGTTTTTTTTTTATACCTCTGATACATTTAAATAAAGTTTTTAATGTATAATTAATTTTAAGAATATTATTATCGTAAACTAATATATTACTCATAGCTTTTTGATATCCTATTCACATGATGGAATAAATTCACATTCATAGACAATCCGTTCAAAGCAAACACTAAATGAGAGCATAAATAAAATTATTTGTAACTGTTAGAAAAAAGAAGAAAAAAAACACTTTTTAATGTTCTCCATGGTGGGTGGGCGCTCCATTTTGCTAATTTTAGTGTGAAAAATTAAATGGTGGATGAGAAAATGATTAATACAAGTGGATGAGAAATTATTACCAAAAAATTAAAAAAAGAGTTAAGAAATATATTTATCAGATGAGTCACCATCAATGTTTGGATTGATGCAAATCTGGGAGGCCACATGTCCACACAAGAAAAAATAATTCACCTTGTTGAAAAGAAGGGAAAGGAAAAGAAGAGAAAAAATATTTGAAGAGCTGCCACTTTTGCTGACCTTGGAGGATAATGATGAGAAAGTGCTAGAAACAACTTAACTTTTTGTCCTCCTCATTATCGACTTTGTTCCGTTTGTATCAAATCAATCAAATTTTTATCTAACCACATAAATCTATCACTATCTATGAGCGTTTCTATTTTAATCTTTATATTTTACTATCATGATAAAAATTTATATCTTATCTTAGTTATACTATTATTACTGTCTTTGTATTAGTTTCTTCTACATATTTTTATAATAAATAAATTTAAGATAAAATATATCTTATATTTACTATTTTAAAAATAATATATAGGTCAACTTAATTAAGATTTTTTTAGTAATAATTTTTTATCCTAAATATTAAACATCAATTATATCGTAATAATTTTTTTATTTATTAAACACTTAGATAGTTTAATTAAGATTCTTTTAGTAAAACAATATATAAAAATTTCTATGATATTCTTAGGTATAAGAATCTCCGTAATAAATCAAGATATATAAGATAGAGATAGGGAATGAGATTCTTATTTTACTTTTATACTGATAATGAGTAGAAATCTTAGTTAAGTATATTTATTATTTATCCAAATAATATCTCATATTTTTTCATCATTTCTTTGATTAAATAATTAATAATAATAAATAATAATGTAGCAGAAAACAAAAAAAAATATAATGAGCAGCAGCCGATAAGTTAAAAGTGTGAAAGTATACAGTTGTTTTAAAAAAAAAGTATTTTTGTTTTCATCCACTCCTACGTGGACTTGAACTGCAGGTCAACCAGCCAAATCATGAAATGAGAGGGGCAACCACACGCTGTGTGATAAATAATTTATAGGTAACAATGCGATCTCAATCTAATTATTTAATTCCTCGTTCAATTATATATACGTACGAACAGATTCAACTGTGATCTAAATATATTAAATCAATGCATCCATCTTGATTCTTATATATATATATATAATAATAATAATAAAACCTATCATATTAATGAGATTAATATAAAAGTTAAACTATAGGAGCTTCCTTCCTACCCACCACCCACCCATCTCATCTAGTAATAAAAATAAAAAACCCCACCTAATAGCAATAAATAATAGTACTACGCTGTCCCTCTTTAACTATAAATATGGGGTTGACCATATTGGGATATATAATTATTGGAGTCTGCACGGAGCGACCTTCTTGTATTCTATATATCATACGGTCGATTAAAATATTCCCACGTCCTGCGAGAAATAATAATGACAAGCTTAGATTTGGATTGCTCCCTCAAAATATACCTAAAACCTAACGCTCGTTATGAGATATGGTAGGACCAATTTAGAAATAAAAAAAAAAGATAAAAAAAAGTGTGAACTCCACGAGTGCCTCAGAATGTAATCATAGCAAGCGCAGAGGATATCCATCGACAATACCGAAGTACAGTTGAGAAATTTTGACATAATAATTACGCGATTTTATTGTTAGGATTACAATACGAGTCGTTTTGATATAATAAGTTTCTATGAATTTTGTATGCTTTAATGAATCGTACGTGGGTTTAAAATATAATACACGTACAGTTGGTATTAGAATTTTTTAATCGTTATTGAATGCATATGCTGCAAATTTTGACGATGGAATTAAATATTTTTGAAACGTAGGTAGGGCTGCACGTATATAAAGCTACTGTAGATTTAATAATAATAACATCCCTAGAATCTTCCATCGAGATTTAATAATAATAATATCACTAGAAAAAAAAAATCTATCAAACAAACAAGCAATCCATTGCCTGCAAGTGACCCTAAAAAAATGGCCCCGGACCAAAATGCTCGTCGAACTGTTGAGCATTCGAGCAAGCACACGCTGCAAAATCAAAACTAAAATAATAATCATAATAATGCTCGTGCTAAAGCTTCGTGGTGCTCCAATAATTGAGTGAAAAAAGCAAGAAAGATAAAGAATAAGTGGGGAAGCATAAAGCAGAGATGTGAAGCAACTTTTGCTTGTTTTTTATTTTTATTTTTAAGGTGGTCCTTTCAAACGCTGTGCGCATTTGATGACGATGGGGGACGGGGGAAAAAATAAATATATCACGCGATAATTTGCATTCAACTCAGAGGTAGGATTTTGGTGCTCCGTGCGATATATAATTAATATCTTAAATAAATTCACAATCTCATATTAAAAAAAATTCAATCGCTCAGCTTGAGAGGCATATGATAAAAATTATTATATTATTTCAGTACGATACAAATTTTAGATTCGCATAATTTATTTGGTAAAATTAAAATTAGATAATTGATTAAATATGCTAAATAAATAAAATATTTTTTAATCTAGTGAGTCAGCTTAGACAGTGAACTCGTATGCTTCTACTATCACACACGATCCTCTTTCTATCGTAATGTTGCGTCTTTCTTTAATAAAACAACTTTTTTAAAGAAAAAAACAAATGAAAAATATTATTTTTTATTAAAAAATAAATAAAAGTAGGTGAGAAGTAATATATTTGGAGGGACTCATTTAACATCAAGGATGCTGACCTTCACCTAATTAAGCATCACCATTTTTTTTCTTCTAATCAATCTCTCTAATCTCCTCTACTTGATTTTTTATTTCTCAGAAGAAATTTCCCAAGTAGACGACAAATAGTAACTTAAATATTTATTTCGCTTGGAAACTTCTCGGTGACGACGATGGAGGAGCAAACCAGCCGTGATCGACGAAGGAGGACGCCTACTTTACTTCGATGTCATGAGATAAAATATGAAATCTCTATATATAAATATAGGCTACTGGATTAATTATTTTATCATTCGAACTTGATTAAATATCCAATCATGATTTTTTTTTCCACATGTGAATTATTACGAATATATATTTTTATTAAATCATTTATATTATAATTTTTTTAAGAATAAATCATTTATTTATATTTTTTTTATCGTCGAATTAATTATTCTCTAGTTAATGGAAATTTTTTGGGTCAAAAGTAAACACGAGGCCCATAAAAGGCCCAGTGGGCTTTGCGGATCTAATTTTTTAGGTAAATACCGCACGTTAAGTTAAAAATGTTAAGACTCATTAAATTTAAAATAATAAGTTAAATATTATGAAATAAAAATCATCTAGCACTCATAGTACATATTAATTATATTAACCATGAATAATTAATTATTCAAACTAAACTAATTAATTCTTCAAACCCTCACATTAATCTATATAAAATATTAATTAGGTGAATAACATATTGTCATATTGTGTATTAATTTTGAAATAAAGTGTACCTTAAATTTTTTTTAAAAAATTTAATGAGTTCCTCTAATGTAGAGGCTAATTAATCGTTAGTGTACCTTAAAATCTTAATACATAGAAATAAAAAATTAATTTAAAATAAAATCAATAAAAATAGAAATAAAGGTTGTATAGAAATAAAACCTTTATTGTTTTCACTAATGTGTATCTAGAAAAATATTTTTCATACAGAAAATATATTATTAGTAATCGTTAAAAATTATTTTTATATAAATTAAAATGAACAATAGTGGAAAATATTATTTCTGATTAGAAGTAATTAGATTTTATACGAGAGACATGTGAGGTCTTAGTTCAACTCTTTTCGAATTCTAAAAATAAAGTAAAAAATATTATTTTCGAAATGAATATATTATATAATTATCTTCTTCAATTATTTTCCAGACCTGAGAGAAGCCTTCCTGTCTTTAAATTTTAACATGCCTTAAAATTATTTTTATACAGATCAAAATCAGCCATCGGTGGAAAATGTTATCTCCGTATTATATTATCTTCTTCAATTATTTCCTGTCTTCCTGATCGAGTGGAACAGGAGATCCCCCGACCGCCACATGCGGCCTCAAACCGAGCCGTATCGGGATCTCATTTATATCGCCTTTCTCCCCCCATATGCCGGCACGGTACTTGGTCAATATCACACTCCCCCCCCCTTCCCACCTCCCCTAAACCCCACCCTCTCTTCGCCCTACACGCCTCCCTCACACCGTCCCCCCCCTCGCCCGGACCCATCTCTCTCCTCCATCCATCGTGCGGGTACCCGAGCGGGTGTGGACCAAAAAGCTCCGTCCTCCTCCTCCTCCGCCTCCTCCTCCTCCTCCTCTCATCATCGGTCGTCTCCCCAATCATCATCGCCACCTCCTCCGCCCTGCCCCCCCTTTTTTATTATTTCCTTAACGCTCCGATTCATTTCTCCGCTCCCGTCGAGTTCTTCCTCTCTCCCAATCCAAATCATTCCTTCCCCATTCCTCCCCGTCGATCCGGAGCAGCGTCGAGGGCTCGCCAGAGTAAGTTTCTCCCCGTCTCCGATCTCAGATCCGCTCCTCCTCCTCCCTCTCTCCATTTTTTTCCTTCTTCACGCTCGCGAATCGAGTGATCTCTGGACGCAGCGGTTTATCGATCTCTTCCTGGCCTTGTTGGTCTCTGTCTGTTTCGTGGCGGTGGGGGTTTGATTGGGTTTTTTGTCTTACCTTTCGCGGTTACAAAGCGGGAATCGGTCGATAAACCTCTGCATCCGGACTTCCACATCCGCCGCCGGGTCCTCCCCGATCCCCCCTTCCCTTCTTTCTGTTTGGTTTCTTCGTACGCTTCTGGTCTGACATAGATTGATCGCGGACTGAAGTAGATGTACTAGATAGGAGTTGCGCTCGACTGATGTGACCCGGTTGCCGCGGATCTTGCGTGAAAGGCGTAGGTTTTTGTACTGGAACTTGCAGGCGCCCGCATAACAGTGGAAAGTAGTGGTTTCTCTTTTTGGTTGCCGAATCGAATAGTGTCATTGGTTTTAAGATTGGCGAGGTGCTGGTTGAAGGCTTGAGTTGTGCTGTTGCGATTAGCGTCGTGCCTTTTTTACTTCGCGAAGTTATTCTTTATTTAGCACTTTTGCTTCCTCTTAATTGTCCTTGGATCTACCTTGGCTCTTCTTGCAGTGCTCAAAGATGCAAGTAGGTTGGTCTGTCTTCTGGTTCAATTTTAGTGCTGAATAATCTACTTAATGGATGGTATCATTTATGTTGTTCTCCGCAGGGTAAGATTAGAATGCTTGATTTTTTTTTCCTTTCTGTTAGTACAGAAGCTTGGCTCTAATTAGTTTTCCAAGAACGATCGGTTCGAATTTCTTTTAGTTGAAAAAGGGTCCTTTATGCTGTTTTTCATCTTTGTAGTGTTGCAAAGGAATAGACACAAGAGAGCCTGTAGTTACTCTGTATTGCTTCCAAGTCTTTTTGGGTAAATATGAACAGTTTCTTTATTGAGTTGACTGAGATTCTGTCACAGAGTACCTAATTTAGTCCATGGGTTATTTCTTGCTACCTTAAAATTTTTTTCATTCCTTTTTTTTTGGTTTGGGGCATAATTAGTTCACCCTGAAAACAAGTTTATATTATTTTGGAATGCGAGCAGTTTGCATTTAGGCGGTTTACATGTTTTAGATACTTCTAATTATGGACAAATATAGTTTCAGAGTGTATACAATATGGAAGAAAATATTGTTTGAAATATTTGGCACAGCCTGTTTAAGGTATTGTCTTCGATGTTGTATTGCACTTTTGTGGTGCTTGTGTTAAGGATCTTAAAAGCCATGGAAGAATAAATAAACTTCTCTACTGATCAGGATCTTTTGTGGTGGAAGTTTTGATGTGTGTTCTAGCCATCAGGATAGAGCTCAGAACAGGGGCATCCTTTCTGTGACACTAATTATATTTGGTTCTTTTTGCAAAGAGAATCTGATCATACGTTTTTTCTGATTTTTGAAGAGACTAGGAAATTTCCTTTGCTAATGCGATCTCTCTGACAGTATTTATATCTGCTTTGGCAGTAATAACCATTCTGCTCATAGTTAAATGCTTCCTCAAACTAGATTTCAAAGGTATGATTGCTGTCCTCGTCTGATGTTATGAGAGTAAGGCAACCTCTTGTTTGATTCTGTTAATTCAGGAGCACATTTTTCTCCATGGAACTTATTGATTATAGGTAGTATAAAGAAAAATATGTCTCTTCTTATTTGAAAATGAAACTTAAAATCATCCTTGAATTAGGTTCAGTTCAAGCAATAATCAAGGTTAGATAAAATGATACTACCGCATGTTGCTGGTAAGACGCTGTGCACACATCTGGCAATGTGCTCACGAGTCTGCTATTCATTCAGTACCAATGCTGACATTTACTCAACAGGCAATGACACGTCTTTTATTTCTGGATAAGGAGAGGGCTATTTTAATTTTTCTTAGGAAGAAGGGTGTTTTAAATTTTAATTATATCATGCTATATTCTCTCCAGTTTATGCAGGCTAATATTATACTGCATCAATGACTCTGTATCCGTTCTGTAAGTTTCATGTCAGCATCCTTTTCCTATGTTAATTTCATGCTGGTTTTTTCACTTAATTTTACTGATTCTATTTCCAGTACTAAATGTTTAGTTTAGAGGCTATAATGGTAAAAGTAAACTCTCTGGAAAAGGAAAAAAAGTCATATCCTAAAAAGATACATGTCTTTTAGTTCTTTGGGGATTATTTTATTATTTAAGCTGTTTTCCTGAATGAAAATATGATGGATGATCACACTACAATTTAATTGGCAAACCTAAAAGGTAGTTGACACTGTAGAGCTTTCTCTGGTGCAATGTCGGTGGGGTGACATGTTTGCAGTTCCATAGCATATGCACTGTTTCCTCAGCCGTTGGCTACTTAGAAGTTGGAATCCAGCGCCGAGTTATTCCTTAAATGCCTTTCTGGAATTGGGGTGCACATGTTCTTGCCTTCGCAGCGGGTATCTTCTTTTATCATGCACGTTACTCTTCTTTTCTTTTCCTGGTAAAGATTCTTTTCCACACTCATTATGAATACTGACCCTGAGTCTGCCTCTGTTGCTACTATTTATCTGCCATCGTAATGAAGGTGAGAAGCTCTGTATATCTCATTGACCATGGACCACTCTGTCTACAATATCCAGGACTTATTTTGACGACTGTAGTCACTCTTGTCTTAAATGTATTGTGAAGTTTTCCATGAAATAATAACTATGTTTGGTGGCAATAAACTATACCTGTCTGTTTTTTATTATTTCCACTTGTGTAATATCTGGGGTCCAATCTTCAACCTCATTCCAAGAGAGAGCATTTTCTTTAGCCATGCTTTCCTCAGTTTCTGCATATCCCCATCTCCAAGAAGATGGTTGGCGAAGAACCTGGTTCATGTACTTTTTTTTTTGTTATTCTGTGATTTATTGATGATTTTTTTTTTGCTTGATTAATTAGATAAGATGATGAGGAACAAAAGAGCTTAACCAAAAAAATAGAGAACTTGTCATTTTGAGCTCAAACTAGTGAGATGACTGAAATCCTCACAGAACATGAGCATAGTCATGTGATGGCCCAAAGTCATCCCCTCTTGGGAGGTCAAGGATTTTAATTGTTTGTATTAAAAAGGTTAATCCGCTCTCATCCATTGTAATTGTTATTGTTGATGAGTCCCAGGGATGTATTCTCGTTGGTTATTGGTCGAACCATCATTGCCTACTACAATTCTTCAATAATAATAGGCCTTCCTGGGAACCTGTATTAGCAAAACATTAACTCAGCCAAGTATTTAAAGTAAGTACTAAGTTGTCAAGATTTGGGAGAATACTCACGAAAAGCATGGTCTAATTTAATTGTTCCAACAAGAGGGATTATACTTTGTATAACAAATGAGCCTTAACCCTTGATTATTATTATTATTTTATTATGTATGACTCCTATAATTAAAATGTTTACAATCACCATTTCTATTCACTAAGTTTAAAGTTTCTCCTCCAAAAAGAGGAATTTTTTTTAGAACTTTCCTAAAAGAGAGGATTAAAAAAAAAAGAAAAAGAAAGAGAACATGGCGGTAGAGGACAGGACAACACGAATTTTAGAAAAATAAAATTTATGGTTTTGTAAAAGTGATTTTTTTATTTAGATTTTAATCACAAATCTTTGATATTTATAATATTTTGAAATAATAAGCCCAACCGCAGAAATTGCGTAGAGCGAAAAGAAAATAAATGGGCTTTCACTCGCTTCTTCTCTGCCTTAAAAAATGGCACTTTTAAACCTTCGTCACCTGCCACTCCCATGCGCCGTCGATCGCAGACCCTATCAAGCCTCCTCGCCTGCTCTCAAATTTTGCCCTCGCTTCTTCCCCGTCTGCCCTTCCGGTTCATCTGAGAATCTCCTGTGCGTCCATGGATACCCGGCCCTCTCTCAACTCTCCACTCCCCTTCTCCGGCTCCGTCCTAGGGTTTCGGTCGGCGAAGCCGAGAAGCGTGGCTTCCGAGAATTGGGAGGTGGGGGAGGGGTTTTGTTGGATTCCGAGGATCTCGGAGACGAGGGTGAGGTGTTCAGGAAGACGCTGAGGCTGGTGGAGTGCGCCATGTTCGCGTCAGTCGGTGGACTCGCCTACTTCTTGAGCAATGCCCTTGCTGTGGAGGTTAGCTTGTTTTCGATGTTGGAGGATCGTCATTGTCTTGTCAGTGGTGGATTTGCTAATTAAAGATAGTTCTCTGGTGTATTCTTTGATTTTTAGAAATTGTTATCTTCGTTAATTCCCTGGATTAGAAATGATTAGGTTGACAGAAATCATGTCTTCCTCGATTCCACACACAAGCTCACTACAGTCGAAGAAAATCTAATATCCTACTAGGCATAATCAACCGGCTTACGAAGAGTATTTTTTTTGATTCTATATCTTTTTACTTTAAACTTGAGCTAATAATGCTGTTATTATATGTTCTGCAAATTGAAATGTAGAGCTAACATTATGCATTTTGGTGCTTTCAGAATTACTTCAGTTGTTTCTTTTCCTTGCCAATAGTGATTTCTTCAATGAGATGGGGGGTGGATGCTGGTAGAAAGACCATGGTGTGTCTCCAATTTCTTTACTTGAAATGTGTTGCTTGTTATGGTCATATTT
Source organism: Thalia dealbata (assembly GCA_030544415.1). Classification (NCBI taxonomy): domain Eukaryota; kingdom Viridiplantae; phylum Streptophyta; class Magnoliopsida; order Zingiberales; family Marantaceae; genus Thalia; species Thalia dealbata. The sequence continues at coordinate 19,583,578 of CM060458.1, forward strand.
TGCTCGAAGGTGTTTGTATTCAAAAGCTATTTTGGTTCTTCTGCCAGGTTGCTACTGCCATGCTATTATTCACTTTGTCGGGTCCAGTAAAAGCATCTACATACATGGTAACTAACTTTAGACCTTAATCTTGATATTCTGGATGTTTTTGTAGCCTTCTCTTTATCTCTAAATTTTTTTGATTTCACTCTTCTATTTTCGGATGCTTCTTCATTTTTTCTTGTGGAATCAAAAAGCGTATCTCATTCTTGATTTATCCTTTTTACTTGTGACGCTCGAATCTTGCATGTCATCTTGTTTATGACTATTCTACCAGTTACAGTTATATTCTCAAGAAAATTTTATTATGCTACTAGAACACTTTTAATTCATCTGCAAAATTTAAGTGTGTTGTTATGCATCAACTTGAACACCTAATTCTTTTGCTTCTGCTTGTATCATCTCTATCTAACTTGCTTTTGTTCTGCAATTTGACATTCATCCTTGACTTTCCTTTTGTTTTTCATGCATTTTCTTTTCTGCCTGCAGCTTATGCATGGAGTTGTTGGCGTGGCTATAGGTACTCTATGGAGGTATATAAAATGCTCTGTTGGCATTTCTTTCTTTATTCAGTTTCTATTTGGTTCTTTAGTCCCCCACCTATAAAATCTTATGATAAGGGCAAAATTAATTTGCACTATCTTCATACAACTGCAGGCTTCATACTAATTGGGCTACTTCCATTGTCCTCTGCACTCTTGTATGTCTGTTAAACACATTTTATTTTCTTAGATCAAATTACAGTAGAAAATTCTAAATCGAATTTAGTCTGATGATGGATAATGATGGGCAGGTTCGTGTAATGGGAGTAATTGGATATGTTTTGCTCACATCATTCTTAATCAGAGAAAATATACTTGCCCTGGTACTACCAATTTAGATTTTGACTCAAAGTTTAAGTCTTGATAAATTTCCAGTGTCATGAGCTAACATTTTTATCTTCTACAGATCACAATCAACATTCATGCTTCTCTAACGTTGATACTTCTGGCTATGGGAATTAGTACAGTCCCGACGATGAGTGTCATTTATGTAATCTTTGGTAGCTTGGTAGGATTCCAAAAAAACCCCAGAACTCCTGAAATGAAGTTTCCGGAATTTTTCATGTTTGGAATCATCACTAATTTGGGTTCTCTTATCTTTCATGTAGGTTGTACTGAACTGCGGATTCTTTGTTTTCTTGCTGCACATCCTATACGCTATTTTTCTCAGCAAACTTGGACTGAGGAATTCTTTGACTCTTCCAGCATGGTTGAAGAAAGCAATCTAACAGTTCAATACAGGGAGGAGATTTTAGTTACAGCACCATCTCTTTTTAAATTTATGTAATTCTGAGTCAGTTGTGTTAGCCACATTCATCGATATAATCACATTGCACATATTAAATGTTGAAAATGTTTTGTGGAAGGAAAAGCTGGAATCACAACTTGGCCCACTGGTGCCCTTATCAAATATCGCATCTGCACATTCAGATAAAACTCTTGTTGGTGATCGTATAATTCCATGTCACCGTTAGTACATATTAGTTCACAGACATTTACCTAGAAAATGAATTCTTTTGAGTGCAGAACCGTCCACTTATTTTAGTTGTCTCAGGAATCAAAGCACTGACATTCCTCCAGAAGCAGGTCTCAGGTGATGTATTAACTATAAACATCCATCATTTCTTCAAACAAAGGGGTTGTCATTCAAAAGTGGATATGTACAACTAGATCTATCACAAGCAACCCAATTGTACAGTTATAAACAAATTGAAGCGGCAGCCTGATGCCAGATTTGGGGAAGCTTTAACTTAAACATGCAAGCATAATTCCATCATTTGCATTCAAAGAACTAAGGAGTCCCTTTTGTGTTTGATGATACGAAGCAAGGAGGATTTGCGACTGATACGTCCTTGTTTGAAATTGTGCCGCTGAAGCTTGACGTGCCCGTAGATATAAATCCCTTATGCTATGGTGCATGATACTGGAAATCGTAGCTCTTCCTGTCAATAGGAACCAGAATCATCAGTATATAAGTGCAAGTTAGAGGACTAACACAACTTTTGCTTGAACAATAATGACATCTTAGTGGCAACGAACATATACCTGAATAGCTGGACCAGTATATCTCCCGGAACGCATGTAGAGATCATCTGGAGCTTCTACAGCTTTGAGCCATGCATACTCATCTTCGTTCTCATTTTCTACATATCTGATTTTAGATGCTGCCATAGGAAAGTTCTGGCGATTATTACTTCAAAACCATCGTAGACAAGTGACCTCATCAAAAGTAAAGTGAGGAATTTTGAAACTGCTATGCTTTACTAAGGCAAGGGATGTTCTTCAGAGATCAGCTATTGATATGTAAAAGACTGTACACTTAGGGATTCAATTAAGCATCCTTGATTTAGGAGCCTTGCATAGCAGCCAGGCTGATCGTTTGATTTCATGCTTCTTTTACTAGGTGCATAGTCAATGTATAAAATAGTTATGTAGACACAAACTTAAGCTCCATAGACCATAGAAATCAACTAATCAATATATTTACTTACGAAATGTAGAGTATGGGTAGTCATGGTAATAGGTACAGAACCGGCCAACTTCCTCTGAATACGGTGGAGCCAAGACGTCAAGAACAGCACAGGATGTCACTGCAGTGAAACAATGTAGGTTGCCACCACTTCTTGGGTATAGAACAGCCGTTGGACATGGTGCAGTCAGGACAGTGTCCGTGTGTAACTTTGCCAATCTTGCTGCAGAATGAGAATAATTGAACATATTTTTGGGAACTAACAAGATGTCTTTAAAATAGCACTATAATGCTAGCAAGTTGATACATTTGATGGATTATGGAGCCAAAGAAAACTAGCGAGTTTCTAGGATGCAGAAATCATTGCCAGCAAACTTTTGTCACAGAAAAAAAAAAAAAGAATGTAGGGAAAATTTTCAAATTGTATATAGCTCAGAATCGCACTGATTTAACAAGGACAGAGTATATCCACATTCCTGAGCATAAAAAAGAAGAAGCAATATAGACGACAATAATTGCATCAATATCAGTCATAGAAATATTTTATCAAAAATAACTATTGCGATGGAAATTATCAGACAAAAGATGTATAGTTATGGTACATAGGACATCCCACCGACTCTTTTCATGAGATTTTTAATAATTGCAGCACCAAGCAGCAACCAGCATTTTCCCTAATTAAAGTAGAAAATGGTGATTTAACATCAGATAGTTTGATTCCCACATTCAAGTCATTTTCATAATCTGCATTTTTCTGTTTAGCTACAATACAGTATTCTAATAACAAATGCAAGTGCATTGACGAATCTCAAAAACAGATCAGTAGTTCAGGGAAGTTATCTACTTACCATTTTCTGTCAAGCAAGCAGGCTCGATCCAGTCATATGATTTTACATGCATGGAACCATACAGAACCTTACTTAACACAGTCATCCCAGGATGGTCATGAAGTGGAATGACTGAAGAAGTGGGCAAGCAGAATATACAAATCTGCAACAAAGAGATGTAAGTAGTGCAAAATAAACATAAATTGTGAAAAAAGAATGTGAAGAGCATCATATGAGCGTCTACCTTAATTTTACTTTTATGCGATGGTAAAAGATTGCACTTTTTCCAAATAGGTCGGATTGAATTGAGCACAGATTGAAATTAGATACCAAATCTAGCCATCCAAGTCAAGTTTTCTTAATTTTCAAAAAGTATAATATATCATTATTATCTCCAGCGTCTGAAAGAGTTACAATATAAAGTTCAACCAGTGATTAACCAGAATTTAATTTAACAGTACTACTGCAAATAGGTCCAGATTAAACTGACTGGAGTTCTAGATCAGAAATTAAGTCTAGGTTATATTTTTTTTAACTCTTAACGAATTCTGGTTGAGTAAAATCATTGTTTCTACTAGTGTTGTGACAGAAATTCTAATTTAGAAATAATTGTCACTGACCAGCCCTTGATAAATTAGCTGTCTATTAGTTCCTCTTCGTTTTCAGCATATAGACTCATAAAAGGTCATTCATCACCTAATGTTGCTTTTAGGAAAGAAATCTGACAGCTGATAAATTTCTAAGTTGTTGTGCATGTTTTGCTAACTTGTGCGATGTCCATGCTGTTCCATTAATTCCTTCAAGAAAAAATATATGAAACTAGAAGTGCTACTTATGTATGCATAAAGAGAAAAAGAGTTAACCCTTGTGAATTTTCATTCTTCTAAAAATCTACCCAGTCTTAGATTGAAAGCAACACGTGAAAAAGTTATTGCTTTATTAGAGAAATGATTCAAAAAAGTAAATAACTTTGCATATATAACTGAGAATCAAGGCAGAGAAGTATTCACTACCATTAGGGGTATAAAATTCAAACAAATAATAACTTCACATATATAACTAAGAACCAAGACACAGAAGTACATAACTTACTGAAAAACTTTTGCATTCATATATATGCAAGTAAGTTATTGGTTGAGCCCATCTAGCTGTCCTGTTTGAATTACTAGATACGCTTGACCCAAAAAAGCCATGCCCTCTGTCATCCTCAAGATTATCAGGTTTAAGTCCAACTTCTATTGGATTGATTGCATCTGAACAGACAATTTTATTTAGAACAAATGACAAGAAAATACATTGATGGTTTACGAATTACTTGTCATGATAGAACAGCATAAGACTTGTACAAGAGAAACAACCAAAATTAAGGTCAGTAAAAATTTATATTCATTATGGTGAATCAAATGCTTTTTTTTGTGTTCGAAAAATGCCATTCAAGGCAGCGCACAAAATAATAAATGGCAAAAGTTTTTGGTTCACAAGAATAAATAATATTCTTAATGAGCCATTGTTTTAGCATATGCAATGATCGCAAACATCATAGCTGGACTTCAAAGAGGGTACCATAATAAACAGTAAGCAACTTACATTGAGCTGGTTTTTAATTATATGGTTGAAAAACCATGAATAACAGATGTCAAAAAGTGATGAATGAAAAATATATGTGCAATGACGGACCACATAAATGGGTTATAGTAAGATTCAGGAGATCGAGCTCCTCAGACCACCAAAGGAATGATACAAAACGAAAAGTCACTAAGTTGTAATAGGTCGAGTTATTGCTGATATGTCTTTTTATAAGAAATTCAAGTTGGAAAATGGTATTCCTAGGCAAAAAAAATCAACACTAGGAAATTATACTGATACATACAGGTTTCTTATAAGATGTCTATTGTCTTTTTATAATAAATTCAAGCTGGCAAATGGTATTCTTAGATAAAACAACATCGATACTAGGAAATTATATTGATGCATATAGGTTTCATATAAAATGCCTATAATGTATTTTCTTCATTATCAACAATTTCAATTAATTGTCCCAGTTGTATACTCCTAACAAATAGGTGACCGGAATGCTCTCAGTACCTAATCCAGGTGGTAGAGCATCTTTGACTCACTCCAAGCTTGAGAATATGATCCCTATCGTGTGCACATATGTTAGTAATTATAGATTGCGTGATTATTATCCAAGGGAAAAATATTCAATTTATTTCAAGAAGAATCAGCTGCAGAACCATGGCATCATGTCCCATCTAGTTCTGCCAAGGCAGATGCATGTTGAGTTAACAACCTACAACTCACTCCATCGGTTGTCATTCTATCAAATTTGCAAAATCATGGGTACATTTTCCTCCCCGCATGAATTAGTTAAGAGTTTCTTAGTGGATTCTATAACATCTTGCTTTCTTCTTAGGCTGCGTCTCAGTGAACCTTCTCAGATGCTAACGACTAAACGTCATTCGAACAATGACTTTACATTTCTACTTGTCACCATATTGACTTCTGTAGACAATTCAAGTTTCACTTTTAATTCCACTTGTACTAAAATCTTTACCTAAATGCTTCCACCCATCCAATACCTGCAACCATTAAACAAATAGTTCTTTAGAAAACCCTAGTAAAGTGAGATTCCCAAGTTCCACAATGGAGCATAAATCGAGTTAAGCTGAGACCACATTGCACCACATCCAACCTTCGAAAATGAGCAATTTTTTTCCCATACAGAAGTTGGAAAAAGATCTTCGAAAGGGACTTAAACAAGAGATCAAATCAATGGACGAATTAGATTCGTTTCTTCCGACCTCCATTGCTTTTTTTCCCTCACGAAGCAACCAAGCAGAAGAAAAAAAAGAGACGAGCTTTCCGCGATCACAAAATGCCACGGCAGAGTGAAAGGGTCGAATAAAGTGGGAGGGGCGAGGCGTACCCAACAGAGCGGCGACCTTCCGAATGGCGGCGGAGGAGGGGGCGGCGGAACGCGAGAAGGTCTTCTTGCAGAGCTCGTAGAGCACCTGAACCGAGGAGCCCTTCGCCATTGATGCGCGAGGTCGCCTCTTTCTCGTTCTCTTTCCATGGGTTTAGAATTAGCGCTTGGCTGACACAGCGGCGACGAATCAGTTCCCTGCGTCCGAAGCCGTCCCTGTGATTCGTCAAACAGCAAACACGAACATAGCACATTATAACTGGAGGATTCTGCGAGAACCACGTAAACTCTGAGTTCCTACGCGTTAACCATCGCTGTCGCGTGTATGACTAAAACACGTAAGAGTATTTTTAACTAAAAAAAGACTTGTTAACTTGCCATCACTTGAATAAAGAACTCATGGTTAAGTAATGAATCAAGATTCTAGTAAACTTTTTCTGTAACTTCACTAAACATAACTTTGTCATTATATGATTCAATTGATATATATATGTTTAGGAAATAGTTTGGTTAAGATCAAAATTTTCTAAGAAATAACCAGCTCTTCTTATTTTTAATGAGATGTTAGAAATAATAAGTACATCAGAAATGTCAGCTGAATGAAACACTAGAGATGGAGTTAAAGATTACCTTTGTCTAGGTAAACAAAAGCACTCTGACAATAAAAGAACTTGTTAGCTTGTTTAACCTTAAATTAATCTACTTACATGTGTTTGGTTAGAAACATCAAACATTTTAAGGAGATGCTACCTACTCGACTCATTCGATTGATTGGAAATACTAGGAGCGTCCTAATTCCAGGAAAAAAAGAGAGGTGAGAGCTGAGTCTCCACTGGAACGCACGGCAGTAAAAGGACGCTACATGCACAAATAAAAAGCTGAGAAAAGATGGCAGGAAAAAGATTCCAGTTGACTCTCCCATTCGTTTATTTTTCCTTCAGCCATAAAAAGCTGCAGGTGAATTGGACAGCCGCTTGGGACCTGAGTGAGACCACTGCATCTTTGTGTATAATCTTCATTTAGGAGTTTAACTACCATTAGGCCAATGCATTTGTTTAGTTTGCAGGAGGAGGAGGAGGAGAGGAAAACGCCGTAGCAGGAAAGGGAAAGCAGCCTTAGCTTTTGATTGCCTGCTTTGATTCCGACTTCTGAGCCTGTCATGCTTGATGATTCCTGCTGTGGATAATTCATCAGACCTGCTAATGCTGGACGCATACAAATCATTCTAAGCCCCATGCACACATCAATTTATTATGCTGCTTCTTCCTGATGCTGCCCTTCACATGCAATATGCCAATGACAGACTTCTGATGGCACTGAAAGAGGTTTTATGTCTCCCCAAATCATCATCATTCAGCTCAAATCATCATGCCGGATCGACGGCCCGGATCACGTCTCGGGATATTTGCCATGGTGGTGAATGGTGATGATGGTGGATGGCAACAGGCCAACAGCAGCAGCGCCTGTCATTACATGTGAGAAGTAGTAGATATCCGCCCAAGCTGCAGAAGAACACAAAATTGTTTTTTGACTGATAGAGAGGAGGCAGCAGGAACATCAAATTAATGTGCTTCCCCCACACATCGCAAGATTTGGCCCACATCTTGTTTGTTTGGCATCAGATTGATGAGTTACATCCCTATTAGCAAACAGCTCCATTGAATTTTATTGATCTGATAAAAGCTTGGTAGCTCCATTGCCTGTGCTGCTGTTTTCTAGGGTTCAAATTTGGGTCAAGCAGCTCATTAGATTTTTCCACTGGCACCTACCCCAATCCTCACCAAAAACATGAGAATGATCTCACCTTGCCTTTTAGTACTACCACCACTTGTCTCCTCTCTTGCCTCTTTGTTTTCCATTAAAAGATGCAAATTCATCCCTTTTTTTTAAAATCATAATCTTCTCCTTAATTTCCTTGCTAGTGAACTCTATTTCTTTTTCTAGATTTCTCAGGTAGATAGATCACTTAGGACCCCTAGCTTATTCCGAAGCGCATTGACAATCAAAACAACACCATCTTGATTTCAGAAACTGAAAGGGACAAAACTAGAAGCTTTGTTGAGGATTTATCTGCTATATGTGTATGTGCCTGTATGCATCAAGCTGGGACCAAGGAACCCTAAGAAATGGACCACACAGCATCATCAGTGGGGTTCCATCTGTGGATCAAAAGATGGAGGAATAAAAATGAGATATAAAGGATGCACTTGAGATTCCTGGCCGCGACAACTCAATGTAAAGCAATGGTCGATACTGCCATGAGCTTACCACTATTATCACAATGCAAATGTGTCCGTTTTTATCCCGTCAAAGCATGGCTTACTCGTCAGCTGCTATCAGTTCAGTGTTGTAGGCAGGGATTTTGATTGCTTCGGGACAATTTGTGGACCATGTGAGCCCCATTTTCCCATTCCTGTCCCTTAATTAAGCAGCATCATTTGGTACTCTGTGCCATGTTCTTAATATCAAAGAGTGTTCCCGTTGGCTCGATGGATCCGATTTCTGAAACTGGTTCCAAATATACTTGATTCTGTCTAAGCATCGACGTTCATGGAGACCAGTTGATATTTTTATTTTATAAATCAAAAACTCATGCATGATTTGTAAGAAATACATATTCTGTCAAGTGGCTTCCACTGCTTTGATTTAAAAAGCAGTAAAAGGATGAGTTATTCCTTTGTCTCATCATCCCTTCTAAGTTTTATAACTTTTGTCACCTCCTCCTCTAGTGTTTTCTGTCCTAACATTCTCCCAAACACACTTGCAAAGTAAGTGATACATCCACCAAGTAGTTGAGCTTTCACTTTGATTCTTTTGAAATAATATGTTCCATTCCCTTGTCAAGGCTAAAAAACTACAGAGGCTGCTGCTGCACATTCCACGCCCACTTCTTCATTCTCCCAAGACCAAGTGGCAGGCAAGTTTGTTCTCTCCTCATCAAGTCTCCAGGTTCTCCTCATGGCTGCCTGCTTCATTGAGAGAACCAGGTAGCATTCACAACTGGTGAAAAAGAGAGACATTATCAATGATTTCAACACCTGGCACATCTGTTGACTCCATCCACTAAGCATCATCATCCATCTTAAAACTACTCACAGTCATATGCTGCTCCTTCAATCTACATGCATGGAAATCTCTTCTCTGAAGCAAGTGAGTTCAATGGGAGAAAGCAAGGGAAGAGTTGCGTTCTTCATGTTGTTGACATTCTTCTGGTCTCTGGCTTCTGCAACTGCTTTGCTCTCCCCCAAAGGCGTCAATTTTGAAGGTACATCACAAAGAATCTGCTTTCTAGCATCTTCAATCCCTTGATGGTGAAAATAGTTGATCTTTTGGTTGCATATCGTCGTCGTTGTGTTATTTTAGTGCAAGCTTTGATGGACATTAAGGCTTCACTGAAGGATCCTCATGGAGCTCTTGCAAATTGGGACAAAGATTCGGTTGATCCATGCAGCTGGAGCACGGTTAACTGCTCACCAGAAAACTTGGTTATTGGCCTGTGAGTGAGTCTTCTCTTTGTTTCATTAATTCTACGTCACAAGCCATGGAGATAATGTTCTTTTCGTTTTCTTTTGCAGCGATACTCCAAGTCTGAATCTATCAGGAAACCTTTCTCCAAGCATAGGAAACCTGACAAATCTTGTATTATTGTAAGTATTTGATGATGGATTTCAAACAGTTACTCGTCCTCGATGGTTAACATTTCAAATATGTTCCTAGAGTCCTGCAAAATAACAACATCTCCGGGTCAATACCTCCAGAAGTTGGGAAGCTCTCCAAGCTTCAAAAGCTTGACCTCTCTAACAATCACTTCAACGGCGAAGTCCCTCCTTCACTGGGAAATCTGTCGGGTCTTCAATACTTGTAAGTTCCACAATCTTGGCCATCTGAATCTGCAAAGGACATGAAAGGCCAAACGACAATAAACAAGAAAATTGCAGCACAACTCTTAGTCCACCAACTCTTGGCTTGGTGGACTTTCATATTAAAATGATTATTAGCTCACTCTCGTGGTTTTTTTTTTTTTTTTTTTTTTTTTGGCTTCGTGGACTTATAACAGGAGGCTAAACAATAACAGTTTCTCTGGAGAATTTCCTGTGTCTTTGGCCAGTAATACCGGACTAAATTTTCTGTAAGTTTGTCAGCCTAATGCTTATCCACTAAAATATAATTCTAACGAGATATGATTGAAGATTGAAGAAAAGATGCATTTTTGTTTTTTTCCTCTTCTTCAGGGACTTGTCTTACAACAATTTTAGTGGCCCTATACCAAAGATTCTTGCCAAGGCATTCAAGTAAGCACATCCAATTTTATTTGCTGCTTGAACTAAAACCCTTTCTTTCCTCTGGCCCTAATGTATGGTCCTTAATAAGTCCTAGTCGGTCCAAATTATTTCAAAAACTACCTAAACTGCAAATTCCTTTCTGTGATAGTTTTTGGCTTTTGATCTAATTGCACGAACGCTTTTCAACATATTCTTGAGTCTGACATCCTACTTTCTCATCACACATTACCAACATGCATGGACCATGATCATTTTAAAGTGATACATTCAACTAAAGTCTCTTTTTATTTATTTCTTTCGGGCAGTCTTATGCTTTTTATTAACATCTTTGGCTCATCAAAATCATGAATCTGTTGAGTAGTAGACTGTAAAGAGGTTACGGCATCATTCTTTTTCCCCCTTTTTTGGCTTTAGATATGCTCATGACTTCATACTGTTAATTTCTAACTTTTGCCAGCAAATATTAAAAAAAGACAGAAAGTTTCAGTCTTGCAATCTTTTCCTGTTTCACATCTGCATGGAGTCATGAAATGCCTAAAATTTAGTCTTCATTCCTCCTACAGCATCGTTGGCAATCCTTTGATATGTCCAACTGGTTCAGAACAGGACTGTTTCCAAACAGTGCCAGTGCCAACCTCCTCCAACTTGAATAATACTCAAGGTAAGTGTTCAATTTGCAAAGCCCCAATCGAAATCATTCTGGCTTCTCAGTTTACCTATAAATATGTTGACCATTACCCTTTATTAAGGTGGTCCAGTCTCTGGAAAGCCAAAAGGTCATAAAATTGTTCTTGCCCTGGTGTCCAGCCTTGGATGCATGGGTGCTGTCAGCCTTAGCCTTGGACTTTTTCTTTGGTGGAAGCAGAGGCATAATCAAGATCTACTATTGGATGTCAATGGTAATGAATGTTCAAGAAACTAATTGTTTCATCACCATGCCTATCTGTAGTGACCATCACATTATTTTTCAGACCAACGAAAGGAAGAACTGTGCCTAGGAAATTTGAAGAGGTTCCAGTTTAGGGAACTGCAAATCGCAACAAACAACTTCAGCAGCAAAAACATACTAGGAAAAGGTGGATTTGGAAATGTCTACAAGGGGAAACTGCCAGATGGAACCTTGGTGGCTGTCAAAAGGCTGAAGGATGGGAATGCTGCAGGTGGAGAGATTCAATTCCAAACTGAAGTTGAAATGATAAGCTTAGCAGTGCACCGAAACCTACTTAAACTATGGGGGTACTGCATGACTGCTACAGAGAGGCTTCTTGTTTATCCATACATGTCAAATGGAAGTGTTGCTTCCCGACTCAAAGGTACATTGCTTGAATCCTGAGCCATTTATTGACATGAATAAAGAGAATCCAAGCATAGAGTGAATCTACCAAATCTCCATGTATCCTGACCAATATAATCACAAAAAATGTTTCTTCTTCCTTTTTTTTGGCATTAAATTTTTCTTGTTACTCAATCCATGCAGCAAAACCAACGTTGGACTGGGGCACAAGAAAAAGAATCGCTCTAGGAGCTGCAAGAGGTCTCCTGTACCTGCACGAGCAGTGCGATCCCAAGATCATCCACAGAGATGTAAAGGCTGCCAATATATTGCTAGATGACTACTGTGAAGCCATAGTGGGAGACTTTGGACTAGCAAAGCTCCTTGATCACAGAGACTCTCATGTCACCACGGCAGTTCGGGGAACCGTGGGGCACATTGCTCCAGAGTACCTCTCCACAGGGCAGTCCTCCGAGAAGACCGACGTTTTCGGATTTGGAATCCTCCTCCTCGAGCTCATGACAGGTCTGAGAGCTCTGGAGTTCGGCAAGGCAACAAACCGGAAAGGCTGCATGCTCGATTGGGTAATCACTAATCACACTTGCAAATCCAAACTCACGCATTTTATCAAACACGCCAGGCACGGAGCACAAAAGAGCACTCTTCGATGAACTAATTACCTGATCGATCAGGTGAGACAAGTGCACCAAGAGAAGAAGCTCGAGCTGCTCGTCGACAAGGATCTGAAGAACAACTACGCGCAGGTCGAGCTGGAGGAGATGGTCCAGGTGGCGCTCCTGTGCACGCATTACCTCCCGGGGGACAGGCCGAGGATGTCGGACGTGGTGCGCATGCTCGAGAGCGACGGCCTCGCGGAGAGATGGGAGGCGTCCCGGCGAGTCGGAGCTCGCCGGTTCGAGGGGTCGGAGTTCTCGTCGGAGCGCTACTCCGATCTGACCGACGACTCCTCGCTGCTGGTCCAGGCGATGGAGCTCTCCGGGCCAAGGTGAAGTGCTGAAGAAATCGAAAGCTCCGGAGCAGAGATTGGGATCTCGGCTCCGCAGTGCCAGTGCGGTGCTCGCTCAAAGACCACCTTGTGTACATCCATCAATGGTGGGATGATTTGATAGCCCTAAGAACTACAAGAAAAGGTGAAAAGATTTGCCGTATTTATAGTCTCCGGTTGCCGGCGGACGTTGTGATCTTAGAATCAATGAATGCTCTGCTGATACGTGAATCAGAAAGAAACAGAGTGCATTTTTTTTGTTTTTGTTTCTGTTTCTGAGAGAAAAGCAACATGTATATATATATACATAAAGAAATGTGCTATTAATCTTTATTTCCCGTTCATTTAGCGTTATATCGGCCCGGCCCATTATAATATAATTATGCTTAAAATAAAAAATTAAAATTATTACTCGGGCCACGGTAAGGACGGCAGAAGAGCCCACCATGACACGTCATGATTCGATTCATGGCTCACGTGCTCCTCCAACTCGTGGCTTATAATTTTTTTCTTTTAAGTATTCTCTATTTAATTTATTCCCTTATGAAGAAGAAAAAATACGAAGCAGAATTAATGCTCTCCTGCTCTGTTTATTATTTATTTTTCTGTTTCTTGAGCTGCGTTAATTTTTGATGTCCATATATATATACATCATATTTCACTATAACGACACACGTGACACACGTACAGCCATTGAAGATGACGGAAGCAATGAAGTCATCATTAACACATTTATTTCTTTTATTAGTAGAAGCATTAAGGTTTCCTCTACCGGTATCGTAACCTCATCACCACACCATCACGAGTGAACCCAAACCCAACCAGCCATTTGATTCGGATCCGGGTCTGATTCGAATCTTCTTCTGTTAATGGGCTGGGCTTCTGAGTAATCTTCGGTGGGACCCTCCATCCACCCTTATGGGAACCACGGCCGACCACAAGATAACGAAGCAGCCTCTCTCACCCGCTAACTTCTCGCCGTGTGTTAACTCCACCGCTTTCTCCTCCGCCATCCGTAGCAGAACTGCGGCGGCGGCAGCAGCGGTCTCCAACTCACTCCCCGGCACTCCATCGACCTCATCTCCATCCATGCTGAAGCTCGAAGGGAGGTCCTGCGACGGCGGCTGGGAGCCGCAGGCCTGCGAGTCGTGCCGGTCGGCACCGTGCGCCGTGTACTGCCGGGCGGACGCAGCGGCGCTCTGCGCAGCCTGCGACGCGAGCATCCACTCAGCCAACCTGCTCGCCCGCCGCCACTACCGCGTCCCCATCCTCCCCGGCCACGGCTCGGCCGGCCTCGTCGTCCGCCCCAGCCTCAACTTCCCCTACCACGTCGGTTTCCCCGCGGCCGAGTGCGACCGCGACGAGGATGTGGAGGAGGCGGACGAGCAGGAGGCGGCCTCCTGGCTGCTGCTGGACCCCGCGAAGGGCGGCGGCGAGGAGGTCGATGAGTTCTTGGACCTCGTGGAGTACAACAGCAACTCCAGCGAGAACCAGGGATCGGAGTGCCGCCACGGAAGGAGCGAGGAGAGCGAGGGCGCGGTGCCGAATGATCGGCGTCCGCAGAGCTTGAGGATGGAGCACGAAGCCTCCAATGGATTCAGCTTCGCTGCTTCTCTCGGTCACAGCGTAAGTTGATCGCTTCTTCTTCCTCCGCCATCGATTCCCACCGTGAATGCTTATAACAAAACGAATCTGCCACTTGATCTCTCCAGGTCTCCTTGTCGTCAATGGATGCAAGCGTCGTGCCGGACGCGGCAGCGGACGTCTCCAACTCCCATGTCAGGGCGTGCAAGGGCACCATCGACCTCTTCTCGGGCCAACCCCTTAAGATTCCCCCCCTGATGTGTCCCATGGACAGGGAAGCAAGGGTCCTCCGCTACAGGGAGAAGAGGAAGATGAGGAGGTTCGAGAAGACGATAAGGTACGCCTCCAGGAAGGCCTACGCCGAGACGAGGCCCCGAATCAAGGGCCGGTTCGCGAAGAAGTCCAACGTCGACGACGCCGCCGTCGACGAAATGTTCTCTTCTGCCAGCTTCGGCGTAGTTCCCTCTTTTTAACTCTTCTCTTCTCTCCGCAACAATTTCCTGATATGTTGTATACTGTATAATTTCCATTGATGCGAACAAGATGCCAATGTAATTAATGTTGCTGTTCTTCTTCTCATTATTGTTAAGCTGAAAGCGTCAGCGGAGTAAAAGTTTATTAATCAACCAACAGGTAGAATAATATAATTTGGAGAGAATTTTTTGTTTTCCTTTTTGATGGTGAAAAGTTCAAGAAAGCGGTCACTGAATACGTTCATGGAAGATTAAAGAATTGAATTTTAGCTTCAGTAATAAATAACGGATTCCTGGAGGAGGGTACGACCCGCATAGAGACGGCGGTGGGGGCGACCGGTGCATTTACCGCACGGAAATCTCTATGCAGTTAGCAGAGGTAGAAATTTCGGGCAGGTCGTCGCTCTTCTTCCCCGGCGTCTCCTATAAAGTGCTCCATTTCAAATTCCAGGGTACGGGCGATCGCTTCCTTCCTCTCCTCCTCTCGGCGATCTCGTTTCTTTCTGTTCGTATGCGCTTCTCCGTCCTTAGCCGTCGATCGAGCTGCAGGTTCCCGTAGATCTGCTTCGCCGCGCCGGCGCCGCTGGGGACGAATCTAGGGTTCCTGTCTGCCGCTTTGAGCTGGAGATCCGCCGTTCGGTAGGTGAATTCCTTCGGTTTAAGCTTCGGTCAGGTTTTGCCCCATGCTTTGAACTGGAATTTTTTTTGGTTTTTTTACTTTTTTTTCTTCTTCTTTTTACTCCCTTAGTTTTGCTGCACTTGATTTCTCTGGAGTGATGGAAGGAAGGAAGGAACGAACTATTTCTACGAGATGCTTAATTCGTTCCGTTCGCTAAACTATTTGAGCATTTAGGAGGATGAAGTACTTTACATTATAGGAATTGTTGTTTGGATAATTTGCTTATATTGTGGCCTGTAGGTTCGTGCACTATTTGCAAATAGTGAAGTGTCCTTCTAAACACACTGGGAGGAAGAGAACAATAGGGGAGAAGAATGCAGAAGGGTGGTGTTCAAATCTCTAAGTTTTAACTCCTACGTTCAGGTTAAGACATGACAAACGAGTAATGCAGCCTGGAGCATGATCTGGAACAACCTACACTGAGCTGCGCTTAACATTATTTGCTGGATATGGCAGTGGGTCATACTAGGTTATACTGGTTTCTAGACTTGAGGAAGCTAAGATGCCGTTTGGTTCGCAAAAAAAATTTGAATTTTGTTTTCTCAGCTTGGAAACTGATTTAGGAAACAGGATTTGTTTGTAGTGTTGGCCAAAACTGTATCAAAAAATCCATAACTAGATAAAAGAAAATTTTCTGCTTTAAGTCGTGAATCTGCCTTTTTTTTTTTTTTTAAATCTGACTTTTTCTGCTGTAAGTTGTGGACTTTGATATCAAATAAGCGTCTGTCTAGTTCTGCATGCCCAGGATAATCAATGGCTACTTTTGAGTTGTATCGGAGGTCCAGTATTGGCATGTGCTTAACAGAGACCCTCGATGAGATGGTATCAAATGGGACACTCAGTCCAGAGCTTGCTATTCAAGTCCTGGTGCAGTTTGATAAGGTTAGTTTTATACTCTTTGTTCTATTAAATTATCATGGGCATATCAGCGATGGCCCTTCTCTCAAATTGTTGCTACAGTCCATGGCAGAGGCCTTGGAGAACCAAGTTAAGAGCAAGGTCACTATCAAGGCAAGCAGTTGAGCTAGAACTTGAAGGTTCCATTTGGTCTTCGGAGAATTTTTTCGTTTATTCAACGATTTGGCAAACACTCTCGTGCAGGGACATCTGCACACCTACAGGTTCTGCGACAATGTGTGGTCTTTCATCTTGCACGGCGCAACTTTAAAGGTTGATGAAAACGTAGAGCAAGTTGGGAGATTGAAGATTGTGGCTTGCGACTCCAAGCTGCTTGCGGAATAGGTAAGCTCTGAGGTATCCTTGAAGGCATGGTCTAAGCAATTTTCTTAAAGAGCATCACTCAATATGCATGCTTGGAATATGCTACATGGATCATTGTAATTCCCTGTTTCCGCAATTCCCATCATTTCTTCTGTTCGATCAAAAACCATTTCTGCTGCTAATTATAATAGTACTACTCTTCCTGCTTCAGGGACCAAACAATTGTTTGGCGTTTATACCGGTAACGCTGCCGGAGTGGGCCATCAAGGTGATGATTCTGAAGCTAATTAATTAATGTACTTTTTTTCTTCCGAAAACGAGTTAATCACTGTATGTTTGTTTGATCCACTGTCGTCCGCTGCCGATGTAGTTAGAATACGCTTAGCGGTTGTTCGCACGATCCATTTCTTCGTTTTCCCCTTTGCAAAGGGCTGTTGTAATATATCAAAGACTATCGAGTAAATTTGTTGATATATCTATTTGTGACCTGCTTGAATTATCATATCATCTGTGTTCTCCAAGACAACAAGAAAACAAAGAAAAAAACATAACCGCAGTGGTTAGAAAAAAGAGGCCTGCAATTGCAGAAACAGGCCTTCAAGAGAACTAAGCACTTCCAACCCAACAAAGCCACTAAATCAACATATGGGGGATTTGCTAAAACAGCAGTCGTCTGTATTCAGGTTTTACAACAGGAAGCTATTTGAACAGGCCATCACCAGTCGAACGTAGCTTGTCCTCTGGCAGGGCATGCAGACACAGATGTTTCGGAATGCTATGGGCAGGGACGGTTTCAGATGAGACTTGCACATCATCAAAAAGGGTTAATCAACCTTGTATTGATCGGAGGAGACCTTTCAAGAGCTCAGGAATCCGAACCAGAACCTCCTATTGCCGATGTAATAAATATAAAGCGAGGGGAATTTGCTTTGATGGGGGGTTCCAGCCTACCGGTGGTCATTGCACTTGGATCTTTATTGCTTTTTACCACTGCTTATTCCCACACGAGATCTCCGGACTTCATCGGGCTTGTCCACTATATACCAGTATTCGAGTAACTTTTGCTGCTTTCGTATGGAGGATTTATAGCTGCTACCACCCGGGGGGGAGCATCCATCCATCCTCTTGTTGCACGACCAGCTAACCTTGGCACAGTAGCAGCCCGTGACAGAGGAGAGAAGGTAGTCTCAGTTGAAAAAATATGGTGAATCGAGAACCTCTTTCAATTCGAAGTCTCCGCGTTCCGGCAACGGTGGGAAACTTAGTTCGGGGAAGGATTTCTTGAAACTACTCAATAACTGCAAAAAGAGGCACCGGCAAGCATGTTCAAAGTGTTATCCACCAAAAGCACACGACAAAGTGAAGATCTACCGTAAGTATTTTTTACATTTTCCAATATGGGAGCCTCATAGAGTTCCACAAACTTCTCGCGCAGGATTCTGTTCATCTGGTCCACATCACATGCGTGTGTCCAGTATGAATCATGGACTCCTGTAATAGAATGAAAAGATAACATTTGTCAGCAATTTTCGTACTTGGCTTATCTCCCATCGGCCAAGATAAAAATACCTGCAAAATGTAATCCTGCCTCGCTGCAGGCAAGTGCGGTCATCATCATATGAGAACTATCAAGAGAGTGAACAAAGTTTGGGGGGAATGCTGTTCTCTGCCGTCTCACCATGACCTACACAAAAGCAGCAGGTGGGTTCAAAGATAAGCATACAAGTGTTCGATATTTTATTACAAAAAATGACTTTTAAACTAAATATATAAGAGAAAGGAAGTTGAAGATGAGTAGCAAAGACCTTATGACCTTCCTTCCGTAAGGTCAGCAACTGAAGAGATGTTTTAACCTGCCACGGAAATTTCCAACTTCTTCTAGTGAGGACAAGATAGAAAGAGAAGATGAAGACGGACGGGGAGTACTTGCGGTGAGGATCAATAGAGCTTCAGGTGTGACTTACGAAATGTCTATCCGGTTCGCAGTATGGCTGAACAACAGGAAGCCCGAAAGGGGTAGTCCATTTCACTGTCTGGTTTTCTGCAGCAATCACCTATATAATATAACACAACTAAGCTTACTACTAAACTATCAAAAAATTGGTTGCATTGACTGAGATGCACGATCGAATCGATGAGACCACAGACGTGTCAGAGAGGGAAAACAAAAGCCTAGAGTTATCACTGCTGAATACCAGATAATAATGATATCAACTACTCTCGACTGAATGAAAAATCAGTATGTTTCAAGGATAAATATGTTTATCAACTATAATAAGGTTACATTGATTTAGCATAGGCTTATTGTAGCTGCAGCTAATTTACATCTGAAGAACTTTACAGCAGTATTTTCATGCTTTTGAATCGACAATAATGTGTTCAGAACTTTGAATTATCCAAAATAAGTTACCTTTTAAATCCCATAATGCACGTAATTTGTGCAGATTAGATACCGTTATAAACTAATGAATAAACACACCTTTGCGCATTCACCAAGCCAGTTCATAATAGCCCGTGCGGCCTCAAACATCTCCCCCAGTGCAGCCAAAGTAGTCTGTGAAGTGGACTCTAAGTAATATAGCCGTGTATTTACCTCAAGGCTCACAAATTTATACAAAAAAAAGGGTATAACAGGAAATAACAATTTGTTGCTTCTTACTTTGGCGGCATAAGTGGAAGCACCAAATACCGCTGTGTCATCAACACCAGCATTCCGTTCTTTTAATCTTTTTTTTATTTGCTCACGAGCCCCCACTAAAGTGACACCATAAACAGATGTCATTACAGTCTGCTTCACCAACTTCCTGTCCACCTTTCTCAAATAAAGAAAAGGACAACTATAAGGGAGCATTCTGTTTAATTGTCATTCAATATGTAATGCATTTATATTACATGAATTGCAAACCTGATCAACTATGAGCCTTGCCCATGCAGCATTTGGGTCTACTTCTGGATCTTTCTCTGCATCTCTTCGAAAAACTTCATGGACCCTGCATTGAATACATGAAGTTGATAAACGATATTATTGTTTTTATGTTTGAGGTGAAACAGTGCAACTAAAGAAACGTGAAAAGATAAGCAACGGCATGGAAAGATGCAAAGTGATTAAAGAAAAGTCAGAAGAAATTATAAGGAAAAGCTCTCCATTTCTGTCTCAAGGGATCACATCCGTCTCATTACCTCGTCAGATATCCAGATGCACAATTAACAAATAGTTATTATTTTATCATGAAGGTGTTTGAGTTCAGTCATTTTTCAAGGACAAGTGATGCGATAAAAAAATAATCTTGAGGCTAATGAAAAGATCAATGATTGCTCATTCTCAACGCAGATCCCAATTTCAAATTTCTCTATGTATATGGGGTAATAAAAAGCAAGAAGAGAAAAATGTTGAATTGCATCTCCTTTCCTCAACATACGACCTTAGAAATGATAGATATTCCAAAATAATGGGGTGTTACTCAATCAACTCCTGCAGTTTTTTCCCCCTTGCCTAAGATGCCAGACTATATTTGAACACTTCAAAGAACCACTTGGCTCTGTAAACTCGAAGCTCCTGTGCAGATTTTCAGTCCACAAAAAAGTTTTTTTTACCCAACCTAAATGTATAATTGATATCAAATTAATGAGCATTTCAAACATTGTTGATGGAACAAATTTTGTAGAACAAAGGAATATCAAGAGAGCATAGTTGGATCTGAATAATAGTAGTAAGACAGTAATAGTAAATTGAATACTGAATTTTTGACAACCCTAAACTTGATCCAAGAAAACTTTAAAACTAATGTTCTGAAATTAAGTATAGTTGGATCTGAACATGTGAACTGAAAATTGAAAACCAATAAAGAAGAAATGTAAACGTAACTGCATACCTAGAAGCTATTTCTGAGTAGACATCTGCAGGCTTCTCCCCAGCAACTAGGTTTACTGACTTTGCCCCCAGCTAAACACAGAAGTTTGAAACAAAAATTAGGTTCTCGTGAAAGATATGCAAACAACGTGAGAGAAAATGAAATTGTTGGAGATTAGCCGACTAGCAGTATAACATTGGAGTGTATGGGGGGAGAGGAATAGGAGATGTTTCATGGGGACTTCAAAACCAACAAGAAGCCTAGCCATACAGGCAGCTAATGCTTTCACATTTTTCGTGTCTCATAAGCCACCATAGAGCCTTTAATGTTCGATGTAATATAATTGCAGGGGGTGTTGTCCTAGTGCATGTTTTACTTTACTCATTTGTATTTTCTTCTTTCTTCTCTTCTTATTCTAACTTTGATGTTTTATTTTTTCTTTCTTTTCACATCCCTTTTGGGATGATATATTGTATCATTTCAGAATGGTGAAATGAATGCAATGTTTCTTTTCAAAAAAAAAAAAAACGTATGTAAATAGATATGCAGATGAAGAGGGAAAACATGGAGGCAATTAGATGAAATTTTTATGCTCACAGGGTAAAGATATTCAATTACAGAATGTTCTTACCAACAAAGATTGAGGATAAAGTATGTTCTGATCGGGAATCCACATAGGACAGTAACAAAGAGGAAGGAAATTTTGTTTTCTAAAACTTAGAACGTAGAAACAAAGTTTGGATTTTTTATGTGAAAAAATGCTACGTAAATAAATATCCTCTTGTAAATTAAGAACATCTGGCATGTGATTGGCACAATTTTCATGATGAGTTATACCACAACCTACCTTGTCTCTTCCTAAGGCTGCATAATGTTGCAGACCATTACATGATCCATCCTGCAAAAACAAACATGATTTTCTTAACATAACTTCGAAGGTAAACAATTTTCAGTATTAACAATTTCAAGTTTAACAAAAAATGTGGAGTTATCATGATATATCTCAAGATTTTATTTTAAAAATAATGCAGAAAGCATCAGTGCAATACCATCTCAACTTTATCACTTTGGGAAATTTATCTAAGAATTTCTTTGTTCTGAAATATACTTATGCTCTAGTAATTCCATCAAACAATTTGATAGTTTCCCCTGCCACCCAGCATCTAAGAATGATTGAATTATTAATCCAGGTTATTGATGTTGTATACAAAAAAAAAACAACTTAGGACATGATAAATACTACTTATCTGTTTCACACAATTGAAAAAACTAAAAAGGAAGTAAAATGTAGTGACCTCATATGATTAACACAAACTGTAAAATCACCTGATGTACTGGAATGCGAGATATGGATGATTCAGGTGAAGAGCTCCTTAATGCCTCAGCAAGATTGATGCAAACTGCCAAACACTGGAAGGGATCTTCAGCACCTAACCACCACCGTCTTCCCTCAAGAGGTCTATCTGCAGAGTCGAATATATCCTCCAAGTGATTCTCAGTAAATGCTAACCGGCCATCGTATGACAACTTATCCACTCCACCAGCATATAAATTTGCCAGATGAATTTTTAACCAGCGCAAACCAGGTTTTCCCAATGGTTTTCCCTCTGCAAACTCTAAGATTCCTCGACATAAATCACTGCCAAGATGATTCAAATATGGGTGCATTGGGTAAGCGCGGCCTCTAAAGTCCAAGTTGTGCGGATAGTAGAACCCCTCCTCATCTTTCATTTTTCGAGCTACCTGCTCTCCAACAATAACAGATGACATCATATTGTTGCTATGAAATATTGCTAAGTGCAATATAATAAGCATAAAAAGGTCACCGTCCGTACAGCAAGTTTAAGTTCCACATCACAGCGTTGAGAATGTCGTTCACTATTTATTTTCTTAGCAGATCTCATGTTCCACCTCCACTTCCGAAGTTCAGTTGCATCCTCAGTGTCAGGTCTCTCAGGAAGAGGGACCTGTCATGCAAGGACTTCAACAGAATAAGAAAGCAGCAATGTCCAGCAATAACCCATCAATTTAAGATTAGCAAATGCTAATTAAAAATTATTAGTTTCTTAAGCTACAGATAAACTGACATCTTCACGTTCGACCAAGTCTGCAAGATGTTCTCCACTAGACCATATTCTATCCACAATACTGAGTACTCTTTTGTTGACCCTCCATTTGACGTTCCCCAGCGTATCTAGAGCCTGAAAATTATATAATATTATGATTGTTCATTAGTTGGTCCAATGATTTATGAAACAAATGATGTTATTTTTGAGTAATGATTCTGTTTAAACCATCCCATCCAGAAGTAGGCAAAAAAGATGTTGCATATCAGGCATTTGCCAGCAGAACTCAAATTGAAATTATTCACAAACTGATACAAGGACTAGGATAGTAGCGAACATGTTGCAATGCTTCATAGTAAAGTTTCATATAGTAACTTTATAAAAAGAGGAAAAAAATTTCAAACTGGTAGATAACTATTGTGATTGCTTGAAGCAATCAGCTTAAAAGGAAAAGGTCTATCAACTGAATCTTAGATAAAATTATCCTAGACCTGAAATTTTACATTGAGATCGAATCCGATGAATCACCTCTTAAACAAACCAAAGAAGAATTTAAAATCTTCCATGAAAGTGGAAAATTGTGAAGCAAATACTGTTGAAACTTGGAAGTACTTGTTTCACTGCAAAGATTCATGAGCAACGCCCAAAATTAACTAATAAATAAAAACAACAAACCTTATATATAGGATCCATTTGACTTCTTGGAGCCCTTTTAATTGTTTGCCTTTGTTGTCTTGAACCACGTATCCGCATTACTCTAGATGGTAAAAACAAATATCCTCCTTTGGCATATCTAAATAAAACCAAGTGATGTCATTCAAAACAATGAGCAAACAATTACTTTGAGAACAAAATACAACAATGCATAGTGGTCAAATCAACAATACAGAGTGACGATAAAGTCACAACTGAGAGCACAGACCCAGTCCAATTTTCTGGAGGCACCAGCATTGGCATGTAAGGAATAACCACGTGCCTTGCCTGTTAAAACAGTAATTTTTTAAAAATTTGTTTGCAAGAACTTATGACAGCATATAGAAGTCAAAAGAGAATAAAAAAGATTCAAAAGAAATAGAAATAAACAATCTCACTCACTGTTCTCTCTAGCCCTTGACGAACTAATGGATCACATTGAATAACACCACAACGCCTATTTGCATTCCTGTAGATAAATTATTATAATCAGTTTACACAATAAAGAAAGTTGATAGAAATGCAAAAGGCAAAAGTGAAACTGGGTCTTACGCTTTATCTTTGTGAAACATTTTTAACGAATGTATGAATGCAGGCCGAATTTCAGGAGGACCATCAGCTGACTGGCTAACAGGAGGTTGTATATAGGCTGATTCAAGTAACAGTTCAACTAAACGGCTCCCAACCTAAAGTATAGGTAATTTTTTCATATAGACAGCATATCAAAGTGCATATAGACACAACCTGGCAATTATAAAAAATATACCCTGGCCTGAGTATCTTGACCCCATGGCTTGGTGTCATCTTGCCCCCTGACAAGCTTCCTTACTTGGTGAACCTTCTGTTTCTTCATCAAATCAGTAACTTTCTTCCTCAGCATCTTTTGTTCTTTGGTTAGAGTCTCACCTTCGGTTCCTTCAATTTTCTTTTCCTTGATAGTCTTCTTTCTTGTCTTCTCCAAAAACCTATGAATCCTAGCCTGGTCCACACAAGACATATAAGTTAAAAATAAATAAACTGGCAAAGGGACTTCAATAATGTCAAGAGAGCATAATAGTTAGAAATTGATATTATCTTAGTGGGTAGACTGGTCCACACAAGACGTATAAGTACAAAATGCATAATACTAATCAAATTAACAGATGGAGAGCCCATTTATTGATAATTGCAGTGACCAAACTGTTAGGAAAATCAAAATTCACCTTGGAGATCCATAAGAGAGATTGCATGTGCTTTTTTAATGATTTGGGTCCAAATATCCATAGATAAATATACTAAAATTAAATTTGCAATCTTGTGTTTAATTCATTTGCCTGAATAATGCAACTCAAGTTTGCAAATATTCTGACTCCCAACTGATGCACAGGAGTCAAGTACTAGTTTGAAACATGTGAAGATACAACAATTACTTGAATAAATTAATAGACCAAGGAGGCACTCCCCAATATCTTCAGATGTACATATTTCCTAGGCTATTTGTTGAATAAATTCCTAATCTAGTGAATATTGGGATCTGAAACTGTCCTCTCCTTAAAGAAGTTAATATGGAGGAAACAATGCAATAGATTATGATTCTGTTCAATGACTACTAAACTTTTTATAAGGAAGAGAAATCATTAAATTCCATTACAGTGGCAGCTGTTTGTAGTTGTTACTGGAACAAAGGCTGCCTTGAACAGACCAAGTTCCAAGAGTGAAATGGAAATTTTCTAAACTGGCTGTTTACCTGCTGAATTTATTTAAATGACATTACTACAGACAATAACTAAATAAGGAACAATTGCCAAAGAATACATTATATGAATATGGTAAGATAAATAATGATAGAATATATTGCACACCTCCTGCTCAATAGCTTCACCAACCCGCAATACGGCCTGAACAACAAGAAGACCCGTGTTACTACTTGACATCAGAAGGCTCATCATCTTGTGCATAGTGATCACGGCCATCTTATCTGCAGGAAGAAGACTGAAGAACGGACCGTGCAATGGCCTATTTATAGCCTCTCTACAATGTTCCTGCTCGGCAACTATTTTATCCCTGAATGGCTCAAACCAGCTCAACAACAAGGACTTGATGTATGGTAAATTTGGGGCAAGCTTCTGTTCGCACATATCCATCAAGAGTTCTCTGTACTCTTTTACTGCCTGCTCCCAAGCTTCAGTTTCTATTTTTATTTGCCTCCTCCGGACCGCAGCGTACTTGCCTGCACCAGTTCCAGCAAGCATGTTGGAACGCTGCTGAAACTGCCCGTTAAGCTTCCCACCTCGCTTGCCATTTTCTCGGCCAACCTTGTCTCCACTCACCTCCAACGTGCGCTCCATCTCTTCATCCGCATCAGTAGAAGATACAGCCTCCTCCGCGACGCTGGCGAAGCTCCTGGAATTCCGCGAAAACCTCAAAACCTCGGAAAATGAAGACCCCGCGTGCCCTAGTGCCGGAAAACACGAGCCAAAATCCAACAACCTAGCAGCAGCAAGAGGCGCCCGGGGGCGCAATAACTCACTCTTCCGGCACCAGATTGACTCTGCAGAAGAACCAGCGAAGCCCGATATCGAGGGGAGCGCGGATGGCCGGTCAGAAGAGAATCTTACGTCCCGAGAGGCACGGGATGCCGTTCTGGCGATGCCCCGCCACATTATGCTGCTGCGAGAAGGCGGATTGGCGTCGAGATCTGACAAGAACTTAGAGTTCCAGGGAAGAGGCGGCGATCGTAAGGTCGTAAGGACGAAGGCGGCACCACTGCACATCAAAATCCGGGACCGCTTGAAGTGCGTGGCAACTTCGATAAGGTGGACGAAGAGAGGAGGACTTCATGTGATGTGCTATGCAGCGGAGGAAGGTGAATTGGAGGACGATGAGGCGGCGCGCGACGGCGGCTGCGAGGAGTGTCGAGTTTGAGGGACGCCGCCTTCGGGATAAACAAAACCCTGCGTCTTAAACCCTTCTTCCTTCCCTTGCTTCACCCATTTCTCTAGGGTGGAGGTGGGGGCGGCGGCAGGCAGATGGAAAAGAGATTTTTTTTATCCTTTTCTTATTTCAATTAACTAATCAGTAGTGTTTATAGTCATCTTTATATTTTTCTTAAATTCTATACCCTTTTAAAACATTTATTAAATTTATCCCATGGTCTTTTTTCCAGTTTTTAATTTAACCAGGAAAGGAAGGTTTTCTAGCTTCTTATTTTTACTGTCACCGAGCGAACATTTGCAACGTTTCACCGTGACTAAATAGAGAGGCCGAGCCCGAGCAAGTTGGATCGGGATCGCCGAT
The DNA here is from genome assembly GCA_030544415.1 of Thalia dealbata. Classification (NCBI taxonomy): domain Eukaryota; kingdom Viridiplantae; phylum Streptophyta; class Magnoliopsida; order Zingiberales; family Marantaceae; genus Thalia; species Thalia dealbata. Next base: position 19,610,283 of record CM060458.1, read on the forward strand.
CCGGCCCGATAAATTTTATAGACGGGATTGTTAAATGAAGTTTTCTTTTCCAAATAGCCAACCACGATTTATGCCAAGCGCATGAATCGCTTAACATTCAGCCTATAATAAAAGTAATTTTGATCAAATCGGTTAGCCTATGTGATTCATAGATTTTTTTTAAAAGTAGCAAATCTTGTGTTTTTGTAATTAAAAGTAGCTCAGTCTACAAAAATCAATGACCACAATAATCGCTGCTACCTGACTTCACTGATGCCACGAGGCTCGTACTCTCAATTATGGATCAAAAGCCCCAAAAAAAAAGCAAAAAGTGTTTTCTACGGATTCTTAATCCTTCCACGGATCATCCTCCGTCCTCACTTCCGAAGGTTCGACCACCTCTGGCTCTGCGGTTGTAGTCTCCGGAGAAGCAGCATCCGAGTGTGTCTCTTCAGTGTCATCACCACCGTCTGATCTGCCCCATCTTCCACCAAGAGCAACGGCCATCATCTCGTATATTTTGTTTCCCAGTTCAGCAGGGCTGTCAGGCTGTGAATCATATTCCTTTTGTCAGAAACAATTAAGAAATTGCTACATGGTACATAAAGGAAGAGAAGAGTAAGGTTGACGTACAGTATAACCACTTGATATCAGTGCTGTCTCGTATAACAAATCCACAGCCCTCTTTGCTTCGGTGCTGCTTGGGTCATTCTTGCATGCGGCCTGGAACAAGTTAATTTGTCAAGTTATATATAATTATGTTCAAATCTTGGGTAAGAGAACTGCTCATCTTACGTTCAAATCTTTGACGATGGGGTGTTCAGGATTGATTTCTAAAATTCTTCTCCCTCTCATGAACTCCAAGCTTGTTGTATCGCCAAGGGTCTGTGCTTTCATAAGCCTGCAAATGACGAGACTTGCTCTTGTCTGACCTACCTCAAATTTAATTTGTACAAATATCAGAAAATATGTTTGCTAGCAATACCTTTCCATGTTGGCTGACCAACCAAACTTGCCGGAAACGAGTACACAGGGTGAAGAGCTAAGCCTCTTGGAAATTTGGACCTTTGCTACCTTGTCACCAAGCTGCTGTTTCATCCAATCACAGAGAAGATTGTACTCTTGCTTGTCTTCTCTTTCCTTGACCTCATCCTCATCCCCTGCATATCAGAAACTTTCATCAACAAAGCAAAGATGAAACTAATAATCCGCACAACAGTAACATTAAAGAAACTACCAGTACCCTCCCTCAAAGGAAAGAAGCAAAATCTAACCTAATTCTAGGTCTTCTTTGCTGATATCAACAAACTTCTTTTCTTTATATGTCTGTACATTCTGTATGGCAACTTCATCGATGGGTTCCACGAGGTACAAGACCTGCAGATAAAATAAATGAGCTTAGACAATACTATACACAGAAGAAGAGGATTAGCGGTTTTAAGCTAAAGCTTGCCTCAATATCCTTTTGCAAAAGCTTCTCCAAAAATGGGGCAGATTTAGCACTTTTAAGGCTGTCGGTTGCCAGGTAATATATAGCTTTTTGATTCTCACCCATATTCTCCACATATTGATCCAAGCTTATCATCTCTTCCTCACTCTTGGATGAGTAAAACCGCAGCAGAGGTGTCAACCGTTTGTGATTCCCAGAGTCCTCAATACAACCCAATTTTAGAAGCTTTCCAAAATTCTCCCAAAATTTTGTGTACTCCTGCAGTAGATGGATACCATTAATGCTGTCTGATATCATTATATGGAAGAAGGAACAGTTCCGTCAAATTCTGTACCTCTTTGTTCTCACTCTCAGATAACTCTTGAATCATGTCAAATGTCTTCCTAACAAGTCTTTTTCGCATAATCCTTACCTGTGGGGAATGATGGAAATACTCAATCTCACATTACAGCGGTATCTATGAAATCAAGTTTTAGTTGCAGACTATACTATGCTGCAATCGATATGCAACATTGTAAGTGCACTTACTATTCGACTTTCTTGAAGAATCTCCCGAGAAACATTGAGAGGAAGGTCATCTGAATCGACAACACCCTTCACAAAACTCAGGTATCGTGGGAACTGCAATTTTGGTTTCAATATAAGCATAAATGTATAGAGTGGTGTAACATGATCTCAACATAATACAACCACAGAAATCTTAATGAGCAAAATCTAACATGAACGTACCAGCTCACCATCAAAATCATCTGAAATAAATACACGCTTGACATACAGGCGTATATTTTTAGTCTTGGGATTTATTATATCCTCATTATTTAGAGGTGCCATTCCAGGAATGTAGAGAACACTTCTAAATTCCACCTCACCCTGTTCAATTTAAAACTACGTCAATTAACTAGCTTACTTTTGACTTCTGAAAGAACTTTTAACATAAACTCTCGACATCAAGTACCTCAGTTGTGAAGTGAGTGTAAGCAAGAGGATCCAAGAATTCATTGAATGCCTTCTTGTAGAACTCATTGTATTCATCTCTCTCAACCTCCTTGGGATTACGCATCTGAGAATCAGCAGATATGGGATTATCTAAAGACAAAAAAGAGTACCCTACCAATATAGACAAAAGAATAATATAAGGATTTCCACCTACCCATATAGGTTTTGTCTCATTAGCCAATTCCCAATCCCAATACTTTTCAGTTTTAGTTTTCTTTGTTTTCTCACCCTGCAAAAAAAGAAAAATAAATCATTTTCAAGTAGAAAAGCCACTAAATCAGCCATTAAACTCCCTACCTCTGGTTTGGCCTCTTCCCCTTCTTTTGGTTCTTCTTCCTCAACCTATCCAACATTAATCAAACAATGAAGAGATGGATTATAAACAATCACATCTAGGGCTACCGAACAGTCAGCAGAATTTTGTTCACAACTAACACCGAAGAGGCACAAAGAGAAAACTGAGAGTTGACAGAACACTGAAATCTCACCTCCACTGTCCTTGATTTCTCCTGCCATGTATATATAGGGAAGGAAACAAACTGAGAGTAGTTCTTGACTAATCCCTGGATACGTGTTGGGTCTGCAAACTCAAATTTATCATCCGGCTGAAAAGAGAACAAGACTACTTAGCATACACCGGATAACATGTTGGTTGAATGGGGGAGATAAAGTTTCATACTCTTAGAAATAGGGTGATTTGAGTTCCTCTCTTTATCAAATTATCGGGATCGGTCTCTTCTCTTATTACATATGAACTACTATCTGCTACTGATTCCCATACATACTGCTTGTCAGATTTTGGACTTTTTGTTGACACCACAACCTGGTTGCCAGTTGCAACAAATACTTTAGAACATAAAAATATAATCAATATCTTTCAAATACATATTTCAACAACAGCACCTTTTCAGCAACAAGGAAAGCTGAATAAAACCCAACACCAAACTGGCCAATCAAACCATTATCTGCTCCAAGATCTTTGTTCTCCTGTAAATCAATAGTATAAAAGGTTAAAGAACCATTACTACATGTCAGATGGAACTAATGGAGAGAAACATCATGCAGTTAACAGAAGTAAGAGAGAGGGCATATACCTTGAGAGCATTCAAGAACCTTGATGTGCCACTCTGAGCTATAGTCCCAAGGCAATCAATTAGCTCTTCTTTGGTCATTCCAATACCAGTATCTCTGCCAATTCAAACAGCAAGTTAATAACAGCTCAATTTACATGACGAACGCTAAGGTCAAAATTGAACAAGTACGTTATTGTAATAGTTCCATTGTCTGGATCAGGTTTGATTCGTATCTCCAAATCAGCAGCATCGCCAAGTAGCGAGGAATCTGTCACGCTTAAGAATCTCAACTTGTCCAGGGCATCACTTGCATTACTGCAAACACATTGTATTTAGAAAAAGGAAAAAAACATAAAACATGCTGTAAAGGCACTATGACTTCAATTCCTACAGAATTACAGAAATAAAACTGATAGATATTAGAAGACAAACCTTACAAGCTCCCTAAGAAAGACCTCCTTGTGACTATACAGACTGTGAACGATCAAATCTAATAGACGGCTGACCTGCATTTGAGCAATACGAGGACAAACCAATTAGCGCTAGTACTCTTTTAGATTGGCGATTGCATCTGAAAGAAATTTTTTCAAGGATAGCTTTTCAAGTAAACCGATAACAGATCTCCTGAATTTTTACGTCATGGTTCGCATATATACGTATAACGAGAAGCCACGAGAATGGCTAATAGACTGCCATCAAGATCCAGCACGATGAGAAAAAACCGTAAAACACATGTTCCGTTCTAGAAAATAGTTTTGTTTGCACAGCATACAACGAGAAGATTTCAATCTTCCCCGCTATACAGGTCAAAATGTTCCACATTCGGAACGAAACCACAAGAATGAATCAACCAAGAAAACGCATAAAAAACGCACTCAGTGGGAAATCTAAAAAGAAAAAGTATCCAGACAGAATGAAGACCCACCTCCGCCTGGTACTCGAACTTCTCGCCGGAAGCCTCTTCCGCTCCCTGCTCGGCGACTGCGGCATCGCACCGGACACCGACCCGGCGCCCCCTCCGCTCGACCTTGCATCGCAAGCTCGAGGAAGGGAACCCGGTCCTGGTTCGGAAAGGCAAGGCGAGAAACGACGTGCTAAACCCGAGACCTCGGGCGGAATTGGGTCTCGAGTGGGTCAGAGGAGTGCGGAGCGAGGCGGTGGAGAAAGCGCCGAGGCTCTGGGAGAGAACAGGCGCCATGACTTCACCGGAAAGCAGCGGCCCTTCCGCTCCGATCGGGCCGGCAGAGAGGAGAGGAGAGGAGAGGAGAGGGGGGAGGCTTCTGGATAGGGGGGAGGGCTGGAGAAGCGAGAGAGACACAGTGAGGGTTTTGGGGAATTTGGACATTATATAAATAGAGAGCCGATGGAGGATTCCAGAACAACGCTTCAGGGGTTCACGCATAATTGGATATTTATTTTTCTTTATTTTCTGATTTATTTTATGAATAAAAATAAATTTAAAATTCTTTTTAATATAAATAATAATATTTTTAACTAAGTCTAGCTAAAGTATAAATTTTTTAAAAGCAATTTCTCCTTTGTTTATTTCTAGTTTCACATTAGATTATTTTTATTTAGATATTTGTAACCCTGCAGTTTATATTTAAGTCTAAAGATTATTGAAACCTGCAATTAGCTTATATATGTATATTTATTTATTTATTTATTAGTTTTCACTTGCTCTTGGCAATGGCAAGATGTATTAAACAAGATATTATCGGTAATACTGATATATGAACTTCTTGACTTATTGCATAATATTGAAATAAAATTTCATAATTAAAGTGAAGTAGTCAGAATTTTGTTTTCTTTCCTAGAAAAAGAAAAATTAATATAAAGTAATAAATACTAATTTTCAAAATAGGGAGAAATGCGGAAAGAATAAAATATTTATAAAGAAAAACAAATCATGAGCCAGAGAGGGAATAAGCACTCTCAACAGATCCCAACTTTATTTGTTGTTTCAAACATGCTTATATTTGTTCTGTTTACTTGCATTTTTGAAAGCATTCAACAAACGGTTTGTTCTTGATTCAGCAAGGAATGCTAGAAAAAGAGTTGGTACGTAAAGCACCAGTGGTAGGTTACAATCTGAACTATAAAGTTCTTGGGAAAGCACTTCTTATATCGTCATTCCAGTGGACACCACAGTAGGGAAAAAGAAAAAATTTCCTTTATGCAACTTCAAATGACCTCTTTTCCAATACACACAGATGCGTTTCCATCACTAGAATTTGTCATACAACTATATCAATCGCTAAAACAATACCTGAGCGAGCAACTGAACACTAGCACTGACCTCTGCACTCTTCGGTTTGTGTAGCTGGGACTTTGAAACAGTCGATATTGCACAGCCCGACCGACTTTATCATCCCTCCGAATCTGCAGCCATTTCGACAACTGATAAGAGGGAATGCTCTGCTATGCATTTGAGATTATGAAACATAAATATGTGTTCCAGATAAAAAGAATGTGGAAGATGTATCAGACCGGTCAAAGCTCTTCCGAGGTTTGTCTTGCTGATCCAAGCTGTTCCTAGCTTTATCAGAGATTTCAAAGCTCTTTCTTGATTTGTCCTTCTTGTCTATGCTTACTCTAGGCTTGTCTCTGCGATCCACGCTATTCCTACCCTTCTCCCTTTGATCGGTACTTTGTCTAGGTTTTTCTCTCCTATCCGTGCTTTTCCTTTGAAGGTCCAAATGACTAGAGCTTGTAGTAGGAGGATCCTGCGAAACCGAGCTATCATCAGCAGCAGATGCAGTTCTAGCTGGAGGTGACTTTCCAATGGCCGATATGAACTTTTTGAGATGCCTTATGTACTCCGGGTACACTTCCAGGTTACAGTGGTTCCCTCCCTTGATCCATAAAGGCTCATATTTTTCTTTGCAAAGCTCCCATAGTCGTTTTCCATGGGATGAATCCACGACATCATCAGCCATGCCCTGAAAACACCAAATAGGCTTTTAGTTTCTACTAGTTTACTTGGTGAATATATCTATTAATCCACAAACCAATACTCTGTACCAGGATTCATGATTCCTTGTTCTTCGGTCCAACAACGATAAGACTTGTGACTTTAACATCCATGTTACTTAACCTGATTGTAAGTGAACTACTTTTGGTGTTAACCAATAGGAAAATGCACAGTAAGATTCTAAACTTCAGCAACCTAGAATTTATTTACTCATTTATGAAGTGCATTGAGACAAACAACTAACACTAAGATAAGACAAGTGCCAGCTGATCAAGAATGTCTTCATATCATGGAGAAATCTATCCATATTTTCTTCTAACTATCATGACTTCCCTTTTTGTTGTCGTGAAACTCTGGACTGTGAAAAGTAAAGAATAGCCTCTCAGATCCTACAATCTTTTAGAAGAAATATTATCACAACACTACACAATATTCTGACCAAACATTGCTCTAGATATTTCTGGAAAGATCAGAGTAACTCACATGTATCACCAAAACTGGACACTGGACCGAAGGGATTTTATCAATGTTCTGCACAGAATAAATTAATCCAGTTAGACTCTAATATGATGGAGAAAATATGCTTAAAGCTCTTGTAAGAAAAGAAATGGAACCTTGTAGATATCGAACCAGTAAGTATGCTTCACTGGATACATCACACGCAAACCAGACAAAATGGGACTATGGAGAACAACTGCTCTCAAGTTTGGTAATCGACTACCTAACTCCAAGGTAGGTCCGCTACCAACTGATTGTCCATATAGTATTATGTCCTCTGCATGAGCTCCATATGTTCCTTCAAGGCATGAATAAGCAGCCTCTATATCTGCATAGGTATTTTGCTCGCTGGGCTGCAAATGGAAAGATAATGAATAAAACTATTTTTTTCATCTTTTTTCAAAATTGTTAAGAAGGCATAGCAGTGGTTGAACCTTTCCAGAAGACTGTCCATATCCAGAATAATCATACCTGAAAAAAAAAATTTCAAAATTAGCAGCATATTCACATTCCATAACCTTCCCCAATTCCCCCTTGCAGAGAAGTAATCCAATCAGGCGATGAGAGTTTCTGAGAATATGGATGTTTCACCAACCTTGAACATTCCCACATTCAGGTCCTCTTCAAAGTAAACACTAACAAGTTTTCAGTTTCTTGTGAACATTAGCTTGTCATCTCCACTACAATCAATCATTTAATGTCTTATTAGTTCCTGATCTGCAAGCATGTTCACCAGGACAAGCAGTTCAACAATTTTATAAACTTATGCTTCCTTCATGAATGGTATAGGTTAGTAGCAGTTGACTGCTGGGGCTTACGAGGAACTCCTGGTATTCTCATATTTAGGAACTTTATTCAATTTAGCCTAGTCTGGATTAGAAAGAATGTCAAAGAATGACAATAGCGCATGCCTGCACGTGCCACGGTCGAACCAGTTTTGTGATCATATTTTAAGGATCCTTACAAAAATAAATGCTAGTTTATCAAAATTTTCTAAAATAACAGTTCATTGTTCAGCTCATTCAAGCAATCAGTTGCCCTTGCATCACTCTGGTAGTGCGTAGTGATGTTCACTAGAGTTAAAAGGTACAAGTTCTGAGCATACATATTTCTTGTATATTAAATAAACAATCACTGAACAGTCATCAAAGCACAAAACTCAACCTCTGTATCAACAGTTCCAGAAACACTTCAGCAACAAATATATGACTTTTTTTAGTCGGCTAAAATCGCATAAGAAGCTAATAAACAAGAAAGGCATAACGTAAAGTCACATCAAAAGAAAATTCAATTTAATTTCAGTAACATCCACCAACGCAGAGGCAAAAAGTGAAAATAACAGTAAAATACAAACTTCTGATAGATATAATTGCCAACTAGGAAACAATCATAATATCACATTGATTCGTCACTGTCTAATCTCTGATTAGATTGCATATTTTGAAACTTCACATGTCTCTCTCTTTTCTTTGTCCTTATTTGATATGAAAGATCTTTAAAGAAAGCAATCATCGTTTCAAGTGATATAATTGGCCACTTGGAAAAGAAACATTGGACAACACTCAACCCTAGTAAGTAAGAATAGGTCAATTAGATTAATAATTCCTTCTACGAGTCTCCCTCTATCTATAAATTTCTTTCTTTAGGTGAACAATGAATGTGAGTGCAATATGACTATGGCAATCGTTTGTCTTTAAGCTTAAGATATTTTTTGCTCATGCAGTTGTTCAGCATGTACCATATATGCTCTCTTTTTCATGTATGATTTTGTCGTCTTAAAGACTTAGATTGGGACTTGCTTGGTTCCAGATCGATGATCTGAATGCCCATTTAATCCTTTCTTTCACTACCCGTCTTTCTTGAATGTAGACTGCATTTATTAGCATAAAGAAGGATGTGCCAAAATCTTACTGCACCAGATGGATCTGGATAATCCAAAATATCATAATTAGAAGCATACATTCGACCTAACAATTGCTCTTCAAACAATCAATCTTTCGTGGCTATTCCAAAGAAACTGGTGGCTTTATGCAATAATACCACCTAGTGGGCTGTAAACTCCACTTCTTTTCAGGAAAAGCCCCATACGAACAAATAGAAAGACCGTTCCCTGTATGAAGTAATGAACAAATAAAAGGTTGTCCATCGATTACATATGTAAGATTATGATAAATTTATCCTGGACAAATATAAAGACTAAACCACTATACGAACAAATTATGAATATATACGCTTTCAGAAAAAAAACCAGTTCCAAAGAAGTAGATGCAATGGAATACAAATTTCTCCAACTGGTTAACAAGTTAAGCCCGTCTATCCAAAATTTTTACTGTAGGAGGTACTACAGTTTTTTTTAGAAAACAATATAAGCAAATCAGATTCCAAAACATAGAGAAAGCAGATCGGAAAGAACATTCATTCATAAAAAAACAGTATAAAACAAGCAAAACATATGAGAAAGCATCATGCTGACTACAAAACACAGAAACGCAAATCAGATTCGTTTGCCCATCAAAGGTTCTTGCTAATTAAGTTAAAGGTCAGGTTAATGTATTGAGTGACAGTTCTAGCAGAAGAAGAAAAGAGAGGTTTTTCAATCTTCAGATTGCTCAAATTCACCAGTGAAAACGAACAAGGACACTTGTGTTTTCATGAAAAATAAAATAACACGAGAGGTTCAAGATCCTCACCCCATGAGGTTGACGCAGAGATGCTTGCTGAGCTCGCAAAAGAGCTCATACATTTGCCCGAGGTCCGCCGCGTTGCCGTGGGAGTAGAGCACGGTAAGACTCGCGGCGGGGTTCTTGACGTACATAACGACGATCTCCGTCCCCCGCCGCGTCCGCAGCTGCCGGACCTCCACGTTCTCCCTCTGCGCCACCCCCGTCATCTCCACCCGCCCGGCAGCCTCGTCCGCCATCTCCACACCGTACGAAGGCGGGCTCGGCGGGAAGAATGCAAACTTGGCCGCCACCGAAGACGTCACCCCGCCCATCTGGGCCCCTCCGGGACCAGCAAAGGCGCGACCTTTAGCGCCGCTCCGGCACCGCCCGAGGCCGGAGAGGCGGGGGGAAGATGAAAAGGAGGGATTTTGATCGCACCCCGGGGCGAAGGCGAGGCTCGGGAGATTGGATTCGAGGGAAAGGTCTCAGCTTGCTTGCCAGATTCGGGCGAGCTCGATCGGAGAAGGGAAGGAATGGGAAGGGAAGGGGGGGACAGGTAAATATATAAGCATTTATTGCTATTTTTAAATGCATAAACAATAGGAAGATGAAAGAGTGATGGATTCTTTTGTTTTCAAAAAAAAAAGTGAGCAGTAATAATACAAGGAAATGAGAAGCAGAAGAAGAAGAAGAAATAAAGAAAAATGAAGTGAGGGAAGGGAAACGGGGAGGAGCAGAAAAATGGAAAGGGAATCAGCACGTGATGACCGGAGATTGGGAAGTAATTTTATTTTGGGATTCCACTGCGACTTGATTTCTCTTTTCTGATTCCATTTCATTTATTATTGTTTGCTATTATTATAAAATCTGATAAGAGTGTGATTTAAACACTACGCTTCTCAACATTTTGGCACCACAACTCCTTAAATCTTATCACTATCTACTTTCAAACGGTCGAGGATTCTACTTTCTATTTTTGTTTGTGTGGATTAAAAGTAAATTGTGGTTTTAGATATAACTGAAGACTAATTCGTTACTGAATTGATGAAATCTGATTTTAAAATGACGTGATTGCAATTTTCAAAGATACACACATATGCCCACCAATATGATCATATTTGGTCAAATATCTGACGCATTACTTACCAAAGAAAAGGTTAATTGATGCAAATTTAAAAACTTGACATTAAAAAAAATTATTTACTCAAGAAAGCTAGAAGAAGATATTACAGAAAAAAAAGAAGATTTTGTTCTACTAATTGGTAAGGTCAAAATTCTAACCTTTAGCTCATGATGTGAACGAAATTACTGCGAAGCAGCTTCACATATGTTTTAAAAAGATTATTTTGATTGAAAAGTATTATGAAGCCAAGTATTGTGCAAGTCGTACAAATTGAAATTGAACAATTAGGTTATCATCCCATTCATAATCGTAAAAACAACACCTTAAATTGGGCAATATTATGTTCCAGAAGTATATGCATAATTAAAGGCAAATTAAAAGTCTTTTAATGCAAAAGTAAGACAATGAAAGAAAACAATCATCAATGGCCTAATTGTGGGTTGTTCTTGAGATGTGATTTGTTCCCTAATTTACGAGTGTTGTCCGAGGTGGGACAGTTGAGAGCTGCTTTCCTGACTTTGTCCAGAACAAGTGATCATGTGACATCAATTTGAACTTTAAAGAAATGTTGTCTTTTTCCCTGGCCATGGGACCCTAAATCCACAGGGCCGATTGCCTAACTGGAAGAAACCAAGAACTCACTTTCTGTGCCTGCTTAACATTCACAAAGAAATTAACAGGTAAGGAATCTTTTTTTTTTAGGTACTTGTTCTTCCTCTTTGCAAGACAAGCTTATGAATAACAATAATAAAAAGGTCAAACTTAACTTTCTATAATGTATTTATATAATTCTATTTTTAAAAGTTCTTTAGTTAAACCTTTGTTGTTTGAAATAGAGGAAGAACAAAACAAGACCTACACTATGAAGTGGAAGCATATGAATTATTAGGGAAGGTGGGCTGAGAGAATATCTTCCAGTGTGAATTATTCAGGGGTGTGAGGCTTGGAATAAAAGTCAACCTCAACTGAGCCAAATGAGTTGGATTTGATAAGGATGATAGCTTTCTTTTTAATATTATCCAAAGGTCCATTTTAAAGTCCATCTTATTAATGATGGCCGTTCTCACTCATATGCTTAAGATTTTAGTTATGATGGCAAGATGAACCGATTAGGATTCGTCATTTTTAGGACCAAAAACAAAAAAAACATCACTGGAGCACATCTAGAAAGTCACATGGATGATGACGACGACGACCTGGTTTTGGCTTTAATTAGTGCGCCAGGAGCCATCATTTCTCTTTTCTAATAACTATTACTTCAGGGTTCATCTCTTTGAAGTTTGAAGAGTTTAAGGCATACTTTTTCTTTACCAGATAGGAGAAGTCCAATTTGGTGGCCGAGGTGATCCACTTAGTTTTCAGTTTACTACATTTTAACTATTTTGACCTGGTAAGATTAAAAAAAAAGTTGCTAATTAAAGACAGCAGCCGAGATGTCCACTTAACTTGTCTGCACAGGAACATGTTAACCATCAAATCTAGCAATGGGAATTGATCAAGTTCTAGAGAACATGAAAAAATAGCTTTCTTTATTTAGGAAGTATTTCCTCTCTGGGAGCATGATCCTAATCTTTTGCACATGAACTATTCTTAGAACTGGGTGATGGAGACTCACCAGCAACCATGACGGTTTGGAGGAAGACATTTTTTCAAAGAGAAGTAAAGATTGATGAAACATCTGAAATGATCAGAAACAAGCTGCCTTCCCTTGTCATCTTCAGCCGGCTCCTTCTGAGAAAATTTTTAAACCAGAAGTCATCACGAGTAGTTTAAGAATTAAGACGGCAACATTTATCTGGAGATATTTCAAACAATAAAGGAACGGAGAATAAAGAACTTGAAGGAAGAATTATATCAAATTAGGATGAATTCAAGAAGATTTTTTTCTTAAGATATTTGTGTAGCTCAACTTGTTAGGACTTTAGCCATCCACAGCTCAATTTTTTTTGTATGAGAGGGCAAGAAGTGTGGTGACCGTTATGACGACGAAGTGTAGCAACAAAAATTATGGAAATGTTACTCTTCAATGCTGCCATTAAGCTCTCACATCGACATCATATCTTATTTTGTCAGAAGAAGACATTCTGTTATATGATTTACCAACTAGACATGGAACCCAAATGTAGAATGTATCGAGTTCGAGCAACCTACAGAATTAAAAGAGTGTGAATCATATAATTTTTTTGAAACAGAAAACAACGACAACAATCTTGTTCCTTTACAGATAAGAGAAAGAATAGAGCCGACAGATTTGCTGGATCAATCTCCACAACCAACCTTTTAAGTTGTACCCAAATGACGAATGCAGTGAGTTTGAGCAACCTAGAAGAAAGCAAACATCAAGAGTTTTCAAACACATGACCACAGCAAGCCTGTTCATTGTCGACAACAAAACGATGATTTCACTACAAGGTAAGAGAAACAAAATCATCCATCTCTCTCTAAATTTGTGTTGCCGAGATAGCGAGAATCAAGTTCTAGATAAGAAGCAGTCCGTCAGCATCCCTCCTTTCTCTTCGATCATCCTCCTCTTCCTGTTGGGAATAATGGGAGAACATAAGGCGAGGAGAGAACGGACGAAGACGAGATGAAGCGCAATCGAGAATCGATCGTTGGGCATCGATCAATCCGGAGGGGAAGAAGTGGGAGGTGCCCGTGGGCCAAGCGATAAGTTAAGGTGTTGGGAACAACGAATTGAGCGAGGAACACTAGCCGTCGCGTTTTGGTGGTTGTGCAACAGGATCATACCCCTCCTGTCCACATCCATCTACCTCAACAACTGCTCGAAGGAGCGCCGCTTCTACCGGCTGACCTTCCACAGTCGCCACCTTCTCTACCGCGACTCCTACATCGAGTTTGTCATCCAGAAGGGCAGGGGAAGAGCAACCAGAACAAACAGAGGAAGCTCTATACCAACGCCAAGGTCATCAAATTCTCCCTCCCTGTTCTGAGGGTTTACTTCTCCAAATTGTAAACATGACCAAAAAAAATGGTGCAGGACGCATTATAACGAAAACAACGAGCAGAAAGATCAGTGAAATATACATACAATTGCTCTGACATCCAGCTTCAGCAGCCGCCGTCACTAAAAACCCGTGCTTGTGGCGATTCAGAAACAATGCTTGATCGCCGATGTCCTTGACTTCGACACATAACTCTCCGTCCAGATTAATGCGGAACATTTAAAACTTCAGGATTGGTAAATGTAGGAAAACCAATAATATGCCTCCAAAAAAATTCAACTAGATAGCAATAGTCGTGAGGGAGGATGGGCACCGGCAATGTCACACCCAGCACTGTGGAATTGAGAGGAAAAAACTGGAGAACCAACAGTCTGTCGCTGAATGGGTAGAAGTTAAAGAATCCCCGCCCTCTTATAAAGAATACGTGAAGCAGCCGGGGCAGGGATCGTCCATGGTAATCCAGCCAGACTCTCCTGGCCTCCAAGCGTACAATTTGAGCATTCCAATAAAGCGTGCAAGGAAGACGCAGTCGGGGTCCGTGGGCGGGGCTGACATATATATGAGAACTGCAAAGGCTTTCATCACACTCTCTCGTCTGGTAACCTTTGACTATGTCTTGATTCATGGCAATCAGTTGAAGTCTTGCTTAAGTAGGCAATTTAGACAAACAAATCCTTCTGATGTTCTAAACCATCTCCATATGCACTAGGAGGGGTTCAAAAAGTTTTCTTTAAATGTCAAGAACTTTCTCTGATGGTTTTCTCGTTTGCTGTGTTTTTTGCTTTACATGAGAAAGATGATTTGCCATTGTCATAGTGATAATACTAATGTTCTTTTCTTCACTGATTTGCTTGCTGTATATCTCAGGTAATGTTTTAGCCTCTTCAGCCTTTTTGGAGGAACTGTGCATCTCAGAATAATCTATCTCTACTTGGCATCTCCATATCATGGATCTACTTATTTAACTCGGGTAAATTTTGATCAGGTTGAATTTTGGTAAGGTCTATGAGTGGTGGAGATCTTGAGATGTATCCCGTGAAATCTGGACATTGTTGCTTCAGGCATAAGGTTCTGAGGAGTTTTGCACATGGCGAAAGGGCAAGTTAGGGTTTGGTAAAGGACTTACAGAACCATCAGGATGCCCATTATAATTGTGCATACGGGGCACAGGAAAACATGGTGCAGGTGTATTTACAGTTGAAGCTGCTGTGATGGATGAGACAGTGGATCAACTCCAGGAGGCAATGGTTGTTTGTACAAGTTTTCCATACTATACCTTTCTATCTATGGCCGCTTATAACATAAAAGATAGCTATCCTCGGAGAAGTATAGTAACTTACAAGCTGTTCTAAACTAGTCAAATAGGAATATCAACCCTAGAGACGCCTGACTGTATATGGCAAAACTCGCAATCTGCAAAGAGAGCAAAACATGATCCCAACGTCATTATATAGTTAAATCCTAGTAGATTATGAACCATGGCAATGACTTTCCACGCATGAACAAATACCAATTAAACGTTAAAATAATACAAGAACTTCTAAAGACTAAAATCAAGGAAGGTGGTTGTCAGAGTGCCGGATGTTCATGGCTCAGCAGCGCCTGCGGCTTGATGTAGTGGTAGAGCTGCTGGTGGAAGGGATGGTCCAAGGAGTAGCAGTCACCGGATGCGGCTGATGAACCACTCCGCGATGACCCGTAACTTTCTTTCCGGCAGAAATGGGGAAGAGAAGCATAGTCCATTATCTGCGGATAACAGTTGAGAAACCGTAAGCATGTTTTGATCAAGAAAACATTCAAAACTGGCCGCGATCTAACCAATTAACCAAGGTTGGCGACAAAAAAAACTACAAACAAGACGGTCAGCGGCCAGGTGCTCCACGTACTGCAGTTAATTCTATAAATATGATAGTGCACGATCAAAGTGCTTCAAGGAGTGCAAGCTGCCCTTTTGTCATAAATACGAAAACATGAATGCATCTCACCTTTAACAATTCATCTCGGCCACAGCCTTGCAATACTTGTACCTTCTTTCTTGTCCTTTCTTGTAAAAGAGGCTTCACAACCTGGTCAAGGACACAGCAAAACCACGAGCAGAATAATACTCACACAGATATTGCTTAAAACATCTCGTAGAGAAATAAATTTTCCAACGGAATGCATAAACAACTGTACCTTCCAACATGTTGAAAATACATATGGGGTATCAACTACATAATAAGTTTGTGTCTTCTCCGGATAATTTAGGTCGTCAACAGTAGCAATGACGGTTAGTATCTGCACATATAACCACAAGAGAAGAAACATCAGCTAGTTTTCACTTTCATAATGGCAGAGAATAGCAGCAAATCTAGAACTTAACAATAGATTTTGAACTAATATAAGGGCACACATCACAAATATTTAGTAGTAAAACAGCAAACCAGGATAATTCATGAAACAAAAAGGTACAGGATACTGTAGAAGCTCTCGTAGATAGAGGACTCTTGTAGCACGAGATACAACAGATTAGCAATGACACTAGTGTGATCGCACAAGTGTTTCTCAACCCAAGATTCAAATATAACAAGCTCAGAACAGGGTACTACAGCTTCAGCATTTCAGCATTGTAAATTGTAGCCCCAGTAGATGGATATTGAACAAGGACCTCCTCAACCACTTTGATGCTTAATGTGTGTTTTTTTTTTAAAAAAAATATGTAGTTGAAAAAGAGAATATACCTTTATGTAGCTTAATGAGGAAAGCCTAAGACCAGTCATGTCCAAAACTTTGATGCAGGTGTCAATATGTCGCCCATGCTTCTTAGTTGCAGCAGGCTACCAAAAGAACAGAAGAAAAATGAAAAATGGAACATTTCCTGTGACTTGATCATGTAGAGTATTAAAATACTCACCAATATCACACGATCACGGTACTCATTGATTTGAGTATGTGATTGCACATAGTAGTTCACCTAAAATTAAAACAACACATGCGTCACTACATTTACATAAGGAGACCAACATGAATGTATAGATTTGCACAATTTCTCTAGTGAAAACAGCTATCACTTTAACCAAAAACTGTTGTTGTTTCTTGCTTGCATGGCTTTGCTAGCTTATGCTGCAAGCACATCTGCATGTGATTTGGTGTGATTAATTTCTAGAACAAAAGAAGGTGTAGCTCAATCAAATGTTAGGTCCATGTTCCTACCGCAGTTTGGTCTTTGCAGTATGCAGGCTACATTCTCAAGGAAAATATGTGCGTACAAGTTAATATGCAATAGTAGTACTTCTTACCGATGCCTTGTCAAACGTGCTGAGTCCAGCACCTACTGCAAAAACAGGAAGACCCTGTAATGAAGACAAAAAGAAAAAAGTTAGTTCTCTATCCGCAGTTCCCTTTCAAAAATATCAAGATAATATAATTCTAATCTTATATTTCCAGAAAACAAGTTAATTGATTTTATTTGTTATAATTGATAAACAATGCGTTCATTAGATAATCTGAAGCATTCTTTTTCTTGGGCAACGAAGATATTACAGTCGTAAAATACTTGCACAAGCACTGTGCTTGCCAATGACTTGCACAACTAAGCACTAGATGATATTGCACATGGTTGGGGTTAAATGAAGCAAAGCCATGCACCATGTACTGTGCTTGCCCATGACTTGCGCAAGTTTGCATTTCTAGATTTAAAGTTTTTTAAACTTTCCATAAAATTTTAGAAATGGTCTGTGAATTATGATAGATGAACATAATCGTAGATTCACTTAAAATCACGTGGAATAAAATAAAATGAGGATAGGAACATAATAATATTTATCTAGAGAAAAAGAAAGTACCTCATTTGAGCAACCTGATAATCCTATAAGTTGTGAGTTCCGGACCGCTTTATATATATGTTCTAGAATTATAGGTTTCTATATCCGAATAAGAGCCCGTTAGAAAATAGAATATCTAAATTTTTCTTAACAGAAATGGATATAGCATGTTATAATCTTTGCAAATAGGATCAGCTTTATAAATTGTTAGGATGAGTAGAGATAAATTTGTTCATTGCTAGTGTTTGACTTATCTCTCACGTCATTTTTAAGGCATTTAACATCTTCTATATTTTGTCTTTATATATCAGATGGGTTATTGTGGATGATTTAGCATCAAAGATGCATTCGACTCAATGAAACAGTTAACTAGAAAATGGATAATTGTGGATGATTTAGCATCAAAGATGCATTCGACTCAATGAAACAGTTAACTAGAAAATGGATAAAGCAAATAGGGCACAAAATACTGAAATAAGAAATTTTTTTGTGTATGTACTGTACGACAAAAATGATGTCTAAATCACAACAAATACTATCACTAAGAACCAAACAGTGTGATGACAGGGAACTTACAGTCAAAATGTCATCGATCTGATTTTGTATCCTCCAATTCAAGCAATCAAGCAGCTGCAACGAGAGTTATAAAATTTATTTTTATGAGCTGCCAAAAAGAGAGGCAATAGAACTATACGATAGACAGACAAACGCCACAGACCATCTGATGTGCTTTTGGAACACTCCACTCTCTAGCCTTGAGAAAGCGTAACAACGTCGCCGAGGGATAACCCTGATGCATGTTCTGCAGACGAGACAAAAAAAGCAGGTCTGAGTCTACGATCCATAAAATCAGATCAGCTTTTTTATTGTTTAATCATCGGAAGAGGTATTTTCTATTAGCTTTCGGATACGAGTACCGAGCTCTACAACAATATCCAGAGCCCCAATCTTAAAGAGAATCAAGAACCCATGTCATCCAGCTCAAGATCCAAGCAGATCGAGTGTAATCAGTAACATTTTTACCTGAAAAGTACGTCTCAGCGGTTCGTCAACTGAAGAATTCAGCCAAAAATCGAAGAATCGCCATTAAAAATGAGTCAGTATCCCCAGTCAAGCATTATTAAAGCAGGTAATTAATAGTGCAACAGAAAGAAGATCAAAAAACGCGGACCAACAAAGAACTACTGTAGAAACTGAGGAATTTGCAAATGCCATCGTTATCTATCCAACCCAACCTGTAAAGAAGAATCCTACAAGGAAATCAGTTTCGGATATTTGAAGACCCTCTCTCTTTGCGGGCAACAAAGAACTCTATTGTCTTTCATTACCAGAGTGTCCAGGTGATTCAACATCATCTCATCACATGGAGGAGATAATGAAGAAATTAAGTAGAGACAAGGTTGCAACAGTATTAAAGTATGATTTGGTTCTCCAGGGATTTTCTGATTGGCTTTTAGTTTTTGTGGGCTATCAGTAGTAGAAGTCTCCCACACTACCAATAATATATACATATATATATATAATTAGATAAAAGATGGTGCATTTAATTAAAGTAATCAATTATGAGAATAAATGAAGACCTGAAATATTGAATGCTCTCAACTCTCCCACCGTTAAACACGTCAAAAGTCTCTCTCCCCCTGTATATTACGTATATCCGTCGGTCAAGTAGCATTATTAGTAGTCTCTTCTTGAATTTAACTTCCGCTCCCTGCTAATCTGCAGTCTATATATACATATATAGAGGCAACTAATTGAGAGGTAAAGACCACCGTATCCAACGACCTCACGCCTTAACCTGAGCTTGTTTCATACATTTCTTTCTTCTGTAATCAGCATTCCATGGCTGCTGCTGAGCACGTCACGGAAGGACGAGTTCTCATGCTCTTACTTTTGAGCATCGCTGCTGCCGTCTCCTCCTGTGACGGGCATGACCTTCCTCTCGAGGGTGCGGAGGGGTGCATAGAGAATGAAAGACGGGCTCTCCTCGCCATTAAATCCGACATGTATGACCCTGTCGGCTGGTTCTCTTCTTGGACCGGCGATGACTGCTGCAGCTGGAGAGGAGTCGCCTGCGATGATACAACCGATGGCCATGTCACACAGCTCGACCTTCGCTACCCATACGAGGGCGCCAAGCGAGCAAGTAAGGTAAATCCTTCGCTGCTTGAGTTGAAGCATCTAAAATACTTGGATTTAAGCATGAACAACTTTTCTGGTGCCGATATACCTGAAGCGATCGCTTCACTTGTTCACTTGGAATATCTCAACCTATCCCATGCTATGATTGCTGGACAATCACCGAGCATGGTCGGTCAATGTAATTTAAGCATATTAGATCTGTCTGATAATAATATTGATGGTGAGGTAGCAAATCTATTCGATAGCCTGCTGTCTAATTGTCCTCAAGGAGCACAACTATCATCCTTAAATCTTGCTGGCAATAATTTGAATGGATTAATTCCTTCGAGTCTTGAATATTTTTCTCAACTGGAGGAGCTGGATCTCTCTTCAAACTTGCTGCAAGGTAATGTCATTGAAGCTCACTTTATATAAAACTTGCAGGTTATTATATGTGTAAGATAATTGAATTAATTACAGGAGTGATACCACAAGCATTCAGGGAGCTCCGCAACTTGAAGAAATTGGATTTATCAGAAAACCAATTAAGTGGAAAAATACCAAGGATGCTTGGTCTATGCAATTTAAGTACACTTGATTTGTCCTATAATAATATTGGTGGAGACTTAACAGATTTACTCCATGATTTGTCAAGTAATTGTCCTCAAGGAGCACAACTATCATCCTTAAATCTTGCTGGCAATAAATTGAATGGACCAATGATGCTTGGTCTATGCAATTTAAGTACACTTGATTTGTCCTATAATAATATTGGTGGAGGCCTAATAGATTTACTTAATGATTTGTCAAGTAATTGTTCTCAAGGAGCGCAACTATCATCCTTAAATCTTGCTGACAATAATTTGAATGGATTAATTCCTTCAAGTCTTGAATATTTTTCTCAATTGGAGGAGCTGGATCTCTCTTGGAACTCGCTGCAAGGTAATGTCATTGAAGCTCACTTTATATAAGACTTGCAGGTTATTATATGTGTAAGATAATTAAATTAATTACAGGAGTGATACCACAAGCATTCAGGGAGCTCCGCAACTTGAAGAAATTGGATTTATCAGAAAACAAATTAAGTGGGAAAATACCAATGATGCTTGGTCTATGCAATTTAAGTACACTTGATTTGTCCTATAATAATATTGGTGGAGACCTAACAGATTTACTCCATGATTTGTCAAGTAATTGTCCTCAAGGACCACAACTGTCATTCTTATATCTTCAGAGTAATAATTTGAGTGGGATAATTCCTTCAAGTCTTGAGTATTTTTCTCAACTGGTTTGGCTGGAACTCTCTTCAAACTCACTGCAAGGTAGTGTCATTTAAGCTCGCTTTACATAAAACTTATAATTTTTTTATATTCGTAAGATGATTGAATTAATTATAGGAGCGTCACCACAAGCATTCAGGGAGCTCAACAACTTGAATTTGTTGGATTTATCAGAAAACCAATTAAGTGGAAAAATACCAAGGATGCTTGGTCTATGCAATTTAAGTACATTTGATTTGTCCTATAATAATATTGGTGGAGACCTAACAGATTTACTCCATGATTTGTCAAGTAATTGTCCTCAAGGACCACGACTGTCATCCTTATATCTTCGCAGTAATAATTTGAGTGGGATAATTCCTTCAAGTCTTGAGTATTTTTCTCAACTGGTTTGGCTGGATCTCTCTTCAAACTCACTGCAAGGTAGTGTCATTTATGCTCGCTTTACGTAAAACTTATAAGTTTTTTATATTCGTAAGATGATTGAATTAATTACAGGAGCGTCACCACAAGCATTCAGGGAGCTCAACAACTTGAATTGGTTGGATTTATCAGAAAATCAATTAAGTGGAAAAATACCAAGGATGCTTGGTCTATGCAATTTAAGTACATTTGATTTGTCCTATAATAATATTGGTGGAGACCTAACAGATTTACTCCATGATTTGTCAAGTAATTGTCCTCAAGGAGCACGACTATCAGCTCTAAATCTTTGTCGTAATAATTTGAGTGGGACAATCCCATCAAGTCTTGGACATTTATCTCTACTAGAGCAGTTGGATCTCTCTTCAAACTTGCTGGGAGGTAACATCACGGAAGCTCATTTTATTAAACTAGTAAACTTGGATATTCTGAATATATCTTACAACTCCTTGGATGTGATCCTACCACATGACTGGTATCCTTCTTTCGATGCCTCAAAAATTGATATGAGCTTTTGTAATGTAAGAGGAAAGCTTCCCAATTGGATTCAAACTCAGAGTCAATTAAAACAACTTTATCTATCCAGAGTGGGACTCTCAGGAAATCTTCCAGATTGGTTTTCTAATTTCATTTCAAATGGTTTTCTTAGAGAAATGGTCTTAAGCTCGAACAGATTCAGTGGTGTACTACCTTCCACTACGACAACAGCAATGGATCTCTCCAATAACTCATTTGTTGGACCTATTCCATCTAGTTTTTTTCTTTCGACTGGAGCCATTGTTTTATCCTTGTCTTATAATAATATCAGTGGCATCATCCCCTCTTCTTTTTGCAATGCTACTTTATTAAGAGCTCTCGACCTGTCTCGAAATAACTTACATGGGGAAATCCCTAGTTGTCACGGCTCATCTCCAGCTGCTCTTAAATCTCTACACCTGAATGATAATGATCTTTCTGGACCACTTCCTTCCTTCTTGGCACAATGCAAAGGTTTAGTGACTCTTGATCTTGGTGAAAATCAATTTTATGGTGAAATACCGACATGGATAGGGGGAAACCTTTCTGCATTGCAGGTTCTTCGTTTGAGGTCAAATAAACTCCACGGCATCATCCCTTCAAATTTATCAAATCTCACTCGTATTCAAGTATTAGATCTTGCATTCAATGAACTTCATGGTAGCATCCCTTCTTCCTTTGGAAGTCTCAGTTCTATGATTAAGATACAAAATAATGCTTCATTCAACATACATCAGGTCAAAATTGCTCATCGTTTTAGAGCTTCTGCTGTCGATCATTATAGATCTGCTGGTTATTATTATTTGAGCAATAATTTTTACAAAGAGAGCATCGTGATAACAGCAAAAGGATCGACTGAAGAGTACACCACAGTTCTCTCTCTTGTGACTAGCATGGACCTCTCAAATAATAATTTATCAAGCGAAATCCCAGAAGAACTCACAAATCTCCTTGGATTGTGCTTCCTAAGCTTGGCCAAGAATCATTTGATAGGAAGCATTCCTAGAAACATTGGTGCTATGAAGCAACTGGAGTCCCTTGATCTATCGTTCAACGATCTCGAAGGAGAGATTCCTCCCAGCTTATCTGCTCTCTATTTCCTGAGCCACTTGAATCTCTCATACAACAACTTATCGGGAAGAATCCCCACGGGTCCTCAGCTGTCGACGCTGAATGACTCATCAATCTACGCCGGCAACAGAGGTCTCTGTGGTATCCCATTACCCGAGTGCCCACGGAGCGATGGTCTGCCTCGCGAAGGGGAAGAGGAAGCGGAAGACGACGGAAGGCTCGAGAAGGTTCTGGAATTCGCTGCTGCTGTTCTGGGATTTGTGGTTGGATTCTGGGGTTGGGTCGGATACTTGATTCTGAAACAGAGAGCAAGGTTTGCACTCTTCCGAGGGGTCGACAGCACCTGCGACTGGGTCTACGTGCAGCTGGGAATAAGGCTTGCAAAGCTCAACTCCATATGCAGACGAAGAGATGAGGATATACCTTGAACAACCACTGCTGCTGTTACTGTCGGTGTATGTGCAAGCACACGGTTGATGGTTGGTATGTGTGTTTTTGGTTGATCTGCGTTGGTATCTGCTGTTCTATGTATGTGCATCTTTCATCCATGCTCTTCTGCAGGACAATATATTCATAGTTTGGTTAAGTTGAATGCATAATGTTCACAACCCTCGTAAGCTTATTTTGCTTGAATGGAAAATGCATGTAAGGAATAAAAACTAGTATGATGGGAATCCATCAAGGAATACCTATAGATATATATTTTAGAACTTAGGTGAGTATTAAACTCATACCATTCTAACTAGCTAAATGTATGTATCTGTGCTTGCAACAATATTTAAGTATACTTTGGTTGTCATGGTACTTGTGGTTTGCTTTTGGGTCTTCTGCTGGCACTATAATTCTAAAACAATCTATAAAGTTTTTGCCGGCTATTAGTAGAACTCTTCAACACAACCAATAATATATAGTTAGATAAAACATGGTGCATTTAGTTAAAATAATAAATACATGGCCTGGAGCAGCGACATCGGCACTCTTCAACGCATCCGGGATGCATCCCCTACGCTCGGGGCATGACTGAGACAAGCAGAGGAGACATGGCCTGGAGCAGTGACATCAGCACGCTGAAGCAGAAGTTGATTAAGCAATTACTTAATTCTATAATTTATCGTCGCATGGGATTCATGGTGCACCGCCGGCTCAACCGTTTACTCCATCAAAGCTCCAACTATTGGGGAGGAAACCAAAAGTGGAGATTGATGCCCGCTGATGCTCATTAATGCTTGCCATGAAAAGTCAGCATTGAATTGCTGTAATGGCCACCCTAAATCCGAACAGTTACTCCTTTGAATCTTATAAAAGAGGCATTTGGTTGATGCCAAAAACAAGGAAAAAAAAATCAAAAAACCTCATAGTTCAATTAGGAGATTGGAGAGAGAAATTGATCGGTTGAGTGACGGTCCGGCGAGCAAACGCCGACCGCACTGTAATCCAAGTCGACCGAAGCAACTCTGTCTTTCGGCAACGTGATTCCTGTAACCTTCTTGTTCGTATTGAAGAGATGAGGATATTTGCAACCTACCTAAGCCGGTTTTGTAATATACGTTTACCAAATCGGCACTAAAATGTTGACATGATAGGATACGAAGACGAGGGAAATTTAATGGGTCTTGGCTAATCCTAGGTTTACATCCACAAGAGGAGCAGATGCAGATGGATTGCGACCTTCACCTTTGTGAATCGGCATGCTGAAGTTTCAGATGCCTCTGAATTCTGAATAGTACAAACTCCTGCAAAACAGTTTCAGATAAAGAGTTAGGAGGCCTCCCGAGTGAGGTTTAATCAAGGAAAAAAGCACGACATATTAGCTTATGTGCCTCGAAACATCACCAAGTATAGCATGGTTTTGAGGCCTTGACACCCTCTTTGCAGGTGATTGAAAGAACTATTATTAGGTGACAGAATGCAAACAATCTTTTCTATAGGGAATGCAAAGTTGTCTGGACTTTTTCTCGTTGTTAAGACCAACAAGAATAACTGGGCAGAATGGCATGCTATCTTTTTTCATCGCATCACACAGCAGCAACATCATGTAGGTGTGCTAGGTTGGGGCCAGCCGGAAGATAAATAAACTAAGAGCCTCGATCTACAATTTTATCTTTCACAAGTCGTCCGGTGAAAGTCCAAATTTGGCTGATTAATCACACCCAAATTCCAAATTTCAATTTATTAAGTTACATGCTGCCATCAGGTTGACCGTCACATTATATATCTGACTATTACTATTTATGGCACAAAGTTTATGCTCATTAAAATAGTGCTTGAAACTGCATGCCATTATCAAGAAGTCTTCAAACATTTAGCGGAAAGTGATGAAAAAAAGACAAGCTTTCTTTCACCCAAAGATTGGACTGGAGATGGAGCATTAGTTGAATGTCTAGGCTAAAAGATGCCTTCTGCTAACTTATATTTTAATGACTGTGTGGTCTTCGTCGTACTCTTTAAGACCTGGTTCGAAGAGTCCACAACCTTTGGCTGCATCAATGGCCAAAGAGTTAGCTGCTTGAGAAATTTGAGCAGTATTGGCATATTGGCATCTTTTATTTTCCATATTGGCATTAGCTAAAGTTGGCATCTAAAGTGTGCTTTCAATGTGGCAACATATGCGGAATGTGTACTTCAACCAACCATATCGCAAATACTATTATGCTGTGCAATCATTATATGTAATACCCCATCAAGCACTAAGTTGCCTTGACCAAGATCAGTTATGGATTATAAAAAAAAACCATTTAGGCCAATGAACTATGTATATTGATAACTGTGCCACTTCCATCACCGAAATCAAGGGCAACTATCTATGTTATAATACCAAAGAGGTTCCTAGAGAAGGTCGACAATTCTACACATCAGTTTATGATGCTTTATCCATAAACACTACAAATATTGATCACTGAAGTGCAAGAAACTTGAAACTTATGATAAAATTGTCTAACCGTCTAGATTATGATAATACCGTCCAACCATCATTTGATATTTATTTGAGGAATACGTTCTCCCTTGACATATTACTCTTCCCCATTATCCAATATATTATCTCATCCCTTGTTCGGTGTTGAGGAAAATGAACTTGATGTCATGTAATGAAGGATCAAAGGACATGAAAACACTTCAATACCGGAGAATAAAGAAATAAATTAAGAAGGAAGTAACCTTAGCTTTCTAAATTTTTAGTCTTAATAATTCCATATCTACTTATCCTACCGCCTCTGTTTGTAATTATAATGATAGAGATAATTATATTTAAAGACCCCGGCATGGTTAATGAGAAATAGGAGAAGGCTGAGAGTCAACATGACTCAGCTAACTCATCTCATTGCAAGTGAAGTACACCTTACTCATTGCGCTGGATCAATAATTTATACTTACTTTACTAATGTAGCAATCACAAGGCCTGACACCCATAGTTGCAGGTCCACAGTCAACATAAATATTAAGGAAAAGAAAATTTTCAGAAGGCCTGACAGGAAGACAAAGTCAATCTTGGCCGACATAGTTGGGATAAGGGGACACGACAAAACGGCAGCACATTTTCTTCACATCCCCACGGATTACATAAAGGAACCAAAAAGATTAATAGTTGAAAAGGCTCGATAGGGAGAGGAAACAAACTGTGAGAGAGAGATCTTCTCCCAAGCGCTGTTTAACAATGTCAATGCGTTCATCGACAGTATCAAAAATCTGTTTCCCTGTCTTTGCTTACATCCAAATATATTTGCCCAGGGACAAGAAACACGTGCGGAGCAATTCAAACTATTACGAAAACAACTCAAAGTCAGTTCATTGTGTGGCTGTCCTATGGAGAAACTAAAGTTACAAAAAATGGCAGACCACAGTGATCAGTACTGTCTTCTAGCGGAGGAGTTCCTTGAGGCCGTGCGCATGGGTGCACCGATTACGTGCACTCTTCATTCGAACTCCACTCAGAACAGCTCTGTCTTGCAGAGTTCATGGCGAACGACCGCGGGGGAGCCCGACGGGTGCCATGAGCGAAACTGCAGTCGTCGTCGAGGTGCGGGCGCTGCCCGCTATTCTTCCAGTACTTACAAAGCTCTGTCTTGGGCACCCTCCTGATGGTAAACCTCCTTAAGCTGCTGCTCCAGAATTTTAAAAAGCACACAAGGAAGAGCGTGTGATCATGCCAGCAGAGAATGCATCCATTAAGCAACCATTCTGATAAGCTTTCGAGAACAGACAAGAGATGGTAAATATTAATAAATGCATAATCTCATTATCGGTACTTTTGTTCAATTTTCAGCAGAAACCAAGTAAAATTGAAACTGCTTTCCAAGAATGAATAATAACATTTGCTTGACAGATGTACACTCATGATCCGTGATAGTAACAAAAATATGGAATCATTTATTTAATGAAACGCGGAGCCATTTTGATATTAACTCTACGGACAGGAAATAGAAAACTAAAACATCAGATGAACCTGATCCCGTCGGCTGTCCGCAAGATCAACAAATAGCATAGGAATGCTAAAATAAAAACTTTAAAATAATGATTTCTCCGTAATAGTGTTGTTTAATTACATCATATTTTTCTTTAAAAAAACTCATAATTGTTTAAAAATAAATTCATTTATCACTTATTTCCTCCTAATGAGAAAATAATAATTTCTCTATAATAATATCTTTAATTACATAATAAAAAATAGTATTTATTTATTTAAGTGAACTTAATAGATATTAAACTCACCCTTTGTATACATATATTTTTTATTGCTGTGCAAATAGATAACCCCCACAAACTGAAAACTAGAAAGAAAAGTCAACATTAAAATCACGGCTGTACTGCACAAGCTTCACCATCTCCTACTTGTTGAAGCCTCGAGGCTGCTGACTTCCTCAAACTCTTACGAAATCTTGCGCCCGGAGAGATGAGATCGCAAGGACATGCAATTACAGACCTAATACTCTTTAACAACACTTTTACTTGTATACTTGTAAAGCAAAGCCCTGCAGCTTCAAACAATTTGCTTCATGATCAGTCGATATGGATGTCCTTGAGTGAGCGGGAGAGTCCTTCTGGGTGGTGCTTCATGTTACGGAACTCCGACTCGATTGTGTTGACTCTCCTGACGATCTCTTCTCCATCCGCGTCCATAATGGGCACGTCTACACAGAAGGATGCTTGCTTCAGGAGAGCCGGATGATCTTGGCTCAGCGCCTGCAGCTTGATGTAGTTGTAGAGCTGCTGGTGGAAGGGATGGTCCAAGGAGTAGCAGTCACCGGATGCGGCTGATGAACCACTCCGCGATGACCCGTAACTTTCTTTCCGGCAGAAATGGGGAAGAGAAGCATAGTCCATTATCTGCAGATAGCAATCGAGAAACTGTAAGCACGTTTTGATCAAGAAAACATTCAAGACGGCCTGTGATTTAACCAAGGTTAGCAACAAAAAAAACTACAAACAAGAAGGTCAGCGGCCAGGTTTACTCCGAGTTCTGCAGTTAATTCTATAAATATGATAGTGCACGATCAAAGTGCTTCAAGGAGTGCTAGCTGCCCTTTTGTCATAAGTACGAAAACATGAATGCATCTCACCTTTAACAATTCATCTCGGCCACAGCCTTGCAATACTTGTACCTTCTTTCTTGTCCTTTCTTGTAAAAGAGGCTTCACAACCTGGTCAAGGACACAGCAAAACCACGAGCAGAATAATACTCACACAGATATTGCTTAAAACATCTCGTAGAGAAATAAATTTTCCAACGGAATGCATAAACAACTGTACCTTCCAACATGTTGAGAATACATATGGGGTATTAACTACATAATAAGTTTGTGTCTTCTCCGGATAATTTAGGTCGTCAACAGTAGCAATGACGGTTAGTATCTGCACATATAACCACAAGTGAAGAAACATCAGCTAGTTTTCACTTTCAAAATGGCAGAGAATAGCAGCAAATCTAGAACTTAACAATACATTTTGAACTAACATAAGGGCAGACATCACAAATGTTTGAGGAGTAAAACAGCAAACCAGGATAATTCAGGAAACAAAAAGGTACAGGATACCGAAGAAGCTCTCATAGATAGAGGACTCTTGTAGCACAAGATATAACAGATTAGCAATGTAAAACAGCAAACCAGGATACAAGTGTTTCTCAATCCAAGATTCAAATTTAACAAGCTCATAACAGCGTACTACAGCTTCAGCATTTCAGCATTGTAAATTGTAGTCCCAGTAGATGGATATTGAACAAGGACCTCCTCAACCACTCGGATTTAATATAGATGAATAAGTTTTTTTTAAAAAAAAATGTAGTTGAAAAAGAGAATATACCTTTATGTAGCTTAATGAGGAAAGCCTAAGACCACTCATGTCCAAAACTTTGATGCAGGTGTCAATATGTCGCCCGTGCTTCTTAGTTGCAGCAGGCTACCAAAAGAACAGAAGAAAAATGAAAAATGGAACATTTCCTATGCATTGAGCATGTAGAGTATTAAAATACTCACCAATATCACACGATCACGGTACTCATTGATTTGAGTATGTGATTGCACATAGTAGTTCACCTAAAATGAAAACAACACATGCGTTACTACATTTACATAAGCAGACCAACATGAATGTCATGGATTTGCAGAATTTCTCTAGTAAAAACAGCTATCACTTTAACCAAAAACTGTTGTTGTTTCTTGCTTGCATGGCTTTGCTAGCTTATGCTGCAAGCACATCTGCATGTCATTTGGTGTGATTGATTCTAGAACAAAAGAAGATGTAGCTAAATCAAATGTTAAGTCTATGTTCTTACCGCAGTTTGGTTTTTTCGGTATGCAGGCTTTATTCTCAAGGAAAATATATGCGTACAAGTTAATATACAATAGTAGTACTTCTTACCGATGCCTTGTCAAACGTGCTGAGTCCAGCACCTACTGCAAAAACAGGAAGACCCTGTCATGAAGACAAAAAGAAAAAAGTTAGTTCTCTATCCGCAGTTCCCTTTCACAAATATCAAGATAAATATAATTCTAATCTTATATGTCCAGAAAACAGGTTATTGATTTTATTTGTTATAATTGATAACCAATGTGTGCATTAGATAATCTGAAGCATTCTTTTTCTTGGGCAACGAAGATATTACAGTCGTAAAAGACTTGCACAAGCATTGTGCTTGCCAATGACTTGGACAACCAGCACTAAGCACTAGATGATGTAGCATATAGTTGGGGTTAGATGAAGCAAAGCCATGCACCATGTACTGTGCTTGCCCATGACTTGCGCAAGTTGGCATTTCTAGATTTGAAGTTTTTTTTTAACTTTCCATAAAATTTCATAGCATTAAAAAAATCTTTTACTACTCCTGAATGCGAACGTAGAAAAGGAAACAGAAATGCTACGTGAATTATGATAGATGAACATAATTGTAGATTTAAGTAAAATAAAATGAGGATAGAAAAATAATAATATTTGTCTAGAGAAAAGAAGAAAGTACCTCATTTGAATAACCTAACAATCCTATAAGTTGTGAGTTCCGAACCGCTCTATACAGATGTTCTGGAATTATAGGTTTCTACACCCGAAAAAAAGCCCGTTAGAAAATAGAATATCTAGACTTTTTTTAACTGAAATGGATATAGCATGTTAAAATTTTTGATGTCCCAATTTCGTCGGTATATATTCATAATTTAGGTGAATTAGCAGATAAAATTATTCTCATGTCATTTTTGAAGCATTTAACATCTACTACCTTTTACCTTTATAAATCAGATGGGTTTTTTTGGATGATTTAGAATCAAAGATGCTTTTACTCAATGAAACAGTTAACTAGAAAATGGATAAAGCAAATAGGGCACGAAAATACTGAAATAAGAAATTTTTTTGTGTAGTTCTATATGACAAAAATGATGTCTAAATCAGAACAAATACTATTACTAAGAACCGAGGGAACTTACAGTCAAAATGTCATCGATCTGATTTTGTATCCTCCAATTCAAGCAATCAAGCAGCTGCAACGAGAGTTATAAAATTTATTTTTATGAGCTGCCAAAAAGAGAGGCAATAGAACTATACGATAGACAGACAAACGCCACAGACCATCTCATGTGCTTTTGGAACACTCCACTCTCTAGCCTTGAGAAAGCGTAACAACGTCGCCGAGGGACAACCCTGATGCATGTTCTGCAGACGAGACAAAAAAAGCAGGTCTGAGTCTACGATCCATATAATCAGATCAGCTTTTTTATTGTTTAATCATCGGAAGAGGTGTTTTCTATTAGCTTTCGGATACGAGTACCGAGCTCTACAACAATATCCAGAGCCCCAATCTTAAAGAGAATCAAGAACCCATGTCATCCAGCTCAAGATCCAAGCAGATCGAGTTTAATGAGTAACATTTTTACCTGAAAAGTACGTCTCAGCGGTTCGTCAACTGAAGAATTCAGCCAAAAATCGAAGAATCGCCATTAAAAATGAGTCAGTATCCCCAGTCAAGCATTATTAAAGCAGGTGATTAATAGTGCAACAGAAAGAAGATCAGAAAACGCAGCGACCTCGGTCGATAAGAACGGAGAGCTGCCTGACGGCATCGTTGGAAGCGACCGCCATTCTCCCGGTGCGTCGTTCCAGAGGCAAAAAAATGGAGGCCGGAGGAGGAAGCGCGACGCGACTCCGCGAGCAGAGGAAGAATAAACCGGGAGTGCGCGTCCTCTCGCTGTCTCCCTCCGACCTGCACCTCTCTCGACGGCTCTTCTCGCCTTCGGTTCTTCCTCCATCCCTCTCGTTCTCGTATATAAAACGAGCAGAATGCCAGAAACCAGTTCGGAATAAGGGAAGGCCGTTTTTTTAAAAACGAAACAGAAAAACCGAAATCTCAAAAATATAAGCGGAAGGAGAAAATTTAAAAAAAAAAGGAAAGAAGAAATAAAAAAAACATATTTTAAAATTAGATGATAATGATAATTAGGTGGTCGGGGCAGCGCGGGCAGCTGACTTTTGCAGAGGGGTTGTTCGTGCGAGGTTGACGTCAGCATTCCTGTCATTTTTAAAAAAACTTTTAAATTATTTGTATGTAATTTATGTCTAATTCATTTATACCTGGTGGTTAAATTAATATATATATATATATTAGCAGTTATTTTTTGTTATAAGTAATAAATAATTTTCTTAATAAAATGTTGCATTTATGTGATTTTAATATTAAGGATATAGTAAATATTATTTTGAAGTTGAGGTATTAAACTCCTCTAATTAATTAACTTGAGATTGTAAATTTAATACTCACCTGTACTTTATATTAAGATTATTAATTTAATATATATATTTAATTACAAAGTTAACTTAATGTAATTATTGGAAGATTCCATTCCAACTACAATGAAAAAGAATAATGCAAGTAACGATTTTGTCCTTTAAGCGCATGCAAATTGTAACTAAAAATGAGGTTAGTTTTTAAAAAAACAACTTTCAATTTCTTTTTACCTTATGTTTTTTATAATTGAACAACTAGGAAGCGGAAAGATTTATGATTATGTTATGTATAGATATCCTCTGAACTTTTAAAATTATAAAAACTGTATTGATAAGGATATTTGATAGTTTTTTTCACTAAATATGTGATTAGTAATTATGTATAATATCTTCTGGATAGTTTATAGATATAAATAGAGGTCCTAGATTTAATACTTACTAAGTTCTACGATTCAGTAGGTATTATTATCTTTTCACTAAATCATTGCATGTGTGCTTGGTGCCTCCCTGATCTGTTTAACAACTTCTGTTCAACAGCGGTGGGATCACTTGAAT
Organism: Thalia dealbata; assembly: GCA_030544415.1. Classification (NCBI taxonomy): domain Eukaryota; kingdom Viridiplantae; phylum Streptophyta; class Magnoliopsida; order Zingiberales; family Marantaceae; genus Thalia; species Thalia dealbata. Next base: position 19,642,975 of record CM060458.1, read on the forward strand.
CCCACCTCGAAAGGTATGAGTAGTCTTAACTTGAGTTCCTCTGTTTAACAGCTTCAAAGGAATGATGAAGCTAAATCGTTCGGTAAAAAGTAAATTAAAAATACTCTTCTAATCATAAGTCGTCGTCGTCGTATTATATTATATATTTAGTGCAAGTGATCCAAGTCGTCCTGATGGGAGCGGAGGGGTGACCGTGCTGGGGAATAAGGTAAGTTACAATACTATATACTGAAAAAGAATGTGACTTTTTTAGTATACACCGAAACAAGAGAAGACAAGTGATCTGAATTTTTATAATGCTCGATACTCTTTTTCCTGTGGATTTCTAAACTTGGTCATGCTACAACAGAGCTTGAAGATGATAAATGAGCAGCAAGTTCAGCAATGATAAATGAAAAAAATGTTGCGGGAAGTAGTCAGGAGCAAAGGCCAGGCCAAAGTATTAAGCATCCTCTGAGGTGGAACCCAATTTCTTGAGGAAGATGCGAAATCCCTCTGTCAAAAGTCAAACTCTGCCAAGCTTTTGCTCAAAAAGCCGTCGCAGGAGAAAGACTTGTAGAACGCTTGCCCCAATAAGGGCTGCAGATTCCAGGAGTGCCTTGTGAATTGCTCTCCTGCTCATCCCTTCGTTCACTGCAATTACACATAGCAGCTGAATAAGGTAAAAGGAACATATTCTAAGGCTTGTTACTGCCATCTGCAGCTAACTTAGAGGCGGTGCATTCCAATCTTCAAGCCAATTTTTCCAAGCAGAAGGCTCTCCCTTTGATAACAACAACCAGGAGTCGAGCAATCTATGAGCTAAATGATCCATTATAGAAAGGTAAAATTTTAAGCCACAAATAGCCGAAATTGGTATGAATAGACAGCTGACTCGCCCAAATGACTTTGGACCATAATCATGCCGAGTTCTTCCTCAAGTGGTTTTGACCCGGAGAGTAAAATCAACTGTTTTATCAAAGGAAAATTTAGTAACATACCTACTGATTGCCGGTCAGTTTGAGCCTCCAGCCAGTGTTGCTCGAACTGTATGTTGTAAAGAGCATCTTCTAGCTTTGAAATTTGTTCTAACAAAGGGGCAAAATGCTCTAAAAACGTTGCAAACAAGTCAGTAACAAGTCATCAGGTGCGTTCCTAAAAATGGAAATCAGAAAAGACTTCAGGCTAACCATCCTTTGCATGCTGGTTATAGTGAGTGAAATGACTGATATGCACATCAAAGTCAATTATCTCTTGATACGGGGACTTGTTAGTGAAACAGAAATGGTGCTGACCATTCCTTTTAACTTGGAATTCAAACTTTTCACTGGTCTTATCATGAGAGACGTGGATTTCATCACCATATGGACCTTTTACCTGGAAAAACTTGAAAGTTTTGAAGGTTAGTAACGGTGCAGGTCAAGCACTCTATGCCATAAAAGATATCACCTTAGACACTGGCTAAATTATAAAGTTTTTTGAAGGCAGAACAAGACTGCAATGAGATAGCTGTACGTTCATAGTTTCAGGAGTCAAATAAATTAGCATGAAAATTACATAGCGTGCTTGGGCTTACTGTAGAAGATTATGGTGTACAAACAAAGTGCCAGTGAATGCAAACCACACTGCATTAAGAAACAGGGTGTTCATTATCATAAGCCAACACAAACTTTATAAGACATTCTCCAAAGGTAAGACGAGATTGCAGTGATTGCTATTTTCCTTTGTCCACAAAGAAGAGATGCACATGAAACCAGATGCAGTGTATGTCAAAATTTCTCATTTGATGATCTAAAAATAACTAAAAAAATTTGTTGATATAGACTTTAAAGTACAACCAAAGGACATATTTCTCTAAAAAACTACCAAAGAATGTGAAGAGAAAGGATATATAAGACCATTACATTATGAATGCGTGTGGGATTATGAGATATGGGAAAATGGCACTAGCTAAAATAAAACACCATAGGTATATAAATATACTAGTCTGCTAGAACAAAAAGACAAATGCTAATGGTGAAATACGAGGAATGAGTTAACATATCAATCAAATAATTAACTTCCGCAGAACCCATGATGGCTGATTTATCCCTGATCTTGGTAATCAATGACCTGACTTGGTTATACTCACCTTAGAAATTATTCATATAGAACTTCATAGTTCGTGTAAGTCGATTTGATTCAAGCGCAGGCCCAACCAAGCTCATGAAAATGGTACGGTATTCTAGACCCTAATGCTCCACAAGCAACAATGCAGTAGACTACTAAAACATTTTACTATTTTTCCTGGAAAGAAAACTAAACAATTAACGTAGACTTTGGTTTGGTTGATACCAAGGACTTACCACAAGATCAACACCGTTGTCGGTATAATGCCATTTGGCATCAGATTTGATCACAACAAACGAAACATAGACCATATCCCCTTCATACGGAACTGCATCAGAGAAGCACTCTTCCCTGTCTATGATGAACCTAATCCCGTCGGCTGTCCGCAAAATCAACAAATAGCATAGGAATGCCAAGAGTGAAATTGCAGAAGAGCAACCCTCCATCTGCACTCACAGAAAAAAAGGGAGTAAATTTATGCAACCTGAAACCCTAGAACCATCAGTCATCGCAAACCAGAGGAGGAACAAATCGATTCGAGCGAGCGTTTAACCGGTCAAGAATCCAACCGAAACATTGGGCTCAAAAACGTAACGTTCATTTGGGATCTACTTCCTCGCACTCCCATCCTTATGAACTTAAATTGCAAGTAAAAAATCAGCGATATATGCAGTCATGATAAAAGGAATCCCCACGATACCAGCTATCAGACGGCTTAAGGATAATGGGTTGATCCGATGAATAAAGCACCAGAAAACAAAGATCCGGCAGTCGAAGAGGAGGAGATGGAAGCGGAAGCCGGCGGGCGCGCGGATGACATCTCGTGTCTTTTCGGGAAATATTTTTGTCCTTTTACCCCTTCTCTCCAGCATTCGGTATTCCCGATGTATTCGCCTCTCGAGTTCATTTCAGTTCTGCACTTGTCAAGAGTCTAAAAATAATAGATATGTAATTTTATTGAAAATTTTATATTTAAAAAAAAACAAATTTAACCTAATTTTTAAAATAATGTAATACTGTTGTGTTTATTAAAATAAAAAACTCATATTGTTTGAAAAAATAAATTCATTTATCACTTATTTATTCCTAATGAGAAAATAATAATTTTTTAATTACATAATAAAAAAAATATTATTTATTTATTTAAGTAACAAAATATAAAGACGGAACATATCTCATAATTCTAATATAAGTACATACTATTAATCACTAAAAAAAACTCGCCCTTTTTATTGCTCCGCAAATAGATCACCCCCATATACACCTTGCAGCCTTACAACTAGAAAGAAGAAGTCAATATTAAATCACGGCTTCTGGCTGTACTCCACGAAGCTTCACCATTTCCTACTTGTTAAAACCTCGAGGCCGCTAAACTTCCTCAAACTCTCGGGAAATCTTGTGCCCTGAGAAATGAGATCGCAAGGACATGCAATTACAATACCTAATACTCTTTTAACAGCACTTTTACTTATAAGGCAAAGCCGGAGCATTGGCAGCCTGCCCTGATGGAAAACCGGGGCACCTGCGCGCTGCAGCTTCAAACAATCTGCTTCATGATCCGTTGATATGGAGGTTATTGAGTGAGCGGGCGAGTCCATTTGGGTGGTGCTTCATGTTACGGAACTCCGACTCGATTGTGTTGAGTCTCTTGACGATCTCTTTTCCATCCGCGTCCGTAATCGGCACGTCTACCCGGAAGGATGCTTGCTTCAGGAGAGCCGGATGTTCATGGCTCAGCAGCGCCTGCGGCTTGATGTAGTGGTAGAGCTGCTGGTGGAAGGGATGGTCCAAGGAGTAGCAGTCGCCGGATGCGGCTGATGAACCACTCCGCGATGACCCGTAACTTTCTTTCCGGCAGAAATGGGGAAGAGAAGCATAGTCCATTATCTGCGGATAACAGTTGAGAAACTGTAAGCATGTTTTGATCAAGAAAACATTCAAAACTGGCCGCGATCTAACCAATTAACCAAGGTTGGCGACAAAAAAAACTACAAACAAGACGGTCAGCGGCCAGGTGCTCCAAGTTCTGCAGTTAATTCTATAAATATGATAGTGCACGATCAAAGTGCTTCAAGGAGTGCTAGTTGCTCTTTTGTCATAAATATGAACACATGAATGCATTCTCACCTTCAACAATTCATCTCGGCCACACCCTTGCAATACTTGTACCTTCTTTCTTGTCCTTTCTTGTAAAAGAGGCTTCACGACCTGGTCGAGGACACAGCAAAACCATGAGCAGAACAATACTGACACAGATATTGCTTAAAACATCTCGAGAAGAAATAAATTTTCCAATGGAATGCATAAACAACTGTACCTTCCAACATGTTGAAAATACACAAGGGGTATTAACTACATAATAAGTTTGTGTCTTCTCCGGATAATTTAGGTCGTCAACAGTAGCAATGATGGTTAGTAACTGCGCGTATAACCACAAGAGAATAAAACATCAGATAGTTTTCACTTTCAAAATGGCAGAGAATAGCAGCAAATCTAGAACTTAACAATAGATTTTGAACTAATATAAGGGCACACATCACAAATTTTTAGTAGTAAAACAGGAAACCAGGATCGTACAAGTGTTTCTCAACCCAAGATTCAAATTTTAACAAGCTCATAACAGGGTGCTACAACTTCAGCATTGTAAATTGCCCAGAAGATGGATATTGAACAAGGACCAACCATGCGGATTTAATATTGATGAATCAGTATTTTTTTTAAATATGTAGTTGAAAAGTGAATATACCTTTATATAGCTTAATGAGGAAAGCCTAAGACCAGTCATGTCCAAAACTTTGATGCAGGTGTCAATATGTCTCCCATACTTCTTAGTTGCAGCAGGCTACCAAAAGAACAGAAGAAAAATGAAAATGGAACTTTTCATATGCCTTAAGCATGTAGAGTAGTAAAATACTCACCAATATCACACGATCACGGTACTCATTGATTTGAATATGCGATTGCACATAGTAGTTCACCTAAAATGAAAACAACACATGCGTTACTACATTTACACAGCTATCACTCTAACCAAAAACTGTTGTGTGGTTTCTTGCTAGCATTCAATAAAGCAAAAAATTAAAAAAGACACACACACACACACATTTATTATCTTTACGCATGGCTTTGCTAGCTTATGCTGCAAGCAGTCTGCATGTGATTTGATGTGATTGATTGTAGAACAAAAGAATATGTAGCTCAATCAAATGTTAGGTCTATGTTCCTATTACAGTTTGGTCTTTGCAGTGTGCAAGCTACATTCACAGGGAAAATATATGTGTACAAGTTCATATACAATAGTAGTAGTACTTACCGATGCCTTGTCAAACGTGCTGAGTCCAACACCTATTGCAAAAACAGGAAGACCCTGTAATGTAGACAAAAGGAAAAAAGTTAGATCTCTATCCGCAGTTCCCTTTCACAAATATCAAGATAAATATAATTCTGATCTTATATTTCCAGAAAACAGGTTAATTGATTTTATTCGTTATAATTGATAACCAATGTGTGCATTAGATAATCCGAAGACATTCTTTTTCTTGGGCAACCAAGATATTATATTCGTAAAATACTTGCACAAGCATTGTGCATGCCAATGACTCGCACAACTAGCACTAGATCATGTAGCATATAGTTGGGGTTGGATGAAGCAAAGCCATGCACCATGTACTGTGCTTGCGCATGACTTGCGCAAGTTGGCATTTCTAGATCTAAAGTTTTTTTTAACTTTCCATAAAATTATAATATAAACAAACTTTTTATTATACTGAATGCGAACATAGAAAGGGAAACAGAAATGCTAATTAAATTACGATAGATGAGCATAATTGTAGATTTATTTAAAAGCATGTGGAATCAAATAAAATGAGGATAGCAAAATAATGATAATTGTCTAGAGAAAAGAAGAAAGTACCTCATTTGAGTAACCTGACAATCCTATAAGTTGTGAGTCACGGACCGCTCTATATAGATGTGCTGGAATTATAGGTTTCTACATCCGAATAAGAGCATGTTAGAAAATAGAATAACTTGATTTTTTTTGAAATGAACATAGAATATATAAATTGAACAATATTAGCATGATAAAATATTTGCTAGCAGGATCAATTTTACAAGTTGTTTGCCTATTGTAGAAACGAGAAACTAGCAGTATAGGTCCCAATTTTGTCGGCATACATTTCATAATTTAGGTGAATTAGCATGAGTAGAGATAAAATTGTTCATTGCTGGTGTTTGACTTTTCTCTTATTTCAATTTTGAAACATTTAACATCTTCTACATTTTGCCTTTATAGATCAGATGGGTTCTTGTGGCTGATTTAGCATCAAAGATGCGTTTGACTCAATGAAACAGTTAACTAGAAAATGAATAAAGCAAATAGGGCACAAAATACTGAAATAAGAAATTTTCTGTACATGACAAAGTGATGTCTAAATCACAGCAAATACTATTACTAAGAACCAAACTGTGTGAGGACGGGGAACTTACAGTCAAAATGTCATCGATCTGATTTTGTATCCTCCAATTCAAGCAATCAAGCAGCTGCAACGAGAGTTTAAAATTTGTTTTTATGAGCTACCAAAAAGAGAGGCAATAGAACTACACGATAGACAAACGTCGCTGACCATCTTATGTGCTTTTGGAACACTCCACTCTCTAGCCTTCAGAAAGCGTAACAACGTTGCCGAGGGATAACCCTGATGCATGTTCTGCGAACGAGACAAAGCAGGTTTGAGTCTACGATCCATATAGTCAGATCAGCTTTTTATTGTTTAATCAGCAGAAGAGGTATTTTCTATTAGATTTCAGAAATTTTATCCGTAAACATAGCGATATTCAAATATGACAATTCAGCTCTCAAACACCAGAAGGGGAAAGCAAACCATCAGCATGTTCAGAAAAGCATAAAGCGTGAAGTTTAAGTGGGAAGGATCACAGTACCATTGCCAGACAAAGGAGCCGCATCCTCTTTTTTTCTTAAAGCCACAGACTGACGGTTATACTTCTCATACTTTCATCAGCATATTGGGTGGAAAGGTTAACATTATACGACATAAGTTAAATATCAACTGTGTTTACGCCGGGATAGAATCAAGGATCACATGAAAACTGTAGAAATTACCACGATATACAGTTAGAAACTCTGTGTAAAAATACAAAAAGCGACTGAAGCAGTGAGGCACTAAGATCCTGTTTGATTAACTTTCAACAGTGCATCCCCAGTCTCGACAGAAAGTATCCTCAAATATCGTACTTCCAAAAACTCAAACTGGAAGCTCTGATCTGTGTTCCATTCAGAAGCAAATTCCTTTTCCGTTTTATATTTAGGGCCTCGACTAGATCTTTTGTGATATCCAGGCAGTAATATGCTTTCTGCCTCCAGACTCATGCATCCCGCATGAAACACCAAACAAATTTTGTCACAAGGACCACTACGACTAGGCATATCTAGACCTTGCTTCTTATTCAGGTACACAGCAACTCTCCCACAAATGAAAAGAAGAAAAAGGCTATGTTCTTCTACAAAAATATGACCAAGCAGACTATCAGAAAGAGCAGATATCAAGAAATATCATTTGAGAAAAACATCGAGATACGAGTACCAAGCTATCATATCCAGAACCCCAACTTTAAAGAGAATCAATAATTCATGTAATCCAGTGCAAGATCCAAGCAGATCTAGTTTAATTAGTAACATTTTACCTGAAATGTACGTCTCAGCGGTTCGTCAACTGAAGAATTCAACCAAAAAGCGAAGAATCGACATTAAAATGAGTCAGTATCCACAATTGAGCATTCTGAAAGCAGGTAATTAATACAGCAACAGAAGAAGACCAGAAACCGCAGCGACCTTGGTCGATGAGAACGGAGAGCTGCTTGACGGCGTCGTGGGAAGCGACCGCCATTCTCCCAGTGCGTCGTTCCGGAGGGGAGACCGGAGGCAAAAAAAATGGAGGCCGGAGGAGGAAGCGCGACGCGACTCCGCGAGCAGAGGAAGCATAAACCTGGAGGCCGCGTCCTCTCGCTGTCTCCCTCCCACGTACACCTCTCTCGGCAGCTCTTCTTGCCTTCGGTTCTTCCTCCACCCCTCTCGTATATAAAACAAGCAGAAACCGAAATCTCAAAGGCAAAAGGGAAGGTCGTTTTTTAAAAATATATATATCTTTTAAAAAAAACGAAATCTCAAGAATATAAGCGGGAGGAGAAAATTATAAATAAAAAAAAGGAAAAATAAATAAAATACATATTTTTTAAAAAAAAATCTCTCTCCGCCCATGAAACTTTTCAGAGTGACGTCAGGCCTACTGGAAACCCACAGTACCGGCCATGCGTTTGCCACGTCACCTCCAAAAGGTTTCACGAGCTAGCGATGCAGCGTTCTCCGGGACTGCCACGTCGGAATCGGCACTGCGGAACCCAGCTTCGCTACCACGTTGCACAAGGCTGGTGGTCGTTTTGTTGTTCCGTGTTTGTAGAGCGCAGGTATCCGATAACTAAAGAATTTTTTTTCACCGGGGGTAAAAAAGTTAAAAGTATACTTTTTTAATTGATATATTAACGATATTTAGAAAATAAGGTAATAATAATAATTAGGTAGTCGGGGCAGGGCGGGCAGCTGACGTTTGCACAGGCGATGTTGGTGCGAGGTTGACGTCAGCACACGTGTCATTTTTTAAAATATTTTTATATTATTTATACCTAATTCATTTAGACCTAGTGATTAAATTAATATATATATATAGATCAGTAGTGTATTTTTTATTATAATAAAAAAATAATTTTCTTGATAAAATGTTATATTTATATGCGGTTTTAAAATTATGTACTTACTAAATATTATTTTAAAAATAATGATAGATACTAAACTAGTAATTCTAAACCTACACTTAAAATTTTAAGTTACATACAAAGTACTAATTAGAGTATTAAGTAATTAAATTCTATAAAGAGATTATTGTTTTCACTTTTTTAAAAAATATTAATATTTTAATATATGAAAAGTTATAACTAATTTATCAAGTTTCACGTAGAGATAAGCGATATTAAAAGAATGTAAGATATTTTAATTATCAAAATATTTATTTTCAATGATGGTGCAAAGAATGTATGTAAATTATAACTAAAAATGAGGTTCCTTTTAAAAACCAACCTTCAATTTTATTTTTTTAAATTAATAGAAAAAATTGATAGGTACGATGGTATCTTCTTAACTCAATTGTAAAAGTAACTCATCTTAATTTATTAATATTTCAATACAATTACATCATCTACAAATATGTAATATACTATAAACTATAAATTATAGAGAGAGTAAATATATTAAGAAATAATATATTACTATATAAACTAATATATCACAATCAGTAGAACTGTAAGTTAAATATAATTAGCATTATTATGAATTATATTTATCATTTTCATTAATTTAAAATTATATTTGAAATGATAAAATTTTAAAATCTACACTTATATTATAATGAGATTTAGCATCACTTTATCACTACTATTCAAGATGTCACGTTATAAGTAGATCTTAAAATAAAAAAATTATACAGTTAAGTGATGATGGTGCGGCATTATAGAAGAAGCAAAGCTTATTCCGTTTGCATCAGGAGGAGGCGACATCACTACTACCATCATCATCACTTTTGTTTTCTTGGGGGAACCCATGCAACCAACTAAAAATTTGCTTCATATCTCTCTCCACCACCGAACCAACAACAACAAAAGCACAGAGAGATGATACATTTATATCTTCAAGATCACTCCTTTTTAGATATAGAGATATACATATATCATATTCTTACTTATTTGTTAATCGCAGAATTTTTAGTCCCACATCGGCTAAACCCACCTGTCCCCTCCGTCGCCCGCCCATATATATATCGTACGCACGCAGGCACAAGAGGCGCAAGTGGAGGAGGAGGAGGTCTGAGATGGGATGAGTCGGAGTCGAGTCAGGGGTGGGGGCGGGGCGGCGGGCTGCCCTCCTTTTGGAATATTTGACGTCGATGTCGATGCGGTCTCTCTTTCCCCTCCCTTTTTATTCCTCCCCCCTCATAAAATTAATCCCCACTGCTTGTTTATATTCTTCGTTGGATGGAGAATGATGGAACGGAATTTTCCATCTTTTTTTTTTGTTTAAAAAAATAAAATTGTATCCCCATTATTGGTTTTTGATTTCGCGGTCCAACTAAATTGATTCATTGATTAAATATAAAGACAAAAAGATAGTCGACGACCGATGATGAGATGATTTTTTTTTAATTTTATAATTAGGTATGACTTCAGACTGCGTTATTCCCCTAACACTTGGAAGAGCGTTACGTCCACAGAGAAAATAAAGCTGCGGATCGCATACTTGTTTAATTACCAGGATTAGATGCCCGAGGTGGAGGATGACTTTAATTAATCACCGTCGTCAACAAACAATAAAAAGTCAGCTTCTAGACTAGAAAAAGCATATGAGAAATTTTTTTTTACAGAAAGACTTCCGTATAAAATTCAGTTGCTCTAATCAGATGTACACTTTATGTACAAGCTTATGAGAATATTAACTTGAGGAAAAAAAAGATAATGAATAAACTGACCTTATGTTTTCGTAAATTTAAGTTTTTTTTTTTCTCAACTTCAAATCTAGTTGTTGAGATATGGATCTTTTCATATTCACATGCTTGTTGTTTTGCCTCCCTATCTATCTATCTATATATCTATCTCCCATAACAAGATTAACAATAGTAGTAGTAGATGCTGATCTGAATTATATATATATATATATTCATCAAAATATAGTCTTTTTCACCGGAGTTCAACACTTGTTGAATTTAAAAAAATATAGTATTTTTTAAATTAAAATAGTTAAATTTTATACTATGATCATTATAGGTTTAAAACTCGTGAAAAATTTAAAATATTATTTAGATATCGATTTTAAAAAATTAAATAAAAAATAAGTAAATAAAGATTAAAAAAATTTGAACATAGGAATTAACTTTTGGATTCAGAAGACATGAAGGAGAAAATGATTAGCAAAAATAAAGTAAATTAATCTTAAAAGTTAATTCAGTTTATTTTTAAAAAAATAATTATACAAATAATAATTCATATAAAATATAACCCAGAAACATATCTTACTAGTTTTAGATAAAAGTATGGTTTTTTTTTTCTATAACTATTTTTTTCATAATTGGTGAATCTTAAAAAAAATATTTTAAGCTTTTTTTTTCCTTAAAGTTTATACCAAAAACTTAATTTGCATGCAAAAAATTGCTGCAGATATATACATCTATATATACGGTGAAGAATACTAAACGCATATATATATATATATATATATCATCAGACTCTCCGCACGTACTTCTCAGATCGAATACAAACCTTTCGGTTTCGGCGGCATATTTTTATCAACGGAAGAGGAGAAAAAAAGAGAGAAGAAAAGAGTTAGGCTCGTTAATTTTGGCGGCTGCTGCTGCGGCTGCGGCTGCGGCTGGCTAGCGGATCGGGTTCCAATTCGAGCCGTCTTGGACTCGATCGAACGGATTCGATAAGATGGTGGTCATCGTGCCTTTAACAAAAAGAAAGAGACATGGCCTCACCAACGTGCGTTCAGCTTTCAAGTATGTGATGAAAGAGACAACAACACCCCCCACAGTGTGAGCCCCTCCTGCTAAAGTGTGTATATATATATATATAAAGATAATAAAAAGAAGCAGACGTTTGATTCTTGTGAGAGGATTTGACAGCTAAATGAACATGTTCCATCAGTTGCACATCCATTTTGAATCACAGCAATCATACGTATATTTATACCAAAGGATTCGAGTGAATTAAGTCAATCAATTATACACCACAATAAAATAAGAGAACAAATACTGGGCAACACAGTTAATACTTTCTACGGTTCACTTGTGTGATGCTTTAAGCCTTTTTGGGAAAAAAGCAAACAGGAGAATCAAACAGTGAACCCCCCATCCAAAACTGTGAACATCTAAAGCTTCATCCATCTTTAATTGTTTATGCATGTGAAATCTATTATATACAGGGAAGAAGAGGCAGACCTGTCCAACTCTGGCCTGTTTAATTTGACCTCTTTCTTTTTTTTCCTGGTTTGAAAAAAGAAAGTTAAGAGAATCTACATCCTAACTTGTTAATTAAGCTGCATAATGAAAAAGGAGACAAAATAAGTCACACTCAAGAAGGTGCTTCTTCATTTTCTACAAGGCTGGCTGACCAATGCCACAGTTTTTTAAAAAGGAAAAAGGTTTGTGTTAAAATTCTACTTGCTGATCACAGGAGTCCAAAGTAGAAGTCAAGCATATAATATGAAGAGTCGTATTTTTTACTATCATGAGTCGACCGACACTCTTCCTAATTCATTTTTTAAGTAATCTGCAGTGCATAGAAACAAACACGTGCAACCGGTAGATTCAATGGAAACATGAATGTTTTTAACAAAAAAAAGGTGAAACATGAATGATTAAACCAGTTGGATTTTAATACTCATTTCAGCATCGGAGGAGTTGCTTCTGTGACCTGTTGAAGTGCACTAGTTATTTATGATCAATATGGAAAAATATACCTATTTTTATATCTCACCCACTCAAAAACGCTTTGGCTGCTAATTAAGAACGTTTATGGTAATGCTTTTTTCATGTCCTTGCAAACACAAACAAGTCTGATATATGATATTACAGTTCATAAATGCTGGATTTGTCCTTAACTATAATATTTTAATGAATGGAACAAGTTGGTCCGTTCTACTAAGTTGCATGCGTGAGGTATCTTCTTCTCAAACTTTGAACATGAGGAGATTGCTTAAAGTAGGGCTACTTTGTTAATGAGCTTAACTTTCATGGTTGTCCACATGGTCCCAATTGGAATTTTATAGTGTGATTTGATTTTGACCTTTTCCATCACATGCCTAGTGGGCTCGTTCACATATTATCTCTAGATTTGGCAACTTCTCAAGTCCGTGTTTACCGTCCATATTCCAAGCATAATAGTTGCCAACCCTACTGCTTATATCGCAAAAAAGAAGAAGCAAATTACATGTTCTTGTTCGATCTTTACAACTGATGGCATTCATCTCCAGATCATCTCTAGAGTAGTTTGGTTTTCCTAATCAAAACAATTCAAACCCCCGACCTGGACAACATTCATGTTAAGTTATTTAGGTATTATCTCTATGTATTAAGAATGACTTTTCTAACTCCCACTGGATGTAATGAATCAAATGCAGAAAGCCTGTTTATTTTTAAAAAATATCACTCTTACCTTTCATCTTATTCTCATGCTCCTCGAACGTTTCGATCAAATATTAGGGATGCCACTCATACTTAATTGATACTGCAAGTCATATAATAAATGTTTATTCCATGCCTATTCTTACTTCTCGGAAGTTTTGTGGTTACCTTTTTAATATACGACCAGCCAATTAAACACCACCTTCGGATTTCTCCATATCCTCCGGTTGAACTTGAAAGCGCTATAAGCCACTAACATATCCTCACTTCAAGCATTTGTTCCTGTCACATGACAAAAGGCATTTTAGGTCAGAAACTTCTGGCGGAATATATTCCAATAACTTCTGAGCATTTTTAATGTCAATAAACACGGCATATCTGCATGCTCCGATCATTAACTTACAGCGTTCACAAGTCTCCAACAATGATTTGACTTGACGGAACTTGCGTACCTTTTTTCTGACACATGATTCAGATGCTGGTAAGATGATTAGTAGATGTGTCCCTTCCACAGATCTGCCCTCATCTGGCATATTTATTTCAGTGCGCAGTGTGGACTTTCTGACAATTTTATAACCAGCCCAGTCATGACATGAAATAGTCGACCTCTTCCAGCTCATATTCCATGTTTCATAGATCACTCACCTCGACTTCAGTTGATCCATGTCTGTAAAGATGCCACTCATATGTCACGGATGAAAGATTTGGTAGGCACATGTATATCTACAGGTTATGCAAATGATACTGTAGACAATAAGCGGCAACAGTAGTAAAATAGCAGATTAAGATGAACTCTTAGTTTTTCATCTGAGAAAAGCCTGGAGGTGTTAAGCAGACAGATAGATGCACATGCAAGAAATTAGCTTTACTATTAAATCTTGAACTAAAGATTCAAAGGAAAGTACTCATCCTAGTGGACATGACTAATAATGGAATCAGCAAAAAGTGGATATTGCCATACGTTGTACCTAGCAACATAAGTTTGTAGAGTTCTGGCAAAAGGAGCCGGCTTGTCCCTTTGATTGCTTCAGACACCCTGCAATTTCAACTGCTATATGAGATCTTGGTAACCGGAGCCTAACTGTTCATATCAGCTGTGTTCAAAAAGAGCCGGCAGTAGCTGAAATGATTGATTTGATATGCAGGCAAGCCATAATTTTCTACAGAGGACCTCTTGGGGTAGGGGAATAAAAATTGTCAAGATCAGACTATCATCACCAGAGAAGAGGGTTCTAACAAAACTCGGGAGAAAATTATGTACAACTTGAGGAGTCCGTCTAGAACAGGCAACAAATGATTGTCAGACCAAATTGATATATCAATTCTTCGTTGCAGGGCATGAAAGACGTACTTGCTTTCAGCATGTGGCTTCATATCCAGCTTTCCAGGATGTGAAAAATAAGATTCTAAACAGAGACATTCTCAGGGTATCAAAATCTACCGTCACCGATTATCACAGCATTGAGTTTGCGTGTCTCCCTCTCCTCAAACAGAGGGTACAGAATGAATTTCTCACCAGTTAAACGTGACGCAGCCACACCCAACTACATGCAATTGTTTGCAAGCTTAGCTATTTGGGAATAACGAGTTTCACATGTTTCGCACTTGTAAAAAACACAAGCATTCTATGGAGAATTAGAAGTTTGGAATACAGCAAATATCAATTCATATGAGCAAATAAGTTTTTGAAAATACCTTTAAACTGACGCATCGGCTAACAGTCAATCTTCCATCAAAAACCTTGATCGATTGGAGAGCTGCAGAAAAATAATGTGCCAGTGAATCTTTTTTATATAAAATAAGACGACGTCTAATGGCATTAGATATAAAAGTTGTGCGCTTACCTGGTGATAGCCTTTAGCTTTCATGCTCACCCTCTTAGCCTCATTTAAACCTGAGTTCAGAGATCATCAACAAAAATTTTGTAAATGAAGTATGTCCAATATTTTGATTACTACAGAATATAGACCCTCCATGATGCTCGATCCACATAAAGACTACGGTCAGAGGGTAGAATTCCAAATTCACAATTTGAGAACTAAAGTAAATTGCATAAGGTTTTCTGCTAGTATAGATAGAGATACCTTTAGGAATTCTTTATGAATCATCAATATCCAGAAAACCAAGCGTTAAATAAAAATCAAATAAGAACATATATCAATGAATAAGATTTGCTACTAAAGCAGACAACTTGGGGCAAAAAAGAAATACAATCAGAAAAAAAAAATCTGTATAAGGTCACTGGCAACTCTTGCAGGCATTTAAAACTCTACAAGTTGCCACAACGCAAACTCTACAATTTTTGGCTTACACAATAGTATCACCAGCTAAGAATACGACACTAGAAGAAATCAAACTCCAGGTAGTTATCTGAACCATTTTCAGATGTAGGGTTGGCTTTCTGACTACTTGATGCCACAGGGCCGAGATGGTGCTCAATCTCAATGGGTCTTGGGACTTCAGGGGGGCTTGCACATCTAATCAAGGCCCAATTAACACCTTCAAAAAATGGGTGTTGCTTTATCTCTGTAGCCCCACGCTTGTAAGCGAGCCGGTGCTGTGGCTCTTTCACTAGCAAGCCCCTTATGAGATCTCTAGCAGAGAAACTCACTGCTGGAGACTCTGGAAACCTCAAGGGCTGGCCGATCACATTGAACAGCGTAGCACGATTGCCTGAACCCTTGAATGGAGTCTTTCCAAATAAAAGCTCATACATGAAGATGCCAAAGGTCCACCAGTCAACAGCACTCCCGTGGCCCTCACCCTTGATGATCTCAGGAGCCAAGTACTCGTGAGTACCAACAAAGGACATGGATCTAGCCTCAGTAGGTTCTACAATGAGCTCAGGCAAAGGATTGATCTGATTTCCAATCTCAGCCTTCTGCTTTCGAGTCTTGGACTTGGAGGAGAATAGTCGAGGAGAGAAGCATGAGGTGGGGACTTTACAAGAAGGTTGAATGCAGGATGGTTCAACACAAGCAGGTTGGACGCAGTAGGCAGGGGCATTTCTCCTAGACTCGGAGGCTGGATTTGAAGATTTGATGAGGGTGGCACTAACAGCACAGCGAAGGGAGAGGTCAAAGTCCGAGAGCATGATGTGGCCATCGTCTCGGACAAGGACATTCTCTGGCTTCAAGTCCCGATAGATGATGCCAAGCATATGCAGGTACTCCAAAGCAAGGAGAATTTCCGCTACATAAAACCTGCATTTGTGAAGCCAGATGTCAAGATGTCGTAACTGTGATGCAAAATATTCTACTTTGCAATCTCTAAAGCAGGTTAATTTACCAAGTGGGCCTGAACTCTGCAGAAATATGAAGTTACTGACTTGTCATGTTATGAAATTTAAGGCGTCTATTGTTTTATAAGACCATGCTAATAAACATTAAAAATTCAGGGCATTGTAGTCTACAGTCACGTGATATATATAATGAACGTTCGCTGGCAAGATCATCAAAAGATTTTTAAAAAACGCAGACAAGCCGCAAAATAAAAGCCAATTAGAAAAAATATATATGAACTCTTACGGGAAATACATAGCTCCCAACAATAAGTTAAAGTAAATGAGACACTTAAATAGTTTGTTAGTCCATGCATACTAAAGAGATGAAAGCATAAGATCAGGACTCCTACTTGACTGCTTGTTCTGAGAAATATTTTCCAGGCTGCCTCTGTCGAAGGGTATGCAGGTCTCCTCCAGGGCAGTACTCCATCACCAAACAAGAAAACTTTTCTGTCTCAAAATGGGTATACAGTGTGGGAAGAAATGGGTGATCAAGGCATTGCAATATTTCCCTCTCTGTCTGCGCTCGAAGCAGCTTTTTCCGACTAGCAAGAGATACCTTGTCCATCACCTTCATAGCAAAACAGGATTTGGTCCCACTCAACTCTGACAAGTACACGGTGCCTATATCCCCACAGCCCAATCTCTTTAGCAGTCTAAAATGGTTTAAGCCAAGAACACCATCTCTAGCTCGAATTGTCTGAATTGCTTCCCATCTTGAATCATTTGCTTTGTGAGGCTTGTTGATGTTGCTGCTTGTGCTGCTACAAGTGCTCTCGTCGCTAGCACCACTGCTTGTACTGGCCCTGCACATACTACTCTTTCCACTCTCAATCCGATCACTAACCTTAGTACCTGCACTGGTCTTTCTCAAGCTGCTGGAGCCATCACTTACTTTAGAAGAGACTGAAATATCTTTCGTAGTGTCCTTCTCTATGTTTTCCTCTGCTACATCCTTATTTCTCTCTGAACACACAGTTTTATCAACCTGGAGCAGCTCTATGGGTTTACCTCCTCCATTTAATTGCTTCATGTCACTGGAAGATGCATACAAGTCACTAGTTTCAGGAACTTTAGAAATATTTGTCGTAATGCCATCAAGTAGGGAAGGGTCAGTATGCCCTTCATTTTGACCTTCTATACCCACAATATTTCCATCAGCTGGAGCATTTTCCTGAGTTGATTTAGGCAGTCTGCTTGGCATGTCAGGTTCTGGTTTGCTTATCGGTGCAGGTTGCTGAGAAGCTGGTTCGATAACTTGGCCACTGGACATTTTATGTTGCTGTTCAGATAAGGAGTTGGCAATGGTCTTAGGTTCTGTCAAATGAGATGTGCATTCATGTTGTCCTAGACAAACACTACACGGAACTTTCTGTTTATCTGGCACATACCTTTGTCGCCCACCTTGTAGATTGAAGATAAAGATTTTCTCCCCATCAACATGTGCTGGAGGAGTGTCTGCCAATAAATAGAAACAAAAAAAAAAATCAGAAATTGTCGATAGGAACATTAGAAGAATCAGTTGCAAAAGAGCTCTTACGAGCCTTATTGTTGTAAAAGGTAAATGCCAGTCAAATAGTTTGTTATTGAAACAAGTACAACTTACTATGACTAGATGAAGTTGAACTAAACTGTTTCTAATATTAGCATAAAATCAACCAAGGGGCAAAAATGACTTGTGCTACAACAACGGAAGCAAATTAAATATGCAGCAACAGGCCCAATATCGATGAAATGAAATGGACAAAGAAAGCCCCAGAACGGGAATCATTAAAATAGGAAGAAATCCTCTTGTCTCTCTACAGACCAAATCGAATCTGAGACTACAAATTGATTGATACGACGCCGAAAGATGTAGTGTGCCTTCAGCATGCAGATCAAGCCCAATCTAAATGAATCGCAATAAGGGAATCAGGCAACCGCAGACAGAAAGACTGCATCTGTTCACCGAATAAACGAATATGAAAGATAACCAGCCGGAAAAGCACCAGAGGAAACAAGATTCAGCAAGAGAGAGGGAGGAGGAGGAGCCAAAAGCACTAGATCACGGAGCAATAGCTCCAAACATACAAATGAAATAGATTAGTAAAAAATTCCAACGGAGGATATCGTCAATCAATCCGCAGCTATAGGAAACCGCAACAAAATCGAATCCTTCTGCAAGCAAAGCTAACGAAAATCCAGCACCAAAAAAACATTTTGTTAAGGAGAAAGAAGAAAGGCCACTCCGAGGACGCACGCAGGAAAAAAACAGGATCGGGCAGGTCCTCCCCAGAATGCCAACCTCCGGGATCTCCCGAAACCTCGAAACCCTAGCAAGTAGCAGGGATCAGTAGAACAGCACTCTTCAAATCTCAGAGCAATAGCACGAACATCGAAGAAGCAGGGAAAAGAGAGGCGCAGAGGGAGCACCTGCGACGGAGAGGGAGAGCACCTTCGGACCGGCGCTCCTCGGCGGGAGGAGAGGGGGGTCTGCTGGGGAGTCCACCGCGCTCGGAGTGTCCGCGAAGGGAGGAGGCGACGACGAGGAGGCCGCAAAGAATAAAAGAGGAGGAGGAAGGGGGGAAAGCTAAAGGTGGCAATTTGGGCCCGGGTGGCGTTAATTGTATCTTATCATGTCCCTTCCCTATAATTCAATTATTTTTTGGATAAGGAAAATAGTCTTTTTTTAATCGGATAAATAAAAACATAAAATCCAATAAAATGAATTAAAATATATGTAGAATAATAATTTATACCTTCTCTTGCATGTATATTTTAATTTCGATATGGGTAGATTAAATGATTGGAATTCTAATTTTATTATTATATTAAGAAGAATGCCGGGTATCAAATGGGATCTAATGGAATGATTTTTTCATGAAGAACTTTCATTTTTATAAAAAATATAAAAATAGAGTAATTTACTGCTCTGCATAAAATTTAATTTTGAACCTCCAGCAAATTTTTATATTAAAAAAAACTACACCATTAATTAGTAGGAGAAAAAAAAGGAGGTCATATCCAAGGAAAGGTGTCCTCTCTCCATCACCCTCCTTTTTTTTGGTGTCAAGGAAAATAAAAAGTTAATAATGACAGCCACATTTCTCTAATTATTATGGAGACACTATTTTTTCATTTATGAAATTGCTAGAATATTACTCCTGATATAAATATTTAAAAAAAAACTAAAATAGTTAAAATAAAAATATATAAAGGACAACTTCTTATTAAATTTAAGAGGAGAGAAATTAAAAACTATTTACTTAAATATTATTATAAAAAAAGAAGGATTATTCTTTGTATTATCTTTAATGTAATGACACTGAAATAATAATATTTTTATTTGTGAGATAAGTATAAAATGACTGAGGAAAAATATGTGTATAATATTAAAATAAGTAAATAATATATTATTATTGTTCTTAAAGTAGTAGCTATTTTTAAATATGGAATGTGCTGAAAAATTAATTAAGGAAATGGACGGGGGACGCGGACAGAAACGTAGCATTGAATCGGGTGGGTCCGCGAGGGACGTGCGCCGCAGAGAGGGGGGATGTGGCTCGACTCGACCCCCATCGGAGTTGTCATCCTCCTCCGCCACAAGCACGACGAAAGGTGGTGAATCGGAGGCGGCGAAGTGGGCGCCGCCGCTGCCGCTGCCGCTGCCGCTGCTGCTGCTTCTGCCGCCGCCACGGAGGTTGATGGACGGCGAGGCTGCCTCCCTCGTCTCGCTCGCTCTCTCGCTACGTCGCTGCCTCTGCCGCCCCCACCGAGAGCGATGGATGGATGGCGAGGCTGCCCACCCGCCTCCCTCATCTCGCTCGCTCGCTCGCTGCGTGACTGCGTCCCACCTTTTTCTTCACCTATCAATCCATCCCTCTTTGCACTCACTATTTCTTTTAAAAATTTATTTTTTTCTGAAGGGGTTATTGGGCTCATCACATTCGACTCGTTTAATATTATAACCAGCCGAGTCGCCGATCATATTTTGTTACGTATCTTCTTCTCCTTTCTTCGTTTTTTTTCTTCCATTTATTACTTTTTTTTTTGTTCTGGGTTAAATACGACCTTTTTTTTCTCGCGTCAGGCCTACTTATTTATTAATTTATCGATTGAATCGTTCAGCGGTTCGATCCACAGCGATAGATAACCCCTGCGGCTGCTCCTCAAAGGAGGGTTTTTTTGGCCTGCCCTCCAGATTAATTAAATCTCTGTGAAGTTAAAAGCTGCAAGAGCTCCACCATTTTTGCATCTCGCAAATTTCTGGAAGGCTGCGCGCATCATGTTCAGTAAGCTCTTCCGAAAGGGGAAGACGAAGCAGGCCAGCCATAATAAGACCACCTTGTCCACTCTCGACAAGCTCAATGAGGTTACATCCACGACCCCGTTTCTTCCTCCTAATCCACCCATGGAAAGATCAGTTTTTTTTACTCGATCCATCCATACATGTCTTCTTTTCTTTTTTTTCATTTCAGGCGCTCGAGAAGTTGGAGAGAAGGGAGAAAGTTCTTCTGAAGAAGGTGGCCGCCGAGGTAGAGCAGGCAAAGCAGTTCACCCGGGAGAAGAACAAGAGAGGTGGGGAATCCACAATTCCATCTGCCATTGCCCTTGCACATTGCAAGTTCTTTTACATGATACGGTCATCATTTATGTATGTGTGTGTATGGCAGCCGCCACGCAGTGCTTGATAAGGAAGAGGAAGTATGAGCAGCAGGTGGAGCAGATCGGGAACTTCCAGTTGCGCATCCATGATCAGGTAATCCTTATCATCACTCATTACAGATTTTTCGTCAACACCGATCAAGTGAAACTTTATTATTATTATTAGATAATCATGTTGGAGAGCGCAGAAGCAACAGCGGACACTGTCAATGCGCTGAGGATTGGAGCAGAAGCCATGAAGGTCATGCAGAAATCTAAGTGAGGAGGAGATTGACGATGATTCTGTCACTGATTACTTGACCCCAGCGCAGGGCGACATGGACTAATTAATCAGTCTTGGTGTGTGTTGTTTCCTTGTTTCAGTAATCCGGAAGAGGTGGACAAGATGATGGAGGAGATCAATTTCCAGGCGGAGAACATGAGACAAGTTGAGGAGGCACTGTCTGCTGGAGCAGCGGCTGACTTTGATGAAGTAATTTCCCCTGAAACTGTCTCTCATTGCTTTCTCTTCAACCTGTGCTGTAATCTTATTTTTTCTAGGATGAGTTGGAGGCGGAGCTGGAGGTGTTGGAGGATGCTGAAGTGGAGGATCAACTTTGTCGGCTGTCTGTCTCTGCACCTGCAGGTAGACTTCCTGCTCAGCCTTCTGTGCAGCTGAAGCAGATGGGTGGTGATGCTGAAGGAGATGAACATGCAGCGATGCAGGCTCAATTGGCGATGTAGCTAGCAGTGTGTTTTTTTTTAAATTTTATTTTCTTTGTTTCTTTCTACATGTTATATAGAGAGAGTGGCGGTGAGCCTGCAGCCTGCAGCCTGCAGCGTTATGTTTCATCAATACACAGGGATAACTATTAGTTCTGTTCTTTTTTCTTCTAGAGTATGTTCTTTTAAATGTGTTGGATATTGTAAACACTGGTTGATCGTCTCTCACGATGCATGCTGGTCCTCTTTCTTTTTTTTTCTCCAACACTTTTTTGTGATGTATGAACTTTTAAAAAAAAACATTATGTATATACGATTTCCTTAGAAGTTTGAGTATTAAATCAGAATCTTCAGTTACTTACTAGGTATATAAGTATAGAACCTTGGGCTTTAAATATATATATACACACAAATTATTATACTTATTTATTTTTTAAATGATATTATATTAAAATTATACTATTACTTTGTAAATTATTTTAATTTATAAATAATTTCTTAATATTTAAAAGAATGATAAAAGATTTCAAAATGATGCCAATTTTTAAATATTGTAAGTTATGCTTTTAAGCTTTTCAAAAAAAAATCCCAAGATATCTATCGTCGTTATTATATGATGAAAAAGTGAAAAAAGAGCAAAAAAACATTGAGTTTTCTTCACATCACGGTTCACAAGAACTTAAAAGGCTCGAAAAAGTAAGCAGCCACTAACTGTAAAAAATCACTCTTTTGAATTCTCTATAATTAATTACTTGTATTGCAAACTCTTTTAATTACTTGTATTGCCACAATAGAGAAGGAACATGAAGGTTAAGATGAGATCATGAACTAAAATTACATCGAAGGACTATGTGAAACAAAAGAAGATTACAGCTTTTC
Organism: Thalia dealbata; assembly: GCA_030544415.1. Classification (NCBI taxonomy): domain Eukaryota; kingdom Viridiplantae; phylum Streptophyta; class Magnoliopsida; order Zingiberales; family Marantaceae; genus Thalia; species Thalia dealbata. Next base: position 19,665,814 of record CM060458.1, read on the forward strand.
TTTTTCCTTTTTTTTTTGGTGTCAAATGGAGTCACTTAGCTGGCCTTTTTCTGAGATCAACAATGCACATGAATGATATAAGCAGGGGAAGGCATCACAATGCAAGATGTAGTAGGTATTATGTACGTGTAATATATGGATCGACCTCTGGCTCAACTTTCTTCTATTCTGCATTCAGGTGATTTCTATTATGTCATGCCCGATCAACGGAGGGGTGAACACCATGAAGAATGTGGCTGGTTCACCTTCCCGTGGGCTCATCAACCTCGCTCGTCGGGGGCTGCTCCGGTGCGGTTTCAGTCGGCTGGTCGGCAGTGACGGTGCCAGTCCCGATAGGCTTCTTGAACTGCACCAATATCATGGTCATGTTGTCGCATCCTTCGCCGATCGTCGTTGGTGCCAGGCACCTATCAAGAACCTTCTCGCATACAGCAGAAAGAGATGGTTCCTGCAATTATTGATGATGCGTTCATTATGATCGACATGTTCATGGTGCCCCTTCTTTCTTTTTTTGTCAGAGTTCAGAGATGACACTGAGTTATGATTTGATTAGATTTACAATCTTCAGCATAGATTGGAGGACAGGACTCATCTTCAAATCTGAATGGCGTGCTAACCTTGTGTAGTTGCTCATGAACGAAATCCACCACCTGCTGGCTTGTCATGCAATCCCTGGTAGCACAAGTGTCAAATCTCTTAAACAAGTAACAAAGCTTATTGGTATTTTTATATGTTAGTTGGGTTTGAGAAGGCCATTCATGTGATCGATGTTCTGTGGTGCTTGAATGCGTTCCGGATGCACTATCAAGAGGCAAGCTACTGGAGATAGGAGGAATTAAAACAAAGCATGAAGTGTATGATCAGAATAAATTTCCTTCTGCCACTAGGACACATGCAGTTTATTAAGGCTCCTTAAGAGAAGGAAGAGATGAACAATTATATGCGTGTATATATAGAGGGAGAGAGAGAGAGAGAAAGCAATGCAGTTGTTGCCCAGATATCATGGAGGTAACAATTTCATTCCTAACAAGCAAGGTTCCTACTGCAAAACCAAATTGTTCAAAAATTCATTTGAAGAGTGTACCAAATGAAAGCCATACCAAATTCCATCACAAGCTAGAACAATGAAATCATCATCGTCACAGAGCTCCACCTGTAAAATGACCAGAATGCTGCAAGTTCAAGCATTAATTTGAAGCAATTAAGAATTCAACTTAAGATTTGCACAATCAATAAAAACTTCATTCTCTCGAGGAGAGTTTGGAGCAGATTTTTGTCCTACCTCATTCTATAAAGAGTGAAAAGAAAAGACACTACAAGCGTGGCCACAGCACTTACAATATTCACATCAGGATTAGCAGTTACTATTTGCTTTTCAACCGGCAACGATTTGTTCTGCTTAAATTCCATGTCACCTACAATTATAAAAGCTAATGAGTGCGCAAAGAAAGAAGATGATCTCAGAATTTTTCTCATATAAATGAAAAATCACCGATAGCTCTTGTGAGATTTAAGCTTCCATTCACTCGTCCTCCATGAATAAACCCCCCTGCTTTTAGTATTCTGTCTCTTTCAGCCTCAAGTTCCGGTTTATGGTCTCTTGACAAATTGTATGCCTGCAAATGGAAAACAATTCAAGTACATATCAGTTCCCTACAAGACAAACCTGCCTGGTGTTAGACCCTCCCAATTCAAACCACCAAAGAAAAATGGAACAGACCGTGCCCTTCCTAGAGATGACACAACGTGAATCTCCAGAATTTGCAACAACGAGTTGATTGCGTCTTATGATAGCTACACAAGCAGTGCTTCCAGATGTTGGTCCAGGGAAGTCAGAGTGAGGACCCTGATTATTAAATTAATGTCAAATTTCTGCTGTAAATGCAAAAGGGTCTGATAAAATTAAATGAAAAAACAATATGCAAATTTTCTCTTAACTCTGACCTGTAATGAACACAGTTCCAGATAATTCATATTGTTACGAATGATGATGAATTTTTAGAAGTTAACACAGGAAGTACTTATTAGGCTATCACAATAACAAAGAGAAACTTGGCTTCGAGAAGAGTACAGTGCATTGTGCATTTTAGAATACATAGTCACCCCTATTCAGCAAACAAAAATATTATGTTCTTCACAATTGACAGCAGTTTGTATCAGTTACGTACTAAAGTGTGGATATCAAACACTTCCTAGAAAGTACGCACTACACAAGTCAATGTCTCAATCAATTATGCAGGTTGGAAGATGTGAGTGTTGAATAGTTGCATTTGCCTTTTATGAACGAGAAACAAACTCTAATAGTTAATAGGTGGATAGCAATTCAAGCTATAAACGCCATAAATTCTCTATAAATTGTCCATTAAACCCCTACTCACAGCCAAGGATGTAAAAGTAGCTCAATATTGAAGAAATGGAAGACAAGCACCAGCTGAGACTTAAAATGAGAATGAAACCTGAGAAAACAAGAAACAAAATGATGCTTATACATCATGGACAAGAGCTCTGAATTGTACTCTACAGCAAACTCGGTATTCACAATTTTGCCTATCCTGAATCAGATTTATCCACCAATTGGAAATATAATTTCATCTTTGCTGTGGTAAAGTTACTCATGTTGTTAAGGTTATTTGGTTCATGACAACTAATCATCCTCATGCCCTTCTTGAGCTAGCAATCCTTAGGTGGACATGTGTTAATTAGTTAAATCTTCATAAAATGCGATATGTTCATAGTCGTTCCAAATAAAGACCATGCACCAAGCAAATTTGGTGCTACTTATGGTTCTTAGTTATAGTCGAGTTAATCTAAAATGTACAGTAGCTATTGTCCCATTAAGCAATACAGGCATCACTCAATGTTTAATCACCAAGGGTGATCCAAACACACATGGTATAACTTTTATAAGCACAATTAGTAAAGATATTATTACCTCCTCAGGAGTCCAGTCATCTAGAAGGTTATTTGACTCGCTGCCCCTTGGGGACCAAATGAATCCTTCTATCATGCCACTAAACTTGTTTATCTTATCACCAAGAATGGATAGCTCTCTCCACCCTCGCTGTCCTTGCATCATTTCATCCATCCTGATGCAAGATCAGAGGTAATTATTTATCAAAAATAACATAATAGTCTTCTTGCAGATGCGGTTTGTGAATAGTAAGCCAATAATGAAAAGGAATTAGCGTACCTCAGGAAAGACTTTTGAACAGAGGTACCTAAGTCTCCAGATGAATAGGCTTCATTCATAAGAACCTGAGTGTGGAGGTACTTTGCACAAAACTTGGAAACTACTTTCCCTGAAACAGCAATGTAATTATCAAACGCAAGGAGTTCTTGATATAAGTTGAATCAAAATAAACATGGAAAAAGGAAACACATGATAAAGCATCATATCTTACAATCATATTTGTTTGGCTAGATAACAATGAAAAGCTTCACATTATGAAATAATTTCTCAAGCCCCCTTCTTACAGGCACAAAATACAGGTGCAAGGAATTTCAAGTAACTATTTTTATGGCATCAGAGTTGTATCATTGTCACCAAGGATGGATCATTAGGGCATAATGTCAAGCATTAGCATAGATCACTAACAGAAAGAAAGACAAAAAATAGACGGACAAGTTTCAGCAATGAACCTTCTTTCGAAAAATAAAAAGTAAAAAAAAAAATTAAAAATGGAAAATAAATGCCTAAGGACTTGACAACTTAAACGATTTTCTGAAAGAAAACAGGAAGCTGGGATAGGCTAAAAGGTCTAAGCCCGCAGACAATTATGAAAACAATTGATATTATCGAAAGATACCTCCATGGCCATCATAGACGCCAAAGAATGATGTGCAGTCATCAAGATCTGTCAATGCAGCATGCTAAATAACAAATATGTCAGGGTGCAATCTAGCATAGCTTAAAATACAAAAAATAAAATGAAAATGCACTGCAACACAGCACATGTAAAATCATGAAGATAAACTAAGAGAAATCAGTTTCCATTGTGCATTAGTGTCTTAGTGGCACACAATGAAAAAAATATCAAACCAAAGATTAATATATCTCAGCCTGGACTCTCTAGATAAGACTACGTAGACTACTTAGGAATATAACCACCACCTGTCAATGTAGCATCAAGCACATGAAAATAAATTTTCAGTGTTAGACCATGCAGATTTCTGCAGCATTTTTCTCCCAACCAGAACAAAAAAAGGCCAGACCAGAAGAAACCATCTTTGACTATCATCACATTACAGAAATATGCAAACACACTTTTCTTTATGTACATTTTAGTATAATCAGTTTAAGGAATCTTACAGGACTCGCATTGGGCAATTGGATGTATAATGTATATTTATTGAACTAAAATTTACTAAACCGTACATATATCAAAATGTTCTATCAGTATTTTTAGAGGCATGTGTTTAGTGTTTAAATTACTCACTGCATCTTCCATTGTGGCACGCCATCCTTGCATAGATGAAAGGCCAAACTGTAGTCTATCATTCTCACCATCTTCGGAATATTTGTCTGTCTTGGGAGTGCTTAGATATATGCCCATATCTGTGTGGTAAAACTGAAAGAAAATCAATTTATAAAATGTATGAAGGAATTTGTTGACATATACTGCATGAACAGAGAAAAAACCTTCAACCTCGGGAAAAGCTATTGAAAGCTATGACAAGCTACTCGACAAATTAACCCAGTAACTACGAAGAAAATTAGACTTGATAGTAATCCACAGGACCACGAAAGTGAACATCTAACGGTACCAAAGGTTTGAAGACCTAAAGATAGTCAAGAAAATAATTAAACTATAAATTATATACTGGAGGTTTGAAGACCTAAAGATAGTCAAGAAAATAATTAAACTATAAATTATATACTGGATCTCAATAACCCTTTCAATCACTTAATTTGATTATAGGACGCCTAGAGATCTCTAAATTAAATGCACATCTGACACTTCAACACAGATTATGTAATTCTGCCAGTATTTAAGTGTGTAGTGGACATGAATAGAACACTGAGACATGCTTGCTAAAATCAGTGAGTTGAAGGCTTTTACAGTAATGAGTACAAATAACATCAAAAGAAGCTAGAAAGAGTTACTGGAACATAGCCCAACCTTAAAAACATATTAGGTTAAGTTGTATCAAAGCCATCAATCTATGAGCTTGAATAACTATGACTAACCACCATAAACTTCATACAAAGTTATTTATTAAAAAGAACGCTTAAGGCATCAATCAGATTTAAATGACAATCTAATGCTACATAGACAGACACTAAATAATGGTGACCTCTTGAAAGATTATTCTTAGCCTGCAAACTGCATCATACTTAAAAACACACATAAAACATGTGAAATATTCGTTTTAGCATCAGGAACAAGCCAATTTAAACGATTGAGATAAATCCTTAATGAAGGACAAGAAGATGCAATGCTTTCTACCAAGGCAGGAAAAAAAAAGAACACTGTTGAAGTGTAAAGTACATTAGTGGATACTATAATCAAACTAAACATATGAATGGTGAGGTTATTAATTATTTTATTTGCATATAGAACCAGTAGTAAGTAGTTGATTCAACTACAAGTTATGCAGACCTGACACTTGACTCAGCAAAATAGTCTCTCGGGAATCTAGTCGCTGATAAAGCAAATGAACATGTAACTTTAAGTTCTTCAGGCACAACAGTCACTCATCTTCCATCCTACATCATGTAGAAAAAATTAAGTCTAACACACATGATAGTGAATGAGCTGCCTTTCTGCAGAATACCATTTTTCAGAAAAAGAGTGAAATTAATTGCACAGGTGCCAAAAATATGAACAAGTAATTCTCATATCATGAAGTTAGGATGGGTTTCAGGACACGTGGAAAATAAGAAAAAAATATGGCAAGTAAATGACTCAGATGCAATGCATTGTTTATCAATCCAACTTTGTGCCAACTTTGTGATAGGCTTCAGTTAAATGTTTTCATTTGTATCGGACTGTTATAGTGATATGGCTAAGTGATCATCTGTTTTGACGATTGCTTCGAGGAATGGTGTGTACATGCAGTGTGGATCATTTGTTCCTTTTTAAGGAAGTTCCATCATATACCTCGTTACTACTTATAGGCTGCTTTTTTTTATGCATTGGCATTGATCTGCGTGTTTATATGATTGCAGAATTTTAGCAAGCATGTGCATTGATGTTATTCGTACTCATTACTGTAAAAGTCTTCAACTCACTGATTTTAGCAAGCATGTGTAGGCACTTCAATACTGGCAGAACTACATAATCTATGTTGAAGTGGCAGATATGCATTTATTTCAGAGATCTCTAGGCATCCTATAATCAAATTAAGTGATTGAAAGGGTTATTGAGATCCAGTATACAATTTCTAGTTTAATTATTTTCTTAACTATCTTTAGGCCTTCAGACCTTTGGTACCGTTAGATGTTCACTTTTGTGACCCTGTGGATTACTAAAGCCTAATTTTATTGACTATCTTTAGGCCTTCAAACCTTCTTCACGTGCCCTGAAACCCATCCTAACTTCATGATATTTTGAAACATTACGAATAATATAAACTCAAAATTTTTCCCCTTGGAAAACTACAGAGTAAGAATGATTGCGAATGTAACCCGGGTACTTGGAACCATCACAATCTTCAGCCTAACTGAATCACAAATCAACCCAGTATTCTCCAATAGTCCACCGAACAATTCAATGATACCTAGGAATGAGTTCCTCCATTCTACCTCGTACTCATCCTAAAATATTCAATAATCTAACCGAAAAAAACAAACAAACAATCAGCTTCAAATTCCAGAAGAGGTGCCAGCTCATATCTGGAAAAAAAGAACTATCCGAACAAAGTCCCCGTAAAATCTTCCGACCAAATGAACCTCGATCTAGAAAACAAAAACAAGAGCTTAAACAAAAACAAATCTCCAAGAACAGCAGAAACTTTTCCTCCAGAGATCCAGCTTCTACCTAAAAGAAATGGAGGATTGAACCAAAAGCGGCGAGCAGAGAGGAAAAGAAGAAAAACCGACGATGAATCGAGGGGGAAACAATGAACTCACGGTAGAAGGGATCGAGGCGGAGGCGGAAGCGAAAGAGAGATCCGGAGAGCGTGGATGCGAGCGGAGATTCTTGATTCAATCGGGGGGAGACGCCGTCCTTTGGACCTCTCACCTCTGCAAGGATCCAACTGCTCATTATCTATTTATTATTATTAATTAGTTTTATTTTCTTCTTCGTTAGGAGGACCAAAATTGCTCGTATTTTATATAAAAATTATCAATTAATAAACGTGAAGTGAAACACAATTATAATATATAACCTCAATTCTTCTGTTGGTTTATCATATTCATGTTAAGGGACGATTAGCCCGTTGTAAACAAATGAATTTTTAAAATTTTTTTTCTCTCTCTATATATATGATTGCCTATTTTTGAAAAAAATTGCTGCTCTTGATTTTTTATTTATCATTTTATAAACTATAAAAAAAATTCATAATCAAACATCCCTTTAAAATTTTCACCCTTTTTACTTTGACTTCCGTTTGAACCACTTTTAATTTTTTTTATAGTCATTTCTATTAAAAGATAGCAAGTGTTTAACTTATTTATATTAATAGTTGGTAGAGCAGACGCTTACAGAAGAAAAAAAATTTGTACGTATCATTTTTTTATTATGTAATTAAATATTAAATACTTTTATTTTATTTTAATTCCCGCGTGCATGCAGTGATGTATCCTTTGATTTGTATTTTTTAGTAAGAAAAGTTGATCGTATTCAACTACAATTCTAAGAAGGCCTGCAGTGTAAAATTAACCCAACCAAATTGCAAATTGCAGAGTGGAGAGTTGAGTCAGCCGACCAAGTTTGCATGACAGGGACAGCCTCCAAGAATCTAAAGCACTCTGTCCCACAAAAAAGAAGTCCATTATTTGATTTAATGTATCCCTAATTCTTTTGTCCAAGGTGTCAGCACTAATGTATGTAGTTCCAATTTCCTATTTAATAAATAAGACTAATGCAAGTTCCTAATATATATTTTTTAAATCAATAAACTATTCATTAATCACCGTAATTATAAATTTTGATACAATTATTTATAAATTATTATATAAAAATTAATATGAAAGTCTATATTTACTTATATTTACTAACTATATAATATATTTTATAATAATATCTTTATTCTATGATTTTCCGATACTTAAATATATTTTTATATTCGTTTTAAAGATAAATTGAGGATTAATAATAAGTTATATGATTTATTGTAAATAAAAAATTTATTTTATTTATAAAAATAAAGATATATGTACACTTATATTTATTATTTATGTATAATCTATATCATAATCATAGGTTATAAATTTAATATTTATGAATTTTTTAAATAATATTATTATTATTATTATCAACAACAACAATAATAATAAGTCCAAAAAAATTATGTTTCTTAATTTAAGAAAACGCGGAAGCTTATATTATAATTTTTTATTAATTTACTTAATCCCCAGATCACTGAAGTTATTGCTAATTATAGGTGGATATCTAATGATAATTAATAAAATTAAAAATGATTAAAGCACCGGCGGTGTCGTCACATCGAACCGGGCCGTCGGGTCGGACCCGATCCGAACTGATCCAACCGGACCCGCTGCATCCGGAAGCGAGACTCGATCGCACCCAATTCCTCCTTTTTATAGCAAGAGCGCAGCACGTGCTATAAACGCACCCGAACGTCAATAGCACTCTGATGAAAACACAAGGGTATTCGTGACTTTTCGCACATCCATCATAGTAAACGTATTTTGGTTTACGGTGTGTGGTTCACCCGGAAACTTTACTACCGACGAGTAGAGGGGGTCCCACCTGTTCTGTTAGCGGTGGAAGGTAGGGACGAGAGGGTCGGAGAAGGGGTGGGTGTGCTTTGTTTACCGGAAACCTAAAAACGATGACGATAGCGTTACAAAGCATTCCTTCTATTTGAAACTTTTGCCCCTGGAAATCGGAGTTAATGACGGAATTAGTCGGTGACAGCCTAATTGCTGGGGACAAATATAAGGGCTTCCGCCACACCCGTCTCGCCTCCCCTTCTCTCGCCCTTCTCTTCGCTGCCCCGAAAGCGAAGAGGGCTCCGCCCCCATCGGCTTCTCAATCTGTCGTCCTCGTCGTCGTGGTCCTCCTTCGTCTTCCGTCGTAGCTCCGATCGGGTCGCCGGCGCGGTCGTACGGTCGCCCACCAGCGAGAGCGAAATAGAGAGAGAGAGAGAGAGAGATAGAAAGAGGTGTTATTCGGGGAGGTATGCAGTCGGATCCGGCGGTCATCAGCTTGAGGCCTGGCGGGGGAAACCGAGGCAGCAGAATAGTTGCGCCCCGGTTCGATAGCATCGCCTCTGGAGGCGGCGCCGGCCTCGGCTCATCCGATCTCCCCGTGCTCCGCCCCCACGGCAGCGCTGGATCGGGCTTCGCGTTCAAGGTCGGTAGGGAGGAGCGCTTTGGATTGATCTTGGACATATTTGGTTGATTAAAGTTTGCATCTTTGAATTGCCTGATTTGATGTTAGAGATTGGATGTCTAATTTGATGAGATTTTTCAAGCGGTCTTTCGTCTGCTTTAGTTTGATACGCTCTTTTTACCTGGTAGAGAGACAGACTAGTGGACAAGCTGTACTCTTGGCGAGATTGTAAGCCGGATTTGGTAGAATTACCTTTCTCTACCAATTGTGTGCTGGAAATTATCTTCTTAGATTCGCATGTTCAAACTACAGCAGACATTGCTATTAGTCTATTAATCGATTGTTGTGATCAAGTTCCTGTGAACGGTTTTTTCTCGATCATTGATAGATAGGGTAACCAGTCCGTTAAGTCATTTTCTTATGGACCTATCTATGGTTTTCCGCCTTTGAATATAATTTTACTTGGCGTATTATTTGATTAGATCAGTCGGTTTCTTTGTCCAACTTTTGCTGGTATGAATAATGGTATATCCTTTTATTTTCCTGGCAATGCTTTTTGTGTATCCTAGCATCTTCCGTTGTTACTGAGATTTGATTCTGTTTTCAACTTCAGGAATTTGTTTGATTTCTTATATTTTATATATTTAACGACTAGCTTATTCCATATTTTTCACGTCGGTTAAGTCATCATAAAATCTTTCTGGAAATGCCTTTTTGCTTAATATTGTTTGTTATGGAAATCCAAGGATAATTGAATATGACATCATATGACTATTTTGGCAGACTGGAGACACCAAATTCGAGAAGCACGAACCCATTAAATACTCTAGGCAAGAACTTCTTCAACTTCGTGAGGTATGCTATATGGAATACTTTATCCATCATGTTTTGGTCTCTAGTTGTTGATTTAATCACGGTGAAATTTGCTTACCATTTTCTTTTGTCAAGATAATCTTTGACGGAGTAAACTAAATGCTGCATGTATTATCCATTGCATTCTAGTTGAAAGGAACAGTTCTTTTCTAGCATAATACATTATGTTTTATTGGTCTTTGAACCTATCAAACTCTTAACTCCATTTTTTCTCCTGATAACTGAAGATTTCAGATTTATTGCCTCTTGCAATCTTTTAATAGTATACTGGAGCTCTATAGTTTTTTTTTTTCATACTCAGCCTTTTAGTGACAGTCTTCTACTTGTTATACAGAATTTCTAAGTTTTGTCTGTGTACGTTCAACATGCTTAGATGTGAATTTATACTTGTTTGATGACATTACTTTCTTTTTTGAGCAGGTTGTGCAGACTACGGAAGAAATTCTGAAACTCAAACAAGAGATTGATGCAGAATTGGGTCTTAAGAATCAAAGTTGGGGTCATAGTGATGCAAATGTATGCTCCTCTTCCACATGATAGAGAACATTGCCAAATAGTTTTTGTATTCTTCATTTGTTGCTGCTTGCTGCTCCAATATTGGTCATTTTTTGTATACCAACTTTTTTCTTTTCACTGCAGCTGGGAAGCCAGTCACAAAATCGCTATTTTGAACAAGATAGTCGTGATTGGCGTGGTCGGGCAGGGCAATCTACCTCATCTGGAGATGAAAGATCTTGGGACACAATCCGTGAGCAGAAAGAATCAAATATACTGAACTCAGGAAACCAAGAAGTAAGGCAATTAAATAAACAGGGTGCCCAATATACTAGCAGTCAAGGTTCTTCAACTCAATCGGTAATGAATTAGATGGTTTCAGGAGGCAGTTTTTTGTTTTGGTCCACTTAATTATCCTACTGTATTATAATTTTCATTTTGCACGTATGGTAATATCCATCCCCTTTTCATCTAAAACAGCACGTGTAGTCTGTTAAAAATGCATTTTTAATCGTATTGACTTTTTTATTGCATTTTGTATAAAATCTTTCAATCACAGGGCATCTTTGTTATGGTCTTAGCATTTTGCTTTTTGTTTGGTTCCATCATATATATTTTTGCTTTAATTTGAATGCTTGAGAATCTCAATTAGAATGTAAATAGTCTAACTTTTCCACCTTTTCTCATATGCCATCCTATGGTCATCTGTGTTTTCGACACACACACAAATATACTTCTTATATGCCATCCTATGATCATCCTTGTTTTTCACATATATGTTTTTTTTTACTTTTCCTCGTATACCATCCTATGATCATCCATGTTTTTCACATATATATATTTTAGTTGTACTCGTCATACATTAACTTCTAATCTTTTAAGTGTAAAACTTTTTCTTCTTGTCAAGGCATTATTATTTGGCTTGTAAACTGATCGTGTATGCTTGTATTTTTATGCTTATCTAACATATTTATAGTTAAGAGAGTCATGTGATTTTTTGGTCTAATTTTATATCTTTCAAATGCCCATACACTTTAGTGCAAGCATGAATCAACTTAGGATACACGATCCTCAGATCCTTGTTAAGAACGTTTTGTTCTTGATACTTAATCTTCTCAAAACTAAGTTGTGCCTCCATTTCAACTGTTGGTATAGGTGTTTTCTTTGTCTTCCTTCATAGGTATATTCTCATTGTCAGCTTGTCAATGATAGTGCATGAAGCTCCCGATTTATCTAGCTGGGGGTGCCTTAGGCAAACTATCTTTGCATAAAAAAAGTTATTTGTGGTTCAAATGTTCTTGAAATCCACAGTGGAACAACCTTACAGTTGTACCATCTAACCAAGTCACACTTTCATTTGTGGCATTTTTTGAGTGATTTTACTAAAGGACCTTTCCATCTACTTAACTATGCTAGGTGCTTTTTGGACGAATGAGATAAAAAAGACAGCATGAAATTTGCATTGGTTGTTATTATGTCTTCTTGCGCCAAGGAACTTGCTTTAATGTTAATTGCCATTTTAAAAATGTTTATTTCATCTTGGGCACCTTCATGGTTGTTGTTACCACTAACTGCTTAATTTTCTCCTGGATTATATGCAATTTAGATCCTTTTCCATTTTGTATTTTGTTATTGATTTGCTTCAATGCCATATATTAGGTAGGATCTGCTCCTGCTTTGCTCAAGGCTGAAGTTCCATGGTCTGCTCGAAGAGGCAATCTCAGTGATAAGGAGCGAGTGTTGAAAACAGTTAAAGGGTAAGACTTCCGACAGAATGTTTCTCTTATTTTTTTTTTTTTTGAAAAGGGAAACTTATATTCATTCTTAATGAAATGATATAAGTATCGGCTTCAAGTTGAAACCACAGAGTAGAGATTAATGAAGAAGCTTAAGGGTTTTACCTGATTCAACTAAATGTTAACATGCAGCTAATATAAAGAACATAATAAATCAACAATGTTAGAGAATTTGCTGAAATAAAATGAAGCCTGTGTTTTGCTCTTCCATAACCCTTTGTAACAGAAGAGATGTTGATGGGTTGCATATTACATTCTTCGTGGCTACTGAAGTCATCTTCAGTTTGACTGGCCTACTTTGAAATTCATAGGCTTTGTTTAACTTGACAGCAACACAAAAACATATTAATTTTGTATTTGATAAAAAAGTTCTCATTTTTCTTGGTTATGATTTTCATTGCAGTATACTGAACAAGCTGACACCAGAAAAATTTGACGTTCTTAAAGGCCAACTGATTGATGCTGGAATTACTACACCTGATATTCTAAAGGTTCTAATCTTTTGCTTGGAGTTGTATTTATATTTGGAGAAATTCGGCTGTATTTTTCAAATTTAATTTGAATAATGCCTGCATCACAGGATGTCATCACACTCCTTTTTGAGAAAGCGGTATTTGAACCAACATTCTGCCCCATGTATGCTCAACTGTGTTCTGATCTGGACGAGAAACTTCCTCCCTTCCCCCCTGAAGAGGAAGGTGGGAAGATGATCACTTTCAAGCGCATACTACTGAATAACTGTCAGGAGGAATTTGAAGGTGCTGACAACCTGAGAGCTGAAGTACGAAAGTTGACTGCACCGGACCAAGAAATGGAACGTAGGGATAAAGAGCGACTGGTCAAGCTCCGGACTCTTGGTAATATCCGCCTTATTGGTGAGCTTTTGAAGCAAAAGGTGGTGCCAGAAAAAATAGTGCATCATATAGCTCAGGTAAACTACGGGTTATGCTAATCCTAGTTCTTATTAACTTTGAAACTTACTAACAACAGTTGCTGATTATAGGAACTTCTAGGGCATGATAGCAAAAGCTGTCCTGCTGAGGAAAATGTTGAGGCAATTTGCCAGTTATTCATCACGGTAGGTAAACTGTTGGATGAAAGCCCCAAGTCCCGTCGCTTTAATGATGTCTATTTCAACCGGTTGAAGGAGCTACTTGCAAATCCCCAACTTGCACCTCGTCTAAGATTTATGGTTCGTGATGTGCTTGACCTACGTTCCAACAAGTGGGTTCCCCGTCGTGAAGAGGTATACACTACAATCTCTCTACACTGCAACTTGCAGCAAGGAACTAGGCTTTATTGTTCTGAAGAAGACTAATTTCATCAGTGAACTGTTATTTTCCTGGTTTTTTCAGGTGAAGGCTAAGACCATAAGTGAAATCCATTCTGAGGCAGAAAAGAATCTTGGTTTGCGCCCTGGTACAACTGCAACCATGAGAAATAGTCGTGATAGTGGTGCTTTAGGGGGTCTTAGTCATACTGGATTCCCTACCAATAGGCCTGGAACTGGTGGTATGATGCCTGGGATGCCTGGGATGAGGAAAATGCCTGGAATGCCTGTGTTGGATGGAGATCACTGGGATGCCCCATGGAACAAACATATGCCCGGGGGTGATGCTAATCGTGCCCATAGTTCCTCAGTGGCTAAGTCATCATCCTTCAACTCGAAGCTCTTACCTCAAGGTAGTGGCAGTATCATTTCTGGTAAGACAAGTGCACTGGTGCAAGGCAGTGGCATGCCAGCTCGTTCTCCTCTTGTTTCAGCCATATTGGATTCTCCATCTCAAAATGTTGGGCCCCTTAGACCGGCAGTTCAAGTTGCAGCATCTGTGATTCCAGAGAAATCAGTGGCAAAACCAAAATTCAACCCCGATGAGCTACATAAGAAAACAGTTGCTCTTTTGGAAGAGTATTTCCATATTCGCATCCTAGATGAAGCACATCAATGCATAGAGGAATTGAAGTGTCCTGAGTACCATCCAGAGGTTGCCAAGGAAGCCATTAATTTGGCACTGGACAAGGGTCCTTCATGTCTGGAGCCTTTAGTGAAACTGCTGGAGTATTTGCTGGATAAGAAGGTTTTTACCCCCAGGGATGTGCTAACCGGTTGTTTGCTTTATGGTGCGATGCTGGATGACGTGGGCATCGATCTACCCAAAGCACCTATGTATTTTGGCGAAGTGATCGGGAAACTGGTCCTGTCTGGCGGTATTGATTTTAAGGCAGTTGGCGAAATCCTCAAGAAGGTAGAAGATGCCTATTTCCAGTCAGCTATATTTGATGCTGCACTGAGATCTACTAAATCAAGTCCTAGCGGCGAGGCAATATTGAGTGCACAAGCAGCAGAAATTAGTGCCTGCGAAAAATTGGTGCGCTGAGTTTTGGATCAAAAATGAAAACTATTCGGTTTGCAGGGCAGGCCAGCGGCATAGACAGACCTCCCTATATCATGGCATTACGAAATCTAGTCCCGCTGTTTGAACACCAGAGGCTATGGCTTTAAGGGGGCTTTCTCCAACATTCTGTATCTCTAATCTAAATAAGTTGCTTAGTACCAGTTTTTTTTCCTCCTCCTATGTACTCCCCATGTTTTCCTTTTTCCCTTTTTCTGTATGAGCTGAGGGACATATAGTGCAACTGTTCCAAGTTGGTTTTCGTGAACTGCAATTAAGTTTATGAGCTGTACATTGTTGCGAGATCATGTGGGCTTTCGTTAGTGATCGAAAGAACAAATGCCCTAATGCCATGGCCGCCGAACCATGGATAAATTTTGCACTAGCCTATCACAACAAGGTGTTAGGGAGGATTCCTTATAATGATATGTCATCATACTTATTTCCAAATTGTCACGCCTTATGCTTTATTTCTTTCCCTAATGTCTACTGTTCTAATGATCATCCTTCCCTTGCTGCATGTAGTAATCTCCAATTCTCCAAGCAGAGCCTGGATATTGGTAGGGCGAGATCATAAAAGAGGAGGAATACATTCTTCTCTCCTTAGTTGTTGCGCCGGACTTGTGGTGCAGGAACCTTTCATCTCTAATAACTTTTCCATCGAGTATTGGATTGATTGAAGCAGGCAGCTTAAAGTAGGAAAAAGAAAAATACTGCATAGTTGGTCTTGTTCCAAGGATTAAGTTTGGTCAAGTATAAATGTATTCCCAAAGGCATAATAAAAATTCTCCACCACCCACCCCTCTGCTTTAGGGTTCTGTTTAACTTATAAGCTACCCAACCTTATTGCTTCAATCACTTCCTACATTTTCTTTTAAATTATAATTATAATTTTTATTTTGGCCGAATCAAACCTATTAAAGAGCATTTTTTTTCCTCAATCAAGTTGCTACACGCACTATGGAGCCTTTCTTTGATTCCTGTCGAACGATGGACCCTATGACTGAGTTGTGTGTATACACATACTGATGGCCACGTGAGGCATCTCGTCTCCCACTTGATGTGGCATCTTCCTCCAGCTTTCCAGCCGTCCTGCCAATTGAAATATTTATCCCAATCTGCACCGCAATTGCAGAAGAAGCAGCAGCAGCAATCCTCCGCAGTATACTATTGCCGACCATTCAGCAGCTGTCGAGATGAAGTCCCTCATGCTTCTTTCTTTTCTTCTCCTCTTGCTTTTCCAAGCAAAGGGGAGCACCGCCGCTGCCGATAACATCCACGGTGAAAAAGATCATGTTCAGGTTCAGCAGCTTCCACAACCCTCGGAAGACCAATCACTTCATGGTAATTCAAACGCTAATTCCCCTGCATAGACTTCTTGTTCGGATCCTAACTTCACTACCAATCCTCGGAATTCCCTGGCTTGCAGGTCTAAACATCACGGCCGAGACGAAAGAGTACTCAAAAAAGAGTGTCCCCTCTGGCGCTCAAGCAGCACATCAACCGAACTCCAAAAAGAACAGTTGCTCAACATCTCTCCACCTCCCCAAGTCGACGACATGCTTCTTGATTTCCCTGTGTGTTTTTTTTCTTCCTTTTTTCCTTGTAACTTTAACTTAAGCGCGGTGCCTCCTGCACTCGTTGTCTCTTAATGCTCCGGTGGTGTACTGTTGCTTCCTCTCAATATATAAAAACAACGACAATTACCAGAAAAAGTCAACTGTGAATAGAAAGATCGAAATCATGGAGGGCCACCGATCTGGGATTCCGATACGAACTCGACTTAAATGTATAAGTGCGCACTGTTCCCGCAGCGAGACGCCATCACTCCGCAACGCAACACAAGTTAATCACGGGGAGAGGCGAATTAAGGTGAAGAGACGCCATTGCTCGCCCGTGATGCTCCAATTATTCCCCTCGCTCGCGCATGCGCTAATGCATCCAAGCGGCCAACCATTCTTCCCTTGTTCTCTTCCCGACTCCCCTCCTGCTACTAAATCCAACATCTTGCTCTCGCTCTCGCCAGCTCCGATTGCTCTGCGACATTTGCGATGGTGGGACTTCCAAGCTTTCGTCATCCTCTTCCTTCTCCCACGGTCACTCCCTTGCACCGCTTTTTCCTTCCTGTTGCCGTCGTCCTCCTCTTCTTCTCCGCCGCCGGCTCCGTCAATGGTTTCCAGGAGAGCAAGCTGCGCTTGCACGAGCTGCAATGGGGAAAGAAGAGCCTTCCTCAGCTCGGTTCCGCCTGGAGAACAAGTAATCTCAATCCATGGTCGCAGTTTTAAGCTGCGAAACGTCGAATCGAAGCTAAATTTCTACTCCTCGCAGGAAGAGACACCGGCGCAGTAGTCCTAGAAATGAGGCGGCAGCAGGTCCGCCGGCGGCCAAACGACAAACACCATGACCGCACTTCGGAGCTCTTGATCGCCGACGAAGCTCGGGTCGCGTCGATCCAGAGTAGGATCAGAAATGGCGACTCAGGCGCGTTCAAGAAGGATTCGTCCGGCGGAGCACAAGTGCCTCTCGTCTCTGGAATAAAGCTCCAGACACTGAACTACGTGGTGACCGTCAGCATCGGCGGCAAGAACACGACGGTCATCGTCGACACCGGAAGCGACCTCACCTGGGTCCAATGCAGGCCGTGCTCATACTGCTACACCCAGCAGGATCCCGTCTTCGACCCCTCCGCCTCGGCCTCGTACCAGAACGTCACCTGCAGCTCGGCCACCTGCTCCTCCTCCCTCCAGGCCGCAACAGGGAGCACCGGCGTCTGCGGCGCCGACGGGTCGACCTGCAACTACGCCGTGAGCTACGGCGACGGCTCGTACTCCCGCGGCGTGCTGGGGCGCGAAAGGATCGACGTCGGCAGCGCCGCCGTCGAGGATTTCATCTTCGGCTGCGGTCTGAGGAACCGCGGGCTCTTCGGCGGGACGTCCGGCATAATGGGGCTCGGAAGAACGGAGCTGTCGCTGGTGGCGCAGACCGTGTCCCAGTTCGGGGGAGTCTTCTCTTACTGCCTCCCCACGAGGTTGCTCAGCTCGCGCGGCTCTCTGGTGCTCGGCGACGACCCCGCCGCTTACCGGAATACCACCCCGATCTCCTACACGAGGATGATATCGGATGCCGACCAAGCTCCGTTCTACTTCCTCAACCTGACCGAGCTTGGCGTCGGAGGCGTCGCGGCGGCCGGCTTCTCGAGCGGCAGGGTTCTCATCGATTCCGGCACGGTGATCACCAGGCTCCCGCCGTCGGCCTACCGCGCGCTCAGGGCGGAGTTCGTGAAGCAGTTCTCCGTCTATCCGCCGGCGCCGAGCTTCTCGATACTGGACACCTGCTTCGACCTCTCGGCCTACGACGAGGTGAGGGTTCCGAAGCTGCGGCTGGGCTTCGAGGGCGGCGCGGCGATGCATGTCGATGTCGCCGGGATCTTCTACTTCGTCAAGAAGGATGCTTCGCAGGTGTGCCTGGCGATCGCGAGCCTGCAGTTCGAGGACCAGGTCGGGATCATCGGGAACTACCAGCAGAAGAACCAGAGGGTGGTGTATGACACTGCTGCTTCCAGGGTGGGATTTGCTGAGGAGGCTTGCAACAGTTAGATCAGCAATAAGTGTTAAGAATGAAAACACAGGAGCTTGCTTCTGTTGATTAAAAATCCTCTCTGAATGCTTTTGACAAAATGCAGGACTAATTTTGTAAGATAATTGCGAAGATTAGTCCTGAAATAATTAAATAATGTACTGATGAACTGATGCTGTAGTCATCAGTTCTTGTTCTTATTCTTCTTCCGAGAAAAGAAGTAATCAGAAATGCAGATGAGCTGCATGCTGCTCCAGATACTCCCGGTTGTTCATCTCCGTCATTCTGATCAAAAGAAAACATGAAGAATGAAAGGCTTGAGAAGTGCATGCGGAGGTCAAAGCTTCCCTTGCAAGGATTAAGACTCTTGAGTTCGAACCTGCTGATGGTGCGGTCTTTGGCGAATCCAAGTTCATTATCAACACAGAGATCGGCGTCGTCGGTTTTCTGCGAGCGAGAAGACGACCGAGGAAAGATCTTTTGGGCGTCTTCGACTGTCACAATTCTCTCGAACAATTCAACAGGGGATGCCTCTGCTGTGCACAGCAACCTGGCTTTGTTCTCGTACATAACCTGTTAAAGAATGGTATTACTGAGTCCATCGCTCAAAGGAAGCATGCTCACTACTAGCATTTGGAATATGTGCAATCGATCTTTATCACTACTTCTATATGCGCAATCTTGAAAAGTAAAACGATCGGAGGGGAAGCTTGAGACGCACATCGATCAGTGTGATAAACCTGTAGGCTGCAGTTCTGTTGTGGACGCCGAATTTGGGAATCCCTTCAAGTGCAAGTGTGTGAAACTTTTCTGCACAACATTGCAGCAATGAAACAAAATTATTAGGTGAAAAGACGATGAAACAGTTCGGTGTTTCTCTATCCTTTTCTTTCCATTCCCTTTGGAATGAAGATTGTATTGTTTCTGATTTCAGAACGGTGGAAAATGTATGCAATTTACCCATTTTAAAATAAGTTAAAGGGGAAAAGATTGTGATAGAAAATACACAAGAAGAAAAAAAGAGACATTTTGCTGAACCCAGGGAAGAACATAGATGACTTACTAAATAATCCAAAGTAGTCTGCTGCTCCCAGAGGTCTGTCGCAGAGATCTTCAAAAGTGAAATATGCACATCCATTAGCTCCAAGTGGGATCTGAATGAAAATAAGTAAAAAGAATCATGAAGTTTGTTTTGCATATGCCATGAACTCATGAAGCACAAAAAATGTTCTTGCAGATTCTGAACTCCGGAGTTAGGACCTGCAATTTCCGCCCCATTACAACTTCGACAACTTGGTGACTGAGTTTCTCTGATCCTATCAACTGATGAAATTTTTCTTGAAGAATTCCAGAGGACTTCTTTTCGACAAAGTAGTAACCGTTCTCTGCCTGCATCAAGTTTGGTTAGTTGGTAGAGCATAGGGTGCGACCTGATATATCGATCTACAAAAGCATGAGACTTACAGAACCGATTTTTCGGTAGTCTGTTGAAGAGCTAATTTCATGAATTACACACCTTTCCTTTCTCAGAGTTCCACAAAATGCATCAGCGAATGTCAGTCAATTCAAGAGAGGGAAAGGAGTAAAGCCCATTAGTTACCTTCAAGGTCTCAATAAAAGGTAGAAACAGGTCCCTTTGCAAACCACCTTCGTAAAGCCGGTCTGGGGCACGGTTGGAAGTAGAGATGAGAACCTAAGAAAGAAAAATACACCGCATGCAGTAAAGAACAACAAGGTGTATGAGTTTCTTAAGCAACAAATACACACTCAAAAACTGTATCAGAAAGGTTAAAAGAAACACATACGATGCCATTGTTGAACAAATGTCGAAAAAGTCGATTTAATATCAATGCATCAGCCACATCGGTTACCTACAGGGTTTGCATTTTGATAAGAGAGAGTTAACAGCTTAACATATGAAGAACAAGAAACTATAAAATCAAAGCATACCATGAATTCATCAAGGCATAACAAGACAGAATCATCTGATATCTCTGATGCAACAACTTCAAGTGGGTCTGCTACCCCCTTGTGCATCTGGAGTTGGATTGTTTACGGCAAAGGATACAAGCATATCTCAAGTTAAAAAGGAGCGTAAGACAAGAGATTGAACTATATCAGGTAAAAAAATACCCGGAGTGCTCCTTGAGCAAATGAAAACAAAATCAGATATGCATAAAAGCAATCGTCAGACCTGTAATCGGCCATGTACACTCAACATAAAATCATGGAAGTGTATTCTTTTCTTCCTCCAATTAGATGGCCTACACAAGAAATGGGTAGAATTGGGTAGTAACTAAGTAAAAGATGATTAATACAGCTTCATCTCCATTGTTCCAAACAAGTGATGGCTAAATACATTAAGCAAAGTTAAGGTGGACATAAGAGTAGCTAGGTGAAGGTAGAAAATGTAATCTTCACTGAATAGTAGCAAAAGCAAAAGGAAATGCCAATTACGAATATGCATGTTTCGATAGTCTCATCCAAAGGACAACTCATGCACTAGGAAGAGCATTGCAAGTTATGATTTTTTAGAATTGCAAAAAGGACGAGCTCAGAACAGGCTTACAGCTGATTGAAAAATAGATCCATAAGCATTGTCTTTCCAGTGCCAACTCCTCCATAAAGATACAGTCCTTTGACAGGTGAAATGGAAGATTGAGGCATGAAACGAGACCAGAGCCACCTACTCCTGCAACAGTAATCCTAATCAAACATTAGAAATGACTGGAAAGCTATGTTGAGCTTGAAGAAGAAGGAGCTGAACACATTCTAGATTTACTATGTATGGCTTACCTCCCATCTTTTTTTGATGAATTGTATCTATCCAACTGGCAACCATCTTCATACTCCACAAGCTCTTCATAGAGAATTTGTAGTACTTGAAGTGTATCAATCTAATCTTACATCAAAGAAAATGAGAACACCCATTGTGGCAGTAAACCAAGAAGCATGATGATTTTATTAAGGAAGAATTGGAGCAAACCTGGAAGCTGTCTCCACCGACAAGTTCTCCTGAAGCAATTCTCCTTTTATACTCCAACAAAGGGCCGGAAGATTCTATTTAAAAAGTAATCACAATGTGTTACACTGAAGTAGAAAACAAATCCTTATATACTCCAGAAACACACATACTCATCTAAATTCACTGCTACAGAAGACTAAACAAATGTCAAAAAGGGAAGCATCAAAGAAATTCTAATGGTGATAAAGGGAAACCTTTTCTCTCCGAAGCAGTGCACAGAACCCTGGAGAATGTCATGTTCCCATTCAGGTTTCTGTCAATTTCTCTGGCGAAAATGGCACTCGTTGGGTAATAGACAACTCGATTGCCCAAAATGGAAGCTTTATCAAATCCCCCTGCTTCATTCCATGTCATCACTCCTCGATACCGGGACAAGTAACGTATCTGTTGACGTAAGCGAGAAAGGTTCCTCATCAATCTTAAAAATTCACCTGCTGAAACCACAAAAAGATAAATCAGGAGGAGAGGGAAAAAAAAGCAGAATCGATTCTGCAGCGATCCAAAAATCAAAACCAAAGGTTCAACACACCGCTCAAATGTCTGGATGGAAGATGACTTCCGCAACGGAGGATCGAGCGGAATCCCGACTCGGAGGACGTGGCCCAGGGGACGATCCGTACCTTCTACCGTCGCAAGTGGTGAAAAGGAAAAAAAGAAAAAAGGGCTCGTCGACGTCGCCTTCGAGGCGGCCGGACGCACAGCAATCGCTTCTGCTATGCCTCGCGAGAACCGGGCTGACACGCGTTGTCCCAATACCTATATCAGGAGAGGCTCATCACACGGTGGAGATTCGAGGATGCAGCGATCCTACGGTTGGGCTCAGATCATCGTCTGCTGCGCTGCCCTGGATTCGTGGAGCGGAGGCGACACTGTCGGCGGCGTTCTCCTCCTCCTCCTCCTCCTCCTCCTCCTCCTCCCGTGCTGTGAGACTGCAGGAGAACATCACGTGGCATCGGGCGCCGCAGCTGCTTCCTTCTTCGTCAATCCTCATGCCGTGCCGATTACTTTTACCACATTAATTAATTCATCCATCTCTATCGCATCGATTCTTCCCTAAATTGCCCTCCTTTCTCCGCATTAATTAAATCCCGTCACAGACGACATGCGGAGGAGGTCAATAGATTCTTCGCATCCTTCCACAACCTGGCGAATGCCAACTAGATTTTGTTCTGATCCTGCCTCTTTAAGTTCTTGACCATGTTTGACCCGATTCATAATGTTACAGTTTGACTTTGACCCCTTTTTTTAACTTCAAGACAAAATAAAATCTACATATCAACTGGCAAAAGCGCCGAGGCAACCGCCGCTGTCGGCCAACCGCCGCTCGCGGTTATCGAACCGTTCCCGCTCCCCCCCAATCTCCGGCGTCAGTATTCGCGCCCGGAGATCGAACGGCCGGCAGAAAATTTTCTGGCCTCGTTGACCGGCCCCTGAAGTTGACCTCTCCTCGCTCGGGAAAGACCAAGCCGTCGCCTGCTGCTTGCGCGCTGCTTCTTCACGGGCAGCGGGCAGCTGCTTGAATCGCTGTTCATCGTGATGTGCTGCAGCAGCTGCCATGACTGATCAAGTTGATTTATCATATGATAGAAAACCTGGAGAAAGGAATGCCTGCAGGCGATCAGCATTGGTTTCCTTCGAGTGCTGCGAAATGAGATCAAAATGTTCTCTGTACGCAGTAACGCATGGATTAAACCGGTCTTTATAATGTCCTGTTATGCTGTAACTGGTAATATTAAGGCATTGAATGGAAAATATATTTAATCGAGATGATAGTTTGATTTTTTTTTTACTATAAATACTGTTCTACTTTCTCTGTGGCATCATCAACTACGTACGTACTCGTTCTTGTTCTCGAGATCGGCCGAGGCGGCAGAGATGGTGCGGTTCCGGTACAGCAACGTCCTCGTCGGGGCGCTCAACGTGGTGACGCTGCTGGCGTCGCTGCCGGTGATCGGCGGCGGCGTGTGGCTGAGCGTGCGGGCGAGCACGGACTGCGAGCGGCTGCTCGAGTGGCCGGTGATCGCGATCGGTGCGTTCCTGTTCCTGGTCTCCCTGGTGGGCTTCGTGGGGGCGTGCTGCCGGCGGCCGTGCCTCCTCTGGACGTACCTCGTGGTGATGTTCCTCCTCATCCTCGCGCTCTTCGGCTTCACCGTGTTCGCTTTCGTCGTCACCAACAGGGGCGCCGGGCGGGCAGTCTCCGGCCGTGGGTTCAAGGAATACCGCCTCGGCGACTACTCCAACTGGCTGCAGCGGCGGGTGGAGGACGCCGGGAACTGGCGGAGGATCCGGAGCTGCTTGCTCCAGGGGAAGGTCTGCCAGAGCTTACAGCGGAAAACCCAGACCTGGGATCAGTTCGTCAACTACAACCTCTCCCCCATCCAGGTTTCGATTTCTTTCTAAAACACAATTCCATCCTCTTTCCTTGTAAAGATTTGTTTTGGAGGGTTTCATGAGTGCATGCACGCAGTCGGGATGCTGCAAACCTCCAAGTGCCTGCAACTTCACCTACGTCAATGGCGGCAGATGGGACAAGCCGCCGGCGTTCCGCTCGGCGGAGTCGCCGGCCGACTGCAACGCCTGGGAAAACGATGAGCGCAAGCTCTGCTACGACTGCAGCGCCTGCAAGGCCGGCGTGCTCGCCAACCTCAAGGATGACTGGAAGAAGATCGCCGCCGTCAATGTCGTCTTCCTCGTCTTCCTCATCGTCGTCTACTCCATCGGCCGATGCGCCTTCAGGAACGGCCGTGACGACTACCGTTACCCTCGATTCAAGCAGTTCCCTTATTAAATTAATCAAAATGTGGTAGCCCTGGAATTAGGACAATTAAGTATTAGGATGAACAACACGTGACTTGTTCTTATCTTCCTTCTTTTTCTTTTCTTTTAGAAGCTGCAGTGACTCACCATCATCCAGTATAATTTAATTAATCCACTAAAGTTTCGTTCGTCGAAGCCTTGAAGAACCCCAAACGACAAAAAGGGAATCAATTTTAGATGGAACACAAAGCAAAAATATAACACCGATTAAATGCATCTCGCTTCTACAGCCATATACTTAATTACAGGCGACAGACTACAGCAAGAACATGATGAACTCAGAATAATTGTAATAGATTCGCCTCCTCCTTGCACAAATTCATTGATCTGATGCTCTTTTGCTATACAAACTCACTGAAGTTTGAGCACGAGTTTCATGACTCAGACTATTCCACAATTAAGCCTTCATTTGCGGTGCAGATTGTTGAGCTTGAACTCTGAATCCAAGCAGAAGAAAGATGTAATTAGTCAAAGCAAGTAATCTAAGAACTGATAGCAGATTCAAGGGAAGTGGACGCATGGGTTCATTATATACTTGGAATTCGAGGCTTCTGAAGCTTTCAAAAGCCACCTCATTACATCGACCTGGGCTTTCAGAGACGCGGCGTAGTCCAAAGTCTCATCGAGCAAGGACAGGGCGTCCATGGACTCGCCGCCGGGCACGAGCTTCCGTAGCACCTGGATCCTCTTCCTCACCAGTGCCCTCGCAAGGACGCCGCCGCCGCCGCCCGTCTTCCGCCTCGAGCAAGCACTCAAGCACCTCCTCAGAATCCTCCTGGACCTCGGGATCTTCCTCAAGCACCTCTGGCGGCGGTGCTCCTCTCGGAGGCCGGCCTTCCCCCTCCCGCGGCCCCCGGGGAGGCCTCTGGCGGCCGCCGCGGCCGCGAGCTTCACGGCCTGCGCCCGCTCGCCCGCGCTCAAACCGCCGGCGGAGAGGTGGAATCCGAGCAGCATTCTCTTCAGGAAAGCCAGCTTGAGCGCGTCTCCGGCGGCGACTTGCATGGCGTCGTCGATCTATCGATCAGTTAACCGGACCAAATTGCAGGAGGAGGCTCTCTTTGCTTCTTCGTGTTCCCTCACGCTCCTTCTTCTTCTTCCTTGTTCTCTTCTAACTCGGATTCATAGTTAAAGAAAACTGAGAACAAAAACATATAGCGATATATAGCTGTCTCAAACTGAGAAGTGGATCACATGCTCCCACTGTGCGCTGCGCAATGCATGCAATGCAAATGAGAAGGTCATGTGAAACCTGGAATTGTCTTTATTATATATGGATCGACTGTCTCAATTAGTCAGTAGCATTTATCCAATATATATATATATATATATGATCTATCTCTAATGTATATTGTTGGAGGAAGGAACTAATTAACCCGATAAAAGAGAGAGAAGAAGAAGAAAGAGCATGCAATGGGGGAAGGGGGAAGGGAGAAGGGAAGGAGAAGGACCTACTTGGCTGGGACACTCCACATGCTTGCACATGGCTGAGCAGCCCCACAAGTCCTCACAAAAATTGCCTGTGAACTCCTCCTGCAAACAAGCCTCCTAATTAATATGATCTAGAAGAGTGAGAGGCTTGATCATGTTCTTAGTAGGACATGTTTTCAATTTTCATCTCAAAGGTAGGGTCATTTTTGATGTTAGTGATTCCCTCTCCCATTGAAGATAGAAAAAAAAAATCTTTTTTTAACATAAAAGTCTAAAGCTCATATTTATTATCTAAAGAGGGTGGCTAAAATAATTCAGCATACGGGATGAAGAATTTTATCAATGATCAGGTAGATTTCGTGTACATCCAAAACTCATTCCAAGATGAGTTTTTTTTTTTCCTTCTTCATATGGTTTTACTGCAAACCAAAGTGCCCCGTAGTTTGTATAGTAGTGGGTTTCTCGATTGATTAGGCAATGATGTGCCGGGAGGGATGTGACGCAAAAGATCTGCATGCCTAGTAATCGAAGCCCTAGATCGAGCTTTATGGATTACTGCACATGCCCATCAAGGATGCGTTCCTCTGGTGTGACAAGCTGCAGGATCCGGAAAACATGGCGATGGGTGAAACGAGGAGGGAGGGCATTTCTTTCTTCCTCTCCCTCTTTTGTGGGGCTCTTTTGTGGGGAAGTACTACTACTGGAGGGGGAGGGGGAGATAAAAATAACACCAAAAGAGGAGAAGAGATCAATCAATGAAGGAGGGAGAAAAAGGAAAAGTGCGAGAGTATTATATATCCCACATGGTATCCACATGGGAGCTTTCTTTCCGGTCTTTGGATCTCCACATGACAAACCCTAGCAAGCTGCTCTTTTTATCATGTTCTAGGTACAGCTTTTGCTACCTCCCTCCACCTTTAAATTTTTTTTCTTCTTTTCTTTTTCTTTGTTCCCCTCTTGACGTAGTTAGGGTAAATTTTTTTGATCAAATGTGACAATGTAGAAGAATTTTTAAGGAGGGTGAGAGCATCGATAAGTGGTAGGGTAGGACATGTAGCCGGTGCTGTGCTGCAAGGAGGAACCCTAGAATGCACAAAACTGATCACCTCCTTGAGGCAGTGAAGAGAGGAGAGATGGCATGCATTCCTGAACCTGCTATTTTACTTTATTGATCGGTTTGCAGTTTTTTCAATTGATATTTACCCCTAATCATGCATTGCCATTTTTCCCCTGAGACATCAAATATGCTTAATAAGATGCATGTCTTTTGCTTTGATTTGTTTGCTAAGTATGCCCATGTAACTTTTAGCGAACAATATATTGATGTATGCAGTCGTCCTCCAGAGGAGTTAGGACTTGTTTCAGGGTCCCCTTGCCCTGGCAAAGGCAAGCATAACTCACAGTCTTTGAATCATTATTCACAAGGCAAAGGGACTCTATTTTGGACTTTGGACCACCTCAGAATGGCTAGTTAGTAGTACTGGGGGACATCAAAAGAATAAAAAAAGAGAGGTGCACTTTAATTAATGAATGAATTTTGGTGACTGACCTGGTAATCTGTTCCAATAGAAGCACTAGTTTATCTATACTGTATAATCGAATGATAAGATCCAAAATTTCTTTTGCTATATTACTGTTGTAGGGTATTATTACTCATATATTATTATAATATAGATTTTTTTTTAAAAAAAACAAATATTATCAATTTTAAGAGAAACTTTTCTTAATTATCAGAACAAGGTACACGTGCATGGATGCATGCAGTTCATAAATGCAGGCAGTAGAGCTTGAATCTAAAAAAAGACCACTTATAACTACAAGTCAAAGGGTTTAAGCATGCAAATAATGTGGTGTTACTGTTTAACAAGTGGGAATAAGCAGAGCTTCATCCCCTTTTGCAGCTTTTCTCCTTCAAGAGAGAATGAGGTTTAATGGAATCTGTTCTCAGTTAAAAGTGTAAGTAATTTAACAGCAGTTAAACCTCGAAGTATAGAAGAATTATTAGCCTTGATGCAGTTAATCATAGAGAACTCAACATATGTAGAGTGATAAAATTTTACATGTAGCAGGCAAGTTTGATTCTAGGGCTTGCACAAGGTAAGACATTTAGCAGAACATTAATTTATTCTAGAGAATAAAGTAAGATGGAAGAGAAGATTAATTAATTCCCAATCCCCATAAGAATCCATTCTCCCTCTTGGAGTACAGTAGAAAAGAGTTAGATATGAAATCATTCTCCTCTCCGTTCCACAGAAAACTAATATGCTCTAACCAAGGCAGGGGTTGGATATGAGCAGAGGTGAGAGGCAAGCTTTTTCACCGAGAATGGATACTCCAGAGGCACTCGAGTGTATTAACTTGCCACTTCAACAAGGAGATGTACTCAGAAGTTCTAATGAGCAAGCTCTCCAGATCCAGACCTTGGCTTCCAGGCACCATCTTCCTCAGCTTGGTCAGCTTTCTCAGCATCATCAATCTTGGAGCTTCTCTTCTAACCTTCAGTGGCACCGTCCTCCTCCCTCTGGCAGAAAGAGAAGGCCTCCTCTTCCTCCTTGAAAGCCTAGCCATTGGTTGCAAGCGGAGTAATTAATCAATTGATCAGAGACCCCAGTAAGGTAGTGGGTAATGTGTGCATGAATTGGGAGGAGAAATATATAAAGGGAACAGATCAATTAATTAGCTCATGTCCCAGTTCACAAGAGCAAGGACGACAGGCTTAATTCTACTGTGCGCAATTTAAACTCTACTTGAGGAATGGGACAAATTGCGCAGATGCTTGTTTTGTAGCTTTTGAGGGGCCATGTGTTCGCGAATGTACATACATCAAGCCCAACTCATCCTGTTCCTGCTCGTACTTCATTATTTCAGGGGCTGCCAAGAGGACAAACTGCTTTGCCAATCAATTTAGACTGCACGGATCGAGTAGTATTAACTGAATTGTATACAGTAAAAGTAAATTAAATTTTGAAAGAAAGAGATTGTAGAACTACTAAACAATGTGGGCTCATGAACAGTTAAATCTTATATTTATTGTCCATTAACTTTTTGACTTGTGAAGAGTACTGCATGCATAAGACTGGCATAATATCAGTATATGTTTCCACAGAATACTGCATTGCTCAAGTGATGTAACAAAATGAGAAGATCAGCACAATTATTGAAAAAGTAAAATATAGTTTTGAGAAAAATTTAAGATGAATTGGACATATGTAGAGAAAACCTGCCAATGCAGCCAGTGGAGTGAGGAAATACATCTGTCAGATGAGCAGCAAAATTAGTTAAAATAGTCACTCACCAGTGACAACTCTCTGGATTTGGCTAAAATGATTCATGTAACCAACCTGAAAATTCGAAAACAACAGCTTGTCATCACGCAGATGTTATATTTAATGTGCATGAACTTGAACTTCTTCCTTTTTCTTTGCTTTAGTAGGTTAAAGAAGCATTTATAATACAATGGATCTGTGGAATTAGCATGTGTTGAAGCTGTATGAAGGGCCATATCCTAGGTAGGATTAAAGTATAGTAAATGGCAGGATGACAAAATTAAAGGGCTCTCATGTGACCTACTGGCAAGTGGCATGTCGGCCTATGTGCTGGCTATTTAGCAACTCACATCTCTTTATTGTGATCTGGCAAACAGGAGCTCTGTGACAGCACTGCAATAGAAATTGGATCACCAAGTCATGACATGTCATGTCCAAGTATGCATGCACCCGACACAGGATTTGTATCCTAGTCAATAAGTTCTTTGTATCTATATAGTCTAGAAACATGATAAAGTTAGTAGGACAAAGTTTCATTAATTGTTACTGATCAAACCGCAGACAAAATTCTATGGAGCATAGATTTGAAGCAAAATTACCAAACATGGTTGTAGAATCTCGGTAGGATTTGGAAGTGCGCCCATTGCTTGTTGGTAATGGCCTCCTCAACCCACGAAAATTTAGGTTTAGCACTTTGGAGGGTTTATTTGAATGACGAGACTATAAACATGATTGTATCTCATTCATGATTATAAAAAAAAAATCCAAAAGGGCATATGCACTTCTGGCATGATTGTATCTAATGAGAATAATCAATACATTGTTTTCGGAGTCAAAGCTTAAAACGGTAGAATTTCTTCTTCTTTGTTTTATCCCCACATACATGCTTCAATCTACTAGTAAGAATATTGCAAATTACCTTCTGATCGCATTTCAAATCATCTGAAACACCAAAATCAGTTAACCTCTCACTTATCCGAAAACTGTATTCCTAAGATGAGAGACCAAGATGAGCACCAAAATTAAAGAATGTATGAGAAGAGTTGCTGTGGGCCATGCGGATGCCATGAAGGTCTCCTCTTATCTTTGCACATTTACTCTTAGAACTCACGAGAGCAGATGTTACATTTTCTAAGAGACGAAGCAGGCAAAACACTGATGAATAGTATAAAAGTACAGAAGATAGACGTGAAGGTACAAGGCTGAGAACATGTCGGAAGAGAATTGCAAGAAAAAGAATGGACGAAATGAACGAAAGTGATGTGTAGGCGAAGAATTTAACTAGGAAACAACCACCATGGTTGCAGAAGCATAGGAAAGGTAACAAAAAGAACTAAAGTTGCAGTCATGAGTTCAAAACATTAAGAATATTGGTTCTACCACAACTTGTTATGAAGGATGGACAATCAAAGCAAAGTTTGATGAATCACAGGAAAGATGAGTTTCTGCAATCTAAGCTTCATAATACAAAGCAGAGAGAACAATATACACTCTAGCATATGGCCAAGCAGAAAAAACTCCAAGAGATGAACATCTAAATGACATAATTTCAGATTTATAGGGCGACTAGTAATAAGGCATTACCAGAGAGAAAGAGAGGATAGAATGTACTGTTTGTTTCTTCACTGTATGTTGTTTTCAATTTTCCAAACTACTATGGGGTTTCATTTCTGAGAAGGTGTCACACATCAAGTCCTCCAGTAACGGTGACACAGACATGTCATCTTTTTGTAGGCAAGTATAGAGTTCAATGGAAAGTAACTTTCAATAGGAGCAAGAAAGAAACAGATACAGATTACAATGTAGCTGTCTTAGTACCAGTTACATCTAAAGGGAAAAAAATAGTTATAGACAAATAAATAATTGTGAACATACTACCAAGTTAAGGAAAGATGCGTTTCTCATTTCCACATTCTTCAAGATACCAAGGATTCTGCAGGAAACGCATACGAGAGTCCAAAAGAGTTGCTTTTACCCATTAAAAAGCATTAACCTTCAGAGTTCATGATAACCTGAGTTAAACTTGCAAGCTCGGGACAGATTGCTAACTTTTTATGGACCTTCGTGTTCCATAGTTGAACAGGAACGAGATAAACTAACATAATTTACCGTGCCTTCAGCCCAAGATCATAGCTGCAATCGTCATTATGATCTTACTTCAAAGTTCAAAAGCATCTTAACATGCAGTGTGATACTTAGCAGCAAACAATTACTGAAATGGAGCAGGCGAAGGCATTTTCCTACAAATTATTGAAATAAGGTGGAAATTAGTAATTATAAATTTATAAGATCCAAAACCACAATAAGGTAAATCAGATGACAAAATGAGTAATAACGAGCAGAACTAATAAAAAAACATAGAACACATAAACAAGAAAGAGTACAAACTGAGTTCAGAGATAACTAATTAGGAGAGGCAAAAAGATTCAGCAGTAATATTTCGCATCCACATCTCCAGGATAGGCTTCCAGCAGTTAGCACAAGGGAGTAAAAACTTTTCTCCTGCTTATGAACAGTAATGCTTGACGTTATTCATTCATAAACATTACGACAAGATTGAGATTTCATCATCATCATTTTGCAGTAACCTATACTCAATTTGCAGAAATTTTGATGATTTGACAGGTCAATTGTCCAGAAGCATCAGCTTGTGAGACATAGCCCAAGCTCAGTAGGACGTACAATAATAACTTAATAGTAACTATTTTCTCAAAATAGAAATGATAGTAACATGGATACAGTTGTACACACCATGCACAGAGCATAGTTTTTGTTAGGAAACAAATTCATAAGTTATCATCTCTGACAATTGCTTATAATGGCCACAAAATCGTATGCTATATGCAATCATCTTCTCCAAAGAAATAACTGTAAATCTGAAATGCTTGACGTTATTCATCATAACGATACCACAAGATTACGATCTCATCGTCATTTTGCAATATCTTAAATTCAATTTGTCGAAGAAATTCCAATAGGTCAATGTCAGAAGCATCAGTTGGTGAGGACATAGCCCATGCTCCATAGAAGTACAATAATTACTTTACAGCAGGGTACAATTGTGTACATCTCATGCACAGAAGGCGTTTCTGTTAAGATGAGGATTGCATACAATGTAGGCTATATGCAATCATATCTTCTCCAAAGAATCTGCTCTGCGCATTAACAATCCGCACGCTGCTTCAAGCCAAATGAATCACAGTAACTAAATGAGGAGGGAGGATACCTTCCATGATCCTCGTCCTAATCCATCGCACTCGACCAGGATCCTCGAGCTATCCGATCAATTAACTACTTTTCGAAAACTAAAGCATAAAAAAAGATCAGAACTTTGAGAGGCACGCGTACCAAATCCAACGTGAGCAAAACCAATTCTTCGAGGGAGTCTTCATCAGCTTCGCGGAAAGCACCTGCGATTCCAGGCAATTAGGGTTCTTGCGGAGCACCGGATTCAAGGATGGGGGGAAGGGGGGGGGTTGTACAACGGACTCGTCGATTTGGAGATTCGTGTCTTTTGGCGGACGCGAATCGTAAAGCCGAGGTGTACGTGGATTCGTCGTTTCGTGCGACGCGCTGACGTCAACGTCCACTCCCGCGCTATTGCGGTCTGAGACGGCCGGCTCCCTCCTCCACTGACGGCTGAAATCGTACCACGTGGCTAAATCCCATACGTTAATGTTGCGGAGCAGCGATTCGTCTGTGCCTCTCTCTCTTTCCACTTCCCCCCTTTGCAGTGCGCCTTCTTACTCGTATTGTTCTCCTCCTCCTCTCTGCCTCTGTCGAAGGGTACTTGGATGAGATCAGACGCCGATCTCTACTTCAGATAAGTGCCAATTTGATCTTTGAGTAGCGTTGCGATCTTATTCTCGGCATCTATCTGTAGGTTTGAGTTCCTTTTCTTGTGTAAAGTTTCCGTCTTTTGTAGAGGACAATTGTGTTTCTAGCTGTTGCCATCCGAATTACTGCTTTTAGAACACCCTCAAGGATGGAATTTTCCCACCAAGAACACCAAATTGGATGTATATTTTCCGCCAAACAATCAAAGACGGGATCTTTTGCTGTTTGATTCTCGGTTCCCCACCTTCTGGGCCCTAATTTTGCTCCTTGCTGGACCGCCATGGATGCCGCCCAACCGCCGACCTGCCGAGGCCTGGCGCCGTCGCTGAAGGTGCCGGACAAGGGGAAGAGGGACGAGTGGAGCGAGGGCGGCGTTCTGTCGCTGCTGGAGGTGTATGAGTCCAAATGGGTGCTCAGGAACCGCGCGAAGCTCAAGGGGAGCGATTGGGAGGACATCGCCCACCAGGTGTCGCTTCGGTGCTCCGGGAGCAAAGCTTTTAAGACCCCGACGCAATGCAAGAACAAGATCGAGGCGATGAAGAAGAGGTACCGTGCGGAGTCGGCTGCGGCCCATGACCCCAGCGGCGGCTCCTCGTGGCAGTTCTACTCCCGCATGGATGATTTGCTTAAGGGCGCCGGGAACTGCGTGGCTTATCCCAAACCCGACCAGCATATTGATCTACAAGCTTTGCCGAAGGCAGAAATGGAGGTCGCAGCTGATGGGCCTTTGCACGATAGCAATCATGATGATGGGTCTAATACACTGCCCGTCGAAGTTGATGCTAATGCTCCGGACAATGACAATGATAAGAAGATGGAGAACAGGGGAACAGATAGCCATCTGAGTGCGTCAAGAAGCAAGAAAGCTGCTGCTGAGGTTGGTTCTGGAGACCCAGGCAGTTCATCGAAGAGGAGGAAACTCTTGGGGAGTGAGGTGGCAGAGAGCATTAGATCGCTGGCTCAATCCATGTTGCAGATTGAGCGGGCGAGGCTGGAGATGTACAAAGACTCCGAGAGGATGAGAGCAGAGGCAGAGATTAAGAGGGGGGAAATGGAGCTTAAGAAGACTGAGATTATAGCAAATACTCAACTGCAGATTGCTAAGCTTTTCGTCAAGGGAATGCATATGAGAAGTAAAAGTAAAAATCCACCTCCAAGGACTGAGCTTAATATGCTTCCTAAAAGGAATCGGGAGGTTAGTCATTAGTGCCTTTTCTATGTTAATTATTAGCTTCGTAAAATATACCTTTACTTGCTTTTGTCAGTAAAGATGACTTAGTATGAAGAATTCAATTGAGCTTTTAGGAAGATCCTAGGTGGATTGCTGCTTTTGATGTTTCATTTTGTAGCAAATTTGTATTGAAGTGATGATTCTAACAGAGGAAGTATAACTATATATGTCGCTTAGATACTATAACTTTTCCTTTTTCGTGACTTGATCTAGTTGCAATTTAAAAATAGAGAACCGTAATCAGCAGCAACACTCATTTTCGCAAGATGGATGTATGCTGAGTGGTCAAAAGAGGAAGTAGGCTAAGTGAATCATTTGTGGAAACTTATTGCACTAAGTTGCTAGCTTTCTTATTTCAGTTAAATATTTTTCTGTGGCACTATTTGTAGGAAACATGATGAAATGGTACATATGGCATTTTATCTACTGTTAATAGGATAATTATTCTTTTAGGAGATTCCAAATAGGAGTATCGTCATTAAGTTGTTATAAGTGTGACAACCAAGAAGTAGATTACTGAAACAGCCGATATATGATATATAGAACAATATTCATTCTGTTTTCTCCTTTTCCCAAAAAAAAACTCACATTCATTTTTAACTTTTCTAGATATTGGTTTTGGCAAGTTTAAGTTTTCAGATATAACTAGTGGCAATACAGTTATAATTCGTTATTTTTGTAGCTTCTCTTTTCTGTGATTTGTCCATTTTCCTCTCTTTACCAAACTTAGTTAGAATATGATTGTCTTTTGAGGTTGCCGCTTAAATTCATGTTTTCGCATAATCTATACAACCACTCGCATAAATCTCTAGTTCTGCTTAATCATGAACCATGCTACTAGTTGTATAAATTGATTCTCTCAGCTGATCCCATTAGTTAAGTCAAATGGCAAGGAGATATGTTTAACTACAACCTGACATGGTTGACGGCAAAATGTTGAACAGACAAGTGGTTTTCTGACTTTTCCTCCTATCTACCAGGCTTCCAGAGTTATATCCTTCTAATTCTGCCGTTTTAACGGAACCTACATTTGAAAATTCAAAATGTTGCCCTGGACGGCAAAATGTTGATTGGTCATCTAATTCCCTATGTTATCGAATTGGACTCCGAAAAATATAAATTTGCGGAGCAGGACGAAAAGGTTCTTCTAACTTTGTGATCCAGAGATCTCATCAATTTTCACCTCTTCTGTTTAGTTATACATATCAGGAACAAAATCCTTCTCTAAGGTGCAACATATCTGTAGAAAGCTTATTCCTCTAGTTTCATACCTTTGGGGACTAAATGAGTTTCTCTACCAATGACTTATATAGGATATTTTCTAGCTTTCGTATAAAGCTTATCCCTCTATGTTTCTTTTTCCAATCAGAACTGGGAACTAAAAATTTCAATCAGTGTATTTGTCTACTTTTGTTCTTCCTCGTTTCAATTTTGGCAATTTTTAGTTTAGGAGTAATGTGTTCATATACTATAATCATCCTCATACGTTGAATTGTATTATATGGTTTTTGATTTTTGTTACTTCCAAGGATCAAAGGAATAAAAAATTGTTAAAGAATATGATAGACGAACAAAAATGGTCATTACCGCACTATGCTATTCTTTTATTGCTAGTGGCCCCCTTGTGTTTACTAATATTTCAGTTTAGTCTCCATGTTCTATTGTCATACCCCCAGCATCGGATTATACCTAGATATATTATTCAACATTGGCATGTTTTTTCAGGGAGAATAACTTCATGAAGGGGGCAAAATTTCAGGCAAAGCTTTGAGTTCCTTCTCAATTACATGTATTGCAGAGCAGGAACTAAACCTCCACAATTTCTCATTGTATGTACGATTCAGTGTGTACTGTAGGAGAAATCCTAATAAATCCAGGAACCTAAGATTTGAGAGCAGTTTCCTGCCTGTGAAAGGAATTGCGGGTGCCATGTCTGTCAACTGATTTGATAACCTCCCAGATTCTGAGAAATTAAGCGCTTAAACGTATGGCTTGTTGGACTTCATTGTTTTTCTAAGTAATATTGAAAATTCTCTGTGCTGCTTTGCTTCACTATTTCTCATCAATAACAGCCAAAAATTTCTGTGCTCATTGAATTATGTTCTTAAAACCTCATGTTGTTTGTTCCCCTAGATCAACAGTTTCATTCATTTCAAGGGTTTTCTGCAGAGCAATACTGCCCCCAGTACAGTTCAAGATTCTTTCTGCTGATCTTTGGGTACTTGTAAACTTCAGTTTACGACTGACCATACTTTATTTTCTTTTTCTAAATTTGTCATTACAAGTTTGCAGCCATTAAATTCAGTTCTACTTAATTCTGTTATAAGTTATTTTGCATAGAACTTTTTCAGCTTTCACTAGATGCAAACTTCTGATGAACTGAGTTATTACATGCAAACTTCTTACGTCTTCTAATTATCTACTCATTTTGTTTGTTGATTAGTCTGTCTTGACATATGATGCACGGTCACATCAGTGGAATCCTAGCAGTAATTTTACATAATTAGTGGTATTTTATTCAGTATTGTCCCAAGAATTATATTAGCACAAGTAATTTGATCATGGAAGGAGACTTTGTATATTGGCCAACTTGGCCTCTCTTTGGCTCTCTTGTGGGTGTCTTGACATCATTTGTCATCAGGATAGGTTATGAAGAGCTCTACCCTTCTCCTATCACTCTGCAAGCAAGACAACCAAATCTCTGGTCCATTTAAAATGGGCAAAATGACAAGTTCCACATGACACCAAAAGGCACCAATTCGGCAACATCACATAGCATAAGGCCCGTGTCCCTTCTATTTCTGACAAGTATGCATGTGCTTGTAGGTCCATACTCATGGACAATGGTAATATTTGTCGGTCTTTTTCATCTTCAGTCCTTTGCTCAATGTGGAAATCTTGGACTTTGTAACCCGAAGAGAAGAGTTTCCACTTGGAAGGGAATATATATATATATATATATATAGGAAGCTAAATTAACTACTGGCTACTCAACACAGATTAACTATGGAGGTCCCGATGTCATTACTTGAATGCATCACAAACATTCTTATCAAGGTTATCACCAACTTGGACCCCATGAGAAAAGATCTGCAGTTTACCTGCAGATAAACTAGTTGCTGGGAAGTGAACTACAATGGCATTGCTTTACTAGGTAAAATTTCCATTTCTGATAAGATAGGAAGCAGTCTCCAACTGTTGAGACACAAAAAGATTGAGAATATATTTTATCATTTGCAAGGGAATTGCCTGCTTGTAATAGAAGATTTCAAGTTCATACTGTTTCTTGGAATTTGGGTGTCTTGTATCATTCCACTGCGATGATCTTCCTAATTAATGCTCTTCCTATTTGGAGAAGGAATGTTGCAGAATTATGACATGAAGAAGACCCCGCATGCCTGTGCGTTCTATAGATAAATTGTGATCAAACAAAATGCTACAGGAAAGATTGAGCAGAGACCATAGAGCAGATTTTGGACAACCGAATATTTATATTCCATCCAATAATGAGGAGCTCAAGAATTCTAATATACAGATAATTGTTACACAATCTCAGAAAAGTTGATTCATATAAAGACCAGCTCTCAACTCTCTCTCACTCACTATAGGTAATACTGGACAATCTTTTTTGTCCTTAAATCTTATACAAGTATATATATTGGCAGAATCAGATAGAGAGATGAAGTTCCTAAATGTCACAATAGCATTGCATTTATGACAAGAATGTCTGTGTAACAGGCACCAAAAAATAATAGATAGCAGAAAAAATTATGGTAGACTTCAGGATGCAGCTGTGAAGAACATGAATTCAATACCTATCCATGACTTATGATTTATAGCAAGCATATGGATTTAGCACCTTGTGTAATCTCTTCTTTTTGTATCAGCTCATCTGCTCCCCTATTAGGTCAAGCCCCACAAGCAGAAAGCACAATCCTTGAAAGAGCAGGAAGTAGAAGTGAATGCCCTGGGCTGATAGAAGACTTCGAAATGCAGCAGTGAGGAGGAGAAGAGCAAGGGCTAATTCCTTCTTGTAAATTTGGTTTTCCTTTTTGGCGGGCAGAGGAGCTTCCTCTTGCTGGTCCTTCAACTTGGTCAGCTCCTTCAGCTCGCTATCAGAAACCCCTCTGTGCAGTTGCAAATGGCTTGTAGGTTTTGAATCTCTCTCTGCTGCCAGCAACAGATCAGGTTCTGATGACCTCCCTGCCTTCTTGGTGACAATCCACTCGTACGAGCTTCCGAGTTGGAATAGACCGGCGACCATTGCATTAAACTTGGTCACTGACATTGTGTTCTCGAAGAGCAGGTAAGGCACAATGAAGGGGATGGATCTCAGTGCTGGCAGAATGTTCAGAACGGACATGATCACAGGAATGTAGCAAATCACCCAGATTGGCAGCTCAGCCTCGGGCACGAACATAGATAGAGGAAGGATTATACAAAACAATGTGAAAGAATAAAATGGGAGGATCAGCTTCCTCAAGAGGAAAAAGAGCAGGATCAAATTTGCCTTCTTCCATAATGATATCTGCAAAAGCACAAGAATTAGTTTCACCATAACAGATGAGCTCAGAGGGTAAAGCACTATTATGATGGCATCGCACAAACCTTCGATTTTATGATGGCAGGAAGGCACAGACGGAACAAGTGCATTGGACCAGAATGCCATCGATGCTGCTGTTTTCTGTAAGCTTCAAAGGACTCTGGCACTTCACACAACACCTGCGGCAGAAGAGATTGACCATAAAAGATTAGGTCTTTAGCACAGGGTAGAAGAGCAAATGAATGAATCAAGTGGTTTTAGTCTCAGATGGACCACCTTGACATCATTGAGGAAGATGAACTTCCAACCATTGAGGTGCGCACGCACAGCTATATCCATGTCCTCCACGGTTGTTCGCTCGAGCCAGCCCCCCGAGTCCTCCAGTGTTTTGATTCTCCAAACACCAGCAGTGCCATTGAACCCAAAGAAGTTCAAGAAGACACCATTCACCTGCTGCTCGACTTCAAAATGAAAACAAAGATTGATATTCTGCAGCCGAGTTAGCAGGTTCTCGTCCTTGTTCACAAAGCTCCACCGAGCCTGAACTAGCCCGAGCTCGGGATTTCCCTGGACCGATGCATAATTCATGAACACAAAGAGCAACGGAGTTCAGTTCAACTGCATGATGTATGCGTTTGGTGATCTGAAAGATTGCATGTGGATTGCTACCTTGAAGTGTGGGATGGTCTTCTTAAGGAAATCTGGGTTTGGTGTGAAGTCAGCATCAAAGATGGCAACAAATTCGTAGTCCTTAACGTAGTCGCAGCTCATGGCAGACTTCAGATTTCCAGCTTTATAGCCTGTTCGGATCAAGCGATGTCGATAAATAATGTTGACACCTCTTTGGCTCCACTTGGACACCTCTCCCCTGATCACGAGCTGGATTGCTTCATCATCCGAGTCATCAAGAATTTGAATCAAGAAGCGGTCCTTCGGCCAATCAATCTGGCAGGCAGCAGAAATTGATTGCTCATATACCTGCAAAAGAGTTTTGAAGTAAGAGCGATGTTGCAGGAATTGCTCACAATTGCAGGATTTTGGGGCTCCCAGATTCTGCTGTGCTGTGTGACAAAATGCATGATAAGATTTGAGATCATTCTCACCTCCCTCTCGTTGCACATTGGAATCTGAACGAGAACCATGGGATACGCGCAGATTGAGTCTTCTGCATCATCTGTTTTGAAGGGATCAATCTCATCTTCTATGGAGGGTTTGACCTTCTTCAACCTGATGTAGAAGCAGCCGAGACACAGGATCAAGCGGTCGAGTGACTGGATGATGAAAAGAACGATGCAGAAGTTGGAGAGGAATTGAATCGGGTAGGCGATGTATTCAGCTCTGAACGCGAGCCAGTAGAGATAAGCATTGTGCATCCACCCGCGGATCTCGGTGGTCTCCGGGATGCGCAAGTTCTCCGCCAAGTGCAGATTAGTAGGGTTCTTGAAGTGCCAGCCCTTGCAGTAGGCGAACACCTCGAACGCGAGCATGGCAATCGAGAGAACCAGGAAGGCCCTCAGGAACGCGAAGAGAAACCGGCCCCGGCCGCGCTTGTCGCTCTCCACGGAGCAACCTCGCCGCAGGAAGAGCCGCTTCTTGATGGCGCCGAGCAGCGTCCAGAGACCGGCGGCGGACCAGGCGACCCAGCCGACGGCCCGGTGGGCTTTCAGAAGCAAAACCCAGGTCACCTGCTTCGCATTTTTCCCCCGGCCGCCCTTGTGGAAGGAGGCGGCCCCCGCGGCGGCGGCGGCGGCTTCGGGGCCGTCGAGCTCAACGACGGAGTAGTTCGAGTTCTGCATCGTCACCACCACCGGCGTGCCATTGCGGATCTCCTTCGCCCACCAGTGCGAAAGTTCCAAGCTTGGAGCCATTTCCTTCCTCTTCAAGCAGGAATCTCCACAATGCTCGCCAAATGCTCCACCAGATCCCAAGATGACAACTTTATTCAACCTTCAGCATCAAAATTGGATTTTTCTGCAAGGGAGCAGGGATGGGAGCATTTGGCGCTCAGAGCATCATTCTAAGCTCAATCAAAGCACACAAAAGAGTAGGGCTTTGCTCCTCTCCTCTGCCCTCCAAAGTTCAGCAGGACAGCATTGTAGGGGAAGGTATCTGCAATTGCAAAGCTTTCAGACCATGTGGGCAATAAATAATACTCCTAAGCAATCAAATCCACCACTGTTTTCTTTAGGTCCTCCTATGGATGTTACCCTCAGTGAATCCTCAATGTTGAAAAAACAAAAGGCAAGAAATAAACAAGCTTTCCTTCCTCTGTCCGAAGATAAGACAATCCCAGCAAAATTTAACCAGGCAAAAGAAACGAATGAGTGCAGTAGTTTTTAAAACGAAGCCCACAGGTCTCTATCCACACAGAAACAGATCAGCTTCAGAAAAGAAGGTGAAAGAATGGAGCTGTACTGGAAAAATTGCAGGTCTCAAAGCTGTTTTCTTAGGGTTGCAGATCCAAAAATTGTTGTGTGCCCACTGTTCCAGCTGCTTCTCTGCATTTATAGATGAAACGGGCGGTGACTAGGGATGCCAGTAATTACCAATGTACTGAGAAATGATTTGGGATAAAAAGGCCTGCATATTTTGTCAAGAAAAGAATCAGGAGACATTCTTTTTTCTTCACCTCTGCTCCTTTAATTGTTTTGATTAAACTATTGTGGCAGCATGTTCTACTTTTCCAACTTTTTTCTCTCTCTGTATATATATATTTAGATGGCCCACTCTCTGGTTGGAAGAAAAATAGGAAGACAGGTTGTGCTGCTCTTGGTGCAGTAACTGTGAAGCTCCCTACAGTTTGAAGGTTCCTTCCTTTTTCCTTCAGGAAAAATTATATTATATCATTTCTTGCAGCTGTAAGTTTGTTTTCATGTACAGTTATTATGTTTTGGAAAAACCATGCAATTCTTGTTCTAAAGTTCTGACTGTTTTAGGGGGTAGGGGGGAAAGTTAATCTTTAATACTCTTCTAAAATTATACTTACAACACTATGTAATGCACAGTTTCAACAGTTTCTTGCTGTTTTAATTTTCTGCATATTGAGATAATTAATAACTATGAATAGGGATTACTAACTTGAGTTAATTAGTTCCACAAAGTAAAATATAGTGATGATACATCTGAGATTAAAATACTTTAGATGCTTCCTCTACTATTATTAATAGCAAGCATCCAATTCAATAAATAGGTTTTTCTATGTTTAAGCAAATAATTTTGCTTTATTATTATTTTTGTCTCCTTTCTCAAGAGTTCTTCTCACGAGTGTCTCAATAAAAATGACAAAAATTTAATTGTATTGTATCTGCATCAAGTTAATTTGATCAAGTAGGTGAAAATTTCTAGTTTTTTTATCCTTGTGATGGTGCTAAAAAAAAATATATGTAGGTGGAGTTTGGTGAATTGCCGTTCCACAAGTAAATAAAAGAATGAAGGCATGATGATTATGCTATGAGTGTGCCCATGTTGGCCTAAATATTATATATATTTATACCATATTGGCAATAGCAGCTCCCCCCTATTTGTTATCCTTGCTTGGGGCACTCAATTAGATTCATTACTGTGTTATGATGATCTACATTGCCACTGCTATGCTGCTGTTTCAACTCTGGACAATTTTTAATCTCTCCAACAACATGTCTCTCATCAAATAAGCTTAAGTGAGTTAAGTTGGAGTAAGTACAAAAATATTATAAATAGATTTTTATTCGTTATTCTCATTTTAATACATAAATAAGGTGGATCAAGATTTAACCCTCTTAATTTTCTTTTACCACTTAAATCTAATAAATATTTGCTAATAAAATCTATTACAATTAATATTATTTTGATTTTTAAAAAAATTAAAGATTAAAATATATATCCTAACTCCTATCATTAAATAACAACCGCACATAGTTAAATATATAAAGACTACATTAATAATTATTTATCCTATGAACATTTAATATTTTCCTCAGAATTTAACTGGAATTATTTATAATAGTACAATGTTTGATGTTATTTATTTATTTATAAATTCTGACATATATATATTTTTTTAAACAAAAAAAAAACCCAGAAAAGGAATTATAAAGTTCGGCGATTTCTACGGACGGCCAGGATCGAGAGACAGCGACGACTGCGGGGCGCGGATCGCCGTGCGTTTGCCGGTGCGACGCCCACCGACAGCGAGTACGCTGGCGGTGGCAGCGCAGCGCAGCGGCCGACACCGTCGACGTCACCTCCCGGCCCGCCCCCTCCCAATGACGTGGAATCCAGGAGGGGCCCGACAGCATCCTCCGACCTTTTTTTTGCTTTGCCATCTCAGCTCACCACGTGTACACCTCTCCCGCGCCACCGAAATATCCACGATCTTGGGCGCGCGCGCGCGCCCCGCTGCTTCCGTTTTCCTTCCCTCCCTCCATTAATAGCGTTTTCCTTTTATTAGGTAATTAAAAATAATAATATGTGTTTAAATTTTTAAAATGTGCAAAAAATAAACAGAATTATTTTTATAAGACCATTTCTACTATTTTAAAATTATAAAATAATTTTTTTTTGGTTGATTACGGTTAACTGAACAGATGAAATGAATGTATTAGACAGTCTCTGATAATTTTAAATCATAAAAGGATATTTTTATTATATATATTAAAATAAAAAATAGCTTAATAATTATGAGTGTATTAGTGTTGCATTATTATTATTATTATTATTAGAACAGTTAAGGTGGAAAGAATCCAATTTAATAATTTGTTTAAGTTTGACTCAGCACCGACACTAGGAAGGTAGGTAGACAAGGTTAGACTATGGGAATTCATATTCAGCACATGAAGTGAGCAAGTAAACAGGGAGGTCAAAATCAAATTGGGGGCAGAACCTTCCAATGTGGGGAACTCAAATTGATTGCAGAGCCTCCCATTCTTATTATTATTTTCTTATGTTCTAGGTTTTACCCATCAGCAGGCAGATCTAGTGATTAATTACACTTGATCTCTTGGAATGGTGGTGTTAATTAATTGAGTTCAAGATCTTCGATTTTTTTTTTTTTTGTTTGATGGATCCAATAAGTGGAGGGGACCCTCCATCCCCTAAATTAAAGAGCTGCAGTGGCAGAGCATCCAGTCACACAATAATTCATTTCCAACTGGAACTTACTTTTTAAATTTTCCGCAACTCGAATCACGCACAGGTCAACTGTTTGATGCTTCTGTTTCAGCATCAGGAGGGGAGGGAGGTTTTTTTTTTGTTCAATGATGTTTAAGGGGTCGTATCCAGATCTCATCGGTGGTTTTGATTAATTGACTCCATCAAAAAAAATTGATACGCGATGCACATATGATTGAGCTGGGTTGGATCTCTGTCGAGGTTTGATTAAAATAAATAGTCTGATGTTTGATGGCATGTGAGGCAGGCAACTGCAAGTGCAGAATAACAAAGGAAAGATTTTGAGTGAGTGATGTGAGGAGGAGCTGCGAGAGACTGCAGGAGGAGGATGGTGAAATGGAGGAAGATGGCTTGGTCTGGATGTTAGCAGACAAGCTCATGTTTCAGTGGCATGGGGCTCTTCCTTCTCTTGTGCTGCTGAGACCAAAACCTTATCATCTATCTATCTTTGTAGAGGAGATGAACTGACCTGACCTTACCTTACACAGGTCACCATTATGGGTAGTGACTGGTAGGGCACAAAGTCTGATCACTGACTAGCTTAGTGATAGAGATATGGTAATTTTAATACAACCTAAAAACAATTCCATATATAATTTTTAGATTTAGATTTAATATAATAGAGTTTAGATTATAGGTTGATCTAAAAAGGATGAACACTTGGATGAACACTTGTTTCTATTGTGAGGGAGGGGTCCAAAATTAAGGTGAGAGGATAAAACATGTCCCCTTTGATCTCGTAGCATGAGCATGAGCATGAGCATGAGCATGAGCATGGCACAGGCCCTTCTTGAATCAACCCAAGTGCAGGCTCTTCTTGAACTATTAATCTGATGCATA
Source organism: Thalia dealbata (assembly GCA_030544415.1). Classification (NCBI taxonomy): domain Eukaryota; kingdom Viridiplantae; phylum Streptophyta; class Magnoliopsida; order Zingiberales; family Marantaceae; genus Thalia; species Thalia dealbata. Next base: position 19,710,546 of record CM060458.1, read on the forward strand.
CATAATATTTATTTGTATATAGATGTGGATGGAGAGTGTCCTCAGGTCATCATGCCTCTCACACATGAATTGTTTCAAGATGAGGCCTTTGGACATAAGAAAGATGGATAACAGACCAGAAACCACACAAAGAGCTTCTCCGCGTAGAAGATATATGGGCTCACTTGAGTGCAAATAAATGGGCATAGGATTGAATCATCAGTTACACCAGTTCAGATATGAGAATTTGTTTCAGGAATCCAGTATAACACAAGACAAAACTCATTCTTGATGGGGGGGATCTTCTCATCCTACGACATGTCCATTCTCAAGGAAGAGAAAAAAAAGTACAATAAGAAAAGCTAGATAGAATCCAAATACTAAGTTGAGAATTATCATCCAACTGCTACATTGCTTTTGCACGTGGAAAAGTTTAGTAAGAACAGACTACAAGGATTCAAAATTCAAGATATGCTAAAATAGAAAATGACACTAAGCAATCGCGAGACTTTATTCTCTCTCTCTCTCTCTCTTATACATATATAGTCTCCGGTTAGGCAACCGAAACCTTCCTAGTTTTGTATGGATATGGGAGAAATGTTGCTCAAATCAACTCATAGTGGCAATACCTCTAAAGAAGTATCATGATGAAGATGAAGATGATGACCGTGATGATGGAATGAGATTTCCATCTATAGCTTGAGGAACACAAACTCTTCGAAAGCGGGTGTTTCACCGATCTGCTTGAGAGTTTCCTTGTCTGGCTCTTCGTCGACGCCAATCGCCATGATGGCCTGTTTCCTTGGTGCAGTCCTGCCCACGCTCATGAAGCTGATGTTCACGTTCTTCTCCCCAAGGATCCTCCCCACGCGTCCGATGTTGCCGGGCTGATCCAGGTTCCTGCACAGGATTACGTTTCCTTCGAGGCTTACGTCCACACTGAAGGATCCCACCAGGGTGAGATGTGGAATGCCGTCCTTCACTCTTCCTTCCACTGTTATATCACCAGCATCCGACAGCGCACTGGCGAATTTGGACTCCACATTGCTCAGCTGGACCTGAATCGAGTCCAAGGGGACTTCAGGAGAGCTATCACGGAAGATCCTCTCCTCGCTGATGCGGAGACCTCGCTGCTTAGCAGCATAATCAGCATTGACGATGTTGACAAACACACTGGATACGGGCTCAATGATACCCTTTGTGATCATAGCACGAAGGATCCTGGTGTCCAAGTCATCAGGGTTTCGAGCCGAGCTGTAGACAACCTTCACCCCCTTGATGCCACTTCCACCAGCTACAAGTTGGACGGCTAGCCTGCCAAGCTTCTCAGCTAGGATAACGTAAGGGGATAGCTCAGAGAGAACCTGCCCAAGAAAAGATTGTAAGAATGGAATATTCCTGCAACACACAGGGGAAAGTCAATAGAGCATGGGTGACGATTAGTGAATAATCAATCACCTCAGCAGGAACCATGGGAGCATTGACAGCAGTGGCAGCAAGTTCACCCTTCAAGGCCCCAATAACAGCTTCTGCTATTTCCATAGCTACACCTTCCTGAAAATGTTGCAGTTTCAAGAAGTGTTACATTAGACAATTGAGTATGGTATATTTGTGAAGTTTCATGAAATAATCGTCAAATATGCTTATTACACATGTGCAGTTATTGGGAATAGGATACATGCACCATGAGGAGAATAAAAACACAGGATATCTAAAAAGGGAACACCAGCTGGTCCTAGATGCTCCAAGTACAAATAGAGACTTTGAAATTTTATTTAAGGACGAATGTGGTAGAAATTTCATCAACATTCTGATGATACAAAATTGGACTGATAGAATTTAAAAACACAGACCTGAGCCTCCACAGTGCTAGCTCCAAGGTGAGGAGTAACGGTGACGTTCTCGTGCATCACCAACTTGCTGTCCTTCGGAGGAGGTTCTTCAGAGAATACGTCAAGTGCCGCCTGTTCCATTTTCATTAGACAAGAGCGAATGGTTGTTTAACGAAAAAATATTAGATACATCAAATTCCCAGCTAACATGAATTCACGAATTGCATTCTTGTAAGATCAAGTATCCGAGAAATATGTTTAAGAATGCTATAACTGAGCTCTATTAGATGAAAAATGTTACAGATGGGAAAAATACCTGAGCCACTGTGCCATCATCGAGTGCTCTGACCAAGGCCTCTTCATCAATAACCCCACCCCTAGCAACATTTATGATTCTCACTCCTTTTTTCACTTTTGCAAATGTTTCATCATGGAAAATCTTTGCAGTAGCAGGTGTCAGTGGCATGTGGAGTGATATGAAGTCTGCAGCAGAGACAGCATCATCAAATGAGACAAGCTCCACGCCAATTGCACGGGCTTTATCAGCAGGTGCGTATGGATCATGAGCAATCACATGCATCCCAAGTCCTTTAGCACGTCTGGCAACTTCTGAACCAACTTTCCCAAATCCCATCACAGCTAGTGTCTTTCCTACCAGAGATACACCAACATACTTGTTCCGTTGCCATTTGCCTAGATATCAGAAAAACAAGAACATGTTGTTCAGAATCGTTATGTTTTAGTCTAACAGTTGAGGAAAAGGACCGAAAAACACAAATAAGCAATATCGAGTGCCCATCCCTCGAATAAGGAGAACAGTTCGTGCCTAATTAAATTATTTCTGGATATTGTTACATGCAAAAGTAGATGCTTGTAACGTAGGCACCATCCATTACAGACTTTCAAATATTTAAATTTCATATCAATCATTTAACACACAAGTCCAAACGAATTCTACTCTAGCACCTATGACTCCAAGTATCTGTCATTGTCACGAGATAATTGAAAATCAAATAGCCTGTAGGATATAGCAGATTATGTAAATGATTCGAACAGTGACATGATCTGATTTATGAACCCTTGGGAAATTCAAACAGTGACAAAAACCATCACAACGGTTCTATTTTCCCAAGAGTTAAGATTTAGAATATGATTCAATCAATACTTCTAGATTCTCAACATATTCACTGAAAGAGCTAGCTGCTGAGAAAAGGATATAAACAGACAAAACCAAATAATACCAGATCATTGTCAATGTTTCAATTTAAACTTGTGATCATTATTCACTTCTATGTTTCAAAATAAACTGCGTGAGGTGATTGATACCAGATCAATGATGGTTAGCTTACAAATACTTTTATAACACCTTTGCAATTAGGATCTCACCAACCTCAGTGTGCTTGAACTTGGAGGCAACTATGGTAGACAGGTGGGCTCCATCGAAACCCCCACCAACCAAAAGATCTTTGAGGCGGTAGGTGGGAAAGGTATCTATTTGTAGTGTTTTGAAGTCCATATTTGCAAGAGAAGTCAATATTCGAGCATTGACTTATTCTCTCAGGAATTGATGTGTCCTGGAGCTAGCAGTTCCATGTTACAGATCATAGAACTTTTAGTACATCTACAAATCTGGAGGTGCTAATATCAATTACAGAATTACGCATCCCCTAGCTCCAGGTAATTTTAACGAATAACGCTGCTGTCGGACCCAAACAAACTTCGTGGAGAGTACTATATTCCCTTTTTAATCAATTAATTGAATAAAAAAATGAAACGTTAGATGTACAAGAAACTACACAAGTTCAGAGGAAGTAACGAGGAAACATAGTAAAAATCTTATCTTTCTGATTTCTAAAAGGCAAGTGTGCAACTAGTTAAAAATACGGATCTAAGCTATCTCTGCTCCATTCCCATCCAAAGATCAAATTTTGCTTTTGTTTCGACACTCAAATTGTAGATCTAGATTAAAACGCATAAGAAAGGAAATAGTGGAAGCAGTAATAAACAGCGGGAGGAGGAGAACAAGCGACCGTACCGTCCTTCATCGAGGCATCAGCCTGTGCGATGTTCCTTGACATTCCAGCGAGCAGCGCAATACCGTGCTCGGCCGCAGCGACAGTATTCGCGGTCGGAGCGTTGACGACGAGGCACCCGCTCTCGGTGGCGGCATGGAGATCCACATTGTCGATACCCACACCGGCCCTGCCCACCACCTTGAGCCGCCCCTTGGACGCTTCGAACACTTCCCGCGTCACCTTCGTCCCGCTCCGCACGATCAGCGCGTCGCAGAGGGAGATCTTGGCGCAGAGCTCCTCCGGCGTGAGGTTATACGAGCAGTCGACGTTGGCGATCTCCCGAAGCACCGCCAACCCCGCCTCCCCGAGCTTCTCGGCGACCAGAATGGTCGGCCGCGCGGAGGCCTCGATCCGGAGCCCCCGTCCCGCCCTCGGCCTGCGGAGCGCCGAGATCTCGGAGAAGCTGACGGGCTCCGCCAGACGGAGGCCCAGGAGGGCCGATCGATGGCGGAAGTCGCGGAAAGAGAGGTGTGAGGAAGGGGAGGAGAAAGGGAGGCGAGGCGAGCGGTCCGGTGCGGCCACGGAAGGGCGAAGGAGACCTTTGGCGGCGGCGGCGGCGGCGGCGGCCATGGTGGCGAGTGTTTCGGGAAAAGGGAGGGGACGGGAAGAAGGAAGAGCTTTTGAGTCGCGACTCGCTTCTTTTTGATGAATTAAAAAGCGATCCTTTTAGGGGTATAAATAGAAACAAATAAAAGAAAGGGCTGTTTTTTATTTTTTTTAAATAATAATTTTCGAAGTTGTTACAAGACTCATGTTGACCGATCAAAACTTGCACCATTTCTCGGTGAATAATTATTCATATCTATATTTTTATTTATATATTGCAAGCGTTAAATAGGAAGCTGCCAACTGAAGCAGTGATGCACCGGGGTTGGATCCGGTCACCGGTAATTTTGGAGCAGGAGCAATTATTACCGTGGGATCCACGCACCCTCGGTGCGCGATCACCTCCAGAGCCCGATTCTGCCGTCTCGTCCGAGACGCCAAATAGGATTCTAAAGAGTTTCTGCTGGGTGAAGTCACAGTGAGCTCACATTTTATAGCCAATAAAAAGACTCCTTTTCGTGTTGTCTGTGCGGCACGGTGCATTCCGGCATGAGAAGTGATAGTGTTTTTATATGGCCTGCCGGCCGCCGTATGTGTTCGGTTCACCTCCCCAGAAGCGCACGCCAAATTTATTAATAAATTTAGCAGAACATTATTTCCACACTTTTTAAAATAAAAAAATTTGTAGGTAAATAAATAAGTATTTAATAAGTAAGTCAATTTTTTACAGCGGCTCGATCGTGACTTATTTGAAGGGTAACGAGTATTAAACCAGCGACTTTTCATTTAAAACTTAATTATATTAAGTAGAAAATATACATTTTTTCTACTATATAAAATAAATGCTTAATTAATATTTTAAATAAGTTACATTATATTTTTAATAAATATATAATACTTTAGCTTAATATAATCAATTAATATGTGAATATATTTGATGAGCAAATCCAGTAATAAATAATATATTATTACTAATAGTAACGATGTAAGTTAAACATAATATAATAAAAAAAATTATTTTATCCTATATAGCATATAGTAAATATTATTATCTTTGTATATTGAATAAATATTACTTCATCCATAACCTGCTAGTTAAATAGTCTTTAATTACATAAACTGTATTTATTATGTAAATTATAATGCATTGTATGATATAAAACATGTGTCAACTAGAATAATTAAAAAGTTGATGAGCTGTATTTGTTAGGTAAATCACAGTGCACGGTATGATACAAAACACGACTAGAATAATTATGTTTTATACAAAAAATTCAATATTCATTCCGTTTTAAAAAATTGATGAGCAATCTTAATTTGATTTATATTTTTTTTTGTTTCTTTTTATGTTAAGTGCGTTTATCCTTATATTATTAAAATTTAAACAAACAGTATATTTTTAGATTACGATTCCAGTATTTATTTTTTAAAAATAATTTATAATTATATATATATATAGAGAGAGGAGGGGATGAGTTCAATAATTAAGAAAAAGTTAGTCTATGCATGATGTAGGAATAGGAAGCAAATAACAAAGGTGTGGTCCTTCAATTTTGCAAACCTTTAATTTGAGTAGGTGGCAATTTATGTTTTTTTTTTTGCCATGATCTATTTGGAATCAGCGCCACTGTTTTATCAGCCACCCAGTCCATCAAAAATAAAAAATGTTAGGGAAAGGAAATATTTCTTTATTTATAGGTGAAATTTATATATATATTGCCAATTGCCAAACATGTGATGTTATTTAATATAAAAAATAAAAAGAATGATAAGGAGATTCTTTCACGCTGGAAATAGTGGAGATAATATTATTAGATACTGAAAAAATGTAAATAATTATTATCTTGAATTAAACATATATTTAAATAAAATTTTAAAAAATTCAACTCTCCTAACATGCTTTTAATTTTTAAATGTACATCTTATTTTTAAAATTTGTAATATATATATTATGCCTTTTAATAATAGTAATAATACTTAGATCGCAATATTTTGATGGTGGTTGGCGCAGAAAGGGCGTGTTAGCAACATCTTGGAGACGGCGGAAGGAGGCGGCGGCGCGATGGAACCGACGGCAGAAGCGGCGAGGAACGCGAAGGAGACGCTGGAGATGGCGTTCCAGATGTCCAACATCTTGGAGACGGGCCTCGACCGCCACACCCTCTCCCTGCTCATCGCCCTCTGCGATCGCGGCCTCAACCCCGAAGCCCTTGCCGCGCTCGTCCGCGAGCTGTCTCCGCCGTCGCCCGCTCCTGCGGAACAGTCGAAAGCCACCGCCACCGGCTCCGCCTCGTCCCGTCCGAATGGGATCTACCATTAGGTTGGTCAATCTCGCTGCTAGCCTAATGTGCTCGCTGGTTCTTACTTACCTAGGGTTTAAGGTCATCACCTATTTTGATGTCTCTTGTGATATTGGAGATTTGTCTAATCTTAGAAATGTAGTTTCCACTCAAATCATCTTTGCAGTAACATCATTAGCAACCTTATAGCCCTGATCTGTCTCTAAATCAACAGAAAGGAACTTTTTTTTTTCCTGTCCGTGACAGCTATTTTGGATGTTCAAATGCCTCAACATTATTATGCCAGGTGATGTTAATATTTTCAGAGGCCCATTTGCATATTTTCATGCATTGCCTGATTGTGATGTGGTTTCTATCGAGCCAAAACAAACCAGAGGATGATTTTGAGACGTAGATTTATAAGAAATGGAGTTGAAATCCGTGGTAGATTGACTCACGGTTATGATTTTTAGAATCCTGCTTCTAAGAAGATCTTCAAATGAATATTAGAAGGGCCTTACGCAGGTGCCAACTTGGCAGTGAAACTACTCACTATCTTTATTAGGGAAAAAATAATTTCAACGCCCAAATGCATGCATGTGTAGGGGCATAATAAAAATTAATCTTGTTACCCAAATAACCCACTTAAAACATGTAATCATAGATAGATATTGAAGTTAATTGCCCAATGAACTTCAACTTATGCTCCATAATGAGACTTAATGACACTGTTTTGGCTCAAAGCACAGCTTTTTCTTGTAGATCAAAGTTGATACTAAAAATAATAATTTGAACACTATGGAGATTGTGTATAACTTGAAGGTCTATTTTTTACTGCTAGAAGATTTTGAATATACTTGATTAGCAAAAGCCTTCTGAACTTTGTCTAGAAGGAAGTTTTGATCTTCAGCCAAGTTTAATATCTGGACACATCCAATATAAGCCATTCTAGGTGATTTCCCCAGCATTTCAATGCACTGATACAGTCATTTCAATGCGTGTCATCTTGCAGCACTAATTGTTCATTTCACACTTTTTTTTTCTTTTTAAATGTTTGCAATAGTAATTATTTTGGTACGGCATATTCTAACCTCAAAGCAATACAAAACAGTTTTGTCATTTACATTGTAAGATCAAGCCTTGGAATATTTTAAGATGGTTAGCATAACTTTTTGAACATGTGATGATTACATCTGATTTTTTTTAGAATTCGAGTATTGAATCCATGATTTCCTATATAAAATTTAATTATTCTAACTAGAGAGACGTACACAAAAGTGTACGATAATTATATTTGATCGATTAGTTGCTTTAGACCTATGTCATCTGACTGCTATTCTGCTTTGGATTTTTAGTCTTTGACTTAGCATACTTGGCAGATTTAGGATATGTTTATTCTCATAAGGTGTTATGACTCATAATCTTTAGTTGCTTGAAAAGTTAATTCATAATTTGCACATAGGACTATAACAGGAAAATTCAAATAGGTAGATGCGTCTATACGAAGGTTTTTGAGTTTTTTCTTTCCTTTCTTTACTTGATAAAACATTTGATCGAATGCTTGAAAGTTGTTCCGTAACATCTTGGATGATACTGTTATGCAATATATGATGCTCCAGATTTAACATGAGGAGGCTCTTTTGGGTCAATGGGGCCTCATTGCTTATCGAACTCCTAGAAAAAAGATGAACATCTCAAGCTTCGCTCAGCATACAACTTTTTGACTGCGATGGACGTCTCAAGCTAGCGCAACATAAATGATCTTGTATCTTGTTAGCTTCAAGATTTTGTCTCATATACATCCTCTTTTTAATGGGAGAATTTTGCATATAACCCCCATATGTATCTATATACACAGAAAGCAAACTGAGCTATTTCAAACAACCCCCCCTTCTTGCCCTATGCACAACACTTGGGAAAACTAGTTGCATTCACCTTGCAGTTCCATGCGATTATTTTATCTTAAAAATAAATATTGTTCTCGCAACATGGGAAGATCCAAATGATTAATCTATACGACACAAAACGTCCTTTTATAAATATAATTTAACTTGGAGATACCGGTCATCATTTCCATCGTTTTTCAGTATAAAGAAAAAAAGGAAAAAATATATTGTAATGCATTCTACAGCCGTAGGATGAAGATCAAGCGGATGGAAAGGGACTCGCCAGTCTGGCCCGGAGATCCTTCCGCAGTATCTTGCCAGATGGCGCCTTGGGAATGGTCTCCGTGAAGATCACCCTGTTTATCCGCTTGTAGAAGACAACCTGCTCCCACCCAGTCCAATTAATTATAAAAAAATATTCTCTCATTTATCCATCGTAAATATATATAACAAAAAGCACAATTAATTATTTACTTGTTTCGACACGAATTGCTTGATCTCCTCCTCCGTGATCTCTGAACCGTTGGATCGCACGACGAACGCCACCGGCACTTCTCCTGCCGCCTCATCCTTCATCCTGCATAGTAATTATTATTATTATATTGTTTGTCTTCCTCTGATTAATTATACTACACTTTTTATAAACTAATTAATCATATATCAAAATGGCTTACGGGACAACGGCAGCGTCTGCGATCTGGTGGTGGGCGATGAGCAGGGCTTCGATCTCCGCCGGCGCGACCTGGAATCCCTTGTACTTGATGATCTCCTTAAGCCGGTCGACGATGAAGAGTTCGTCGTCGTCGTCGACAACGCCGATGTCTCCGGTGTGCAGCCACCCTTCCTTGTCGATCGTCTCCCTCGTCGCCTCTGGATTGTTCAGATATCCTGCACACGTTTTACATTTTTTTTACTTCATGTAATCCTAAACGTGCTGTCTGACTGTGTGTGGAAGAATATGCGGAGGTCGCGGTGCGAGCTGCCAAACGCCCGGCAGTCCTCTCTGGCGGCCAAAATATGCACAGGATAAAGGATAAGTTTGTCTCCTTTGAATTGGCAAGGTTAGGTCATCTGACATCTTCCTTGGGGCTAATGGGAAGAGTCGTGTGCTCGTCAACTGGATGGTGCGGAGCACTCACTCAATCTGACTTTTTCTTATTGTGCTTGGATTAGGTCCATCACTACTGACCTTATCCCGTTTTAGCGTATGATGAAGTAGATACCTTTCATGATCTGGGCTCCTCTGATGCAGATTTCGCCGCGCTGGTTGCGGCCGAGGGAGGCGCCGGTGTCAGGGTCGACGATCTTGAGCTCCGCGTTGCGGACCACCGTGCCGCACGCGCCGGACTTCACCGGGAATGGCTCCTTCGCGAACGCCAGGTTCATCGCCAGCACCGGTCCGGCCTCCGTCATCCCGTACCCCTGTCCGAGCGTGGCATTTGGTAGCTTGGCCATAAACTTGTCCTCGAGCTCCTTCCCCATAGGCGCCGCCCCCGACATCACGATCCTCACCGACGACAGGTCGTAGCTGTCGACCAGCGGGCTCTTCACGAAGTCCAGCACGATCGGCGGCACCAGCGGCGCCACCGTCACGCGGTAGCGCTGCACTAGCTCTAGCATCGCCGTGATCTCGAACTTCCTCATTATGAGGATGGCGGAGCCGGCGCGAAGCCCGCACAGCAGCACCGAGTTCAGCGAGTAGATGTGGAACAATGGCAGGACGCAGAGGAGCACGTCGTCCTTGTCGAAGTAGAGGTTGGGGTTCTCACCGTCCACCTGCTGGGCCACGCTCGTGATCAGGCTCCGGTGGGTCAGCATGACCCCCTTCGGCAGCCCGGTCGTTCCCGACGAGTACGGCAGCGCCACCACGTCGTCCGGGTGGATGTCCACATCCGGGAGCTCGCGCTCGTCCTCCGCGAGCAGCTCGGAAAAGCCACGGCACCCCTCCGGCGGCTCGCCTTCGTCGACGCAGACCACGGCGACGCCGTGCTCCCGCGCGAACTCCCGGATCTTCTCGACGTAGCAGGATTCGGTGACGATGACGCGGGCGCCGGCCGCCGAGGCCTGCTTGTGGATCTCAGCGGGGGTGTAGAAGGGGTTGGCGGTGGTGGCGACGGCGCCGAGGTGCGAGGCGGCGAGGAAGGCCAGGACGAACTCGGGGGAGTTGCGGAGGAGGATCATGATGACGTGGCCCTTCCAGACGCCGAGGCGGGCGAGGCCGACGGCCGCACGGCGGGCTGCGAGGTCGACCTCGGCGTAGCTCATGACGGCGCCACTGGCGCCGTCGATGAGGCAGGGGCGGTCGGCGAAGTCGGCCAGGCGCTCGAAGCAGTAGGCGTGGAGCGGGCGGCGGTTGTCGATCTCGATGTCCGGTAGCTTGGACCGGAAAATTATCTCCTCCGGCGGGTAGGAACCCATGGAAGCGACCGCGAAGAAGCAGTAGGTGATCGAAGAGAAGAGTGCAGTGGTTTCTTGTTCTTCCCTGAGGAGATGGTGGCGGGAGGGTGGCAGCTTCATATACCCGTCAAGCGGGAGTTGGTGCGGACACAAGTGGGATTAACACAAATACTCGAGGGCACAAAGTGAAACATGAGCTGATGTGGGGTTGGTGAGAAAAGTAGGTGCGGGGTTGGGGATGAAATCGTTGACCGCGTATGGATAATCGAGGGCTGCTGTTTCGCCACGCAGGCATCTCACCAACCCAAAACGTTTCGGACCGGATCTGGACTACCTCCCCCGGTCTAACCTACCGCGAACCCGGTTCATGAACTTAGATCTGGCCGTCGAAATGGTTGGTCCGAGGAGGATCGAACGGTGGATACGTCGATGCTGACGTCGCGGTGTTGCAATCCCACCGACTGGGTGTGCCGCGGGCAAATCAAAACCGTTGAGACGAGATCAGAGGGCAGGGACACGTGCGTTATATTCGTTGGGAGGGACGAAAGGTCCCGAGACGAGTCACCTACTCGCCCTTGACCCGGTCCAAATCGGTTGATCCAATTCATTGAATATTAAGGTCAGTAGAGTCAAAAACGTGTGAGTCGACTCGGTCCGGTTCGTCTCCGCCCAGATGAGAGGAATCCGAAAGCAACCTCTCTGAACCAATAAGAAGCAGGATTTACAGATCGGACGGTTGAAAACGAAAACAAAGATCTCCCACGGATCGACTCTGCATCCAACGACTCATAGTTCTCGTGAAGAGTATAAAAGAAGAGAAGGTTCTTACGCAAGGCAAACGTCGTCTGCCGTCGTCTTGAGAGAAAGAGGATAAGAAAGAGAGGGCGGCGATGTCGGGTCGAGGAAAGGGCGGAAAGGGGTTGGGAAAGGGCGGCGCGAAGCGCCACCGGAAGGTGCTCCGGGACAACATCCAGGGGATCACGAAGCCGGCGATCCGGCGGTTGGCGCGGCGGGGTGGGGTGAAGCGCATCTCGGGGCTCATCTACGAAGAGACGCGGGGGGTGCTCAAGATCTTCCTGGAGAACGTCATCCGCGACGCCGTCACCTACACCGAGCACGCCCGCCGGAAGACCGTCACCGCGATGGACGTCGTCTACGCCCTCAAGCGCCAGGGCCGCACCCTCTACGGCTTCGGCGGCTAGGGTTTGTCCGCTATCGATTAGGATTAGGGCTCGGTTCTGTCTCTCTGTGCCGTGTTTTCTTTCTGCCTTTTTTTTTTCTTGGGGGATCGGAAGGGATGAAAACCCTTCACTGTATTGATGATGTTATGTGGGGAGTTTGATGATTAAAAGCGCTTAGTCTTTTTTAGCAATTGCTCTGATTCATCTCGCCCCATTAACTGCGTCATATCGATGGTATATGTAGAACGTCTCCAGAAGTGAGATTTGCTTCCATCTGTAAGCGCTCCTAGGATCTGTTGTTTGATCCATCGTCTAATCTGGCGTCAGATTGCAAATTTGGGAATGGTCAACCAGCGATTTCAAACGGATCGCGCTGTTTCTGGAAATGAATGGCTCCCGAAGCGTTCAACTTGCTTAATCATAATTTTGTCTTATTCTCCGGAAAATAAAATCATGTGCGTTTGTCAAAATTTAAATTTTTTTACATAACATACAAATTAATGGGACTAAACTAAACTTGTTGGACCGTACTTGGAAACATATTTGTAGGTGTAAAATTTTATATTTTCATAAATTATTTTTAATATAATTCATCACGAGTATATTCTATATTTTTTAAAAATATATTTCTTATATAATACACATATTATTATATGAAAATTTAGCAGGTCTTATTTATTCCATCAAAAACTTTTATTATCAACTGTTATCCTAATAGACTTAATTCTATTATATCAGAATTTAAAGTCTTTATGCAGTAAATCTGGATGCTTTAAACTAAATTACATAAAAAATTAAGAAATTTGTTGATAAATGAAGCCATCGACTAACAGCAGTAGCAATTTAGCACATTTCATAAAAGTATGAAGCTGAAGACAAATGAGGAGAATTCTTCTTAGGGTTGAAGATTTCTTATCATAAATAATCAATTAATTTATAATCATAGTACCTTTATTTTTTTATTAAATATTTAAATTTTCAACTTTAAATATTTTATGCATGAGCTGGAGAAAATTTTGTTATATATGTTTTAAAAAATGATGTAATTTTAACGGTTTCGCACTCGTCTCGTCTCTTACAGATTAAAGTGGTTGATAACTTGATATATTTTTATAGTCCAAAAAAAATAAAAAAGTAAAACTTATTTCTGCCTTAATTTTGTGGGTCTTCGCTTTCCTCTCTTTCTTCCCCCTTCCGGTTGGTTCCAGATCTGAGATCTGGAAGCCGCGACGCCGCCGACGATCTCGAGCCTCAACGCCGGATCCAAACCCTAATCGCATCGTGGGCTCGCCATGGCGTGCCTCGCCCTCTCCCTGCAGCCTTCGAACGGCCCCGACATCCTCCTCCAGACCCGCGAGTGGTTCCCGCCTGCTCGCGCTCTCGCCGCCCTCTCCGCTTTCCGTCAGGCCCGCCTCTCCCTCTCACACGCCACCGCTGCTGCCCGCAACCAGGCCGCCGCTTCCTCCTCTGCTGCGGCCTCTGCGTCTCCTTCGACCGATGACCTCGACTCCTCCCTCGGAGATGATCCCCTCGCTGCGTCCAGCGGCCAGCTTGTTGTCGGCGTCGAGAGCAAGTATCGGGTCGTCTATCGCCTCGTCAACGCCGTCTATGTCCTCGGCGTCACCACCGCCGACCACCACTCCAACCTATTCGAGTGCATCAATACCGTCAACCAGGCTGTGAGCGTCGTTGTCGCTGCCTGCCGCGGCGTCGACGTCACGCCGGAGAAGCTCCATCGTAAGTACCCTGAGGTGTACATGGCCCTCGACATCGTCCTCCGCGGCGTCGGAGGCGTCCGCCTTTCCTATATCGTCTCCTCCATCCACGGCGATAACATCGCTAAGATGGTCCACACGGCCGTCGACGCCGAGAATCGCGTCCGCGGTGCTGACACCTGGTCCGGCGGCGCCGAAGCTCTCTCCGTCGAGCGCCGTGGCAACCTCGACTCCCTTTCCTCTGCTTCCTTCGAGCTCCCCTCTGAGACCCTTGCAGCCGGAGATGAGGTCGCCGCCGCCATTGCCCCCGCTCCCACATCCCTCCCGGAAGAGCCGAAGGACCAGCCCGAGGAGACCACAACGGAGGAGAAGAAAGATCCCTTTGCCGCCAGCGAACGCATCAACAAGCCCGACGAAGCTCTCGTCGGAGGCTTCAAAAAGAGCAAAGATCCAGCTTCTAGCACTGCCGATCCGACACTGGCCCTGGCAGGGCTGGATGTCACGACGCTCCCTCCGGCTGAAGCCACGAAGCCGACGTTTATCGGGGTGGAAGGATTCGAAGGGGAATATGGCGGGATCGAGTTTGGCAACGAGGAGGCCTCACTCTCGGAAGCGTTCGAAGGAATTGAAGGGAACACGCCCTTCGGCGGTGGACTTGATGCATCGGAGTTCATAACGACCGATATTAAGTCACGCAAGACTAAGGATATCACCGGTCTTGAGCTTCTCGCTACTGGTCCGGATCCTGCTGCTGCAGCAGCTGCTGGAGCTGCCACACCGTTGGAGAATCTCTTGGTAACGAAGTCAAAGGAGATGACCGGTCCCGAGATGTACATCTCCGAGGAGATCAATGCTGAGTTCAAGGAGTCCCTTCTCGCTCGTGTGGGCTTAAAAGGCACCATCTTTTTGAGAACACTACCACCAAAGAAGGCTGCTGGTAAGGAGACAGAGTTCTCTTTCAGACTTGAAGGCACAGACAGTATTAAGAGGGCCGTGCTGCAAAGTTCTCGCGTTAGCAACCTTCAGAACGGGTTGTTTCATGTCAGGACTCCATCCATGGAAGAACCCATGCCGCTCATTATGTATAGCTTGCAGCCCCGGTTGACACCACTTCCACTGAGGCTTCGCCTTGTGAAGCGCCACACTGGGAAGCTTCTTAGAGCAATGATACAATATGTCTCGAACCCATCGTTGCTCATGCCATTGACCAATGTGACATTTATCTTGAAGCTTCCAGGTGAGCCAACACTACTGGAGGTTTCGCCAAAGGCAATACGTGGAGAGAAGGAGATTAGGTGGCATATACCTGATGTCCCTCTCAAGGGTCCTCCAGGCAGGCTTAGGGCAAGAATGCCTGTTGATCATGACGCAGCAGAGGGTGAACTTGATGTTGTTGGGATGGTGAACTTCTCTGTTCAAGGAGCCACCACTCTCTCTGGTGTATGTCTTAGGCCAGTTTCAGATGGCATTGCACACTTCAGTGAGGCTAGCCATGTTTTTGCTAGTGGGACTTACATGTGCACTTGATTGGCTTCTATGGTTCAGTCTGAGGACCTGCATTCAATTCTTTGACGATATTTTATGAAGGTGCTATAGAGTGATGGAGACTGGAGATGTGCAATAAAGCTGGGAATGGTACATTTAGTCCTACTAGTTTCCTCTTTTTGGGCAAGTATTCTTTTCCTCTTGTCTTTCTTTGAACTTAAATGAGGTAGAGCGTTTGTGTAATATATGAAAATCATCAAACGGTTGTTGTTGTGTTTGATTCTTCTTTTGGTTGTTATCCATCTTTCATACTTAAACCATGACATCTGCATTAATTGGAAATACTAATCGTCATTGGTTGGTCTACTTGTTCTCTTTATCTGGATGCTATGTTCATACTCTTATACTGAAAACTTGATGGTTTACCAAATTCAAATTATTATGATGGTTGCTTAAATATAGTTCAATTTCATTTCAAGTTCCCATGTACTGGATTATTCTTTTGTATATATGAAATGCTACTTGTAACGATCTCAAGGTTTCAAGTATATCCTGTATGTTTTTTATGATAAATCTGAATGAACTCTTTCTTTATTTGAAATTTCAATAGAAGCAGAATTATTTTACTGGTGGATTTGACATGCCAATTCATTCTCATTGCCATGTGTTCCTCAAAAGTTTTTCTAGATATTTTACTATCCTGCTATTTCCTACAAATAATTGTTTGTGGCATGCATGCAGGTATACTCTTAGTAACTCGATGATGAACATCTCTGTTTTCTTCTTGGCTGGCTTCACTAGTTTACCTGTCTCTTGGTGATGATTTGTTTTAGATATTTTTATTAGGGATAATTATTTGAGTCTTTGCCGATTGTTGTTGCTGTTGTTGACAAACAAATCAGAGAGATGTCTGTATGGAAAACTGAGAATGAGTGCATTTCTGAAAGGATCGTTGAGGAGAAAACAACAATACTTGTTTTTTTGATGAAAAACATAAAAATACTTGTTATAGTGACTGCATGTCTGTTTTCCTCTTTTTTAATTAAAAAAATTATTCTGCTTTCCTCTTATAGGTATTGCTTGTTTAACTGTTCTCAGAAAGCCTGCTTGACTGTTCTTAATAATTGCACTGTTTTCATATAGGCATTTCTAAAAAATGCAAAACTGCAAATGAAATTTTGGATGCTGCTACGTTTCTTCTCTCCAAATACCTAATAAGTACACAGATGGATAAGCAAACAGTAAGAAGTATGCCATTTATCTTGTAGTTGAAATTTTTTATGGTGCTTTCTTCTTGTTCGCTTACTTTGTGGATAGGAACTTCTTTTCCAATAAAATGATGTCATGTAAATTATCTTAAGGTAAACATGATGTGCTCTAAAGCTTATTACATATGCTGCTTTCAAAGCAAATTTGTAGCTTCGGGTGTTCTTCATGCTTTCCTAATCCAAATTTAAGAAGTTATTAGATGCAAGCTGTTTTTAGTTTTAGAAAAGATTATTTTGCAGAATAATCTGCTATTGGTGCTCACTCATTCATTCACCTTGATGATATTGTATTATTTCTTTCTTCTCATGCATATCAATTCCACAGTGTGTGAAAAATTATCTTCTACTGTCCAACATTTGCAAAATATTACTTGTGTTTTTGAAACCGGCTTGTGATGGAAGAAATTGGTGGCTTCCTGGCTGCAAGGTTGGTCCTTAGTTCTACACCTTCATTCTTGATCATTGTAAATTACCATTTTGATCCCATCATAGGCTGCCATTTTCAATTCTCTTCTCAAATGTTATGGTTAACATCGAATTGATCTTTTTCATTTATTCAGGTGGATGCTTTTTTTTCCTTGAATTCAATTGGGTTAAAGATGGAATCTGATCTTTTTCATTTATTCAGGTGGATGCTTTTTGTTCCTTGACTTCAATTGGGTTAATGATGTAATCTTGCTCGCAGAAATGTGAAGGTTTCCAAAAACTCGAATCTAAAAGAAAAAAAAGAGAACAGAATGAACTGCTACAATTAAACCAGTGCTTTTGTTTCGGCAGTTTGAATGGAAAGGGCACTTTTGGTGGTGGCATATGTTGGGAAAATGAGATGCACTTCTTTTGCAATAATACCAATCAACAAAATTTGTTGAACTTAATAATCACCCTCCATGTAGCACAAGCGCATTAACTTGTTGCAAGATTTTGTAGATTGGTATTATATCCTACATGGAGGGTGCTTGTTATAATTGCAAAAGGAGTGCATCTCATTTTCCCAACATATGCCACCACCAACCAAAAGTGCCCTCTCCATTCCAACTGCAGAAACAAAAACACTGGTCTCTTTTTTTTCTTTTATATAAGAGTTTCTGGAGACCTTCACATTTCAGGCTTGCAGGCTGTAAAAATATAGCCCGACATAGTGTCTAGGATCGCCCAAGAAACTTCCAACTTCAGTGTCTTCTAGAAGTTGCATCATTTTTGTTCTTCAAGCAACAACATATTTCCAACTCTGAGTTTAGCACTTCCCAATCTAATTTTGTCGGGGCTTCAATTCTATCTCAATTTTTAACTTTCTGGCTGATGTCAATAGCTTCTAACACGAGAAAAATTGTAGGGGTTTCATATATGCATCTACTATGACTATGATTTTTTTTCCTTCTCCAAACTAATAAACAAAATCAAAGTATTTGTATTGTATTGTACAAGAGAGTTGTTATTATTGTACTATACCAATACAGCCAAAAAATGATTTAAGAATTCAATATCTCTAGAACAACATGGTACATGAAATGGAATGGTTCAATGTTTGCAATGGTTAGAGTAATAAGGCTAAAAAAGGTCGTGGATTCAAAGATTGGATATACAGCCATATGGCTAGACGAGCATTGCATTTGTATTATTTTGCTTCTTGTTCTGCATTTGCATCATGGCTATGTTATGATTAAAAGTAAAGGTGCGTCTGCATGGTGTTGATGTCATCCTTCATCTTTGCTTGTCATCTCCTCAACTAGCTCGCCAACTTTTTATCATCCCTGTGCCTTCCATGAATGATTCTGTTTCCAATGCTAACTCTCTTGATTCCATCAACCAAAAAATAAATAAATAAATAAAAGTTTCATGTGTTAATGATAAAGTCTGTTTCCTATCTACTTACTGCTCTGGTGCACCATGACCATCACAGAGGAGATGAGGAGGATTTCATCTCTCAGGTTTGACAATTCATCTCCTTGTGGGGTTCACAGTTACTGACTAATGGAAAGATGTGATCTCTGTATCTAGTGTTTTGGCAGAGACACAAGAATGGCACCTGAGGAGGTACATGGTAATTGAGACCCATCATTCCATTGAGCTGTGAATGCATCAAAAGCGAGACCTCCTCCCCCCTCTCATGGCTTGTGAGCCATGATTCCAGTGGAACAAGGCATGGCAATGTGTGCTCCCAGTGCAATGAGCACCTCCAGTGTGCACATTCATGAGCAAAGTCATCAGCTTCCTCTGCACCACCTCCTCCTCCTCCTTCAACCCTGGTGAGCACCTCTTAGACTTATTTCCTTGCTTGGAGCAAAAGTTTTCTTGGCTTCACTTGGACCACCGTCTTGCTGCTGCTTCCTCTCAAGTATATTTATGGAGGAATTGAGTGTGGCAAAGTAGAGGTCTCCCCTTTTTATCATTGTGTTCTTATCCTGCTTGCTTGTGTTATTCGAGTCTGTTACAGATGAGTATATTTATGCACATTCTTCTCACCCTTTCAGTATATAAAGTCTCCCCCTCACCTTCCCTTCGCCTGCTTGTGCTGCGCTCACCTCGACATCGCCAATGGCCGTCCCTTCCAAAACCAAATCCCCAGATTCTCCTGCGGCACCTGCTGCTGCCGAGCCCGACCACTTGGACTTGGAGTTCTCCTTCCACTTCCCCTTCTCCCCGCCGGCCATGTGCGCCGCTGACGACATCTTCCTCGCCGGGAAGATCCTCCCTTTCGGCGCTCCTCCCCCCGCACGGACTGAGACGTCGGCCTTCCTCCGGTGGCTGCCGGAGGAGACTCATCCTGCCGCCGCCGCTGAGTTCCCCGACCGGCGCAGCCGGTTCTGGGGCGGCGGTCCGAGGACGGGGTACCGGAGGCTGAGGAGAGTGTCGAGCTGTGACGAGGGGAAGACCCTCCTGGCGCCGGATCCGCCGGCCGTGAGGCAGCGGCAGCAGCGGCCGAGGTGGTACCTCTGCGTCCTGGGCTCCATGCGGCTGCCGGCGACGATGGACATGAGGGACATCAGGAGCCGGCAGCGCCGGAGAAGCTCCGCCCCGGAGTCCGGCGGCGAGGTGAGCAGCCGAGGGACGTGGAAGCTGCTGCGGTCGCTGAGTTGCAAGGGGCTGGAGAGCGCCACCGCCGTTACGGCGCCGTTGAGCCTCGCTGCAGCGCATGTAAAAGGCGCATGAGCTTTAAGCTTAGTAAAATTTGGATTCTTTATTTATTGTCAAAAATGTGTATTGATTAATCTCTCCTCCACTGCACTCCACTCCACTCCATTGTAGCTTTCCGTTTCTCTTTCAAATCAAATATTTATTATCTAAAGTAGATTTTTTACTAGAGTTAATTTGAGAATTTGATATATCTCTAAAACTACCTCTCATGTTTTTAAAATAAATTTTAAATTAAAATGAAGATTTATGCTACTTTTAGAAATAATATATATGATTAGCTAAATTTGTAATTAACACATTATTATTATTATTATTCGAGTACATGGGAAACGCCTGTTTAAATATCAGTCCCGGCCATTCCTCTTCGTCGCATGAGCACGAGCTCGAGAAGTCGCCTCCTTGCGTCATAAATCGCATTTGGCTCGATCAATCTCCCTCTGTCGTAGGCCTCCCTGAGGAAGACCGTGTGCTGCTTCCCCTTCGTCGACAGGTAGAAGATTCCAGGGTGATCCAGGAACAGGTCTCTTACGTTCAGATCCATGCCGAACCATTTCCTGAAGTGGCTTATCTTCTCCACCTCCACCATCTTCTCCACCGTCAAGCTCAGGAACTCGTGCGCCATCGCCACCGCTCTCTTCTCCATCGCCCCCGTTCCGCCGCCCTTTGATCTCGGACCGCGGTTGTACGGCCCCGGGTACGGCAACCGCTGCCACTCCTTCAGCTTGGAGCGGTAATTTTTTACCAGCCGCATCCCCGGCGGGAACCCTAGCTTGAACGCGAACTTTACCTCCTCCTCCTCCCCCGCCGCCGCCTCGCCTGCCTGGACCCGCCACTGCTCTACCGCCGGCGTAAAATTGGGGGTGTGCCCGACGAGCTCGAGCTGGTGGGTGTTGCGCTCCCTGGGGTTCGGTCGTAATAGGAAGACGCTGGGGTTACTGGCGATGACGGAGGCCTCGAAATCGTCGGGGAGACCCAGCTCCCTCCAAACCCTGAAGACGGCCCGGAGGGGGAGGGATCGGGAGGAGGACATGCAGAGGAGCCGCTGCAGGCGGTTCGCGGCGTCAGCGGGTGAGGCGGCGGCGGACTCCTCGGAGGCGATGCGGGCGGCGGCGGGGGTGAGCTGAACGACGGACTGTCCGGCGGAGGCGTCGTTGACGAGGGAGAAGACGCGGGGGAAGGCGCGCACGAAGTGGGCGGCGCCGCGGTTGAGTCGAAGACGAGGGGCGGCGGTGGAGAGGAGGGGGAGAGGGAGGGAGGTGTTGGGGGAGGCGAGGATGAGGTCCTGAACGGCGAACACCTTGAGGAGGTGCTTGTAGCCTTCCATTAGCTTCTCGAAGGTAGGGTCGATGGCCCGAGTGGCCACATACTGGGCGGAGGAGGTCTTGAAGCGGCGGAAGACAGTAGGGAGGCGGGTAGCGCCGCCGCCTCCAGCCATGTCGGTGGGAGAGAGGGGAACGGTGGCGGGCATGGCGGTGGAGTCTCGGGCACCCTAAAAGGAACAGATGATGAATGCGGATTCGGGCGGCACCTATTAGAAGCATCCGAACTCGATAAGAGGAGAGACGAAGGCAAGCGAGATCTGGGCCGACTTCTCTTCCCCGCCTTCCCGTTCTGCTGCACTCCGCGGCAGATCTGGCCATGGCGAACCCGCCTCTTGCAGCCGCCCTCCCCCGCGTCCGCGCCGCCATCACCCACGTTATCTTCGACATGGACGGCCTCCTCCTCGGTACGCTGCGTCTCCTTCTTTTCTTCTTGTTCTTCTTCTTCATGTTGTTGATTGTGAGGATGTATTTTTGCGGTTCCGTTGATATCGGAAGACACGGAGCCGTTCTACACGGTGGTGCAGGAGAAGATCCTGGAGAGGTTCGGGAAGACCTTCGACTGGTCGCTCAAGGCGAAGATGATGGGGAGGAAGGCCATCGAGTCCGCGCGAATATTTGTCCAAGAATCCGGTCTCGACGGCCTGCTCACCCCCGAGGCCTTCCTCGAGGAGAGGGAAGGGATGCTGCAGGACCTCTTCCCCTCGTGCCAGCTCTTGCCCGGTGAGTGGGACGAGATCCTCCTATTGATTCTTTTTCCGCCCATTTCTTCCGACTTACACGATCAATACTCGGGTTTGCATCTGCATGCTAAATTAACCTATATTTCCTTGAATAAACGTAGATGGTTTCATAGATTTACATTAGCTATAAGCATGCACACGAAACCAAAGAAAGGAGGCATTTATCACTGAATTTTGCATCTTTCAGAAGTTTAAACAAACGAGGGTAATAGGTTTTGACCCAAACCAAGCAAAAGCACCAGTGTTCATGGATATTGCTGTGGATTATAGTAATCGGAAGTTGTAGGTTGGGAAATGAGTTTATCAAAATGAGGACTTTGTGGTGTTCTGATGAATAAGATCCACTGAAATAGAAACATCCTAGGATGATCGATAGACAATGTAGGAAGATGAACCCGTGTGCATTTGGTAGATGGTCAGAGTCGGTAGAACTTGGGGGGATAATGGATGATTGTTTGTTCCCGAATGCAGTTTCTGGCCTGTCATAGATGCGTTTTCTTTTTATATATAGTTGGAATGGATCAATGAATGAGCTTGGATTCTGTCTCATACAAATAGATTAATAATTATTTTGCTAGGATATGAGCAACCATTGGACGAATTCCTTAGACCTTGGAATTATATTGGTTCTTGCTACAAGTTTGGTTTCCAGTTGCAGTATGTTTAACAATGTCAGTCGAATTAAGCAGTGAACCGTAAACTGGCATATGTCAAACCAGAATGCCTTGGACGTTTACAATGTACAAAAATTATAGTAGATATAGTTAGCTACTCTTTGTAGATTTACATTTTAAGACATATACAATCTGGGAAGATTTTGGATCCTTATCTTCTTAATTCAGGATGATTAATAGTAATTTTATTAATTAACGTAGCAAGGGTGGTCTCCTGCAGGAACAAGGAAAAAAAAAACATTACAGTTCAGCTCTTAATAGTTAAATCTCTTCCTTTTGCATTGCAAACTTTTTAGGTTGCTTTAATCGAGTAATTTCTTCTGAAACAGGTGTCGAGCGCCTTATCAATCATCTTCATGCTAGTAATATACCTATGTGTGTTGCAACAGGGTACGTGTCTTTAGTATCCTCACTTTGCGCTTTGCTGATTTGCTATTTGTTGTTCTACTTACCTCTGGGAAAGAAAATTATTACCTTGAGATTAGATTATCCGGTATTTCATCTTCTACTTAAATCTGTCCTACTATCTCAAACAACATATTACCTCAATAATGGATGTCTTGGTAGATCGCACAAGAGACACTTTGCACTGAAGACACAAAACCATGGTGAGATAATTGCTATGATGCACCATGTGGTCATGGGCGATGATCCGGATGTAAAGCAAGGGAAACCCTCTCCTGATGTATTTCTTGCTGCTGCAAAAAGATTTGAGGTATAAAGGATTAGATGTCTTAACTGCTGCATTAATACACAGGATTTTACTGTTTGATATGTGTTGATGAGGAACATGTTTTTCCCCCTTGCATTATCAGAACTTGAATATCTTGCTTATTGTTGCTGATTTACTAGGGCACCGTGGAGCCAAGTAATATTCTAGTTTTTGAGGATGCACCATCAGGAGTAGCTGCAGCTAAGAATGCTGGGATGTGAGTGAAACCAAATCCGAATTCCAAATTACTGGAGAACCTTTTCTCATTTTCTCTTCTTTGACATACAACATGCAGGTCTGTGGTTATGGTGCCGGATGCTCAGTTGGATCTTTCGCATCAGAAAGAAGCAGACCAGGTTCTTAGTTCCCTGTTGGATTTCAATCCAGCTGAATGGGGCTTGCCGCCATTTGAGCCAAGTAAAGAGTAATTCTGCGAATGATGCAAAAGACCCCATCTATTAAAACCAAATATGCTCTGGCATTTTTGCTGCCGCGTAAAGAGTAATTCTGGACTATTGGAAGCACTCTCCTCCTTGCTCGTTCACTCCAGTGAGGAGGTAGCAACCCTGTGTTTTTTGTTCAACAAACTTTTTTTTTCCTTGTTGAGCATTCTTGATGCCAAGCGACCAAACAAGCAGAAACTACCTGTAGACAACAATTTGATCAGCTAAATAAGCTCCGAATGAAGATTAAAGTAATTGGTACTTTGTTTGGACCCATTTCTGCTGGCTTCTTCTCTTGCTGTGCTGGTGAGAACGATGAAAACCTAGATATATTAGGATATCTCATTCTGCTTGCATGGGCTTAGAAACACCTGCTCGAGTAACAAATCCTCCACAAACAACAATCTACGAGTGACCATTGTTTGGGTATTTCCAAAAAAATCACTATCATCTTCGCTTTGATGTTGGACCAAGAAATTTATCAGTTTTTGGGATACTAAAATACCACTACTGCTCTCAGAATAGATTAACATGCTCATCAAAGCATGAAAAAAGACATTGGCAAATAATGCCTTGGTGCAGTTGACTTTATGCCAAAACTCATCTTTTTTGGGGTAAATTTCAAGACATTATTCATTTATTCTCCATCAACAAAAAAAAGAGAGAGCTTGTTATACGGTTTAAAGAGTTATAACTCTAGAGATGAGTAGGGATGCATTTTTTATCCGAAGCATTGTGGCCTTCATTTCCAGGTTGCTGAACTCCAGCATATAGACTATAGACTATAGATGCATTTCTATCAGTTTGTCCTCCTAGTATGTGAGTGCTTCAATATCACACGTCTCTGAGGTACCTCCCATTCATCTGCAGACTCTGCACCCAACTTTCAGTCTTGGAGGTACTCATTGATCCCTGCATAATAATAATATTTACCAACACATTTGTCTTAGACAAGGAATAATCTTTGAACAATGATTAAGATTCAGAAGCACACACCTCAAACAAACAGGTAAAGTTTTAGAAGCTGTGCGCTTCTATTGGTTCCACTTTTTATTTTCCCTTTTCAGATTTCCTTAGCAAGATGTATGCATTGCTTAAAACAACAGCTTGTCATATCTGTGATCCAAGTTTCATTATGCCCCCATGACGTAGGCAGACAATTTTAGACAGCCACGGTTAGCAGCGTCAAGCAAGCCATCTCCTGTTGGGAAAATCCAATCATCTTACCATGAAGTGAAGAACTATATAACTGAACATCATATAACCATACATATATATACAGTAAGAAAAACTATATAACTGAACATCAAACCCTCCACCAGATGGAGAGAGGCGAGGTATATATATGTATGGTTTGGAAGAGCTCAAAGACCGGAGCCAAACGTAGCTAGACTTTTCCTAACACTAACAATTACATACTATTAGAAAATGGCTAGGACTTTGAAGCAGAGACATATTGGAAAGGTGCAGCGCTCGAGCGTGACGGAAGCCGTGCGTCTCAGCTAGCTATGCAAATCCTGGCGAAACACCGCACCGCTCGACGATCCAACCCTCAGACTCGATGGAGTAGGCCCCTGAAGTGAGTTACTGGAGATAGGGGAGCTCTACATACAAATCGGTGGGTTTGGAAAAAGTGGGCTTTGCGAGGGGATGTCCAGATTCCTCTCCATTTCAAGCAGCTGACCTAAACTTTGAGCAATGATCCCACTGAGATCGTTGCAATTTACACTTACTGTCTATAACATTGCAATTAATGAAACATGGTCTCGTGATGTTAAAAAAAAAGAAATGCTAACTACAATCGTGCCATTAAGAAAACTTAGGAAACAGTATCTATCCCCATTAGAACTGCTGCTCTTTTCTCATTGGTAGTCATTGTACAGAAATGTCAGTCTTGATGCACAGAAATATCATCATTGTAAAGAACTGAAACTGCTGCTAAGTGTATTATTTAGACATATAAAAAATCAATTTATTTTTTAATCGAACCAAATTTTAGTGAGTTTAGATAGATCTATTTTATTTTTAAATATATTCTTTTTAAAAAAATATAGACTTAAAATGAGGATGGGAAAAAGATGATGGTAAAATCCAGAAGATGATGCCAATTTGATGCAACGCCAAAGCCCAGCCTAGAAACAAAGAAAACCAAAACGGGGAACCGTAGCAAACTACTGCGGTTCCAGACGAGCAAATCAAAATACAGTTTGAGGGATATAGTTTACTGTGCAAAGCATCTTGATCTGACGTGAGAAAGAAATAAATCTCCACGTTTACTTGTTGGGGCTAAAAGGAATCCTCCTTTTCCATAAGATAAATCACAAGTCCGGTCTGGTCAGACAAAGGCATTGTAATGATGTGTTTATGTTTTTATTTTATTTTAAGAACTCTTGAATTTTTTTTGATGTTGAAATATTATTGTGTCGCTGTTTATATTATCCAGCTCTTCTTTTTTTCATGTTAAAGGATGGTTTAAAGCAATACAAGTTCTTTTGCGTTTAACATCTCCAATCCAAAGTGTTCCAAACTGGAGCGTTAATGGATTAATTTAATATATGCAGTCCGAAGCCAGCAAAGATTTGGTTTGTGAATGAAAAAAATTCCTAACGTTCCTGGAAAGAACCCATCTCATTATGCAAATGCTTGTGCATGAGCAAGTTGAAAATTTTCAATTTTGTCTATGTTAGCTTTCAACAGCATCTTTGTCAGTATTTGTTCACGAGTTATGATGAGACATGCCTTTTCACTCGTGTACTGAAGATAGCCTAATGTTTGTTGCAGGCCAGTAAAAAGCAAAATGACTTGCCAAAGAATGCCAGTTTACCAAAAGTGGAGAGGGTTGAGGTGTCATTCTTTAAAAATAATAATATGGTAAAATCTGACCTCTCATTTAGTCCTTAGTAAGTACTTCATGTTGGTGCAGGTTACACCTGAAGCTAAAAGCAAATCTCTGGGAGCTAAGTCACGAGGTGATGATGCCTTTAGGAAGAAAGACTATCAGTTGGCAGTAGATGCTTATACGCAGGTATTTCCCGGAATTTTACTTTTATACGAGGGTGTAAAGCTACTAATTAATAAGCTCTTTCTAATTATTATTATTATTATTTTAATAAAAAAATGCAAGTATTGTTTGGATTATCTGGACTTTTATACGACTTCAACCCCCATGTATCCCATGTTAAATTAATTCAAGGAAACGATAATTTTGAAAATATTTTAAATTAATAAAAAAATTTGGATTCATTAGGTGATGGTTAATGGAATCCGGAGTTCAAAATCTACTCTTAGCTCTTCGAGCACTACGCAGCAAAATTATCTCTCGCCCTCGCCAAATTTCACCCATCCTTGTGTTTTGCATCTGCAAATAGTCCTTGAGCTTGGATAGATGCTGCATAGATACAGCAGCAGCTGTAGACTCAATCATTTCTTCTGATGCTGAAATCAGATCCTGAACACCTCACTTAACTTCCATCTCGTGCTATCCTGCAAGATTGCGATTGCAAACGGGTAAAACAAAAAAAGTATCGGATAAAAAAATAATAATTTCCACAGGTTGCCCTAAATCCACAATCCAAAAGATACGGATGAAATTCGGATCAGATCCGCCAAGGCCTTTCAGGGTATTCGGGTCGGATCCGCCAAGGTCGGAGCAGCGGGTTGGCGCGTATAAAAGAAATGAACTCTTCACTCTTCGCTCTCCTCCTCCTCTTCTGTTGCGTCCACTCTTTCTGGCCGGCCAGAGTTTCAAGAGATCTGGTAGGGATCTTGATCGAGTGGGAGAAAATGCGAAAGAAGAGCAGATCGCAGGAGAAAACGCACCTCGAAAGAAGGCAAGATCTCTTGGAACTCCGGCCGGCAAGAAAGAGTTCATTTCTTCTGAGGTGCATTTTCTCCTGCGATCTGCTCTTCTTTCGAGTTTTTTCCCACTCGATCGAGATCCCTACCAGATCTCTTGGAACTCTGGCCGGCCAGAAAGAGTGGACGCAACAGAAGAGGAGGAGGAGAGCGAATAGTGAAGAGTTCATTTCTTTTATACGCGCCAACCCGCTGCTCCGGCCTTGGCGGATCTGACCCGAATTTCATCCGTATCTTTTGGATTATGGATTTAGGGCAACATGTGGGAATTACTATTTTTTTATGCGATATTATTTTTGTTTTACCCGATTGCAATCGCAATCTTGCAGGATAGCACGAGATGGAAGTTAAGCGAGGTGTTTAAGATCTGATTTCAGCATCAGAAGAAATGATTGAGTCTACAGCTGTTGTATCTATGCAGCATCTATCCAAGCTCAAGGACTATTTGCAGATGCAAAACACAAGGATGAGTGAACTTTGGCGAGAGATAATTTTGCTGTGTAGTGCTCTCGAAGAGCTAAAATTATTATGCACCAGAATCGTCGCTCGTCAACCTCCTCCAACCGGCGAGAGCTCCAGCAATTCCTCGGGGGTGGTAAGTAACCACTAACTTTTCTAAATATAACATGGAAAAGAAATACTAATTACCCGTCCATAGATTTAATATTAAAATGCCTCCACGTTTCATTAAATAAATGGTTCCATGTTTTTGTTAATATCACGGATCATGATACACTGTCAAGTAAGTAAATGTACGTTTCATTAAATAAATGATTCCATATTTTTGTTACTATCACGGATCATGAGTGTACATCGATACACTGTCCAGTAAATGTTATTATTCATCCTTGGAAAGCAATTTCAATTTTACTTAAGGTTCCTGTTGAACAAAAAGTACCGATAATGATATTATGCATTTATTAATATTTACCATCTCTTGTCTATTCTAGAAAGCTTATCATTATGGTTGCTTAATGGAGTCGTTTTATATTTTAGAACGTTATAGTGTGTGTGATGCTCTTTTTTCAGTTAATGACTCATCTCAGTAGTTTCAATGGATTTATTATCACGCTCCGACCCGTCTGTCGGATACGTGACAACCGCCGTATGAGCCCAAAGGACCCATACAAGGCATTTGGAAATAAATATTGTCCGCACACACAATCGACACAGCGGAATATACAATTAAATCACTTATATAACTCTACTAACACAGTCCCAATATATATACTATAATTCTACAATAACAAGATCGATAAATAAAATTAAATCCATCGATAGCCCTCATCTTCATCAAATATCCCGGACAGTCATCTAACAACCTGCACACACATTGAAGCAGTGTGCTCAGCCTTTCGGCCTAGTGCGAAATTACAGCTCGAAACCACAATACGAAATTCAAGGCTAAGGGGATCGTTCAAGGATGCCTTAGTGAGATTAGTTATCACATAACAAGCTTTTTAATATTTTACATGTATTATCCGACTATGTTATATGTCACCCTAGGTTGTGGGTAGATGTATGTCTCTAAATGTCACCTAGGTTATATACCATATCGGTGTCACTAGTGTAAATCATATATAACATTTTTATTTTTATATCACATGACTCAGGCTGCCGACCTATGCTTAAGGAAAGCCCTGGCTTAGGACTTTCCTAAGCCCATCAGTACCATTACAGTCTATGTCTCTGCCTATGCCCGCTGCACTGATGCTGGCGGAGAGGACGAGTGACCCAAAATCACTCTCCATCGTTTCACTAGTCGCTAATCATGCCTACTCTAGCAAAACTGTCGTGCCCTAACATCCACCCCGGATCTGTAGGGGCAACGACATCTGTGTAGTACTACACACTGCCCGTAGATAGGGTCACCATCACAACAGTCTCATCGGCCACGGCTAGCCGAAATAATAACAACCTTAGGATCCGGACTACTCATCCGACAGTCTGCAGAACGTCCAGGATGATAGCCGTGTGGTCTACGGATCCACTGTCCAAGGCGTCGCATAGGGAATCACCTTCCCAGTCCAATAGCAGTCGACGTTGATCGGGATATACACACATCCGCACAATGGGCTGTGGCAACCCCGTCTCCATCGGTGCCAAGTCCATGGTAGAGTTCATCCTCGCTAGCCATCTCAGGACTATCACGGTGCCGCCTAAACGACACTCGTGCGGGTATCGGTATCTGGGTATGGACCCGCTCTATTTTTTTGTCTATCTTGACCTACGAGTTAATCTGATCCACTTCCAGTATCTAAGCTATCTATGATCTGTAGCCTCGGGAGGTGCTGGTGTGTGAACATCACTAACCGAACGCTAATGGTTCGCGATGTCATCTAGGGTGCATTAATAAAACTCTTAGTTTAAAATTTAGTGATGTTCTTAAATGGTACTAGTATCATGTCACCTATGTCTCTATACTAGTGTTAGGTGTAAATCATGATATTACCTTCTATGTTTGTTTATTTTTATCATGTTCTGCATGATATTATTTTGTATTTAGCATTTCAACATAATTAACTAGCATGTCATAAAAATAATATATCATACGTAAAGTAGAGAAAACAATAAGCATACATGGTATATCATCATGCTAAATAAAATATAATATCATAGCAGGCATCTTTTCTTAGTATTTTTAAAAGTATAGCGATTATTTAATTGGTAGGTATCCGAGAATTTTCTGACAAAATCTAAATAAGATTTTCCACTAGCTGGAATAAATCATACTATGATGAGCCTACGCACCTGATTTGGTGGTTTACTCTTCGGAACCAACCTAAGGTCCGTTCACTGAATTTTATTATCTAACATTGTCTCGATCCACATGCCGTCATTTACGCATTTTATATTTTCCTGTCAATTATTCAACGAATTTTAATTCTCAATCTAGAAATAGTTTCTCAAATCTCTCTTCACCACTACTCTTAGAATGATCTCTAGAATCACCCCAAATTTTTTCCCAAGTTCGTCGAAAAATTTCTCCGACGATCGCCGGAAAGTTCGTCGGCACCCTCGCCGGCGAAGTTCTTCGATCAGCACCAATATTGGTACGAAAGCTCTTTTCATGAGGATTCCAAAAATCATATTTTCCAGCTGCATGTAGACCCAACCGGCGGCCAATAGCCCTCAACTCCGGTACCAATGGATAGCTCTCATCAAGGAGAATCCATAGGTACCAAGTTTGTAAGGTTTCACGGTCGGAATAGCCGGAAATCGTCGGAGCAAGCTCCGACGATTGAAACCCTCGCCGCTGACGCCTCTCGCACGATTTCTCCCTCATCTCTACACCAAATTTGGGCATCTTGGTATCAAAATGAAGAGGAGGTCGAGATCTACCTGTGGGTAAAATTTGGGAGCCTAATTCATCGTGGTTTCACCGAAGCATCATCAGGAAAATTTCGTCGCAATCACCGTCGTCACTGCGGAGGAGGAGAGAGAGAGAGAGAGAGAGCTCGCACGCGGGTGGGAAGAAAATATTTTTTTTTTAATTTTTTTAATTAGTTAATTAAAATCTTAAATCTAATTAAATCTTGACTATCCAATTTACCAATCAAACGACGTTTAAATTACGATCCGTCTGCACCTTTGGATTCCTTATCAAAAATACTACATGATGATATAATTTTCACATTAAAATCTCATACTTCAAAAATAAATATAATTTTACAAATAAGTCATTTAAAAAATTTCTTTTACGGTTAAATTCTCCGAATACTAAATTACTCTATTGTCATTATTCAAAAATCACAGATCTCACGTGCTCGCTTGATCACGCTCTTCCTTATGTGCTTTTTAAAATTCTGAAGCAGCAGCTCAAGGAGGTTTACCATCAGGAGGATGCCCAAGACAGAGCTTTGTAAGTACTGGAAGAATAGCGGGCAGCGCCCTCACCTCGACGACGACTGCAGTTTCGCTCATTGTTCTAGTTTTCATCACTTTTCGCTAAATGTTTGAAGACTTCTTGATAATGGCATGCAGTTTCAAGCACTATTTTAATGAGCATAAACTTTGTGCCATAAATAGTAATAGTCAGATATATAATGTGACGGTCAACCTGATGGCAGCATGTAACTTAATAAATTGAAATTTGGAATTTGGGTATGATTAATCAGCCAAATTTGGACTTTCACCGGACGACTTGTGAAAGATAAAATTGTAGATCGAGGCTCTTAGTTTATTTATCTTCCGGCTGGCCCCAACCTAGCACACCTACATGATGTTGCTGCTGTGTGATGCGATGAAAAAAGATAGCATGCCATTCTGCCCAGTTATTCTTGTTGGCCTTAACAACGACAAAAAGTCCAGACAACTTTGCATTCCCTATAGAAAAGATTGTTTGCATTCTGTCACCTAATAATAGTTCTTTCAATCACCTGCAAAGAGGTTGTCAAGGCCTCAAAACCATGCTATACTTGGTGATGTTTCGAGGCACATAAGCTAATATGTCGTGCTTTTTTCCTTGATTAAAACTCACTCGGGAGGCCTCCTGACTCTTTATCTGAAACTGTTTTGCAGGAGTTTGTACTATTCAGAATTCAGAGGCATCTGAAACTTCAGCATGCCGATTCACAAAGGTGAAGGTCGCAATCCATCTGCATCTGCTCCTCTTGTGGATGTAAACCTAGGATTAGCCCCAAGACCGATTAAATTTCCCAGATCGTCGTATCCTATCATGTCAACATTTTAGTGCCGATTTGGTAAATGTATATTACAAAACCGGCTTAGGTAGGTTGCAAATATCCTCATCTCTTCAATACGAACAAGAAGGTTACAGGAATCACGTTGCCGAAAGACAGAGTTGCTTCGGTCGACGTGGATTACAGTGCGGTCGGCGTTTGCTCGCCGGACCGTCACTCAACCGATCAATTTCTCTCTCCAATCTCCTAATTGAACTATGAGGTTTTTTGATTTTTTTTTTCCTTGTTTTTGGCATCAACCAAATGCCTCTTTTATAAGATTCAAAGGAGTAACTGTTCGGATTTAGGGTGGCCATTACAGCAATTCAATGCTGACTTTTCATGGCAAGCATTAATGAGCATCAGCGGGCATCAATCTCCACTTTTGGTTTCCTCCCCAATAGTTGGAGCTTTGATGGAGTAAACGGTTGAGACGGCGGTGCACCATGAATCCCATGCGACGATAAATTATAGAATTAAGTAATTGCTTAATCAACTTCTGCTTCAGCGTGCTGATGTCACTGCTCCAGGCCATGTCTCCTCTGCTTGTCTCAGTCATGCCCCGAGCGTAGGGGATGCATCCCGGATGCGTGGAAGAGTGCTGATGTCGCTGCTCCAGGCCATGTATTTATTATTTTAACTAAATGCACCATGTTTTATCTAACTATATATTATTGGTTGTGTTGAAGAGTTCTACTAATAGCCGGCAAAAACTTCATAGATTGTTTCAGAATTATAGTGCCAGCAGAAGACCCAAAAGCAAACCACAAGTACCATGACAACCAAAGTATACTTAAATATTGTTGCAAGCACAGATACATACATTTAGCTAGTTAGAATGGTAGGGAGCCTATCAGTTTAATACTCACCTAAGTTCTAAAATATATATCTATAGGTATTCCTTGATGGATTCCCATTATACTAGTTTTTATTCCATACATGCATTTTCCATTCAAGCAAAATAAGCTTACGAGGGTTGTGAACAGTATGCATTCAACTTAACCAAACTATGAATATATTGTCCTGCAGAAGAGCATGGATGAAAGATGCACATACATAGAACAGCAGATACCAACGCAGATCAATCAAAAACACACATACCAACCATCAACCGTGTGCTTGCACATACACCGACAGTAACAGCAGCAGTGGTTGTTCAAGGTATATCCTCATCTCTTCATCTGCATATGGAGTTGAGCTTTGGGAACCTTATTCCCAGCTGCACGTAGACCCAGTCGCAGGTCCTGTCGACCCTTCGGAAGAGTGCATACCTTGCTCTCTGTTTCAGAATCAAGTATCCGACCCAACCCCAGAATCCAACCACAAATCCCAGAGCAGCAGCAGCGAATTCCAGAACCTTCTCGAGCCTTCCGTCATCTTCCGCTTCCTCTTCCCCTTCGCGAGGCAGACCATCGCTCCGTGGGCACTCCGCTAATGGGATACCACAGAGACCTCTGTTGCCAGCGTAGATTGATGAGTCATTCAGCGTCGACAGCTGAGGACCCGTGGGGATTCTTCCCGATAAGTTGTTGTATGAGAGATTCAAGTGGCTCAGGAAATAGAGAGCAGATAAGCTGGGAGGAATCTCTCCTTCGAGATCGTTGAACGATAGATTAAGGGACTCCAGTTGCTTCATAGCACCAATGTTTCTAGGAATGCTTCCTATCAAATGATTCTTGGCCAAGCTTAGGAAGCACAATCCAAGGAGATTTGTGAGGTCTTCTGGGATTTCGCTTGATAAATTATTGAGAGGTCCATGCTAGTCACAAGAGAGAGAACTGTGGTGTACTCTTCAGTCGATCCTTTTGCTGTTATCACGATGCTCTCTTTGTAAAAATTATTGCTCAAATTATAATAACCAGCAGATATATAATGACCACCAGCACTTGTATAAGCAGAACCCCTCAAAGGATGAGCAATTTTGACCTGAAGTGTGTTGAATGAAGCATTATTTTGTATCTTAATCATAGAACTGAGACTTCCAAAGGAAGAAGGGATGCTACCATGAAGTTCATTGAATGCAAGATCTAATACTTGAATACGAGTGAGATTTGATAAATTTGCAGGGATGATGCCGTGGAGTTTATTTGACCTCAAACGAAGAACCTGCAATGCAGAAAGGTTTTCCCCTATCCATGTCGGTATTTCACCATAAAATTGATTTTCACCAAGATCAAGAGTCACTAAACCTTTGCATTGTTCCAAGAAGGAAGGAAGTGGCCCATAAAGATTATTATCATTCAGGTGTAGAGATTTAAGAGCAGCTGGAGATGAGCCATGACAACTAGGGATTTCCCCGTACAAGTGATTTCGAGATAGGTCGAGCACTTCTAGTAAAGTAGCATTGCAAAAAGAAGAGGGGATGGTGCCACTGATATTATTATAAGACAAGGATAAAACAATGGCTCCAGTCGAAAGAAAAAAACTAGATGGAATAGGTCCAACAAATGAGTTATTGGAGAGATCCATTGCTGTTGTGGTAGTAAAAGGTAGTAGACCACTGAATCTGTTTGAACTTAAGACCACCTCTTTAAGAAAACCATTTAAAATGAAATTAGAAAACCAATCCGGGAGATCTCCTGAGAGTCCCACTCCGGATAGATGAAGTTCTTCTAATTGACTCTGAGTTTGAATCCAATTGGGAAGCTTTCCTCTTACATTACAAAAGCTCATATCAATTTTTGAGGCATCGAAAGAAGGATACCAGTCATGTGGTAGGATCACATCCAAGGAGTTGTAAGATATATTCAGAATATCCAAGTTTACTAGTTTAATAAAATGAGCTTCCGTGATGTTACCTCGCAGCAAGTTTGAAGAGAGATCCAACTGCTCTAGTAGAGATAAATGTCCAAGACTTGATGGGATTGTCCCACTCAAATTATTATGACAAAGATTTAGAGCTGATAGTCGTGCTCCTTGAGGACAATTACTTGACAAATCATGGAGTAAATCTGTTAGGTCTCCACCAATATTATTATAGGATAAATCAAGTGTACTTAAATTGCATAGACCAAGCATCCTTGGTATTTTCCCACTTAATTGGTTTTCTGATAAATCCAATTTCTTCAAGTTGCGGAGCTCCCTGAATGCTTGTGGTATCACTCCTGTAATTAATTCAATTATCTTACACATATAATAACCTGCAAGTTTTATATAAAGTGAGCTTCAATGACATTACCATGCAGCGAGTTTGAAGAGAGATCCAGCTCCTCCAGTTGAGAAAAATATTCAAGACTCGAAGGAATTAATCCATTCAAATTATTGCCAGCAAGATTTAAGGATGATAGTTGTGCTCCTTGAGGACAATTAGACAGCAGGCTATCGAATAGATTTGCTACCTCACCATCAATATTATTTTCAGACAGATCTAATATGCTTAAATTACACTGACCAACCATGCTCGGTGATTGTCCAGCAATCATAGCATGGGATAGGTTGAGATATTCCAAGTGAACAAGTGAAGCGATCGCTTCAGGTATATCGGCACCAGAAAAGTTGTTCATGCTTAAATCCAAGTATTTTAGATGCTTCAACTCAAGCAGCGAAGGATTTACCTTACTCGCTCGCTTGGCGCCCTCGTATGGGTAGCGAAGGTCGAGCTGTGTGACATGGCCATCGGTTGTATCATCGCAGGCGACTCCTCTCCAGCTGCAGCAGTCATCGCCGGTCCAAGAAGAGAACCAGCCGCCAGGGTCATACATGTCGGATTTAATGGCTAGGAGAGCACGTCTTTCATTCTCTATGCACCCCTCCGCACCCTCGAGAGGAAGGTCATGCCCGTCACAGGAGGAGACGGCAGCAGCGATGCTCAAAAGTAAGAGCATGAGAACTCGTCCTTCCGTGACGTGCTCAGCAGCAGCCATGGAATGCTGATTACAGAAGAAAGAAATGTATGAAACAAGCTCAGGTTAAGGCGTGAGGTCGTTGGATACGGTGGTCTTTACCTCTCAATTAGTTGCCTCTATATATGTATATATAGACTGCAGATTAGCAGGAAGCGGAAGTTAAATTCAAGAAGAGACTACTAATAATGCTACTTGACCGACGGATATACGTAATATACAGGGAGAGAGAGACTTTTGACGTGTTTAACGGTGGGAGAGTTGATAGCATTCAATATTTCAGGTCTTCATTTATTCTCATAATTGATTACTTTAATTAAATGCACCATCTTTTATCTAATTATATATATATATATATATGTATATATTATTGGTAGTGTGGGAGACTTCTACTACTGATAGCCAACAAAAACGAAAAGCCAATCAGAAAATCCCTGGAAAACCAAATCATACTTTAATACTGCTGCAACCTTGTCTCTACTTAATTTCTTCATTATCTCCTCCATGTGATGAGATGATGTTGAATCACCTGGACACTCTGGTAATGAAAGACAATAGAGTTCTTTGTTGCCCGCAAAGAGAGAGGGTCTTCAAATATCCGAAACTGATTTCCTTGTAGGATTCTTCTTTACAGGTTGTGTTGGATAGATAACGATGGCATTTGCAAATTCCTCAGTTTCTACAGTAGTTCTTTGTTGGTCCGCGTTTTTTGATCTTCTTTCTGTTGCACTATTAATCACCTGCTTTAATAATGCTTGACTGGGGATACTGACTCATTTTTAATGGCGATTCTTCGATTTTTGGCTGAATTCTTCAGCTGACGAACCGCTGAGACGTACTTTTCAGGTAAAAATGTTACTGATTACACTCGATCTGCTTGGATCTTGAGCTGGATGACATGGGTTCTTGATTCTCTTTAAGATTGGGGCTCTGGATATTGTCGTAGAGCTCGGTACTCGTATCCGAAAGCTAATAGAAAATACCTCTTCCGATGATTAAACAATAAAAAAGCTGATCTGATTTTATGGATCGTAGACTCAGACCTGCTTTTTTTGTCTCGTCTGCAGAACATGCATCAGGGTTATCCCTCGGCGACGTTGTTACGCTTTCTC
Source organism: Thalia dealbata (assembly GCA_030544415.1). Taxonomy (NCBI): domain Eukaryota; kingdom Viridiplantae; phylum Streptophyta; class Magnoliopsida; order Zingiberales; family Marantaceae; genus Thalia; species Thalia dealbata. Next base: position 19,747,706 of record CM060458.1, read on the forward strand.
AAGGCTAGAGAGTGGAGTGTTCCAAAAGCACATCAGATGGTCTGTGGCGTTTGTCTGTCTGTCGTATAGTTCTATTGCCTCTCTTTTTGGCAGCTCATAAAAATAAATTTTATAACTCTCGTTGCAGCTGCTTGATTGCTTGAATTGGAGGATACAAAATCAGATCGATGACATTTTGACTGTAAGTTCCCTGTCATCGCACTGTTTGGTTCTTAGTGATAGTATTTGTTGTGATTTAGACATCATTTTTGTCGTACAGTACATACACAAAAAAATTTCTTACTTGAGTATTTTGTGCCCTATTTGCTTTATCCATTTTCTAGTTAACTGTTTCATTGAGTCGAATGCATCTTTGATGCTAAATCATCCACAATAACCCATCTGATTTATAAAGGCAAAATATAGAAGATGTTAAATGCTTCAAAAATGATGTGAGAGAAAAGTCAAACACTAGGATGAACAATTTTATCTCTACTCATCATAATTCACCTAAATTATGAAATGTATGCCAATAAAATTGGGACCTACACTGCTAGTTTCTCGTTTCTACAGTCACAGAGAGGCAAACAATGTATAAAGCTGATCCTATTTGCAAAGATTTTAATATGCTATATCCATTTTCATTAAAAAAAAATTGATATTCTATTTTCTAACGGAATCTTATTCGGGTATAGAAACCTATAATTCCAGAACATCTATATAGAGCGGTCCGGAACTCATAACTTATAAAATTATTAGGCTACTCAAATGAGGTACTTTCTTTCTCTCTAGATAAATATTTTTATGTTTCTATCCTCATTTTATTTTATTCTAAGTGATTTTAAGTAAATCTACGTGTTGGCATTCAGGAGCAGTAAAAATACTTTATGCTATGAAATTTTATGGAAAGTTAAAAAAAAACTTTAAATCTAGAAACGCCAACTTGCGCAAGTCATGGGCAAGCACAGTACATGGTGCATGGCTTTGCTTCATCTAACCCCAACTATATGCTACATCATCTAGTGTACTTGTGCATGTCATTGGCAAGCACAATGCTTGTGCAAGTCTTTTGCTGATCAGAGTTAGAGAAGATCGATCGGAAGAGGGTGATCACTGATCAGAGTTAGAGAAGATCACCATAGCTCCAACAAACTCTTGTGAGTTGAGAGTTTGCTATTCTGAGCGATTCCACTGCAAATTGAATGCTGAATGGCTGCTGTCTGAGCTGTGGACAGCAGGTCCGAGGGTCTTACTGGTGTTATAATAAAGATCAACATTTCAACTACTTATTCTTTGAGTTCTCCTTACCCCTTGCTTCTACAACATCCAGATTCGGCGTGTATTAGGCTTACAGCGGATTCAGACACTATGCGGCATGCCATGGATGAGTCCTCTATAGTGCTAGACATGAAAACTTAATCAGGGGTGTGTCAGCTGGTATTAGAGCACACGCTGCTGCTGATTTCCAAGAAGAAGCACGATGAGGAAGAAAGACAAGATGCCTTCCATCCTCGTGGGGAGGATTCATCTCAGTAGATTGGCATCGGAAGTGACCTTGGTCAAAACTCTAGGGTGGGATCCCCATAGTCCAGAGGAAGGCTTGAAGCTGTTTGCTTCCTCTCGCCTCTTCGCCGATGACATGATGACCAAGCAGGCCTTCGAACAAACTCAAGAAACGGATGGTTAGAGTTTAGTCCACACAAGGTGCTGGCGGCTCCAGCTCTGGCTCATTGTTTGACTGTGTGGATGAACTTCACATGACCCTGGAAGCTCTACACATCAAATTCAAGTAGTTTTGAACAATGCTCGATCGTGCTTCTAGTCGAATTCAAGCCCTCTTAATTGGAACTGAAATTGAGGTTGCTTGGCTGATGACTAGTGAAAACCTCGATTTGGAGGATTTTGCTAGTGCGGTGATTCCAGTGCAATTGATCCACCAACAAACCTTCCCCCACCAACTAATTATTATTATCATCTAATTTTAAAATATGTATTTTTTATTTCTTTTTTCCTCCCGCTTATATTTTTGAGATTTCGGTTTTTCTGTTTCGATTTTAAAAAAACGGCCTTCCCTTATTCCGAACTGGTTTCTGGCATTCTGCTCGTTTTATATACGAGAACGAGAGGGATGGAGGAAGAACCGAAGGCGAGAAGAGGTGTAGGTCGGAGGGAGACAGCGAGAGGACGCGGCCTCCCGGTTTCTTCTTCCTCTGCTCGCGGAGTCGCGTCGCGCTTCCTCCTCCAGCCTCCATTTTTTTTTGCCTCTGGAACGACGCACCGGGAGAATGGCGGTCGCTTCCAACGATGCCGTCAAGCAGCTCTCCGTTCTTATCGACCGAGGTCGCTGCGTTTTCTGATCTTCTTTCTGTTGCACTCTTAATTACCTGCTTTCATAATGCTTAACTGTGGATACTGACTCATTTTTAATGGCGACTCTTCGATTTTTGGCTGAATTCTTCAGTTGACGAACCGCTGAGGCGTACTTTTCAGGTAAAAATGTTACTCATTAAACTCGATCTGCTTGGATCTTGAGCTGGATGACATGGGTTCTTGATTCTCTTTAAGATTGGGGCTCTGGATATTGTCGTAGAGCTCGGTACTCGTATCCGAAAGCTAATAGAAAACACCTCTTCCGATGATTAAACAATAAAAAAGCTGATCTGATTATATGGATCGTAGACTCAGACCTGCTTTTTTTGTCTCGTCTGCAGAACATGCATCAGGGTTGTCCCTCGGCGACGTTGTTACGCTTTCTCAAGGCTAGAGAGTGGAGTGTTCCAAAAGCACATCAGATGGTCTGTGGCGTTTATTTATCTGTCGTATAGTTCTATTGCCTCTCTTTGTGTTAGCTCATAAAACAAATATTAAATTCTGGACGCAGCTGCTTGATTGCTTAAATTGGAGGATTGAAAATAAGATCGATGACATTTTGACTGTAAGTTCCCTCGGTTCTTAGTAATAGTATTTGTTCTGATTTAGACATCATTTTTGTCATATAGAACTACACAAAAAAATTTCTTATTTCAGTATTTTCGTGCCCTATTTGCTTTATCCATTCTATAGTTAACTGTACGCATCTTTGATTCTAAATCATCCAAAAAAAACTCATCTGATTTATAAAGGTAAAAGGTAGTAGATGTTAAATGCTTCAAAAATGACATGAGAGAAAATTCAAACACGGGTGATGAATAATTTTATCTTTACTTGTGCTAATTTACCTAAATTATGAAATATATACCAACGAAATTGGGACATACTACTAGTTTCTCGTTTCTAAAGTCACAGAGAGACAAACAACATGTGAAGCTGATCCTGTTCGCAAAAATTTTAACATGCTATGTCCATTTCAGTTTAAAAAAATCTAGATATTCTATTTTCTAACGGGCTCTTTTTCGGGTGTAGAAACCTATAATTCCAGAACATCTGTATAGAGCGGTTCGGGACTCACAACTTATAGGATTGTCAGGTTATTCAAATGAGGTACTTTCTTTTTCTCTAGATAAATATTATTATGTATCTATCCTCATTTTATTTTATTCCACACGATTTTAAGTAAATCTACAATTATGTTCATCTATCATAATTCACACACCATTTCTGTTTCCTTTTCTGCGTTGGCATTCAGGAGTAGTAAAAAGTTTTTTTTAATGCTATGAAATTTTATGGAAAGTTAAAAAAAACTTTAAATCTAGAAACGCCAACTTGCGCAAGTCATGGGCAAGCACAGTACATGGTGCATGGCTTTGCTTCATCTAACCCCAACCATATGCAATATCATCTAGTGTTTAGTTGTGCAAGTCATTGGCAAGCACAGTGCTTGTGCAAGTATTTTACGACTATAATATCTTCGTTGCCCAAGAAAAAAAATGCTTCAGATTATCTAATGCACGCATTGGTTATCAATTATAACAAATAAAATCAATTAACTTGTCTTCTGGAAATATAAGATTAGAATTATATTTATCTTGATATTTGTGAAAGGGAACTGCGGATAGAGAACTAACTTTTTTCTTTTTGTCTTCATGACAGGGTCTTCCTGTTTTCGCAGTAGGTGCTGGACTCAGCACGTTTGACAAGGCATCGGTAAGAAGTACTACTATTGCATATTAACTTGTACGCATATATTTTCCTTGAGAATGTAGGCCTGCATACTGCAAAGACCAAACTGCGGTAGGAACATGGACCTAACATTTTGATTGAGCTACACCTTCTTTTGTTCTAGAAATTAATCACACCAAATGACATGCAGATGTGCTTGCAGCATAAGCTAGCAAAGCCATGCAAGCAAGAAACAACAACAGTTTTTGGTTAAAGTGATAGCTGTTTTTACTAGAGAAATTCTGCAAATCCATGACATTCATGTTGGTCTCCTTATGTAAATGTAGTGACGCATGTGTTGTTTTCATTTTAGGTGAACTACTATGTGCAATCACATACTCAAATCAATGAGTACCGTGATCGTGTGATATTGGTGAGTATTTTAATACTCTACGTGCTCAAGGCAAAGGAAATGTTCCATTTTTCATTTTTCTTCTGTTCTTTTGGTAGCCTGCTGCAACTAAGAAGCACGGGCGACATATTGACACCTGCATCAAAGTTTTGGACATGAGTGGTCTTAGGCTTTCCTCATTAAGCTACATAAAGGTATATTCTCTTTTTCAACTACATATTTTTTTTTTAAAAAAAACATTAAGCATCAAAGTGGTTGAGGAGGTCCTTGTTCAATATCCATCTACTGGGGCTACAATTTACAATGCTGAAATGCTGAAGCTGTAGTACCCTGTTATGAGCTTGTTATATTTGAATCTTGGGTTGAGAAACACTTGTGCGATCACACTAGCGTCATTGCTAATCTGTTGTATCTCGTGCTACAAGAGTCCTCTATCTACGAGAGCTTCTTCAGTATCCTGTACCTTTTTGTTTCCTGAATTATCCTGGTTTGCTGTTTTACTACTCGACATTTGTGATGTCTGCCCTTATGTTAGTTCAAAATGTATTGTTAAGTTCTAGATTTGCTGCTATTCTCTGCCATTTTGAAAGTGAAAACTAGCTGATGTTTCTTCTCTTGTGGTTATATGTGCAGATACTAACCGTCATTGCTACTGTTGACGACCTAAATTATCCGGAGAAGACACAAACTTATTATGTAGTTAATACCCCATATGTATTCTCAACATGTTGGAAGGTACAGTTGTTTATGCATTCCGTTGGAAAATTTATTTCTCTACGAGATGCTTTAAGCAATATTTGTGCGAGTATTATTCTGCTCATGGTTTTGCTGTGTCCTTGACCAGGTCGTGAAGCCTCTTTTACAAGAAAGGACAAGAAAGAAGGTACAAGTATTGCAAGGCTGTGGCCGAGATGAATTGTTAAAGGTGAGATGCATTCATGTTTTCGTACTTATGACAGAAGGGCAGCTAGCACTCCTTGAAGCACTTTGATCGTGCACTATCATATTTATAGAATTAACTGCAGAACTCGGAGTAAACCTGGCCGCTGACCGTCTTGACTGTAGTTTTTTTTGTTGCCAACCTTGGTTAAATCACAGCCCGTCTTGAATGTTTTCTTGATCAAAACATGCTTACAGTTTCTCGAGTGCTATCTGCAGATAATGGACCATGCTTCACTTCCCCATTTCTGCCGGAAAGAAAGTTACGGGTCATCGCGGAGTGGTTCATCAGCCGCATCCGGTGACTGCTACTCCTTGGACCATCCCTTCCACCAGCAGCTCTACAACTACATCAAGCTGCAGGCGCTGAGCCATAATCATCCGGCTCTCCTGAAGCAAGCATCCTTCTGTGTAGACGTGCCCATTATGGACGCGGATGGAGAAGAGATCGTCAGGAGAGTCAACACAATCGAGTCGGAGTTCCGTGACATGAAGCACCACCCAGAAGGACTCTCCCGCTCACTCAAGGACATCCATATCGACTGATATAAATTTTATAATAATTTTAAAAAAACTTTATAATAATGTTTAATTCTAAAGTTTAAATTGTATCTAATACTATATATTTCATATATATCAAAAACTTTATATTTAATTTTATAATAATTTTTAAAAGCAATATAATATCACTTAATTTTTCTTATTTAAAATTAGAAACTTTAATTAGAATATCATCTGAATCAATAATTCACTTATACTACAAAAAAAAATTTCTTTGTAAACTTAAATGATATGTTTTCAGTCCTTAAAGAATATAATTTATTTAAGTACAATTAAATTTATTATCGTCAATATATATATATATCATCAGATCATTGCAATTAAATTTATTTCTCTATTGATATAATTGCTTAACCATATTAAGAATATTATCTGCGGAGCACCTCCTCGCCGCAGAACCCCCGATTTTAATATTACCTGTCCGTAGATCTAATATTAAAATCGCTCCACGTTTCATTAAATAAATGATTCCATGTTTTTGTTTGCTATCACGGATCATGAGTGCACATCGGTACACTGTCAAGTAAATATTATTATTCATTTTTGGAAAGCAGTTTCAATTTTACTTGGTTTCTGTTGAAAATTGAACAAAAGTACCGATAATGATATTATGCAGTTATTAATATTTACCATCTCTTGTCTATTCTAGAAAGCTTATCATTATGGTTGCTTAATGGAGTCGTTTTATATTCTAGAATGTTACAGTGTGTGTGATGCTCTTTTGTCAGCTAATGACTCATCTCAGTAGTTTCAATGGATTCATTCTTCTCTGCTGGCATGATGACACGCTCTTCCTCGTGTGCTTTTTAAAATTCTGGAGCAGCAGCTTACGGAGGGGATGCCCAAGACAAAGCTCTGTAGGTACTGGAAGAACAATGGGCAGTGCCCGCTACTCGATGGTTGCTACTTTGCCCATGGAACCGCCGAGGTTCGCCGTGGACACTGCAAGACAAAGCTTTGTCCTAGGTGGAGTTCGATCGGAGAGTGCACGGACGGTGACCAGTGCACCTACGCCCACGGCCTTGACGAACTCCTCAGCTGATGATTGGAAGCACTTGTTGTTAGGTTTAAAGAGTCATATGATAACTCGAGAGATGAGTAGGAATGGTTTTTTTATCCGAAGCATTGTGGCCTTCATTTCCAGGTTGCTGAACTCCACCATATAGACTAATGACGATAGATGCATTGTATATATATTGCTTAAAAAAACAGCTTCTGTTATATCTGTGATTCAAGTTTCATGATGCCCCCATGATGTAGGCAGACAATTTTAGACAGCCACGTTAGCAGCGTCAAGCAAGCCATCTCCTGTTGGAAAAATCCGATCATTTTACCATGAACTGAAGATTCAGATCAAGGTTACCTACACAATCTTTCCTGCTTCCTCATTTAAGAAGAACCACATAACTGAACATCAAACCTTCCACCAGATGAAGAGAGGTGAGGTATATCATTCTGATCTTTATTTTGTTTCTTAATTTCTCCATATACTTCACGAAAAATAAAAGAAAATTACTGTCACATTTACTTCAAATATCCCTCCTTTTTTTACATGGAGCAATATGAACATTTTTTCACAAAAAAGTTATTGGGAGTTTTTTTTTTAAGATTTCAGTTATACCAAATCTGAAACATGGCATTCCCAAAAATCCAATTTTTTGCAACCAGTTAATTAATCTCTATAGATGTATCTTTGCCAATAAAACAAGTTTTTTATTTGATAGAAATGGCTAATGAACACTGGACTGGAGGCACTCCAAAATTATTCGCACCCTTGCATTTTATGTATACTACTACAAAAGCCTAATTCAACAGCGGACCGACACCCTGCAATTAATCAATCCATCGTACATGTTGTTTACGTCGAGACTACCAACGCTTGGTGCGTGTATGCATGCATGCCTGCTTGTTTTATTTGGAACTAATCGATGCTTCTTCTTCGATCGATGGCCTACTCCTAAATGATCAATTTCACGGCAATGCTAACATGGCGAAAGCCACGGCACCGGCGACGCCGGCGCCGAATGCCGTCCTGCGTGTTGCCGAGCTTTTAGCATTGGAGCCATCGTCGTGGTCCTCGTCGGCCGGAGGTGAATCGTCGTCCGGAGGAGGCGTAGATCCTTTAGGCGGCGCCCGGGAAGGCGGGGCCTTGCTCGGGGACGGACCGGCATCTTTGGACGCAGCCGGAGCAGTGATCGGGGACGGCCCTGCCGGCGCCATGCTCGGGGACGGCCCGGCCTCACCATCAACGGACGCGGCTGGAGGCCCGCTCGGGGACAACCCCGTAGCCCTGGTCGGGGCCGGCGCCGTGCTCGGGGACGGGGACGGCGACTCGTTCGGGGACCCCGCGGGCCCGGACGGGGCCGGCGCCGGCGACGTTCGGCCCTTTGGCGCCGGCGGCGACGTGTGGATCTGAGGGCCTTCGCCGAGGCCGGGGGGAACGATGACGCCGTTGACCTGGAGGACGGAGATGTTGTAAGGCCGCGCCACCACCTCCCTGGTGAAGTTAGCGGTGGTCGATCCCTCCTCGGCGGAACCGAAGGCGATGTGCCCGTCGGCCAGGTTGGTCACGTTGAGGAACCCGTTCAGGCCGGTGGCGAGGCCGGTGGTCTGGAAGAGGGTGGTGACGAAGGCGGGGTGCTTGTGGAGCTCGTGGATCTTTCCGGTGTCGAAGTAGTCGAGAAGGACGTGAACCGCGAGGATATTCCCGAGATCGTCGACGGTGCGGCCGGCGACGGACATGATGGCGTGGTTGCCGACGGCGAGGACGGTGATGGTGTTGCGGCTGTTGATGTTGGACGCGAGATGGGTTTGGGAGAGGAGGCTGTTGAAGGTGGAGAACTCGGGGAACCTGCCGAGGATTCTGGTGATGTTGAAGGAGGCTGCGAGTGGGAAGAGAAGGAAGAGAAGGAAGGTGAGGAGGGTGGGTGCTCTCCAACTCATGGCTGCTTCTTCTTCTTCGATCTCTTCACAGGGTGGAGATAAGAGTACAGAGAGGAAGTGTTATTCTTATTATAACTATGGATGTGTGTGTGAGGCAGATTAATTAAGGAAAGAAAAAAGAAGTCTATATTTGGACGTTGCCGTATATAGTAAGATCTGCTTTGATTTTGGATGGGGGGATGCGAGGGGAAGCAGGGGGAGTGCATCTTGTCAAGCTCTGGAGAGCTGAAGGATGTCAAAACGATCCAATTTGTCTGGAGTTTGTCCTGTTTCTTTCGCTGGGTTAATTCTCAGAGGTGCGGAAGTAATGAGAAGTAAGAGGGCACTCATACTGAAGTAAACAAAGCCTACTATCATGGGAAAAGCACTTCATTGATCAATGAGCAGTTATTACAAAAATTGAGAGGACTCCCACCAGTGAGTGTTTTCTTTTCTAACTTTCCATTTCTTTTCTTTCTTTTTTTGGTTGAAGAACGCAAGGGCCCCTCATCAGGTAAACCACGATATACAGTATGTCAAAAAAATCAAAACCAAAACATGAGCTCTTGGATATTTAGTAACGACGGTCTTGTTCTTGGAAGAGAAAAGCTCAATGTATCAACCCACTGATATTTTTCACTGTATCTGTTCCCGATACGCAATCATCTTCAACGAAAGGAAGAGTTTTCCAAACCTTTAGTTTAAGCAAACCGTGTTCTGTGCAGGCAAAAGGACCGAAATTTTAGTAAATAGAATTAACCTACTATGTTTGAATCTTCTATTTAATAAAGTTTACCCGGAGCTTCCGCATCCTTTTGCATGCAAATTGCGGCAAAGTGAGATCCGCCAAGTTCAGCAAGTGCAAATTGCCAGTTTGTAGTCACATTGTTAGGATCAGAGGCAGCCTCAATGGAGATTCTGAGTTCCTGAAAGCACAATAGAGAAATCTGAGATGGCTCAATCTCTAATAAACAAAAGAAGGAAAATAACACCATAGCGGATCAAGAAAAGTATATACTTCAGCTTCTGGTCTCTCGGAAGCTAATAAATATTTGCATCTTTCAAGCCGTATTGTAAAATCCTTGAACGGTGAACCTGAAAATCCCCTTCCAAGAGCTTTAACATAAGCTTCCTGTGAGTAAAAGACGAGCAATTCATTGACATAAATATGCAGCATGTTAATAACAAAGACGATGAAAAATGACAAAAAGTTTATTTCAGAATGGATGTATCACTTTAGTTAATAACAAAGACGATGAAGAATGATAAAAAGTTTATTTCAGAATGGATGTATCACTTTAACAGATTTGATTCCCTGTGGTCCAAAATTTTATTTCTTTTCAGAATGGATGAGTTCCTCATTATTATGGTTTTATTTCCAACCTTACAATGATCTAAAAAGAACTGACAAGAAAGAGTGGAACAACTACACTGGATATATAAGAATATCAGCTATAAATCAAACAAAAAAAATGCAACACACCATTAAATCCAGAAGTTTTCCTTATCGCAAATGGGCTACAGTTAGTGGGATCAGGAATCCACACTTACTATTCCTCCTATCATGGTCTTATTAATAAAGATTTTCCTGCTTAAGCTCCCCTGGTTCAAGACTCTTTTCTAAAAGAATATAAATATGATGAGTGACTTCACAGTCAGACTTAAACATTGTAAAGAAAACTTGTCAACTAAAAACTGGAATAAGGTTTCCTCTAAAAAAAAGTGGAAAAGAAACAAATGCTTTCAATTGCTACATTATATATTGTGCAAAAGTTATATAACCTAAAACATGGTAACAAATCTAACAAATTCCTTGAGTTTTTCAAGATAAAGGAGCTGAGATAATAAATGGGAACACAATAATATATTATCCAATATTAACCACCACGTAGATGAAAACATCAGCTCGCATGCATGCCTTACTTTAAGGGTCCATACTTTAAGAAACTCAATTTTCTGAGTCTCGGGATCCAAAAGAGAATCCAAATATTGAGCTTCATTGGGAGAAAAGTAACGGTGAGCTAGAGATAGGATATTGTTCATTGGCCTCCTCTGTTTTTCTTCAATATCAATACCAATCTGTAATACGGAAAAAGCAAACATCCAAAACTGTCATAAACAACACTGTACTACCAAAGTTCCAAAAAAATTCATGAAATGACAAGGAGGTGAGGTTGATACAGGCACATCTATTGTAATGCCACAGGCTATCATGGAGGATGTGTGTGAAATATTAAATTGCAAGGAAGGTAGAATTCCAGAATTGTTATGCTCCCACTCTATCTGTTGAAAGATATAAAACTTAGTTGAATGACAGAGATAATACTCAAATATAAAGAAAGAATACTGCAATAATTTCACTGAAAGAGGTCCATCAAAAAAAGGTCACCAGTTGACTCATCCATTACCTCAGGCTTCCCGAATCTATTCTTCCTGAACTTGAAGGATCTTGGATGGATTCTGCAATCAGTATCTAACCTAGCATCAAAGAGATAACCTGGTTTAGTACGCCACAAATGTAAATTTTCTAGCTACGTTGCCAAAACTGCATTCATATTGAGAATATGCTATGCATTTGATAGCATAATGAGATTCTTAAATTACACAATTTAAAAAAGTCACAACAAAACAGGTTATGGTCTTAGTATTACAATCAAAGAGCTATGATGGTAAACAAGAGAAAAAACAAAGTAAGACAGGATCTCTAGTTAGAACTACTTCTACTCAGTCCCAGCGGTAACCAGATATGCAGATTACAATTAATTTAAGATTCTTGGCAAGATAGACTGAAAAACGCTATGGAAGAACTGGCACTTACATCTTGAGAGAGTAGTCCTGACCAGTACTCGAGACAGTAGAGAACATTTTTGAACCCCTTCTCCTTTCATAGACAGAACATTTTCTTTTTCACATGGAGATAGAATCTCCATGTACTCTTGCAATAAGGAAGCATCCTTTACCTCATTAGGCACCACGTACCAAAGATGTGCCTCTCTGCGGGTAACGAATGAAAATGTGCAGAAGTTCAAATCTTTGATCCAAACGCGGATTTGCAAGTTCGATAAGAGAACTCGTAAAAGACGAACAACGAAACAACAAACCTTCGAGATGGAAGCGGTGCCGGCGGCAAAGACGGCAGCGCCGAGGCTACGAGACGGCGAGCAACCAAGCTGGACGGCAGCAGCATCCTGCGGAGCAGCAGCTCACAGCTAGAGCCCACCTCGCCCTTCCCTCCTCTCCGATCAACAATCTCGCGAGCAACCTGCTTCACCCTTCGAAAAATTTGGAGGAAAACCCCATGAAATCGCCCGTTGATTGCTCGTCGAAGCAGAGAGAACCGGTGGAGGAGTGAACAGTGACGAATGCGATCACTCGTTCCAGAGTCGTCATTGAATTGAGGGGGAGATTAGGGTTTTGGCGGAAACCCCGAACTTGATGATAACAGCTCGAAGGTAACGGTTCGAGCCGGAGGTCCGGCTCAACCGCGTTGCTTCTAGCTCGGATCCGACCGGTTCTAACTCGAACTCAAGCCCAATCCCTGCGGTCTGCTCCCCGAGCTCAATCGAGCAGGAGTTGATCTGTTTGAACCGGTCCATCGGTGCGGACCAGAAAGGCTGGGGTTTCCCGTCTCGTGTCCGGGCTCGGCCCAGCGATGAGCTGGAATTCCCTATTTAATATCGCAATTTTTCCCTCGCGAGCATGAAAACAAAGAGATAGAGAGGGAGGGGAAGACAGCACAGCAGTAGATTGGAGACGACGGCGGATCTCGCACGCCGGAGCTCGCACGCCGGAGCTCAATCTTCGATTCTTCCGGGTTCTTTCTACTGCTTCTGCATCGCTGTTGCCGATGGATTCGCTTCTTCTCCGTCCCATGTCCGCCTCTCCCCGCCTCGCCTTCCGTTCTTCCATCCAAGGTACGCGAGCAAAAACCCTCGGTGTTCATCGCTTAGAAAATGGGTTCTTCGGAGGGAGGAATTGGGATCACTTTCTTCTCTAGTCGAGTAGTGGTCTCTTGCTTTGTTGGGTTGTTGGTGATGGAGGCGGATGTGGACTGGCTTTTTGTTTGATAGCTAACAGATGCTGATGTTTTGCTTGGCTTGCCTGGCGCGGTGGTAGCGATCGGGTTTGCTCCGAACACGTGAAAGTGTTCCTTCCACATTTTCTTTAGCAGGACATGGGAGAGAACGGGACGTTCTGGAGATTTTATTTTTCAGATTTCTGCTATTTATGGGGTTCAGATAAAATCTAATTGCTTACCATTTTTTGTTGCGTCCAAGGAGAGTGGTGAAGACTTCTAACTTGATTATTTCGAGTGCGTTTGACTTGGAAAATACATAATTCGTCCTTGTTTCTTTACGCTTCCTTTTTAAGAGGCATAAGAGACGGAAAGTTTATCTGGAGTCAGGTTCTCCCTTTACTAAGCTTCAGAATCTTCCACTCGAAAATTCTTAGATAAGTTGCTCTGAGTGATCTTCTTTATGATGTTTTATCGTCAGAAGGAATGCGTTGAGTTATGTAATCGTCTCAAGCTCAAATGTTGCATATTCAGTATATGCAGGAGGCATTTGCATAGCCCCATCAAGTTCTTCCTTATTTGAGTACAACCGAAAAGAACATCTCATGTTTGGTTCTGTTCATGATCCTTATCTTCAGAACGCACATTCATGGAAAACCATATAGACTTATTTAACTTGTGTAGTTAGTGTTAAGAAGTGCTCCTTGATTTCCCAGGTTTGAGGATGGTTGTGATTGGCATCTTGGAGTCAGTTTGGGAGCTTGATTCAATATTGTCCTTGTAGGGGCTGTATATTCGTTGAAAGCTCACTCCTGGTGCTTGGCTTTGGCCTTGACGTCCAGTAACATTAGATTTTGCTTGAATGCCTTGTGGCTACCACGTGCCATCCAAAGTGGCCGCTAGGTCATTGCTTCCACTTTCGTGGGGCAATGGGTTCTCAAATAACTGTCGAAGATAGGTTAAGGGGTGTTTCATTCTAATTTGCTTGGGAAGTATTGTTGATGGTTGTGATGCTCTAGATTATGTAATTTTTTCTATTTTTCTTTTTTTTTGCATCCTTTTGGATGATTTATTGTTTCGTATCAGATTGGTGAAATGAATGCAATGTTATTATTCCAAAAAAAAAATATAGGTTAAGGGCTTGATCAGCCTCTAGTTAACTATAGCTACAGATACCCTTCTTGGTTGGTGCTTCAATTTCCTTTCATATAATTTATCTAACATGCATTGCCCCTGACAGGTGGTTGTATTCCAAGCCAGGACTTTATCAGCAGAGGCTGTAACATCACAGTTAAATGCAGTATTCGAGGACTAAAATGGGATCACACAAAGTATATTTTTCTACAAAAGGACAGGAAATATTTGCACGGGAGAATGGATATATTGAATCACGTGAATGCTGCTGCATCAGGGCAACCTTTAGGATCTCAGCCTGAAGATTATAATGATACGAGCAGGTGGGATTCAGCATTGGCTTCATTAGATGCTTTCTACAGGTTTTCTCGGCCTCACACAGTCATAGGAACAGTTAAGTCGCTATCTTTGAAATAACTTACTGGATAACTGATGTATAGTCCTTTGAAATTATCTTGGCTCCAAACACATCAGTTAACATCCTGCTCCTTATATATGCTGCTAATAAGCAATTGTCTTTGACAGGTAATGAGCATAATTTCAGTTTCTTTACTGGCAGTTAACAGCATATCTGATATTTCTCCCTTGTTTCTGACTGGATTGATGGAGGTAGTAATGTGGCTGATTTCTTAGTGAAAAATTGTGGTGTGCTTTCTTTATGCTATATGATACTGCTGTTTCTATCTACATTTCTCTCTTGCAGGCAATTGTTGCTGCAGTTTTCATGAATATTTATATTGTTGGACTAAATCAAGTTTCTGACATAGAAATAGATAAGGTAATGACCGAGTAATTCTCATGAACATATATGCTTATATCTAGAGTTCAGTCTAAGCATACCTTTCATTTCTAGTATTTTAGTTATTCAATTTTGATACTCTTTGTAGTTCTTCAAAAAAGTTTAGTATGATGCCCTATTATAGTCTATCTTCTTTTGAAAGATATCTTATGGGTTAACGAATTAATATGTTTGGTTTGCCTCAGGTCAATAAGCCGTATCTTCCTCTAGCATCTGGAGAATTCTCGCTGAGAACTGGAGTTTTGCTTATTTCAACATTTGCTGCAATGGTTATGCGATAAATTCTTACTATGGTTTAAAAACCATTTGGTTATGCCTTTTGGCTTTTCCCAAATATACATGATATGAAATGCTAATAATAAATCTCCATTACCTAACACATTAAGCTTTTGGGAAACCAACTGACAATGTCTCAACTTTTATGCTAGCTGCAATAGACTTTTTATGCATCTCTGTGAAGCCTTTTAGCTCATCAACCATGCCAAAAGTTCTTGTTGAAATCCTTCTTTAGTTCTCAAAAACACAAAATTATCTTCCAATTGGGAGAAAGACTATAATGGTCTCTTGTTGAGATTTGTACTAAAAAATGTTTGTTGATAGTGGGTTAAGACCAAATATGTATCCTTTCAAAGCTTACTAACTAAAGAATTCATTTGATAATATACAAAAATGTAAGGCTTCTTTTTAAAGTTCACTCTAATGTTAGAAGGGAATATCTTTAAATGGCCAAGCTATGGAAGAAAAATTCTGACATGTACTATTTTGTTTTTCAGAGCTTTGGTGTTGCATGGATTGTTGGTTCTCTGCCATTGTTTTGGGCTCTTTTCATCAGCTTTATCCTTGGAACCACATATTCAATTGATGTAAGTTTGATTTTATTTACAAACATAACGCTCTCTTTGGATATGGACTTTGGATGATAGCGACACCCAAAACCTGATCCAGATCTGCACGTTTGTTAAACAAATAGATGGCTTTAAATATGTATCTTTCATAATCCAGATTATTAATTTGTCAACCAGGCAACCAATCTTGCATTTTTTTTTCCTTTCTCTGCCCTTTGTTAAAATAATTCAAAGAATTGGTATTGATTACATGAGGTCATCTAGCTGGTAGTTGAAAGCATGAACATGCAAGTATGCAAGAAATGAATATTTGTTCAACCAAAAGAGTGGAATTTCATGATGTTTTGTTCTAAGTTATAGGTTTGGTACTCTGGAACTGTTACCTGTTATCCATTATTGAAATTTCAAGTCTCTGGATTTCCAGTAGGTCTTCTCTCCAGTACTATGCAGCCATGTCTTTTCATTTAAGTTAAAGGACCTTTTGAGTAGGCATACAAACGGGCCCGTGCTGTGCTAGGTCGGGCTGCAAAATTATGGCGTGGAGGTCCGGAATGAATAGTATATATTTTAATAATGTAGAATGGTGTAATGCAAAATAAGTTTTGCTTCCACAGTGACGATACAAGTTCGAATTGTATCCAGAGTGCAATTTCTATCAGGCCAGCTCAAGTGGGCCGTGCTGTGCCTAATGCGGCATGGCCCGGTCCTTGTGCACTTTCTATCAGGCAAGCCCAAGTGATCTGTGCTGTGCCTAATGCGGCATGGCTAGGTCCCTTCGCATGTAAGGCTAGGCACGGCACGCTACAGTACTATGCTCATGTGGGCCGTGCTAGGCCCAATTCCATCTCTACCTTTGAGTCCCTTGTGATCTTTATTTTTCTCAGAAGACTATCAGTTGAAAACAAATGAGTATTTGCATTGTCCACATTTTCTATGAGTAAACATCATGTAAGATTATTACATGCTTTTACTTCACATATGGATCCTGAGGAGTTTACCACATCTTTTTAGAAAATCTAGTATTAGATTTATGGTTTCTTTTGTTTCACATACTTCATTCCTAGCTTTATTGCGTAACTAATTAATTCATTTCTTCTTAAGTAGTGCATTTGCATTATTGATTGCAACCTTTGTTTGGATTCCTTGTGATTCTATTTTTTTTTTAGATTCTGAGATGTGTATGACATGATTTTGAAATTTGGATGACTACCGCCATTAGTAGTTTAGTGCAGTTGATCTGGTAACTTAATGGCGTTGATTCTGATCATTACAGCTACCATTTTTAAGATGGAAGAGATTTGCCGTTATTGCAGCCTTCTGCATTCTGGTGGTGCGTGCTGTGATTGTTCAACTTGCATTTTTCTTGCACATGCAGGTGGGATCATGATTTACCAAATACTGGCATGATTAAATTAAAAGGTTTACACATTAGTTTTTCTTTATTAATTTTAGAGTAATTTTGTCTAACATATGCATAATGAATCTTGATGAATGCACAGACATTTGTCTTTCAAAGACCTGCCATCTTCTCCAGGCCGTTGATTTTTGCGACTGCATTCATGTGTTTCTTCTCAGTTGTCATTGCATTATTCAAGGTAATTTCCTTTTAGCTTTAGCTTTCCATGTAAAAAATAAATGTAGGTCTTTTATCTAAATGTTAAAGGGGAAAAATGAGAGAAGGAACTATAGTTCTTGTTTCTTGATATGAATTCTGGGTCTGTTATACAGCGATTTTGTGCAAATTTTCAGTGATATGCTCAAATTTTGGTGTTTGGCATGTTTATACTGATTTCACTTATATTCATTACATGGACTTGAATATGTTCAATTTTCACTGAATCTAGTTCATTAAAATTATGTTATTATAGCATGAACATTACTGTCAAGTAAAAATGAAAAATCCTAACACAACAGGAATCTTGAGATTAATCTCAAATAAACGAGAATCTTGAGCCAGCTGAAATATCTAACAGGAAGTATCGCTTAAGGCCTTTTATCTTCCCCCACCAAGGTATCTTCAAGTTTTATGTAGCTGAGGGAGGACAGAATCGGCAATGCTTTCAACCAGATAATTGTAAGGAAACCATGGTCAAAGTGTGGACGCAACATGCCACATCACTAGGGGTGCATAAAATTTCTTTTGCTAAATTTCTCCGCTCTTGGTTTCTTCCTTTCCGTTGAACCTCGATCTGTTCTTATAGCTGGTTATGCCCCTGATTTTGTCTTCTAATACTACTAAAATGCTACCTCTTTTCTGGACTGTGGTATCGACCTTGTGCAGGACATACCTGATATTGAAGGAGACCGTATTTTTGGCATTCGGTCATTTAGTGTTCGCCTTGGACAAAGACCGGTATGTCCTAAGAATGAAATTTGGTCACTCTTTTCATTACAATTTTAAATTATTATCTGAACCCCTGGTAACATAATCTTTGAGCAGGTTTTTTGGATTTGTGTCTTCCTCCTTGAGGTGGCTTACATTATTGCTATGTTGATGGGAGCCACCTCGTCCTGCATATGGAGCAAGTTTGCTACAGTAAGTGACCGATTTTTTACTCTATCAAGTAATTTCAGAAGTTCTATCGTTTCGTATGCGGTTCTTTTGTTGTTCTGCCCCCTTTTCTCCTTGTGCTTATTCGTCTCTACCTAAATTTTCTTCTCTTTCACAACCAGATGCAAGTTGGTAAGAAGACATCAATTCAATAATTGTTTGAAACTTGTCTCATAGACATTAAATATGCAGAACTGCGTGAAGAAACAATTTCTTATCTTGCATTAGTTTTCTAGAATCAACTGAATATGTGTTGCTTTGTGCATAAAATATAAGTTCTAGTTAGAAAAATAAGACTTGATATTGAAGGTTGTGGATTTAAGATTTACTAAATTTTAAAAAAGATTAATAAAATAGAATAGGAAAGTGCAACTTGTTAGAAACTGAAACCTTGCATTCCATACTTGTACTTGGGGCAGGAAAATGATGATTAAAAGAAACAACGGTTAGTGATTCGTTTAGGGCACATTTGCTCACAATCTTTCTGAAACCAAAACACGGCAAAAGTCTGCTTGAAATCCAAACACATCGGGTAATCAAGATCTCCGTTCTACTGGTTGTTGCAGGGTTTGGGGCATGCTGTCCTTGCTTCATTCCTCTGGAGTCGAGCTAGATCTGTCGACCTCAGCAGTAAAGCTGCAATCACATCTTTTTACATGTTTATATGGAAGGTAAACTATTGTCAAATATTTAATTCTTGCTCTTGCTCTTGCTCTTCCATGCTCTTCTTTTACCACATTGCTTCTAAATCATGGCGATGATATCTTTCCTGAAGTAGAGAGACTTGTTCTCTCGTGTTGTTTTACAGCTTTTCTATGCAGAATACCTGCTCATTCCACTCGTGAGGTGATCTCGAGTGCAAGCTGCTCGCCGTCTAGGTATGATCTTGGAAAAATATGAGGCTCTGTTTCTTCTTTTTTTCTTCTTTTTTAAATGAGGCTTTGTTTGTTGTTATGCAGGTCCAGAATTCCACCAACCTGATATTCCCTGAAAAAGTAGACCTATAAGAATGGTGGAAATAATAAACTTGTTTCATCGAATAAATCCTGTTTAAAGAAAGATAGTGTTTGAAAATTGCATTCTATGGATGCCATTTCCTAAATACCGGGAAAAAAAATTAGGACATCTAATAAACTTGACCATCATATGCGCCACTGATCGCTAAATATCATCATCATCATCAATTAGTTAACTATAATTATCAAGACCTCTCTGAAATGAGATGAAAACCGTGAAGAAATGTAGCTTATTTATTTGTTTTAAACTCGATGAGTGTTGTACTCATGACTTAATTATTCTAAAAAAATGTACAGATGTAGCTTATTTATTGACTCATGACTGAATTGGTCACAGATGAAAGCACTTAGACTTGTGAGAAAATCAATTTGAATAGTACAGCAATTAACCCTACTTTTGCTGACCATTGACCAGTAAATTTTTTTAGCGTTGGCTTTGATTCTCTCGTGCCGTACCGTCTCTTTCTATTTGATCCAACTCTCTTTTTTTTAGGTGTGTAAATCTACCTAAAATTGGGAAATAAAAGGAGGGAGCAACTTCTGGTCACCTGTTGCGGTGTCCTCAATCGATGCCTTGGAGGACAGTTCGAGTCAAAGGTGTGAGAATGGAAGGAAAAAATATACATCTAGCTTTAGCTTACGAGTTCAAGTGATGGCCCCGATGTGTACCTTCAAGCACTGATTGACCCAACATTGGTTATTTTCATACTTGTCTGTGAAAAGTAATCGATTGCAAACACCAAGAGGCTCTCCCTTAATTTATACGATAAGGAAGACCTTACTTGTTTCTCTCTCAGAAACATGAGATCGCATTGACCCGTACTGGAAAAGAAAAAAAATCCTTTTAATTTATGTATGATTTCCTTGCTATGTACCACGTACGCGATCGTTACACTATTAATTCCTAAAGTTGATCTAATCTGCGTTGGTTTCTGTCATGCCTCAGGTACATGAATATGTAATATTTGGTTCAAACTTAAAGCTCGTTCAATTACATATAAATATATGTATCGGATGAACATGAACACCCCTACTCCTCGGCAAGTTGGAGAAACAAAATAGACTGTTATTATTTGATGACAATTTCCATGGATAAAAAACTTTTTTTATTAATCATTGCGTACGGTTGTATATTATATATTCCTTGGATTCTTCACAATTACAATGTTTTAACCTTTTAATCTCTCACACGATTGGATAACATTTTGAATTAACAGCATAAGTTAAACGTTACCTCCGATGCTACTAATTAATAAGCTCTTTCCTAATTTTTTTTAATAAAAAAATTCCAACTAATGTTTGGATTATCCACTGGACTTTTATATGACTTCAACCCAATACGTCCAATTTTAAATATCTTTAAATAATAAGGAAACTATAAATTTAAAAATATTTCAAATTAATAAAAATTTGGATTCATTAGGTAATGGTTAATGGAATCCGAGTGCTTAAATTTAAATATCGGATTCCACGAGTCCGGTCGGATCCTTCTAAGAAAAGAATATGAAGAGCCCTGCGAGTTGGCGCGTATAAATATGGACGAGGAATGAACTCTTCGCTCTCCTCCTCCTCCTTCGCGTCCACCTCCATCATTGAGGTTATCTTTCTTGCCCGTCGGAGTTCCGCGAGATGGTCGCTCCGTGATCTGATCCTTTTCTGAGAAGTTAGTTCCGTTTGCATTGGGAGTTCTCGAGCTCTCTTTCTCTCTGTTTC
Source organism: Thalia dealbata (assembly GCA_030544415.1). Lineage (NCBI taxonomy): Eukaryota > Viridiplantae > Streptophyta > Magnoliopsida > Zingiberales > Marantaceae > Thalia > Thalia dealbata. The sequence goes on from CM060458.1 coordinate 19,768,630, forward strand.
TAGTCGGATTAATTAATAGCTCTTGGAGGAGATGGCCGGTGACAAAGTGATCAGCTTGGAGGGGATCAAGAATGAGACTGTCGATCTCGTAAGCGTCTCCCTTCTCACATCTCGATCTCTCCTTCTTTGCTCGGTCGTGTTGCTCGTTCATATTGAATTTTTTTTTTTTGGCCGAGCTCGTCAAAAAAGTTCGCTTTTTTAACCTTCTTTTGAGCTATGAATTGGCGTTCCTTCTCCTCTTTCTGCACTTTGTAATCGTCTGAGGAGGAGAAGTGAACTCCTCACTCATCCACTCCTCTTTGTCGATGCTCATTCAATGATTCCTCGACTTCTACGTTCTAATTTAGAGCTGCATACAAGTTCAGTTTCAGCTCATTTCAAAACTGCAAGACTCAAGCTGGAAGTCTATCTCGGCAATGTTGCAGAATTCAGTTTTTTTTTGGGGGTGTATTGTTGAACATATCGGCTTACACACATTTTCGACCGTGCTTGCATTCGGTTTTGTCTTCAGGAACGGATTCCCATCGAGGAGGTCTTCAAGCAGCTGAAATGTACCCAAGAAGGTCTGACATCGGAGGAAGGAGCCAGTCGGCTCGAATTCTTCGGCCCCAACAAGCTCGAAGAGAAAAAGGTCGAATATTTTGCCCCTCCTTGAATTTGATCAAAATATTTCATATTTTTTAAGATTTTTAAGTCGACGTTGTAATCGCAGGAGAGCAAGATTCTCAAGTTCTTGGGCTTCATGTGGAATCCACTCTCCTGGGTCATGGAAATGGCTGCTGTAATGGCCATCGCCTTGGCCAACGGCGGCGGCAGGCCTCCAGATTGGCAGGACTTCATCGGCATCATCGCGCTGCTCGTCATCAACTCCACCATCAGCTTCATCGAGGAGAACAACGCTGGCAACGCAGCCGCCGCACTGATGGCGGGCCTCGCCCCAAAGACGAAGGTCCTCAGAGATGGCCGATGGAGTGAGCAGGACGCGGCCGTTCTCGTGCCGGGTGACATCGTCACCATCAAGCTCGGCGACATCATCCCCGCCGACGCACGTCTGCTCGAAGGTGATCCGCTCAAGATCGACCAGTCCGCCTTGACCGGAGAGTGCCTCCCCGTTACCAAGAACCCCGGAGACGAAGTCTTCTCCGGCTCCACCTGCAAGCAGGGAGAGATCGAGGCCGTCGTCATTGCGACCGGCGTCCACACCTTCTTGGGGAAGGCGGCCCACCTGGTGGACAGCACGAACCAAGTCGGGCACTTCCAGAAAGTCCTCACGGCCATCGGTAACTTCTGCATCTGCTCCATCGCCGTCGGCATAGTCGTGGAGATCATCGTCATGTACCCGATTCAGAAACGGAAGTACAGGGACGGTATCGACAACCTGCTCGTCCTCTTGATCGGCGGCATCCCAATCGCCATGCCCACCGTGCTGTCGGTGACCATGGCCATCGGCTCCCACAGGCTATCGGAGCAAGGTGCCATCACGAAGAGGATGACCGCCATCGAGGAGATGGCCAGCATGGATGTCCTCTGCAGTGACAAAACTGGAACACTTACTCTTAACAAGTTGAGCGTCGACCAGAATCTAATCGAGGTGTTCACCAAGGGCGTTGACAAGGAGCATGTGATCTTGCTGGCAGCAAGAGCGTCGAGGATGGAGAACCAGGATGCTATTGATGCTGCCATGGTCGGAATGCTTGCAGACCCAAAGGAGGTAGCCAAAGACTAGATAACATCCTACTGACAGCAAGTTTTTTTGTCACCATTGCTTACACTTGGATTACTAATTGCCAGGCAAGGGCTGGAATCAGAGAAGTGCATTTCCTCCCCTTCAATCCTGTTGACAAAAGGACTGCTCTTACCTACGTTGACACCGAGGACAATTGGCATCGCGCAAGTAAAGGAGCACCTGAGCAGGTAAATAATACCTTGCCTTTTTCCTTTTCCTTTTCCTTTATGTTTCTTGCGCACGCAGCATTCATATCGCTCATGGTGTTCGATTGCTGTGATTAGATTTTGACCCTCTGTAACTGCAAAGAGGATGTCGGGCATAAGGTTCATTCGGTGATTGATAAATACGCTGAGCGTGGACTCCGATCGCTGGCTGTTGCAAGACAGGTTTGATCTTTGTGTTCTTGGAAATTCTGGTTACATCTCCACTACATGATTCATCTTTCCTTACTGCAGGCAGTTCCAGAAAAATCAAAAGAGAGCGCAGGAGGGCCGTGGCAATTTGTTGGTTTACTGCCTCTATTTGATCCCCCAAGGCATGATAGTGCGGAAACTATTCGCAAAGCCCTCCACCTTGGCGTCAACGTGAAAATGATAACAGGTAAGTCAATCGATCACTCTCTCCTTCTTCCATGGCTGTGTGCATTGTTTGTTTTTGATACTCAGCAGGCATCTTCTCTTACGAGTATATCTGATTCAGGTGATCAGCTTGCAATTGCTAAGGAGACAGGTCGGAGACTTGGGATGGGCACAAATATGTATCCTTCCTCTGCACTGCTTGGCCAAGACAAGGATGTGTCGGTTGCCTCACTCCCCGTTGATGAACTGATAGAGAAGGCTGATGGATTTGCAGGAGTGTTCCCAGGTAGACTGATGAGTGATGACACAGCACTTGCTGTACTTTATTTTTTTCTTTTTTGCATCTTATGGATGGTATTCCCCTCGACCAGAACACAAGTACGAGATTGTGAAGAAGCTGCAAGAGAGGAAACACATATGTGGAATGACAGGCGACGGTGTCAACGATGCCCCAGCTCTAAAGAAGGCCGATATCGGTATCGCCGTTTCTGATGCGACCGATGCTGCGAGGAGTGCTTCTGATATCGTCCTCACCGAACCAGGTCTCAGTGTCATCATCAGCGCTGTCCTCACAAGCCGTGCCATTTTCCAGAGGATGAAGAACTACACGGTCTGCACTTTCAGTCTCTATTTTTCTCTTCCTTCATTTTTCTGTCATTCTTGAACTGTTGTCGCACTGAGCTATCCTTTATCCTGTTTTACTGCAGATTTATGCCGTCTCCATCACGATCCGTATTGTCGTAAGTTTCAACCTAAACCAATATCCTTTTTGCAGCATACATGTCGTGTAATCTCGATCATGTTGGCTCCCATTTGCTTCTGATCTTTCCAGCTCGGGTTTATGCTTATTGCGCTGATATGGAAATTTGACTTCTCACCTTTCATGGTTCTGATCATTGCCGTCCTCAATGATGGTAGGCCTCATAGCAGTCATCAAATTTTGTTTCCGTTTCTCATCTTCGATCCTCTCATTTCTGATTCCGCGATGTTTTCTGCCGTGCTTCTTCAAATGAAGGTACAATCATGACAATTTCGAAGGATCGGGTGAAGCCGTCTCCGTTCCCCGACAGTTGGAAGTTGAAAGAAATTTTTGCTGCAGGCATTGTGTTTGGGACTTACCTGGCAGTGATGACAGTCATCTTCTTCTGGGCCATCAAAGATACTGACTTATTCTCGGTCAGTAGTATTACTTATTCTTCCTTCTCGTGCTAACTACATGTAAGTAGCTTCTTCAGGGTATCATCAGAAAGTAACTTGGTGCATATGTTTATGCAGAAGAAATTTGGAGTAAGATCACTGAGTGTTGATGATGAAATGATGTCTGCTTTGTATCTGCAAGTGAGTATCATCAGTCAGGCCCTCATATTCGTCACTCGATCACGCAGCTGGTGCTTCGTCGAGCGGCCTGGACTTCTTCTAGTATGTGCCTTTATAATCGCCCAGCTGGTAAGTGTCGTTCCGATTCGAGATAAAACATATCAAGAGAAACCTTTTTTTTTTCCTTTCTTAGCTCTCAATTGCTTATAGAATGTTCAATCAGAAACACAATGTATACCTCTGCAGGTTGCGACCCTCATCGCGGTGTATGCCGACTGGGGCTTTGCAAAGATCAAGGGCATAGGCTGGGGATGGGCCGGGGTGATCTGGCTCTACAGCATTGCAACGTTCTGCCCTCTCGACTGTTTCAAGTTTTTCATCCGCTACATTCTAAGTGGAAAGGCCTGGGATAACCTTCTGGAGAAGAAGGTATAGCGACAAACGATCTCTCTGCAACAATTTAGTTTACTTTCCTGCTCAGTAAACCAGTCATCGGATTTTACTGTTTCATTTCGCTCAGCTCTTTATCATTTGAAAAATGTCATCAGACTGCTTTCACCACAAAGAAAGACTACGGTAAGGAAGAAAGGGAGGCTCAGTGGGCGTTGGCTCAGAGAACACTCCATGGACTGCAGCCTCCTGAAACATCCAAACTTCTCCCTGACAAGAGCAGCTATCGAGAACTAGGGGAAATTGCTGAACAGGCAAAAAGACGAGCTGAAATCGCAAGGTATTAGCACTTGTTTTTGAGCTTCCAACAAGCAATGCCTTGAACCCCCTCATCGTTGTCAATCTACAGGCTTCGCGAACTGCACACTCTGAAGGGGCATGTGGAATCAGTAGTCAAGCTCAAGGGCCTCGACATTGATACCATTCAGCAACAGCATTACACTGTGTAAGATAGAAACGCTCTCGGATGAAGCAGAATTTGGTGGCAAGCAAAGGGGGATGATTCTGATTTGGTGTCTCATGCACATTTCATTTTGGTATCTCTTCTTCTCAAGCCTCAGTGGAAGGGACACAGTAACCTATTCCTACTTCTTTTATTCACTGCTACCACCTACAATGCAAGTGTCAGTACTTCATCATTTGACATTCGTTATTTCTGCCGCGAAGTTGGGTCTTGTTATTCTTCGACCACCTCCAGTTTTCAATTCTTAACCATGTACGAACACTCATCACAGCATCGTTTCACCTCATCTCTTTGATAAATTTCTACTTTGCTTTCTTTTTTAGTCTTCGTGCTTGCATTGTTTTTTCCATCTGCTAATAAATGTGTATGAGCACTGCCCTAGTAAACCTAACTGAGGATGACACTGATTCAGTTTGTATTTCTTGAAATTTGATCAGTTTGAACAGAAATGAATCGAGAATATTTATAATATTCTGATTTCTGAGGTGGTTTGATGATGGTCAGTCAGAGTAGTGGTGTGGTTGTAGTCCTAGAAAAAACCCTGTGCATCACAACCATATTCTGCAAGGCATTTCCAAGATCCTCTCTCTTTCTTATAGGCACAGGAGTCAACCATATTTTGCTAGCCTAACAGTGAAACACCAGTTTATTTATTTTAATATTCTCCTTAATCCAACTTGGGCTTATTAGGCTGATTGCATCTCTTGCTGGATTGGCACACTGCATAGTTGGAGATGTCTACTTTTTCTTGGCAAGAAATACAAAATGCTCTGTCAATTCACAGAAATGTATATATGTTTATGTAGATGATAACAATGGTTTGATGACTCAGAATCCTTTTGGACTCACATGTCGACAACAAAAACATATTACGTGGCAAATTCTTCCAACGCATAAATAAGTATTAAAAAAGATGCTGACGGGGAGACAGCTCTCACATCAGTACAAAATATTCACAGTCCTTTTGCTTGCTAATCCTTATACCAATTAATTTATAACTTGTCCGGGAAAGAAGACAAGACTTGGTCCACCGTTTTCATGGCTTCACGTGGCCTCCCAATGCAGCACCAAATTCTCTGAAGCCCAAAAAGAAAGGGAAGAGAAAAGAAAAGGTCGAATTAATGCTGCTGCAAGGTCTCTCTCTCTTCTTCTTCTCTTCTTTAAGAAAGCCCATACTCTATTAATTTGTCACCTCTATCGATCCTTTGTCCTCTTCTCTGGAAGAAGAGTAGAGCGAGCCCCAATGCGTGTGGGGTGTGCTGAGCATGCATCAATCGCACTTAAATTATAATTCTCACCAAACCAATGATTTGTGCACTCCCTAAATTATTCCAGAACAAACAAGAAAAGGGTGGGCTCACCAGTATGATGCTCATCCAAATCAAAAAATCTCGGTTGGATCGTGATGGAAACTTTCTTTCCCCAAGGAGGAAAGCCCTTTTTGATGACATACAATTTCTAGCATTCTGCTGCATATATTGCACAGAAGTAAACCACATATTAGAACATATAAAGACAACAGTAATCTTCTCTTCCTAAACAGGAGGAGAATTGCAACTTGCAAGAGAGGAACAATGCAAATAAATCCTCAAATGTATTTAGATCATTTTGTTTTATCTTAGGATGGGACATCTTGGCATGGATCTGTATAAAAATACAAGTATGCAAGCTACATGATTGTACCTTACTGATGTCCTTGCATTCAAGGTCTTTGTCAGGCACACACATGCATGATTGTTCTCCTGTATGAGCTTATTGGAGTGACTCTTATCTTGGAAGTTAGTAGCAAATCATCACCTGCTTTTAGCTCTGGTCGCCATTGGATTAATTATGGAGGAAATGATTAGCGGGTGTGCTGATAAACCCACGCATGCCACAAGTGTGTGCAAGTATTGCGCAGGTAAGTCCAAAACAGGCTTAGCTAACAACTGGGGCACTACTTCAATGAATCCCATGTGCACTTATTGCTCACCTCCAAAACTTGAATCAACGGTTCTACGACACATAAGAACAAGAAGCTAAAGGCGACATATGTTTGTAAAAACAAGTTAATCAGTGTTCTTAATTAGCTTTTGGAACACTCGAACCAAGAAAAGAGATGAAGATCTAAGTATAGGCAAATGTAAATTTTTGTCATATACCAGTGGATAAAGTTTTGCCCAATGCAATAGGTTCTTGATCACTCCTGCAACATTTTCTGCTCCCCTCAAATGCCTTCTTTTTTCCCTCTCCCTTCTATTTTTTGATGAAAAGGGAGTGCAGCTAGCCATGACATGCCGCAAGCTTTTTATTCAGTGTAAACAAAGAACATGTACAGGGTCATATAAGAGCATTTATGTTGTTTTGTAGAATTAAAATAATTCAGTTTGGATGCCTCGGACTAGTCGTCAGTTTGTAATGATTCACAAGACTTCAAGCTTGTGATACTCCATAGTTATGCGACTTTTTCAATATAAAGTTAATCAAGCTATAACACAAAATTTCACATATCAAAAGCAGTGTTATTGTCATACTCTATAATCTTCTATTGTATCAGCGTCTGTCAAATCAGAATAAGTATCTTTAAAAAAAAGAACAGTGTAAGTGGCTTTTTATGTTTTAACACCGTCAGCTTCTATTATATTAGTATCTATCTTATCAGAATTAGTATCAATCATTGGATGCCACAAGAAGAGGGCATGCATATTAAAAAATTCAAGCAAAAAAATCAACTAAAAGAGTTGTTTGTTCGAAATCCTACGAGCATTTTATGTGGCACACGATGATTCTTGTTGGCCTTCAAACCATGAGAATGGCCTTTTTACTGACATGGCTCAAGCTTGTGACTTCCAAGGAACTAGAGCTTACATGTCTATGTAATATGTTTTTTTTATGCAAGTACTAAAGGGAAGGAAGGACTTCCGCAAAATTGTGAGGTGGAGGCAAGCATTTATTGCAGTCGGAGGAGGCACTCCTGTGAAAGCTCCATGTCCATGGAGTTCTCAGTTGGAGTGAACCTGAAAAGGATGGGTTCTTACTTGTCCATGCTGATCAATCATCGAGTCCTCTCCTCTTCTTAGGGCTGCCAGGTATCCTCGTGGCCACAGCTTGTCATTGTCTCCTTGCGGATGGATGTACCCTTCCTCCCCCACTCAATTCTGTCGTAGCCATTCCCATGAATCCCAAAGCATGTTTGTTTCCTTGCTCCTGCGACGACTCATCGACACAGCTCTGCTGATACACCGGGGCACCAAGGATGCTGCCACAAACCAATCGCAAAAAAACTTGTATACGTATACACATCGGGTTGATGATTCTTTAAAACAGGGTTCAGAAACAAGTCGCAAAAGATGAGCTACGATGAGAAATGACGGAGGAGGAGGAGTGGCAAATGGGTTGTGACTCTGCAGAAGGGTACCTCTGTTGGACTCATGTGATGTCTTGGTTCTCTCCAAGGAGCACATGGGAGGGGGGACTCCAATCACTTCATCCATGGAGCAGTGAGAGGGAGAGAGAGAGAGAGAGAGAGAGAGAGAGAGAGCAGAAGGGGCTGCGCATGTGCCACCATGTGCCCCGACGCCCCTCCTGTGCTCGAGCTCGGCTCACAATGAAGAAGAGGTCTTTGCCTAAAGCCTTTCCTTCATCAATGGCGCACCGAGCGCGATGCTGTTCTTCTTCTGCGCTTGGGCCCTTCCTCCTATTTCCCTTCCTGTCTATTGTCCATGGCTTTCCTTTACTTAATCATATCTGCCCTTGGAGGATCGAGGGAGACGGGAGGCGTGGGGTGCATCCAAATCCTTCCCTCTCATCACCATTCAATTATTTTGCTTGTGGGTTGGCCTCCATATGTCCAAGGACTGGTGCTCTGATGAGATGGTGAGCCTGACTCGCTTGTGAAAGAGATGCTCTCTGCTCTCCTTCCTGGCCATTCTGCCCTCCCACCACCTCCTTAAATGCAGCCCATTCCCCCCCTCTTCCTTTCCCATTCTTCCATTCTTTCATTCTTTCAAGCTTTCCAGCAAGCAACAAGGTATGGCTAAACTTTTCCCCGTCGTCTTTCCTCCTCCCCTTGTTTGTATCCGTGCGAAGGCATGCCGACCTCAGGGAGCTGCATTCTGTAATGCTCTTCGTTCTAACTCTGCATTAATGATCTAAAACCCTGCAGTGACCGGCACCGGACATGGAAGACAAGCAGGGGAGCAGGAAGAGGCGTGTGAGCTCGTTCCAGCCCAACGTTGTAGCGTATGCGGGATTTCTCTGCAGGTATATTGGCTATCTTCTGCCAGCTCTCAGCAAAGCCGCCGCCGCCGATCCCGGTCCTCGCCGTCGAGCAAAGGAAGGAAGCATCAAGAAGGCCGTGCGGTTCGAAGTGGACATGGCGCTTGTGCTCTCCGCGAGCGGGTTCAAATGGAGCCGCGCCTTGAAACGCAGGCTCGAGCAGGACAACGGAGGGGGCGGACTCTGTGAGTCCTTCTCCACTTGTCGGTTGATCGCCGGGAGCTTCGATCCGTCAATGAAGAGCAATATGTTCCGGTCTCCGGCGGCAGTCCCTCGGCCTCTTGCTCTCGCTATTTCAGCAAGGCCAGTGAGGGTGAGCCGGAGGAGCGCCCACAGCATGGCTGGAGGACGCGGCGGCAGCGGCGGTGACGATGAATTCAATCAATGCATGAGAGCTCTGCGCAGGATTTTGCCCGGGGGGAGGGAGATGTGCCTGAACGAGCTGCTCTGTGAAGCGAAGAGCTACATGGTTTGCCTTCAGCTGCAAGTGAGCATCCTCAGAAATCTCCTGGAGATCCACTGAGGTCTCGGGATCTGATGCCCAAGAATTTGATCACTGCAAGAAGAAATAAGTCATGTAATACCCTGCAATTGTAATTTGAGCATCTAGGTAGGTTGGATGAATGTAGCATGTTCCTTCTCATAATACGTGTGCCATTTGTTGATCAAGGTCAACTAAGCCTTCAAGGTTGATTCAAACAGACATGAAGAACAGAGTAAAATCTAAAACGGAACACAAAAGATATCTCTTTAATTTATGCCGCACTCCAACAAGAAAAAAGAAAGAAGAAAAAATTAAATGAAGAACAGTGCAGTTGCAGAATTAGAATCTTGCGGAGATGCAGCGAGGGAGAGGTGGATGAGTCACAATGTCACATCATTTCAAAGTCCAGGTTAGCAGTTGCTTCGAGGAACTTAGATAATAATTACTGCTCACCAATGGATAGTAGTATTACTTCATTAAAGCATGGGGCATGAGATTTTTTTTATATCGCAGAACATCCAAAACACTGAAACAGTCACTGCTGACTCAGTCAATTATATCCAGAGATGATTAAATGTTTGTGAGAATCTCCTCAAAACACATTGCACATATTCGTGGGAAATGGACAAGCAAAACACGGGGGCAGTTCAATCAATTCAAAGGCACAAATGTAAGTTTTTGGGCCTGGGCAATACTTTTTGGAGTTAATTATGAGTTAAACTCACTGAGTAGCAGCCACTGCTTGTTGGCCTAGAGCTTCCAAATAATGTTGCTTACTGTGAGTGATAGATGATACCCTTCTGTTCTTTAATTCCACTTTTTGAAAAAGAACAAGACACCTCTATGGCTATGCATTGAGGTACTTTAAAGTTATCTGATTTAAATGGATGTCAAACCTTAATAGTAACATGCACACAGCAGACGCCAATCAATAGGTTTTTCTTCATTATTGAAACATAATATAGAACTCCACTTCGAGTAACATCCACATGAAAATTACATTTTCCTTGGACACTTGTAGTGACTGTTTTCCAGAAAGAAAAAAAAAAGGACTAACTTTTAACTTTTTTTCGCACACTAAAGAAGATATACAGATACGAAGAAGCTGCCGATTGCAATCTACCACCTCCTTAATTTCAATTATGGGGTGCAATCCCTGTAATATCTTTTAGGTATCCACAGGTCCATTTATCATTTATGTGAAGAAGGAATAGAAAAATACTAGCTGGAGCTTGTTCAAGCTCATTGCTGCACACTTTTATATTTCATTTTGTCTTGCTGATGTGAGAACTATATTAACTGGATCCTCATCAGGGGTACTGCCATACTCTCTTAAAGAGGATCCGTAGCATCTTCATCGCCAGACTCTTTGAACCTGGTTCGATTCGACCATCTCGACAGCCTCCAGAGGAGTCTCTTTCGCTTCTTGTGTTTGTTTGATAATTCCATCTCTGACCTCCTCACCATCTCCCACATGATCTGCACATCCTGATATCCACACATTTGAACATCATTGTGGAGCTTAAGAATCCCGACACCTGCCAAAAGCCACGTATATGGTTAATTAGCTTCTCCATGAGTTTCTTTTTAATTAAAAAAAGTGTACTGAAATCAATCACTTAGACACAGTCAAGTTCAAGGAGTTGGAGATTGGGCCTTAATTGATGAAATCCAATTTTGAATCTGCATGAAGCAAGCACCACATGGTAACTTCTGTACGGCCGGTGGCCTAAGAAAGGAATATGGCATATGCTTATGGATGAAGAATTTTAGTAGAAGCTACAACCATTGATTATCCTCAGTGCTTACTAAAGTAAAAGAATCTAAGCAAAAATTAGATTATTTTTTTCAGAAAAAAAACTGAGCCAGCATAAAAATTTGAGGACAGTATACCGATTTATAAGACTCTAAAACCCCATGATGCTCCAGAGATATATCTTACCATGAAAAGTCACTAGTTGAATATAATCCTGCAGTGCCAAGGACTCATCTTAGTCCTAAAAGGAGATTCTTTGACAAGCATTTTACCCAAAGGCTCATTCCTGCCTTAACACAAATGGAAATGATTTCTTGTTGAGAGATTAGATTTTGTACCCAGAGCTAATTTAGGAACTTCTTTTTCTAAGGATCCTGAATGAATGGACAAGGTAATAATTCAAACACCACCACTGGTTACTCCTCTATGATCTGCTTAATAATCTCTCAGATCCCAATTCCCAACGAAGAGGCAGGACTGAGTGATTTGTATAAGCCGACAGGCGAAACAAACCATATTACAGTAACTACAGATTAAGAGATCGCGCAAAAAGTAATAATAACAATATTTGAAAAAGAAAAGTAAACAGTCTCGGATTTAACTCATCATGGCAAAATATAAGCCCTCCATCTTCCAACTATGTAATTAATATTGCGGCATAAAGCATCCATAAAATTAATTGCTCGAAAGCGAAGTTTGAACTTTGAGGAGGACCCAAAAAAATCACTGTATCATTACTTGGTTGTCAAAAAGAGAATATAAGATTGCAATGATTACTATACGCACTGCTCTAACTAGTACTCTTCAATCATTTTTCATATCTAAATCTAAAAGGAGACCCGGCCGCCCGACATACAACAAGAAAGATATCAGATTTATCTCCACGGGATTATGAAAAAAAAATCCAGAAAATGCACGAAATTAAGGGGGAAAAAAAGCTACAATAGTAAATCAAGGGAAAAGGAGAAGCCGGGGCGAGGGTAAAGTCGGTGTTTTGTCGGCTAACGCGTTAAACGAGCTCCAATGCCGATCGGCGATCGGCGAGAGCCCGAGATCAGCCGGAACAAAAAACTGGGGGGAGGAACTCACCGTCTCTCGGCGCCTTGATCCTGGCGGCGACGGTGGCCCAGGCGCGCTTCGCCGGAAAGAACACTGCTTTGTGCCACCAGGCCATCACCTTCGCTCCGATCCTCCGCCGCGCGCTGCTCCCCGTGTGACACCCCGCGTGGTTCTCCACCGCCGACGACTCGAGTCACCCTCCCCTCCCCCTGCCCCACCCCACCAAGTAGCTAACTCCTCCTTGGCAGCGGCCACCGACACCGACGGCTATCTTCCTCTCCTCCTCCTCCTCCCCTCCCTCTCTCTCTTTCCCTGTCGCTTCTGCCTTTTTTATCCGAAGAGTTCATCTCGGAGTGCTGCTTTAACAAGACGCCCACAAAAAGAACAGTTACTCGTTTCCCGGCCCCATGCCAAGAGCCCCCAAATCCTCACCTCAATCATGCCCTCTCAGAGACCTCGGGACCCGCAGGGTTAGGCCTGTTGCTGAGAGAGAGGGTATAGTTCGGGGGTATCGGCAGAGCATTTTAATTAGCGTTCTGCGTCCGCCTTCCGTTCTGCCACGCTTCGACGTGTAATGGCTGCAAATGCGGGACCCATATTCTACGACGTGTTTCCTGTTTCGATCAGAGGTGGGAAGAAATTATTGGCCAATATCGGTGATGGCTGTTCGAGAGGGCAACAGGAGCAAAATGAGGTTCCTCATGGAGCCATCTTGAGCGTCCATTTTCAACTCGGTCCATCGGACGGTGGAGATTAATTCCAGGGAGACAAATCTCCTTCTTTTCTTCTTCCTCCTCTTCGGAGGAGGGCGATGGTGGTGGTGGTGGTCTGCGGAGGCTTCGCCGGCAGCAAGCTCGGAGAAGGCCTGAGATTGCTTCAAACTTTGGAACAGAGGGCAGTGCCAAGAACATATGAAGTTATTGACACAGCAAAGGAGGTAGAGAGATAAGAAGAAGCTGCCCATCTGCAAGCCTGGTTCAGCAACAGCGGCAGCTGCAGTAACAATTAGAGACAGTGGAAGAAGAAGAAGAAGAAGAAGGCCGTGCACAAACACAATCAAACTTTTTATTAAACAGGGGAAAACTGGTTTCCATCGATGTATATGTTTTGAGAGACGACGACTGCTACTACTACTGCTATTACTGTACACACAATTCATGCCCTGGATTACATTATGACTTGTGCTTTCTAAAACAATTTACTCAACGATCATGGCAAAAACCTCAAGCGCGCAAACGAACCTTTTTGACGAGCAAAAGAATACTGGAAAATCAATTGAACAAACCTCAAACAACAGAAAGAATTGGCAGAATCCGTATCGACAGAGAGACTCGCAAATTGGGAGGACTGGAAGCAGCGAATGACCAAAAAAAACACTAACGCTGTCCCCTTCATCATCATCACTATGTAGCAGGCCTTTCAACCTGAAGTAAAACCCGGTAGGTAGAGGTGATCGCAGCTTGACATGTAGAACAGGGGTTTCCATTCTTGCACCAGCTGCGTGCAGTTCAAAGTTTTAGAACAACTGGAGAGCGATTTTGAGTCTGTTTTGCTTCCACTTGGGCAATCTGAAGAAGGCTTCCTTTGTCATGCCAAACCTCTCCTTGAACTCGGCCGAGGATAGATAAGTCTGCAAGTAAGAGCACAGAAATTAGATCTTTGTGGAGATATACAGTAAACGATACTACAATGAGGGAGCAAGTAGGATGGCCTACCTCTCGCTTGGCTACGTCGATTTCGGTGACAGGATCTGTTGATGTAGTTTTCAGTCGGTCGTAAGGGAATACTGGGAGTCCCTCTTCGTCTTCTGCTTCTCCCTCCTTTGCATCTTCCTGTATGGTGAGAGCTTCGATTCTATCGCTCATAGCATTGATGCTCTCCTTTGCACCGTCTTCCGGTTTCTTGTTCTCGGGACTCACTTTGATACAATGATGAATTCAAAGGGTTCAAAACTTTGAGGATAGAGTACAAAACTAGGACGTAGGACTGTACCTTAAGAAAATAATTGCATACCTTTCAATGACTTGGGTATCATTACTTCCTTTGGCCGTTCGAAGGAAGAAGAAAGGTTGGCAATTGCTGATGCTCTCGGGGTCACTGTTGCAGAATCGGGTGAGCCAGATTTTGGATAAATTTTTCTGACTACCGGAGGAGGAGTTGATAGATTCCTGGAATTTGGGCTCTCAAAGTTAGCTGCTAGTGCGCTAAATGCTGGAGATCTTCCTCGAACCCTGACACGTTCAGGACTAAAGGACATGCTTCTTGAACGCTGCGATTTATCTGGCACGCTGGATCTTCCACTGTAAGTTGGCGTTACCCGCCTCTTAGGCTTCTGTAAGAAAGATTTCCAATCAGGAAAATTCAAAGAGACGTTGTTCCTTGAAAGAAATTGGAGCACGAAAACAAAGATATCAAGTAACAAAATGCAGCTTACATCTGATGTTGGTGTCATTCCATCCTTCACAATTGCTAGCTTCCTCTGGAAGGAGTTACCGTGCATCTGAAACCCAAAAAAGTTATATAAAGTTTTTACTGCTGAAGGATCTATAAACAGCAAGCATTACAGTATACAAATTCTTACTGCTGATTTTGCAGAGTCCCAGGTGAAAAAGCGAGTGAAGAAATGAGGCTCACTTCCTTCCACAACAATGTACAATGGAGTGTCTTTAGGAATATTTTGCAAAAGGCAGTCTTGTTCAATAAATTTCTGGTTAAGAAAGATACAGAATAGCAGTGACAAGTCTCATAAGATCAAATGGAAAGAGTAGAAATTTAGAGATTGAAAAGAGAAAATAATGATGGAAACAGAAACCGCAAAGGAATAAGTAGTCTATACCTCCCCAATGTTCAAAGCTTGCAATCTAATTTTTGAGTCCACCTGCTGTCCAGCCCAGATGAATATGTCGGAGCAACATTCAAGAACAAATATATCTTCTGTCATTAAATCATCCTGGGTGAAGTTGAAAACCTCCGTCACCTACAAATACAGCAAAGCAACATTTGCCAGTTTTTCTTATGATCAGAAGAAAATAAGTCAAGCACACGGTTCATCCAATACTTCAAACTGCATACCTTCAAAATGCCTGCATATTTACCATGGATGGCATCGTATGTTGGTTTGGAAAAGAGACGTAGAATGATTAGCAACATAAATGAATGACTGGAGCAATGAAAAATTGGAGAGATACCACTGATTTCCTACCTTTTGAGAAAGTACATGAGAACAAATGAGGATCACTTTCTTGTTCTTTTCCAATTTTCTGACTGGGATATTCAGATTTGCCTCCCAGTAAACTCCAGAATTGTTCAGTTTCTGTTCCCTCTTTTTGTGGCTTTGTCTGCATGTTTGGCTGAAAAGTTTGAAAAATCATATATGAGATCAACGAGTAGAAAAAGAGTCATCTCTTTCTTCACAATGGATTCTGTATCGCCTAGTTAATAAAAAAACTACAAAACCAAGTAAAAATAACTACTGAGATAAATTAATCAAAACTCTTAACAACAATTAATAGGTCAAATATGATATAATGAGAAGGGGTATATTTACAAGACCATAACATTTATCTTGACGAACCTTGATCAGATCTAGCAGCCTCTCGGCTAACTCTTGGTCCACAGAGGTGGTCAGGCTTCCAGACCAGGTGAAAACGGTATCACCGCTATGCAGTATATAACAGTAAGACGAATTCAAGGATGATGCCACCTGATAAATAAAAGGAGCATGCAGCTTAATTGAATATAACATCAACTATGAGGGTAAGTGTGAATAATACATAACAGTGTTCCGTGGTGAAAATCTAGTAAAATCAGGCATATCTTAGAAAGTACATACAGGTTCAACTTGAATTGCTTGCATATTTTCTGGCCCAGATCCTTGAACTCTAAAAAGTGCAACACCATCCTTTGAATATGTTTCATCAGTAATATTATTTTCTGCCACAAAATTCTTATATCCGGAGCTAAGACCACCCTGTGACATTAAAAAAGTATATGAAAGCTTAAGCGGCATAAGCAGAACTGCAAATAATTGAACATGTTAGCAAAGCAGATTCTGCTTGCAAAGAAAAGATTTCTGAAGAAGCATACCTTGTATGACAAGAAGTTCTGGAAAATAGCAAAGAACTGTAAAGGTTCCTTTCCTTCATATAAACGAGCCTGGGAGTATATTGCAGGAAAGACAGTCTCTGTTAATTCAGCATAACAATCATAAGGACAAATCAACATAAGATGAAATGATCTATACCTGAACAGCCTGAAACTTCAACGATTCAACCATCTTTCCTGCAAGTGAGGTAGCTGCAGTCTTCTCCTCCTGCATAGAGATGCTTCGAATTGTGAGGGAGATACTAGTGAGTTGTAGAATACACTGACAAAATCTCTTCACTAAGGATGTTTCTTGTTTAACTGACAAAAAGCTTACACAATATGGCTAAAGTTAGCATGGCTATCAGCAAACAGATCGTTCCAAATAAGCCATAAGAAAGTTACAGACATCTAAGTTGGTGTCAAGATGTCAGAAAGTATTTCCAAAAAAATATTAAGCTATCAGAAATGTGCTGAAATTTGGCAGAGCAGCACCTTCATTAACAATATCATCCATCTATTCTATCGAAAGTTAGATAAATCTTGAGAACACATTTTTAATCAAATCTCCTTAATTTACCTCGATACTCTTCTTCCCAAACCAAGTTCCTATAAGATATTCCTCTTTATCTTCCCCAGGATATGCATACTGGAAAATATAGCAATCTCCACTATAAAACTTAGACTGATCAGATGGAGGAAGAAGAGTCTTTTCGTTGCCATTTACACGCCAAACCTGTGCATTAATAGAAAATGATGTTTAAAAAATATCCTAGATACAACCAGCATTGAAGCAGTAGTTTAGGCGTGGACACAAAACCTGCAAATTTCCAGTACAGTCAATGAAGGGTTGAGGCTCTTCTTTAGCAGGAGCAGCTTTCGTGAGACCCTTAACATTCAATCCTTGGCGTTTAAGAAGTGCTACAAATGGAACAAAACCAGGTCATGGCTTGCACAACTGACTCAGTCTAAAGAAATGAATTACGATAATAAAGCTATAGCTACAGAGTATTTTGAGAAGTTTGGTATCATCAACTAACCTGCAACTTTTCCCCTACCATCCTGAGATACAGCCACTTCAGTTGTCTGAGTCCATTTGTCAAACTTTGAACGGAAGACCACAGTCTCAAAACCTTCGATAATCCGCATAAAATGTGTGTGTGGTCTGGCAGGTTCACGTAGTAGATCCTGTGTGCTACATGTGCATTAATAACAAGAATTACAAAAGAAAAAAATGAAATCAGCTAATCTAAAAATTCTTGGATTCTAGCATTGTTTGTAGCCCACAAGTTGCCTGAGGTCAAAGAAAAAGGCAAAAAACGTATATGGCTAGCATAGGATGTCATGGAGGTATTTCTACAGAATCTCAAGATTCTGTACATAACTTACTCTCCACTTCACCTTTTACCACTTCTAAGACCCACCATGGGGACTCCATGCCACAAACATGAACATCCATAAGGACCACCCTGACTGCCAAATGGGTATGTATATCCCCGAAATCACCTATAAAGTTTCAATGTCGATTGGTCCTAAAGGCTCCTCACCATGCAGTTGGGGCAATCTTTAGTGGCTCCATACAGTATGGTATATCGCATGGAATGAACAATATTAGTCGATTACCCATTATTATTCACAGTACTCCATATGCTTCCAAAATGAATTAATCATATACATGAATTATCAAAGGGTTTCAATTGACATAAATGGAGAATAGATACAGCAAATGATTCCAAGAGGATAAGGATAATCCAGGAAGCCAAGTATTTACTTCTGCTGCAGTAGTTGCAGTTTTCCTCTCCTCAAGGGATGTGTTCCTGCCCATCCATACATATATTTCATTTCCGCAATCTAGTAAGTAACATTTGTTTGTGTCCAACAACTCCCTTGTCAGTAAATCAGCTTCAACTGGGACAGTTTGTGCTTTCTCAATGCTGAAAAAACCAACGGCTTCTATTAGATGTACATCACAGCAAAGTCAGCTGAAACTTTATATTGTCGATTGCAACATGCAGATAAGTGATCCCTGATTATAAATTACCATAGTAGCTTTGTGGAGAAGGCCTCAGTTTTTTTATCATCCTCAGATGCTACCTTTCTTGGGAGAGGAGCAAAGCCACCGAAAAATCCCCAGAACTCTCCAGCCTCAGCATCAGCCATCAACTTTCCATCCTCTATCCATAATACAGTAAGCAAAACTTAAGAAGATTACATAATTAGTGCAACTTCACCTTAGAAATAAAGAATTAATTAAACTCACCAACAGCCGCCACCTCACACTTCCCTTCATGGTAGGTATCCTTTAGATATTGTACAACTTCGAGAGCTTTAGCTCTCTCTTGAATAGATGAATTGGATCCATTAAATTGGAAAATTTTAGACTTTGTATCCAGGATGAATATGTCATCATGATTAAGAGATGATCTAGCAAATGATACCTGATGGAAAAAGGGAAAAGAAATCTTACACGTTAAAGTGAGATTGATGCAATACATATATGAACACATATATTTTTAACATAAAAGTACTTGCCTCCTTGACATTGACAACATGCTTTCCTCTGCAAACAAATAGACGTGTAACATGTTCTTGCGCATTGATTTCAGCATGCTTAAAACCAGATGCCACCCCACCTTGCTGTGGTATTATACATGGTTTGAAATAAGAGAGGAACTTCTGAGTCTCATGGCCTTGTACTTCACGATATTGAACAGCACGGCCCCCAAGTGCAGCATCTAGCTCAACAGTTTTAACTGCAGCCGTTCCAGCTTCATCCTGTGGAGATTATATTAAAGATATTCATTGAGAAAAAACTAGATTTTAAATATAGCTAGTTGAAGCAATGGTTTGTTCAGCTGACCTGACTAGTATCTTTACCAAGCCAATAGTGTATATCATGATGGAGAGAACCACTTTTTGAGGCAGTTGTCTGTGCCCAGAACAAAGTTGTCAATAATACACATACTAAAGAAATATTGAGCACATGAATTATGTTCAGGAATTAGCATCTTGAAAACCATCACAATGACACAACATTGCACATCCTACAATCATTGTATTCCAAGATTTTTCATAAAAAAGAAATTGGAATGCAGAGAAGAAACCAAAATCAAGAACTCAAAATTTTCAAATACAAAATGGCTAGGGTGATTGCATTGTCTCAGCCTACTTGTTGCTTGGCATAATCACATACTTAATCTATCAAAAAAATTTTAATCTACAGCAGTTATACCTTGAACAAACAGATTTTGATTTAAAAAATCGGTAGAATGTGACAAATGGATCTTAGATGATAGTGCATGTTGGTCTCATAATCTCCAGAAATAAATTTTCCATGAATAAAAGAATGGAATCAGCATTTAGAGAAAAATTTGGCAATTACCTTCAATATTACGTATGAATCCCCAGTGAAGAATTTTCCATGAGAAGAATTTGGTACAGGGACTGGGCAAAAATTCTCAATACGCCATATTTCCAATCCACTGTTGGTTGTTAAGCAAAAGAAAAAAAAGGAAAAACAGCATGCACCACAATGTGCAGAATGCAGAGCAATGAAAGGCCAATGACAACAATAAAAGTTCCATAGTCAAAAAACAACCTTTGTGGTAGAATATGGCCATAAGTATTATGATCATTCAGCATGGACTCAGATTTAGAAGCACCTAGGTGCATGATCCAGTCAATGGAAACTCCAGTTTACAACCTCATCAGTTGGTTTGCGTCACTGGAAACTGCATGTGTTTTCTAACTTTACATCATCAGTCAATTTACACAATCTTACTACTCTTTGTCTTCCAGGTAAGTATTTCATTCGTATTGGCCTATCCATTTTCCATCTAAATATTATGCATTGAAAAAAGTAACCCCTGCAATTCCACCTATTTCATTCCAATTTTGGCTCCTAAGTTTGAGGACACAAGCTGAAGAACCAATGTCAACAAAAACTTCTATTAATTATTTGACTCAAGGATTCAAATCCTTCGAACTAGTTCCTTGCTCCAGTTCAATTATTGATGCAAATCAGATAGTTAACATACATCTGCAATGCTTATATTTGTAGTTGACAAATTCCTGTCAGTTATCTTGTCTGAACAATGGTTCTTTAACCAGTTTAACTACACCTCTCAAAATTTCTTCAGAGTTCAGAAAGTCTTCAGATTCTACTATAGTACACTTCGGATTGAACAATCATATAAGTTGAAAGGTATACTTAGCAGAGAATAAACTTTAATAAGAGCAAGCCACTGTCAGGATACGCCTTTTGCCCAGCTCCTTGAAAAGCTGAATCAACATTTTTCATGGAGACTGACATACTTGAAGTACTATCCAATATTTTAGGCTTCAAACCTAGGGCAGTAGGATTCTGCAAAAAGACATAAATACATAATAATCAGTAATCCAAGTTGAATCAAGCAAGCTTACATGATTCGCAGGCCATCTAGAAGACATGTATAACAGCTATAGCTGCATTCTTCGAGGATAATCACCTCACACAAATTTCCAATATGGACTATGGAACTCATTACAAATACGACCACTAATTTTTTTTACTTGCCACAGAAGTTTTCATGCGCTTAAAGATAAGATGATTTTGTTACCATTTTCCAACAAATGTTACACTTAGAAAATAGTTGGGAACAAATTATTTCAACATGCAAGTTACCAATCCAACCTATCTCCCTATTTTGACAAAAACCATATAAAGGGCACTCCTTTTCTAATATTTTTTAAAAGAAAAAAAACAGCCTGAGTGTTAAAATGTTAAAGCCATATTTTCCTACCATGCTTCAAATGGGAGGAAAATGAGATTTTGAAATAGCATGATCTACGAATATAAAACTTGCCAGAAAGTATGAAAATTGGCAGGAAGTTCCATGTAGGCATATCTCAAAAAGAAATCATAACTAGTTTTAAGTTTAATCACCAAAAATTGATAATTTTGTAGTAATTGCAATTCAGCCCTGCTGCTGAGGCTCCAATTCATAATGTCCATCATGGAAGTACTTGGAGTGCACACCAGTTAAAAGAGTTCTTTTTTTTTAGGAAAAAGAAGGCTTTGGATTTCGATATCTAAAGATAGAAGAATAGCCTGAGCATGGTCAATTCACATAAGAATAGGCATTAGTGTTCACCATGAATTTGAGACTATCATCAAGATCCAATGATGAACCTCCGATGCAATCATACTTAATAGAAGGATTTACTGGGAAAAAATGTAAATTATTTGCACTGCCACTACAGATTGTTCCATGATTACTTAAATAGCAAAAATAGTCAATAATGGTTCATTGCAGAAACCATTCGCGTACTTAGGAATCAGATGAACACACATAATACACTGATCATATACACTATTAGACCTTCAGATTGCCTCAACATCAATGCTTAGTTGAATTATGGTTCCAAAGAGATTCAATGATCTCCTTATTTAAAATCGGACCAAACATCACCAAATCGTCCAGCAATCAGCAATCTGAAATTCCACAAATCAACACCCAAGATCTTCTGCTTTCAAATAATACAATACAAAATATACTAGTAAAGCTCAGATCCCTCTTGTGTCAAAGGAGGAGCCAAACGAAAAGATCAATTTGGGGAAAATAATATTTTTATAGAATAACACGCTCCAGGATCAAAACAATTGAAATCGAATACTATTCCCGAGCGGCCCAAAACCAATCAAGCACCCAGGGAAACTGAACAAATTATGAACAACCAACCATTCTGCTTCTTTACCTTAAACGAAACCCCAGGCCCTGCCATCCCGATACACAACGAACAATCACAAGACAAACTCAGAAAGCAGATCAGCTCCTGAGCTGGTAGAAGGCCTCAGGAGCGATCGCACAAGCAATATAATCCCGTCGCTTTCTCAAGAATTAAGGAGACGACAGCACCACCTATCGCGAGACCCATTACCAACGAGGGTAGGAGCAGACAAAGTAAATCAGGGGAAAGAAAAAATTCCCAACCATGCTCGTTCAAGGCAAGCGGCATGGACGACGACAGCACATGTCCCGAATAATTAAGTTAAGGGGGGTAACAAGAAACCGGGGAAAATAAAAATAAAAATCACACCTTTGCTCGTTCAACGGGAGCGGCGCTCGGTGGAGGCGGACAGGGAGGCACGACGCCGAACCCTAGCAAGCTGCTCGATCGATCTTCGAAGTCGAACGTAGTCGTCAGGCACAGTCGTCGTCGTCACCCCAAACGACCAAAATATTAAAAGGAATTCCTCCGAGAGAAAACAAATGATGAGGGACGCAGGCGTGCCTATCACTATTACAAGCCAAAGCAGCAGCGCAGTAAAAAAAAAAGAAGGAACAAACGGGAAAAAAAATGTTTTGAAGACAAAGTTGCGTCGCTCGGTGCTGGTAAGCAGAAATCACTGCAGCTTTTCCATTAAAAAACCTTTCTTTTTCCCACTCCCCAACTTACCCTTCACGTAGCAAAGCTAAAACTGGAAAACCACCCTCTCTCTCTCTCCAGCCAGCCCAAGGCCGGTGGCAAAACGGATCAACCCTGCCGCGCCGCGGTGCGATAAGACAAAGCCGGCAACTTTTCCCCCGGACGAGGACGACGCTTCGACTGGCGGGGCCCGCCGCTCCCGACGCGGCCCGTCCCGGTTCGTTTCCTTCGCGTTCCCCGTTCGCCCCTCCCCTCCGGATCGCTGGCACCGAATCGGCGATGGGCTGGAAAGGGCGGCGGGGCGCGCGTCTCCACCGGGCTCGGCTGCTCCCGCGGTGACAGCGGACAGCGGAGGAAGCGGTGGTGGGCGGGCGGCGAGGCGACACGCGATGTGACGTGGGCGCGCCGAAAGAGGCATCCGGTCGCTCCGTCGACCGCCACGTCAGGCAATCCAACGGCGATCGAGCACGAGGCCAGCGAAGGATTTCCAGCAGTAGAAACGATGATGACGATAATAATAGCGCGCGCACCGCGACCGCCCCGCTTCCGGACCCACCTGTGAGGTACAGCCTGGCGGCATGCTATTTGCCAGCAGCCGGAGGGGCCGGGACGGGTAGGAGGGTGAGCTGTCCGCGGAGGTGGATTTAATTAATCGATGGCAGATATTGGAAAAGGGAGGAAAGAATAATTAAATTCTGAGAGTCATTTTAATTAATTAATTAATCATTATTATTTATATTTTTGTCGATGAGGATTACGGCGTTTTAAGTTTAATTGACTTCCTATTTAGTTCTAGAAATCAAGTCGGACCGAGTTCGAGTTCGAGTCCGAGCTCGAGCTCGTGAGTCGACGGATTTATTAATTGGATTCCCTGGGTCTCCTGTGATCTGGAACATTCTCGTGAGCACGCGAATGTTCGGAGATTTTTTGGGTTTGGTCGTCCGGTCTCGGTCACCCGCCGGGGCGCGGTTCGATTCATTCAAAACAGTCAAAGGTTTTGACTCATGAGGGAGGGTGGGAATCTTGAAGCATGAGGTGGAAGCAGGAGAGGGGAGATGTGGGCGCGAGATCCGGTCACCGTGCAATTAATTCTACGTTTCTCAGAGGCCCAAAGAAAATAGCGTCTGGAAGATCGGGTCACCGCTTTCGGTTCCACCTCCGTTCCTCCGGCTCCACTCAAAAAAAGCGCAGCAGCTTGCAGCATGGGGGGGATACGCCCATGGCTCCTCCTTCGTACTCCTCTTTCCTCGCCCACGCCAAGCGCTGCCGCACCGTGGCCGTCGCGGCTGCCTCCTCGGCCGTAGCCATCTTCTCCTTCTCCCTCCTCGTCCTCGTCCTCGGTCCCCAGCGCTCCCTCTACTCCCGCCTCCCCGTCGTCTCTGATCTCTCCGTCACCCCGTCGCCTCCTCCTCCCTCTCCGCCTCCTCCTCTTCCTCCTCCTCCCAAAGCTGCGGCCTTGGCCCGGGTTTCGCCGCCTCCGTCTACTCCTGCCCCTGCTAAAGCCCTCTTCAGGCAGGAGCCCCCCTTCTACCGGCCACCTCCGGCTCCACCGCGCTCCGCGCGACCGGAAGCGCCGGCGCGGAGGCGGGAGGGGAGGTGCGATCTCTACCAGGGAAGGTGGGAGAGGGACGAGGAACGGAGGCACCCGCTTTACCAGCCAAGGTCATGCCCGTACGTGGACGAGGCCTTTGGCTGCCAGGAGAACGGAAGGCAGGACGGCGAGTACTTGAAATGGAGGTGGAAGCCTCATGGCTGCGATCTCCCGAGGTGGATTCATCACCGTCTTCCTGCTTCCAAACTTATGTGATGCTTTAGTTTCTTATATTCAATATTAAATGAGACAAATGATGTGAAACCCTTCTCATAATTTTGCTAGACTTAGGATTGTGTTCTCCCTAACTGTGTGGCAATGTCTCCCTATGTCTCAACTACATCCAGCCACACCACCGCTGCAGGAAACCTTCTCCTGTGGCTGTGGCTGTGGCATGGAGACCTTGAGCTGAAGCCATCTCTAATGCGGTATAGAAATTTGGGGCAAGCAAAGAGTGGGCCCTCGAGTGTCTTATAGGCGGTCTACGCACTGTTCCAAGTCATCCAAATCAAAGCTGGCATGGGAGAGGTGCCTTGCTTGCCTTGTCTTCTTCATTTTTGAGGGTTCTACTCCTTCGCTGTTGCTATGAGCTCATCAAGTTTTAAGCTGAGATCCTAGCTATGATGCTACTGCATCTACTGCGTCTAAGGCTGACCACTGAGTGAAGAAACCTAGAAGTTGTGTGTTTCTGAACTGAAAAAGTCACAGCTTTGTCGTGGTGATACTCTGAAGCTGCAAACAACATCAATGGAACAAATTTATCTTGAACCATGAGCTTTTCTTGGCCTGGCCTGGTTACCATTTAGTAGTTGCTGAATCTTAAAATAAAAGAGATTCTCTTTTTGTATATGCTGGAACTGATTTGCTTTGAACTCTGATAGTGTACCAGACGCTTTTAGAAGTCGACGTCAATCTATTCAGCAAGATAACAAATATATTTGTTTGAGGGCAGCAAGTTGGATATCCATCTATAGTTGGATTTATCAAGAGTAGCAACTTGCATCAGTGGAGGCCCATCATGTTCTTAACCTTCTGGCTGGTTCTATCATTTTTGTTTCTCAAAAAGATTCCCGTCATACATTGATCATGCTAAAATAGTTCAACAAATTGGTTGATGTGTAAGTTATCTTTGTTCTTAGGCATCTCTTCTCATGATTCCTGTGCATGCTAAGTGCATCAGTTGAGGCCAATCTTGTTCTTAACATGCTGGCTAGTTCCATCATTGTTTTTTTTGGAAAAGATTCTCCTGTCATACATGGATCACGCTAAAAATAGTACAACACTTTATTGATGTGCAAGTCATCTTTGTTCTTATTCCTCTCTTCTTATGATTCCTGTGCATACTAAGTGTGAGCCGCTGCACAAGCATCATGTCTTCAACTACAACCTTATTCTCTTTTTCAATATGTTCACAACCCTGCAGTAGAATGCTTTTTCATGTTTCTAGTTTTTTTGGTCATCAGCAGTTTCTTCTTTTCCATGTTTTCCTTTTTGCTTGATCATAGGTTTAATGGAACAGACTTTTTGGAGAGGATTCGGGGAAAGAGACTCATGTTTGTCGGAGACTCCATGAACCGGAACCAGTTCGAATCGATGCTGTGCCTCCTTTGGGAAGCCTTGCCTGATAAGAGCAGGATGTATGAGACCCGAGGTTATAAGATATCCAAAGGACGCGGCTACTTCATTTTCAGATTTGTAGTAATAAAATCTTTCCCTCCTACTTCTTTCTCTCAATTCATTCTTTCTTCTACATTGTTAGTGTTTAAACTTAGAACCGGGATGATGCTAACATGACCTGTATGCAATCTTTGGAAGGACTACAGGTGCACTGTAGAGTTCATTCGATCCCATTTTCTTGTTAGAGAAGGAACCAGAATCAATCGACTGGGCAACTCAAACCCTACTCTTTCGATCGATCGAATTGACAAGTCAGCCAATCGTTGGAGAACAGCCGACATACTTGTCTTCAACACTGGTCACTGGTGGACCCATGGGAAGACAGCGAGAGGGTAAATGCCATAATCTATGACAGTTCTACCGAGCTGAACTAGCCACAGTTTTTGTTCTTGATCTGCTAATGATCCTGAATCTGAATTGACTTATCAGAAAAAACTACTACAAAGAAGGTGGTGTTCTTTATCCGAAGTTTGATGTAGTCGAAGCCTACAGGAGAGCCATCACCACTTGGGGAGCATGGATTGATGGGAACATCGATCCCACAAAAGGATTGATCATTTACCGCGGTTACTCTGCCTCCCATTTCAGGTGATTGAACTGAACTCCCTGAAACCTTGCTGTTAAAGAATGATGAACTCCCCCTGCTGGCCTCGTCTTCTACCA
The DNA here is from genome assembly GCA_030544415.1 of Thalia dealbata. NCBI lineage: Eukaryota > Viridiplantae > Streptophyta > Magnoliopsida > Zingiberales > Marantaceae > Thalia > Thalia dealbata. Next base: position 19,795,145 of record CM060458.1, read on the forward strand.
GGGGTGGAGCTTGGGACTCTGGGGGCACATGCAAGGGTGAGACCACTCCGATCAAAACTGGAGAATTCCTTGACAACTACCCTGAGAAGATGAAGATAGTGGAAGAGGTAATCGGCAAAATGCGCGTCCCTGTTGTTCTCCTGAATGTAACCAAGCTGACGAACTACCGCAAGGACGGACACCCTTCTGTCTTCAGAAAGAAGCAACCTGGAGGAGCAAAGCCGCCCAAGAAGATGAGGCAGGACTGCAGCCACTGGTGCCTTCCGGGCATCCCCGACGCTTGGAATGAGCTGATCTACGCAACCCTCCTCCGAGAACAATAAGTCCAGCAATAGCAGCGGTAGCAGCAGCAGCAGCAGAACTTGCAGAAGATGTAAAGAGTTGTGCTCGTGAGAGTTTCGTCGTACCTTTGCGTTTTGGCAGTAGAAATTTCTGTTCAAGTTTTCGAAGAGTTTTGGCAGCAGAAACTGATGAGGGTAAAAATGATAAGAGATACGATTCCAGATCAATGTCCACTGTTGTTTTGCTTTGCTAGAAATCAAGGGCCCGTGTGTTTCTTCACTTTTCCTTTTCTCTCGGCTGTCGATCCAATTAGCAGCTTCTCTGTCCGAAGGCCACTGACAATTCCGTCTTGCTCCTTTCCTGTCTTTTGCTCGCTAAACTTCCAATTAATACTTCGTCTTCATTTGTTCTCTTCTTCTCCCATCCCCCTCGTCTCGGACTCCACGTGAGCGACGAGTACCTGCTGAATCAAAACAGCGGAATCCTATGAATTAATCAGCTAAAGGATCAGATTGACTAGGGGGAGGAGGTCACTGAATCTGATGGTTGGTTGGATGTCAAGATCTTGCAGGTAGATGGAAAGATTTGTAGGTGGGTAGATGGACAGAGGGAGATGTGGTGGCTGAAAAGGTTTCTGGGTCAAAAAGCTTTAAAGATCATATGGAAAGGACACTCCTCTTCCCCCCTTCCTCTCACTCGCTGTGTGTGTGTGTTGGCATTCACAGATCTTTGCTTTGCTTCTCACCTAAGCGTAATAAACAAAAGAACAGGGGGAAGCTTTCTGCGAGCTCAACAGGAGGAATTAATCATACAAGTCAGCAGGAACCGCAGCATTCATGCCTTCGATCTGTAACCCTTAATGATGGCAGCAAACTCCAGGATCTCTCATTATTATCGCCATCTTAGGTCATGATTCTTTGGGAGTATTCTAAACTGCAACTTGGCATTCAATTGCAGCATTTAAAAATCCAGCATTACGAGTCACAATATTAGCTCTTTTTGTGGGTTAATTAATGCCGCAAAGGTGCTTGATTTCTTTTTTCATCCTCCTCCTCCTTCCCCATTCGATTGCTTTCGCCTCCTGATCGTTCTCGCCTTTCCTGCAAGCCCATTCTCTTCAGCCGTCGACGCGAACGGATCAAGAAGCCATTTTTAATCGTTATTGCAGAAGAAAGAACGCTGATCTCGCCGGCAAACTGCATATAATTAGGAAAAAAAATTGCTGTGTTTCATATACAGCAAGACAATTCAAATACTCTCTCCGTCGCTCTCGCTCTCTCGCTCGCTTTTTTTTCCCGGAGCCGAGATCTCAGCCGACCCGGATCTTCTTGCTCGCCGCCGGCGGCCGGCAATTGCAGAGCGGGACGAAGACGGACGCCAGGTCTTCGGGCACCGGGAAGTACCCTCCCGGCGGCGGCGCCTGCGCCTTCCGCTTCAGGAAGCGTCTCTTCCTCGGCGGCAGCGGCGGCGGCGAGCACCCCGTCGTCGCCCGCTTCGTCCTCGGCGGTGGTGTAACGCAGCGCCCATTCTGCTCCTCTTCGTTTCCGACCTGAATTCCCGGAGGCGGGGACGGCGGCGGCGGTTCGCGATCGAGGTCGAGCTCCAATTCCAAACCCATCTGCTCGATCGATCGATCGATCGGAGGAGGAGGAGGAGAAGAAGAAGAAAAGGGAGGAGGAGATGGAGTAGAGAGAACAGTGGCAGCCTTTGGCCTCCTTATAAGCCGTGCATGCCATGTGGGTGGAGAGAGCTGGGCGCTCTCATGCACACGGCCCCATCGCGCACCGGGGCCCCGGCGTGGGCTCATGATCCAAGGAGATCGGTCCCTGATCAAATCTCCCGACCCAAGTCAAATCTAAATTGGATTCGACGAACATACGTATGTGAGTAAAAAAAAAAAAGTAACAGGAACGCGCCGCTACGAGCCCAACTACGGTCGGGGTTCGCTTGTCACGTAGCGCAGGTTGTTAGATATGTCCCCGACCGCGGAACACATGCACGTAAGTACGCGACGTTACGATGCATGCAGCGCGCACGTAACAGGATTCTTCCCCCCCCCCCCCCCGCCTTGCCGTACGTAGACCTCATGCACGTGAACCGATATGTCGGGCCGCGCCCAAAATTTGGCCCATTCTCCCCGATCGGCCCGTTGGGTTCGACGACGACTTATCCGTCCGCGTCAACCCCTCTGCGCCCGATTTGTCGGGTCAAATAGAAGATTTATTCTTTAAATTTCCGGAGTCAGAGCTCATATTTCCTCCCTACGTGTTTGTTTAATGGAGCAATGGAAGTCCAACTAAAATTAAATCGAGACAGTACGAAGCGATGCTCCTTTTTTTTTCAAATAGTTGACTTGAGAAGCGGGGCACGTTGGTTCCCATTTAGTTTACTGGGTCTTCTCCGTTTTCCGGAGTCAACGCGGACTGATCAAGCGCTCGATTTAGATGGTGGACGGTCGTAGACCGTCCGATCGCCTGTTCGGCTCCCTCGCTGCTGCCGTTATAAACCCCCCAACTTCTCCCCCTTTCTTTCCTTCCAAATCTTCTTCCTCTTCTCTTCGCCTTCTCCTCTTCTCTTGGATTTTGGAGCCGTCGGTGGAGGGAGGGGGTCTCCGATGGCCGTCGATTCGATGGGTTACGCTAAGAAGAACGACCAGGCGGCCGCGCGGGAGGCCGTCGCCGCCGGACTCCGCGGCCTGGAGCGCCTCGTCTTTCAGCTCTCCCACCAGGACTCGCCGCCGGATTGCCAGGAGATCACGGATGAGACGGTGGCGCAGTTCAAGAAGGTGATCTCCGTGCTCAACAGGACCGGCCACGCCCGCTTCCGCCGCGGCCCTACTCCGCCCGCCTTCGCCGTGGAGTTGGTTGAGGAAGCCCCACCTGCTGCTGCTGCTGCCTCTGCTTCTGCAGCGCCACAACCGGCGATCCACCTGCAGGACACAGCTCCTCCTCTCCCCCTCCTGCCGTCTCTGCTTCCTCCCTCTGCGGTGGTTCCGCATGCCCGGACCCTCGACTTCTCGAAGCCGAAGGAGAGCTTCAGCGTCTCGGCGACGATGTCGATGTCGAGCGCCTCGTTCCTCTCGTGCCTCAGCGGCGACGGCAGCGTCTCCGGCAAGCTGGGCGCTTCCATCCTAGTTCCTACCGCCGGCGTCTCCGCCGGAAAGCCGCCGCTCGCGTCGTCCGGCAAGAGGAAGGCCACCGGACACGCCCACCCCACGGAGCACGGCGAGCCGTCCGCCTCCGCAGGCAGCGGCTGCCACTGCACGAAGAAAAGGTACTCCCTCCGCTCGCTCCCCGCCGCTCACGCCGCTGGCTCGTCCTTTCCCTGCCCCCCTGCCGCTAACATGCGCCATGCTTCTCTGTTCACCTTTTAGCAGGAAGAACCGGGAGAAGAAGGCGGTACGCGTGCCGGCGATTAGCTCGAGGAACGCCGACATACCGTCGGACGAGTACTCGTGGCGGAAGTACGGGCAGAAGCCGATCAAGGGCTCCCCATACCCGAGGTAAATCAACCTCCCTCCCGATCTCCCTCCCTCTCGCCGCCCTCTCGTAGCCCTAATCCGATCGTCCTCTCCGCAGGGGTTACTACAGGTGCAGCAGCGTGAAGGGGTGCCCGGCGAGGAAGCACGTGGAGAGGGCGCCCGACGACCCCGGGACGCTCATCGTCACCTACGAAGGGGAGCATCGCCACGGCCAGAGCAAGCCCTCTGTCGACCAGCAGCCGCCCGTCCTCAGCAAGCTCTCCGGCTGACCGCGTCACCGCCGTCGACCCGGCCAACACCGATCCGCCGGCCACCGCTGCTGCAGCCAGCGATTTGTCGCTTGTTAGATCTTTTTCTACTCCTTTCTGATGGTTCGACTTGTAAAAAAGCAAAGGAAATAGCTGAATTGTAGACTTTTGACCAAAGAAACATGGAATCCAAGCAGAATTAACCAGTTAAATTTCGTCCTTTTGCCGGTGGCTTCTCTTCCTTGTCCCCCCTCCTCTCCTCCTCCTCCTCCTCCTCCCCCATCTCTCGGTCAACTCTCTTCTCTGTTGCCAGCTTTTGGCACAGTAAATTTATTCAATGTTTTCCCAGGCACATTTCACATGCATTGAACCGATTAATGGAAGAGCGAATCCATTAATTAATTCCACGAATCCATACTCATAGTGCGAGGAGACATCGGAGTTGACTTCCCTTTTCCCCACCTGGCACCTGCGTTCCTACCTTCTGACTTATTCTCGACAAGTCAATTACTCGGGAGCAGTGAATTAAAAATGGAATAGCTTTTAATACTATTTTACTTTGAATTTAAATAAAAAAAAACTGTGCGAACCGGGTTCGACCGCTCTGCACAGCCGGTTCAAAAACTGACCGTTAGATCGCGGTTGTGATCTTCGTTAACGTAACGTACCGGAGCGCGATGTTTCGAAGCGTAAAGTCGGATCACGATTATAACGGTTCTTGTATCCACCGTCGGATCGGATCTCCCCTTCGTTTCCACGCCGTTCGTTGATCCCACCCGGGGGGGGGGGGGGGGGGGGGGTCTGCGAGATTGGGAACGGAGGCGGCGAAGGCGGTGATCCCCGACTCGGTGCTGAAGAAGAGGAAGCGGGAGGGGCAATGGGCGCTGGCGAGGAAGGAGGCCCGTCGGAGCAGCAGTACGCCAAGGAGTATGAGTCCAAGGTGCTCAAATTTTCCCCAAATTATCGAAGTTTCAGCGTTTCGGATTCCTTCTTTTTTTTGGTCGATTCTAGTTTTTTTTAACCTAATTTGGCTGATCGTTTGGTCTAGTTTGGTATGAGAAGGAGCTGATCCAGTTGAAGAGGGAGGCGAGGATGAAGGGTGCGTTCTACGTCAGCCCGGAGGCCAAGCTTCTGTTCATCATCCGCATCCGGGGGTATGCCACCTTCTTTCTCGATCAGCTCTTTAAATCTGGAAGGCTTCAACTATTGAATTGCATTTTCTCTGCTGGTTTGGTCATTGTTGATGGATGTTATGTGCTTTCTACTATTCTCATGCAGTATTAACGCTATGCACCCAAAAAGGCAAAAAATCTGGCAGCTTCTCGGGCTGAGACGGATAAAAGCCCAAAAATGCTGTCTTGCAATGCATTGAAGTTATGCTAGCACCTACTTTTATTCGAGCAATTTGTTTGATATTCAATGGCGTGTTCCTGAAAGTTAACATGGCAACCATGAACATCTGCAAAGGGTGGAGCCTTATGGGACATATGGGTACTGAATCCTCTCTTCTTGTACATGTATGTAATTGTGTTATTTTTATGCTCAATGTAGTTAGCTATGGTGTCGAATATTCGTTCTGATTGATAGATAGTTCATTTAATTATGCTTCAGGTATCCTAATCTGAAGAGTGTTAGAGAGTTGATCTACAAGTGGGGATATGGAAAGTTGAATAAGCAAAGAATTCCCTTAGACAACTCAGTCATCGAGCAGGTCCGTGTTAGGACTCAATTGTCCTGCGTTTTCTTTACTTCTTTTATTAAACGTCATGTCTTGTTATTGTTTATATTTTGGTTCTCGTTGATTGCAGGGTTTGGATAAGCATAGTATGATCTGCATCGAGGATCTTGTCCATGAGTTATGACTGTTGGTCCGCACTTCAAAGAAGCAAACAATTTCCTGTGCCCTTCAATTTGAAGGCACCTCTTGGTGGCCTTAAAATGAAGAGACGGCACTATGTTGAGGGAGGAGATGCTGGAAACCGTGAGGAATACATCAATGAGCTCAATAGAAGGATGAACTAATAATAGATAAATTTGTTCTCGGCGTCTTTGTGAGAAGAAGAAGAAGAAGAAGAACATTTTGTTTCCTCATCTCTGGTTAGAGTAGCTTCTATGTTTGTCATACAGTTTTGCTGCTTTGAGCCAATTTTGGATATGCTACATATGCTGGTGCTCCTTTATGATTACGTTGTCAAGCGTATCTCATGTTACATATCCTGTTGGTTGTAGTTTAAGCAATGAATATCCAAGATTGAGCATCGTGCTGGTGTTACTGATTTAATTAACTTGTTGTTTACCCTATTTTTGTCATCCAAAATCCCTTGATGTTTTATGAACAAATTAAGCCTTGTGCTTACTGTTCTCTGAACTATTGGGGGCTAGAGGCACCAGATTACAGTGGAAAAGTTCTTACAAGGATAATTAATTGTAGGACTTGAATACCTAATCATTAGGTCAGGTTACACTTCTTTTGCACTATCTAGAGAATTTGAATACTAAATATCATGTAAATATTATTATTGTTAATAGAAGGAAAAAAAACATTCCAAAAGTCAACAGCAACTCCAACCAAATTAGTAAAGAATTAAAATATTGACAGATTATAATTTAACAAAATGAATGTTTCTTTCACACGGCTGCTGCGCTCCGCTGCCTCTCTGAGAAGAAGAGAAGAAAACTGGCCACATTAACATCCGCCCTCTCTCCATTCTCCAGAGCATCGCCGGAGCTCATCAAGTCAGGGGTAGCAGACGAGGCGGCGGCCGCAGCGGCTGCAGCAGAACTTGCGCTTGATCTCTCGGCAGAGCGGGAGAAAGCAGAGCTTCCACGCTCTCTCCACGTCCGTGGCCATCACCGCTCCGCCGCAGCTCGGGCACTCCCCCGGCGCCTTCTCCGTTCCCAGCACCTTCTCCTCCGCCCCGCACACCGCCACCAAGCACATATCGCCCTTCTTCTTCTTCCTCCACCTCCTCCTCCTCCTCCTCTGCATTTATAAAGCCAATTGGTCGAACACTGTTTTCTCCTTTACCCGTTCTCTTTGACCGTAGAAAAAAAACATTTGTGTCCCCATCGCACCGCCACCGGTGAATCGACGAAGCTGATTTGAACTCCACCTTCTGCAGTTATCCAAAACATGGTTATCTAATTTTACAAAAATTATTATTAAAATCAAATCAGTTTTATCCTAAATTTTAAATTAAGCAGCTAAATAGAGCAGTGATTTCCTTCAACAAAGACGGCTGGCGGGGGTTTATTTTGAGCACGTGAGACGCGGCCGACATTGACGGCTGGCGGCTGAATTCAGTCAACGTGCAGCTTATCCACCACTTGCAGTTCGCAGGTATTATATGTTCCTAACAGGAAGACACGGAGCCTCCTGAAACACACGGCCGGCCCAGCCTGAGGACGACGAACGCCACCGAGGACGCGAGCAGCGTCCTCGGTTAGCTTCATCGTCGACGCCCGCATCTCGCTTATAACGATGAGGAATCTGAGTCCGGCCTGAGGTCCATTGATGGTTTTCACCTGCGGATGGATTCAGCGGTCCGGCGTCAGCGCCGAATGCAGGAACGTCCGCCGGCCACGGAGACGACGACGGATCTATTCGGTCACATGACGCAGACGTCTCCGAGTTCCGTGCTCGTCAATGGCAGACGAATGTTTCGAACCTCTCGACCTTATTATGATCCCTCTTATTCGAAAAACAGCGTTCGTGATCTCCTCGTGACGGTGAGCTCATCATCTCCGAGGCCGCCGCCGCCGCCGCTCCTATTCTTATTTGAAACAAAGGAGCCTTTTTTTCTCAAATGCATGATCGACGAAGCAGCTGGGACTTTGGGGATCATTCCGGCGAGTTCCTGGAACCGGACGACGGAGCGGCCACACACCCGGCGGCACAGGAACATCACCGTGGAGAGGAAGAGGAGGAGGAAGTTCAACCAGAAGCTCTACGATATCCGAATCGTGGTGCCCGACGTCACCACGGTGCGTAGTCATCATCATCATCATCATCGCCGCCGACCACCAGATGCTGATTAAAATGGGGCAGATGGACAAGGCGTCGAAGGTGGTCGACGCGATAAAGTACATTCAGGAGCTCCAAGAGGAGGAGAGGTTGCTGATGGAGGAGCAGGAGGTGGCCATGGCCTATCGACGTCTCCTTGGCCGGCCAGGAAGAAGAGGAGGACTGAAGGGAGGTCATCCGGCCACCGACGAGCCCTTCGCTGAAGCCATGGAAGTGAGTCATCGTACCAAATCGATCAATACATATACATACGCATCTAAAATGTTCATTTTGCAGGTGAAGGTGCGAGAGTTTGGGATTTTGCTTGGTTAATCTCCGTGTTAAGTTGCAGAGGTGCTCTTCTTCCCAAGACTCAAAAGAAGATAAGGTTTAACCAGGAAGGAGCAACATAAGCTCGTCGTTTATCACGTGCGAGAATTAAGTCAAACCGCAGACTTGGGAAGCACATACACGTGCGAGAATTAATCCTGTATTTTGTAATTATAACTAATAATTTATATTTTTGTATTACATTATATATATATATTTATATTTTTTTTAAAAATAAAATTTTAAAATATTAAGTAAAAAAATTAATAAGATACAAAATGTTAAGACTATTCTTTTTGAAACATTTATTTTTTATATGCAGTAGAAGACATATTACAATAAGAGTAGACGGCATCTTAATTTTATAACTAATACTAAAAGTTCAATAATCCACTTACTGCTATCAGAGATAAGATAAATAGAAAGGCTCGTTAGGTTAAGAAGGCCCAACCCAGCTTTTGAGTCCAACCACATAACAATCCCCGTTGCCTCCATCCGCTTCGTTCCGGCGGCGTCCATGGATTCCTTGTTGGCCAGCTACGGTTCCTCCGACGACGACGACGACAACAACGGAGGTGAACGAGATCCGGAGGAGGAACCCTCCGCCGCCAGCTCTCCGCAACTCCCTCCCCCCAAGCCCTCTTCCATCTTCGGTTCCTCCCTCCCTCCCCCCAAGTCCTCTTCCATCTTCGGTTCCTCCCTCCCTCCCCCCAAGTTGTCGTCATCATCATCATCTTCTTCTTCTTCTTCCTTTTTCTCGTCTCTTCCCCGGCCGCAATCCCTCTTGTCCAACCCTACTCCGGCTGCCCCCGACGCTTCCCGGTCCGCATCCGACCATCTCGGTGAATTGGATGGCGAGGAGAAAGGTGGGAACTTTAAGCCTCAAACCTTGTTGTTTTCATCCCTTCCTCGGCCCAAGCCCTCATCCGAAGCCGGCAATCTGGGCGAAGAAGATGGCGAGGAGGAGGAGGAGGAGGAGGAGAAAGGTGGGGTTTTTACGGCAGGTGCGTCTTCCTCTACCCCGTACGGAGTTAAGCATTCGTTGTTTTCTGCTCTTCCTCCGCCCGGGGGATCCTCCTCGTCTTCCTTGCTTTCCCACGTGCCGCCCCCCATGTCCGAACCCTCGAATTCCCGGAAGACCACCGGTTCCGCTTCTCCTGACCGAAACCCTAAGAGGATCGTACAGTTTAAACTTCCCCTGAACCCATCCGTGCTGAAAGGTAGAGATTTGGACGACGATGACGAGGAGGATGAGCGTGAAAAGGAGAGGAAGAGAAACAAAGGCTCTTCGACTGCCCCAAAGGGCTCATCTTCCGTGTCTTCTATGTTTCCTGCTCCCAAGAATACTTTTGGCTCGTTGTCATCTGCTGCATCAGCTTCATCTAGGAGATCCATGCTCGACGCTGACGTTCCTGCAGCCAATTCTCGGGTTTTTGCTTCGGTGCAGGGGGATTCTGCTTTGGAGGATTCCAGGGGTTATGGAAATCATGGTAATGGTTTGGTTGGTGTCCCTGATGAAGCTGGGATTGATGAGGCAAAAGATGTGGGCTTCTCAGGCATCACCACTAACGTCAATTGGGATCCGTCAGCAGTTGAAGGAACAGCTTATTCAGGATATGAAGCTTATTCGGGATATGATGATGGCAGTGCTGCTTCTTACTGGGATCCAGGTTATGAAGGTGCGGCTAATTACGGAAATTATGATGCGAATTGGTCTGATGGCACTGCCGCAGTGGCCTCTGAGATTCCAGACATAGGGAGGGTTGCGGGGAAGAGAAGCAGGAGTGATATTCCCGCAGAAATTATGGAGGTGAAGCAAGATGAACTGATGAAGAATAGACCTAGGCCAGATCAGTCTAAGTTGACCGGTATAGCTTTTGGACCGTCTCATCAGGTACAGTATTCACCATTTCCTTTGTTGATTTAGAAATACATTTCACATCTTGCTGAACTCATGCATTTGTACTAAATATCTAACCTGTCATTTGTTTTACTTTTGAAAAAAAGATGATCCTATAGTCTAAACTTGTCTCAGGAGTTCTTAACATACAAGTCTCTTTTAAGCATAACAATTTTTTTTTCCAGAGAATACCAGTGTGATGGTGTGTGGTAATTCACTCAAATTTGTAACATCCAACTACACATGTACTGGATGTAAAATTTTGTGGCATTTAGGACTAATTTAACATTGGATAGGGATTGATTAGGAGTTTTTTGTAGTGTATTTCAATGATCAAAACAAAGGAATTGGTTGAAATTGAACAATGGATGGATCAATGGATTGTAAATTGGAAGAGAAAACATCCATTCTTTGCGACTTTATATTCCATATTTTAGCTCATGTTGGAGGTCAAGTTAATACCAATTATGTCTTACATATAATTCTTAGGCTCACATTGATCAGGAGTACTTTATATTTATGTTAAATGCTTCAAACAACAACAACATGAAATTACATAGATAAATGGCTTCCGAGATGGAACGGAGAATCTCTATTCTTCTGAAAATTTATATTTGATAATTTTTGTTTGTATAGGAGGAAAAGTTAACACCAAGACTTCTGAGCATAACATTCTTAAATAAGTTCCTTAACTTTAAAGATCTTGGAGATGGCTACAGCTCTTGTTTTAAGATTTTGGATGGTGTTCTAGGTTTGCATAGTTATGCTTTTGATTTGTGTGGAACACATAACCACACTTTTTAGATGAATGGGCTTATGATCAAATTTAGATAACCTCTCAACTTTGTTGGTAAGGCATGTTTGTTTATTTCTTAAAGGGCCCCGCCTTCAATGAAGATTTTATTTGAAAGAATATTGTATCTGTTAAGTGTTCCAAGAAATGGAATATGAGGATCCCAGATCTGATAACTCATCTTTATCTATTTACTGCCTTATTTTAAGTCCTTTTAGGTACTTTACAGTAGCTTAGAGACCTTTTTAAACATGATCTGTTTTATCATTTAATTCTCTCATATTCCAAATTATTTAAAGAATGTAAGAGAATTTTTGCTTGTTAAATCACACCAACACTGTGCTTCTGATATGTAAATGTATCATCTACATCATGGAGATGCTATTGATTTCGTTTCTATCTCTATTACCGTACATCAATTGACTTTCTTATTATTTTGCTAGAACTTTATTCTTTTCGGTTAGAATGCCTAGGCTCTGACAAGTGACAACTAGCCCTTGTGTGTGACACCTCGTGTGCTTCCTGCACATTGAAAGCTTTGAATATGATAGAAAATAGTTTTGGCTGAAAAGTGTCTTTTTCTTTAATAAAATATTGTTGAAACTGTGCCTTGATTTCTTAATCCAATTGCATGGTGATGAACTAGTGTCTTTCTGCTTATTGTGAGCCAAAATGGTTCGGCCTTCTTTCTATTTTGGCTTTTTTTATATTCTTTCTATTTGTTTGAACCTATACAAGAAGTTGTTTCTTTCAATATGTATTCTCATACTCACTAGGGTAGTTCGTAGTCTTCAAACGCCTGCCTTTGCATCATGTTACTGTGCCTTTATTTATGGCAAGTGACGTCTTAATATAATCTGTTACTTACCGAGTTCAAAGTAGGTATAGTATGAAATCTATCCAAGCGCAATATGTTCTACTGGATTCATGATTGATTGAGCAGTTCAAGGCTGAAATGCTCATTAATCAAGTAGTTGGGCAGGTTATTCCTCGGACCTGCCCGTGTATTCTGAAACTTTATAGTTCCTTATGTTCTGGTTGATCACCTCTATAACCTCCTTCTTTATAGTAAACTATACTGTATGTTCTAACGTCTTTCACTACAAAACTCCGATGCAGCCGGCTCCTTCAGCCAAGGGAAAGCCCTCAAAGTTGCACAAGAGAAAACATCAAATTGGGTCATTATACTTCGACATGAGGCAGAAGGAGATGGAGCTCGCGGAACGTCGTGCCAGGGGCCTTCTTACCAAGTCAGAGACACAGGCCAAGTATGGTTGGTGATCCACGATCTCCATTGAGGTGCCTGTCGCTCGTGCAAAAGGATCTGTTGCTGGCCTCCTTTTCCTCGTGTCTAAAAAAAAATCATTGTAATCTCACGATCTCCCCCCATCTTCATCCAAAAACCATGTATTTCTTTAATAAACTTCATTGATGCTATGTTCTGCGCTGTTTCCCTATTTGTTATGCTACATGCTCAGAAACTTCTCAGAATATAGATTGTTTTCGTAGAATCCTTATGGGCTTGGGTTGTAATAGTGTTGTGACCGTCAACAATGTCGCCACAATTTTCAATTGATCAAGTAATAGAAAGATCAAATTCAGGCTATCACGCATATTTAATCTTGAACAAGCACGCAATCAGAGTGAGTCTGGAAATTAAGATATCGTCGAGTTACAGATAAAGAATCCACACTGCATGGGTTGTATTCTTAATCTCTGTTTTAGATATCAGATAAAAATAGTTTTACTCTGTCGAATAATACTGTATTAATTATTTAAATAGAGAAAAATTTCCGGTTCTATAGTCAGTATAAAAAAACAATACAAAAGAAAACTAAAACTATGTTTATTCGTTTATAGTATTTAGTTAGTTTATATAAAGTTGCATATTTAACTTGTTCGATCATTCAAGTTTGGGTATTTTTGTTCTAATCAATGAAAGATTTAACTTTTTTTAAAAATTGCAAACGACATCAATGGCTTACCCCTTTTTTTACATATTAAAATAAATTAATTCATACTTATTTTGGAACAAAAAGAGAGGATTTTTTTTCCATATGTCACCATCTCAGTTTATATATGACATTCCAATGAAGCAATGTTTTGAGAAAATTGTGATTTTAATTAAATAATTAGAATTATAAATCTCCCACGCTCTTCACGTGTTCAATAATTTTAACAAATAATGTCCGAAGGCGTTAAACACGAAGGAAACAAAAACACGTGCTGTTTACCGTTCTTGCGTCTCGATCCTGCTGCTGTTGTTGTTTCTGCCTTACCGTAAGCTTATTGTTATTATATCATTTGAGATCTAAATAAAGAGGGTGATGTTGTGGAACACGCTGCAGTAGTTAAAGAGATCGGAGATTGAATGACTGAAGAATGTAATAAGTTTTCAAAGGTTTGAAACCAAATTTAAGGATAAAAAAGATCAACACAATAACAGCGAAATAAAGGCATGAATCACAAGACAAATTTCTGTGCATATTATTAAAGAAATAGTTGGGTCGCTGTTTATGTAAATTATTGCAGCCATCGCTGGATTTATTTCGTATATAAAAACATCATGAACCTGCGGTTGGACTCGGCACAAATCCAAGCAAGCAAAGCAATCCCTCCGCCGAAGCACACGCATGGCCTGCCTCGTCCCCGGAGCCCCCCCCCGCCCCGCCCAGTTGATCCCCCGCCGCCGCCCCGGTAACGGCGGCGGCCTCCTCGCCGCCGTCAGATGCATCTCCACCCAGAAGGCCAACCCCGACGCTCTGCCCCAGCCGCACTTCGACGTTAAGAAGTACATGGCCGACAAGGCCCGCCGCGTGGACGAGGCCCTCGACCGCGCCCTCCCCCTCCGCCGCCCCGAGCGCGTCCACCACGCCATGCGGTACTCGCTCCTCGCCCCCGGCAAGCGCGTCCGCCCCGTCCTCGCCCTCGCCGCCTGCGAGCTCGTCGGCGGCAGCGAGGACGCCGCCATGCCCGTCGCCTGCGCCTCCGAGATGCTGCACGTCATGAGCCTCATCCACGACGACCTCCCCTGCATCGACAACGACGACCTCCGCCGCGGCCAGCCCTCCAACCACCGCGCCTTCGGCGAGAGCGTCGCCGTGCTCGCAGGCGACGCGCTCCACTCCCTCGCGTTCGAGCACGTCGTCGCGGCCACCCCGGCCGGCGTGCCGGCCGAGCGGGTCCTCCGCGCGGTCGCGGAGCTCGGGGCGGCGATGGGCTCGGAGGGGTTGGTGGCAGGGCAGATCGTGGACATCGAGTCCGAGGGCAAGGCAGTGGGCATCGAGGTGCTGGAGTACATCCACCGGAACAAGACGGGGAGGCTGCTGGAGGCGACCGCGGCGTGTGGGGCAATAGTGGGCGGCGGCGGGGACGCCGATGTGGAGGCGGTTCGGAGGTATGCGCGGTGGGTGGGGCTGCTGTTCCAGGTGGTGGACGACATACTGGACGTGACGAGGACGTCGGAGGAACTGGGGAAGACGGCCGGGAAGGACCTAACGAGCGGCAAGACGACGTACCCGAAGTTGATAGGGCTGCAGAAGTCGCAGGAGCTGGCCGAGGAGTTGGTGTGGAAGGCGGAGGAGGAGCTGCATGAATTCGACGCCGCCAGTGCGCTCCCGCTGCTTCATCTTGCTCGCTACATCGCCAGCCGCCAGAACTGATGGAATGCTCAAGTGAACAACACACTTCTATAATCAATCAATCAATTAATCAGAGCTTAAGCTATACAAACAGATTTCTTTTAGCTTCCTTTTCCTCTTTTGCCTCCTCCTTTTTGCTCTTCATTACAAGTAAAAATTAAGATAAATTAAGAGCAGTGAGAGTGTTCTCGTAATTGCTTTGAGCATTTTTTTTAGCTTCTCCGAGTTAATCTATTGTGAGCATTTAAAATTCAAGCTGAGTGATCATCTGATGTGTTCAGGGCACATCAGGTTAAAGATGGAGGGATGGCTGTGCAGAAGACTAGAACAAAAACCTGTTCATCTACTGTCGGAAACAATGAACTATATATATTCACCAAGAAATATATGGAGACGGGAAGGTAGCTGCTGATCACTTGTTCACAAGTCCTTACTCGGAGTCTCCTCTAACAGCAGATTAACTGCATTTGGTCTCATCAAATATAAGATAACAGTACGTCTAACAATTTAATGATCACCGACATGTTTCAGAACAAAATCTGACAGCAGTTATGCCACTGGGCTGTAAGGTTGGTTTATAGATTTTACCCAATTTGCACCAGTCAAAATCAGCTGCTGAAATGTCACACTTTTTTGTTTTTGTTGGCTAATGAAGTTCATTGATTCTGCAATCAGCAATCTTGCACATCAATTTATTCCCAGTATCCTCTTACACTGGGGGGAACACATGCTATATCTTTCACACTGAGAGGAAGAGGGATCAAAACCTTTGGCCACAGGTGTTGAATTCAGGGAATATATGTCCGCCTTTTCATGTAAGGAACTGGATTCTGCAAAAGATTGTTGGGTTGATGTTGCTCTGAGATGTGCCCCTGCTACAAGGTTCACTTACCTAATATTTCCACTATATACTGTCGACAGACTTGATTTTATCTGTCCGTGTTTCTCATGTTACTGTTATCTACTTGGTTGTCTGATAATATTATAATAAATTAGTTACTGAGTTTAGTTGCATGTTTCTTAGCTGAATCATTGTGAGCCTTCCTGTATTTGCTTCAATACCAAAAATACAACGTGCAGTCTATGCAGAAAGGTGATTGACTGATCAAGTAACTCCTTGGTAGTGTAAAATCTGGGTCCAACACCTAAACATATGAATCATTTCTGAGTTGTCGAGATGTATTTTTCTTGCACAAGCTGGAGAAACAAGTTGAGAGTTGCGTGGAATCATCCACTAGATCAAATCATTTTAAAGATTTATGCTGTTTCTGAACTTATAGCTTTCAGTATGCAATAAGTTAAGAAGATACAAATAGTCTTCCAAGATTTCTGTCTCAACTCAAGGGTTAGGCATTGCTTTAAGAAAAATATTATGGCCTATTTTAGCCTTATCCGGGCTTTTTGTGTGCGCCCCAAGTTTTGGTTTTCAAGTTTCTTCCACACAATTGAATTCTGATCACTCTTCTTGTGTAATAAAGCTCATCAGTCGTAAGCTGTTTTGGACCTCATGAAGACCTTAAAAAAACTGCTTGTTCTTCTCATTACACTGAAAGTACCTGTCGAATTCTGTAAAAGCTACACTCACAGCAAAATTAAATCTACAGTCTTGAAGCTCCAAATGCTTCAGGAACTTTACCTGTTTCATGAGAACCGGGCATTGGCATCATCGATGATCTACAACGACAGCAATCCGAATCAAGCAGGAGCTTCGCATGAGAAGAAGAGAGCCAAATGTAGCCAAGGACAAACTTGCCGACAGCTCGCAGTATTGGACACTGCTCTAACTAATCCTGTTTATGCCGGCAAGTCATCCTTGGCTGCATTCCACTCTCTGCATCTTCACGCAAAGCCCTCGGCGAGCAAGCAACCCCCACCTTCTCCTTCTCCTCCTCAGAATGCAATGATCAGCAGGCAAGCAACTCTTCCTATCTCTTATCTTTCCTGCTTCGTCTTCTGCACTGATACAAGAGCAGGTATTTATAGGCAAGTCCAGTCAATAAAATAAATTATTTTGCCGAAAAAGAATCAATAAGATGGAATTCTTTTCCTACACCTCATGGAATTCGACAGAGGGGCATGTGGGCTTGTAGTGCCACTTTGAATCTTTCCTTTTTTCGGTTACATGATGACTGATGAGGTATGGAAACAGATATGGGAAGGGAGTATGGTCCTCAAAAGAAGGCTGTAGAAGTGTCGGGGGTGATCTGCTTCTCAGTTTGCCTTTCTTTCTGTGATTGTTGTTATGCTGATGCAGATATGGTCGCACCTGCTCCTCATGATCAAGTCTGACTTCTTTTAAAACTCCAAAGAGATCATCCATGGCGCCCATCATTCTTTGGCCACTACCTTCGCAGTTTCTTCTTTCCTCCTCCCTTTTTTTTTGTTCATGACTGTTGGCTTTGGCCAGCATCTGCCAGACCTCATAATCATCATCATGTCCTTAGGCACACCTTTAATCCCAATCTTATCACCATCTTTGGAATGCCCCTCAAAGGAAAAGGAGGCATCCAGTAAAAGGCTTACCATCTTCCTCCTCATAATACTACTACTACTCTGCTACATGGCTTTCTATTCCAAAAGGGTAGCTAGTGATTTAGTTCCTTTTCAGAAACGTTGAAAACAGCAGTGTTTTAACTGCTCTGCATTTTCTATAGACTGATTATTCTGTGACCATTAACAAAAAAAGAGTCTTCCTGTTAACATCATTTGACTTTTTTTTTTCCTTCAGGTGAATTCTTCTTGCTTAGCCAGCTAGATGATTCCTTTCATAGTTCTCGCCATGGAAAGCTCTCCTGAGTAGCATATGTTCCAATGCCCTTTGACCTTAACTTCTCTTTCTGTTTTCGATGCAGGGATTCAGGCCTTCCTCTTCACAGGTGGTGGGTTCAATTGATAATTTAGAGTATTCTGGCGAGGAATCTGATTCCGTCAAAGTCTACTATTAGATCCGAGATGTGCCCCCTTCAGGTCCACATACCTAAATGTTCCACCATGCACTGCTCTTAATCTTTACATACTGCTTCTGATTCTTAAATTGTTTGTCTTCTCTTTAGTTGATCAGGTTTTTTTTCTTTCTTAGTGAACTTCCTTAAGTTGTCTGATTAATTTGGTTTCACTGCCACAATGTTGATGTGTAAAGAGAAGTCCACTGAGAGTAGATGATCTATAAAAATCTAAATCCTTTGGAACAATCATTGCTAAGCAAGTAGTAGTCCACTGAGTAGATGATCTACAATTGTTTTTTTGGTTGTCGAGTTCTTAGTTCGTTTGATTTTTAGATGATACGATGCCTTCTGCTGGAGGTTGAAGAAGATGAGAATGGCTCAGAAGAGTTGCAAGTTTTCTTCTGCATCAGTTATTTGTTAGGAACTCTTCTGTAAGGGAAAGGACCAACACTGAAAGATAAACACAATGAACAGGAACAAAAGGAAATCTTTGGTCAGTATTGGATCAGCTGGTACATCATTCTCCTTGATCGAGGGTTTGCCTTTAAATCAATGAAAAATATACAAATCGATAGCACAAAATACCTAGTTGCAGGAATGCTGACATAGCATCAATCTCTCAGCAGCAGCATCGATCAAGTCAGCACTGTTTGATGCCTTCTACATCAGCAGTGTCACCAATCAAGTTAGTCTCAAAGGTGAAGGAATGTTTGATGAAGTTTATGTAGTTGTCTCGGTCATCTTTGATGTAAACAACTGGAACATGCTTGATCTTGGGCCAGTCGGTGCCGCCTTGGAGGCACCGGCGGATCAACTGGTTGCTGCCTTCTAGGTACAGGTTCTGAAGCGTTTGGAAGCACAGCGGGCCGGCCGTCAGCCACTCCGGCAGGGAGACGATGTGCCAGAAGCCGTGCAATTGTAGGAGCTCCAGCGCAGAGAGATCAGAGATGATCAAGTCTTGCGGACCAAATGCAGTCAGTTCCTTGAGAAAGGGGAATCCTAAGATGGTTCTGATGCTGACTTTGCTCAAGAACAGTGTGGTCAAGCTGGTGGCCTGACGTCTCAGCCCCTCCGGCAGCGAGCTAAGCTTCGGGCAATCGATAAGGCTCAGCTCATTCAAACGGGGCATGGCCGTCCCCTGATCCTCCTCCACCCACCGCCACTGCTCCAGGTTGGGCATCTGCTTCAGAAACAGTCGCCTTAGCTGCGGAAACAGCACCGTCGAAGAAGGATGTTTCAGTCTTGGATCCTGATCGTTGAACCCAAAAAATTCAGGTCCAATGCTTGCTATTGCAGTCGCACTTCTGATGGATAGGTGCACCAAGCTGGGAAGCTTCCCCAAGGGTGGCAGCCGTGGGCAGTAGGTGCAGCGGTGAAGCTCCAGATAGCTTAAATTAGGAAGCAGAGAAACGATGCCGTCGGACATCATCCAGCTCGGGTAGCGGAGCCCGAAGAAGTTCCACATTCTAAGAGTATGAACTGACGATGGTGGATGAAGTGCAAGATCAAATATCTTCTCAATTCTTCGCGCCGGCTCCTCCTCCGTGCGAACGTACACGGGTGAGCATTGAAGGTGTATTGTCTCGAGGTTTTTGCCATCCTTGAATATATTCAAATGCATGCCTGATTCGACTTCGATGAGAACCCTCTCCAGCTTCCGGATAGAAAAGTGCTTGAGCTTGCAGAGGAGGCGAAGCTCTTCCAGGGAGCACCCATCATCATGTCGATGAGTGTCGTGCACGACAAATCCATCGAGCACATTGAGGTGCTCCAAACTTCCTATACCTGATGGTAAGCTCTCCACCGGCACTTCTGTGAGATCGAGCGCCCTCAGGTTGCGCAGTTTAACTAAACCCTTGGGGAGGGACTCCAACTGGCATTCCTCGAGAAGCAAGAACTGCAGATTTATTAAGTTCTCTATGCTTCCGGGAAGCTCTGTGATGAAAGTGAAGGAGAGATTCAAGTACCTCAAGTGCACCAAGTTCCCGATGTGGCTCGGAAGCGCCTTTAGATTTGTACATGCGAGATGGAGGACTCGAAGGCGCAAAAAGTTGCCGAAGTTATCGTTGAGATCATTCTGATTCACTCTTGCTTGCATTAGCAAAAATGTCCTTACTGACGCTGGCCTTTTGGTCAAGCTGATGATGGGCTTGAGCTCCTCGACTGCCGGGGCGACGATGGACAATCTACGGATCTGCGTCGAGGCAGCAGAGCGTGGTAGCGACCCTCCCCGCACATCTCTGATGACCAAGCTCTCGTCTCTGGTCAAGAAACGGCCGAGCAACCGCAGCAGGTCGTGCATTTTGTAATCAGTGAACTGCAGCGACTGGAGGAGACTCCTCTGGAGCAGCTCTCTGAAGTATCCTTCAGCTGTGGCTTCCATCGTGAGATCTCCCTGCGTTTGGACGAAGCCCTCGGCCGTCCATAACTGGACGAGCTCAGACTTGCTGAAGACGTAGTCTTCGCGGAACAGAGCACAGTAGAGGAAGCAGGGCTTGAGGTGGGATGGCAGGTCTTGGTAGCTCAAGTACAATGCTCCATGGACTCCTTCGGGAAGGCCGGTCTGCGACCATGCAGCGCTGTGGAGAACCTCCTCCCAGTCCTGTCTCTTTAGCCGTCCGCACAGGACGCCGCCGATGGTCTTGATGGCCAAGGGAAGCCCCTGGCACTTGTCGATGATCCTCATACCAATGTTCTTGAGGAGTTGGGCTTCTCCCCGCTCCTCTGAGTTCATGGCGACCTTCTTGCACAGGAGCGACCAGCAATCCTCCGGAGGCAGCAGCTGCATTCTGTGGACGCGGACGGCCTTCATCCGTCTCGCGATTTCTTCGTTTCTGGTGGTGACCAAGACTCTGCTCCCCGGAGAGCCGCTCTGCAGCGGGACGCGGAGTAGGTCTTCCCAGATTTGCGAGTTCCAGACGTCATCCAGAACGAGGAAGAACTTGTTCCCTCTCAGGAGACCTTCGAGCATGGGCTCAAGCAGCGCCCGGCTCTGCACTCCGTCGTGATCTCCCCCGGCGCCGCCGATGATGTCTCTGAGAATATCCGTCTCGGTGAACTCCTGGGATACGCAAACCCACACGGCCGGCCGGAATTTGCCCTTCATGGTGCCGTCGTTGAACACCTTCTGGGCAAGAGTGGTCTTGCCGATTCCACCAATCCCCGTGATCGCGAGCACGAGAAGGTCTGCGTTCGCGTCCTCCTTGATCATCGACTCCACCATGCCCTTGGCGTCCTTGTCCATTCTAAGGCCAACGATGTCCGGCTCCACCATGGGAGAAGTCTTGCGGGTGACACGCGAAGCAACTCTGCGCTCCGAAGAGGACAAGCTGATACTGAAGTCAGACATCTGGGCAAATATCTCCTGCAGCCTCCGATCGAGATCCCTGATCCTGGTGCCCATCCCATGACTGAATCGCACATGGGAGCGAAGGCCGGAGAAGAAGGAGAAGTGGGGGAGCTTCGGCGTGCGGGCGGATGATTTCTCGGCGTGGACGCGGCACTCGTCGATGATATCGTCGGCGTCGTACATGACGTCCTTGAGGTCCCTGAGCGAGTCGACGACGGCCTCATCGTCGACCCACCGCTGGTCGGTGTCGCGGAGGAGGAGCTGGATCTTGTGGAGCGTGCGACGGAGCTTCTGGATCTCATCGGGGACGCCCAGCAGCAGGTCAACCTCTTCCTTTGACAGGTCGATCAACGAGTTCACCAGCCTGGAGATGAAGGGATCGAGCACGAGGGCCATCGACGCTTTGTTCGCCTCGTGGTAGGAACTGGCTGCGTCGGCAACCAGATATTATGTTCTATTTCTATTTTACACGAGGAAGGTTCGAAGAACGCCTGTCAGTGAACAGCACATAGAAAGGGAGCCGACAGAAGTGTATCCGGTTTTGCGAATGATGAATACAGATTAAGAATGATTGATGAGTTAACGTTCCTCAATGACGTTGTGAATACGGTAAATGGAATTGAACAATAAGAAAAACAGATGGTGAAGAAGAGTTCTACAGCTGAATACCCACTACACGACATGAGCAGAGTCGCCTGGTTCACAAATCAACACAAGCCTGTCGTGGGGAAGTTTGCCGATCAATGCGGGTTGAACCATTTTGTATTGCTGCTTGACAAAAGCAGCGGCTTCCTCCGCTCGATCAGCGTCAACCAGGGCAAGGCAGCAGCCACGGAATCCAGCACCGCTGAAACGGGCTCCATAAACACCAGGAGCTTTCAAGAGGATTTCGTAGAGATCTATCATCTCCTTGCACCCTGCGTCAACAATTACACAAAGGAAGAATCATGTTGCATTCATGTTCTGTAGTGTTTTCCACAAGATACAAATTTTGTGGCGTACGATCGAGCAAATCCTGATTTGATATGTCAGCAAAGACTATTCTGCATAAAACTTGTGATTACTTACTATTACAAGAAAGCTAGCATCAGAGATGGTTCGAGAATAAGTTGGTTTTTGGTATATCTGAAGAAGTATACATGGTTGCAAGGGTTAGTCACTTAATACTGGGGTTGGACCATGCCCAAGTAAAACTCTTGGGTTGGGTAATGTCCAAACCCTCTGGCAACCGGGACCAAGAACTCCCTTAGCCACAACATCCTATCTATATATCTCCTTCCTACTTGAGGAGGCAAGCAGACTCAATAAATTAATCTACTCTTTACTCTGCTTCAGTCTACCTCTTTTCTGCGGACAAACTGAATGACATCTCCCATAACCCATGTTCAATGGGGCGCGATGGTGCTCCAAGGTCAAACATGATATTAAACTAAGTATTCCATCACAGCTCCTTAAATTTTTTTTAAAAAAACTCAGTGAGTTTTGAACTCAAGACCTCATAAACCTCCCGTATACTCAATTACTCTAACTAAAGGAATGTACATTTTGTGTACATCACAGCTCCTTGATATTGAAGAAGAAAATTTTAACAAATAGCAATGACATTTAAAAAAAGCAGTAACGATCCAAAAGCATGTAAATTACCACACTCATAATTCTCTATGGAACTGCGGCCAGAGGCAGATATAAGCCTTCCGAAATCTTCCAAATTTCCAGAAGCCCATGCCTTGAGTCCTACGGTGCAAGAAAAAAGTTAGTTGCAATTAAACCGGATAATGAATAGCTCTAGAAAAGTTTAGATGCAGATGATGGATACCGTAACTTAACTAGCTGCAATATCCAATTCTGCACGTTAGAAATTTGATTTTCTAACAAAAAATTTCCATACAATACCATGAATTTGCGTATCGATTAACTTATACTATGCCATCGATGACAGAAAATTTATCTTCTACTATGAAATGAACAACTCATAGAAAATAATGCTTTCCAGCAGACATCCGATAATTAAAATTTATATGTGACGTTCATAAGTAATGAAGAAGATTCATGTGGGTAAAGATAATAACCTTCTTTAACCCGCTTATTTTCTGAGAAGTAATGGAGAGCTCGTTTTACCAAATTGGGTCTCAACATTTCCTGGAAATGGACAAAAGTAGATTTTCAAAGCCAAAATACGACTACCGAATGTCTTTGAAAAATTTATACAGGAATGCTAACATGTAAGAGATAGCTTTAAAAGAAAGTAAAATTGAAACTGTACGACATGGATGATGGACATGCTATCATGAGTAAATAAGAAAAAAATTATATTGGAAAACTTTAAAATGTTAAATATCTCAATAATTGATTCCAGGTATAAATTTTATCAACACTACTGTACCACAGGTTTGCATATTGACATGGATGATGGGACAAGCTACAATGAGTGAATAAGAGAAAAATCTCTCGGAAAACTTTAAAATGTTAAACATCTTAATAATTGATTCCAGGTATGATTTTATCAACACTGCTGTACCACAGGTTTGAATATTGACATGGCAAAGTTGTCAACCACAATATTATCAAATGCCTAGCATACACAAACAACTAATTGATAGCACTAAAAACCTAGCATTTTAACGAATTAATCATTAAAAAATATGAATAATCACCTTGTGTGCTTCAAAGGAGACCGGATCAACTGTTAGAACAAAATTAGATAAATGTTACTAAGCACCTTCGTCTTTATCGGTAAATAATGATTTACAGAATAGTGTTTTTTCACTTACTGTTGCAAAGTAGAGGTTCGAGATGTCCACTACCTTCAGCACTGTCAATATGTAGTAAAAGGAGACGTCAAAATTCCACACAAGCAGTTATTATATCATTACTGTTGCAAAGTACACATGTACGTCAACGTATCGTGAAGTACTCATGACAATCTTGTATAAATATGCATCTATCAGCAAGAAGCAACAAAACTCCAGAGAGATTAGTACAACTAATTTCAGTGCCAAGGATGTGCTGATTCGCTCAGAAATATCATAGGAACCTGCACCGGAATACAAGCATATTCTATGGAGACACTAATTTTCTGTACATGTATTAAAGGAATGATGTGCCTACGATAATGTTGCATTTTATTTTTAGTAAGATTAGTTTATTTTATTTTAGTAAAGGATCTTACTCTAAAACAGTTTCTGCAGCCTCCTTGCATTCTGAAACTCGAGCATTGTACCCAGAGTTCCTGATTAGAGGTTCCTTTAAACCTGAAAATGCCAACAAAATCTTGTATGCTGTTCGTCCTTGGGACTTATGACCATTCTGCTGCTCTGAGAAGTAGACACTATCGTGTTTCCTTGTCTATCCAATAAAAGCAGTCAGCGGTTATAATAGTGGCTAATGGTTATCACATAAATAAGTGCTAGTTTGCCGTCCAAAATTCTAAATATAATTTTTGAAGCAAAATAGTTAAGTTAAAGAAACCAATACAAGAAATATGCAAGCATAAGAAATTGTGAATCCACCACAATGCTCTACATCAGGGAATTTTCTCGAACAATTTTACTAACTGAAGCTATCTGTAGAAATCAACGCGAGACTCTGAAATTGATGAGTGTAAGAAAAAATAAATGACCTCTCATCTTTCTCGATTCTTCTCTGTCCTCTATTTTGTGTTCACTCACCTTCCGTCTGCTACTTTCTCTTCCCTCCTCGTATCTCTCCCTTCCTCCCTACCAGTTCTAAATCAACTTTTTACCGGAAACCAACTTTGCAGCTTTAGTTGAGAATAGTTATGATGGCAGTCAAAATAGAACTTGTATGATCAATAAGCATAAAAACTTCAAGCAATCAGCAGATAAATCAGAAAAGTGAAAGATAAACAAAAAATGTTATTTTTTGTCCACAAGGGTCTAGCCCTCACCTTGCAGTCTATCCAGGTGAGAAACCCATACTTTGAAAGCAAGATAGCTGACTGATCCAGGATACCATTTTTGAGATGTAGGTATTCATTCTCAATTAGCCTGCAGGAATGCAAATTGGTTGGACAACGTGATGCTGCCATTCGGAACAAAGTAAATAGGTGCTAGAAGTTGTATATATCTATGCAAGTGCTAAATCAGTTTGGTATATCTTTCCATCAAGAAATCTGAACTCATGAAGCATATAAAAATTTCCTGGCATACAGGTCAAGGAATCCACAACAGCAATGTGAGTGAGTACTTGAACAAATCTCTTCAGGACAATGGTAGAGTGCTGACATAGATCAAGCTTGGTACATGGACATGTTGGCTGAGCTAGAACCCATGCCCATCCATGATGGTGAACCAGCATTTCCCCATTCCTTAAATCTTGCTTGTGTTATATGGTTTACAAATAATCCAAATTCACTAGCACCCTCTCACTGACATTTATTATGATATTCATTTGACTTCATCTGAACTTTATGGTTGCAGAAACATAGCTTTGCAGTGAAAATAAAACAAAATTGGGGCTAAAAATGCTTGTTAACAAATTTTAAGCCCTCCATAGATGTCATTGTCTCATACTAGAATCAAGAAGTCAATAAGGCAATAAGGATGCATCAGCATATAAACTTATTGTGGTAGAATAAGTATCATGGATATGTTTTTATATTTAAGACCTCGGAAGAACTTACCGATCCAATTCAATGTTATCTTCAGGAGAGATGGTTTTATTATTTGCCGTTTCCAAAGCTAATAGGTAAGCAATGCCGACCTGTTGACAGAAAGAATCTACAGACTACTTAAGGAAAACTTCAAAGAAAAAGCAGCATCTGCTTGCAAGTCTAAAAGAATAAACCTATTGGTTGACTGTTAATTGTTTAATAATCTGAGTACAATGGGACCATGACTCAATTTTTATGTCACTTATTATGCATCACAAATTTTAGTTGCCTCAGCAAAATGCACTAAGACTAAATCAGTCTTAGTGAACAACAATAGGAAAATTCCATTGTGTCTTTGGTTTATCTGGAAGGAACAATATTGTATAAAATCATTCTGAGTTGACCATAACAAGAAAATTCTGGGGTTGGCTTTGACTTATTTTGAAGGAGGTCAAATCATTGCATCTTCCATTACTTGCACAGCTCTCCCGTATACAATGTCTCTACGCTTCCTTGAAGCTTTGGAACACTCTGATTTCTTTACCACCATATATATATATATTCATGTATATATATACATATATTTCTATTATTATGTTTGGTACGCTTAATCCTCTGTGAATACTGAAAACAAAGATTAAGTCATTCTGGCAGAAATTGGATTGGCAGGATTCTCATTTAGATATATAAAAATAAACTTATTCAATTTCCTTCCACAGATCATAGAACTATTAACTATACCTTGAAAGATGGCCTAGCTAAAATTACCAATATAAAAAACTCTGCCTTGATTAGAATATATACCCAGATACTGTGTACCACATGAGATTGTAGCCTTCTATCCATAGTTTTATTGTTTTAAGATGTACTATTGGGGAATGAGTGTTATGCACTGATCTGTCACCAGTCCATCCAGGGTTCAGCACTTGGACAGGGTTGAACAGGAACTGGATCAAGCTGACCGATTGACCATAATGACAGGTATATTGGTACTACTCTAAAGATAACAAAGGAGAAGGCCAAGAGATGCAAGGCATAATAAAATGTTCAGTACAAGTTAACATACAGCTGCTGAGGAGCTAAGCCCTGAACTATGTTCCTCTGAGCCAAAAATGAACCCAACAATACCCTGCAAGTCCAAATTTTATTCATCAATTCGGAGTACCAAAATAACGTACCACTGAAGTATTCAATGAAGATTTATAATCAGATTGATTTATCTCAAGAAGTAGCTATGTGTGGAAAGAAAAAATCAATGGGTTCAAACATGATAGAAAGATCTTAATGTTAGTCATTTGAAAACTCACATGTGAGCAGAATCAATGATGACGAGAATACTAACAATCTGCAGTTATCCTATTCTTGAATAGAATGTTTGATTGACAAAACAGAGTTATTTCAGAAGAATGAATTGATACAAAGTTGAAGTCACTAAAAATTATTACTTGGATGCCCAGCTAATCAATCACACAAGAATTCGATGAAATAAGCCATACCCCTTTGTTTGTGAATGAGCTTAATTATTTTTGGCCCACTCCTATATCCATCTTTAGGATCCCTTACACATCTTTGCAACATTTACCCATATTTAGGAATCCCTTGCACAACTTTGCTATATTTGTGGCACAACAAACTAAATTTAGAAATAAACATATCAAAATTTAGTCCTATTTGATTGTTCTATATAAATCTCATACGTACTTCTTCACAACATTAAATTAAGACATGAGTATAGAAGTTCCACATAATTAACACATAAGAGGTCTTTTTATATACTTAACCTTTGTGAGATGATGTCCTTTACGTTGCAATGCATAAAGCGCACCTCTAGAATAACGTGCCCAATCGGGTTCTTCATGAACTGTTTTGGGGTTTTGAGCTTCATCAACTCTGCAGCAATCATAAGCAATTACATTGGTATATTCTTTAAGATGAGCTGAAAAAAAATAGAATTTCATCCATCATGTGGCTGTCACAGAGAATCAACATTGATATGGAAAAAAATGGATAATAGATACCTTAAGATGGAAGTGAAATTCAATGTCTTTATTGGTTACATAGAGATCGTTAATCAGAGAAGGTTTACTAGACCATCTGATGTGTCAGAAATGCTTAAAATCTTCTGTTAGTTAAAACTTGAGGGATCGCACATCATATACTGAATGAGTAAACCTGATTTGTTAAGTGACCATAGTAATCTGTTACATAAATCAGCTTCCTATGTGCAACAAATAGATCATTCATTTTTTCCACTTACAAGGGAAACAAGTAAGACAACATGCTGCAGTCTGTGCACTAACAATGCAGATATCATGATGGACTATATCATGGCCAGTGGATGAATATTTAGTTGTACTACAAATAACAATTTATTGAGTGACATTGTGTCTCAAGTCTCAACCACACCATATGCTAATCAAGGTTTCAGCATGATTCAAGAGTCTTTAGTGATTAATTTCAAGTTATCACACTTCCACGGCTTCATGCATGATGCAAGTGAACAATTCAGAATAATTGAATATAACTCAACAATCATAATTAGATCATATAAAAAAAGTATACAATAGAAGAGTCTCAAATGACAAAATGCAAAAATGCCTGAAAGAGCAATTCCTACTAGGGAAAACAATAGATTGGTTATTTGTGGTACCGAATCAACTCAAAACAGTTCCCAGCTATTCACTTGTTTAAAGTGAATATGATTGTTTAAGCCTAGTATACCAGCAATCATGCAAATGACTGGCCAACTGATGAGAGTCTCTGTAATGCTTTGTTTATTAAACATAATTAGTTCAAAGATAGCTCAAATGGCAAAAACATTTGCTTGTATTGTCATCTTTTTTTTCAGATAGGAACTCTATATCAGTCTAATCTGAAAGAATTCCTTACCTAAACCTTACTTCTCCATGAAACTGCCCTGACTGCAGCAACACCTACAAGAGTAAATTCTGAAAATCACAAATAGATATAGAAATCAGAAGTTCAGACTAACTTTAAGTGGTGTTAGATGTTAGCATAAGCACTCGAGGGGAACAACAAAGTAAATTATCGAGGAAAAAAACTGAGCCAGCTAATATCCTATGAAATGTACAGTTGAATTATGCAGAACTTTCATAGGTATAATGTTTGCTTATCATGTTTCATGGCATGTCTAATTCAAGATTATTTGGTATGCATACTTAGGCGCCCACTTAAAGCTGAGTTGTAATGGCTCAGCCAAAAAAGATAGACAATGTTTTGAGAAACAATTTTGTTTCGATTATAAATTCTCACTGCAATACCCTCAGTAGAGAATAGGATTATTACGGTACAGACCAGCAATAATTCTGTCCATCAAATACTTTAGTTCTTTCATGAGCACAAGGGAAATACTGATGAGACATACCTGAGCATTTTCCTCAAAAAAGAAAAGACATACCTGAGCATCATCTGAAGGTACAAAACCCAACAGTATGCCCATATTGATTGTCATAGCTGTTACAGTTCCTCCCTTTAAGCAAATAAAAGAAAAAAAGTTCAGATTCTTCATAGTAGACAAAAGGGATGCACTTCAGATAATTGATGCTGGGTAAAATATTTTTTTCTAACCAAGATCAATGCTTCCAAGATTCCGCGCTGCATTTGCTCGTTAATAACAAAACATTTGAAATGCACAAGTGAGAGTGTTTAATGGAAAAGTAATTGAAGCCCCCCTGATTAGGGCTATATGCGGTCTTATAATACTGAAATGATGGGACAAGAAGACCAAAATCCCAACAAGACTCCCATCAGATCCTCCGAGAATGAAGGGGTAAAAACTAATTCGGCAAAGGTGCTTTATCTGCTGACCTATTCCAGTTCCAGAAGTATCATTTATCTAACGCATTTATTACCATAACCAACGACCGACAGCGACAAATAACCGCAAGATGTAAGCGACAAGAGACGAGAACTGCACCAGACCTGATGATCAATGTGCGCACCGAGAGGGCAGATCCTGTACGGCGAGGCGACAACCCTCACATCCCCAACATCCGCTCCGCTCATCTCCACCACCTTCTTCCTCACCGCATCGAGCTGAGATCTCCAGTGACCAAAACTTTTAGCCCCTCAAAGAATAGAACAGCAACAAACAACAAACAACGAAGCATCGATCCCGATCGATGAAGGATGCACGGACAGTTAAAGGCGACGGTGAACTCCGAGGGCCAATTACCTCCTCCGGGGAGGGCCACGAGGAGGCCCCCATGGAAATCGCAACGCTGCCGCTGGCTCCGGCCCGGATCTGGGCGACGACGACGGTTCCTCTCACGGGGAGATGGTTGGGGGAGGAGGCGATAAGATGGCCAGGGCAACGCTGGCGAGGGACGAGGGACGAGTCGTTTAAAGCCACAGTGCGCCCCCGGAGTATTTATATCGATCGCCACAGGGATGATCACTCTCACTCCACAGCCGACACATTTATTTTTCTATGGTTTAAAATTTCTCTACTGCCCTCATCCTCAATTTATTCTAAGTGCGCCACTAATACAATTACGATGGAATTTATTTATTAAGAAACATTGAAGCACATATATATATATATATTGATGAACACCTTTTGCGTGAAACATCAAATTTTTTATAAAATAAACTACTTTAATTTTCTTAGGATCTGCCTTTGAATCGAAGGGATCGGAGACTGCTAATGGGAGGAGGGTTTGGTGGAAATTGCGGGTAAAGTGTCGTCGGGGGCGGGTAGAAACAGGATTAAGACCAAGGATTTTAAGGAGATTAATTATTTTTAATTTGATGCCCCGTCCATTTCTGTCGATTTCAACATCAAAACAAATCCGAGGTTTTATCGGATGGACACATGTTTGGGATCGAAGGGAGAGAAGGAATATTTTTATATTTTTATTTGTTCTTCTAATAAGGTTGATTTATTTATTTAATTTTTAAAATTTCCAATCTCCTATTATCACACCCATAAATTGGGATAATACTACTTGGTAATGATTGAAGATGGCTCTCTAGTGTAAGTTGAACGATACTGATAATAAGTAGTTCTAAAGTTATAATGAACTTTTTAGTCTAAAAATCTATTTATGTTAACATTGAAAGCAGAGAGGTAATCAGGATTAAAGAAGAGGGAGTTGTCAAGACGATGAGTTTTGTTCTTATTATTTTCTTTTTATGTATTTCTTATTTGACATTTAAAGACTGATAGCATCAACATTAAGTACTTCTAATCTCAATAAAGTTGCTCAGAATCAATTGGCAAGATACCTTTTTATTATTGAAAAATAATAAAACCCTCTAATTACACGAGTTGTTTAAATAATTCCAATCAAACCCTCCAGTGATAGATACCCATTAAATCATAAGATTTACTGAGACTTATGTATTTTATCATTGACTTTAAACTTTTATGGCTAATTTTATTAGTCCCTTTTTTTAAAAAAATTGTTAGTATTAAACTTTTTAAATTATTTTTTAGATTCGTTAGTGAAATAAAAATAAGAGTATTAGAGAAAATATAAGGGTAGAAAAAGAACCAGAAAAAAAAATAAAGGAACATCAATCTTTGTTGGGGGCATGCTCATCTTAATGCGATGCTGTTGTTTCGCTATCTTTGATTGATGGAGAATCTAATGATGACACCAAGCACTTCATTTTTTTTCTTCTTTTAAACACTTAATCATGCATAGCCTTTTAATTGTACGTCTATATATATAACAGAGTAGTATAAATATATATATCCATAGCACAGTACTGAAGCATGATTAATTAGTATACCTTGTATCATATTTCAAAATTGAAGAGTTTCTAAGGTTGAAGTAAAATTTTCTTATTCTCTCAAGATAAGAGAAAAGTGAAGACTTATGATGTACACAGCATAAGTAAAGTTTTCTTTTTCTCTTAGGATAGAAGAAAAATGAAGACATGTGGTTCATAAAATATTGAATTGTGATTAATTTAGAGATGTGTATATATCGTAGGGAACATATTCATAGATTTTACTCGGAGCATGTGTGCCATATCACTCGTATGCATGTTTACATGATGCATCATCCAATATGTTGCAGGAGAAAGGTGAAGGCTTGCAGTGGACATGATTAGGAGCGAGGTGTATGCCATATTACTATTAGGTATGCCGATATAATGCATCATCCAATATACTGTGAGATAGGTGAATGTTTAATGCATCATCCAATGTGTTATTGGGTCTTTGATAGTTGGCCCGGTCCAACTTCAATTTGTTATTTTCTAAAAAAGAAATACATTGTACGTTTTCGTTTTCCACAACGTAAGCAATCATTCACAGATACGAGAAGAGAAGAGTGCAGCATCATTGTTAGATGGAGCCAACCTTCAACAGAAGCCCAAATGTTCTGCCGAGCCATTATTTTAACACCCACCTGAATCCGTTCCTGCAAGGACAAGTAGATGCACAGTCCTCGATCCAGGGTTTTGACCAGGACCGCATCAACTCACGAGCCATAATTAACCTCGGGCAATATGAAATGTGAAGCGATTTGTGGGCGGGGCGAGTCAGTCTGACAGCAGGATGATGAGCGAGCGGATTGGATGTTGGATTCCTCCCTCTCTGAATCCAATCGGGATATTTTAGATATGTATTTGTCAAGTTTTACTTGGATCGTCGTGAAGATGAGCACGTAGTTCCATCGCAGGCCCTGCTTCGTCGCTGCATGCACAGTGCCAATGGAGTTGATCCACCGCCGACATGCAAACTCACCTACCACCTCCTCCTCCGTCCGCTCAATCTCCATTAAAATATTAATCCCACTGAATCAGGTCGATCGCAGGAGGTTTGGCTCGGGACTGCTCGCTGCCGAAAACAGTCGACTCCCCAAAACCATCGTAAATTAATCCTCTCCACCTGCCTTTAAATCCTCCCTCCCTCTCCCACCAGAGCTCGCAGCTGCTGCTTCTTCTTCTTCTTCTTCTTCTCGCTGCCGCTTCCATGGATTCGAAGAAAGCCAACAAGATCACGGAGATCGTCCGGCTCCGGCAGATGCTGAAGAAGTGGAAGAAACTCGCCGTCGCGGGGAAGGCCAACAGCAAGAGCAGCATCAAGTTCCTCAAGCGCACGCTCTCCTTCTCCGACGCGTCCGCCGCCGCCGCCGCCGCCGCTGCTTCCTCGTCCTCGTCGCCGCCGCGGCTGGGCGGGGGCGTGGGCGGCGGCGGAGACGTGGGCGTCGTCCCGAGGGGGTGCCTGGCGGTGAGCGTGGGGGAGGAGATGAGGCGGTTCGTGATCCCGACGGAGTACCTGGGGCACCGGGCGTTCGCGGCGCTGCTGAAGGAGGCGGAGGAGGAGTTCGGGTTCCAGCAGGAGGGCGTGCTGCGGATCCCCTGCGAGGTGCGGGTGTTCGAGGGGATACTGCGGGTGGTGGAGACGAACAAGGACTGCCGGACCTGCTACTGCGCGGCGGAGGTGGCCGCCGCCGCCACCCCCGACGAGCTGGCGACCTCCGCGCGCCTGCCGCCGAAGCCCGTGTGCAGGTGATCGATCGATGGAGCGGAGGAGAACTCCGGACCCCGGTCCAGGCGTGGGATCGATGACAACGTACCGTTTGTTCCATCTCCCCCTTGTTCGAGTTCGTCGGTGTTATCGTTCTTCCTTGTTTAACGGCGCCGGCGCCGGCGCCGACATTTGTATTTGGACGGCAATTTTGACACATTATTTTTCAAGGAATAAACGGAGCAATATATTATTTTCTGCGTTACGTCCAATTTATTCTCTCAGTTTTTTCATTTAACACAACCAGCAGATGAAAATGTCAAGTACAAGATCGATCATTTCATAATATATACACACACACAGAGTATGTGGAATATGGAATGGAGGATAAGAACTAAAATTTAATACGAGCAATTATCCACGATTGAAAATTAATTCAACTTGAAGGAGGATGCTGAAACATAAATGATATCATAATCTTTGAGCAAAAAGGATTCAGCATCCGTAGGCATCAAGGTTTCATCAGAGCTTAGAAAAAGCTAAACACTTCATTATGAATATTAATCAGCAATCAGAGCATGCCATCATTAAGCATAAATGATCTATTAAACCATCATTAAATGTTAACTTACACTTCTCTATAAAAAAACAGTTGCAACAGATTAGCACGGAATATTTTTTAGATTGGAGGAGGGGACAAATACAAATATTTTTTAGATTAAATTATTGTAGTACTATACAGTACATATTATTAAAAAAATGCAAGTAGCACGGAACCTATTCATATTATTATTGGAAACAAGTATCATGTGTAGAAGCTGAAGTCCTCGAATGGAGTAAACAGTAATAAAGTCGATACTTTCTACTAATGTGTTACACAGTACAAAGACAAGTTTGATATAAGACAGTGCAAGTTTTTAACTTTCTTTTCTTGTAAGGAGGAAAAAAGAAAAGAAAATTTACAAGAAAAGAAAATTAGGCAACGCTTGAAGCCACTTTGAGTGAAGATGCATCCGTCAGTAGCTACTAGCTTTTGTGCAGAGAAGTTGGTCAAGCAACTGATCCTTGTAACTTGCTTGACTAACTTTCAGTAGTAGTATAATAGGAAAGATGAATGACTGAGCCTTTCCCTTGAGATCTACGGAGAAAATTAATATATGGCAAAAGAGGTTGCACATATGATGCTTGAGCTTCAATTAATTTATTGATCAGTAATATAATAAGTTCCGTTGACACCAAGGAGATTCTCATTATCATGTGATGCCACTCATTGTCATGTGATTGTTAGATGACACTGCAATTTAAAATCCCAAATCAAGTAACTTGTGAGTCCCAAAATTAAGGATGGAACTGTGCCTGAAATTGTTCTTATAGGCTTTTCTATCCTTTCCTTCTCATAGGCCGGCTTTCATTAACGCTTGCTCAAGAAATCATGGTAGCTCTTGGAGGAGAGACAAAAAGGTGAAAGACTTCTTGAATGTAGACATACCTCATGACGCAGTTGACTCCACAAAACTCGGATAATATAATTTATGAAATCCATCCATATGCATGAGAGTTGAGCTTTCCATAGAATAAAACATAAGGAGGTTCTTGAACATATTTTGTAAACGCTCCTCATTTTTCGTTTGCTATATGGGGAAACCAGGAATAATTCACACCATTGTGGCACATAAATTACGGTAAGCAGTAGCTAGATCTGATATTTAGCTTTGACTTTTACTCCAATCTGAGGACGAAATTTGACTTGAGCAATTTTGGGCTTGAATTGTAGTATCCTCACTTGAAGAAGATCATCATTTGACACATTCCTGTTGAATTCACACGACATTAGTAGTTTCAACTGGGACGAATACATAAGTAAATGCCAGTGCAAAAAGATCTGAACAGATTAACATATATTTAAAGCAACAGGGCTACATTTGATATGAGCGTGTGATGAATATAACGATTCATATGGAATTTGTAGTGCATACAATTCAGTCTAGACTTCCAATGATCTCAGACAGAGATTTCATGGGTCACGCTTTAAACTAATTCAACCTAGAGTTTCTGATGCATTTCAGCTATAGCTCCTGCTTAAATGAGTCACCAACTGAATATTATATTCTTCCTATTATCCCTCATTAGTGGTATTCAACTTATTATTTGACATTGGCATCGATAACTACATGAGTCATAGCTAAATAAATCACCTCTGTCTGTTCCGAATTGCATTTTTACTACCATGAACATTAAGGTTTTTACTTATGATTCAAGGTAAAATAAAACGTTCATCAAAGTAAGTACCAAGAAAAATCCAGGTACCAAGCAATATCCTAAATTTCCAGCCACCAATAACCAATTTAGCTGAATTTAATATGCACACAAGCTAACCTAATGGATTCCACATGCATCTAGATATTCAAACTAGAAAAAGAATAAGCTGCACATGATTAGAAGAAAAAAAAACCTTACCAACACAAACAGACAAAAGTTGAAACATTTTGTTTTTTGCAACTCTGCCTAGAAGCTGAGTGTCTGGATAACGTTTTAACACAATTCATCTTTTTTGTAGAAATATATTTCATATGTCTCGCCTGCACAGCGATGTCCTGTGGGAATGACTACAAGATTTCAGTTCACTAATAATTTTGAGTACAAAATAACAGTAATTAGATTCTTTTCCAAACTGCAACAAGAAATCAATTCCTTCTTTTTCCCTGAAGAACCAAGTAGTACATCCATGCTCTGTATTAATAAATAATCATAGAGTTATAGTAGATACAGGCAGTACTGCAATTAATACATGTGAAGCAATAAAAGGATTGATTCTAAATGTTTTAAAAGGAAAGTAAAAGCAATGAATGAAAAATAATTAAAAGGCCAAGAAATATAGGGCTAAGGCAAAAGATACCTCATTGTCCATCCTCCAAAAAATGTAAAAATTTCACAATTTGAACTGCAGAAAATTGCTTCATGTCATTTGCAAGTGTAAGGCCCCACATGTCAGAGATATTCACATTTATCTTAGTGACTGCAAGACTGGAGGAGTCGGCTCAACCCTTCTAATGGCTAGGCAAGATTTTGGTGAACATCATTGCAGAATTTTGTGAACATGTATATTGAACTAGCGGTGTAGATTCTAAAGAAAGATTTGCCTTGACTTGTACGCCAGATAGAAACTGCTTTCAAGATAACCATACATGCAGCTTTATGGATCATCTTTGGATGAAGAGACCACATGAAGCCTTTCAATATCCATGTACTCTTGCACAAACACCTCATCATTCTTAGATAACATGTCTTTCAAACTACAATCAATTTTTCGATTCTTAAGCGCCCAGAATCTTGGTTTTATCTTCTTGTCCAGTGAATAGCTGAAGTACCTTGGGTACTCAACAATTTCCTTCAGTGGCTTATTCATGGTGCTTAACAGGAAATCAAGCTTGGGTTTCAAAACAACTTCAATACTATAGCCTAATATAGGAGAAAATCTGCAGATCATAGAGCAGACCTCCCTCTTTGATAATCCAACTGTTAATAGAAAGTTCAATCTGCAATAAATAAAGAATCACGATGAGCAAATATCTCGAGAATCAAGAAAAGATGAGCTAAGCCTGACAAGTGATGATGTTCTAAGCAAGAAAAAGCTTGGTAGTTTGATGAGTTTGTACCGATTGACCAGGGGCTATGCAGTACATCCTCAGTTCATTATAAGTGTAACACATGTTGATGACAAGGAGTAGCAAATCGATGATGAATTATGACTAATTGTAGGAGGAGACATAGAGGAAAGCATAAAAAATCTTTTACTTAAATAAAGTAAATTGAATGAAGTACAACTAAATATAACAATATATGACTTAACCCAATGCTCAATGATGGGAAATATCCATGCAGCGAGAACATACTATTACTGATGAAGAAAATGATACCAATGCTTTTTGTTCAAAGAGCATGAATCTCTATAAAGCAAGATTCTACAATGATTTCTATTACTTCCTTTCTTAGAGCAGAAGAGGCAAAGCCGATTAGTTCAAACTTCCAAGCTAGCTAAAGTGAATAACATTAGGAGTACAGAACAAACATAGTGCAACTGCAACCTGCATGAACTTATTTGTCATCATACCTGGGAAGTAATGTGTTGCTGGTGTCTAAAAGAAGTAGCTCCGGATACTTTCTGACTACCCGAAGAAGGCGATCTTTTGGGATGCCAAAATCAACAAGGAAATCGACTTTCCTCCTCAATGTCTGGTCAACATTAGAGGCAAATATTTCTGGACAGCGATTTAAAATTCTACCAATGGTTTTTCTTCTAAAACCAAATTCTTTCAAAAATGATACAACCTAGGGCAGAGAGAAACTATTAGCTATGATATTTATATTTAAAGCATAAAATTAAATCGTCAGACAAATCAATAAACCTAGACAGCATCAATCAAGAAATAGTATAAATTATCCCTTAAGAAAACAAATTCTCAAACTGTTCACTGGAGGTTAGTAATCCTACCAGAAAATATGCTGAAATGGAAAATGCAGGTATCAACCAATATTTTGCGTCTTTTTGACTGATCAGACCCTTAATACAATATTATCATTTCCCTCCAAGTTGAGGGAGTGATTGTGAGTCTAGAAGAAGAGGACCAGGAAGAAGAGTTGATAATGGAAGAGGTTCAGCAGGGAAGGAGGTGGAAGCAAAAGCAAAGGAAAAGGTAATGGTGATGATGAACAAATAGATGATTAGTTTGTCTCTCAGTTTTACCAATTGATTTGCAACTAACCTTCATGTTATATATCTTTGCACATGCTGCATAAGTTGTAACTAGTAATACAGATCTAAAGTAGAAAAGACAATTTAATACCTCAAGAAATTCTTCAGGTTTTTTCAATAGAAGTTGTGGACTAGAAGTAATTACTGAAATCAGCATCTTCGAGTGATCACCAAATTCCGTAAATTGCTCCACCATTGATTTCATCTTTGTAGTTGAACAGCCCAATATATGTGGCCAACTTTTAATTGCAAGGTCTACATTTGATTTTCGAACCTAAATAGAAGCAACATATGATTAGCAAAGAATAGATATATTACCGGTCTATTGACTAAAGAGCCACCTAAGAAACAAATAGGTACCAAAATCTACATGACTCTCCCATCAGCAATAATAAGAATAATAAGTTTGGCCAGAGAATCAAAATGAATGTATAACCTCATGAACCAAAGTGACAGCTGCAGGTACAAGTTTGTACACAAGTAATTGAATTTTTTGACTGACAAGAGAAAGATGGAATTGACAAATTGCAATCAAGCAGATGAACTAAAGACATGTTATGTGTTAGTTATCTGCAACTGTGAACATTTCAGGTATATGTTTATGAAACTTGGTTTATGCAATAACTAAAAGGAATCATGCATCAGAATCTTGAAAATTTTATAATATAAGAAAAAAGGATAGGCAAGCTATAAGTCAGTTGATTCATTCTGCCCTTTGTGCTAAAGTACGTAAGAGTTTCCAACTGATGTAGTATTCATAATCCCAACACATGGAACAAAAGAAGTTCGCAGAATCACACATTAACAAAGGTGGTTCACAGCCTCAAAATTCATTAGGAATAAGAAAATCGTGACTCAGAACCTGTAATTAAGATGAAAATGTTACATGTGCAAAAATCTAACATGTATTTGTGGATCCTTGGCTTTCATGAAAAAGTTCATGTCAATCTTTCCACTTCTAGAAACAGCTAAAATGTATGATGAACATAGAATGAACACATTATACCTTCTTTTTATTAAAGTATGCCAAAATGTTATCATAGTTCCCCTGGATGCTGGTTGAAAGAATCCAGGGGTACTTAAACAGCATCTTTCCAATATCCTTTTCTTCTACACCAACCTATAGCAACAGGCCAAAATAAAATGTGCTCAAGACATCATGCTAAAATATGAAAAAAATAACTGTTGAAGTGCATTGATTTTAGGAACATCATTAGGAGATAAACAAGTAAAGAAACTGATCCAAGGTCACATGGAGGACCATGAATCTCAAATGGAAAAATGTAAAGGATTATTCATGTAACTCATAAAAAACACTGCCTATCAAGCATAGTTATGGAGTGTTGGAATGTGTTAATTTTTTGTAAATGCAACAACAAAGGCTGTCGACAAACATTAAGACTAGTTCTGTGTGTAGCATGATTTAGTTTAAGTAATAGTGCTTTATATAATAGTGATTGGTTTGACTTAAGTTTGGCATCTTTGCAAGTAGGCTAAAACATAACTGAAACTACATTAATAATGAAAGAATCATGTTTTCCAACATTTACAAGGATTAATTCCTCAATGATATACAAACTGCCAGGAAGCATTTTGTGCTCTTTGCATGAATATTATTTTAAATTTAAGGCATGGCAATAGCAACTCTTCCAACATTTACAATAATTAATTACTCAACAAAATACAAACTTCCAGAGACATTTGTGTATTTTTTGTATGAATATTCTTTTACTTAAGCAATGACAGTATATTCAGTTACTGACAAGTAAACCTCAACAATTGTTAGATAATAGGAAAATATATGGCTTCATATCTAACCTTTGCCAATGCACATAGTTTTGGCTTTATATCTTTGTCAATGTTATAAAAAATGATAGGAGGAAATAGCAACAGTAAGCTTGAAATTCTGTCTTGAGGAACTCCGACTCGTTCAAGAAAGCCAACTAGTGGTTTCAAATGGTTTTCCATTGAGCATTGGAGTAGCTTTGGAAATGATTCGATCAGATAGGGAAAAGTGGTATGCTCGCCCAGCATATTTAGACCTCCTTGTCTTGCTTCCATCTGCAAAAGACATTGGTTCAAGCAAACACTTTTTTTGGCAAAACATTCACAATAGCAAGTATCACAAAGAATCCAATAGGTCAGAGAACCAAAGGCACTCATCAAGAAATGAGTTGGAAAAATTATAGGAAACTTAGAGTAGTTGCCTTCTCAAAAAAGGACAAGGTTCTCTGAACATCTTCATCTGCATGAATTGATAGGTGCATCATCATCCGTCTAGCATTTCTTCCAACGGGAGCTTTCTTAGTACTGCTTGGAAAAAGAATTTGTCTCATAAAATTTACCTACAAGTGAATAGCCAAAAAGTGAACTGGTTGCAAAAGCTTTGAGAAACATAATGAACAGATGACCTTGAATCTAGGTTATGGAAATAAATGAATCCAGTTTCAAGAAAAGTCTCCCAACGATTATCATATTTAGTATAGTATGAGTTTGCTGAATTATATTATATCCATGATTTCTTACAGGGCAACAATTCAAATACACACTTCCACCAGATGGCTGGTTCCAGAGTTATTATTCGATATCATAACCTAGAAATAAGTAGGAATAAGATCAACCAGTTTTATTTATGGACATTTCAGAAATATTTCGGACGATAACTAATGGTGGCTACTTCTACAACTGATGCATGCCGT
This sequence comes from Thalia dealbata, assembly GCA_030544415.1. Taxonomy (NCBI): domain Eukaryota; kingdom Viridiplantae; phylum Streptophyta; class Magnoliopsida; order Zingiberales; family Marantaceae; genus Thalia; species Thalia dealbata. The sequence goes on from CM060458.1 coordinate 19,835,625, forward strand.
ATATCTAGATGAACTACAAACTAATAGTGGTAAGACTCAGCAACTGCAAAATAGATGGTAGGAGATAATTCCAAGGAAATGTTGACTGCAAAATTTGAAATCATTCCACATCTTTTATCATTAAAGCATACATTTTTCTTTTAAATAATATACGGATGAATCGAAAGCCACGTAGGATTTGAAGCTCTTACCTTATCGATTAGCACAGGAAGCGTCTCCGAAGACAAATACCTAGCAATAAGCAAAGCAGAGGAGAACTTGAGGCCAATGCTCTCGAGATAGGGAAGTACGCCCCCATCTCCCTTACTTCTCGCCATGTAGTAAACCTTCTTCCTAAAACTAAGAATATTCATATCCACGTTCTCCTCCACAATCCCTTTATTCCAAGAACCCCACAGACTCAGCTCATCCAGCTCCAGGACGTTCTCCACCAGCATCTCCACATAGCTCGGCGAACTGGAGGCGACGCGATGCGATTCCTCCTCCGACGCGCCGCACTCCCGCAGAATCTCAGCCACGGCTTCCTGCGCTTCGCCGACGGACGAAGCGCTCCCGCCGTCCTCCGCAGAGGAAGCCCGGACCCGCAAGCTGCGGAACTGGCTGCGGCGAGGAGGATGGACGGAGACCGAGGAGAGCGAGCGAGAAGGCAGGCGGTTCGAAGCGACGCGAGAGACCGGGAGCAGATGCCGCAAGCGTGGGCGAACGGCGAGAGGGTGGCGCCTCCGGATTGCGGCCATGGGAGAGGGAAGCGCGCACGACGCCATGACGTCTCATCTCCCTGCGCCGTGGCAAATCCCTAAAACCCTGCATCCTTAAAACGAGCCCGAGCTGGAGCGCTCGTTGCCTTCCGCGTAAAATATCCGCCGTCCGTCGGAGCACATTTTGCATCCCGGCCGTTTGTTTTTCTATTTCAGCTATTAAATAATGTTTCTATCAGAATTTAACACAACCGCTGGTTTATGTTTACCTTAAACCTTGGCCATTTTTACAGTTATCTCAGGAATATTTAATCTTTCTGGCTGCAACCCCGGTGGATGATGTTTAGAAATAATCCAAGCAGGTAATTCCAGGATATGCAGAAAGTTTAGACTCCCAGTTCTCAAACAACACATAGAGTTATCTCTAAACACAACTTTGGAAACTCTTCCATATTAATTTCATCTTTTCTACGTTTGAGAAGTTGCATCTCTTTACAGGGGAAGTAAGTTTTGAGCTGCAATTGTTCTTCCTAAGCACATCGTTCCACATCCATTTTGCAAGTCGATATGTGGTCGTGGTGTGTCTTTCAAATCTGCCCACCATTACGTCGGCTTCTCGAGCTTGTTGTTTTGTAGATACGTTTCCGGTGAAGATTTCAGCCTACCCGTGCAGTGGCGTTCCCAAACACATCGCGCCGCATGCTCTTCTCCGCAAGTGCACCGAGCCTCTCGAGTTCCGGCAGCACGACGGTCGCAAGATCCGGCCGGTCCTTGCGCCGGAGCTCGGCACAGCGCAACGCCAGCTTGGCCAACCGCAGGGCTTCCTCCGCCGGCCAATCTCGCACCAGGGGATCCAGCATTCCTCCGAAATCCCCTCCCTCGACGGCAAGCTCCACGGCGTGCGCCAGCCCCATGGGCGGCCTGCCGGTGACGAGCTGCAGCAGTATGATCCCCAGGGAGTATATGTCGGACTTGGTGCCGAGCAAGGCCGTCTGCTGGTACTCCGGGTCGATGTAGCAGAAGGTGCCGGCGGCCGCCGTCATCCAATACCGGGTTACGTTCTCCGCCGCGGACGGCGGGATCAGCCGCGCCAGGCCGACGTCCCCGATCTTGCTGACGTAGTTCCGGTCGAGGAGGATGTTTGCCGGCTTGAGGTCCCGGTGGACGAGGGGCTCCGGCTTGCTCTGGTGCAGGAAGAGGAGGCCTCGGCCGATCTCCGCCGCGATCCTGAAGCGGTGCTGCCAGGGGAGCGGCGGCGTGTCTCCTTGCCGGAACAGCCGGTCCTCCAGGCTTCCGTTCGCCATGTACTCGTAAACGAGGCAACCGTTCTCCGGGCAAGCGCCCAAGAGCAGGACCATGTTCGGATGCCGAATGCGGCATAAAATTTCAACCTAATAAGATTACGATATGAATCGATGTCGACGGCCGATCAAAACATGCGGCTTTTGCAGATCATTTCATGCTCTTTATGTTTTATATACCTCTTGCTGGAACTGCGCCCTTCCTTGCTCAGCCGCAGCCCCATCTGCGCGCAGAACCTTAACAGCGGCCGGCGTATGACCGAGAAAGCATTTATAGACAGGGCCATAGCCGCCTTCTCCGATCTTCCTGTCCTCCGCGTAGTTGTTTGTGGCTGCTTCGATCTCCTTCACGGTGTACCTCCGATACCTGAAATCTAACTGCGAGGAGCCATCCATGTTCTTCTCCCTGGCTTCCCCGGCGGAGTTCATCTTCTGTCCTCCTGACTCCGCAACGTTTTTGGATGCTTCAGGTGCAGACATGCACTTCAAAGATTGGAGCTCTTTTGTCTTCAGCAAATGCATTAATTCCGGTGAAAAAACAAGTTCGATTTGGAGGAGCAGCAAGTTTGGAAGTGGAAAATGGAAATATTTTACCTTCCGTTTAGCTGTATGTGCTTCTCTGCGTGCTGCGCTGTACATGTCGAGGGTCTGCCTGAGTTCTAATCTCAGCCGCCTTATCTCTGCTTCAGCTACTTCCTGCAATGATGAGAAGTTTCATTATTATGAGATGGCATTCTTGTTAGAATATTTTTTTTACTTGGATAAAGTTTATAACCCCTTGAAAAAATATTGAAAAGTATGATTTGATCTCCTCTAAACTTTAAACCATGTTTTTTTTTTACCATTTATCTAAGTGCAGAGGCAGGTCTTGGATGGTGTAAAATTTAGTCAGCTGTGATACTGTATGCACTCACCGTGGCCTGAGATGATGAGGTCTCATGAGAACTGAAAGAACAGCCGCTCCGGTTGGAGGATTGCGATTCAAAACTGCCATCGGAGCTGTCTGAGTTAATGCTCGACGTTACTCTCTGAGGATGCGATCGCTCGAGGCTTTTGGTGCTCTTGGGTTGATTTTGGAGTGCCGGCGAGATGACCGGAGGCGGCGGCCGGACGGCGTTCTTCACCGAGGTCACCTTGCCCTTGTAGATGGTGTAGAAAGTGCAGAAATCCGGCAAGCTCTTCTGGATTGTGTCGCTGATGTCCATGTTCAATCTGAACGATCTGATGAAGAGAAATATGCATGGAAAAGAAAAATGAAGAAGAAGAAGAAGCAAGCAAGCAGTATAACTCAACGAGAGATTAGGTTAACTTTTCCCGATCCCAAAAAAGTGCATCGAGATCACCTGACAAATCCATTTCTCGACGATGAGGAGCCGACCACAAGCTTTTCGACCGCTGCATTCGCGACGAAGTCGATGATCGCCCGGGCGACATCGGTGGCTTCGAGCACGACGACTTCGCACTCCACCTGCAGAGAGGAATTAAATGCCCAGGTTGATATATATATCGATCGCAACGCATTCGTTCAATTCAGATCAACTTCAATCCTGGAGAATTAAGAAGCAAGAGAAATTAAACCCCTCACATCCTTCCGCGTGCAGAAGCATCGAAACGGCGTGAAGGCGGCGGCGTCTTCGTTCACTGCTGCTGCATCGAAGCGGCAATGAGAATCTCATTAGAGAGGAAGAAGAAAAAGAAAGAACGGTGCTGAGCTTGGTGGATATATTTTTTACACTGGGGGCGGAGCTTGGAATTGACATGGACGAGGGTGAGAGTTTGGCCCTTGGAGACGACGTTGTCGAGAGCCCATCTGAAGGCGACGAGGCTGCTCTTGTGATCTCTGTCGATGGCTACTGCTACGATTCCATTTCTTGCCTTTGACATTTTTCTCTGGCTTTCTCAGATCGAGTCACTCCTCCTTCTTCGCCTCTTCTTTTTCTTCTTGTCTTTCAAATATCTTCTTCCGCTTGATGAAGGGGGAAGTAGTATCTTCTTCTTATTATTATTTTTCTTCGCCTCTTATTCTTCTTCGTCTCTCAAATATCTTCTTCTCCTGCATGAATTGGGAGGAGGTAGTAGGTTTCCATTTCTATATTTTGCTGAATTAGTTCCTGCAAAAACTGTGAATTGTTAGAATTGCATGGCGTACAGGGTCTTTATGTATTTCTATAATTAGGGATGGTAGTTATGTGTTTTTTTCCTTTTAATCTCAACAATAATGTTTTTTTTTTGAAAAACTTGGCTAGTATTGACCAACCTTATATGTGTACTTATTGCTATACTTAATTAAATTATGTTTTTAAAATCATCTTCTTTTAACTATATGTAAGTAATAAAGGATGAGTTTCATGATCTCAATAATCTGCACCCAAAATAAAAATAGATGAGACCAAGTGTGTGGCTTATCCTCATTAGAAGGAGATCTATAATACAAATATGAAATACAGAAGCAGGAAAGAACATCAAACGGTAAAGAATGAGAAAAATATAATTTTATTCAATACCGATAAAACTTTCACCACTCATGTAAACCCCCACCTTTAAAAATAAATAAAATTTAGACCGGCCTGGTCGACCGGTTCACCCGAACCGACCCATACGGCCGGTTCCGCCGAGCCAACCCCGCAGAAGAGGGCCATGGAGCTCGCCCTAATCCGCACGGCGTCTCCTCCCCTTCGCACTCCACGCAGCAGCGACGAGCGACGGAAGGATCGCCAGTGAAGCTGCCGTCGCCTCGGACCACGCCCGTCGCCATCGTCGAGAGGGCGACTGCCGGAGAAAGCCTAGCAGCGGCGCCATTTCTGCTCGCACGCTGCTGTGCACCTGGATCTCCACCGCTACACAGGGTGAATTCGCCGCCGCGACTTCGCCTCAATCAACCGTCGAAATCAGTCTACGCCGCCTTGCTCCGTCCCCACGAAGTTGTAGCAGCTGGTATTTCGCCCCGAGGCCGGCGGGCGAAGCCGGCGATTTGGCCGCGGGCTCGGAGCAGAACGCGCACGCGGAGGAGACGAGCGAATCGTTCAATCCGCCTCTCCTGCTACCTAATTCATCTTCGATAGTTGTTCGTGAGTCCATATGTGAGTGATCGCCGCTATCGTCCCTCTCCCATCCCTTGTTTCCGCTGGTGAGGTGGCTGCCGTTCGCGGGTGGTTCGGTGACCTCCGAGAGCTCCGGCATTTTTGTTTCTCACGGCCGGATCTGATGCAGCAGATCCCAGCATCTCGTGCACGAGGACGCTGTGATCGTTGGTCGGCGTTGCGTCGGGCGCGGGTGGCGGAAGAGCCGGCGAAGGCGTCGGCGAACGGATCGGAGGAGTCGACGAAGGAGCGATCGGCGAAGGTATTATTTCACCCCTTTTCCTAATCGTGATTAAGGATTTCCTTAATCACGATTAGTGCTAATTAACTATGCTTAGTATTAATAAAATATATTTAGTGTAAGTTGTGTTAATATATGCTTAATTTAATTTAAACATGCTTAGAGTTAAATAAATCAGGTTTAGTTAAGTTAACTATGGGTTAGAGTTAATTTAATTAAACCGTTTGGGTTGGTTGAACCGGACCCGAGTCAAACCGCATTAACTTGAACCGGACTCGAGTCGGACTCGGATTTAGCTGGATTAAGCTGACTCGATTGAACCGAACCAACTAGGCATGGGTCAAACTCAGGTTGAATCGGATGAACAGTAACCGGTCCGATTGACCGGGTCCACCGCTGACCCAGTCAGCGTTGACCGGTCAACCGTTGACCGTTGACCAGTCAGAAATTAATAAAATAATATTAAAATATTAAAATAATAATAAAATAATAAAAATAGTAAAAAAATTTATGGGTTCTACTTGGGCCCTTGGGTGATTTGGGCTAAGTTATGGATGAGTTTAATGAGTATAAATTGGCGGGTGATTATTTCCGCGTCAAATTAGATAAAAATTCATTTAAGTTAATTAAAGTAATTTGACATTGTAGTTGATTAATAGATAAAAATTTAAAATATGATTAATTAAGATTTGACTAGGTAGAATTAATCCTAAACTTGTATGCTTAGTTTGAGACTAATTAGGTGTAAAAATTATTTTAATTAATTTGTTGATAAATTTCTAATTTATTTACTTTAGGAGAAAAATAAATTAAATTTTATTTTAAATAATTGTGTTAATTAGGACTATTGTAGGTACGCGATCCGAGTAGCTCGGCGGGTGATTATTTCCGCGTGACTTGGTTTAGAGGAGCGGATCGCTAACCCATGTGCGTTGGTTCTTCGATGTAGGATTTATTCAAGCTAGGGGATTCCCGCTGGAGTTTTCTTAGGAACAATTCTTGGATGTCTTAAATATAATAAAATATAATGCTTGATAAGATTTGACATGTATGTATGTTAGTATAATTTATTTTATCTAACATGAATGACCTGTTAGGTATCTAACATGTTCTAAATTCGTGTCCTGCATGTTGTATTGTTTTTGTTTGCTACGTGTTTAATAATTACCATGCAGACATAGATAGTATATAACGACATGTTAGAACCTTTGGCGACGTCACCGCAACTTAGAATGAAAAAGGGCCTTTTTCATATGCCCCGGTTGACCGCCGCGTACCGATGGTGGTCAAACGGTGACGTCCCGCTACGCACCCCTTCCGAGGTTATGCATAGCTTAGATAGTGGGTGCACCGCTCCCGAAGTTGATGCATAGCTTAGATACTGGAGGGGGGAGCACCACTCCCGAGGTTGATGCATAGCTTAGATACTGGGAGCACCACTCCCGAGATTATGCATAGCTTATATACTGGGAGCTGGTAGGGTAAGAGACTGTACAAACTCCATGATCATATTAGACCGGGAATATGGAGCAAGTCCTTACCCGAAATTTTCACCCGCACGAGTGTCGTTTAGGCGGCCTCGTGATAGTCCTCAGATGGTTAGCAAGGATGAGCCCTACCATGGACTTGGCACCGAGGGAGTCGAGGTTGCCACAGCCCATCGTGCGGATGTGTGCCAATCTCGATAGACGTCGACTGCTATTGGACTGGGAAGGTGATTCCACATGCGACGCCTTGGACAGTGGATCCGTAGACCACACGGCTGTCACCCTTGACGTCTGCAGATGATCGGATGAGTAGTCCGAATCCTAGGGTGGTTATTCCGACTAGCCGTGGCCGATGAGATTTATATAAAGGTGACCCTGTCTACGGACAGTGTGTAGTACTACACGTTTGTCGTTGCCCCTATCTCCGCTGTACTGCGCTCTTCAAGTGTGCTTGTTCCCCCTTCTCCCTTACCGTGACAAGTCTTTGTGAAATAACTCCGATGGGAAGAAAAAAGAAGGCGTTAAGAGACCCTCCCGGCCCAACCCTAGATACTCTAATATCCTTTTTCAAACCTGCTCCCATTTCGAGTCAAGAGATAGATAAATAGACATATCCCATTGCACTGATCGGGGGGGGGGGGGCGCTCATAGTGACTGAGGGGGTCGAAGACCAAGAAGTGAGTTATTTATACCAACCATTCGGGGAGGATGTAAGGGCACGACGATTTCGCTAGGGGAGGCATGGTCGGCGACTAGTGAAACAATGGAGAGGGATATTGGGTCACCCGTCCTCTCCGCCAACATCAGTGCAGCGGGCATAGGTAGAGACAAAGACAGAAAGACACTGATGGGCTTACTGATACCCCCGGCCCGGGTATTCACTAAGCGTAGGCTGGCAGCTCGAGTTTTTGAAACCTTAAAATCTCATTACGACGTAGGTGACAGACAATTGACATTGACACTAGATATGACTTAGGTGACATCTAGTGGAATGTACATATTTATTTATTTATACTGTTTTATTGCATTATATAAGTTGTTTAACATAAATTACATGGAAAATGATGATTAACTACCAAAGGCATCCTAGAATACTCCTCCTAGCCTTTGATTTCTTTATTCGGTAGAGCCGTAATTTTGTACTAGGCCGCAAGACTGAGCACACCGCGTTCAATGTGTGTGTAGGTGCCGACGTACTAGACGAGGTCATTGATGGAAGGTTCAACGCAGAAGGTATACGATTGCTGTTACGAGTTTTCGTATGTCGGTCTTAGATTTGTATTAGGATTTATTGGGACTGTACTAAGATGTTATTTGGAAATGTGGGTGTATGTATTTTAGCATTTGTATTTATGCCCTGTATGGGTCTGTTGGGCTCATACGGCGGTTGCCACGTGTCGTCCTGCGAGTCGGGGCGTGACAACTGATCATTCCTAATCCAAACATCGGACACTCAATTCTCAATGATAATACTCAACTCTCTTTGAGTGATGAAAAGTTGAATTATTCATTGATTAGTCTTGGATCCTTCTTCGATTCCTCCTAGATTATTTTTTGATCATTTGATCCTTATTTTTTTATTTGGACTATGTCCTTTGAATAAGTGTCTCTTTATGTTATATCCATATTGTACTATGATAAGCCCCAACTTGCTTATATGACTTAATATGGTAAGTCCCACACTCATTTGGTATTATAGTGTCCTTTATCTAAGGCACTATAGTATTTATTGTGATACTAAGATATATCTCAAAGAGTGTGAAAGTGAGGGTGGTAAATAAATTATAAGAGTAAAATGATAAATTTTATAATTTAAGAATGACAAGAATTGAAATAAAATTAAATCATCTAATGATAATTATACATATGCAAAGATTAGAATTAGTTTTATCAATAATTTTAATTATAAATGTAGTATCTTAGTATAGTATTTTTAAATTTAGTGAATTTTAAATTCAGATCCTTGTCATTCCTACTATAAAAATAGAGTTTTGTTTCTATCTTATTATACATATTTAAAAAGTTTTTCTCATTTACATTTTTTATGCATTTTTTAATTTTCTTTTGATTTTGTTATTTTATGATTAAAAAAATGAATTGCTTTCAATCTGGTTTTCAAAACACCTCATCATCCAGCAATTTGATTAGCTCTTGTAAAGTTAAGTCAAACAATGCCCATTGGGACCCCTAAAAAATACACCGAAGGATTCAAGTCCAATTGCTGAGCTGAGAGGAGGAAGAGAGAAGGGGATCAGGAGAGAAGGTAGTCAGTGAATGGACGAGTCCCCGGTTCCTGGTTGATTCCAGATTGAACAACACAACTTCTAACAAAAATATCCACCAAAAATTTCTCAATAAGAAAAAGAATGGATTGATCAAAGATATATCTACAAAAAAAAACTGCTAATGCCCCCCAACCTGCCTTACAATGCTTGAAATGGATATAGAAAAAATTATGCAGACATACTTCATCAACAACAAATTCTGCAGTTAATTATCTAGAGAAGGCACTCTCTCCACTTGTTGCTCTTGAGGCATACCCTTCTCCCTCGTTCGAATCCTCTGCGTCAGCTTCGGATGCCGTCAGCTCCTCGACCTGCTCAAGCACCGCGTTTATGTCCGGCCTCTTCTGGACGTCCGGCTCGCAGCAGGCTATGCCGATCTCCAGCAGCTTCGCCATCTCCCTCTTGTTCCTCCCGCTCGCCTTCATATTCTCATCGAACACCTTGTCGGCGTGCTTCTCATTGATGATCGAGTTCACCCAGCTCGAGAGGTCAATGCTCGTGCTCCCCTGGCGGAGGAAGCTGGCGGGGAACTCGCCGGTGAGGACCTCGAGGATGAGGACGCCGAAGCTCCACACGTCGCTCTTCGCGGAGGGCTTGCCGCTCTCCGCGCACTCGGGGGACTTGTAGGACACCATGATCTGGGCGGCGACGGTCTTGTTCATCACCGGCAAGAGGGCGTAGTCCGAGAGCATGGGGCTCATCGTGGCGTCGAGCAGCACATTGGAGGACTTGAGGTGGCCGTGGGGAACAGACAGCATCGGAAGCTCCTCGTAGAGGTAGACGAGGCCTCGTCCGATTCCTTTTATTATGCTCAAGCGCGTCGGCCAATCGAGAACCTGCTCGCCGGGAGCTTGGCTTCCTGTGGATTGTTGTTGGGGCGTGCAGAGAATTAGAACGATTTCCACATCAAACTGGGTAGAGATCGAATGCATTGCTCACTCACCGTGTAGCAGATGAACCAAGCTGCCGCCGGGGGAGTAATCGGTAACCAGCAGCTTCTCCTCCTTCCTGTAGTAGTAGGCCACGAGAGGCATCAGATTGGGGTGATACAACCTCCCGAGCCTTCTCATATGCTCCTGGAAGTCTTCTCTCCCAACCCCGTTCATATCCTTGAACCTCTTGACGACGACCGCCGGGCCGGGGAAGAGGGCGGCCTTGTATGACGACCCGAAGTTGCCGCTTCCGAGCACCTCGGCAGAGGCCTTCAGCAGATCCTGCAGGTCGAATGTCCTTCTCTCCTCTAAGACGAACGTGAGCTTGTTCGGGTCCTTCTTCGGGAGCTTGACCTTCGCCGCCGCTGCCGCCGCTGCATCCCCGGCCCCTCCCGACTCCACATAATCGACGCTCCCGACCTCGCCGGACGGGGACTGGTCGACCTGGGCCTTCTCTTTTCGCTTCCGGCGGCAGCAGAGGCAGAGGAGCAGAAGGAGGAGCAGCAAGACCAGCAAGGAGAGCAGCGCGATGACGACGATATGCCAGCTGGACTCTTTCTCCTCCGTCTCCATCTTCTGTTCCTCCGGTGTTGGTGCTGGGCATGGGAGTTCAAGGGGTGGACCGCAAAGGTTCTTGTTGTCTGCGTTGAAGATGAAAACGAAGTGGGCGTCTTCTTTAGCTCTTCAGAAGCATAACGAGAAGAAGGCAATGAAGACGTACTACCGACCTTCGAAAAATTTTGGGTTCATGCTGCTGAGCTCCTCCGGGATCGGCCCCTCGAGATCGTTATGGGCGACGTTGAAGACCCTCAGGGCCGGCTGCTGCAGCCCGGGTATCGTCCCCCGGAAATTGTTGTTGTCCAAGCCCACCTCTATGAGCTTCTCCGGCGCCGTCAGCGAGCTGGGGATCCGCCCGGAGAAGTTGTTCTGCGAGAGCCAGAGCTTCTTCAGCGCGTGCATGTTGCTGAAGAGGCCGTCGGGAATGGCGCCGGAGAACTGGTTCCCCGTCAGGAAGAAGGACTTGAGGTCCGGCAGCCTGCTGATGTTGGGAATGCGGCCCTCGAGGCTGTTGTGGCCGAAGAGCAGGTAGCGGAGGCCCGGCAGGCCGGTGAGGAGGTCGATGCTGAGCGGGCCGGACAAGCCGAGGTTCTCCAGCTGCACCGTCGACACCCTGCCCTCGTCGTCGCAGTACACGCCCTGCCAGATCGAGACGTTCTTGCCGAGGCAGGGGCCCTTGTCGTCGACCCACGAGGCGAGGGCTCCCAGGTCCCTGACGCTGGTCGGGAACAGCGTCGCCTTGAAGCTGAGGAGGACGCGGCGGTCGTCGATGAAGGACGTGTTGTTGCCGTCGTGGTGGAAGAACGAGAGGAACATGGTGATGAGCCGCACAGGCCATGACGAGGACTCTTGGTCGTCGTCGGCCATGGCGTGGCAGAGGTGTGTGGTGAGAGGGGGGCAGAGAGGCAGGCCGCTACCGGGGTCACGGTGAGCGGCGGTGGTGGGCAGCGAGGCCGGGGGCGATTGGTTTTGAGGGCGTTGGTTGCGGGGCAAAGGTAAGGCGAGGAGGAGAGAAGGTTGACGGAGCCTACATGCTCCTCTCCTGTTGGCTCTGTTTTGGAGCTGTTCATGGAGACAACCATGGCCGGCCTCTGATATCTCCAGCTCTCCATGGCAAACATGCCAATTTGCCCAGGGATGATGCAAAGTGCACCAGCCGCCGCTTTTACTATTTTAGGACCTACGTCGAGCATTAGGATAAAATAGAGTCAAAATAAAGACAGAGTTAACTAAAAAAAGTCAAAATTATTTTTCATCAATCGAGGAATCGGGCTGATCAATTGTGCTTATGACCCAGAGATAAGTAAACTTATTTCTTACCCTTTCGACTCTTACTTATTACTTACTTTTCTACCATTACTGAATTTTTAATCAATTACTGTAAGATCTAAAGTCTATATTTATATTATTTTATAATCTATTTTTAATAATATCTTCTTTTTAATTAGTTACTTTCTCTACTATTACTTAATTTTTAATTGATTACTGTAAGATTTAAAACCTATGCTTGTATTAGTTCGTAATTTATCTTTAACAATATTTTTAATTGCATTTTTTAAAGTCTTAAAATTATGATATCTAATATCATTCTTAAGTGCCACATTTTAATGAAATGAGGGGTACTCCTTTAATATCAAATATTATATTATAATATTTTAGCATATCTTAAAAATATTAAAGAGGTTTCTATGCAAAGTTGATTCATCAATACTCAAAAACTTGAGAAGTTCTTGAGTGTTGCAACCCAAGGAAGAAACAATAACAAAATAGGGTGTAGCAGTTCACGTTGAACAGTTGAGTTGCAATCAGATAAAATTCTTAAGAATAATTTTACATGTTTCATAACTAAGCTAAAAAAAATCTGTACCAGATGAGAATCTGTTAGAAAAAGATTGGCTAGGGTTTACCATACAAAAAGTTACATCAATAACTTGAAGGCAGTAGCCCTGTTAGATGTGACCAGAAGCCCTAAGTTAGCAAGAACAAGTTCCTCTTTTTGCGCTTCCTTGTTTCTTCTCAGGAAAAGGTTTGTTTTCCTCATCTGATCAAGCAGGTTTTCTCTTTGAATTCCCCATAACCAACGTTGACAAGACAAAGGCCATCAGGCGGGGCAGGAGGAGCCGTGGCACGCCTGCATGTTGCATCCATCAGCTTTGTCAAGGCATCGTTGTCCGCACCTGCAGCAGCCTCTCTGATGGCAGTTGCCACCAGAACTCGGACCATCTGCAAAAGGACGATAAGGTATGCAGAGTAAATTGATGATCCTCAAACCAGACCTGTTAACAGGCTAGTAGTTCGTATCACTATAAGATGAGTTACTGGTTCAGAAGAGCAACTTGATACTACACAAAATCATGCACTGTTAAAGGAAGACTGGAATCCCTTTGTCTGGCTGAAATATCAGAAATCTTGAGTATAACTGTAATGCTACCTTTCTCAAGAAGCGGTTTGCGACAAGCTCCACGCACATCACCCTTTGGCAATTTGTATTTTCCTTCAAAATTTAGAAAGCACGCAGTCAGTACAAATATGCAAATTCTCAATTTTTTAGACATGCTTCACTTGCACAAAAATGGACAAGAATAGCCAGCACATCAATGATTGCCAACAGATCCTATCAAGCATAGAACTACTAATATAAAACAGAAAGTTCACTGATCGACACATTCCAGTAAAAGTGCATCCAATTAATCCATGAATTTACAATAAGCCAAGCAAATTGAACTTTTAAGATAAGCATTCCAGTAATGGATGATAAATCTCATATTTAACAAGAACAAGCTACAAAATTATAAATTATCCTTCTGACCAAAATGTGCAGTAAGATTGGATGAAAAAGTAACCTCAATGCCGTCAGGCAGTCTAGTTTCTGCAGCTCGAGCATGAAACATAAAACACTCTGTTGGAGGTCCACTGCAAGAATAAAGAAGGGAGAAGAAAATCAATTAGTTTTTGTTCAAAATAAAAAAGATCATCCAATAAAGAAATATTAAATCTAGCAAGTAACGAGCGGAATGATTAAAGACCATAATATAATTGGGAGAGTTCACAATATGGTACGAATATCTCTTGTTTTGCTGTTTAAATTACCACTTATGCATGATCCTTTGACAACATAAATACTTGTCAAAATAATAGTCACCGGTGCAATTTATGATTTTGTTCAACTAAAGCACAAATGACCTAGACACACTTGCTCTCAATTATTTAAAGTTCCACATGCCATCATCCAATTATTAAGAAAAATACCCAGCTTATGCCACAACGTATGTATATATATTCATCCATGTTAGTAGTAATAATGATTACGTGCTTCTTGAGGCTTTTGTATCACGTGCAAACATCTTGTACGACAGTGATTTCCCTTCTAGCTGCCGCAGGAGTTGGTCCACCTTGCTTACACTAAAGCTTCTTGGTTTCGCTACTGTACTATCTAGGTTACCATCTTCATTATCATGGGATAAAGTTAGTTGCTCCTCTTGCACATCATCATCTTGCAGTTCACTTGTCTTGTCCTCCTCCCAACCATTAGAACTCTTCAACCAGTCTCCTTCAAAACTACTTATAACTGATTCTTCCATGTCATTAAGGGGCAGAATGTACAAGTAACGCCTCCATTTGGCAGCAAAATTGGGATGAAATACTCGCGGAACCTGCAGCACTTTTTTCTTTTCAGAACCTCACACAAATAAAGATGATGGTGAAGTTGAGGTTGACAAAGTTAAAACTAGGTAATAAAAAAGGTTATCTTTAGAAAAAATAAGCAAAAGAACATGAAGTTAAAAAAGATTGTCATAGAACCAAATAAAGATGATAAGGAACTTAAAGTCACAAAGTAAAAAATTGATATAATAAAGAAGATAACGCCTGCAAACATAAATTTCTCGATTGACGGACAAAAATCAAAGAAGAAACATTTAAGATTTTACTCAAGCAGGACGACACATGCATTAAATATCCAATAGTTTTCTCTATGTTCCTTTTCTCTGAAGTCAAAATGTGATCATTAAGGTACAATGGAATCTAATTTTGCTCTAAGTTAATGCCAATCAAGTACCAAAATCCATAATATATATTTGGCAAGAAAGTTTTTTTAGACTTACAAATAATATGAGACAGTATGTCATAAAATCGTACACAAAGTGTACACCACTCTGGTTAGAGCAATTGGGCTCTATACGGGAGGATCATGAGGTCTTGGATTCAAGACTTATTAAGTTCTAAAAAAAGTATGTCATAAAATCAGGTATGAAGCACACCCAGGCAGATGAAAAGAAAAACATTGAATGTCGTATGCACATCCATAGCATTTAATGTTTGAACACCAAACAGTTTAACCATGATTCTCTCCGCGTCTGATGGCATATAAAGTTGTGCACTGGAAGAAAAATAGCATGTCCACAGGCTGCATGTAGGATGTAGTCTATTAAAAACAACTTTGAAGGCCACCAACAAGGAGGCTAAAGAGCGTTCAAGCAAAGGTTCCATGAGGTTTCCAACATCACTAATAAGTCAAAAAGGAAAACATTTTAAATAGAGAACAGCTGAAGACCTTAGGGCATGCTTAGTTCATAGGAATTGGACTGTGGAATCCAAATCTTCGGATTTGGATTTCTGAAGTTATCAATTCCCACGTTTGGCCAAAATGGAATCCACAAAAACGGATAACAATTCCGAGATCAATCTTTTCAAAGTCAATTTTTTCTCTTTTACTGTTATTTGTTATTTATCTTTTTATCAGCTCTGAATTTTTATATTAATTAATAATTTCTAAATATATTATTATAAAAAATGGAAGAAGATGGATGAATCTCTCCATTAATTGCATTACTCAATACTTAAATAAATTAAAATATTAATTTTAAATATATTTTTATATAATTATCAGTAACCTAATGCAATACTTCTATCAATTAAAATACCAATTTGATGTAATGCAGGTTTAAATTTCCAGGATAAATTTGTCATTTTACTGTGATTCCGCCGTCTGCTTCCTGATAATTCCAAGACAAAATTTATTCCACTCGAGTTGGATTTCATGCCCCAGGAAAACACTAAACACATCCTTATTGTAATCTTCTACTTATCCCATATCAGCACATGTAACGTCCAAAAGGTGTAACAACATAACAATTATAGAATGAATATATTAACTGATGATGTCCTAACTTTCCTCCAGTGTCTGTTCTGGTCCAATTAAAAGAAGACCTTTTGTAACAAAGACAGTGTAATACAGTAGAATGAAGTAGAACCTACCTTGGTTACTTGCAAAGCTCTGAGCTTTCCTGGAGCTACTTTATTAATGTTTTCCATTATATCTCCACTTTTGACATCCTTTCTCCAAGTATCTACAAAATTGAAAAAAAAAGGTCAATGTAAATGGATAGGTTTATGAATATTAATGGATGATTTATTAATAGGATGCCAATCTATTTTCTTAAATGTATTGTTTTGTTGCGAATGATGATTCTGCATCAAGAAAACATCTCACCGCATGTATCAACTGAAATATGCACTGAAGTGCTGATCACTTAAATAGCAATAACTATCGATATTGTCCAAATTTTGGTTTAAATGAATTCTAACTTTGTTAAGTTGTAAAAGCATTTAGGATCTAAACTAAATGTTAATAGGTAGATACAAATTGAATATAAGTCACTATCTCAGAGAGCAATTATCCTATGCAGACTGGATTGTGAAGTTGGACATGGTGCTAATAATAAATTCTGGTACGAACCTTGGCTGAATTACCAAAGAATAGCAGATATGCGTAGGGAGGTTTTCTTAGCTGCAGAACACCCAAACAACACCCTATCCCAGTTAGTTCAGTGAGAAAATGAGTCATTTAGAGGATAGAGAATTGTTGTAAACAAAGATGTCTCTGCAGCAACTACGGAGATCTTCACTACTCTCATCAGGAACATCAAATTGGTGAAGGAAGTAAGCAAAGCTTATAGAGATGGACAACTAACAATAATTTTTTAGTGCATTCTATGTATAATCTCATAAGGGACTGGGCATCAAGAATTTTGTGGAGATGGATAACTAACAAGAATGTAATTTATGGAAAGCAAAGTTGTCATTGAAGATAAGTTTCTTCAATTGTCTTAAGAGAAAGGATAAGTTACCCACTAAAATGCGACTTATATTCAAAGGCATTATGGTCAATAAGCTTTGCCTTTTGCGTAAATGGACGCTGAGACAAGGGGCCATCTCTGTTATCAATGTTCCTACACGGTTAATGTATGGGACCTATTTGTAATTACGAAAATCCAAGTGCATGAGATCACTCACATGCCATGGATTATAAGGAGAAGAAAGAATAAAAACTGAAAAAAATCAAGCAATTGGCTATATGACATTAGAGTGTTTGGAGGGAAACAAACTGATGATGCTTCATGGGTAATGTAGTATTTGCAAGGGCATTAGCTGGTACAAGTTGCCATAACTCTTACTTCCCTCATAAAGCATCTTCTGCCTTGAGGATTATTGTACCAATGACTCCTAAGAATCATGCATGTTTCTTTTATTTTGATGTTTAGTGTTGTCTCTTCTCTCATTATCTCTGTATTTTTCTATTTTCCTCCTGTGTTGTTTTCTTTCCTTTGCTTCTTTTGTTAGCCATCCTTCAAGATGAGATGTTGTATCATTTCAGATTGGTAAAATGAATGCAATGTTATTATTAAAAAAACTACATAGAACGAGTAAGGAACATGTTCATGAGAACATTTCATTAAAAAAAAATCTAGAAAGGTGACTGAAAAACCTACACGAGGATGGTGGAATGAACAAAAGTAATCTAAGACAAGGTAAAACGTAAAACATATAACATATGTGAAGAAATTTGAACTAACAAAATGAACAAACTTGTTGCAAAGCAGTCACTCCTTTGTCAGTACGTCCAGCAACAATAGCACAGCCTTCAACAGGCATCGACTTTTCTTTTAATTGCCTCGCTTTCTTCTCATCAACAAATCTCCCAAGACAATGCTCTACTACACTGCAAAATTAAAAATGAAATCATAAGCAATAATCAAACTGAAACATAGAATGATTTTATTTCATGAATCAAAAACCACAACATACCCCTGAACAGTGTGCAAATCAGGCTGCTTTTGCCACCCATCAAAAGACCCACCATGGTATGACAACACAATCTTAAATGTTAATCTTTCCCACCTTCCTGTCCTATCTTTACTGGGTTCAGTTGATATCTGCATTTCCTCAGAACCACAAAGAGTCTCCATATCATCACCTGGCTCATGTCTCTATAGATGAAAAAGAAAAAAAATACAATGGATCTTTAACAAATTGAAAATTGTAGAGAAATTAGAAAAAAATCAAAACAGAAGAGGAAAAAGACTTGAGGACAAAAACAGGAGCCACGAAGACTATCCAATCTAACATTATAGTGCTAATGAAACAACCTTATTAGAATGCATTGTTACGTTTATTTATTTATGAGAAATTACTAACATTATAGTGCCAAATAATGCAGTGCACATGCTCAATAGCCAACCTATGGTCAAGCAAATGCTATTCAAGCATTATAGCAGAATAGCACAGAGCGAGTTTCGTTCAATTTGACCCGTAAATGGCAATCCCGGTTTCACATATCATCTAAAACCAAAAAATATGCATCAACATCAAACTTACATCTCCAAGGATAAAAACATAGTGATACTATGCTGAAATTCAACCATCCAAATCCATGAGAACAAAAAATGCTTCTGGAGATACTCAACTTTTAATATTTCTCCGACATAAATTGACAAACGGGAGATGATAAGACCACAATCTCTTTATTGATCCAAACATAAATGAGCAGACATATTCGTCTTCCGCACCCATCACTTCACATTCACCATTTGACCATAAACTCTAAAAGATAAACGAACGAACTTCACCTCAGATGGAAACAAACTATAAAGCGCAGAAACCCCTTTCCCTCTGTCAACCAAATCCGCATAGAAATCCACCACCTTCTGCCACGGCTTCGCGTACAGATACTGAAAACTCTCCCTAACTCACAGATAAAAAAAAAACACCCCAAATCACAAAAAAACAAAATCCAATCCTTCCTCAGCCTCGGAGCAACAAAGACGATAACGATCCCTACCTCGCGGTCCATCTGGAGAGGCGACAAGCGTCGGTATGGTTGTAGTGGAAGTACACCTTGGCGCCCTTCTCCATCCCAAATTGGAGCGTGCTCGGCGGCGATCTCGGCGATGACGAGCACATCGCACATAATAAAACGGGCCGCAAAATACGATTTTGGGTTTCGGGTGGGGGCGTTTCAATACGCCCTGCTCCTTCGCTCGCTGCTTAAGTCGTGCGCTGAGCGGTAACCACAGATATCTCACCCCCGAAGAGCTACCCGGAAGCCATCCGGCTGATGTGCGCCAACAACAAGGAAGGTAGACAAACGGGTACACGAAAAGAATTCCCACGATCGTCGTCGTCTTCTCACCATGTCGCGCTCGTCTCACCGTAGCTCGTCGCGTGCGTAGGCCGGATCCACTGGGGAACGAGCGTCAGAGCAGCGGACAGCAAATTTAACGAATTGTAAAGCGCCAAGTAAATTACTCCAAGTGGGACCCATCCATCTCGGCGAAGAAAAGTACAACGCGAGGGTGTACCGTGTCTGAGCGGGTGCACCCTGAGCAGGCAATCCTGCTCCCCCGTGCTTCCGCATTTGGAATTTCGAATCGCGCAGCTTAAAAGCGCGAAAATGTTCATGAGAAAGACATACCTACGCCGGAGTACTTACCCGGATCCCGTACCCGCTTTTCAATTGGGAGTGGGACGCGCATAGAACGTGATCCCGCATAGTATATCTGAAGAGAACACAGGTAGAAAATGCGGGCGCGGGCCCATGGGTACCGTTTTTATGTGCTCTGTTCTCGGTATCTCCCCCTTCTTCTCAATCTCTCTCTCTCTGCCTTCGTTGAAGCTTTTTGTCTTCTCTCGATTTATGTGCTCATCGCCAATTTGAATTCTCTGCGTCTCTTTCTCATCACTCTGATCTGAAGTCGAAGTCTCGAGGAGTTTGAGTGCATCTCTCTCCTCCTGCTTTCCATTCTGCTGCTGCTTCTTCTTCTTCTTCCTGCCATTGATCGCCGCTTCTCGCCATTTTTGGTTCGTCTTCTGGTTCAGAATTGCAACTTCGCTTTACCCTCCACTCTGCTTCCTTTCCCCTTCTTTTGGCCTTTGCCTTTGGCAGCAGCATCGTGATGAAGAATAGCTTTGGCAGGATTGCGTTCTGATGAAAGCCGTTCGATGCTTCGATGCTCTTTGTTTCTTTTTCTTTGTTGTATCCGCATCTGCTGATGGCCTTTTAGCGCCGAGATCTACCGCTAGGATCGGAATCCTGGTCTAGGGTTCGTGGAGTCCCTGATCCGGTGCCGGATTCATGGCGACGAGGTCCAATGCCGCGCTCTCCAAGGCCAAGGCCAGGCCCGGCGGGAAGACGGCCGCGTCGCAGCAGGCGGTGTTCGACCTGAAGCAGCGGGTTGTCCTCGCGCTCAACAAGCTCGCCGACCGCGACACCCACCGGATCGGCCTCGAGGAGCTTGAGCGAGCCGCCGAGGGATTGAGCGCTGACATGGTGTCCCCCTTCCTGTCGTGCGTCGCCGACACCGATGCCGACCATAAGAGCGCCGTCCGCAGGGAAAGCGTGCGGGTGATGGGCACCCTCGCGAGGTCCCACGGGGGCCTCCTCGCTCCTCATCTTGGCAAAATCGTGGGTTCCATCGTCAAGCGACTCAAGGATACCGATTCGGGCGTCCGGGACGCCTGCGTCGAGACGTGCGGAGTTCTGGCGACCAGCATTCATGGCTGCAGCCGCGACGGCGAGGGTGGAGCGACGTTTGTGGCCTTAGCGAGGCCTCTTTTCGAAGCACTGGGGGAGCAGAATAGATACGTGCAGGTGGGTGCCGCACTGTGCCTGTCGAGGGTCATAGATGAGGCTAGCGATGCTCCCCAATCCATTTATCCTCAGATGCTTGCCCGCGTTATAAAGTTGCTGAAGAATCAGCACTTCATGGCAAAGCCCGCGATCATTGAGTTGATCAGAAGCATCATTCAGGTTTGACTTCTTCGAGTCGCTTTGCTTGAAAAATAGCCATTTCTAGCTTCATCTTCTTTCTTTTGATACTTCTCTTGTGTTTAGTTGCATTTAAGAGCATGTGGTAATCATTACTGAATTCAAAATTGTGAATCCACCTGAAGTTAGTAGACTGCTCTCTAGTGTTCCAGTCATCTTGATTGGCCTGGTACTCATTTTCATGATAATGTGATCACGTGTTCCCTTACTCTCACTATATATACTTGTCTTATAGTACAAGTGCAAATAACATCTAACATCAAGGTTTTTTCATTCGTCGGATTGGTGGTTAGGTCCACTATTTGCTCCTAAAACATGAAAACACTTGAGAATAAATCTTAACAGATTCACCATGAAGTACAAATGTTAGTTTTCCTATATATAGCAGCATTTACCATGGTTAATCCTCTTGTAGTCTTTCTTTACACATTTTTCCACTATCGTACCAGGCTGGATGTGCTTTAGCACAACACGCATTGTCCACAGCTGTGAACAGTATTCTGGAAGCCCTTAGAAGTACAGATTGGGCAACGCGTAAAGCTGCTTCAGTGGCATTGGCGAGTATTGCTGTAAACCCTGGATCTTCATTATCATCATTAAGAAGCTCCTGCATTCGTTGCCTTGAATCTTGCCGGTTCGATAAGGTTGGTTGATAGTTACATATTCAAGATGAACTGAATACCAGGTCTGTATGCATGTCTCCGAACTTTTCTTTTATAGGTGAAACCTGTGCGGGATTCAGTCATGCATGCTATAGAGTGTTGGAGAGCTCTTCCAGGAAATGGTTCACCTGAACCTTCAGAAGTTGGGTCATCCACAAAAGGTTTAAAGAGTATAATTACCACCAAGAAATATTAACTGCAAAAATGATTGTTATGCCACCATAGTAACTATTTTTCACATGATTGATCATGTTCATATAGTCTTTCCTTAGATGTATTAATTAGTTGCAGTTTATTTCTTTACATAATAACGGCAGCTGGATCCAATCATTTTCAGGATTCCTCTAGAAAATAATAGTACATCGAAAGCTCTCTGACAAATCCCAAATGAGTTGCTTTTTTTGGAAATGATTCTCAGAATGATTGCTGTTTTCATGCTCTAATGTGCTAACTATACTACTGGAGGTCTCTTTTCTTTCCTGCATTTACTTCTCATTTCTAGCTGACTAAATTAAACTCTGCCTTGCATACAACTATATTCATTTTTATGATTTTCCTCTAACTTCTGTTTGATGCATGACCACTTCCACACAACTTCAAGTTTTTTATCGACAAATGATTTCTATTGATAGTAAAATTTGTTGTTGGTGTGACAGAAAATTTTGGTGGAGACTTTAATGATGTAACCAGTGCTAGTGATTGTGGATGGAGAGACACATCATTCAGGAAAACTGGGTCTGTTTCTGTCTTAAGTATGAATTCCACCTCTTCAACACAGAAAAGGGCTCCTTTATCTGACAGGAAAGTAAGCACAAATAATACACCAAGTGATCAACGCAAGAAATCAAATAATTGGCACATTGAGATATCAATCCCAAAGGGTCGTCCTATGCCGTTAGATGCTGGTGATTGCAGAGAAACTACAAGCAGTGCCGCAAGAAATGCTTTTGAGAGAAGGGGGGCCAATACTACTCGGGGCCATATCAACTTTGATTATGGCCCGGCTGATGACAAACCAGATTACTCATGTGTGTCAGATCTAGCCAGTGAGAGCTATGAGGTCAAGAGTGTAAGAGTGTCTAGACACCATCCTGGGGGTAATTGCTCAACTGATATAAGAGGAAATAAAATGTCTGCTATGGAGGACGCTGGGCCAGAATGCCTTGGTAATCGGGATAGAAAGAGCTTGGATTCCACTGTTACAGACTTGTGTTCACAGAGCATACATGGATGTTGTCTGCATGCTGCAAATGAATTGACTGCCATCAAACAACAACTCCTAGAAATTGAGACCAAGCAATCGAACTTACTGGATCTCCTACAGGTAATTCATTTTTCAAATGCAATTAGACTAACTTTTCATTCTTAAGAGCTATGGGGGGGGCCTTGTAGAGTATGGGATGTGTATGCAATTTATTAATTGACTATTGGTCTGGATATCAAATTGTACTTAATAAAATGATCATATCTATGTTTTTTGTGACCGTAGCATAGAAGTGAACCTTCAAGGGTTCATATCTCTAATATTATCATTTAGAATGTGCGTATTTTTTTAATTGTATGATACATCATATCTTACATTTGCTCTTTCAAACTGTCCTTAGCATTTATTCTATGCATTCCAGGTGTTCATTGGTAGCTCAATGGAAAATCTCTCAAAATTACAATCAAAGGTGAATAACTTGGAGCATGCTGTAGACAAAGTAACCCATTCAGTTGCTGAGTGTGAAAATTATTCTAGTATGGCTTGCTTGAATGTTCTTAAAAAAATCCAAACAGTTTCTTCATCTCCTAAGGTTTCCACACTCACATCAAGATCCTTAGTGGATGATAACTACAAGCAACAGTCACCATTGTCTTCAAAAAGCATGGACATATGGGATGATAATTTGTCTTCAAAGAGTAGATCAAGCACTTCATTCAAAGAGGAAGCAGAGGTTATAAAGGATTCCACACGTGATGGCCTAAGAAATCCAGTGCTCAACTGCAAACTAAATAACTCGGGAAAACATCATAGATTTGTGAGAAACAAAGAATCAGGCCTAAAAGAAGCAAGAAATTTGGAAGGTGTGACTGGATTTTGGAAAGGGGTCAAAGAGTTCATTAATGTGGATAATATGGAGTCAGCATATGTGGAAGCCATTCTTTCTGATGATGATCTTAGTTTGATCCAGCTTATGGATAAAACTGGTCCTGTTTTGGATAGATTGTCAAGCAGGATCTCCAACCATGTACTTAGTTTTATTACTGCAAACTTTGTTGATCAAAGATTTCTGCAACGTGCAATTCCATGGTTGCAACAGGTAAGATGCCCATCAGTTTACCAATGTATCCCGTCAGATTATAGGATAGGTGACAAATACTGTGCGACCAACTCTGGTTTGTTTAAAAAACTTACGCATTCATTTCCACAAAAAATGATAATTATGTCCTTGATGCTTTACAGGTTGTTGATTTGAGCATGGCCAATGAACCAAGGAGCCTTTTCCTGTCGACAAAAACACAGATGGATTTCCTGTTTGCATTGCAGGAGATATCAATAAGAGAGAAGATCACTGATCCACTGCTCAGAACATCCATTTCCCAATTTGCAGCAAAATTAGGCCAATTATGGCATGAAGCCCCCCTCAGGTAATGAAGCTTCAGTCCCAGACTGTGGCAACATGTCGTTATTCTCAAAACAGTGATTCCAACGTTTTTTTAAGCATTATCATATTTTAGCTATTCAAGAAATGGTGCTGAGCGAACATTTTTACCCATTAGTTCACTAAGGCATTTCTTCGGGTCTGCTGTGACTTGTTCAATTTCTTCTTATTGAATGCAATCAATTCATACGTTTAAACCTACTGTTCTGATAATGAAATAATAACTTTGCTTCTCCATGTGCGCTATCATTATGGATAATGACGAATCTATTTGGAGCTGCCCATCGAGTGAGCAGACAGATCATTGTGCAGTCAAGGGATTTTTTTTTAAAGATTACTTAATGATGTGTCTTCAAGATTTTTAAGGAAATACTAAGCGTGTTGTTTCTTTAATGATGATGCACCCTTTTTTGGCAGCTTGCATATGCTCCATTTACAATGATAGGTTTGTTCAAGTCGATGTGCTTACCTTAATTTCTTATCTGCTACAGGAAGGCTCTTCCACCGAGAGGATCCCAAGTGAGCACGAAATGTTCTTTCTAGGTTCACGCGGTAGGCATCCAAGTGCATCTATATCTAATTTCTTGTAAGCCCCCCCTTGAAACTTTTGGGAACTTGTTCTCTTTGAAATAAAATTTTCATCGTTGTCATTAATTTTTCAAGAAGTCTTCCACGTCATTTTCGATTCTTTCCTCTGTCTTCGAATTGTACAAAAAGAGAAAAAAAGGTAAGATGGTAACTTGCGCTTGTAGAGTTCAATGTAACCGTGATGTTTGTTTAGGATCACTTGTTCTGTTAATGGTTCTGTTCCTACATATAAACAGCGACCCCGAAACATTTAAATATATGTTTGCTTAGGATTACTGGTTCTTTAAGCATGGTCGTTCTTTTTTATGTGCTTGTTCCGAATCAGAGCATTTTGAATTTTTACTAACTTGAGTTTGATTTTTGAGGTGGCAATTTTTCTATCAGAAGATTTAATTTGGATATGATTTAATTTACATATGGATACGTACTTAATAATATATGATTATTTGCTTACATGAAAGGATGCAAGTTTGATTTGAATAATTGTGTAACACAATTTTGATAGAAAAACTGGTACATAGATAGATGCTAATAATATTTTTTAATTCCTTTATTTATACAATTAAAATTATATTTTTTTAAATTAAATTCTTCCACCATCAAACTTTCAATTTGGTCATCATCGGAAACCTTAATCCTGGGACAATTATATTAAACACGACCTAAAAGATTTATGTCCATTTTAATGTATGGGTTCATCTGGAGTAAAAAAATGCACCTCTTTGATTTCTAGAACTATTTCCCAAAGTTTTGGACAAAAAGATTCGGCCTCCTTGGAGAAATTACCAGGTCCTGCTTTTAACTAGTGTAAAAAAAGGCGGGAAAAAAAAATTCATGTAGGAAACAACATTTATACCGGCTCTAGGTCAAACCAATGAATATCTAATTAGGACAATAGAACGGTAAATGGTATATATTTATTTGTATATGTGTGTGTGTATAAATGTAATCTATATGTTAAAAGTCATACACCCGAGTGGCCGACGGCCTTGGGATTCTGCTGTTACGTTCCGCCGGTGGCTCCCGCTGTCTGTCCAACTCCGGCGAGGGGCTGTCCTGACTAAATTCCACCGGCGGCGGCTCGCTGTTGCTTCTCCCATTTCCAAACTTTCTTCCCCTTCCACGGGCACTTGACTCGTCCTCTCCATCACCTAGAGAGTTGTTCTTTTCTAATCGTTCGCTCCCGATCTCTTTGGGAACCTCGTAGAGCGTCACTGCACCGTCGGTGCAAAAGAACAGGACGTCCTCCCTGCTCTCGGGCAGGTTTTGAATGTTCTCAAGGTTCTCCACCACCTCATTCATGGTCGGCCGCCCCTTGGGGTTTTGGCTGAGGCATCGGTGCACCAAACTGGCCACCTCCGTAGCGACTCTGTTGGAGTACTGCCCCTCCAACCTCGGATCGAGGATCTTGAGCAGCTTCCGGTTGTGTGTAAGCAGCGGGCGAGCCCACTCGACGAGGTTCTGCTGTCGGCTCGGCCTGCTTTTGTCCAACGCTCTCCTGCCTAAGAGCAACTCCAGCATCACGACTCCAAAGCCGTAGACATCGCTCCTTGCAGTTAAATGGCCTGGAAAGGATCAAAACGTTACCTGCAACTTTAGCAAGCTCTACTTTGCAGTTCTTCAATTGATAGATAATTCCACTTTCTTTTAAAAAAAAGGACGGAATTGTTGACTAAAAGAGACTGCATTGACAATTGTGGTACTAAGAAATGCTCTAATTATTGGAAGCCCATCACCTATTGACATATCACTTTCATTTCTAATGTTTATATAAACATGGACGGAATGGTTTGACTAAACGAGACTGCATTGACAACTGCGGTACTAAGAAATGCTCTAATTATTGGAAGCCCATCACATATGGATATATTACTTTCATAGCTAATGTTTACGTAAGCATGGACCAAGAAAAGACTCACTCACCCGTCATTATATACTCAGGGGCTGCATATCCGTAGGTGCCCACCACCCGGGTAGAAACATGAGTTTGGTCTCCCATTGGCCCCTCTTTCGCAAGGCCAAAGTCCGACAGCTTCGCATTATAATCCTGAAAAGTAAAACTTGGTATCAGACAAACTGAGAAGAAGGTCTGCGCAGGAACTAATATTGACCTCCTAAAGTTCCAATCACGAGAGTCCCCAGTCACCAAATGTTGCAAGTAACCTTGGTTGATGTTAATGCTTGCCATCAATTAGTAGTTTAACAAACACTTCTCTTGCTGAGGGACTATACGTATGTCTTTTTAAGTGTAGTTATTTAGCTCTCAACTGTATCAAAAGCATTAAGTAATTTTACCTAGGCATTTAACTTTAAATAATTTACTACATACACGAAGTGAACTAATAATAGAGGAATTATTTATATAGACCTAAATACTTAGTCGAATGGCACAAGATACACAAACCGCATCAAGTAAGATATTTGATGTCTTGAAGTCACGGTAGATGATTGACCGTTCAGCTCCATGAAGAAAGGCAAGTCCTTTTGCAGCACCAATGGCAATTTTCATTCGGGTAGACCATGGCATCGTAAGGCAAACCCCTGTCAAGAGGAAGCAAAACATGAGGACCAGATAGCAGACTTAAGAATGATAGTTCAAACAAGTTGCTCATTATACGACAGCTTATGAGGAAATTGTTCACCCCAACAAAAAGAAAGCAAGTAGCTTTGTATATCTGAAGGGATACACCATTTGTAATCTTATAGTTTGCCACTTACGACCTTGTTGCATGAGAAATGGAAGGAGCGGGAGGTAGTTTTTTAGTTGTGTTCATGTACCTTGCTGTAAACTAGGAATGCAATTTTTGCTCTAAACTAGTGATCATATATGAGGATACATTTCTATTAGTATACCTTGCCGTAAACTAGGAATGCAACCTTTGCTCTAAACTATTGATCATGTATGAGGATGCTGAGAGAAATGTCCTTTAATCCAAGATAGGTTTAAAATGAAAAGTGCCTACGATATAACTCCATAGGCTTCTTTCACCTTTCATTAAATAAATGCATGGTGCGCTGACGCCCTCCACTTGACCCTCTCTCTTCTGTTAAACAAAGACAGGTATATGCACAGGTGTTCGATGTATGTAAACATCCATATCCTACCAATATTTTCTGATACGGAATATGACGAGAATTAATGGTGCAGTTCTAATATTTCCTATTATTTATACTAGATACAGTTCAAATTTAACATGTTTTGTCACATGTAACCAATCAATAGAAGGACAAATGAACATTAACTTAATTCAATGGAATGAAAAAGCATTGAGATTTATTTAATGGGATAGCCATTATGATAATAATTCTAAACATGGGTACTTACGTCTGAATAGGTGTTTTTCAAGACTCCCAGAAGCCATGTACTCGTACACTAACAGCCTGTGTTTACCCTCACAGCAGTAACCAATCAGTTTGACAAGATTTGGGTGACTTAGTTGGCCCAGATAGTTTACTTCTGCCTGAAAAAAATAGAGCCATTCATTTGATTAGAAGTTAATCATAATCATGGACTATTCATGTTCGAGTGTCATTACAACAATATTTACTAAGAATCATTTTATGACACTTCGAGCCTATACTGGTCATTCTTATTTGTTCGGTATAGAAGAATGCTAAAGAAGTATGTCAGCTAGCTGCATGTAATCTACAAATATGGGCCTTGATATATACAACCCATGATTTACTGACCAGGATTTCAGCAGATCACTGGAATAACAAAACTAGTAGTTAAAGCTTGCAGGAATAATTCAATCAACTTTTTTTTTTCATTTTGCATGAAACTCATGCTGGTATAGAAAATAACACAGCAGAAATTACCAGCCATTCCTTGTCCCCTTGCAGGCTATCTGGATTAAGCTCCTTCACAGCAACCTGTGTAGATTCAAAACCTGGTCTAACCTCTTCATCGATAATACCTTTATATACAACTCCAAACCCACCCTCTCCGAGAATTTTATCTGGTCGAAAATTTTTGGTAGCTGCTCTCAACTCACTATATGTAAATATGTTGACATTTCCATATCCAGATACCAGCAGGTCATTCACATCCTTTGGCGGGGCCAACGCGCTTGTACCATTTTTTCGGGATGAATCATTGTCGTGGTTGGAAGGACACAGTGTTGCAGTGGCTTTACCTATTTCAACTGGCAACGTTGAGAAACAAATAAGTTACAGAACTATAAAGCTAAGCTATCATTTATTTGACCATCGACTAGATTTGCATATCCTGTTGTTGTAAGACCAACTATTCAACAAAAATCCATTTATTGGTTAAGGCCACCTACAATAGATGAAATACCGTAAATTTCAAGTGCTCTACGACAAATCAATTAGTCTTTTGCTTTAAACAGTACACAAATCTCTAGAACTAAAATTCATAGAAAAATGAAGAATTGATGAAAACATGTGGCTTCATATGCTGGTGGAGATATTTCTGCCACCAGTATGTATCAAGATCAGTTACTTATGGTCTTCCATAACCATCCCCCTTGTAACAAACGAAAACAGGATCAGTTTGGAACAATGGAGTCCAGCACAATGCCTCGATCAGGTAGATGATAGTAAGATCCAAAAAGATGACTGCTAAGCAAGCAAAACAGTTCAAATTTTCAACAGCACCGAAAATCCGCATCATCCCAATGCACCTCCCGCAAGTCACCAAAAACAATCAGTCTAAACCAAAACAACAAGAATAAACAAATAAAACACCCAATATGCATTCAGCATCATAAAACTCCAGAGATCCCTTCTCCCATTGCCAAAGATCCAAACAAAACCCAACAAGGGAAGAAGGACACTTACAGTGCTCCTCCAGGGACATGCAAGACCCCATCGGCCTCGACCCAAGCGCTCCTTCTCCTCCAACGGGAGAGGGCGGAGCGATTTACAGGTCCATCGAACCGCCACAGCCGCAACCGCCGCCGCCGATCGGGAGCGTCCGCAGGCCGCAGGCTCGAGGACCGGACGGATCCGCGTCGGCAAGACGGGGATCGAGCGATCGCCAGCTACGAGGAATGAGATCGCAGGAATCTGAGAAAGATAAAGCAGATCTTCCTTGGGAACGAAGATAGAGAAGAAAAAAAGGCGGAGAGGAATAAATTAGAAAATGATGGAGTTCTTCGAGCGAGCGAGCAGCGTAGAGGTCGTCGGTTGAGCTGAGCGGTTTAAATAGCCCGGCGCCCGGCGGATTCGGGTGAGAAAACCACATCATTTTTTATTATAATTTTTCTATCATCACCCGTTTACGAGAATGCCCTTGTCAGAAGTCAATAATTACGAGAGAGCCATTCCCAATTATTTGACTTCTTCTAGTTTTTCTTTAATGACAAGGCCTTGTAAAGTAACAAATATAGGTGGAGAAATTTTCCTATAAAATTCTATGTAGCACATTAAATTTATTATTTTTTATATTATAATTATTTTTTGTGTTTATGAGTTTAAATTTATTGATATTAATATAAATTTACTTATCAACATGCAAAGTCTTTATAAGGAGCAGAATAATATTCAGCATTAAATATTTTAAATTATAACTCAAGAGGAAATAAATTGAGTTTCTTCACAAGCACTGAAGAGAGTGCAAAAGATAAAACTTTGACCCAAGCACTGGTTACTTAATTTAATGAATCAAGGAAATGTTGGAGAAAGTGGAGGGGAGGAATTAATTGATGGGAAGAAAGAGAGAGTATGAAATGTTTCAATGATGATAATTGAAGTATGGAATGGGTCAAAGGCTTAGTGGGAAGGGAATTGAAAGGGCCAAGTGAATTGTTTCCACGTGAAGCTGGTGCCAACAATGCAGAAGTTCCAATTGCCTGATAACTTACTTTTCTCTCTTTTTCTTTCTTCTCTTAAAAAAAGACTATAATACAAAAAAAAGAAGAGGATAGATTAAAATCTACCACATTTGCAAATTCTAAAGCCAGATATGAAAGAAAGAAGAAAAGTAAAAAAAAGGACAGATAGAGAACGCGTTAGTTTTTGTATTTTGTTTGTTTCCCAGCTACTATTAATACTTGCGTGCATTTATGAATTGTTTTCTTCTCAACCATGGACTTAAATTAGCATTGCTGAGTTTTATTTGGTGCGTGAGGACCAGTCTGATGAATAAATGGCCTCTGCCAAGAGATCATTAGCTGTAGCTGCAGCTGTACACCATATATATGATAATTATCTTCATTATCTGATCAAATGATCAAATACCAGGATAAAAAAATCAGGTTTTTGATTTGATCCAATGCAATAAAATGAGCAGAAAAAGGATATAGATAACTTGCAAAAAGCATCACCAGTGTAATTCGGGACCAAATCAGGACAATACTGAAACTAAACTATCAGAGTATGCACTACACAGCAAGAATCACTTAAGCATGTCAATGGCATAGCCAAGTATTTGCTCTTAAACACTTCAGCCTCTTTATAGTGACTAATTAAAGTACTGATGTCAGAAGGAAACTAAGAATGTGGGTGGGGGGAGGAGAGAGTTGGAACTAAGAGAAAACCAGGCCAAATTATTTCATCTGGCATTCCAATGAGACTTTACAAAAGCTGGTAGACAACTCCAACTCTAGATCAACTTGAGACTGCCAGGGAGGAGGAAATATAATGATGGAAAAAGGAATAAATGGAGAGAGATGTTATGCTTCTTTTTCCTTATTCCTTTTTCTCTTCCTTTTGTTTCTGGAGGGGGAGGTTATCAATCGCCAACTACATGGACAGCGCTGCCGTCTTAGCCATGCTAGAGAACTTACCCTACTCATTCAGCAGCTGTTCCAACGCCTAATTCACTTCCTAGGCATTAGGCACTCCCAAAATTAAGATCCTGGCATAAAGAGGTCTATACTTGGTGAGATCGCTGTTGTTAACTGCTTGTAGTTCGCATATCATCGGGTTTGGGAGCAGGAGCGACGCCGGTGCTCAAGGAGTTGTTCTTGTCTGCTGACATGTCAGCTTTGCTTCTATCTTCCAGCCTGACAGTGTGAGCAAAGTTCTTCGAAATCTGATTGATGAAGTCACCGGAGAAAGCAGATGGGTTCCTTTCATCATCTCTGGCAGCTGCTTGAACAGACCCTGGCGAGTGTGCAAACTGATGCTGGAAGGCCTTCCTCTCCTGCATGGCTTTCTCCCGTTGCTCGTAAAACTCAAAATCATCGAGGATCGACATCTCATGTTCCTGCTTCTTGAAAATGCTCAGAATCTCCAGTCCCTGTTCTAACTTCACCTGTGTCACAAGACCAAACAAAGTCAGCAGACCTAGAAGAACGATGAATTATACCAAAAAACCAGAAGAAAAAAGAGCAACGTGTAACTAAAACTAATACAGGATAACTAAATTAATTGAATATAATTCAATAAAATGATTTTTGAGCAGCAACAGCAGAATAAGTCTACATATATAACGAACATCGGGGTTCATACAGCTATCTTAAGACCCTTTCGGATGACAAAAACATAAAAGGAAATATAAGTGACTAAGGCAAATTCCAACACTGCCTGAACTGATTTTTATCATTCTACTAAATTTTCCTTCGAACGAGACAGGAAATTTCATTATTTGAGCATAGAGAAACAACCTATGGCATCAATCCTCCGGGCTATGCTACCGGTTTCGAAATTCTCCTTAGAATCCTAATATTAAGAAAAAAATACACTTGCTAGCTGGAATCAGGACCGATGCCGGCCCAACAGCAACACTTGGGAAAAAGTTAAAAAGCTGGTTGGAGGCCCGAAGAACAAAAGCTACAATTGCTAGTTTCACGGGGATATGACTAAAATTATAAATTCACGAGAGAGCATCAGAGTAGGTGACAAGGAGATGATGCAAGCAAAGAAAGAGGAAAAGTCTTGTAGTCTGAGTGAGGGACAGGAGAAATATCAGCTTCACTGGCTTTAAAAATTGAAGGATCAACTATTGAAAATTGACTAGGCATAAACCTTGCTCTATTAATAGTCAACATGAGAATCTTACTTCTTGGGTGTCCCTGCTGTTGGTGACAGGCTTATTGTCATTATTCTCAAGAATAATGTGTCGAAAGAGATTGTTGGGCACATCTTTCACTATATGCCACTTGACAGGGAATTGACCACTCCATTTGTCTTGTTGCCAGTAATCCACACTTTTTTCAAAATCAACAGGTCCTATCATTTCAGCTACTCCACAGAACTGTGCACTTGCATTTACCTGCACATGATTTTTTAAAGAGAAAAGAAAAGACTGTACCAGTTTACTAAAGGAAAAAAGATACTGGACATAAAAAGTAAAGAATATATGAAGTTCTGTTATACAGAATATGAACTTGAAAGAATAAATGGAAGAAAATGATGTGATTACCGAGAAAAACAGGAAAATAGGGCAAGGATCTTCTTTCTGTTTGGCTTCACGATAGGCAGAATCTAACTTCCGGTTCCCATTAGAAGTGCTAGCCCAAACACCATATTTGATGCTCTTGTGAACATTATCCTCAGTGTAAGACTTAATTATGAAAAATTTGGCATCCTTGTACTCCACAGGAAAGTCAGGACTGTTATACAGGTTATGATCAACCCTTGCAGGAGAACCATTGATTTCATTGTGAAGTGAAGGATTGTTTTCAGCGATCTGATTCTTTGACCTATTTGCTCGTGGCCCCCGGTTTTGCTCATTAAGAAAATCAAGAGTTCCATTGCAATTGCAAAATAAGCCATTTCCCATTCCTCGCCTCCTACCTTTATCCATCGCAATCAAGCTTCGATCCTTAATTCCGAAGCTGGGAAAAGATCCTCCAGCATTAGTACCATGAGGATACCCTCTGTCAACTGAACCTATGGGAGATCCAAAACCATATGAAGATCGCTGATGCTGTGAACCCTAAAAGTCATTTAACAATTAAGTCAATGCACAAAGAAACAAGTAGGTATGCATGAACAGTTAACATAAACATACAAACAGTATTTAGATTAGCAACAAGGTGAACTACAAAGCACTATTTGATATTCTCTAATAGGCAGCCAACTTGATCCCATAGGAAACGAGCACAAAAATGACAACTGCATATTAAAGAAGCATAATTTGGGGAGAACTGTTGGAACCATGACGAAAGATCTTACTATTAATGGCATTTGAAATTAGTTAATGCTTTACGAAGTTCCAGAGCATAAAGCAAACAAACTGCACATCTGGAGATAAGCTAGGAAAATATGATACGAGACAAGTACCATTCCAAAAGTTAGAGGCATGGTGCCTTGCCCAAAAGGAAGGGTACCAATTGGTTGTGGCGAAGCTGCTGGTGATAATAATGGAGTTGCAGAACCTGTCCCATCAGGGGATCGCAGCCAGTCTGTAGAAAGTCCACCAAAGCAAAATCATTGATCCTGGTTGCAAATAAATGAAAAGAAAAAAGTATTGATGTGAGATCCAATAGTATTACCACTGCCAAAAGAACCATAGGATAGCTGATAACCAGGCCTGGGGCCAAACAGTTGGGGATTGAAGTTTGAGGTATCAGCAGGAAATGCTCCTTGTTGATCAATTGGCATTGTCCAATCAGCTTGTGGTACAGGAGTTGGAGAGGATAGATATGGCATGTTGGGAGGAGCAGGCTGCTGGTAGTATGCACCAGGGAACTGAAATTGCTGAGTTGAGTAAAGATGCCCATCTCCACTAATAGAAGGTAGAGGTGTCGTGACAGGGGAATATGGCCCATATGGCATCTGAGGGCTGTAACCATATCCAGTATGGTATACCATTGAAGGATTCTCATTGTAGACACCCTTGAATAAAATAAAGATTTTAGTCTCAACAGAAAAACAAAGGTATAGGGAGATTATATGGAATTTTATACTTACCGTTGGACCAACTTCAAGGCTTTCAAGATTTAAAAATCGAGAGTGACTTTCCCAATCACCTATTGGGTTCTCATATCCTGAAGAAACATGACATGACCAAGCATGCTCGTGTCAAATTTTAATGCGCAATCACATAATCCAGGAATTTGATTGGATTAAAAAAACAGATGTGTTCAATTCATAATTGAATCAACTTATCCATATGGTCTATTGGACAGATAAAAAAAACAAACTACAAATCAAAACTTAATCTGAACCATTTTTTATGTACTTCCTTATGTTAAATGCTCTTCCTTTTTTATTGAAATTTGGGTTTATATGCATTGGGAACAAACTGAAATAGTTGGACATGAAATGGCACATAACAAAGAATAGAATATACCTCTACTTTAAAGGCAAAGAAGACAATTATTTTATTCATAAAAATGTTGCACAGCAATGCATGTAGGAATTCCCATTCATTCTACTGGAAGAATTCCTATTCATTCTACAGATAAACTCAACTTACCCTTTTTAAGGTTTAGACATGGGCATATCTCATCTAAGTTTAAGTGCACAATATTTGTCAAAAAGTTAATTGCTAGCAAGACATTCAAATTAAACATTGCAAACAAAAACTAACCTCCATAAATGAAGGAATGTGTCTGAGAAGTAAATGTATTTGGTTGATACACTGCATTGTGCTCACCAACTGCATCAGTTGTACTCAAATGCCCATGTGCATTTCTTGTGAGATCCATATTGTTGGAGTCATGTGTAGCATCAGGTATTGTCACTTTGTCATCCTTAGCAGAAGGTTGCTGCTCCAAGATTACAGTCATCAGCAACCAGAATATGGGCGTAAGAAGGAAGTATTAATAAAAAACTCACCTGTTTGCTCAAATTATCAGCACCAATAGGTTTCTGATCAGACTCCGTGGTTGCTGATGCCAGTGTCTCTATTGAGTCTATTAGAAGAATGTGAAGGACAACTTGTTAATTCAACTATATTATGCAACAGAAATAGCCATCTAGAAGCATAAGAGCATGCATACATGTAATACAGTTGAATAAATATGAATAATTTTTTTAAGTAAACTGAATAAATATGAACATTGATATAAATATGTGATATAAGTGTGAACGCGATATTAAGCCTGTTTAGATGAATATCTGAAGCACATATAGCATACACAAATGAATAATATGTAAATCTGTGTCATACAACTAAATATGCAGTGGACGAAGATTTATCAATTCTCTATACATAATGCAAATTCATGCACAGTCTCACTAAAACTAAGAAGAAAAAAAAAGAGAATAGAATTTTAAGATCATATGCATTTTTAAATAGCGATCATTGATTTTATAAAAAGACATTGACTCTAAACACAGGCAGCAATCTCATAACTTATCTGATGAACCTTATACATGCAAATTAAGAAGGTATAAAACGGACCTAGAAATAATTAGTTTGCACCAAAATTATAGGACAAGTGTGGTAGAGGAGCAAAGGAAGGATAAAATAATAGCTATTTCTCTTAATAAAGGACTAACCTGAAATTTTAATTGTGTAAAAATTTCAAAACTATGAGATTATGCCATAGGGCCATTGACGAACAAAACAGTATAATTAGAACTGAATAATTATTTTACTATTATAATTAAAATTTCAAAATTATAAGATTGGTTGACCGTTATTGGAATTTAATGTTGCATAGAAGTCATCTAGCATGCATAAGGGTAAAATTGATTAATACTCACCATTCTGGAGTTGGAGAGCTGATTTGGAAACTAATCCTACAATCTATAGTGAATAGTTTGAACTAATCTCAAATGGGTAAATTTTATCCCTAAGCAAAGGCCATTTTTCTAAAAGAAGAAAAGAAGATAGACAACAGACATGCAATATAACTAATGCTCCTAACGAAACACAAATACAAAATGTATTTCCTATAATTCCATACTATTCTTTCCTTCTAACTAGGAAGATCCCTCTAGATACGTGAACGATAAATTCCATCCATCCAGAAACTTAAACAGCCTTTTAAATTCTACCCGAGTTAAAATACATAATATACAACTAAAAGACCAGCAAAAACTTATAACTAATTTTTAGAAGAGCATCTTACAACTAATTGACTAAGCAATAATAGACTCTCCAATATATTTGTATCTTTGACTAAGACTACTACTACCAGAAACTCCTATACTAAATATAGGATCACCATAGGTGTCCGTCAGAATCTCTCCACAAACTGACCGCCATCAACAAAAATCCAAATTTTCCATCACTCATATCTTCGCCAAGCAGACCTGCGACCTTAATAATAAAGAAATTAACAAAGACTATAAACAATCGCTCCAAAAATACTTTTTTGTGTTAATTTCTAAAGAAACAAAAAGATCCTAGAAATAAAAATCAAAATCCGAATTGTATTTATCCCCTTTACTATGCCCGCTGAAATTCATGCAGAGAGGGTGGAAGTCTTGGAGAACCAGATTTATGGTGCCAACAACATAAAATAGTTCATGAAGAAACAACAACATTGAGATCATGAAATCCTTATCCTCAAATTATCACAAAATAATCACCTAAATCACGACATCACCAAATTAGTACTGCGGCACCTAAATCACGACATCACCAAATTACTACTGCGGCTATGGATCTACGAAATAACGCAAGTCAATGCATTCTCAATCTCCAGTTAGTCTATTAAATTCAACATAGAAAGCAAAAACTACCCAAATTATACAAAGATCCAAAGGGAGATCCAAGAAAATTCCCCAAGATCACTCTACCATCAACGTTTACAAGCTACCCAATTCCAATTCCTCAACCTCCGCTACTGCACAGTCCAAAAAAACTAAAAAATAAAAAACAAGATCAGAGCAGAGGGACACGAAAAGATCATGCCTTTCCTTCATCCAGAAACCATGACCGAACCGCTGCCGCCCAAACCCCAATTACCAAACCAAACCCCAAACGGATCGCACCCCCCGGATTCAAACACGAGCAAACACAATAGGAAACGCGTGAATCTGGCGAAGGAACGGGATATACCGATACGATCCGGCGCCTGCTGCGTCGCGGCCATCACCCGACCGAGATCTCGAGCCCGCGCACTGCCGACCAAGATTCGGATTGAGTAAACCCACAGCGGCCGTCCTCCTCGACTCCCTTCGCCCCGATCTCGCCGGAGAGGAAGGGTTTTAACTTGGAGAGGGAGTTTTTTGCTCCAAAATTTGACGCTCGGATTGGGAGCGGGCGAGCGAGAGAGGAGAAGAGAACTAAACGAACACCTACAGGTTAATTTATCGGTCATCTTTATACATAATTTTAATTCTCTTTACGCATATACCCCTGAAGCCCTTCTTTGTAAGTAAACTTTTTTGTGCCCCTAACCAAACTTAACACAATATATATATATATATTCTTATATAGATCTTATGATGTGTGTAATAGTCAAGTTAATTTATTATGTGCAAAAAATACATATATAGAATTTATTAAATAAAAGTGTGTATTTTAGAAATATTTTATTTTTTAAATTTCAGTTGATAAGGAACATTTCAATTAATCATATTTGGAAAACATATATTTTTATTTTTTTTCAAATTGATAAGAAGTGATAAAATAAAAATAATTAAGAACATAATTATTTTATGTAGTTAATGAAGCATTAGATAGATAACACCTAGAAATAGTTTGATATTTATATATGTATAACATTAAAAAATGGTTTTAAAAAATAGATTATTGAAGAGATTGAAAAAATAATAAGTATTTAATAAGAAAAAAATTTCCTACCTTTAATCAATTTGAGATGGATTATTGACAAACAACCACAATAAAAATAATAATTATTCTTATATAAAATACTGTGGATAAGATTATTAATTTAGTTATAAATCAGATTTAAAAATTAAAAAAAAATTGATTATTGACAAACAACCACAGAAAAAAAAAATTCTTATATAAAAATACTGTGGATATGATTACTAATTTAGTTATAGATTAGATTTAAAATAAGAAAAATGATGGGCAACCAATATATTTATATACTTATTGTGCAGACCAAGCAAATTAAGTAAATTAAATTAATTTAAAAGTTTGCCCTGGTTGAGTAATAATAATGACAAGGGACCAAAGTTGATACATTGCTTGCAGATTTACGACTTTTTCTAAGGGCTGTGGAGAAGGGAAAGGGGAAAGCAAGGAGGATGAGGATTGGAAGAGAAGAAGAGGAGGAGAAGGTTAGTTTAATGATTAAATGACCCCCAAAAAGGGAGGAGGAGGGGAGAGTGAGATTGGGTTGCATGTTGGGTTCAAAGGTGGTGGACCAGGTTGGGAGGAAAAGGAACCGTCCAAGTTGGGGGAATTGTGGGTTTGGGGTTCCATCAATTGATTCATGAGCAGCATGAGCACAACTTGGTTAAGAAACTAGAAACTGGACTATAAATATTTTTTTAGTTCATGTATAAATTTTATTGAATGAAGGTAGATAGATCGCAATGGGGGATGGGTCAAGAGTTTGACATGTTCTTTCTCGATCATATTCATATTTGCGTGTAGATTCCTTCATCCGACGTGGAATCAGATCTAAGAGTAGCTTTCTTCTTCTTCTTTTTTTTGTCAGGTAAGAATCTTTCTTTGTTTGGATCAAGATCCACCCTATCCATTAACGACCAATAAAAAATTTAGACAGCAATTAATACGAGCCGAACAGATCTCAACATCTTTTTTCTGTCGGCAGAGTCGGCGGGCAATTTGCCTGTTTCAGACACAAGAGGAGAGAGATAGCTGCATTCGCCTTTTACAGAATCAAACTGGTTCTTTTTGTTTTGTTTAGATGATTCATGTTGCTACTGAACAAGATGAAAGCAACCGCAGCACATCCATTTAGAACACTGCCATGTTCTTCCCCTACGAACGGAATGTTAAAAGAGAAAAATTAGGGCACAAGAAGTCAAATAGTCTGAGAAACTTCATGCAGATGATCGTCTTTCTAGTTCTTAGATCAAGGGATCAATGAATCTGGCCAGGATCAAATAAGGTATCTCGATATGGGGCATTCTGCAGCTGGAACTCCTGGGCCTGGTTTGCATTCCTATGCATGAGCATGGTGTTGGTGTATGGAAGCAGCTGAGCTTGCTGGGCGGCCACCGGCTGCCCGTAGATCCAGTGATGATTTGAGGAGTTCGCCGTGGGCATAACGGGGCGTGCCGTCGCTGCGTGGTTGGCGTCGACGAACTCGACGACAGAAGAAGTTTGTCCACGTCCGGGATCAGGAGAAGAGCCCCAGGAATTGGTTGACAGAAGAGAGAGAGCACGCCGAAGGTCCGGTGCTCCGTCCAAGTTCGAAGCTCCTGCAGATGCCTCCGAACCTGTAGAGGAGTAGAAGAAGAACACAGCAGGCATTTAGTTCTTGAGCAAAGGTAGTAAATGTTTTCCGCAAACACGATGAACAAGTGCCAATGTATTGTGAAAACTGAAAACAAGCATAGAAAGAGAGGCATTTCTGATTGATGCCTGTTGAGCTGCTGTAATGGGGTACTGATAGCTCTAAGAATTCAGTTCTAAATCTGATGATGGAACATGGGATTTGTCAAATGCCGAAGCTACCTTGAGGCTCCCTGAACCCTAACTTGAATTCATTCATGAGTTTTATGTTGTTGTGGTTGATAAGGTTTAGATCTTAGCTTGAGCAAACAATAGTTTGAAAGTTTTACTCTTTGATCCTGAGAAGAGAAACTGACTTCAGTTCCTGTTAACGAGGTAGAGGTTAGAAGAATGGATGATGGGGGAAACTCAAACTCAAAACTCAATATATAGTTTTTTTTGGGGGTTAAAAGATTAGGAGAATCTCAATATGTTAGCCAACTAAAAGTTGCCTTGCAAACCCGGAAAGCATGGCTCAATATCTTCCATTTCGTAATCCTTCACTAAATGTCTAGAATAACTATATTTTCCAATTGGACATCTAGATTAATGCATTATAGGATTGAAACATTTGCTGCTTAACTTTTGCCTTTTTTTTTCTAGAATAAAACCTCCCTAGGTCTGGGGAGAAGACATGAATTATTTGCTTGGTTTCCTTGAAAATGAAGAAAATCAAAAGCATATTGTGATGTTTTTTTTGGTAGAGAGTCTCAGATGCAAGCTAAAAGAACCATCTAGAAGTTTTTATCCAGTTGAAGCAATGAGGTGGCAGTGACAGACTTTTTAAAGTCAACTCCTCAACTGAAAACAATTCTCCTGGAATAGCTAAGTGTCTTCTCCCTTCATGTGTATAACTTCTCTCATCAAGAGCATGAGTCAATGAATGAAAACCATACGAACACCTACAACGTAAGTTTACATCAAAACCAAAACAGGCTGAATCCATCACATGATGGACCTAATTTGTTTGAAGATAAGCTGGGTGATCCAACCAAATCGAGACACTCCCAAACCCAAAGATAGTAAGATAATTCGTAGCCTACACAAAAGTAATATACATGTTAATTTTTAGTCTCCTAAGACTCATGATGGCTAGATTCTCCAAGAAAAAGAATGAACAAGAAAAAAAGACTAGATAACAGTTCAGCATATAGATTCATAGATACTGGGAATCAAATCAAATATGTCGGAGGATATAGATTCCAAACATTGCTTACCTTGATTGAGTACTTCGGCGGCAGTGCCTTTGAGTGGCAAGAGCTTGTCTACATCATGATAAAGAGAGAAAAGGCCATTTGATAACTGAGTGTTTGGCAAGTGCAGCTGCTCATCAATGCAGCCCTCTTTTGTTGATTTCATCCATGGCCCTCTGGTTTGTGTGAGCTTGAAATTTTGCAAACCTTCGCTTGTACTGCCTACCATGGATCTCATCTGACAAAAAGGAGTTT
Organism: Thalia dealbata; assembly: GCA_030544415.1. Lineage (NCBI taxonomy): Eukaryota > Viridiplantae > Streptophyta > Magnoliopsida > Zingiberales > Marantaceae > Thalia > Thalia dealbata. The sequence goes on from CM060458.1 coordinate 19,876,905, forward strand.
TATTCCATAGCAAGTTCATCTGATGTTTATTATCTGCAAAAGTCGGGTATATGATTTGTCAGCAACGAGAAATCATTTTACAGAAATTGTCTTAATCATCTATATTGCTGTTTTCTTGCTTAAGTGATCTGGCTAGGACATCTTAGTCAGTTTTAGATGCATAGTTCTACGTAAAATTGCCTTTTTGTTGATACAGGAGACTGCTAATGGGATCACAGTGCAGTCGACATGGTGAAAGGGAGACCTAAAAAAGTTTAATGCGACATTTGAAAAGGAACAGCTAAAAGCAGCAACGCTGAACAAAAAGCAGAGCAAATTTGGTATTGTTTGCAGGTTTATGATCTATAGTGCATGCATAATGCAGCAGTGAAATCACAATCAACCCTCAATAAAGTATTCGTGGTGGTCCATTTAGGTTGCACAGTACCAGAGACTCTTCTCATGAAAAGAGAAAGAAGAGGTACCATCTTCAGGATTCCAGTTAGTGTGAAAAAACATGTCTGTGAACAGCATAGCATGATTGGTACTTGTCCCACACAAGTAACAACAATTCAAAAAGTGAACCATGGTAAAGTAAGAAAAAATTCTTTAAGCCTGTAAAGTGCGAGTTCTTTTATACCATAAAATGACGAGGGAAAAGCTGCCGAATTGAACGAGATTAGGTTCGGCCGTGGCTTCCTACGTCGTGCGTTATGATCCGACAAACGCCTGCGGCAGCTTCTCTTTTTCTGATCGAACTCGGACAACTCGTGGAACCTTAGCATGAACAAAAGGAAACCATGCAAGATGAACAAGTGCAGCATGAGGATTCTTGGATAGCATTCAAAAAATCAGTTCAGCCCTAAGAACATATAAAAAACTAGCTATCTATCTTTCAAAAGTAGACAGTAAATTGTTCAGTCTCAAGTAACCTGCTGCATTGCTGACAAAACCTGCGCTCCTGGCCGGCAACGATAACCTTGGGGCATTTGGAATGGGATTCACACACCCTGTGCTTCCGGTGGTAGTCCTTGGCTCCACTGAGATCGGCATTGCAACCTTCAACTTGGCAGCATGTACTCTGTGCACTCTGATGGGACACTCTCGACTTCTTAACCAGAGCAGGTGCTCCGGACGCGGCATCCAACGACGACGACAAGGAGTTCTTCGTGTTACTCTCGGCTGAAGCATCCTCGAAGTAGGTCCTCTTGCCGAGCTTCAGCCCTATTTGTGATTCCTCCAATCCAGCCGCCGCCGGCGCGGCCAGAGAACAACCGGACTCCTGCAGGAACTTCTTGTTGTCTTGAGCTCTAGGATTTGTATCGAACTCCCGTTCCCTCCCAGCTTTTGAGGAGGAATCGGAGGAAGCAGAGATGGTGCTCTTTGACGAGGACCCGTTCCCCAGTTCGGAGCAAGAAGAAGCGCCGCTGCCGCCGACGAGGACGGCGGCGGCGGAAAGCTTGTAATTCCCGCCAAACGGCATGTGGTTGTCCCAATCCCACAGCAGCGAAGCGTTCGCATTCCAATCCATTGTTGCATGCGCTATCGGCAACCAGAGATCAAGACAGAGAAGCAAACCCCAAACAAAAAGTTCAGATTTTTAATCTACCACTATCGCCCAAAACGACTCAACCATCGGCAGATTTCATGCAAAAATCACACAGTAGAAGCCGAGTGCCTGCAAAAACATTCCACACAGCACTCGCCCGGGACGAAATCAAGATCTAAAACAGAAGGGCAAGAGGAATCAAGACACGAGCAGCAGAGAGAAGGAAAAGCGGCCATGATACCTGTGCTACCGTTCCCAGTGAAAGCTAAACTCCAAAGTCAAAATCTTCAGGCGGAGGGGGGTGGAGGCTTCAATCCATGGTGGGGGAGCAAGCTACTGCAGCAGAGACGGCGACAGGCGGAGACGGGAGCGGGAAGGCTGAACAACACCCCCCTCCATTCCTCCTCAGCGACCGAACCTCCACTCCATCCCACCACCTCACGGCCACAGCAGGAAAAGCCAGCAGGCAGCGAGCAATCAAACAAGTCGGCTGTTGGAATCCATTGAATGGAACAACAAGTGCGCAATTGCTACCCCTTAAATAACCCCTGCCACTGTTTTCCCTGCACAGTAACACTGTCAATGGCAATCATCAACTCTCACGCACCCTTTTTTCCCCCTTCTTCCCCCTCAAAAGACAATTTTTTTTTACTGTTTTACCGCACCGGATCTGTGGATCACCTTCTGGGATTGAGGTAAACACGCTAACAGGGGTCATCTGAATCCGATCAAACCATAGTAACAATGCATCAGCGACAGATCCTTGGGTTGTGATTTCTTCTTTGTTCTATCATCATCTCCTGGCGCAGCAGCCCACCACATGCATTCCTGACACACACACACAGTGCCCAAAGCTCATTTACACCAACAGTGGCAAAGCTCATTGAGGTGACTGCTCTCTTGCTCACTCCTCAGGGCACTTGTCCAAAAGAAGAAGCCCAGAGTTCTTGGAATTTTCATCTTGACTCCCAAAGCTTGCTCCTTTTCCTCTCTCGTGTGTATTCCATCTCTTCCCCCAATGTGTGTATATATATGTGGACTAATAGTTTAAGCTACTCCATGAAGGATATAAAAAGTTTGGCTCAAAAGTTGAGGACACTTGCAATTATGGGTTCTATGAGTGGCCATATAATTTTAACTGTCTTTGCTTTCTCAATCATCTGATTTTTAATCTGCAATCAGTGATTCCTGGAAGAACCTACAAGCATGCATGCATAAACATGGACACAATCCTAAAACAAAAAGATCAATGTCAGTAAATAAATACCTTGGTGAATTTAATATTCAGGCAACTGATTTTTCGACCATGCCCTTATTTTAAAAGTTGGCATTTATATCTTTTACACTATCATGATGTGTTCAGTTCTGTGTTGTCTCTCACTTGAATGTCTGCTAGTGCATCATATAATAAGGAGATCTATGTTGGACTCTGTTCACCTCCTCCCAAGTCTGTGCAAGAAGACAAGGAGTTTTATATCATTGAAAAGAGAGTGACTTCGCCTTGCCTATGTTAAATCATTCAGTGTGAAGTTTCCTCAGCTTAGACCTTAATAAACATAACTTAAAAGGGAAATAAAGTTGGATCATATAAAAGAAGGCCAAGGCCGAGCAAGAGTAGAGTGGTTATCAGGTATGATTAAGATAATGCAAGTGTATTGGACTCTTGTATACAGACTCTTTTTAACTTTGAGGGACTCAAAAAGACCTCAGCTTTTAAGGATTCATGATGAGGTATATATATATATATATATATTACAATTCTGGAGAGGTTGATGATGAAGATGATGATGAGGAACACCAACAACGTGCAGTAAAGATGGGGGGAACGGAGAGGCGCACTGAGCTCTTCAACTTTGAGGAAAGAGGCTACTCCTCTGCACTTTTATATTTGAACTCCCTCCTCTCCGCCAAAAGCTTCAGAGGGGGACGGAGATCACCTACCGCACCAAGTGCATTGAAACGGCACCTTCTTTGTGCATCTCCTTCCTTCATAAAGAAGACCACCAATGCAACGTATATGGAATTAATTATATGGAGCCCAAAGGACAAGACAATGATGATGGTATGACAATTTTTAACATCTTTTCATGTGCTGTTCCTCTTACTGATGTTGGTAATTTTCGCTCAGAAACAATTGCTTCCTTCATTTTAGCTAGTTCTTGGCTTGAGTTATAAAGTATCACTCTGCAGCTTGATAATTAATTGGAATAGGCTTCCAGTAATTCTCTGATCATGGCTCTTTCCTCCTTCGTAAGGTCAACATCTTCTTCGCTCCACAGGCGCGTCCTTAGTTCCTTCGCCTCGGCACTTACAGCGCCATTGAAAACCTGCAACCAAGAAAATGAAGACAAATTAACCACACTTATGTTTGTTTGTTTCTGCAAGTATCAAATAATTAACGCAACAGGACATGTAGTTTTAGTGCATCATTGATGCTTGATTGCACGGAGATCACGCGGCGGCAAGGGAGGGTGGATTCAAGATCTCAAACCCCCTAAGAGAAAGCGGGTGCAGCTCAAAAGTTAAAAATGGCCCCATTTTGAGGCACGCCATTTCTGACTCGTAAGTTGATTCCCACTTGCAGCCATGCCAAACCAAACACCGGAGACTGAAGCCAGTATGCTGAACCTGGGACTTTGGTTTCTGTGCAATCAAATGCGCTAAAAATTCAAAGAAAAGGGAAGGAGAGATTATCCGTATATCTCACTTGGACATAATTGTTTAGGTGACCGCCAATATTTGGATTCGTCAAGGGCTCGTCTTTGTTGCACATCCATTCGCCATCAATTATATACTTGTACTCATACCGGCCCTCCTGTAAAAGGAGAAATCAGGAACAGCAAACAATCGAGGAACAAGTTAAAGAATTATAAAGCTCACAGGCAAATCCTTGTCGAGAATCCATGCCCCTTCCTCCTTGCTGAACTTCAGAGGGATTCTCTGCATGTAATTAAAGGAAGAATGAATGGATGAATCCCAGATTAGGCAGGTAGCTTAAGAAAATTTTGAGGCTGGAGGAGCTAGCAGCGGCTTAATTAATTGAGTACGACAAAGTAAGAGCAGTAAAAATTAATAAAACCTGGTTCACCTAGCTAGCTAGCAAATTAAGTACTACTGCAGGTCAGATGGACTGAGGATTAATTGTAATTGCAAACTACAATGAAAAATTAAATTTACCTGTCCCCATCCGATATCAAGTCCGGAGATCTCTACTGAAGAACAGATTTTGCCTTTCCACATCAGTCTAACACGATTCTCGGAGAGGCCCATAAGCTAGAAAAGGAATATATATATATAGTCCAGTACATACAGATCTCAACATCTAACTGAAGTAGTATTAACATGTATAGGCAGATGTTATTTCTTGATATATTCAACAAAAGTTTCTCATACCATGTCAATGGTTGCATTCTTTATGGCATCCAAATTAGGACAGCATTCTCTCCTACTCTGCAAAAGACAAAACAGTGAATAATGCTCGCAATCTTGCACTCAGTAAGCACAGAATTGTTAAAACGAAACCACAATTAAATAAAGCGGTTAACAGATCGATCTTTCCTAACTAAACAGGATAAAAAAGGGCATGAACAAGATTTCATGTCACATTATTGGTTTCTGTATATGCATGATATTGGAATTAAGGAGAAAACTAAACTATTTGATTGCTACTGCTCAACAAAATGAGAGAAAAATCGATCTGCATTTATTAATCAGAAACACTGAAGGGATCAGAAACGATCCCATTAAACAGTTAATTCATGCAGTTCATAGACTGTATGTAGTATTCCCATTTGCAGATTATTTATTTTCTATGCATGAGATAGAAATTAGTGATCAGGTTTTCTCATGTTTCTCATCTAGGCATAAGGCACAAGTTTACTATATCATAATGTTTAATTAACTAATACGCTTACAAATAGTACCTGGAGCAGCCGGTGCCCTTCATCCAGTTTATAGCCTTTAACCCAAAACATGTACGCCAACTGGGTATATGCAGCATATAAAACATAATTAAGTTGAAAAAAGGTTCCATCATATTGATCATATTCAGATAGATCAACAAAAACATTTAAGTGCAACGATTGGATGCAAACAACTAACAAGAAATTGCTTTTTTAACAAGAAATTGTAATTCACTGTAGTAACATGCCACCAAGACAAGGCGTGCAATGATATTTTTTTAAATTTAGTGGGTCTCTTAGAAACAAAATAACATAAGAAAGGTTCATCAATTAACTATACGGCGAGCTAAGAAGGACAAAAACAGGTGATGCGCACAAATTAAGAAGGTCCCTACCGCAACAGAAGGAGCTCTTCCAAGCCCAGCTGTACAATGAACATAAGTAAATCCACCATTGCGATTAATAGCCTTGTTTAATTTGCTGACTACTGCAGGAAGTCTCTTCCTCAAATCAAATCCATCGAAGTCCCTGTATGTGGCATTATTCAAATACAGGATTAATTTGAGGCACCATATATCTAGTGCATAAAATTTCGAGAGCGGAAAAAAAACCTTACTAATCATTATTTAGTAAAATTCGGCATAAGAAGCATGCCTAGATCCTACCTACCTACCTACCTATCTATAGTTATATAATTTGAGAAAAATAAACCCTTCTACATCAGATCAAAACAGTATTTTAGGTTTTCCCGTTTTTATAAATTAAGTGAGGTGACTCGCACGAATAATGCATTTATAGACACTCAAGTTTTATGTAGTAAAATGAATCCAACAGCACTTCAAATAGTCTTTGCCTAGAACAAAATTCTTTTCATATCCTTAGCTCACCTGATTTCAGCACGAATATGCTCTATGTCACCGCAATTCAATATATGTTCACGAATAGCACCGATATCAATCCGAAAATATCTAGAAATGCGTATTAAGAAAGCATTATCTCCGAGCAAAAGTCACTAGCTAACATCAGTAAGAGGAATATCAGATATTTTTCTTTTCAAACACTATAACTGAGGATACTCGAGATCTGAGTCCTGCTGTAGGCAGAAGACCGTATTCACTCCGATTTTACGAAGTTTATCAACATCTAGTGAAGTCTGCAGTTGCAGAAACAATCTCAATTATAAATTCAGCTAGGTTAGGAAAATGAAGCATAATACGTCAAGACGAGCACATGAAGAGCACCTGAAGGCAGGAACCGACAACCAATCCTGGGTAGATATAATTATAATTCATTCCGAGCTCATGCCTATACGTCAGTGCTGTTTCACATTTGCAGAGACGGAGGAAGCTTAGGTCTTAAAGATTTATAACTACGCTAAGTATTCAGCTAACTAAGACCAGAAAACTTCTTCCTCATCAGCAAATAGGCCAGGACAACTTGCCTGCTCCCATCGCTTTCGTCATGTCATTGCTGTACGTCTCAGACTTTTCCCCGTCACTCGAAGCAGAACTGGGAGACGCCTGGCAATCAAAACAAAAAGGAATCGTAAACAACGGATCCGCGCGATTGATACACTAACCATCAGAAGTATAAATCTTCCGCTCACATTCATGGCGGCAGCGACGTTTCCCGCACGACGTCGACGATGATGAGTTCGCTTCGCCCCCTGGAAGAAGAAACGCCAAAGAAGCGGTAAACAAAAATCCAAGATCGGGAGGTAAGAGGAGGCCCAGGACAGCGTACCAGATTCAGATTCGAGATCGGTGAAGGACGTCTTCCCGACGTCGGCAGAGGCGGCGGGGCAGAGGAGGTCTGCAGGCTCCGGAGGTTGCTGCTCATGGCCGATCGATGCTACCGCCGAAGCTACGAGAAGGAAGAATCAAAACTAGTGCTGGGGGAAGAAGAGAAGGAACGAACAGAGGAGAAAGCGGGAGGGTGAAGCGGAAGAAGAATTCGATTCGCTGGAGGTATATATTGATATCATGGATTGGGGCAAAGCAAAAGGGCTTGCTCTTTTTGATCGCGTCTTAAAAAGCATTGACCGAATACATCCAAATAAAGAAGAACCCACCAAATGTATACGGCCATCATCATCTACCATTACGCATTAAAAAACTTGCTCTTATCCTTCTTAGATAAAACAACTCACTATGTTCACTGAAAACTTCCTCTAATACACGTACAGATAAAATGCATCCGATTCGTATTCAGCAGTTCACTGTTCATAATTACACGTGCAATGCCACTGTCAGTGGAACAACCGCGTACAGCAGCAAGCTGAAGCCGAGCTCCGACAGCCTCCGGATCCTCCGGCTTGTCGCCGAGCCGACGTCGATCATGACGATGAACTTGCACGTCGAATTCGAGGGGTCCTTCTCGGTGATGGTCGCCAGGCCGGAGAATCCGCAGGCCCTGTCGTCCTGGTCGTTCTTCTGGTAGTAGCTGTTGAATGCGTACGAGATGTTCCCCCGGGCGTCGAGCTTCCCGCACTGCGTGTTGTAGCCGAGGCTCGTGCAGTCGGCCCTGCCGCAGGCGTAGCTCACGCTCGGCGCGATCTGGCCGTCGTCGAGGCTGGCCGAGGGCTTCAGGACGCACCATTTCCGCTCCAGGTACTTGACGTTCTTCGCTCCCACCAGTGAACTGGAGTTCGAACTCGCCGCCGCCGTCGTCGTCGTCCCGCGGAGGCGCAGGTCGTACTTGGGGCTGCCGTCGTAGGCGAAGATGCCCCAGTGCCGCTCGAAGTTTCCCGGTTGGATGCTCTTCTCGTCCTCGTCGATTAAGCTGAACAAGTAAGCATCGATGCCTCCGGGCCGCCGTGGTGTGCCACCGCCGCTCAGAACGTGGTTCATGAAGCCCTGGTTGAATCGCTGAGCAAACTGTGGGTTTGCATTCACATCTCCGTCGGTGGGCCAGCCGACCTCGCCGACGATAATGGAGAGGTTGGCGTAGCCGTTCTTCTGCAGCGCCACCACGAGGGTATCATGGTTGGCGTCGAACACGTTAGAATAGGTCAGCGACCCGTCGGCGATGGAGGACGAAGAGCCTTCAAAGAAGGCGTAGTCCACCGGGAAATTGGGGTCGTTGTAGAGGCTGATGAAGGGGTAGATGTTGACGGTGAAGGGTGCGCCATTGTCACTGAGGAACTTGACGATGGAGAGCATGAGGTCATGGATGTTAGTGCGGAAATCCCCGTCGGAAGGTTTGCTGCTTGATGATCCGTAGACATCAGCGTTGAGAGGGACAGTGGCCTTCACCTGGTTGCTGAGGCCGGCCGCGATAAGAGCTGCTTGGATGTTTTGAAGTGCTGGTAATGTAGTTTGGAAATAACTCCCGTTGTATGTCTCTAGGAAGGGTTCATTGCCAACTGCAACATATCTGCAAGTGAACAAGTAGCAGCAAGATGTGTCATTAATCATATAACAACAGTTCATATGTGTGTTTGGCATGCAATGATTCCACATTTCTGTTTATTTCTGCAGAAAAGGAATGTTTCAGGATGTTCAAGCAATCTGAAGACATACTTGGAAGATGCAGAAAAGAACACATAATCCTAAGACTGTACACTGCAATATCATGGCTTTCCAACTAGAACAGCGAGAACCATGAAGCTAAACAGGATATCTCGTATTTGATCATGCTTATCACCATAAAGGATGAAATCCTTGGGATGCTATGAAAGCCCAGATGTTGCAGCTGCAGGAAATTAAATCTTGGTATGGAAGATTGGTTTCTCGTTCCAACAAGCACCTGTTGATCCTACAAAACTTCGTAGATGAAAATATACAACAGGATTCTTGGTTGTAATTGCCCAGCATGTAGTATCAACATCTGACCCCTGGTTTTTCTGTCATAGTTGTAAGCTAACTATGTATTGCAGTCATCAGCAATGAAGGACGGCAGTAGCATCATTTTGAGTCACTTCCTTTTTCTCAAAAAAATTCGCGATGCTTTATCACAAATGGCAACCGGTAGTGATTGCGCCTAAAGACTGCAATTTGGTATGTAAAAGGACACAGACAAAACCTACATGACAAGACTATAAATTTCTACCACAATAATGCCTTAAAAGGAACATTACATGATCCTCCATCTATATAAGTTTTTTTTATTCAAGTCCTGTATAACTATATATACCACAGGAACTTCCTGAATTGACACAAAATTTACTGATATACTCAAAATCTCTTTTTAGGAAAGTCAATGACAAATTTAGTTTATTTAAGAATAACATGCCTGGAATGATGTTTACATATAAAAGTATGCAGTTTAATCAAAGAAAAGAAGGAACTACTAAGTCCTGCTGCAGAATTGAGAATGAACATTACAGGAAGGGGTCGTTATTCATGTGCATCTCCAGCAATCCATCGACCTTGAGAAATTTAACTTTAATTCACAGATAAAGTTAATGACACTACCTATATGTACAACAAAATTAAGAATGAATGTTACAGGAAGGGATCTTTATTCATGTGCATCTCTATCCGTCATTCCACCTTGAGAAATTAATTTTAATTCTCATAGACAAAGTTCCTGACGGTAACTGTATGTACAACCAAACTCAGACAAATGAGCTGTTTAAAGCTTAAATTTCAGAGATAAATTATGCAGAAACTACTGCGGATCACACTGTCGGCTAAAGTCATCTAAACTGGTGTGGGAATTTAGTTTCATGTTCAGGTGGCATGCGGAGCTTGAATGTTAAACCTAATACATCTCTTTCATCTGCATTACAAAGACATCATTGCTCATTTTTTAAGACTGACCATGGTGTGCTGCTGAATGATTGATAACGAAGAAACTTGTTTAAAGCTGGAAAGGAAGGAAAATTGGAAAATGATTTCCGAAAAATAATGTAGACCTGCAATTTGAAGACAACCTAATCACAACATGTAGAGATTTAAGACTGATACGTAGGAGTCTTCTTGCAGATTGTGCTGGATTCTTTACGATTAAAAAGTCTCTTGATGCATGTTTCTATCAGATTCAACGAGCGATTTGATACTAAAGTACTGCATAATAGATACGAGAGACGGAAACTTCAGTACTTTTACCTGATATCAACTCCATCATTGATGTATTTAGAGACGTTCTTTGACACCCATCTCTCTGCCGCTTTCTCCTCGGCGGCGAGGCCAGCAAGCATGTCATTGGGGATGCCGACCATCACCTGGATTCCCGTTTTGGTTAGGGCACCCAGAGGTCCCTCTTCTGCATCAAACAGCTTCACCTTGTCGACTCCATTATCCTTGAGCATCTGCACTACCGTGCTCGGCGGCAGCGGGTGGCTCAACTGCGTTCCCCAGTTGACCCCAATCCCACACACGCATTCCAACAAGCACAGCAGCGGCACCACCTTTAGGAGCCCAGCTGACCTCCATTCCATCCTTCCTCCAAATTCCAATCCCTTTGGTTCCACTCCCCCAACTTCAGTAACCGGCTCTGAGCTTAAACTAGAGTTCAAAACTAATGGAATCCGGCAAATAAAATTCACTGGATAGATTTAAAAGGGACGGATTTTAAGAAGGCAGAACTATCCAATAGAGAAACTACACAGCCAAACCCCCGAAGAGAAGCAAAGCACACGGGCAAGCTCATAAACAACCAAAGGTCTCAACTTTGTACAAGTCGGGATGCATCTGATGTGAGGTCGAGCTCAGAAGCCAAGCAGAACAAGTTAAACAGCACAAACCAGCTTGGAAGTCCAAAAGAGAAGGTCCGTGATGAAGGCAGTAGAGCAGAAGGGCTGGAATTCTGGAAAGGAAGAGGCGGCGTGTGGAAGAAGACGAAGCTAAGGATCTTGTTCTGGAGTGAGAACAGAGACGAGGTATCCGACAACGAGAAAGCAGAAATGCTCCATGAATGAACCTGTGAGCTCCATAAACAATAAATTATCTTTACCCGGACACCACTTTCTGGATTAAGCAATCATCATCCTGCCGAGCCGATCGAGGCCGAGAGCACCATGATTCAAACCTACTTTTTTTTTCCCAGTTAGAAAAAGGAGGTGAGAAGATTGGAGGGGATTCGATGGAGTGGGTTGGATGCGACGAGTGGGGAGATGGTTCTGGTTCTTCTCGATGATGGCGAATGCTTCGTCGACAAGGCAGGAAGGTCCAAAGGGGTGGAAGCAGGTTTACCTACACGTGCAGGGGATTTGTATGCATGGGATTAATTGCATGCTCCAAAGTTTACTTTTCTTTTTCTTAAAAAAATTTGAAGTGGATCTTCCTTGGAAATTTTGTATGTATAATTTTTTTTCAGAAAAACCCCAACGGGGGTTTTAGTATAAGTATATTTTATCTTGTTTAATTATTGATCAATTTATACCTACAGATTATATTGTGTAGGTATAATTGTTTGAGTATTGAACCTCAAGTATAAAACTCAATCGATCTACCTAAAAAAGTACTTGGTAAAAATTAGATGTTAATAATAATTCTTTTGTTTTGTTTTGCATTTTTATTTTTATATGGATATTATCAAAATTTGAAATGATATAAGAGAGAAGGGATGTGGATGGATGATGAGTTTTAAGGCCAAAGGTCATAATTTTAACACTTTTGTCCTTTTATTTATTAACACTGATTGATCTTGATTTTTAGAGGACCGTCTGTGAATATTTAATGATAAAGAGGGAGAGGATATTGAGTTGAGTCAACTTGTGCTAGTCTAATTATGGAATTATTTTACAAGATGATTAAAGGGTAATGATATAAAGCTTTTTCTTTTTCAAATACAAAATAAAAAGAATGGAGTGATGACGATTAAATGGTCCACCAATATGATCTGTCCTTTGTAATTATCAACATGTGTGGCCTAAAAGAAAGGGTACTGAAAAATATGGTTTCAAGGCATTTAATGGGGTCACATCTTACGGACAAATTGACTTAACATTCAGTTTAATAGCCCATCCAATCGAGTACAGAACATGTCGATAAACTATGACCACAAAACATTAAAAAAAAAAAAACTCATAATTAGGGCCTACATAAAAATTGTAAAAGAACAATTCAGTCACAGTCTATAACAAAAGATGAAACTTTAAAATAACACACGTAAGACAGTGCCAGTACAGAGAAAATTGCTTGGCTGGGCATTGGGCAGCCTTCGTTCATTTCACAGTTCAAATTGGAGTATAAGAATAAAAAAGACACTCCTAACGAGAGAATCTGGGACTCCATTCAACCATTAATCAAGTTTAAACAACAGCATACCATGCAGAGTTTGGTAAAAGACCTGACACTGTAAAGGATTGACAAGCATGGCAACAGGGAAGAATGCACTTTCTGTATAAACTTGTTGCTCGGATTAGTTTGCTTTGTTTTCTCTATCAAGATTTTCTTCTGATGTCTAATTCATTAAACAGAGAATGGGTACAAACAAATAAAATTTAATGAGCCAGCAATACTTGAGTAATGGCTTGGCATCAGAAAAGGTTTGCTCATCGCATGTGGTAAGATCGCAATACAAGAAAGCTGAAAGCACCATCCCCCTTGAGAGCATAATCCTTCATCAAAAACGCAGTGGCAGATCTACAAAAGATAGGACTCGACGACAGTTCTCCCAAACTTCTCTTGAACATCTTTAGGAGTTTCAATCTGTTTCGATGAGACAATGTTATGAGAAGGTCCTTCAAATCAACGACTGGAAATACTGAAAACTCATGAAGCATGTAAACGGATGATTTCCCACTTACAGCATTCAATGCAATGAAGAGAGCCTTGATCGTGTTAAGGGGGTTCCTTGAGCCAATGATCTGCAAGAAAAAACCAAGTAAATCCTAGACAGCAAGAAAAAACATAAACAAAATGCAAGGTCTCCCAAATCAACATTGTACCTTTGATTTGACATTGCAAAAGCCAGCCAAGTAGAGGACAGTTTCAACAGTTTTGCCTGCTCTCACCCCACTCCTCATTGGACCAGGCCAAAGGTATATCTATAAAGAATGATGGATTATTTATCTTCCCCAACTCAAAATTTGTAATAGTGAGATTGCATGTTGTTGAAAATATTATATATACCTTCGTTTTCCCATATTTTGCTTGAACAGCATGTGCGATTGTGTGCTCTTCATATCGGTCCACATAATGAAGATTGTGGAAGCATTTCTCATATGCCTGCAAACAGAAAGTGAGAATGCTGGCACTTTTATACAAATTGAATCTTATGCTCTTCTTGTAGAATCAACCTGCTGATTTTCAATTATATCAGATGGAAGTTATAAGTATCATCTCCTGAAGATTTATTTATAGGCAGCACAGTTAACTTAGAAAACACAAGAACAATCAAAAGTTAAAAACCTTGGATACTTCGATATTGGTCAAATCAACAATATTGACACCTTTCATACATAATCAATAGCTGAATTTACCTATATAATTTATAATACATACCCTTTGGATAGCTATTCTAGCTGATGGGCCTTTAGCTCTGGCAAAACCAATAACTCCATTGAAATTCCCAGTGGCTAAGAGAGCTGTGTATTTTATAATTTGCCCTCCCTAAATATGAATGGTATTAAGTCATTAAACCTGCAAAAAAAATGAACATGTATGCCCGCAGAAACTTACAAGAAAGGAAATTACTTACCTTTGTAACTTTGCATGTCCGATTAACATCAATCAACTTCACATCAAAGCCCTGTGGTTATTTAAAACACTCAATTAAGAAAAATAAAAAGTGTCATTTAAAGATTGGAAAGCCAGAAAAAAGTAGTCAGATGACATACTTAACATGCAAAATCAAAGGTGTACGATATTCAAAAGCATATATCAACATCTTCCACATGTATAATCCTGAGTGCAATGCAGATATAGTCCCTTAATTCCACCAATAATGGAATTTACAGCCCTAATTCAAATGTCAAAAATCTAAAAGCTACATCATATACAGAATACGCCCAGGTCACAGAAAGCAGTTTGAGAAATCATCGAATCCTTATGGTTAGACAACAATGGAAAGTTTATAAGCTATAAACCTAAGTAGATATGTACAAGGAAAAACACAATGCCACATTCATGCACAATCATCTAGCAGTAAGCTGATGTTAAGCTTACTGGATAAAGATATGTTTTATGTCCATTACCCAGAATTATTTACTTTATAAAATAGAATTTGCAGTTTTCTGGACTTACTTTTCGGAAGAGAGGTCTTCTCTTTTTATCTGTCAGAGAATTCCTCTCATCAACAAGCTCTCGAATTTCCTCTTCCAAGGCTCTACCCTTCTTTCCAAAAGAATGGTCAAGATCTGCAAGCTTCTCTTCCAGTTTCTTTTCTAAGACATTGAGTTTCTGTATCAACATATTATCTCTCTCCTGTGCTTCAGTGAAGTTTTCATCATCTTCTTCCATGTCTGCCCCTTGAATCATGGCCCTCTCCTTCTCAAAACCAGCAGTATCCACTATTTCATCAGGAGAACCAACATCTTGATGTTGAATAATCCCAAAGTTTGCAGGATTGTTTGGATCATATGCCTCTTTACAGTTCATCAACCTAGCAGCTCGGTTTAGCTTTTGGAGGAGAATGAACCGTTCTTTTCCAGTTGATTCCTTCAGACGATTCATCAAATCACCAATGACTCTGTATTCCAGAGGCAGTTTCAGATGCCGTTGCTCAAAATTGCGTATTTTTGTCATCAATTTGTGAGCTTCATCAAATGTCTCTGATTGAAATTAAAGAAAGGTCTGAGCAAGAGCGAAGCACAATGGTGAAATATTGACATCTTTGAAAACACTTCACATTTAAGACAATAACCAAATTAAATGAAATGAAGACTAATACACAGCAACATTACATTTTTGGGATGTTTGAACGAGAGGATCTCAGATGAAGTAAGCTTAGAAAAATGTAACAAACAAATGGATTTGACAAATTGTGTAAAATTTAAGGGCATGCTAAAAATATCGTGCAGAAATCCCCATAATGAGGATGTTAGATGCTAATGGTGGCGATGTTAAAATCACTTATATGTTGATATTCTAAAAAATTCTACTCATGAGTCATCAGAGCATGTAGCCCGACTAAATCACCTGTCACAGATACACATAAAATCCGTCCAAATAATGTCATTTTTTCTTTCCATATAAAATCACTAACCACTTTGTATCATCACATTACCTGCTTGTATCCAGGTTCTCAGAAACTACCACGGTATATTCACCCACTCATTATAAGGATGGTTTCCTGCTCATAAGATGCATTAGTTTCTAGGACAATTTCAGTTCTACTAATCGATCTGTTATAAGATTTACGAATTATGTTATTTATCAGCTTACCTAATAAATTTTAAGATAGTTCAGATTTCCAGATACGCATCATACATGTACCTGGGAATTTATGAAGTTGTACAGTAATAAAATAGTACATCCATCAAAATATTTGATTTACACTTGTATATGCAAATACGCTCCGTGTATAAATATCTTTATCCAGTAACATATTTCCTGGAAATATGGCATTTTAAGCAACAAAGAATCCCACAATTAAATGTTCATTCCTGCTGATTTCTGAAGACCAATAAGACTTTTGACAGTAACTGCAGCAAAAAATAAAATGAAGAATGGAAAAAAAGTATAACAAAATGCCGTACCAGCCTCAGCAAAGCTCTTGAGCAACTCTCTGTGCCGCTTGCACTTCTTCTCAAACTCATCAACCCGCTTCTTCACTTCATCGGGCGAGAATCTCTCGTCATCCTCACTCTCGGAATCCGTGGGCTCCCAGAACTCTTCTCTAATATCCATCTCCTTTAACCTCCTCTTCTCAAGCTTCTCGATGAGCGGGCCGACGCCCATGTAGTCCTCTTCCAAATCCTCCTCTCCCGCCGCTTTCCTCTCCCGCTCGACCTCTGCCAGGAGATCCTGCACGACGCGTTCGTCCATCAGGCTGTTGGCGGAGAAGCGGCGGACAGATCGGAGAGCGGAGGAGGGGGCAGGGTGGGCGAGGAAGGGGAGGTGGACGGGGAGGGGAGGAAGGTGGCTTGTCGACGGGATTCGAAGGGGCGGGCGAAGGGACAGGAGGCGAGACAGCGGCGTCCTGAGCTTGGTGATCATGGCCGCCATTGATGGGGGAAGAAGAGGAGGAAGACGACGGGCGAGCCGAGTCGGGTTTTGGGGCAAACACCCCCGAGGGTTTTAAGCCTCTTTCAGTATTATTTTTTCTTCTTCCCCTCTTTTAATTGTCATTTGATGATGCCTAATAGAACTGGAATTGGCCTTTGGATCTTCGATTGACGGTCCAGATTATTTGCGTTTTTGGATATAATCCGTTTGAATTATGCGCGACGACGCCGATTGCTTCGGGCTCGTAAAATTAGAGATCAGTCAGTGAGTTTTAAATAATATGATCCGATCTATATATATATATATATCATCACTATTGGTATTGTTCGCCCGTTAGTTGATCGAGGCCGACAGTGTTATCATCATCGTTGGGCCGGACAAGAGAGGTTAGGGTTAGGGTTACGACCACGTCGCTTCCGCAGCCCGCCCGGCGGAAAGGGGAGTGGGCGGCGGAGGAGTAGGAGTGTTGCAAGGAGGCGCTCGATCAATCGACCATGACGGGGAAGGCGAAGCCGAAGAAGCACACCGCGAAAGAGATCGCGTCGAAGGTCGACGCGGCGACGACCAGCCGGGGCGGAGGCAAGGCGGGGCTGGCCGACCGCTCCGGCCAGGATAAGGGCGGCCACGCCAAGCTGACGTGCCCCCACTGCAAGACCACCGCCCCTGACTCCAAGTCCATGCAGATCCACCACGACGCCCGCCACCCCAAGATCCCCTTCGACGAGTCCAAGCTCATCAACCTCCACGCCAGCTTCACCCCCGAGTCCTCCAAGCCCCGCCCGGGCGTGCGCGGCAGCCTCAAGAAGTAGCGCCCGTCGGCTCCATCGCACCTTCATCCGTTGTCGGTAATGATACTACTAAGATTATTCATCTACTCCCCCTCGTGTGGTGGTCTTGCATCTTCGTCGTCATCGTTGTGCTTCTTTTTCTGTACCTTTTGTCTTCTTCGTTGCGCTTGTGCCATTGATCAATCATATGGCCCTGCGCCTCATACGCCATGGAGAAATGTGTCTGGTGGAAAGAGGCTGGGAAGATGTAAATAAGTTTGTCATGATCAGACTCTGTTAGAGCTTTCTGGTACTTCTACTATTATTATTACATCTCTTTCCAACCTTTCCTTCACCTTCGGATAATCTGTGTTATGAATACTTATTGTCATTTTGCTGCATCTATTATGTTTATGTTTAAAGTAAATATTTTTATAAAAAAAAGTTAGTAATCAGTAAATTATGTTGTAATGGTCATCATCTTTTGCTGTCTGTAGGTTTCATGTGAACAAATGATGCTTCCCAAGATAAAACATTTGAAGGCAAACTAATTTAAATAGTAAATCGATTTATTGTTACCCAAGGGTTGTAAAGAATAAACATTCTAATTGTGGATTTGTGGAGCTAAGAGTGGTGCTTGGATGTCATCATAGTTTTGTGTATTTAGTAACATCTAGCATGGTTTCTTGTTCCTGAAGGAGCTGAACATGATAAGCTTTCTTTTTCTTTCTATTTTTAATAATCTGTCTCTGTGGAATCAGAATTGCTAACACTTTACATATCTAGATTCCGAGAAGCAAAATGTGTCACAGCAAAATATCACACATGTAGAAGACATGGTTATTCTGCCTTTTATGATTGGTTGGGGAACATGATTTTGGTATACAAAATTGCATTTTCTGTTCGTAGTGTAGCAGTCTCAGTTAAGTCTTACTTCTCAAGAAGTGAAACTGAGACTGAAAAATATGAATTTAAAGATTGTAGCAATGTGCCTGAGCACCAGATAAAACATCTTGAGCCAACTTATTTGCTACTGTGTAGGTGTCAGAATTGGGATGGTGGTCATTGATGGTGGTATGCAAGATGGTATGATGGCTGATGACTAGTAATCTAATATCAATACCATGTGTTAGAGTGTCTCTTTGATTAAGTTTTTGGCGTCATTCTCTTGATTGTTTAGTTGATTTTAAACAGGGTGTTCTCAGAATCAGATAGCACTAGATATCAGGGCACATAAATTATTTGATCTCAATATATTGAACGAAGTGTCAGTTTCTCCTGTGTGCATGAAGAAATGGGTGAAGCTTATTTATTTGATCTCAATATAAAAGTAAAAAGGTGCTTCTTCAATTAGTTAAGGGTGAAAGCTTGATATTAGAGAAATAAAAAGTGTTTGACAGGGATAATGAGTTTAGATTTAAAATAAAAAATAAATAACATTAAAGAAAATATATTGCATGTAAATAAAAAAATCACTGCCCCCTCCGCTAAAGGGTTTTTAGGATTAGCTCTAACTTTTCCTTAAGAAAGAAGTATTTATAGGTGTATGCTTCTCCATTAGAGTAATTAGAGAGGAAAATTTACTGAATGTTAGTCATTAGATGTTAGGTCGGTTTTGAGGTAACTTTTAACACGATCTATTAAATAAAAAAATACATTTCAACACTATTATCAAATTTACATACGGAACTCTGCAAACAGAACAAGATCTATTGAATCATTTAATCATTTGTGATAAGCAATCACCAAAATAGTATTTGGATCCTCGGATGTCACGCAAGAAACTCCGAACGAAAACTCTTCTTGAATCTAATCCTTCTATATTTGGCAGTATAAAAAAAATTGAAATAACAAGTAAAAAAGTGGAAATTTTATCATGATCTATGTGCGTATGAGGTAAATTCCAGGCCTACGGACTTGGAGAAGAACGGGATGGGGCATAATGCTTCTTGACAAGAGAAATGTCTCCGAGAAGAGGTGCAGAGTCTCCGCAGATGATCACCGGGGCGGATTCCGTCTCCTTGGAGCGAGCCCAGGTGACCGTGTACAGGCCGATGATGATTAAAACCCCTCCCAGTATACTGTCGAATCAAAACATAAGAGATTATAAATTTCATCATCATGAAATCTCCAACACATTTAAAAACATAGATAGAAAAGTGAATCCAGGAACCCATGACATTTAATGTTAAAACTTTATCTTCCAGGAACCCATGACATTTAATGTTAAAACTTTATCTTTCTAACCTACAAAAGAAACATTTGCTTCCTCACAAGAGTCTTGTTTATGAAGGCAACAAAATAGGCAAAGAAGGCTGTCCACTGCCGTAGCTACAGAAATAGTCGAAAAAAAAACAAAGATTGCAATCGATCGATGTTAAACGACAGTGAAAACAAAAAACAATCCCAACTGGAAGGAACATTTGATTTAATAAAAGGACAAGCAGCCATTAGATTATGGATTGAAGTGGCACCTTCCAAGATAAATGAAGCTTCCGAGGAAGATCATTGATAATAAAGTGGAGGATGCCGGTTGGAGAGGATTGTACAGAGACACCGTGGAAGGCCCCAGAATCTTATTGGCCCATGTCATTATCCAGTAGTTCAAAGCAGACGCAACAGTTCCCTGAAAAGAGGAAAAGGTGGATATCATGTAAGACAGTATAATTTGAATGCTAGGCAAACAATGCAGTGAAGACAGTGACTAACTGGATAGAAACCCAACATAACGTCTATTTTATCTTTCCATTTCCTGAATGGGTGATGAATAAAATTGGGGAAAGCTGGCAAGTAGTTAATAATGCTCATGCAAAGGGGCAGACAAAGAAAGAAGGGAGAAGAGAAGAACTGGGTGGATTGAGAGATCTCAAGGACACGGATCAAACTTTGTTAGGCAGTCAAAAGTTATTAATCATGGAAATAACGCAATGCACCGAACAGTCACTGCATCAGCTGGAGGTGCATAAAAATAAGCAATCACTGGAGGTTAAAGAACGCAAAAATACCACTTTATTGGTTGAGCTTAAAATGCATTTATAATTGAAACAGTCAGATTGAGGCTTACCGCATATACAACAGCAATTATCTGTGGAGGTGTCAGCATCCATTGTGTATAATCATTTGTGGTAAACATCCCAGTTAGTACCATCATTAGAGCACCAAAAGTGTACGTGTATGCTGTCAAAGATAAACTGGCAGGGTACTTTGTCAAGACTGGAGCCTGAAATAGTTAACATGTGAGGAGAAAACAAAAATACTAAACCACGTAATACGGAAAACGTTATAAAATCAAGAGAAATAAAACAAAAGAATTACTGTGGCGAACTGTAAGTTAAGTAATAAACCGAAATAAAAAAAACCGTTTGTTATGTCTCTTGCATGTTCAGAAACTGTATATTATTCTATAAGATTTGAGATTTTTGTCTGAAAATGTGAAAAAACTGGAGATTTTATTATACTGGACATAAACCATCAACGTAAATAACTTACACCTAACATTTTCATATATCAGTGCTGCAAAATTTGAAATCTTTTGCTGTTCTGTATTGTGTTATATATACTTGTGATCTTGCAATCCAGTAAAAGAGGACCACGGCATGATTAAAATAAGTACCTGCAAAACAAAATAAGCAGCCATGCAGAAGCAGTTCCCTATCAAGCACAAAACACCAACATGCCACTTCTCCAGTCCCAAACCATGAAGAACAGACGTTAACCATCCATCTGGTTCTGGCTGAGGCATCATGCCTACTGCATCATGATTCCGTAGACCAGGTGCACTGGATCCAATTATAGCAGGACCTCGATAAAACACCATTAATATTGCACCGAAAACACAAACGAGTGTGCCTACAGCCTTCAAGCGGCCTTCATTGGCACGCAAGTTTATTGTCTCAACACTGTAAAAATTAAACACCAGAGTGAAGAGAAATAAACAAAATTAAGTTTGTGGTTGTGAAATTAGAACCATATCAAAGATGGTTACCCCAACGCTGCAGCCAAGATGAATGTAAAGACCGGTATTGAAGGCTGAATAGCTGATGCATAAGTGGGATTTGTGTAGCTTAGGCCAAGAAGAAATAAAAGCTGGTTTGCATATATCCTGATTAAAGAATATCAAAAGAGTAATTAGATTGTTGCTGTATGCAGATAAGATCAACCAATTTTTTAAAACCAATTATTCCACAATGTCACTTACCCAGTAAAACCAAGAAGGAAAAATGATGAACAAAGACGCCAATTTAATTGAAGACGAACAACACTTCTGCCAACAAGGAAAGGCATTTACAAAACAAACCAGTAAGTCTTAGTTCTCTATTTAATTATAAAATATGCATTAAAGAAAATGTATGGTAGCATAATTGTTACTAAGGAATAAAACTCAGAAGAACCCAACAAGAAATTAAAAGCAAATTCAGTCTGATCAATTTGAATTATGACTTGCTAAATCATAACTCGTTTACCAAAATATAATTGGTTCAAACAACCATATGGTAGATTTCAGAAGATTGTAATTAAAGTGGAAACCTTTGGAGTGGATTCCAGTTAGTAAGGAGAAAAAAATTCAGATTTACACATACTAGTATAGCTTAAATGACAAGCATGGGAAGGAGTAAGCCCAAATGCTGTCGATTTTGGTGTTTTCTAAACAAACTTGTCTCAGAAACACCAATTCCCGATTTGGTCAGTAGAGTGTCCACTCTTTCCTCATACCTAATAAAGGCCTCTTCTGATATAACCGTCGAGTGACGCATGTAGTAGAAAATGTCTTTAGCGGTAGCTGATTGTTGTTGAAATTTCTTGCTCTCAAAGCTAACCTTAATTTTCTTATTTCTCTTTTAAAACATCCTTTTTCTATCTTTCAAAAACTGTAGAAAATTCAACCAAAAAATACAAATTTCTTGAGGAATTTTACTGAGCAGTAGTCCAATAATCTACATAACGTTTAGCTAATATATAATACTCATAAAAGAACATGGGACAAATTCACCAAACACCCACCACTCCCAAAGCTTCCCCCCCCCCTTTTTTACCACCAACTGTCATCTAGAAGCAAACTTAATTGATCCTAAGGTTGCGTGTTGAGATTTTATAATCAGGTACCAACTTCTTGTTCTCAACAATCATTTGACAACAAGTGGATGCCTGGTTGCATTCTAACCGATTATTAACAAACAAACTTCTAGACAAAGCTCTTCTGTTTTGCTTACCCATCTTTTTCATTCCAGTGTTCTGTCTGTCCAATTCAATTCTTGTATCCTAAGGATAGATGGTCAGTGCCTGGTGTTAATCAACCTTCAAATAATAGCTAGTAGTTAGAAAATGACTGTTTGCTTACAAGCAGCACACTAAACACTCATCCAGTCTGCATTCTTCCTTCCTGATAGAGATAAAAGAGTAAAAAACTACTACTTCCAAGGCCACCTAAACAAGCTCAAAAATTCTTATTAGTTGCTGCGCGCACGACACAGTTCGCATGCAATTTACCTCTCAAATGCATCAGCACTCTCTCAATCGATAAAATAATAGTCAGTAAGAACTAAAGAAGGAAGATCTATCGACATGAAGAAAAAAAAATTTCTCCCAAAAACAATGAAAGTAAAGAACGGCAGAAACCTGCGGTGCTGGAAGAAGGCAAAGGGGCCGAGGATGGAAATGGCGACGAGGTCCCGGTAGACGCAGAAGACCACCTCGTTCATGCCGACATTGAGGACCGACTTGGTGAGCACATGGTAGCCGCCGTAGGCTACCTGCACCAGCGCCATTCCCAGATGCGCCCGCAGCACCTCCTTCCTCCTCATCGCCACGCCCACCATCGCCTCTCCTCTCCTTTAAAAAGGAGCGTCTCTGGTGCAAAAGAAAGGGAAGGGAAAGGAATTGCAGGACGGTATATCCACTACTAACACTAAATCGACCAAGGCGAGGATTTGCGGAGGTTTTGGGGCCTTCAGGAGCGCTTGGAACAGAGATGCGAGAATCTCATCCGACCATCATTGCAGGCGTCGAGATCCCATCTGGATGCGATGAGATCCTCGTTACAATGAATCGAAATGATCTCATCCGATATCAAAACAGCGGCCGCAGCAGCCACCACCACCAGCAGCAGCAGCAACTCAGACTCGCAGTCGGGAGGTCTTCGCCCAATTAATCAAGGAAACAACAAAGGCCATTTCAATTGGGCCTTGCTGCCCATCCATCCTCCAGCCCGTGAGCATGATCATAGCACAGTCCAAGCATATGGATGAGCTATTCGACAAGTGCGTCGAATCAGTTGAGCTAATACGATATCGAGTTTTGATAACTTGGAATCAGTAACGGAAGATTATAATGTTGGTCGTCCTGCAATCACCTACCTACCTCATCTGTGAGGTTGATGGTTCGAGCCTTAAAAGATGAAAAAAAAAGAGTTTTTTCAGTAATGCTTTGATGTTTTTGTAGTAAAATTTAGAAACCTTTATTCATTACCCTAGTAAAATCTAGATGCTTCATTGCTATTAATTTTGTACCTAGGGTTTTTTCAATCAAAATTACTTTTTTTTAATAAAAAAGTTGTTCTTGGTGTGGTGGCAACTCATGATACTTATTGCCCTTTTTTTTTCTTTATTACTTCAGTAATACTTTTTACTATCAAAATAAGATCTAAAGAGAATATTTTATTTACTAGCCTCTCTATTTTAATCACTCATTTTTAGAGTTGTCTGGTAGTTTGAGCTTTACTTTAACAACTCGAGAGAAGGGAGCAAAAAAAACTCCAAGAAAGGGAAACAGAAACATGTGTGCCAAAAACCTTCTCTGCAACGCATTTCCAACTCCAAAGGGGGCTGTCGTTGTTATTCAATGATTGAAGACCCACCCTCATTCGATGCTCGTCTTCAATCAATTAGCAAGAAGGAAGGGAGAAGAAGAAGAAGAATGAAAGAGAAAATAAAAGAATAAAAAAAGGTTCAATCTTTGCTGTTCTCTTGAACAGTTTTTCAAGTTCAGTCTTAATTTACCGCCCATATAGATGGGGCTGGGGCTGGGTTCGTTCTTCAATGATTGAAAACCCCCCTCCTCAATCAGTCAGCCATGGTGGTGGGGGGAGAGGAAGAAGAAGAAGAAGAAGAATGAATATGAATGAATGAATGAAGGAGAGAAATCATCAGACTATATTTGATGCAGTTTCTGTCAAGGGCGCATGCAGTGTTTGCTGATATGCCATGTATAAATAATATAATGCTTGCAAATCCATCCCACCTCAATGATTGAAGAAGGAAGTGAAGGAAGGGGATCGAACCGAAGGAGATAGGAAGGAAGGAACGCAAGGGGGAAGGGGAAGAGTTGGAGATGGATTCTTGCTTGCACACTTTTGTCAATTCCTGCTGCTCCAAAATTCCTCCTCATCGGTCGTCAGCGGCCATGTCCATGTCCATGTGAAGCTGCAGGCCCCCGATTCAATTATTATTCCTCCCCGCAGAAGCCAGCGGGCAATCCTTGTGCAGCAAGTAAATGAGTTGCTCGTAGATTCCTGTCCTCTTCCTGGGAAATCTGTGCGTCTGGGGACAAACGTCGCACTCACTGCTTTAAATGCCCGGGGGAGCACTGCATGTGATGTGCCCCTCTTTCTGTGTGCCTCCCCTGTGCCCTCCCAACTCAGAACTCTCAACCCTCAACCCTCAACGAAGAGGGTGATGCCAAGGTAAAATATATACAGATACGTATGCATACGTTTAGGTTAATTAGAAAGACTCTTTCCGCTGCAAAGCTATTGTTACTGTTGAGACAATAAGAACTTAGACATTGCAATTTTAATATGACACTGAGTTTGGACACGAAAATGGCCGTTCATCTAATTGGATTGGTCAGTTTCCCATGCCAGTGAGTGAAATTATTGGTTATATGAGTCTTCATGTTGATTGCAAGGAAAACTGATTGAACAGTGAATAGATAGTTTCTATGAGTTCAGTAATCCTTAAAGAAAGAAAAAAAAGAAAGAAAAGGTAAACCTAGAGATTTAACTCTCATCAATCACTGCGCCCCCTCATTCCTATCACAAATAAACTGTGGTCAGAGGAATCTGCTGCTTCCCCTCCTCCTCCTCCATCACATGCTCAACAAACATGTATATTTATTAATATCTTTTATTTACCATGGCGAGCCACATGCATCATTCATCACTGTGCAAGTTACAGAGGTAGGTACTACTCCTCCAGCATAATGACCTGGAAACAAGTATTCTTCTTCTTCCCTCTCCTCTTCACCCTTCAAGGATCGAAATGGAGACTAAAAGAAACGAAGAGCAGAACATGAGCAAAAACTCTCTTCATCATCTCCGAGGATGGTCAAGGAACATACGCACTGGACATTTTTAGAAACATCATCCATCCATGCCGCGATTCAAACAGGTCACATCTCGCTCTTGCCCTGCTGTTGCAGCTAGCAGTCACTCCTCCATCCCCTGAAAAGGGGGGGAATGATTGAATAATTGAAGGGTTTCTTCCTTTTTTTTGTAGCTTTATTTATTTCGTTGCCTGCTGGAGCTGGATGGATACACAAACTTGCATGTGAGTTTGGGTACAACTCCTCAATCCTCATCCATCCTCTTCTCCAAAGCATCCATGAGTTTGAATTCAGTTTAAAAAATAGCATTCAAATATGCTCTCAGTTTTCCTCATATCATATTACTTGCTTGTTTCTGAATTAAGATACCATCGTCAAAGTAAGAGGTAGATTAAATGGAAGTGAATTGAGCAACAAAATAATAATTGTTTTTCTGAGTACTGTGGAGACGGAACGGAAGGAGGAGGAGGTGCCGCAGAGGGCGTTAGGTGAAGAAGGACTTGATTCACATTCTTGCTTTGTTCGGCAACCTCCGACAAGACAACGACAAGCTTAATTTAAGTTCCTTAATTCTCACAATAATTCCCCATACGATTTAAAAACCAATAAATATATTAAAAATTACAATAAAGTAGAAATCCTTTATAATAAAAAATATATATAAACCACAATACAAAGTAAATAAATATAAAATGAAGAGGTATTTTTTGCAATTAAAAAAATAAAAAAAATATGGATCACATCTTCCCATCTAAAGCAGAGAAATAAATCTGCAACCGAATCTGTTGCCAAATTAAAATATCTAACGAATTTTTACCACAAAAAAGTGTAAATATATATAATATAATAAATAAATTGGGTTTAATTTTTAAGAGCCATCAGATCGCGCAACATGTTATCCTGGCGCCACGCGTCGCTATCTTGCTCTTCCATTTTGGGCATAAATAACGTCACCCATTCGATGCGCAACCTCGAGAGAGCGGCCTTCCGCCACTCCTCCAAAAGCTTCGTTTTTTGTGGCCGGCGATGCCGGCGGAGGAGGCGGCTCCGCTGTCGCTGCCGCCTCTGGTTCGC
Organism: Thalia dealbata; assembly: GCA_030544415.1. Classification (NCBI taxonomy): domain Eukaryota; kingdom Viridiplantae; phylum Streptophyta; class Magnoliopsida; order Zingiberales; family Marantaceae; genus Thalia; species Thalia dealbata. The sequence continues at coordinate 19,903,552 of CM060458.1, forward strand.
TTGGTGCAGGTCGGGAACGCACGCGGCGGGCCGCAAGGCCGACGAGCTTCTCGGTTCCCGCCTTGCGCCAACTGAATCGGAGGCGGAAAGCGACGATCCCCATCTTCCTTTTGTACCTACTGGATCTCGACGCGTGTGGTTAGGTCACGTCCTGTGCCTCTGGTTTTTGGGGGAATTTTTGTCCGCCCTTGCTCTGATTGATGCCGCTCTTTAGATGATGATGTTTCTTCTCCTTTTTTTTTCCTGCCCTTGCCCGCTGCCCAGATTTCTCCTTAAACTACAGAAAGTTTGGATCTTTTGAATGGTTTTTTTTATTTGATTGAGTTTTTCCCTCCGGTTTAATGTCGTTCTTACGTTGAGTGCTACTTGCTGTTACTTGGGGTCTCAAGCAGCATATTTTTGGTTATCGATTTCAAGGGCTGGAACGATTGGTTCGTTGAAAACTTGTGAGTCTTGATGGTACTTTCTCCTGTATTCCAAGTTCAGACACATATTGTGACTGATCTTTAGTTGAACAGGCGTGCTAGCTTTAATTCCGATCTACTATCTGATACAATGATGCAAACTATTTTTAATGCAAGGATAAAATGGCAGAATTTTTGCTTGATTCCGATCTACTATCTCATACTAAATTATTTTTATTTGATATGTTAATGTAAATTATTTTTGATGCGGGGACAAATGGCAGAATTTTTGCTTGATCTCGGTTCTGTTACATCTTCAGTAAATTTATTTGTTTTTGCTAACCTGGGAGATACATTTAAATTTCAAATATTTTTCTCCTAGTTGGACTTTACTAATTGTGCTGGTTTGATACCTTTCAACGGCCTGTAGTTCTTCTAAGTAAAATGGTTTAGTTTGACAAATATCAGCAAGTATATACATGCGTTCCTTGTAGTTTTCCTCAGTTAGGATCAGGTATTAGCTGTTAAAAGAAAGTTTATGCTAGCATGAATTTGGGGATTCTCTGTAGCTGTTACTCTCTATTTCGGGCAGCTTTTTTGCTGCCGGTTTTGCTATCTGTGGTTACTTATTAATTAGAATCTCACTGTGGTAACGAAATCTACTAGTCATCAATAATTTTTAAACATTTTACATATTTTATATATGTATAATGTTTTGCTATAAAAAGACTATACGTATCTTCGCTTTCGAGGGTTGATTGCCTAGTTAGATTTTTTCAAGTTTTGTGGTGTTTATAAAACCAAGTCAACATAGTGATTCCTTTCAAAAAAAAGCTAAATTATCTAAAAGACATAGGAGAAGGGGGATATTTCAGTCCATTTTTATGCAGTAAAGTTTTTGAAAATCTTACCAGGCAGCTATTTATCTGTACATGGACTTGGACTGCATTGTAGATACTGTGCGTGCTGGAATATGCATCCTTTTATGTGGCCTGCTCATCGACACCAATTATGTGTGTCCTATTCACCACCTATGCAGCTGCATAGTTCCACTAGACAATAAGTTGTCTATATCTTCTGCAGCATTAATGAGCCTTGAACCATTTGCCTGTACATGCTACATCTACATGATAATTGCTTAGTAGTTACTATCTAGAAACTTAGAAGTTGTTTACATTTTGTTAGTTATCATTAGTAGAGGGTCAAGACAAACTTATTTCTTGTTGTGCCTTGTTTATGTCTTCATAATAAATTGTGCGTTAAAATTAAATAGTAAATCATGGTTTCTTCTCTTAGTTTGGTCAATAGATTCGTTATACTTAGAATTTTCATGTTCTATAGTTGACATTTTTTACTACCATCATTATAAGGAAAGGAAAAAAAAGGACAGACTGCATTATCAGGAATACTTACAACTTTTGGTGGCTGATCTAATAAACTCGGAAGCAATATTAGAATTTGAATAAATTCACATTCTTATTCCCTGTCCTTCTTTGATAATGCATGTGCCTAACTTTTCTCTTATCTAAATCAAAAAGTGTCTTATAAACGAGAGGAGAAGAAATAACAGATAAGGCTTGATTGTAGTACCACCAACATCACAAGGTAAAACAATATATCCTCTAATTTTTTTTTTATTTTTCTCATAACCTAAAATTCTTGTGCAGTGATCTTTGTTAGATGATGAGATAAATATGTGTAAGTACTGTGGATATGCTACACGATGCAGTTTTATCAGCATAAATTGGATGGCGACTTACTGAAGTTTCTGTGGATTTTGATCCTTATGTTCCAATTAGGTTGCTTTTGATTAAGCAATCATATTTTGACACTATTATCTCATGTCAGATGAATGGAACTGTTCTTTGGGATACTTCCTGCCTAATTAATTTGACTTCGCAGTATTTTCCTTTTTGCTTTTTTGGGTATGCACCCAAATAAAAGAATCACTTCTATGCACCTGCCGACAAATTCACGCTAATTGTGCTAGAAAGAGGTGGAGACATTTTCAGACTTCTCTTATTGTTTTGGCACAAATGCAAAATCATGTTAGAAACCAATTTGGTGTAAATTTTCCTCTTTTTTTCTTTTTTCTTTCTCCTTCATCCACCTTTTGCACTTGTGCCATGAAGTGAGCAACTTTATCTGGACCAACCATACCCAGTTAACCTGTGCGATTTCAAGAATGTGATGTTGGTAGACTGGTAGTGATGATAGCTGTGTCTGGGATTATATTGTCATTTCAAATTTCGACCTGTAAGATATATTCTTCATCAGGCGGAATTCTTTAAAATCTGTTCCCTATAGTGAAAAATTAGAGTCAATTAGTAAGTTGTATCTCATCTTGTTGATGCTATTTACAAGCCGTTTTATGTGTAGAAAAGCTCAGTTCACATCTGTTAGGTTGAATCTTCATGATTCACTTTCTGTTTTACAATGTGCAGTGTGTAAGCATTTGAATTGAAATTTCAGAACATAGTGAGATAATCTTAGGGTATTTTTGGTAATAATATTGGTAATATCATTCTATCCAAATTATAATTATAATTATAATTGGTTGTATCGTGATTCTAACTAATATTACCTCATACTAAACATGTCATATGTCCTTAATTTTAAGGTAGTGGAACCAATTCAATCCAATATGGCATGAATGTTGAAAAATTACTTCTTGCCTTCCTGCAATGAAACTGGACATTTACAATCTACTTCTTCGACGATAAAGAATAATGAAATCCTTGTTGGTGGTGATTCTGTACCGATCCAAGGATTGATGGACATAACTACTCTGCTTCGGTATTTAGTCATATTACATATTATGTTTAAGTTCAGTGTAATTGATTCTCGAAGCACATTTTTTCTCCAGATATAGGCAGGGGAGAACTGTTGCTGTGAAAGATTGAGCTTGTCTACGATGATCCTCCCATGGCATATGGACAGCAAGATACCATTAACTCTCGGAAGCAAGCAACATTCTGATTCCCTAAGTGTTGGTCTCTTTCTTCCAAGAACAATAATATGTTGATTGAATCCAATATAGAAGAAGAGTCTACCTAGCGTTCTCAAAACCCTGTTGGTTTGTTTCCTTTGCAGAAGTTGGTTTCCTGCAGCTGCTCATGACTGTGCAAAGAGTGCACCAAAAAGCCAGTGCTGAATTATGCAGCTACAACTTGGCTGACTATCATATTGTAAAGTCTTGACTTCATAGAGTCAACAACACTGGTCAGCAGTGAGATATATCCATACGAGAAATCTGAGTTCTGGTGCAGAGGACTGGGTAGATCATGGGTTCAGAATAAGCTTCATTTTAACATTAAATCATTTTACATAGGATCATATCTCATCCTTTTGATTTCCTGATCTTTCTTTGTAACTGCATCACAAAGAAGAATCACCTCAATTTTACATTCAGCTCTTCTATATTTGCAGAGGCTTCCTAGAAACTGCTGATCAAACGAAAACCATGTTTGCTTAGACCCAGATAAGTGCAGAGGAACGACCTTCCACCAGTATCCAGTGGTGTGCATGGAGTCATTTTCTACATCTTGTTCCAAATAGGAAACCAAGTTCATTCTTTCTTACTTGATATGCATTCTAATGCAAAAGTACACGACCTTCCTATGTTTCTAATTTCTAAGCAGAATCAATCAAATAGCTGACTGAAGATTTTCCAGATGGTGTCATGTCAGAACATTGATCTTATATGCACATATTTCATAAAACCCATTGCAAGGAGAAGAAAAAACATATGATCTAGTGTTTGCTTCACTCTCCACTGTTCGAAAAAAAGAAGTAACAACTCTGTATGGTATTACATGATACTCCCCACTCAAAGGAGGCAAAAGTAATATTAAGGCTGCAAGCTTTAATCTTTTGCCGACAAAGAAAAAGGAAGAACTGTAGAATAGTGACTCATCTCTTGTATTGTGCGATCTTCCCTTCACTTGAGCTCTTCATCATCATCATCAACATCGCTCATCAATTCATCGATTGCAACCGCGTTCATTCTCGCTGATGCCTGCTTCACCGACCTCACCATTTTCTGCGTCTCCCGCATCACCTTCACCTGCTCCTTCAACGCCTTCTTCAGCTTCCTATGCTCCTCCTTCAGCGAGGGCAAGCCCAGCTCTGCGAGGATGTCATCCCCCTTCACCTTCCTTCTCTGGGCCCTCTTCGGGGAGAAACTAAGGCAGCACCTCTGCCGCGGCGGCGACGGCGACGGCGACGATCCCCTCGATGAACCGGCCGAGAGCGAGGGCGAGGAACCAAACCCCGATTTTGATTTGGTTTCCTTCTTCCTCGGAGTCCCCTCGCTCTCCAGCGGAAAGATGTCGGCTTTAGCGCCCTCTCGGACCGGGGTCGGCTCCTCGGGCTTCCGGGTGTCGCTCATTGGATTGGGCATGGGCATGGTCTGAGCGCGGTTGAACTTGCGGTCATCGGGGCGGTTCTCCTTCCCCGCATCCTTCTCCGGCGAGCGGGGAGACGGCGGCGCGGCGGGAGGGGAGTCCGGGAGCGAAGCCGGGAGGGACTTGAGCTTGCGGAAGCGGGACTCGATGTGGGAAGGGAGGAGGTTGGAGTCGGACAGATGGGCGGTGTTGAGGGCGGCGATCTGCTCGAGGGCGCAGAGGTCGGTGGCCTCAGCGACGACGGCGTCTACCGCCGTCCGGAAGGCGTCGCCGTCGGTGTCGGAGAGGTTGGACAGGAGGAAGGAGGAGGCCATGAGACGAGACGACGGAGGGGAGAGCAGAGAGGAGAAGGGGCGAGGCGAAGCGAAGCGAAAGCGAGAGAGAGAGGCTTTCCGCACGATGTGGTGTGAAGGGGGAAAAGGTGGGAGAGAAAAAGACGGGGGCAGTTTCGTCACTTAAAGTTCATGCATTTGGCGTTTAGGAATTATTATTATTATTATCTCGGTGACGTGGGTATGACCGTTGGGACTTCTCGTTTCATTCTTTATTTGTCTTTATATATATATATTGTTCATTATTCTTTGATTTGTCTCACAATTAATTAAATTAATTAAAATTATCTTTATTCGATCTTTCTATTTTGATTAAAAATGTAATCTTAAATTTAAAAGCTATTAATATTATTATTAGGATTTCTAAGCAGCTTCGATCTTATAAGCTAAATCATACAAATATTTCTACCTCTCTTTTATTGGAATTATTTCCTCTTTCGCATATTTAATTGTAATAATTCAGCAAATAGGGCAGCGCTAATTAAATTCAGCACTGCCGAGCATTTACTGCGTGATTTTTCTCCTTTTATTTCTTAATTATGGTTAGTGTCACGACGGTGAAGCCGGAAGGACGCCAAAAGGCACGTTCCTACGAAGAGGTGTGCTTTTTTTTTATGAAGATGCATCCTATTTATAGCATACGAAGCATGGTTACGAAGTAGGAATTCTAAAAATTGGAGAAGAAGGTCGATTCCATGGAGGAGTTAATTCATTCTTCTCAATCCACAGGGGATACAAATTTTAAATCGCATAGATGAGCGATTATTTCGAACATCGTCTCCGAATTTGAGAAGCTTCGATCCCACCAGGAGCGTGTCCCCGAATTAGGAGAATCAAGTTCTCCTCTATCTAGGGAAACAACCGAGGAGATCGCACTCCGGACAGAGTTGGAGATGCTTCGCTCGGAAGTCCGACAACAATCTGGTAATCAGTATATTCCCAGAGCGAATATACGCATACCAGATCCCTCAGTGTTCGCCGGCGATAGAAGTGCAGAAATTCTGGAAAGCTTCATATGGGACATGGAGCAGTTCTTTGACGCAGCGAGAATTGAAGATGAAGAGAAGATACCCACTGCTGCCACCTATCTCAGAGGCGATGCGATGGTGGGAGAGTTACGTCGCCAATTTCTCCCTACTAATGTCGCCTGGCTTGCACGGGAAAAACTACAGAAATTACAACAAACTCGCTCAGTCCAAGACTATATGCGTGACTTTAACAGCATCATTTTGGATCTAGGCGATATGGCGGAAGCAGATCAGCTTTTCAATGCATGGGGAGACTCATCATCGAATATTGTATTCAAAAGTGCGAGAGATTCCTTGTTGTTAGGAGAGCGGAGTTCAAGGAAGTGAACTCCTTGTTTTGAGGGTTTTACCGGTACTTGTTAATAAAAGCAATCCTTTCCCTCGTCTTACTATTCGGTGTTCATCTTGGCTTCAAGGCTATCAGCTGATAGCGTTCGTTCATGCATCGACGTCGTCTACGTCGTACCCTCTTTAAGCGAAAGATCCTAGGGTAATCGTTAGACTCTTTTTATTTTTTTTAACTCACATTTATGACAATTAACTATTCGTTTTACTGATATGGTATTTTTTATTTTATCAATACAATATCATCTAGACGTCATATTCTTGTTATTTTGAATAAAATTGTGATGATGCGCAGCTAATATGATAGAAAATATTATATGAAAGTATTATGTTGATAAGATAAAGAATAAATAAGTATGGTTATATATTCTAAAAATTAGTGAAAAAATATATTATTTTAAATTTAGAAGAATTTAAACTTTGAATAAAAAAAATGTGATACAGCAATTATGCCCTGACAGTATAATTAATTCAAACATGTGAATTGCTTTTGCTGTTCTCAGCGTACATTTTAATTGATGTAATTGAACTCTATAAAAAAAGAAACACTTATTAATTATAAATTAAAAATTATCTATAAATTTTTATATAAGATGGTATAGTTTTAAAAGCGACGGGGATTGTACAATTAGTAATGGAATAAATATTTAAACATATTATAAATTTAATATTGATGGAAAATTATGTTTTAATATTGATAAATTATTATGAAATTAATATATAAATGCCCATGGTTAGAGACTTAGGCATGACCTGAAGAAAGGTCGAGTTATTCTTCAACGAAGAAAATGGAAGGATTTATCACTATTTTATAATATACTATCTATAATGTTTAAAATAAATATATAAATTATTCTGTGGATATGACTTATAAATATTAATTAAACTCAATCATCCCTTTTTTATATATAAAATATACTTTCATATAATAAATATAAAATATTAATTATATTATACCTAATTGGGTGCATAAGTGTACGCTCTTTTTGTTAGAGCAATTAGACTTTATACGAAAGATTATAAATTTAAAACTCATCTAGCCTATAAAAAATATTATATATATTTGTACAATATAAAGGTAATTTAATTAAATTATACCTATATTTTATCTGCTACTTTATGTCAAATATATCCTATAATTACGCCAATATTTATATTATTTATATAATTTATTTATCATTTTTTAAAATAATTTAAGCCACAAATAAATTCTGGTATCCTAAAAATGTAAACTTGGTTAGTCAGTAGAAATCCCAAACCGCCTTCTTCTTCTTCACTCGGTCCGGCCCGGTTCGATTCTCGGTCCATTAGTTTCCACGCTACCTATAAAAATGGCAGCCCCATCGTGGATTCTTGGCCGCCTCTTTTATTTGCGCAGACTTGATAGGAAATAAGAGGGAATAATTTTTAGGGTTCCTGCGTTTCCTCCATGTCTTCGCCCATTTGATCTCCGTTTCCGATCTCTTCTGGGCACTCTTCCGACACGATATAGTGTTTCCGCCTCCATCCGGTAGCGTCAATCAGGGTCTTCAATAATGATTAGTTTTTCTTCTTCTTCTGCGATCGTTGCTCTCATTTCGGCCCTCAACAACCTCCGCGCCTTCGGCCCCGGATTGAATCCTTTCGCTCCCTTCGGCATGGGAAACTACTCCGTTTCCCGTTAACTTGCTCCTCTCTTTCTCGGTCGCTCTCGCTACTATGTAAAGCTTCGATCTTGTTATCTGTTTGGTATTTTTTTCCTTCATTTTTTGGTGTTTTCGCTGAACGAGTTGGGAGGACAAGATCGTAGTTAAATTTCGGTTTGCTGAAAACCAACGAGCTTCGCTTCAATCTTTTGCGAAATCGCGTTTCGTTATTGGTCTTGTGAGATATGCACTCTGAACAGCAGCAGTTGGATATGAAGGCTCGGTCCTTCTTGTCGAGCAGGAGATCTTTCAAGCAGAGGCTGAGGGAAAGGGATGACAGGGGTTGGACCCTTCTCCACATCGGTTCAAGGAAGGGTGACCTGAAAGAGGTTGGTGCCCTTGGATTATTGCTTACTCCTAGAGTTTTAACACATGCAGTTCAAATTGCGACAAAATAATTTTTTTCTTAAATGTTTATTCACTGGTTGTTATTTACTAATTGTTTAAAATTTTTAAATATGCTATTTACTATGTGATTCTTGGATGTTAAAATCAGATTTGTGGATTTGGATGAAGATTATATTGGGAATGTTAATGTAGAGTGGGAAATCAGATTTAGATGGATAGAAACGTAGATGATGGGGTAATTACTTAATATTGTAATAGCCTACAAATTCTATATCCATGGTGGTATAAGCAATATAGTAAAGCCTTATATGTAAATGTCTGCAATTGGTTTAATTAGATTAAGGCTGACAAAGAAACACGAACAACTGACCATGAAAGAGTAGACGTCACCTGCTTGTTAAGTATCGATATTTTGACACGTTCAGTCCTATCTTTTTCTTATGTCCAATTAACAGTTCTGGTTGAGATATAAAAAAATTCACGATAGTTAATACAAAGAACTCAGGCAAATTGCACCATTGTTGATTATTATTTATTTGACATGCATCAACATTATTCAAAGTCACTTAAAGGTCAAATGTTGTGGACATCTACAAATAAGAGTGAACCATTACTTCAACCAAGCAACTATGGACTCTCCTTACTGCTTACAATATCAATGTCAGATGCTTGTATTAGACATAATACATATTGGATGCTCCCTTTGCATGTGTCGCTTACTTTCCCCGAGTGTCAGACTATTGAAACTATTCTCAAGCGTGGAACCATTTAGGTTGCAATTTACACGACCTCTTTGAAGAGTTCATTTTCTTGAATGATTAGTTTTTATCTTATATATAATCGATTATCTAGATCTGTTTGATATGAAAGTCAAGACTGATAATTTAAATTAGAATAATAACCATCTTTTGTATTTCACAGGTCAAGCGACATTTGGATGAAGGCATGGATGTCAATGTGACTGCTGTGGGTCCCAAAGGTCATGGGGCAACCCCTTTACATCTTGCTGCACAAGGTGGACATATCAAAGTTATGGAAGAGTTACTGGATCGTGGTGCTGATATTGATGCTAGAACGAAAGGGGCTTGTGGCTGTAAGATTTGCTTAATGTTATTATAATATTATGCTTTGATGATCATCTAGTACCTTTTGTTGTTGCATTGTTCTTCTACCTAAAGGGGCAAGCAAGGATTCTTGCTTCACTGTCAAAAACCCGATAGTAATTTATAATTCATTTCCTTTTCTTCCATCTATGCCTGAATTACCAAATTATGTAGTTTTCCTTGCTATAGTTAATACCAAATTTACTCTTTTTGTCAGTTATGGTTTGCTTTTACATACTTTCCTGGTGAATTTTCCTTGCAAGCTATTGATAATGTTCAAATTCAGTGCCAATACTTTTCTCCATTGACCACACTACCTTCATTTTCTCGTTAGGGATACATATATTCTTATTTAGCTTCTTATGACTGTTTGTGCCCAATGAATATTTTCCCTGATTGCATAAGATGCACGCATTGATATGCTTTTCAATTCAAGGAAAAGCTTCTCCTGCCACCAAATTGCCTAGTTGACCTCCAGAAAATTGGCTTATTCAATGTTATGGAAACAATTAATAATTTAACTAATGTCTCATCTGTTTTCTCTGGGTTCCAAAAGTAACCTTTTCTTGCACCACAGTGCTTATATTTGTATTTTTCTGATGAATCAGGGACTCCCCTACACATTGCAGCTAAGGAGAGAAACAAGAAAGCCATAAAGTTCCTACTTGAAAATGGTGCTTTCTTGCCTCCGGACATAAATGACAACAGGTTCAATCCACCCCTTCATTACTGTCCAGGATTGGAATGGGCCTACGAGATAAAGCACATGCATGAAAAAGGTCTTTTTATCTGCGGAACTTCTTCCAGCTCCGACGATCAGCAAATCTGATGATTTCCTTCGAAAAGCGTGCCAGTCTTATCAGTAAAAGTGTGATGATTTGAAAGTAAGAACCCTAGGACAGTCGTGTGGTGATTAGATGTTATGGTTTTCCTTTTCTAGACCTAAACAAACAAGTTTATTTGCTTCATGTGTAAGATAAATTAATCATGGAAGAACTGCAAGTCACTGTTTTCATAATATACTTCACATCTGCAGAATCTGGCTAGTTATAATCTTATAAAGTACGAGTATTTGCAGCTTTTATATATTGAGAGACCTGTTCATAATCTATCTTGAGAGAAGTTTCTGCTTTCAGAAATTTGGAAAAGTGCAGGATGAGAAGTCCGCAATGTGTGGAGGAATTTGTAAGTAGAATTGGTATTTTCTTCTGTTGAAGTGCGCAAATACAGGGGAGGAACAATAAGAGTATTTTCAACTGCAGTGAAATAAAATGGAGGAATGGAATATTTTTCTTGTTTTGTGTTGAATACTGAATAGTATAAGACAAATAGGAAAAATAAGTTCGTCGATGTGTTAGTGAATATTAGATTGAGTTTTACTACTTTAATTAGTTCAGTAATATATATATTTTATTTCCTTAAAATGGGTGAGTTATTTATTTGTTCTTCAAATAATTATAAATATATTTATTTACGCCACCGCTTTTTCCTTTGTATATTACCCTAAGTAAACGACTGAATTAATTAACTTTTACTTTTAACTTAATATAATAAAAACATTTAAATTGCATGGGAAATTATGAAAAAAGAATAAAAAGGGGAAAAAAAAGCAAACTCCTCTACCTAAAAGCATATTGATTAGGCTTGTGCTTTTACAATCATTTTTAGTGGTACCTTTCATAAATAAATAAAAATGCTTCCCTTCTCACTCCAGAAGTAAGCAGAACGTTGACACTTAAGATTGCATGCATGCTGTAATCCAAAAATCTGTTTCATCTTCACTTAATAATGATATATAGAATTTGTATATCCTATTAGTTGTTATTTCAGACATAGCAAAAGTTGAGCTACATGCTTCATCCTTATCTAAATTCCAGATATGTTGGTCTCTGATGTCTAGATGTGTTGTCTTTCAAGTGGCTCTAAAGTTGGTTGTTTGTCCAACTTGCTACTTAAAGATTCTTCCTAGTGATCTGACTTTTGACAAAAAGGTAACCAATATTTTTGTGGGCTAATGCATGTATCACATGCCATGGAAAGCCAGGGGAATTGCATGCATCACCATGGCTTACACAGGCTGTGTTATACAGAGGAGGAGCACTTGATTAGTTGGCCAATTGAAATTGAGGAGGAAGAAATCATACAATGTGCAAGTAAAGTTTTGACAAAACACTCCTACTGTGTATCAATTCATTTTACCTGACCTACCTTGAATTTTTTTTGTATTAGCAGCATTTAGATGCAGTAGCAAGTAATCTTGAGGTAGTGTGATAACATTCAGAAGTCGGAACCATTTTAACTAGTTGTCATCCTCCGTAACACACTCTTAATCATTATTCAGGGATTCAAGCGCTATATTTCTCTAGGCATTAATACTGAAATCCATGCATCATCAGACACAAAAGGACGCAACCCATCAGCATCTTCCAATTCACCATCATAGATGCTGCTGTAGTTGAAGTCATTTGAAGAAGCACTCGCGCTGAAGCTATCGTGGAAGCTATGAGTATTAGTGCTATCATCTGCCCCCGGGAAAACCGAGTCTTCTGTGTTCTCAACAGAGCAAATCAGGTTTGCACCTTCAGGAGTTGCGGCATGCACCATGAGATCAAGAAATGTCTCATGATCCACCACAGAAGTGTGCGGGACAGAATATGACATATCATGCACTCCACTTGTAGGAACTTGATCAGTGAAAAGAGATTTGGTGCATCTCACAGCCTTGGTACGGATCACATTAACTTCAGACTCCTTTAGTTTTTCTGGAGCTGCTTCAGCCGGATGTACCTCTTTACTTTTCCTTGAGCTGCTGCTCAGACCTTTTTTCCTGATGTAGGTGTTCCAGTAGTTCTTTATTTCATTGTCTGTTCGCCCTGGTAATCTTCCTGCTATTAAGGACCACCTGCATGAGGGAAAGATATTCATGCTGCCTTTTGAATGTGACTTGGTTTGATAGTCCTTTCTACTGACGAGTTTTTGATGTTATACTACTTGATATGGAAATCAACTTATCTTTTGTTGTATTCTGACACTTTAATGCATTTTGCACATCCTTTCTCAAACAGTTAGATACGAAACTAAGCAATTTAATATCATTAAGTGAGGTCAAAGTTATTCCTTTCCTTCCTACGCAAAAGGAAGAAAGTCTTGTGAGTTTTAATCTTACCTGTTCCCGAGTAGTCTATGAAGCCTGATGATGAGTTCCTCTTCTTCCTCCGTGATGTTCCCCCTCTTGATGTCCGGTCTGAGATAATTCATCCACCTCAACCTGCAACTCTTGGCGCATCTATTCAATCCTGCAGTACCAAATAATCCCATCCCTTCACAATTCTATAGCAAACAGGTAAATTTTGTAGCTACTTGTATGAGTTTGCCAGAGTTGAGGCGACAACCATGAATGAGAAGCCAATTTCTTGTTTGATATCTCCACATTTCAAGGTAAGAAGTTATGGTAATGTTCTGGTGTATGCTGCTAGTTGTTTGCATTATCCATTGCTTCAATGGCTAACTACATTCAGGTGATTTCACCAAGTTGGGCTTATAAAAAAACTGCACATTTGAACACCCATACCAGCATTTGCAGGCAAACTTCTCCATTTTCCAAGGCCATGAACCATGATGTACTCTGAGAGCAGCTTGTCTTCTTGGCTTGTCCAAGCTCCCCTATTCAGACCATCCTTGGAACAGGAGGCCTTTCTCATTCTCCCTCTTGCTTCCAGTGCAACCCTTGAGGATGAACTTGAGCCAAGCTCCAGGTGGGCATATAAATACGTTGAGCATCCAGGGTGACCTCCTTCCACCATTGAATGCCCAACTGCAGGACAGCTTTGATGGCCCCACCCTTTCTCAAGCTGGCAAAATTGTGGCACATCACTCTTGCTAAATTTTCTTGTCATCTGTTTCCGATATATAGCTAAAGAATCTTATCGTGCTATTCCCTTCTCAGTTACAGATTGAGAGGACACATTGGCCGGCCATGCACAGGAGTATATTATTTGTCATCCTGCAAGCACACACATTGAGCTCCTCCAGCAAAAGGACTCTCTCCGTCCGCATCACCTTTGGGTACACTCCTGTCTATTTAAGCCCCCTTTTACGGCAGCTCAACCACCATGAGAGAGGCCCCTGAGATTTGAAGGTTCAAGTGGGGGTTGGTTGTCTTGTATATGAAATCATATTTTTTCCAGGTTCCCTTGCAAATTTGATGCTCTTTATGGCATGTAGTTTGAAAAGTTGACACAGTGGCTGCTGCTAATCCGGGGGGGCTTTTCTGATGACCCACCAACATGCAAAATTCTTGTTGTCAGATGACCTCTTTGCTACAGGGAGAAATAATCCAACACTTTAAGGTGGACTGTGATGGCTAAACGGCACGGCATCCAAGAAAGCTTGAGCTGTGTGCTAGTTGAATTAGAGGAAATCTTTTCCCTTTTCCTTTTCCTCCCACCACTTATTTTGATCATTAGGAAAATGGGGGCAGGAAAAAAGCTGCGTCTTTTCCCCGGAGGAGTGGAAGGATTCCTTGTATCCTTCTTAATCACATGCATTGATCAGGCAAGTTCCGTTTTGTTCATAAAAGCTGCAAAGAAGGTGGTGGTAGCAAGTAACTGAGATGTGATTGATCTCTCACTCTTGGTTAACTCATTGAAGTACCACTTTGAATTATTAGTCCTTGCTGCATTGGCATTCCCAGTTTTTATTATTTCCTCAAGCTCATAAAATCTGTAAAGGTTCACCTGGTTTCGTGGCATTTATGTGTTCACCTGGTTTCATGTTTAAGGAGTTACATTGCAGTTTATGCTAAAGCAGCCATTACAAGTCAAGCTCACAGTGCAAATAAGGAACACTACAGTCTGATATTTCATACTTATGAACATATACTGAATTTTATTTCATCGCGTAAGATGATAGTGAATAGATTACAAATAAATTGAACCAAACGAGGATGCACTGTAGCTTTATATTGGATGGCTCATCAACTTAGAACACATACAATCCTTTGTAATCTGGATGGTCTATCATCACTCGAGTCATGACTGATTATTTAGATACACTAAACAAAATCATTATCTATTTTGGGGTCAAAATTTCCAATGTCGAGATTATCCTGCACTTAAGCATATCCCAGAAGTTAGTAATAAGGAAATGAAACTGATACCATCTGCAAATGCTATTGACATCTGTAGATGAAAAAGAGCCTCTGCTAAGAGAAGTTGCAATTTGTGCAGCGAATACAAATCTTAAGTCCTAATTTCAGCCTCCTCGGACCACACATTGATCGATCAACCCTTTATTTCAGCCTTCCACCTTGCCGCCACACTATTCAAGCCAATTCTTTATTTGCAAACGAAGGATGCTGAATCTGCCAAATGTTGAGATTGGACTGCTGAGTACCCTCCACATTGTTTGGAGTGATACTACTGGAGATGGCCTGGTATGGTCATGACCACAAGAATTAGATGTTTTCCTTGAGATGAACTCTGCAGAGATGGAGAAAGGTAAATATTTAGCAGGAGGATGTGGAAATAGACCTAAATAGACAATAAAGAAGTCAGCATGACTAAATTCCAGCAGAAAGAGTGAAATGCTAGAATAATAGGGTCATGCATGTGGGCATTCCTCCATTTTCAAGGAAGAATGGAAGTGATGACACAGACCTAATTTATCAACGATTCAGCAGTATTTTCATCATCAACCGTTTTGAGATCAGGTAGGTCAGAGTTCAATGTGAACTTCAACAGTCTTTTCTTCTCCGCATGTTTCAAACAAGGCTGCAAGATGAAACCAATAAGCATGGCTATAATGCTTACAACCATGACCTTGGAAGAGGCAAGAGCCAGAACCACACATATCAAGATGGTAGGAGGGACAATCATCAAAATGCAGCCAGTAATGCCTAGAGGGATTTTATAAGGCCGGGGAGCATTTGGATAGCTCATTCGTAACTTTATAAAGGCAACAAACTCCAAAATCATTCCAAAACAATACAAGAAATTCTCTGCAGCAACAATTTCTTGAAAGCTCATCCAGGACAGCAAAAGTACACCAGAAGCAGAGAACAAAATTCCCATAGTAGGAGTTCCATGGCGGGATCTCTTGCTAAAAATGTCCGGGAGCATTCCCCTTTCTGCCATTCCAAGAAGTTGATAAGAGTCGCTGCTCATTTCGGTGACAAACATGCCCATGTTGGATAGAGCTGAAGCCCCTTGCACCCACCATCTCAACCAGAACCCACCAAGAATTTTGGCCACATCAGAAAAATAACCATCTGTCCATGACTCCCTGTCAAGAGGAATGGCTCCCGTTCCAGCTAGGAGAGGGTATAAATAGCTAAAAATGACAAAGATCAGTGCATAAAACAGAGCCTTTGGGAGGTTTTTCTTTGGATTATGGACCTCCCCTGCCAAAGTACTCACAGAATCCCAATAATTAAGATTCCAAAAAAGTGTGTTCAAATACAAGTTCCAATTGACATTGTGTAAATCAACTGCTAACCATCTTGCAGGCCTAATTTTTGGAATTGCCAGGAACCCCATTAAGATAAAAGGAACGATAGAGAAGACCCCAAGAAGCACAGCCATCCATCCAACAATGGTCAATCCTCTGTAGTTCATATATGTTAGTGCAACTGTTAATATAAACACTGCCAAAGTCCTTGGTAGTCCCCCTCCCAACTCTGGCACACCAGACTTCAGATAGTCTAGAAATAGAACCGGGTAGAGAGCATTGTCAATGACGCCGCTAAGCCATTTCATCCAACCTTGCTGAAAACCCCAGAAAGGTCCCAAGGCTGTATAGACCCACACAACATATCCGCCATTTTCTGGAAACATGGTACCCATCTCAGCAGTGATCAGTGCTTCAGGAATACTCCATACGAATGGGAAGATCAGAAAGCCAAGAATAGCCAGAAGTGGGCCGGCAGCCTGAACACTGTCCTCTATTCCAAAAGGTCCACCAGATACCTCATAGAAAATAAGGAAGATAAGGGGAACAATAGAAACCTTCCTTAAATCGTCTAGTTTTGGAACTCCCTCGATAGAATTGTACTCTGTCTCACAAAGTCCCCCCATGGGAAGAGATCTGATGCTTGCAGTTTTTCTCAATTTCTGTACGCAGGAGTAATCAATATTTTTTCAGTTAAAGATATAAATTATAAGTTGAAGTAGCTAGCTCAGTGACTAATCAATTCTGCAGATACTCTAATTCTAAAGACGTAAAAATTCTGTCTACAACGCAAATAACGAAGAGTTAGTTTGCCTGATATTAAGAATCATGATCTCATCTTTTTTTTATTAAAAAAAGTTACTTTTATGATACGCTAAGTTATTGGTGGTAACCCAGATCCGAGAAGAATAGGAAAGAAGAGTTCCACTCACAAACAAAGATGTCATCTCACAATAATGCACAATTATTATAAAAAATTGCTGCAAAGAGCTTAAAGGAACGATTTTGCACTCCAGTTCCACCTCATTAACCCATATCAGCTAAGGGAGAAGAATCAACCTACCCAAAGGGGGAAAAAGATAACAAAGGTGGGAAACAAAGATCCCATCTCACAATCAGTAAAGCAACAACCGAAAAGAAGCTAAAAGGACGATTTTGCAATCCAGATCAACCTCATTAACCTATCAGACGTGAAGGGAGAACAATCAACATAAAACACTGCTTGATGGAAGAAGAACAAAGACGAAATAATTTGCATATCTGACACCAACAGAAAAAGGCCACACCATTTCCAATTTAACAATTCCAGGGAACAAATTGCAATGAGAAATAATTGCAAAAACGCCAACCAACCATCTAACTGGGGAGGCTTCCGCTGTAATCAAATCTCCATGAGAGTCGATCTTTAGCTCCCTCGCGACCACAAGGAGCGATCCGGTTACAGACCCGCCGGTGAAGAGATCTGGAGATGCGAGCGTGGAAGGCACCGATCGTACGATATTAAAACAAGAAGTCCTCCATTTCTTTTTTTAATAAAAATGCGTATCTGAAATAATAATATTTTATCTTTTTTTAAAAAGTGAAATAGATAATAAATTAACTGTGTTCAGAGTGGACATAAAACCTTGATATATTGATCTAACGGATTTAGAGAGTCTGATCAACCTGCACAACTTTTGACGCGCATGTTGGCCATTCATATAATTGATCAACGCATCAGGGCCGTCGAAATCAGGGTTTACTTCGTGCCTTGCGGCTTGCGCTGCTACTCCTGCGCCCATTTTAGAACCCTCTTACGAGCTCAACCGCGGCGGAGTCGAAGAAGAGAGGGCGTCGAGATTCCGGTGAGATCCGTCGACCCCCCTCGTTTGCTCTTCCCCTTTTTCTAGCATCTCTCTTCTTGTTCGATTTAGAGCTCATGATTTGTATGCCTTGAACGCTATAATTTGGCTGATTCTAAGCCTAACAATTGAGTTTCCTAGTTACTGTCTTTCTGAATAATTTGTATTTTCAGTCTTTAGATTAATGGTAGCATAGGAATTGCTCGAAATCTTCTTCTATGGTCTGTTTAGTAGGTTTGCATTCGAAATTTTTCGATGGGCCTCAGCAGTCGAGCGATGCGATGGTTCTTGCAGAGTATTAGGTTGTGTTGGAAACCTAGTGTGAGATTATTTGCGGAAAGTGAGTTAATTTGGATCAGTCATTCTGTCGGCGTTGTTCCGGTTGAATTATCATGGATTTTTGATGGTATGTTTCCTCGGCCTATCCTTGTGCCTTAAAGGAAGCCATTTGAAAGTGGTTGATTATACGCGGTGCTGTATTCCTATCTTTCGTACTCAGATATAACATTTGAGTAAAATTGTACATTTAATGGATGATCGATAGCTGTATATTATAAATTATTGTTCTTAGTTCCTCTGTCATGAAGAGGATGGTAGCTCTAGGTGGTGGGTTTAGGTTTTTACAAAACAAAGCTTGATACTGCCTTGAATACAAGGCCTTTACTTTGGCTTCAAATGGTGATCTTGTTCTATTACCAACTCGTGAATTATGTGATTTTGCTGTACCTGCGAATAAGTTTTAGCTAATATCCATTTGCTCTATCACATTCTTGCACAAGCTCGTCACTCATTCAGTGTCTTGAGGTTCTAATTTGTCTTCTGCTAATCTGTGTTGCTAATCAGGTTCTGAACCATGGTTAAGCATAATAATGTTATTCCAAATGGTCACTTCAAGAAGCACTGGCAGAATTATGTAAGGACATGGTTCAACCAACCAGCACGCAAGACAAGGAGGCGCATTGGTAATTATATTCTCTACAGTCAATCGCCTCTTATTATCGCATGCTTGGGTGGTCTATCCTATATATGTAGATATGTATGCTACAAGCGTATGGTACTTATGCTTTTGTGTTTTTTGATTCTTCACATACTTTTTTCTTCTTGTTTAAGTGGAAATCTTCTGTGTATAGTAAATGCTTTCACCTTGGACTGAACAGCACGACAGAAGAAGGCTGTGAAGATATTCCCACGTCCTACAGCTGGTCCCTTGCGTCCTATTGTTCAATGTCAGACACTCAAGTACAACATGAAATCGAGAGCAGGCAGGGGTTTTACCCTTGAAGAGCTCAAGGTGAATTTTTTTCTTTTAAGAAAAATAAAAAAAAGCCTAGTTTACGGAGTCTTACATATTTGAGATATATATATCTTACATTGGCTGGTTGCATTGCTTCTTCAAATTACATGCTGTACAAGTTTCACTTGATTATTTTGCCTAATGTTCTATGAGTGAATCCTACAATTTCTTATCAATATCGAGCAGTGGCATGATGAATGTAGGCATTGTAAGATTGATCTCCTTCATTACTTGCTACTGACCTTATGTTGGCATCTGGTATTCCAAGAAGTGATGAGTTATGCACCTTAGAATTTCTTCTGAATCAATGTCTGTCAATTTTTTTCTCAAGGTAATGAGACTAGAGTCTTAGTGCCTCACTGCTGATGAATTGTTCTTTCTGCAAATACAGGCAGCCGGTATCCCAAAGAAACTTGCTCCAACAATCGGCATTGCAGTGGATCATAGGCGAAAGAATCGCTCTCTTGAAGGTCTGCAAGCTAATGTCCAGAGGCTGAAGACATACAAAGCTAAGCTCGTGATCTTCCCAAGGCATGCTCGAAAGTTCAAGGTAGGCTCATCACTGTTCTATCTTAGGAAGTAGCAGTAGACGGGCATGTGTATGTGGCAAACTCCTCTTATGCTTTGGTATACTAATGCTATCTTAGGCTGGAGATTCTACTCCTGAAGAACTTGCAACTGCTACCCAACTCCAAGGTCAGTACATGCCCATTGTGCGTGAGAAGCCTTCCGTCGAACTTGTTAAGGTCACAGACGAGATGAAATCGTTCAAAGCATATGCCAAACTTCGTGTTGAGCGGATGAACGAGCGCCAGGTCGGTGCCAGACTGAAGAAGGCTGCGGAGGCTGAGAAGGAAGAGAAGAAGTAAAAAACCAGTTTGAGGTTCTAATTGTTTCGGGCACTTAGGCCTAGTTTTGAATCTTGGATTGTGGAATGAGTTACCTTCTTCATTTTGCGACAGTGATTGTTGTCATGTCAACTTTTTGTTCAATTAATGCACACTTTGAGATTCTAATTATTTAGTCACTTCCTGCACTAATTTCGAACCTCATTAGCTTGTGGAATCATTTGCTTTAAATCCTTTTGGTTATCTCGATAAGCAAGCAATGTCCTTTTTCATAACCTTCAGAATTCAGATTAGACATTTGAAACTTTATTTGAAGCTGATTTATTGTATGTGAGTTGTGCCCGATCCGATATTTGGTGTGAGCTCGGATCGTCCCGATATACGATAAATCAGCTTCAAATAGCTAAGCTAGCTAAGCCCGGCGGCACAGCACCCACTTCAGTTAACATGCCTACTTCATATGTACGCTCCGTGAGGATGAATCATCAGTATGCCCCAAAGCTTCCGCATAATAAAAAAAAAGCACTTGCCTAGTTATTAATCCATCAATATTGCATAAGAAAGAGAGAGCAAAAGCCGGGTACATTTATAACTCTTACCATATCATTACCAGAAGCAGCATCAATCGATTTAAACTAGAATCAGAAAGCAGCAGAGAAGATGAGCTTATCCGACACAACGACATCTCATCACATCAGTTGCACTTTATAACAGAATCAAAACTAGATCCAACCGGGAGTTTATTACAAATGCTACTGTTCGATCCCCAGTTCCCATTGGCCATCAGAGATGAAAATATGAGCAGAGCAAGCACAGAGCTGCCCATGCCACCATAGCAAAAAAGAGAAAAAAAGAAAATGCGCGAAATTAAACTTAGCTAAAACAACAATCATAGGTTGGTCGTTGGCCAACTCCTTTATCCATCATCAGTCTACATATTGCTGCCAAGATTAAGCATGAGGGCATCACAATATATCAAAAGCAAGGATAGTGTCTTTGGCCAAGATGAGCAGCAGCAGCTTGAAATATATCAAGACCCATTTCCTTGTCACATCATGGTGAACGTAGTCCAGAAAGATCTCTTTGAAGAACCCATAGACTTGCCAATATATGCACATGACAAGAACTGAGGTAGTCAACTTCGTTTTTGATAAGAGTAGCAATGGTGGTATGAGCGCATACGTAGCTTTGATAGAAAGCTCCATCCTCTTCACCTTCAAGCTTTCTTTTAGCAATTCACTTTTCCGTTCCCTGGGAAGGGTGCCCTCCAATGGACTGAATGCAGTTATCTTTGAGCAGCCATTCTCCTTTTCCTTTAACAAATTGGGATCTTCAACTCCAACAGCACGAGGCACATGCTGCAGTAACTCACCATTAAAGAACAAGAAAATAGGTAGAAACCAACTTGATACAGGCTAAAACAACAACAAAGGGGCAGCGGATCACTTACACTATTGGGCAAATCGCCTTGTGCTTTCACATGATATGAGCGAGCCAAAATTTGAGCATTAACATTCAGTGGACTAAAAGTGTATTTTGGCAAAATCTTTTCAAAGCCATGTATCTGCATTAGAATCAGCAACAACAAACACTGAGAGTGGCATTAGCTCATCATAATCGTTGCCTCCAAACTATGTCTAGAATAGACCAATGCAGACAAGGTTTGAAACAGAACCTCTAGGCATGGGCATAATCTCAATGCTAATAAAAATAATTGTTTAGAATTTCATTTGCAATTTTTTCAGTCAAAAGTCGGAAGTAAAAGACTCCGGAGAAGAAATTTAACGTCCGACAATGGCATATTTTAATTAATTAGATCCATTGAGTAAGAAATTTCTTGTTCTACACATGCATAAAATCACATTGATTTAGTTGACTCTTTTCCACCCTATGCAACGCTTTCATTTGTGGCTTAGAACCACCTCACTTCTACAAAGAATTTTCATAAAAATATCTGCTCAGACAAATACCCAAGTCGTTCGTACAAGAGGACAACTATTCAGATTCGATTTATTTCATCACCCCAATGGTTCCTGTGTTAAGTAATATAGAACATTTGCCAGGTTAATAGGGCAACAAGCCTTGCAATAGGATGAGTCATTTACAGCGTCCTCCTGCCTAGATCATCGCTTGAAGGAGGTGACCCCAGACATGCTCAAGATCATATGCCCTCCACGAACGGAACAAAAGAAAAACTCAACCTTATGACAGAACAGATAGTAGGTTTTCCTCATAGAAAAATGGAAAACGACAAGCCAAAATCAAAGACTTGCAGAAAATAAATCAACCTCATCAAAGATGTCGAATACGCGACTGTAGCTTAAGCATACAAAGGGCAAGGAGGACGAGAAGAAGCTCTAACCTTTCCCGAGCCAAGGTGACCAAGCACCGTAGCCGGGGCGAGGCCGGAAGATGCAGCGGCGGAACGGTCCGTCCCAGGGGCAGCAGATCCGGGACCAGGAAGCGGGCGGGAGGCGAGGGAGCCGAGGCCCCGGAGGCACTGGGCGGGGCCAGCGAGATCGCTATAGGCGGAGTGCTGACGGAGAAGGCAGGAGGCAGCCTGGGCTTTGGATCGGCTCAGGAGGCGGAGCGCCATCGCCCGACGTTGCCACTCTCGAGCGGCTGCGGTCACCGAGATCGATCGATAGATGGGAACGAAAGAGACGAAACACCTCTTATAACGGGAAAAAAGGAACCGATATGTTGGGACACTGTTAACGATACAAAAGAACCGGTATAAACTAGCACATTCAAAAATATTTAAAAGATTATATTATTTATTATATAAATACTTTTCTTAAAAAAGTTTTGGAATGCTATATTGAGTTTTTTTTAATGTTTTAAATATATGAATGATAATGACATATTAAAGTCACATCATATGATCTTTGCCATTTATTAATAAATTAATTAAAGTGTCATCATCTCAAATTCTTATGAAGTCTTTAAATATATTCATAATATTAGAATGAACAAAATTGAACAAAAGAAGCACACATTGATATAAAAAAAAGATCTAAAAAAAACTTTGACCTAAAATATATATTTATTTTTTTGAATCAGAAAAAAGGAAAATTCATGGTGCACTTGTTGTATTATGAATTGCTACAAGATAACTGCACAAATTATCTGTATCCTTCACATTCCTGCACTTCAATATAGTATTAAAAGTTTGTTATCTGTGCTTTATTCTTCCATGGTGCCTCCAACAACGATAAAGACTGTGTATAATGAACACTAGCAACATGTTACACGTTCATAGAAAACAAAGTCTACCATCCGCAAGCTACACACACAATTCTTCACTGGACTATCAATAATAACTACACTAAGAGAATGGGCAAAAGAAAACGCCGAAGTGAATCACCAAGCTTTGATTAAGCTTGACTACGGCTAAAAAGAATAGATTACAAAGTTACATGATCAATTGTTGGGGGAATCTCTCCCCGTTCTGGATTAAGTTGACCTTAAGTTAAGAGTCCTACAGCACAGCGCAACCAGTGATGAGAGAGGTAGGTGTTAATCACTTCACCTCGTCAGGGGAGGCAATGAGATCTTCGAGTTTGTAGGAGAAAGAAAAGCCAGATGGGAGGGTCATCAGGGGTCCATCTCCAGTTCTTCTAAGCCTTGACATTGCCAATGCGAATCCCAGAGCCTTGCCAACTGGAATGGCCACAGCGTTGCCGACCTGGCGGTATCTGCATTTTCATCATGTTTAATGGAGAAAGATATCAGAAGACAACAACAGGGAAGTTGTGGGGAAACACCAGAAGAGTACGAAGATAAAGGTCAATCCAGACAAAGAAATGGATTAGATGTAGAACAAGTAGATGCGTAGACTACTTCAAGGCCAACCCAAAGGCAGTAGATGTGTTGAGTTAAAAGTAGGCAGTGGATGGAAATAGAAAACCAGTAATACCTCTCTTCCACTGTCCCGTAGAATCTGTAGTAATCAGGGAACCCCTGCAACCTTGCACATTCTCGAATGGTAAGAGCACGGTTCTGCTCAGGATGTAATATAGCCTGAGAAGTTGAAGTTATGGAGAAGTTTGTGATGTGATTCATGGCAAAGTTGAAATGCAAATATTTCTTTTGCTAGAGTACGTGAAGTTTAGATTCAAATAGGGAATTAAAATAACCTGGCACCGAAAATTAGGCCTGGTAATGACAGTTGGCGATGCTTCATCCCACCACAGTCGTCCAAAGGGTCTGAGAGGATACGAACATCCAGTTAACAACAATGCTATAACTCTCGACTGAGAACTAACACAAGCATCAGTTGTTTTGTAAAGGAAAGAGTAAGACCTTAATGATTTCCCCTTTCGGAAGTTCATGCAACAATCTAGGACCTGAAGTATAAGAAAGGATTCTCATGTAACATCCCTCTGGGAACACAAATATCCTAGGAGTAATATGCAGAGGTATATTTGATATCCAAACTTAAAAATGCAGGAAAACGATTTTTAACAAGTCCATGCTCTTGGAAAATCAAATCATGAGTTTAACAACTTCAAAGAAAAGAATGACTGACCAGTGGTTTCCCAGATGGCAGTAGTACTCTGTCCATTTTTGGGTCAAATTGAACAGCATTGTCTGGACCAACGATAACACCTGCGAAGTCCCTAAAATTTGCACCCTGTAACATAGATTGAAATATCAAAATGAAGACCTCATAAATTTGGACAAATTGGATAGGACAAAATCGATAAAGAGCATAAAACCTTTCTTCGTGGAATTTTAGAAATTCTCAAGTAATCATCCTCGTTTAGTTGATGAGAGCGGTGGTCATACAATTTAGACACAGATGTCTTTGCACAATTTTCTGATGATCCCCACATTACTAGCGCCAAAGGGAAATTTGAAATTAATAAATAAAATCGAATGAAGAAATAGTTAGGAAATAAAATGCCAAGTTGCCTGCAACTTCAATTTATCAACTTGCACACTAGTACTAGACCTCACTCTTGCAAACTATATATTCAACTTCAATTTATCAACTTGCACACTAGTACCAGACCTCACTCTTGCAAACTATATATGCATGGACCAAGGAAACAATTTAATCAAAGAACATCGATATGATGCTAGGTAAAGACTAAAGATCGTAACTGACTCTACTACATTATTTAATTTCACTTCAAACAAAGTAGTGCTCACCATGTTTTGGTGTCCGAATGTATTTTTGGAACTCGGTATGAGCACTTTGTCCATATGGCATCTCATCACCGCCCTCATCATGTGAGACCTGAAAACAACTATAGTGTTCACATGATTTACTGCATAAGAACATATAGCAACATACCTAAATTGTCTTACTATTGGAAGCTCAGCAATAGCATCCTCAAGAACGAGTGCTTTTTCAAGCACCGGTGGCTGTCCTTCATCATACGCAACAAGATTACGCTGATAGGACAAGCAATTGAGCAATCGAATTACAGTTAGAATAACCTTCTAGCTAATTAAGTGACAATTCAACTTAACAATAATACATAATAGACAGCCTTGTACAAAATGACATGCAAATGGAAGAAGCCAAATGCAACCTACAGGAAACAAAAAGAATTTATATACAACCTTGATAGTAACAGAAAGTAGTTTAAATAGGACTAAATATTGAATTCTGGTAAACAAGTATTATTAGTGATTTCTTTAATTGGCTAATGAGGAAAGATAATAGCATACTAAAATACAATTGATATGTAAGGGTATCATGGTCGATGAAACTTGTAGCTTATGTAAGGGAAGTTAAGACTTCCATGGGTTGTGAAAGGAGATGAGAAATCGAAATTGTTAAAGATCAAACAATTAGTTGTAGGACATTGGATTGTCTGGGAGAGAGAAATATGAGATCTTTTATGGGCAATTCAATATCAACAATGGCCTTAGCTACGCAAGCAG
Source organism: Thalia dealbata (assembly GCA_030544415.1). Lineage (NCBI taxonomy): Eukaryota > Viridiplantae > Streptophyta > Magnoliopsida > Zingiberales > Marantaceae > Thalia > Thalia dealbata. The sequence continues at coordinate 19,929,531 of CM060458.1, forward strand.
TTGCAGCTCTAACATTCTTTACTACTCGTAAGCCATCTTGAAGAGACTTATAGATTGTTCGTTCACTTTGAGTTGCTTTGTGCACTTTGAGTTGCTTTGGGCACTATGGTTTTGGTCTATATGTTGTCCTTGCTTTTGTTTACTCTTTTTCAACTTTGTTTAAGACATTCCTTTGGATGGCATTTTGTATCGTTTTAGATTGGTGAAATGAATGCAATGTAATATTTCAAAAAAAAAAGTATGATTAGTGATTGGAGCTAGGTTCGTTGAGACTAATAGTGATAAAAGAAAAGGAAGGCCCTTTCTCACGCCATCAAGCTGCTATGTCCAAAAAGTTAGCAATCAATTTAGTCTGTTCAGGTTTAGACCCTCTGAACTTACAAAGATCAATCAATCATATTGGAATTCCTAGCATGATTACAGGTTTCTCCATGTCCTTACTGTTTTTATCTAACAGTAAGACCAACTAAAGGAAATAATACAATAAGAAAATAGGCCTCAATGTTAGGCAATTTCGATATAAAAAACCTAAGGAATGAAATTTGGCATACTAAAATTTGAAACCAATAACACTATGTGTGGTGAGACGAACCTCAAATTCCACTGGACAACCTTGCTTCCAAATTACTTCATGAGTTGGTAAGGGAAATGGGGGTAGTTTCTACAGAAGACATGAATAAAAAATTTATCAAAAAACACCTTAGATTACTAAAGCAACATATATTTAAGGACTTGCCTCGCTAGGGTGGCATCCCCATAGAAAGGCACGCAAACGAGTTTGTGGAACACCATAGCAACCAGCAGCCATGATCCCAAGTCTAGCTTGGTACTTCATACAAACTAACCGACTTAAGGCATAACGTCCTAGAGTAGCATCAGCAAAGTAAAGTATATCCAGAACATTTTCCATTAAGACATATTTAGGCTTTAAAAATTGAACAATGTCCATGAAGACTGCAACTTGTCGGTTTTTTTCATCATCCAGTGGTGCACTGAGATTCCTAAACCTATTATAGGCACTAATACCTTGACATGGAGGGCCCCCACATACCACATGCACACTTCCCTGGAGTGTAGTTAACACAAGAATCAACAAGAATTTCAAATAAATATAAATTACATCAAAGGTTATCTAAATTCAACACCTACAGGAAGTGGCAACAAGTTTGACTTGAAACCTTCTGTAACAAATTCTCTTACTCGCTCTTCACAATTTCTGACAAAATGCAAATAAGTGATGAGATGCAGTTGTATCAAGTGGCTGATACACCAATTTCGGAAAAATGGTAATACCTTAAATTCTCCATTGGTTCCCAACTATCATCGCTTGGACCATAACCCTTCCACCGAACCTGATAATTTCAGCATATAATACCAATCATACATATACTGATATAATCCTTCCCGAAACTAAAAGAGAACATGAATGAAGGTAATTGTGAAAATTACCTATAGGAGCCTAGTCTTGTAGCATATTTGGCTTCTATGGACATTAAGTTGTCACACCATATTATGACAATGATGGCATAACATATATCATGTGCCACATCATCAAAATTTTAAATTGCCCCTTCGTAACCAGCCCCATCATATAATATGACACTTACAGTATCACTAACATGAATGCCTATGGACTTGTCATATTAGTTGCCACATCATCAAATTGACGTCCCTATAGATGGTGTATTAACAAGTGCTAAATATATGCTACAATAAGAAAGGTTTAGGTCCTACATGTAAGGCTCCATAATACATTCCAAATTTGCAGCAGCTGTTAAAGGTTGAGTCTTTTTCAGGAACTAGCACTACAGTCTACAGAATAAATAAGACAACGTACCTTGAATCTTAATCCAGGTATTCCTAAGTTAGTAGGATCTCCATAACAAATATCGACTAACTTTGATACTTCATATTCACTATTTTGCTTTTTTGATTGGAAGCTGGTGTTCCTTGTAGAATCTTTCACTTCAGAGACATTTGAAGAAGAGTCTTTTTGCTTTGACATATTTGCACCATACTTTTTGCACAGTTTTTTCCATTCTTTCAATAAGCTACAGAAATCATCAGCAGACTCATTCCTAACCTGTTAAAGTGCACAACGTGTTTTACCTGTCAGTTAATACATGTTTCCATGCCCACAGTAACATATTTAATAAGATGGTCAAATAACTTACTTGAGTTTCAGTATGATTAAGTCTAAAGGCTTCACATGCAGCCGCACAAGAATCAACTGCCCATCTCTACAAAGGGAAAGAAAAGAAAAGAAAACCAGCTACTGAGGGAAAAAGTATCATCTTCATCGATAGTTTATTACTTTGGAAATACTTGCCGTCTCAAATTTTACTCCAGCAAGGTGAGCACCAAGGCAAAGCCCAGTTGACAGTCCACCACAACCAGCATACATGTCTAATACAGATAGCTCTTTGTTTTCTGTTGCAAGGTCAGCATTGCTCTGTTCTGAAAATGGCTCCGCGTTAGCACTACTGTTAACTGTATATTAAAGCAATCAATTCGTCAAAGAAATACATTATTCATTTTAAATAACTCAGTTTGATATTTGTTCAGAAAACAAAGTCTATAGAACCTCTTATGGAGGTCTAAAATTGGCTAACACTTTCTAGAATATTCACAAGTTAATTTGCAACATCCAAACAATAATATCAGTAAACTAGAACAAGTTAAAAGTGTGAACTTGTGCAATCTGTCAGAACTGATCTGAAAACCCATACCATGTACGATGGGCACAATGGTGTGAGCAGGGAAAATTAGGAAATCAAGATTAGTTATAAAAAGATTGAAATATATTAGCAATCAATGACTCCCTTATGAGCTTAACGTTTCACATTTTAATATGGTATGCTTATATTTTTTTATGATAGCATGCCCAATGTTGCTAATTAAATTAGGATGTGAAGAGTTAGATGTCATGTTATTGTCACTTTATGAATAATTACTATAATATGTAGTTTATGTTAGTGGTACAGACCGGCGTGCTCAAGCCAGCCCGAGCATGGCCTGCTCCGGCACACCCCACAGGCATGTCATGCTCAGCCTGAGGTGCATGCTACGCCGTCCGGCCCAGCCTGGCATGCCCGAGTCGTGCCTCGGGCCATGCCGCTCTGGGCCATCAGGCTAGGAAGGTGCAGCCCAGCACGGCACGCTCCCTTGGACGGGTCGTGCCAGGCACGGCCCGGTTTGCACCTCTAGTTCATGTAGATAGAAAGACAAGTATCTAAACATGCACACAAGTACCAGATATTAGCACAAAGAAATGAGCTGGATAAGTAATACACCACTTACCACTCTGCATATTATAGAATGATGAATAATCCACGGAGTACTTCATGTCATAATAATAATGGCATGAAGGATTAGACAGAAAGTTTGAGAGTACCTGCAAATAAGCTACTTAACAATCCAAGCAAATATAGCTATCTGTAAATGAAATTAGGGAATAACGGGAGGTGGAACACAATTTTCAGATTGAAAAGTATATCAAACTTAATATAGCACAATTTTTTTCAAGAAAAGTACAAAAGCACAGTTGTCGCATACAGTAGGCAGAAGTCCTGTAATCCCAACTTTGGAAATAATGCAGTCTAGTAAGTTGTCATTCATTAGATCAGAGTAGAAAAGTCGCTTTTTGTCATGGATTGCCGCTTCCTCTTTCAAGACCTATACAGTACAGTTGTAAATCATAAGTACACAAATATGCAATTATTATGAATCAGAGTGCTCTATATTTTTGTCATTGATTGCCACTTCCTCTTTCAAGACCCATACAGTACAGTTGTAAAACATAAGTACACAAATATGCAATTATTATGCATCTCAACTCATGATATCTAAAAAATGGTAAGGAAATAATACAAACTACAAAACAAAAGTAATACAGTCTCACAGTATCTTCAGCTCTGAAGAACCATTGAACTCTGAAGTAGTAGTCTCCTCTTTTTGTTTCAAAAAATTCCAATATCCTGCCAACATAATTGGGCTTACCCTGGGGACCCTATATAAGACAAGTAGCAAATTACAATACTTCGTTGTTGCTCACTAGAAGAAATTGATTCTGAAGGCCAATATCACTCAAGCATTGCTCCATATCTGCCTCTATATCTATTTATAAAAGCTTTAACAAGTATGTGGAGAAACTGATTGAACAGTGGACCAAGGAAGTGTACAGTGAAGCCATCTTCCAAATTCGAGTTAGCAACAGAACTTAGATGATGAAGCTTTTACCAAAATAGATACATTTATTCACAAACATAGATGTATTTGCAAAAACAAACATATATGCAAGAAGTCTTTAGACTCAATACCAGGACCTGTACTGAACAATGTTTGTACTAATACCATCTCAGAACCAAGCCATACTCTATGTCGGTACACTTATCGTCAAACCAACCATGACAAGCATCTTCATACATTTTTCCAAAAATTGAAATAATTATAAATAGATGGTATAAAATAAGTACTAGAAATTTGTAAACGAAAGTGCTAAATTAATGGTTGATCAATACTTTCCAGCATCACTTTGTCCGCACATATGAATCCTATGCCTATCTAATCGTATGCAAATATCTATATCAATAATTTTAATTATAATACCTATATGAATGTCTGACACCATATAAATTTAAATACAAATCCTGTGAATAGTTGTCTTTCCCAACTTAGATAAAATATGGTATGTATTTAGAGCCCACATTTGAAGACTATTCTGTATCATGCAAATATAGCAACCATATATCTCCCAGAAATGGTAAATAAATGTACATAGAAAATATGTTTTTCTATTCGACTGTGTACTTTATTTGCATCACCAAGAGAGTTTTAACTGATTACTTCTGATAAAAACCAAACCCAAAAAAGAAATCGGGAGTTAAATGATGACAACCTTTTTGGCATCAAGTTGAGATCATCAAGAGCCTAACTTCTTTCAATTTTTTTTTCTAGATTGAGCTGAACTCCAATCAAGTCCAAACTGAGATTATCCAATTTGGTTTAGTTCAATTTGCATGAAATGCTAAAGGCATTAATTTATAATAATTAAATATGATAACATATAAAATTAATGCAAAAATAATATAGATTTAGTTTGTTATTTAAACTTTGAAAAAAAAAGGATCAAATTGAAGGTTCCTTTTTATTCATTTCGGTTTGTTAGGTGGAACCAAAAAATGGAAAGTCGATATGGTAGAACACCTGAGATATTGAAATTTCACATTTGATAGTACAAAATGAGTCAAGAGTATCTGGAATTTCATAAATGCATGGAACTACGGTTGAAAAGGAATTTTGAACTGTCTGAATTCTGGAAGTACAATTGTTTCCACGGAACCAATAATCTTCCAAGGGAAATAAATTATATCCTTTCTGGTGAAGAAGTTAAGCAATATCCATCGAGCATTTTTCCAAACCAAATCTAATACTGAAATGAATTTTGAATGCAAAGAACCAAAAAAACAGACCCATTCAATTGATAGCTTCTGATGGTCACGAAAAGGTAACTCACCTTTACATATACACACTCCCCAATACTTATTATACACTCACATATGCTGGCTTGCTGATAGTGGCATTTAACATCTAGGATGATTTCATCATCACTATCATCAATGCTATACCCAAAAATATAGCAAACACATGTCAGAAGGTAGATAAAAGTTGGTTAAATCATTAAATGGACATTCCATTAGAAATATCTAGAAAGTTTAGGATAGTAACCTACCTAGAGTTTTTTCTCTGTCGCTTACCATTTTTATCCTGCAAAATGCAGATATTAACGGTTAGTAAGAAATTATAGATAATGATGAAAGAAACTATATGATTTTCTTACGGTGTTTTCCACTGTGGAGACATAAGTATTAAGGACAAAACAATACGCATTATGACAAAAGGTTTGAGATTTGGAACATTAAAGCAGAACAAATTATTATGGATCAGGAGCAATAAGGAACATCAGACATCATTAGATTTGGAAAAATTAGATCATAGTACAGTGACAAGTCAGTATTAACTTATTAAGGTCCTGCCATCCAACTAAAGAACAAGGTGAAAATGAAAAAAAAAAACTACTGCTTCACCGCCAGAAACCACAGCAGGTGCCTTTTCCACTGTAGGCTGGTTTAACAACATGGAAAGTAGCTAGAGGTGCAGCATCAAATCATAAACCTAATTCTAAAACAAGACCTATCAAAGTGAACCTTCCATTGCCCAGTTCCAAAAAGGTCCAAACAGATCGGCAACGGGACACGTCTTATCTCTTGAGAGAACAAATTAGAAGCTCCCGTAAATAACTGTGGAAAAGCTTTCCTAGTATGGATTTCTTGAAATGGAAATTTTGGAAGAGAATACGACAGTAACAGGACAGCCGAATGTACCACATTAAGAAATAGCAAGGAAATGTTGTTCTAGAAACATTATTGAGCAGTTGTCTCCTAGTTTCCAATGAAAAATAGTCGAATTTGCCTATTTTGTCTTTAAAATATAAAATATGAACAATACACAACGGTAAGCAGCAGCATTTAACAAAATACAGTGTAAGATATCATCCGATCAAAAAGTTGCAACAGTAAGAACTTATCTGAGGTATGTGAATAGAAAAATATCACATTACCTTCCGCACGAATCGATGGGGCCAAGTCTGCCTTGCTTCCTCCACTGGCACAGGCTCCCCAACAAAGAAGCACGCATCATCCTTCTTGCACGACTTTACGAGTTCATCACACGCGTCTGGATTTTTAGGACATGACGAGCCTCCTTTTGAAGAAAGTTTCGACTTCTTAGGAGGTCGGGAATATGTTGAACCGGATAATTTTCCATTGCAGAGCTTCTTCAAACGTGCATTGCCATTTGAATCACTGGACTCCCCACTTTCAGCGATGAAGCTCGCCTTGATCCTTGGAGATCGCCTTAAAATTCCGTTCTTCATCAACTTCTCACTAGAAGGTGTGGTCGTGCAATCGCCATTGCCGACACTAGTGTTTGAGCAGGAGCTATGGATTGCGGATACACGCTGCGAGCACCGGCGAGGCAAACCACTGCCTTCAGCAATCAGCGCCTTCGGAAATGGCAGATGTTTCTTGGAGCAACCACCATTGGTCACTGGAGAAGAGCTGGTGCCACTGCAGCAGCTCGAGGACGCGAGCGGGGAATCCTCTCTCACCATGGCCGATCGAAGCCCAAGGCAATGGAACACGATGAAGGCAAAGAAAGGAGGAGCCAAGGAGGGTGATTTGAGATCTAGGGTTCTTCGCCTTCCGTTAACTGGGTAGGCAGTCACTGTGGATGCTGTATAAATGCGGAACACCGAACAGGAGAATCCGGGCGCGTTTGGGCGTATCTGCGGCGGTCTCGACGAATGGGAATTCCAATTTTCCTGATTGGTGTTATGGTAGTGACAGGATTTCTGTTGAACGAGGCGGGACTGCAATTTTGAGCTGACTGCGCGCTGGAGCTGCTGACGACGACTGACGGTGTCATCGCCGTGCGATTCTGAGGGCTAACTAATTAATTCAACGGCCTAGATTCGATAATAAAACACCTGACTCCATGGAATAAATTTTTAATTTGGTGCTTGGTGCGTCAGACTCCAATTAAACAAGTGTAGAGCTTAAAGTTGCTGACACTATCAATTAAATATAGAAACTAAGAAAATAAAAAAAATTATGACAACTTAAATAACTATCTTGTTACAATCATACTCTCACATCTATAACTCTTTTTAAATACTAAATTAACTCTTATATCATTGAAGATTAAAGCTACTAGGCTTTTATTAAAAAAACTCAAATCTTTTTTTTTTATAACTATCTATTATAAATATTATCCAATACAATGGAGTGATACCTTACTCCCCTCATCACAATTGTTGGCTCAGCTGAGTAGTACCTAAATATGTCCCAAGTGTGTCATGATAGGTGAGTGGTAATTTATCATCAAAGTGTGTGAAATTTTTTTTAACCTAAATAAAAATTTCGCTGTCCAAGTTGTTTGTGTATGAACTAGCCCACAGCTCGGATACATAATGTATCATTGTTTGGTTAGAAGTATTGAACTATAACATCAAAATCATCACCTCTTTTTTATCTCTCAAATTTCATTAATTTGTATCTTATGTTTAGAATTTCACTACCTTTTTGATCCACAACCCTTTACTCTAAACGATTATTATACGTAGAACTTTTAGATGAGGATTGATGATAGACGGATTGGGTTATATTAACTAATTTTTCTAGAAAACAATGTAAAAGATAGGACACCAAATGAGTATATCCACTCTGCTTATGGTAATAAAAAAAAAACTACTTTTCTCTGTAAGTTTTAGAATATTATGCACTTAAGTTAAAAAAAAGGAGATAAAATTAACAAGTGTAATTAATGGAAGAAAAGGGCGTCACAGAAGCCGCCGCGTCTTTTATAGAAACAAGATAAGCTGCTAACGTGTACATTAAGTTCTAAAAAAGATAAGCTGCTAACGTGTTAAAGAAGTAGGGTCCATATAGGAGAATTAACGATCCACCTTGAGACAAGGGAGGAGCCCAAATGCAGGGAAGGGAGGTAGAGAGATGTGAATCATTTTCTCAGTCTCACGGAAACAGGTTTAGAAAACAGGTGGACATAATGGGGATTCTTCACCCGTTCCAGCTGCCATGGAGCTTTTCGAAGTTGCCATTCCAGTTTCTCAACTACAAGAGGAAAACACAATGCCAAGAATCCAATGAAGTTGAGAACCGTGACAGGAGTTGATAAAGAACAGCAAAAGGCAACAAGATCGTTCAGCGAATAAAATTAGCACCTGATCCACAACATTTGCAGTGGAGGAATCCTCATTAACCCTGAGTGCTTCGATGCGGGCCTTCATTGCATTGTTCTGATCCTCAACCTGATCAAAAGTAGTCAAAGAGTAAGAGACATCATCATAACTTCTTTATTTTTGCATCAAAATCAGGTCAGATTGGACAGATTCATAACTTTAAAAACTGTCATACGAAGTAATGTCAAATCCCCACAGCTTTGATGAAACACTCGTCAAAACAAAAGACAAGGACATGCCATAAGACTGAAATGGAACAAGTGGCAAAGAAGAGTGGCATTGCTCCAAACTCTCATCCTTTATTAATGCTTTCCGTTTGCAAATCAGCAAGAACTAGCAATGATGGGCACAACATGTAGAGCCAATCAAACTCAATAAGTTAACTGATTCTAGAAACTAGTAAATTGACCGGAGCTTGACGAACATTGATTTATTGCAACAAGAATTTGGCACTCTGTTGATGAATCCATCGACATAGCATGCTGGCAAAAGCATAATCTCGACAGATCAATTGATCATCAAACAATCAGCTTTCTCACAATGAACATGGAGAAAAGCCAGAGTGGAGTTTGATAATTTTGAAACAAAATACCTTTTGCAGTTGGCTTGTCAAATATTGGACTTCATCCTTCTTTATTGTTAATATCTTCTCTTTGATGTCTCCTACATCTAACCTGGTTTTGAGAGATTCATTATCAACAAAACCGACCAAGACAAAAGGAGAGCAAATTTGCAAGCTTACATCATTCTTTTGTCATGCTTTAGATGTGCCAAATGAGAATCAACATTCAACAAATAGGACATTATAAATATCAAGTCATCTAAAGTACTGTGACACAAATGTACCAACAGCAAGTTCAAGACACAGGCAGCACATCATTTTCTCCTAGATGTTTTACTGCTTAGTATGATGCACCATGCATTGTTCTTTATCAGGAAAATCATATATCAGAAACCTCAATACCTACTTATTTGTAGCAAGGACATCAAGGTCATGCTCTTCAACAAGCTGCTCTATCATGTCGAGAGTCCTACCTACCTGTTACAAGTAATTTACTTATAATAAGTTGTACAATTAGACAAAGCATATCAAAGTGAACTTCTATGCTGACACAGTGTCGACTGATGCAATACCTCATCAACACGAGGGGCTACAAGTTTAAAAGCATAAAGTTCTAGTCAAGCTGGTTGTAGGGATGGATCTTTCATTTAATTTTGCTTTAGAAGGTAAGAGCGTAAATCCATAAAGTGACAACCAAAATTCTACCCTAGCCCTTAGTTTCTGTTTGAGTCGAAGGATAAGCAGAATTTCTTAAATTCTTTGTTGAAAATGGAGGAGCTAGCAAAGCATAAAGGGGTTACTCTGAGAAAAGAAGTCCATGACAAAGTAATTAGATAAGAACAAGGTTGGGGGGAAAATAGTGCAAAATAAAGCAACAACAAACATGACAACACCCTCCAAATTGATGTAAATTAATAGATAGAAAAGAGTAAAACATATGGAAGCACAACAGAAACAATGTTATTTAATAAACTATTGCAAATGTTTATAATGTGTACAAGAAAAAAGGCATCCAGTATGTGTCTTGCCACGATTTTAGGTTGTTATCATCCAAGTATTCTCAATGAGCAGTATTGATTGAGATCAGGTAACACTGATTCTCATCTGGACCAACTGATCAGGCCAATTCATGATAGATTTAAGCATAGACAAGTAGAAATCAGAAATGTGGGTTCAGAAGTTGGATCAAAAAAGTGCTATCTTAAACCAAATTAGGAAGAGCATATGTTCTAGTTCCCAAGAAAACTCTGTTGTCCTATATATCCTCTCTCCCAGAAGTGATAAGACTGTTCATCATCAAACTGTCTACTAAATTAGACAAGCTCCAAATTTGCTCTCGTAATAGTACTTGTTCTGCATTGGGGACACGCTCCACAACATAATGTCAAACTTTGAATTTTGACTATTGAATAAAATTTTATCCTCAAATATCAAGCAAATTACCACAAATGTCGCAGTTATGAGGGTAAATATATTATAATTACACTAGAAGGAAACTTTTGCATATATCAGAAAAAACAACCATATATAAGTATACCTTTGTCTCTTGGCATATAGATTCAAACTCCTCCTGTATAAAGGAAGATTTAGAAAATTGTGAATGAAGTGAAAGCTAATCTTTTATACTCTACTAGACATAATTATGTCATTACTTATCTTGATAACAAACCATGCATGATATTTGCTAGAAGTTTTAGCTGGTAATCTGATAATACCATTACTAATTGGAGAGAGCACCAGATAATTTCAGTACTTAACAGCATAATTAGATGTAGGAACCAAAATTTGCATCTTATGATAGATAAAAAAACAAATGTAAAATCAGTAACAGAAATGTGAAAAGAAAATCTTAAATACGTGTTGTATCTCTTGGGCCCATGCCAACCAATTTTAGCAAATTACATATGAATCGTAGAAGTTAAAAGTTTCAGTCAAATGTGTCCAAAAAAGAAAATAATTAGAGAAAATAAGATCTTTTGATGAATGCCAAGGGTGTATAAAGACTAAAGATAAACAGATGCAAGGAATGATGAACTAATTCCATTAAACTGGATAATTAGCTTCTTATGAAACTATGAGCAGTGATGAACTGATTCAATTCAACTGGATAAATAGTTTCTTATGAAACTATGAGCAGTGATGAACTGATTCAATTCAACTGGATAAATAGTTTCTTATGAAACTAGGTGTTAGTGTGTAACTAGCTACTATTAAAGATGAGTATTTAATATGTGCCCAAACATATTTCATACCTCTATATTCTCATGTAGTGACTTGATGACCTGGACAAGAAAAAAGAAATGAAAACATAAATATTATATTCGCAGAAGTCATATCTAAACCTTGTATGCAACGACAGAAGTCCTGTCAAAAGTATGCATGTGAAGACAATTCATTTTCAGAATTTGCAACTAGTAACCAATCACTTAATATCACATGGATACTTTTGAGTAACTGCTGCCAGGTTAAAAGATATGAAAAATGATTAGCTTTTCTAACAATACAAATCAGGCAAGTTGTTTAGAAAATGTACCTGAACAAACATGAAATACAGTGTTTCTCTCTCAGCATCAGTATAAGTAGGAAACTCTCTCCACACATCCTAAAGACACATTAAAAAATAAATTTCATAATTAAAAAAGTTATAAATGATTAACTGAACTATACAATGCTAAAAATATACAAAAGCATCACTTCTGGTTGAATTTCTGGTTATCCTGTTCATAAAATTTGAACCAAATTCAAAATAAAATAAACAATTTTTTTAAAAAATGGTATGGGCATATAGACATCATATGTTAAACGTTCTTAAGAGGAATTTTATGGTAACAAATATTACAAAGCATTCAACAAGCAACATCTTCATTTGACTGAAATATTCATGTTTCTTTGCTCTGAACTTAATATGATTCATACGTAATATAAGGTTAGTTGATTTATTATTCATGATCACACATTTCATCTATAGATCTACCATTATTCTAGAATGTTTACAAATTTGCTATTTATGCAAAATTTCTAGGTCAGATCTTAACTGTAAAAAAAAAACTCAAGTTGTACGTATACCAGGATTCTTTTTGCCTACAAAAAATGGGGGGTGGTATATTAGAATATTGACTACCTTGTAAAGCTAAAGAATGAACGCGTTGATTTTTAACAATTCATATAGAAACCGAAACTCTTGGAGATTGCAGACACAAGCTCAGTTTCTTATCCTACTACAGGAGCAGGGGTGACGATTTGACCACATCTCTTCAGTCAAATCACAATCTCTGCACCTTCAAAACTACCTTCAGAAAAATAGTTAAAAACACAGGCAGAAACACTAAAATCACCTCTTTGCAGAAGGCGGTGAGAACATAACGAATTCCAATCTTGAATGACTTCTTAAGATTCAAGTGCCTCGAACTAATGGGCGGATCACCAGGACCATCCATCAGATCAGGAAGCAAAAGTTCCGTTCAAAGCTATCAGTACGCCTAGCAGCCAAAAAGGGTATAGAAATGAAGCGAAGATTGCGATCTATAGGATTACAGGGGCATGGAACTGAACGGGGATTCGATCCGTTGCTCAAAGTGAAGAGAAAGAGAGCAGACCGTATTGGGTATACGTCGTCGACGCTGCGAAGGGAAGAAAATGGCGGTTCTCGATTTTGAATCGGAGAAAAGCCCGCTACAACGCGCCTCCGGCCCCGCAGAGGAGGAAGACGAACGCACGGCACGGGGGGTGGGGTTTTATATTTGAGAAGCAAACGCTGAGGGCAGTTCGAGTCGATGAACCCGTTTGGATCGACCGGCCCGGGTCGACTAAATATCGACGCCCCAGAGCTTCCAAAAAATATTTGACCGGTCCGGATCGGCTGGAGATCCATTTGGACCAGCCGGTTCGACCAAAGATGCTTCGATTAGATTGAATCATAATCTGGTCAAACTCGATCAACAATAAAATTAAATAACAACCCCTGGTCAAACTTGGCCCATTGACCCTTTTTTTTTGTTTACATCAGTCAATTTATTCAGAACTTGATCAAGTTTTCAGCCATGATTTCTTCTTAGAAAAAAATATTTACATGCAGGCCAGGCCAAAAGTTCGATTACAGGCAACAATACAATGAAAGCAAAACCTCGATCAATAAGAGCTAAAACCTACCTACATCATCATCACAAGAAGACACGAATCATGACCATATTAACAAGACCTCACTACAATAATAAGTTGACTAAATCGTAATTTAATTGTGATGACAAGCAAGCAACCGGTCACATTTTTTCATGATTACACTCAAAATAGTTTAGCTAATAAACTATCAAGCTATTACAACTGAACCATTCTATTAATCATGAGTGATTAGAAAATGTAGCAGTAAATTAAATTAGAGCAAATAAATCGAAACCACTGTTCCTCTTGCAGTTGCCTTTTTCCACTATGCTGTCTTACTCCAGTTCTGAGGCAGGATTAGCTACCGTTATCCTATCGGAGTTCTTCGAGCACCCAAACATCTTTGATGGAATCATCGTGGGTTTTCATTCGGATTTAACCAGCTCTTGATCAATTTGTGATGGAAGCAAATTTTGGAACAAAGAGATGAGTGGGATCAATTATCATTCATCCTCATTTAGCGGGACCATGTTATTCATCCTGGACATCAAAAATGAACTTGCACGGTGATACAGGAGCATCGACAGTAGACCATGATAAGGTTCAGCGATGAGAGCATCATAGTAAGAATGAGGGACATGCTAGCTTTTATCATCTTCAAAACTGGAATCTGCATCGACCACCTTGAACAGTTTAACCAATGCTGGTCGCCGATCTACTGAATTTGACATTCATCTGACATCATGGTAACAAATTCAGCAAGTTCATGTATATTTGGATAAACAATAATTTATATTTAGCTAGAGACTTGAGTAACAAAGTGAATTTGAAAGATCTAAAACAAAAGGCAGAGATTCATTGACTGTCTGAAAATAACAACATTAACTGATCCATCAGTCAAACCATTGTCACAAAAGATATAATTAGGCAATTAAATAAAATATCATTTCAAGCTTTAAAATAAATAGACAAGAATGAGTACCAGTGTAAAAATTAGACAGCACTAGGGCTATCCATAGGCAGGTTGAGATCGATCTTGCAGTCTAATCGATAGAAACTAAAAAATAGCATGAATAGCTCGTTGAAGTGTGAAATATCACCCACTGTGAAGCATTGGACACGAGCATGAACCAGATCCACTCAATCCACTCTGTATAGCAAGAGTTTTACACTGAAATCTCACTCTCCCAAGCACAATAGCCTACCAGACCAGAGGAGAAGAATTATAATTTTCTGACTTGAACAACCCTCCTGTGTGGATGTTTCGTAGTTTCAAGTTTTCATGCTAGTCTCAACTTGCCAAGGTTATGCCACGACATGGAGATATTGGTGAATGAATTGTATTTAACTTTTATACTGGTCTAGTAATCTAACAAGACTGTATGTCTCAGAATCAGGACTGGCTCCTGCCAAGATCATTGTCTTCAAAATTTCTGAATCATAAACCTTTGCCTTCACATAAGCTCTTAGAAGTGTATTATAAACAAAAGTGTATCTGCAATATTTTGTCACCTTAAAGTCTTCAAATAAACTTTTCACCATTTCTAGATCACCCATGTCAGCAAAAACCTCTAGTAACATATATGTAGTTTCCAGCCATGGTGTGGATCTCCTTACTCGAAAACTCACATCCTCCTTCTTCCCTATATCTATTGTTTTCAATGCTTCTTCCAACAGACCAGCATTTAAGCAACCCAAAGCAAGGTGGCGATATGTTATAGCATTTGGCTTGCAACCATTTGCTTCCATTTCTTTGAACACCTCAGATGCCTTGTCCACAAGCCCATGCCTGCAGTATACAGATATGATTGCATTGAACTGTTTGGTTATTTTCAACTGTTTGGTTGATTTCATTTCAGCCCATATGTCTTCAGCCCTGTCAATGGTATTGGTCCTTCCAAATGCTTCAACTGCAAGCAAATAACTTTTAGTTCTAGCATGAGGAAGTTCTTTGACATTCTTCCATGTTCTTTCTAGCTCCTCCTCTTTCCTCAAGTAACCATATAAGATAAGTAGAATATCCAGTGTAGACCAGTTATTGCCAGTTTGGGACCTTTCAATGGCTTCCACATAGGACTCAGATACAGTGTACAGCCTAGCAACTGCATGTGCAAGTGCTAGAATGCCATAAGTGATCTCATTGGGTTCAACTTTTGCCCGTTTCATTGCACTGAATACCTTTGACAGGCCTTCAATATTATGTACATCAGCTTCTATCTTTAACAAAATGTTATATGTTGACACATGTGGTGCGACGCGATCAGCCTTCATTTGGATTAGGATTTTAGGAATAGTTTTCTTGCGACCAGAAGAAGAATGCAGAAGAATCAACCGGTTGTAAATATATGCAGAGATAGGAAAATTCTGTTCCCTCATCTTTCTCATGTATTCGAGTGAAAGCCTGATCAAACCCTTATCTAAGCATCCCATGACAAGGTTGTTGTAAAGCAATGCATTCTGATACTTATAAGGGATGCGAAGGAAGAGACTTTCACCTTCTGAAAAGCCATGAAGCTTGATTGTGAACTCCAACAGATAAGAATAATCTAACTCACTCAGTTTGTACGGTCTCTCCCTGATCACCCACTCCATAACCTGGAGCACAACAAAGAAAAAACTTTCATTTGTTGGGTATAAGATTCTTGCTATCAGATGAAATAAATCTACTATTGTAAAATGTTTAGGAGAGAAATAAAACTGTGACAAAGAGGCAATGTCCTGAATACCATATTGCACAGATTATCCCATCCACTTGCTTTAAGATTCAGTAGAGCATATCTAACTAATAAATTAAGAAGTAAGACTACTAACCATATTGAAGCAAATAAAAGCACAAAATTAAAAGAAAAAGAGTCACAATATTTCCCAAGAAAATGTTGAACCACATTGCCAATGCTTGCCCAGAAGATTCCTCACATAATAAGCTTCTCAAATGTTGAGAGATACATCTACTGATCATGCCAACCTCAGAAGATAAACCTTTAAATATATGTCAGTTCAAACTATTGCAGTAAAGGATTTTCAACATTCAATATTAAAATAAAAGCAACAAAATAGTGACTTTTTTGATGATATATATTCCCTATTTAGGCAAAAACAAGCAATCACAACTTAAAAAATACCGGCTAATAGTAGCAGTAAAGGATGAGCATTTGATAAGCACGTGCAAAGAACTATTATCATTTTCTCAACTACTGCATTACCTTATATGCGCATATATTCTGTGAATCCTGATTCAGTTGAGTCATATGTTAAATACATGAATGAGTTGGACA
Source organism: Thalia dealbata (assembly GCA_030544415.1). Taxonomy (NCBI): domain Eukaryota; kingdom Viridiplantae; phylum Streptophyta; class Magnoliopsida; order Zingiberales; family Marantaceae; genus Thalia; species Thalia dealbata. Next base: position 19,946,284 of record CM060458.1, read on the forward strand.
AGAATTGGGATACAAGTAAAAGAACAGGTTTAACGAAAGCTCCAACTACATAGAATATGAGAATCACAATTATGATCCAAAGCGAAATCCATAACTAAAAATCGCAAGGTGTATTTAATATCATCATTATGCTTATGAAGTAACTAGTGCCTCGAAAATAGAATATGCCAACCTGAAAGCAATTGATATATGATTTAACTATAAATGGCTTAAGAAATTGTCTTTTCAACTTGAAACATCTTAGAAAGAACCCCAACAGAGAAAGTCCCAATACATTAACCACAACAAACACAAACACACAATGCGTGAATTCTCGCAAGCAATCACTGCCAACAAAAATTGAACGACTTCGAATCAAACTATAAAAAATCCCTCGAAAAGGCGCTTTTCCTACGACTAAACAAGTGGCGGACATAACGACGAGACTACTCACCTCGAGCGCCCGCCTATTCCTATTGAACTTTCGGAGGCGATTGATGGTGTGAAACACTTCACCCCTGTGGACCGCGGATCCCTCCCCCATCCAGCTCTGAAAGGCGGAGACAACGGATTCGCCCCTCCGCAGCCTCTCCACTCTCGACGAGAGGGAACCGCCGGGGGGCGCGTCCTCCCCGGAGGCGTCATCGGGTTCGGAGGGGAACGGGAGAGCGGCGGAGGCGGTGCTGCAGGATCGAGCGAGGGATCCGCGGAGGGGGTGGATTTGGAGAAGCGGCCTTCGGAGGAAGAGGAAGAGATGGAGGGATCGCATCGCGAGCGCAGACGACGAGCGCGGCGGCCGCCGGGTCCGTCGAGGCGCTCTGTTGAATAAACGGGTTCGGTTGAATCGGATTGCAAATAAACGGGTTCGGTTGGATCGGGCTCAACGGGTCCGCTTATTAAAAACGCACTAGCGCAGCACTGCTCCGAATAAACGGGTTCAATCGGATCGGATTCGGATTCTTCCATATGACTCGAGAGAAGGGACCGGGATCGCTTCTAGATACTTCTGTGGGCGTAACTGTAGCTGAATCCGACGGCCGAGATCGTTCGGAACTTTCACGAGCAAGGGCCTGTCCAAAACCCTTCTCCTATAAAAACCCTTATCCGCCTCCATTTCCATCGATCGCCTGTCGCGCAAGCAAAGCATATTTCTTATCCCTTCGATTTGCGCTTCCGGTTAGATTTCTCGTCTTAGTTCTACTTATTTTCCAAATTTTTTCGTCTTGGATTCTTAATTGGTAAGCTGCTGGATGTTTTTTTAAGGTCGATTTCTTCATTGTTGTTTCATGTCATGCTTCAATTATCCTGGAATTTATTGGTGCTTTTACCTAGAAGCTGCTATTTCCGAGCTTCTCTTTGTGCTTGATGTTGTCCTTGGATGGTCATGGTGGAATAGATTTTGTTTACCTGATGGCTTTTAAGCGAGAACCTTGTATTAGTTCATGTTGGTAGTCGTGGTGGAATAGATTATATTTTACCGGATGAGTTTTGAGTTTTAGCGAGAACCTTGTAGGTTAGTTCATCTTACAGAGAAGAAATTTCTAGTTGTGCAGGTGTTCATCTAGCATTCTCTTTTTTTATGCATTATAACAGCATGATGCGAGGTTTTTACGAATTTGAATAGAACGAACGCTACATTTTTGCTCACATGGATGTGTGTAAAATACCATCTACTAGACATTGCTCATCTCATGGTGCTGCATGTTTTATTTTTGCCCGGTTCCCGGTGTAAGGTTAAAGGTCAGTTTGTTCATGACGGTGACGTGTTGTTCCTTTTTTGTTTACATTTCCTTGTTCAATATACGGGAATTAACTTATATTTTAGTTAATTTTATGAGAAATGTCTACGAGTGGGTTTCATTTTAATCGCCTTTTAATTTGATTAGTTTTTTCTCCTTTTCAAATGAATGGTTGCGTGTTTATCCAATAATCAGTTGTCTGTTTGTGTCATAGCAGCATGTTGAAAATTTTCACTATGATTTTGAATAGAATGTACATTACATTTTAAATACCACGATACTTCTGAACTTGGATGTGCATAAAGATCCTAGGCATTCCATACTGAGTGTTGTTATGTTTTTCATCCACAGGAAATGGCTTCAACTTTCTACACAATGTCTACTTCTGGTGCTATTGCTTCTCCTAGCGGCTTTGGAACTGATAAGAAGTTCTTAGCCTCTAGACGGAAGTTAGCGCAGTTTTCATCTTTTGTTTCTATCTCTCCCAGTTTCTCCAGCAGTAGCAGACAGAGCTCTTATCTTAGAAGTGGCCATTGTAAGATTAATGCAATGGCTAAGGAGTTATACTTCAACAAAGATGGATCTGCAACTAAAAAGCTACAGGTATTTTATGCAAGGAATAGGCTTCTCCCAAAATAGTCATTTATTTATTTGTAAAGTATCCTCTAATATATACGGCTCCTTTGGGTGCTCTTGCAGATTGGTGTTAACAAGCTTGCAGACCTTGTTGGGGTTACCCTTGGGCCAAAGGGCAGGAATGTTGTCTTGGAAAGCAAGTATGGATCACCAAAGATTGTAAATGATGGTGTCACAGTAGCAAAAGAGGTGTGTGTTTGGGTTTTTTTGTTATTTTGTTATTTCACTGCTTGGGATACATACAAGGGGTTTAAATACATCATGTAGGAAAAATACTTGTTGAAATCATCGTTCCTGAAGGGTCTTCCCTAATTACTCTCTGGACTTGACCCTAATTGCTCTCTGAACTTTAACCTGGTTATAGGTTGAGCTTGAGGATCCGGTTGAGAACATTGGTGCAAAGTTGGTAAGACAGGCTGCTGCTAAGACCAATGATTTGGCTGGAGATGGAACAACTACGTCTGTTGTTCTTGCTCAGGGCATGATTGCAGAAGGTGTAAAGGTACAGCATTTGGACATAATTTTATTCGTGTGGATTGAAAATTGATTTGCCTCTTAGTTATGTATGCCTATAATTTATCCAGGTGGTCGCAGCTGGTGCCAACCCTGTTCAAATTACCCGTGGGATTGAGAAGACAGCCAAAGCACTGGTGACTGAACTTAAGAAGCTCTCTAAGGAGGTAGTCTGAGTATTTAATGAGATTATGTCACTCAATCTAAGTTTGTGTTAACCAGAATTTAGGGTGACTTGACTAATTATGCAAGTTTTGTTATACAGGTAGAGGACAGTGAACTTGCAGACGTTGCAGCTGTTAGCGCTGGTAACAACTATGAAATTGGCAACATGATTGCTGAAGCAATGAGCAAAGTAGGAAGAAAAGGTGTGGTTACCCTTGAAGAAGGAAAAAGTGCTGAAAACAATCTCTACGTTGTTGAGGGGATGCAATTTGATCGAGGATACATTTCCCCTTACTTTGTGACAGACAGTGAAAAAATGACTGTGGAATATGAGAATTGCAAGGTTTGTTAATGATGAACGTATTAACTTTTATGTCATCAGAGGAACAACAAGCTTGTTTTTACACACTGTTGTATTTGCAGTTGCTTCTTGTTGACAAGAAAATCACAAATGCAAGAGATCTTATTAGTGTCCTTGAAGATGCCATCAGAGGGGGCTACCCAGTAGTGATCATCGCAGAAGATATTGAACAAGAAGCACTTGCAACTCTTGTTGTGAATAAACTAAGAGGGGCATTGAAGATTGCTGCACTTAAAGCTCCTGGATTTGGGGAGCGCAAAAGTCAATACCTTGATGATATTGCCATATTGACAGGAGGTTGATATCCTTTCTTCTTTCATATACCACTGAAGTTACCTTTAGTTATCCTGTTTCTTGAGATCTTACTAGATGTTGGATTGATGCAGCTACTGTAATCAGAGATGAAGTTGGGCTTTCCCTGGACAAAGCTGACAAAGAGGTCTTGGGTACTGCTGCCAAGGTTGTTCTCACAAAAGATACGACCACAGTAGTGGGTGACGGGACTACACAGGAGGAAGTAAATAAAAGGGTTGCACAGATCAGGAATCTGATTGAGGTTGGCTTCTAGGGAAAGGATAATGTTGTCCTTTAGTTTGGGTAAATACAAATATTTCTAAACTACTAAGCTCTTTTAAATTTTTTTAGGCTGCAGAACAAGAATATGAAAAGGAAAAGCTTAATGAGAGAATTGCTAAGCTCTCTGGTGGTGTTGCTGTCATTCAGGTATTTAAGCTGCTATTTTTCCTCACTCTTTTTGTGCTCTCTACATTTCATGATTGAGTAATGATTGGAACATTCTGGGTCGTGTTCAAACCTGTGCAGGTTGGTGCACAAACAGAAACGGAACTAAAAGAGAAGAAATTGAGAGTTGAAGATGCTTTGAACGCCACCAAGGTAACTTTAGCTGGTGTTGAGTTCTTCCTCTACTGGTCTTGTTTAAAATATGCATTTTAGTCAACATTCTTATTTCTATATTTAGGCCGCTGTTGAGGAGGGTATTGTTGTTGGTGGTGGCTGTACTCTTTTGAGACTTGCATCAAAGGTTGATGCCATCAAGGAGACTCTTGACAATGACGAGCAAAAGGTTAGTATTTGTAAATGCTGATCTGGATCAGAATTGACTGCATTTGTGAAGTATGGTTAGTTGTGAAGTTGTGTGGATGCCATTTTTATCCCGTAAAGATTTGTACGGGAACCTTGTTTCATGTTTACACTAATTGTTGGAAGATGTCGAAGTCAGCTTTATTTTCTATTTGATCTCTGCAGGTTGGAGCAGAAATTGTTAGGAGGGCCTTGAGCTATCCATTGAAGTTGATTGCTAAAAATGCTGGTGTTAATGGAAGCGTGGTCACCGAGAAGGTGCTTGAATATCTGTGCTAGTAATTTTTTTGCAACATGCCGTGACCTTCTGTCACTAAATTCTGATCATTTTATAGGTGCTGTCCAATGATAACTTCAAATATGGTTACAATGCTGCTACTGGAAAGTACGAGGATTTGATGGCTGTGGGTATAATTGACCCAACCAAGGTTTGTCTCTTTTCTCTAAACTTTTTAATGCAGGAATTATATCCCTACATGGAACTGCCAGTAAGCATTGTTTGCTTCAAATCATAAAATGATATCTCTGCTAACTAGAAACTGCCAGTGCAACTCATAGTTCACGGGCCCCCTTCACTCGATGCTGCGGCACCATTATTAGTTTAGTACAGAGCATCCAGGCTTATTCTCGTTTGCCATTATTTCATGTGTTATTGGGTTAAGCCAATTACCATAGCCACGTGGCGGAAGACTAATTTACTGATAGATATTGTTCTTGATTATTTGGCACGAGAATGCCTGTGGTTTTACATTTATTTATCGTTGCGCAGGCTTATGAGAAAACCAAGTTGGATAGATGTGGAATTTTTTTAATTCGTATAGATGGGACAAATTTGATTTGCTTTTTTAGACTATTTGAAAGGCTTATAAACTTGCTCTTGAGATATATAGTTAAGGTCTAACTCCTCGAGGCCATCACATCCCCCATTTAAATCTAGATGGCTCTCTCACTTGAGCTGGTGTTAAGATACTGGTAATAGATGCATTTTTAATGTAAACACTAATAGAATGGAATCTTGTAGATGCACCTCATTAAATACTTGTGGATAAAACAATATTTGTGATATTTTGTGCTATTCCTTTGTTATTTTTAGACTTTATTCGCAAAAATAGAAGGGTTTTTTTTAATATATCATGGGTGGGATGTTAGTAAATCAAAACATACGCATATGTACAAACAGGTGGTCAGGTGTTGCCTGGAGCATGCTGCTTCAGTAGCAAAGACTTTCCTCACTTCTGACGTCGTGGTTGTCGACATCAAGGAACCAGAGCCTGTTCCTGCAGGAAACCCAATGGATAACTCAGGTATATAATATTTCATACGTGAATTCGTATTCATTTCTATACTGGAGGTTCGCTAGTTAGTTTTGCGTACATGCTTCTTACTCTTGGCATGCTCTTTAATTTGTCAACAGGTTATGGATACTAATTGAACAGAAGTGCGAGAAGATATCATATTCTGTAGCAGCGTTTTCTCATCGCTGTCAATCTCCGCGCTGAACGAACGCTATATTGAGTGTATCGGATTGAACTACTGATGAGGCTAAGCTTTTGGTTAGGATTCAATCTGCTAGGAATCAAGACAAGCAGGATTAGTATGAAACATTTCTTAGGTTCAAACGACGATGTCTCCGTAGAGGCCTCTTTCTCATCGATTTCTTCTTCTTTTTTCCTCTTTTTATCTGAGCATAATGCCACTCATAAAACCATTTATTTTATGGTGTTATTATCTGCGGCAAAGTAATTAATCGGGTCAATTTCTGCTGTGCTGCCCTCAATTTCCCTTCACTGCTTTTCTGGTATAATCATTAATCTACAGCTTGATGGTAGTTTCAGCATGCTAGGGAGGCATATTACGCAACACCATTGACCAAGGGATCAAAAAAAATGTTAACGTCACCAAAAGAGAGGTTCTTTAGGGGTACTTATATTTTACTTATCGAGGGTCATCATTAATATTTTTTAGTTTCTAGAATGGAAAAAAAATGTACTTGTATTTACTTTTAGTTTCTAAAATCATATAAATAAATCATAATTGTTTTTCTTACACAGTATGAAAAAAAAACAATGTAGAGAATTAAAAAGTATTTAGCTTTATTTAATTATTTCCAGGATCAAATATTTCAGTTAATTATTAAACAATCAATTTAACTTATCGCCTTGAATTTTATGCTAACTATAACCAAATCAATTAGGTCGATTATATATCCTTATAATTTCAATTGGGATCCCCTCCAGGAATATGAACGAGTAGGGCCATAATATCCATTGGGGATTGAGTTTTTATACCCTTAGAATAGAAATTCTATAATACTAAAATCTTGGTTATTTTAAAAATTATTTGACCTATATGCACATCTGAAGTTGATCCATTTGGCTGCGTGGCGTGGAACCAAAATCCAAATCCAATATAATTGAACCCGTTTATTCGTACCGAAGCAGGTGCCAGCGCCCGGTTGAATTCGTTCCAACCGAACCGCGATGAGCGCAGGTTTTGATCGAGCCCGATCCGATTAAGGATGTTAAAGCTTTTCGTTGGACCGAAACATCTCCTTTTCATCGATCTCTTTTTTCTTCTTTTTTCTTCCTTCTCTTTTTTTACGAGGGCATAATGAAACTCTCAAATCTGCAAAGGGTGTTATAATTTTGCAGCAAATGAGTTCACCGTTCAATGTAACTTCATTCAACAACACACTATAATGTTCCTCTAAAGAACAAATAGATTAGCGTTCAAAAACGATTATACCATCTCTACGAACCTTCTTAAATTATCTTTCAAATTTCAATATTATATCAAGCATTCTTAATACAAAAATAATCTAGTACAAAATGGAAGAATAATCAGATTCTATACGAAAATTTTATAGGTTTAATACTCACAAAGTTCAAAAAAAAAAATCATACAATTATCTTCTTAAAAACAAATATACTTCAGTGGAGTACGACTTAAGTAAAAATCTTACAATCTTCCAAAAGGTTAAGAATCATACATGAATAATAAAAAAATCTGTAGTTTGTGATTCATGCTCCGTAATTTGTGTAAACAAACTGTAGGTAAGAGCTGGGTTAAAATTGAAAAAAAGGGATGATTTTTAAGACAAGACAATGACATGCCATAAGACTGAAATGGAACAAGTGGCAAAGAAGAGTGGCATTGCGCTCCAAACTCTCATCCTTTTATGATTAATGTTTTAGGTTTGCATATCAGCAAGAACTGGCAATGTTGGGCACAACATGTAGAGCCAATCGAACTAAATAAGTTAACTGATTCAAGAAACTAGTAATTAGAAGGGAGCTAGACCAACATTGAATTATCGCAACAACAATTTGGCACTCTGTTGATGAATCCATCGACATAGCATGCTGGCAAAAGCATAATCTCGACAGATCAATTGATCATCAAACAATCAGCTTTCTCAAAATGAACATGGAGAAAAGCCAGAGTGGAGTTTGATAATTTTGAAACAAAACTACCTTCTGCAGTTGGCTTGTCAAATATTGGACTTCATCCTTCTTTATTATCGATACCTTCTCCTACATCGAACCTGGTTTTGAGAGCTTCATTATCAACAAAACAGACCAAGTCAAAAGGGTAGCAAATTTGCAAGATTACATCCTTCTTTTGTCATGTTTTAGATGCGCCAAATGAGGATCAACATTCAACAAATAGGACATGATAACTATCAAGTCATCTAAAGTACTGTGACAGAAATGTACCAAGAAGTTCAAGACGCAGGCAGCACGTCATTTTTCTCCTAGATGTTTTATTGGTTAGTACGATGCACCATGCATTGTTCTTTATTAGGAAGATCATATATCAGAAACCTCAATACCTACGTATCTGTAGCAAGGACATCAAGGTCATGCTCTTCCATAACCTGCTCTATCATTTCAAGAGTCCTACTACCTGTTACATGTAATTTACTTATAATAAGTTGTACAATTAGACAAAGCATATCAAAGTGAACTTCTATGCTGACTGATACGATACCTAATCAACTAGGGCCTTCAAGTTTAGAAGCATAAAGTTCTAATCAAGCTGGTTGCGGAGATGGATCCTTCATTTAAATATTTATTTTAGAAGGTAAAGAGAATAAAACCATAGTTTCCCTCCATGTCCGGATCCAACGACCCCTCTGCCACAGTCAACCTGTCGACCACCGCAGATCTGATGTTCTTCGCTCCTCACCCTTTCTTGAAGGAAGGCCCCCTCTATAAGTTGGTAAATTTCATCTACTGCTCGCTCCGCTGTAGGTCCCAATTAACTACAATGAGGAAGATATTAAAGCTAACTTTGTTGGATGTAGGGAATTACTTACGGAACAATGAGATATAAGTTTGCAGTGGAAATACTTATGATTCGGATCGGTTTTGAAGCTTATCTCGACCTATACCTATCCAGGTGCGTTGGAGACACTAACCAAAAAGTTAAACACCAGCTACAAGGATGGAAGATGAAACACTTCACTCTAGTTGGTTGTATCACGTTAGTCAACCAATTGATAGCTCTAGGAATGTGTGTGGGAGTTTGGGTTATGTATATGTATATAGTACAAAATTGTGTGCCTTTGTTTTAAAGTTTCTCCAACGAAATTAACGCAAAAGGGATGAAACCAACCTTATAGAACATTAGCTGATTCAGCATGTCTTCTTTATCTTTCTCCACTTGGCAAACCACCACTGCCTGATTGGTAATAGGAGAGAGGAGTTTCAAGACTTTATTTGCAAAACAGATGTAAATCTGGTCAAAGAAAACCATTTCTTTTAGAATAGAAGAGAAAACCACGCTTGCCTTTGGAAAATTTGCAGCAAGACTATTCAATACAGCTTTGACATAGCCACGAATTTCTTGTGAAATCCATCAGAGTTCTTCTTCAGGATCAACAGAATTTCTAGCTTGTCTCCTATATATGTCCAGATCATAGAAACTGAGTGGTACTAAACTCATGTCCAAAAGCCTCATAAAATGTACAATCAGGTTTAAAATGTACACAGAGTATACTAAGACAAAACTTATTATGTTCACATTTAATGTGTTATATGCAAACTTATTACACTTAAGCAACAGTAAAAGAGTATTGCAATCAAAGAGTAGTTCATATACAATAAAATTCGTAATATCTATACCTAAAAAATGCATAAAACTTTGACATAGTCGAAGAGTAGTTCACCTATACTCCCGTGGCACGCCTCCCGCATTAAAAACAGAACGAGCCACATGCCCTCTGCAAAACAGCTACACCCCTTTTCCCATGTACTTTAATCCATTCACAGGGCCCAAGTACACTTGGGCCAAGCACCAAGTATGATACTGCCAGGATTTTGTCATGAATGGATTAAAGTACATGGGAAAAAGGGGTGTATCAGTTTTGCAGAGGGCATGTAGCTCATTCTGTTTTTCATGTGGGAGGCATGCCACAGGAGTATAGATGGACTACTCTTCAACCGTGTCAAAGTTCAATGCATTTTTTAGGTATAGATAGTACAAATTTTTTATTATAGATGAACTACTCTTTAACTGCAATACTCTTTTACATGTAACACATTCTGCATAACACATTAAATATGAACATAATAAGTTTTCTCTTAGTATCTTATGTGTATATATTGAACCAAATTATACATTTTATGATGCTTTTGGACGTGAGTTTAGACCAACATTAAAATGGACCAAAACTTAGGAACCAATAGAGACAACAAGAAGATAAATCTGTTAAAACATAGAAGATTAACCACATACTGAAAAAAATTGTTAAAATCCATTGCAGTAAAGCAAGACATGTGAAGGTAAAAGTTTCCACCTTCAAATGACCTATGCACAACCCACTCCAAATGAACTAATGTACCAGCAAAAGAAACAAACCATTTGTCAATGTAGGAGGATAAACGACACAAAGAGATGCATTTTTTAAAAAAAATTGTGAAAACAATAGAGAGAATAATTGTAAATTCAGGAATAACATTAGAACTTTTCCAAAAAAAAGGTTCACAATAAGAAGTAGGAACGAAATTGAAACTATATGAACGAAAAATTCAATTTCAGCATTTATGGAAAATATAGGAAAACCTTGGAGACAATCTAATTGCAATAGTAAAGTATGCTCCATCTAATTGTATAGTAAACCTAATGATCAAGGGGCAGCCTGTAATAAACAAGCATGACAACAGCAGAAAAGAAACTGACACTATACGAAGCAAAACTTTTCAATTTAAAATTTCAGTATCTATGAAAATTATAGATGAATCTTAGAGACAATCTACGTGCAGTAGTAATTTATGCTGAATCTAATTGTACAGTAAAGACAAAGATCCAAAAGTAGCCTGTAATAAACAAACATGATAACAGCAGCAAAAAAACTGAAACTACATTAACTAAAGCTCATCAGTGTTCAGCTTTTACGACAAATATAGAAGAACCTTAGGTACAATCTAATTGCAATTGTAAGAAGATGAAAGCATACCTACTAAGGTCAATATGCCGTGCTTGGATAAACCCATATGGGGGAAGGCCAACTTACAATGGTGGCATCATCTATGGATTCATCTAATAGATACTCACTCCACTCATCATCCGCTCCAGCATAATAGATGCAATTACTTCTTCCTCCCCACCTGCCTGGATGGGCACAAGCTTTTGCGGTCTTACCAGGATCATCAATAAACAGTGCCCAATCTCCCAAACTGTCTACTTTAACCCACTCCGGCTGCCCTGACAAGCTCAGGCGATACAGTATGGCCTTCCTATGGATCATTTCCTCGAAAACTACCCGCAGTAGCATGAGCTCGCTGCCACATTCAACAAGGAATAGGCCGTAGGTGAAGGTACCAAAAATTTCCTCAGGCCCCTGTACTGCTAATTTTTTCACGCTAAAACAAGGGGACAACTTGATGGCATATAGCCTGTCATCTTTGCTCAACCCAAAGACCTCATCTTTAAAAGCCACTATTTGATGTATGGGGAAAACAGCCGATTCGAGCTCGCACGCTTCCCAAGCGCTGCCCTCCACCCGCCACCGGAAAATACGGTGGAGACAGCACAAAAGCAGATTGCAGCCGGGGTGGGTAGGAGGACAAGTTACTGTTGCGTATGAGACATCCTGGAGAGTCCCGGGGAAGACGGGCGGCCGGAGCTCGCGCCCGGTGAAGATGTCTGCGACAATAATGCCCTGATCACCGTAGACGATAAGCTGACCGTAGGCAGAGCCAAGAAAAGATCGCCGGAGTCTCGGTGGGGTGACAATGGGGCGAGAGAGGACGGATGACCCGACGGGAGAGATGAGCTTCCAGCGCCTGAAGCGGCTACGATCGAACCATCTCCGGTCGCGGTGGTGCCGATTACCGTCCGCCGCACAGAGCAGCAGAGGCGGATAATAAACGGAGGCGGACGAGAGAGGAGTGGAGCGGGCAACCGCGCGCCAGGAGGAGCAGACAGCGGCCACCGCGAAGAGGTCACGGAGGCAGGGAAGGCGGTCGATGACGGAGAGGAGAAGCGAGTCGGGGAGGTCAGCCCAGTTTCCGGTGGAGGCATCAGCCGGCGGTGGAGGCGCGGGTGCGGCCCGTCTCCGCTGCCCCGGCCCATCCTCATCCCTGCAGCTGCGGCTGCGGCGGCGATTCCTCGCCATCGCCGCGGTATTCTGCTCTTAGGGCATCAAAAAAAAAAAGTTTACATATATATATATATATATAATAATTTCTATCTCATCGCACTCCCATGCAAAGGATATTTGTAAATTAGGAAAAAAAGATTAATATTTATTTATGTATATATTTCTATATTTAAATATTTTTAAGACAGGTAAATAATTTGAAATATATATATATATGGAGAAAATTAAATTTATAAGCAATAAAGTAAACATATTTAATACTCGTTGACGTTCCACTTCTGTCTTGCGGTGGCTTGAAATCATTTCTGGCTAAAATAATCGTTTTCCTTCCTTCCTCGTATAAACTTCTACGCCAAGTGTGGGAGCGATCGCCATCTGCCCCCATCGTCGCCCTCCTCAACGCTTTCGAATCTCCTCCGGCTTTCCTGCATCCTCAATCTCGCTTCCTTCCTCTCCCCATCTGGTGGCGCTCTGCGTGAAGTTTCCTCTTCCCGGATTCATCGGCTCTCGACGACCGAAGAGATCGATCTCAATAGGTGGTCGCGTTCCTCTTGTTTTCCCCCCCTTCCTTTTGTGAAAGGTTTATTCGGTGATACTCTCACGGGGTTCGACGCCGAGAGGAGAGAGATCTTGAGGGGGTGCTGCGAGCGGGAATATTTTTGAGGGATTGCAGCAGGGTGCCCTTCCAGTGTCCGTTACCATTTTATGTTTGGATCGGCATGGGCGTGGACTACTACAACATATTGAAGGTGAATCGGAACGCCACCGATGTGGACCTCAAGAAGTCGTACCGGCGGCTGGCGCTGCGGTGGCATCCAGACAAGAACATGAACAACACGTCGGAGACGGAGTCCAAGTTCAAGCAGATTTCAGAGGCCTACGACGTAAATATCCTTCATTATTTCCCCTTTTTCTTTCCCTTCTTCTTTTATCTTTCTTTGAATTTGTTACTGTTTTTTTTAACCTGTCGTAAGGGATTCGGTAGTAGTAGAGTGTCCATGATGATTCAGTTTTTATAAACACAATAAGACGGAGTGGAATTTCATATCTTGTGATTTGCAATTTGTAATTTCAAGAAGCTTAAACCGAATTGCAAATGTGAAATTAAAGTTTCTATGCATCAATATTCGGTTTTGGGGCATTATCTTTCTTCTGCTTGTTATTCTGGACAGTCCAGTGCAAAGTTACAATATTGAACTCTTGAGGTCACAGAAAGGAGATTCTAGAACTATTAGGACTCTTACATTTCAAAAGGTTGAGAGGAAAAACCATCTGCTTTGCTGGGATTTGAATATCTTTAATCTAAGGTCGTTAGAATACCTCTTCACATGCCCTAGATTTAACAACTGTTCGTTAGAGTTTCAGAAAGTTTATTTGGCTCCTGACAAGAATATTTCTAAGAATTTTTTGGCACTTCAAATATTCTTGGGATAAAACTTTGAAACTTAGGGATCCAGTAATAGCGGATGATGAACTTTTTGATTTTAATTGTGCTTTTTTCCTTTCTTTTTTAGATTTTCGGTGTTGCTTTGAGACCCTTTGCTCTGTGAAATATGTCCACTGATTTCACACCATTCTCCAAATGGATAGTAAAGTTTCCTCTTCTATGACAGTATTTGCAATCGATCATTTCTGGAATTTATCGATTCAGAGTGTTTTGAGCTTCGAATTTTTGAAGCTCTATTTAAATTTATCACTTTAATTTTTCAGCGTTCTATAGTATCACTGCATCAAATACCTTCACCTCAGTGATATGTTTGATGCAATCTGACTCTCATTCAAGCTTGTGTAATAAATGTCCTTTGAGAGGAGCTCATTGAATCAAAGGAATTAAATAGAGATGTAGAAATAAGGAGAGGTGAAGCAACAGTTTTTGATTGATCATGGATCCTTCTCTTTGGTTCTTTGTTTTCTTCCACTTGTGGGGCTGTTATCTTGAAATACTCATGCTGCACTTGTTCTATCTGGAACCATATAATCAGTTAATTTAGGATCTTGGTCTATGATTCGTGTTTTTTTTTCCACTTCTCTTGAAAGATGAAATGGTTGTTACTTTTAAGTGAAGAATATAGCGATAGAAACTTTGTCAAGTATTATCATATCTCAACCCTGTTTCTCCAGGTCCTAAGTGATCCCCAAAAGCGTGCAATATATGATCAGTATGGAGAAGAGGGCTTGAAGGGCGTTCCCCTTCCTGGTTCACAAAGTGCAACCTCTAATGGCCCTAATGGTCCTTCTAACTACAGATTTAATCCTCGAAAGGCTGAGGACATCTTTGCCGAGATTTTTGGAAGTAACAACTCTTTTAGTTATGAAACCATGAACCGTGCAAAGTCCACAAAATTTCAGAAAGATGGAAATGGAACTTTCAGTGGCCTTAGTAGGACAGAAAGCACGTCCAGGCCTAATTCTGAAGAAGCTGGTCCGAGTGGCAGCCAGCTGCGAAAAGCACCTCCTGTGGAGAACAAGTTAGCATGCAGCCTTGAAGAACTCTACATGGGAGCAAAAAGGAAGTTGAAGATATCTAGGAACGTCATACAATCTAATGGGTATATATTTTTTCCCATCTTAATCAATCAGATGTTTTCGTTTTAATTACTTAATGTGGTACTGAACTCCTTGACAAAGTAGACCCACTGAATTTTCAGCATGGATCAATGCATTTATAGGACAAATAGAATAATGGATTTATCATACGATTGAATAAAATCCTTGAATGGCAATTGTTGTCCCTTAAGGACCTTTCTGCTGCATATGGCTTTTTCTTTACAAGAAAATGAACTAATTGAATTGACAAGGACTCGCATTTGCTATCTTTGACTTCTCTTTTTCTACTCCACATGGCTTCTTCCTGATTCGAAAATGCAATAAACAGTTTCTTTGCTTATTCTTATTAGTTTTGTGGCTTAAGTTTACACTTTTGCATGATTTCTCATTCCCTGAATCTTGAAAACGCCTTTTTTTTCACCTTTCAATGGAAACATCTTGTAAGAACCATCTTCAATTAGAAAAGAATTTCAATCATACTTTCAATAATGAGTAAAGATGTTCTTTATGTTCCATCACACAGATGTTCTTTATGTTCCACAAGTGGACATCTCAAGTATCTTGAGTTATATTTAGATTTCTTTTAATGCGGTCTATGAGCTTTTTTGGTTGTACACAAACAATATTCAACTGAACCATCTGAATCACTTAATGCTCGGTGTCCTCGTCAAAGTCCAAGGTTAATTGATAGCTTAGATAAAAAATCCACCCGATTCAGTGGTCTTCTCAAGTTTAAGACCATTTATTTTGGCCATCATGATTAGCACCATGGCTTGCGTGGGACTAAACTAGGCCATCAAATTCTGTTCATGCTTGACACTTGAAATTTCAACACTTTGGATTTCTGGAACTACATTGATAGGCTCATTTATCATTTTCCCTTAACCATGTGGTTGTGGGATGATGAGTCTGGAAATTTTTTTTGGTTTCTTTCATGTCCTTGCTTAGTATGATTAAAGCGTATCTTCCACCGGTTTTATTTTGTTATTTAATCAATTTGGGTACTTGTTGCTGTTTAAAGTTGCAGATTTCAGATAAAATCAAAAGTTACAGACTTAAGATAACTCATCTTAGGATCGATAAAATCTAATATTTTTACTGGTTCGCATTTTCTTATTACCTGTTCATGCTTACTTGTCAAGATACAACTTCTGATGCCACCTTGCATTTGCTTTCTGTGTTGGGTATAGACGCATGACGTCAGAAACGGAGATCTTAACGATCGATATCAAGCCTGGATGGAAGAAGGGCACCAAGATAACTTTTCCCGACAAAGGGAATGAGCAAGTGAACCAACTCCCAGCGGACCTCATCTTCGTCATTGATGAGAAGCCGCATGATGTATACAAGAGGGAAGGCAACGATCTTGTTGTCCACCAAAAGATTCTACTGGTCGATGCCCTTTCCGGGATGACGTTGAACCTCAAGACCCTCGACGGGCGCGATCTGGCGGTCAAGGTGTGTGATATCGTGCACCCCGGCTACGAGATCGTAATTGCAAATGAAGGAATGCCGATGACGAAGGAGTCAGGGAAGAAGGGCAACCTAATCGTCAAGTTCGATGTGAAGTTCCCGTCCAGGCTGACACCCGAGCAGCAGGCAGATATCAGACGCGTGCTCCAGTAATGAATGGCTTTTAGGTGTGTGAGTGTTGTAGCACCCCAGACAAGGAGCTTTTTGTTCTCAAATCTCCAACAATTCTTTGTTGTTTTTGTGTTCTTGAAAGTTGAACTTAAAAAATTATTTGACCATATTGTAAAAATAGTTGGTCTAAGTTGAATCCTGAACTGTCTGCTGCTGCCACAGCATTGTTGGTCGACTTTGCTAACTTCCTTTTACTGTTGGATTGCAAGTGTTTTTTCCTGAGTTATGTTCGAACACCTTCACATGGTTTCCCTTCCAATCCTGCTGTACCAGCATCGTTCATGAGCTGTTTAGCACGAAGATAATGAGCAATGATCTCACGTTACTTCTCATTAACAGATGCCCGATGTTTACGAGGTCGGAAAGAGACATCTTGTTCCGAATTGAATCATAATTTGGTTCGTAGTTCTGGATCATGTTTCACAAGTGAAGTTGCTAGAAAGGTGATAGATAATGTCATAACTCTAACATCATGCTGCACTGAATCAAAAACGGACCGCGATCGAACATTTTATTGACGAGCGCAAACATAAATGCTCCAAGCATTTTTAAAGCAGGACAATGACGGCAGACTGAAATGCTCAATCGCCTGTGCTTCATATGGCTATTGAAACAGAGAAATTAACCAGTTCCACCAGTAACAAAGGCAACCGTATAACCCAAGTTAAGTTGTGCAAGGCAGAGCATGGACATCTTAGCAGTAGTATATTACATAGAAGCAAATTCGGATGCATCCAAATTTGAAGAATCACCAATTCTAGTGATGATGGTCTTGAACATAACGAAGGCCACAGTATTTGCAGACGGCTGGGGCTTCCCGGTCGAGGCAAATGAACTCTATTGGATGGCCGAGTGCAGGATCATTATCTGCGTTTAGAACATGAAATCAGATAGCACCCATGGTGAGCCACATGGAGAGAAGAAGTTACTGCAAGAGTCTTTACTAAGTAGGGTAACTACCTCCTTCACAAGCAACAATCCGACCCTGGACTTTTATTGGAGGTACTTCATTGATCAATTCCATCGGTGATTTCTTGCTTGTATCCTGCACCGTTAATGGAACAGCAAAAAAATTAAATCCAAGCTAAAATTTGGATCAAGGCAATCATTGTTTGCATTAAGCTGGCCAAAGAAGAGCTCTCTTTTTTTCCTTTTAGGAGACGAACATGACAGTAGAACTGCATGAAAGATTTCCGAACATCCAGATGACTGACTATAAGTCATCAATAGTTGATAGCACCATAGCAGTAATGACTGAACAAGTCTTGCAAGGCTATACAGCATTCGTAACTCAGACGAAGTGACTGAATAAATAAAGGCCTTATTACATATAAAGAAATCTCAAGGGCCACCACAAATGTATTTGTTCCAACGAGATTATGTGAATACTCAAATTCCAATGTGACAACAACCAAATATCTCATTACTATTGTTGCTACAGCATAATATCATTTTCTAAATATTTACACCAATACGTTATGCCTCTTAAAATTGAGAAGTTATTTTTTTGGAGAGAAGCGAGAAAAACACTTATAGACAGAGAATCACCCATGGATGTAGGCTAGTGTATGAAACAAAATAATTGAACAGCAGCCACTTTAAATTCTGGCGCTTTTCTGGCATCAAAAGGAATAAGAAATCCAAAATACTAAAAGCTTTGCTTCTTTAAAAGTAATGTTCAGGTGAAATTTTGGTCATTTATCAACCTGAGAATAAAGGCACTCACATACCTCACTCATAATGCAAATAAAGTTATCGTATAAGTTTGAGACCAGCAATAGGGTTGCAGTACTAAAATCTGAAAATGAGTTTAACTAATTTGCTTGCATACCTCGCCAAAGGTTACTACACAGCTTCAGCATGACTATGAAGGTAATGTCTATGGCATTCGTATTATTGTAGACCTATGAAAACATAGGCTAAGAATAGTTATGTCATCAAGTGAAGATTTTTTACAAAAAAATCTATTTTCCCTTTCTTATTTAGTTTATCTTTATAATTATCTAAAACAATTTCATTAACATATTGTACTTAAAAACATTTTAAAAAAAGAAAAGAAAAAGTTTCTTCCAAAATTTAAAATCGTTGGTTTGCCCGAAGGAAAATATGAAAAAGAGATATCTAAGTAGAAAGCTCTGAATTTAATTTAACCACTCATAATTTTCCTCCTTGTGATGATAGTTTCTTTGTAAAGAACTTACATATTTTTTGCCTATGTCCTGTATTTTCTGCATAAACTAACAATCCTCACTCATATTATCCTTTATTCGTGAATTCTTCTAAAATCTTCTTTTAATATCTACAGCCTTTGGGAAAAGAGAACTAGTCTCGACATCTTATAATCAGCATAGGATTGAAATGACTCACAATTTCCCCCACTGTTGTGGAATTTGACAAAAGCGAGATCATAAGACAGGGCCAACTGTTCTCTTGTCCTTTATATATAATATCACAAGCTACATTATGAGTTATTTACCTACCAAATCAAGTTTCCTATCATTCCCTAACATGTTTCCTCTTACTGAGTTATATTTTTTGATCAAGTACTATATTACAAATGTTTCTTAGGAACTTCAAATTAAAAAAGAAGCAACATCCGAAGTCTAATGTGAAAGTTATTTTCCTACAGAGATGAATCAACATATAATATGCGTGAACCAAACAAAAAGAATGAGAGAAGCAGTTACCCTGATAGTGTGTCACACCCAATAAGGAACTCAGCACCCCTAGCACCTTATTGCTGGAAGTCATACAAAATCTGGTAATATTCCCAGATTGACCTTCTAGTCAAATTCTTAAATCTCTCATCATTCACTGTTGTTCTAGATTATCTTGTTGAATCTACCAAATGTTCTAGTCAAGAACCTGCACTTGACCCTCTAAAATCCGAAGTCTAATGTAAAAGTTATTTTCCTACAGAGATGAATCAGCATATAATATGTGTGAACCAAACAAAAAAGAGGGAGAGAAGAAGTTACCCTGATAGTGTGTCACACCCAATAAGGAACCCAGCACCCCTAGCACCTTATTGCTGGAATTCATACAAAATCGGGTAATATTCCCAGATTGACCTTCTAGTCAAATTCTCAAATCTCTCATCATTCACTGTTGTTCTAGATTATCTTGTTGAATCTACCAAATGTTCTAGTCAAGAACCTGTGCTTGACCCTCTAAAATCCGAAGTCTAATGTAAAAGTTATTTTCCTACAGAGATGACATATAATATGTGGGAACCAAACAAAAAAGAGGGACAGAAGAAGTTATCGTGTGTGACACATTGTCAGGGTAACTTCTTCTCTCCCTCTTTTTGTTTGGTTCATGCATACTATATGTTGATTCATCTCCGTAGGAACATAACTTTCACATTAAACTTCGGATTTTAGAAGGTCAAGTACAGTTCCTTAACTAGAACATCCGATGGATTCAACAAGATAATCTGGAACAACAACAAATTATCAGTGATTTCAGAAGTGGATTAGAAGGTCAATTTGGGAATATTACCAGATTTTGTATGAATACTGGCAATAAGGCTTACAAATCATCTCATAAGACTCTTTTGGTTATCGTACTAGCACTCAATTTGCTCTTCACAGTATTAACACTCTCAATTAAATTAAATACCAGAATCAATGCATTGTTCAGTCGCTCTATTTGTTGAAAAATAAGAAAATTGTCCCTTTTAATCTTTCAAATTATTAAAATTATACATCCATATATTCTTAATGTCTCTCATGCTTTAAGGCCTGGTTTTCTAGAACATTCTCATTTTTTCTCAATTATTTCGAATTATTTATCTGATCTAAATTCAGTCCATAACAGCCTGTGAAGAGGAGTCCGTGAAGTTAATAAGCTTATCCTGCTAAGATAACAGCACAAGGTAGTAACCATGGACCTACAAACTCAATTTTAATAGGATCCAGCTACTACAAGAGAAACTATATAAACACATTAAGTACAAAGAGACCTACGCAGTACCAGTAGAAAATTAAAAAATATTAAGTAAATTATCATCCTTCAAATTCCACTAAGAATCTAAGGAAGCATGTCGCTTCACCACTCTATCCTGCGTATCAATAAAATAAAGGAACCCTCAGATATCAATAAAATCCCTTATCTTTACTCATCAAAAGAACATTCGATAAAATTTCACAATATACTAAACAAAAGACAGATCAAATGAATCTCCTAATCGAACATTAATATGCCATGCCGGAACCAACACAGCATCATCCGATCAAAGACTAATGAGAGAGGAAATAAAAAAGGAAAACAGAGAAATTTTTGCGCTCTCCTCGAATCGGTTACCTGCATCCACTTAGCAGTGTGCTCGCTGACAAGAGAGCCGATCGTTCTCGCTCCTGAAGGAGCACGGAACGCGCCTAGGGTTTGCAGGAGGGCAAGAACTCCTCGCTTCGCCATGTCCGGGAGCAAATAGATCGAGAAGACGGGGAGAGAGCACCAAAAATACATGCCCGATTAAATATTAAAAGAAAAGGAGGGAGATGATATAATCCCGACCGTCGGATGCGGCCTTTCCACATCAACATTCGTGCCTGATAGAAGACCACAAAAATTAAAGCAATGACGAGCGCAATGAAGATATAATCCTGACCGTTCGATGTGGCCTTTCCGCACCAAGATGCGTGCATGATAGATGACCACAAAAATTAGAGCAACAACGAGCCCAATCAACCCGATATCGATTTGGGTTTAGCCCGGGCACCACCGTCGGATGTGGTCTTTGTGCACAAAGATGCGTGCTTGATGGAAGACCACAACAATTAAAGCAACGACGGGACCAATCAACGGATCCTGATTAAACTTGGGCTATAAACCCAACACGCAAAATTCGCAATTGAGCGCCAAGATATAATCCTGACCCTCCGACGTGGCCTTTGCGCCCCAAGATGCGTGCTTGATAGAAGACCGCGACTATTGAAGCAACGACGAGAACGATCGAGTCGATCTGCATGCCAATTCGCAATTGGCCACCAAGATATGATCTTGCACGATAAGGATCGCGAAAATTAAAGCAACATCGAGCCCAATCAACCCGATAAAGCTTGGGTTTAGCCCAACGTGAAATTTCCAAATGGGCCTGTTAATTTGATTTCGGATTTGGTTGATTGGACCCGACCCGATGAAAAAATATCGTCACGTTGAATCAGACTCGATTTTTTGAATAAAATAAACGATCAGTGGGCGTATGGCATAAAGTAAAATCACCTGCTACTGCCACCACTATTTATGCTCTTTGCTTTGGTGGAAAAGTGAGGGGGGTAAACGCACCGGTAGCCGCCCACTGCTGGGAAGGAGGTGACCGGATCTTCCGCCGCGGCTTCAAATAGCGGCTGGCGCCCGAATCGGGTCACCTCCCTCTCGGAAGCCGCAGGCGCTGGGCACGCGCAGCGGCTTTTACTTCCGCCCACCTCGTCCGCCGTCCTTCCCCACGCGGTGTGGTCGCTTCTCTCGAGCCTTCGAGGTGCTGCGGAGGCGGGGACGGTGGCGATGGTCGGGATCTTCTCTCGGTTTTCTAGCGGATGGGGGCATCGGCGGGCGCAAAGCGCGATTGTGAGCTCGCCAGACCTCCCGAAATTGGGTTTTCTTTTTCTTAGTCGAGATTGTCCTGCGCCGGAAAGTTGGGCTTTTTTGTGGGAGCCTAATCGTTGCTTTTTCTATGGACTTTAGTGATTTTGTTTCTAGGTCGATGGCCACTTTGGAGATTTCGGGACAACCATGGTTTTTTCAGCGTGAATTAACTTGTTTATGCTTTCTTTCCCGGCCCCTTTGCGGTTTGAGATGATTATATCACTTGCCTTCTAAGCTCATCAGATACTTTTACTAGTTCAAGTTTTAAGATCAAATTTGAAGTTCTTGTTTCCAGCAATCATTTGAGACATATGCTGATGTGTTTTCCTCTGAAAAGCCAGTCTTTTTAGTTAGAAACTCCAGTCCTGAAATAAAAAATATGAGGAGAATTCATTTGTTTGAAATTATAGTTTAATTTCAAATGGAAAGAAAACTTCATAGTTTAATTTCAAATGGAAAGAAAAATGGGAACCCCTGTCTAAAATTGAGGTCCAAAGCACGTTTGCGGAAAGAAATTAGAAGCAGGAACTCAACTTGTTGATGCCCATGCCGGACGAGTTTGTCTTGGCATGGAGAAATAGCTGTTATTTGAGAAATTGCTAGAACATCAAGTCTCTTCCGCCAGCCCGTCAAGGAGCTACTATTATATTGTTTTCTGACTTTTTCACCGTCTTTTTGTTTGCTAGGATGTTAGGACCACATCACCACCAAGCATGGAGGAAGTAAGTTCAGCTCATGCTGTCAATCACGGATTTGAAGAAGCAGTCGAGTTTAAGCCAGTGGAGCACCCATCTGAGCCATTAGTTTTTGATCAACCAATCTCATGCCCACTACCAGAACCTTCTATAATAAATGTAAGTTGCAATCTCTTACTGCTATAATTCGTGTTATTTGTCATTGTCGTCCTTGCAGCCATTATATTTGCTTTTCTCACATGCCTCTGTTCAACTTCATAGTCCTTAGTCCTGCCGACTCTGGTTAGTTGATTTTGGTTTATCCAAGAAAGGCACAATGATCTGTGCTGTTAGGCTTTGCTGATTCTTTTTTTTTCTATCTTATTTTTTCTTGTTATCTATTAACGTATTCTCAAACTAGCACAACATTAGTATATGCGTATCATGGCTAAGGTATGTTAATTATAAGTTTCCATCCAGTACGGTAGAAATATCACTTCTCTAAAAAAAGTACAGTACAGATATCCTCAGCATTTCAGACACTTATCCTTGATTAAAAAAGGTCAGTCAAAGAATAACTATTTGAAAATCTGATCGAATATTTTCACTCTCGGAGAGTTACTGTAAGTACTTTCTAGCCATTTCCGTTATTTTGGAGGTTTGGTGTGATCTTTGGTGAATTATCTCAAGTGTCAGAGTACAATGAATCAACTAAAATTTTACTGAAATACAGCATTTTTGAGCCATAGGAAAATTGTAAAACAATATTTGGCGGTAGACTGTGAGAAGGGGGTGAAAGGCATTGGAGAATACACCTATGATGGTGCAGACAATTTAGGTGGATTTTCGTGATATGGTAAGAAGGGCGTGAACTTTTGCTTGATCAGGATTATCATGGATTCTGTTGTACTGGAATGTCTGCCATGTGCAATTTACCTACTATATATGCCAACACTTGCTTATTATTCTGACTGAGAATGCGCATCAGAGAGTGAGGTAGTATAGATCTCGTTTTTGCAATTATGTTAGTTATTGATGGATCATTGGACAGGGGTATTCAAGCAAATTAAAATTTTTGAGGATGTTGGTGTAAGTTAATAATTCAGGGAATGGGGCAGAAGGGGTAAAAGATGTCCTTTTCAATGGCATAGGTATAATGCAGT